>OX451741.1:1102637414-1105037414 GCA_948472305.1 Vicia faba
CATGCTTGAACATTTGTTATAAAATTCTGAAACAAAGTATTTGCATCTGGATGAACAGGTTTAGGGACAGCCGTTCTGTAAGTTTTTTTTTCAAGAATTGTAGAGATTGAAAGTCCACTACAGTTCTTAAAAAGCTATTGGGTTCAGGATTATTTGTAGGTTCAGATTCAGGTTGGTTAACACAAATAGGAGGTTCTGATATTTCATGAGGTACGGATGGTTCAACAGTTTCAGTTTGCTCAAAAGGTTATTGTTCTAGAATTTGAGGAGTTGAGAGTGGTGTTGTATGTTGTGGTGAAGTGGGTGGAGTGACATCAGGAGAATTTATTATTGTATAAGCAGGAGTGAGAATGGGATTTTGAGTCTGTGGTTGATTCATAGCAAAAATATTCTCAGATGGTAGGTTGAAAGGAGGTTTTATGGTTGCTAGAGGTTCATTTATTCCTGGAATTCTCCAAGAGCCAACATCATACCATCCAATGGGTCTGGGTGATAGAGGTCTGGGAGGGGGTCTTGAAAAACATTCAGCAAGAATAGGTTGAAAAGCATATGGTTCAGGGGGTTCTGATTGAGGGGGTTCTGATTGGCTGTCAGAATGTTCATCAGAGTCAGAATCACTTAAATCTGTTGAAAACTGATTTTTACGAGGGTTGTCAGCAAGGGGTTCAGATGGTAAGGTCAGATCAATGTCAACATCTAAGTCTCCTAAGGTTTGGGAGGGTTCAGCAGATGCAGATACATTTTCAAAATCATGAACAAGTATAGTTTCAGCATGATTACCTGTCTTCTTTTTCTTCTTCTGTGGAGTGTCAGAAGGTCCTTCTACAGCTTTTCTCTTCACAGATTCTTGGAGAACAACATCAGGGGAAGCTTGATTTCTTCCTTGAAGCCAAGCTGGATCAATGGGTGATCCTGTTTCTTTGCAGGTCTCAAGATAGTGCAAAATCATACAAGGATGATCCCCTGAGTTGAACATAGGAAAGTCAGCAATAGGAATTCTTCTCCTCTTCACAACAGTTGACAGACATGGAGTGGGTTCCACCAGCAGTTTGTCAATAATTTTCCTTTTCAGCAAGTTCTTTCCAGTCATAGTCTTACCACAGATAGGTTCAAGCTCCCCCAGAAGATTTGCTTCTTTTAGGTGAGCAATCAGACCATTCTCAGTCAAAATGTCTGATAATAACCTCCCCATAGGAATCCAATTCCTCTTTGATTTGGGATTCTTCATCCTTTCAACTTCTCTAGTTTCTTTTACATGGTTCCAGAGATGTTCAAAAAGCAAGTAGGGCAAATCAATTTTGACATTGGTTCCAAGGAAAAACAACAAATATTGTTGATCAACATTGATGTAATCAGGAGAACTGGTGTCTTTCCTGTGGTGAATACATCCATGAATAATCCTTGCCCAAATCTTATATTTGTCTTTCAAATCTCTGACTTTGGAGGAACCTTGACCGTTGGTAAAAATCTCTGAATATACCCTAGACATCTCCATTCTTCCATTGGGCATTCCTGTAACTCCAAGTCCTTTAAAACCCAACAACTTTCTGATTTAATTTTCTGTAATGGATATTTCCTTGCCTATTATAAAGGAGAAAATAACCTTGGGGGTTGCAATAGCGTGAATCCAGAATTCTTTTACAAAATGGAGAAAGACTGGACCAATAAGACGATCAAAGTAGCTTTCCCAACCTTGAAACTTCACAGCAAGGAACAAGTCAAATTCATTCTCTCTGAGATTCTCAAAGTCTACCATTAGCTCACTCAAAACTTCCAAACTTTCTATCGGAATGAGAGTTGTCCTTTCAGGTATAATGTATTGCTCGGAGTGGGTAGAAGAAGAAGAAGCCATTGAAGTTCTTTAGAAATGAGAAATAGAAGAAAAGGGTTTTAAGAGAAAAATACAGAAAAAAAACCTTTAGTTGATAGAGACAGTAAAGAATGAAAATGGTTTTTCAAAAAATATTTATAGGCATTAATTTCAGAAAATAGGTTTAGAATTAAAATTAAAAGTACTTAAGACACAATTAAAATAAAGATTAAAAAGGATTTAAAAACGAATATCATCATTACTTGCATTTAATGATTTGCTAAAAATGAGGGAAAACGTGGGATTATGGCTAATCATCAACAGTTACCTAGAATATCATCGGTAGCTTTTGCACGCTTGACCTTTCAGAAACACACCACGTGTTCATCTCCTGAAGGATGCATGTAACAGCTGTTTGTTCTAATGAATTTCTGAACTACACTTGGACATGAAGCGTTAGAATGTTCCATAACTTTTCATATAGCTTCTGTTACAACTTCTCTTCTAACTTCTGAAGAGTTGTTGATCAGAGCATTCATTTCAGAAAGTTCTGAAGTCAGTAACAAAAAATAAATATTATTTTATTCAGGACATAATTCCATACAAATATTTTTCAGAATGAAATTAAATCTATCTTCTGAAAGGGGTTTGGTAAAAATGTCAGCCCATTGATGGTCTGTTTTCACAAAAATTACTTTTAATATTCCCTTCTGAATATAGTCCCTTATGAAATGATATTTAATTTCTATATGTTTGGCTTTAGAATGTAAGATTGGATTTTTAGAAAGACAAATAGCAGAAGTATTGTCACAGAAGATAGGAATCTTACTTTCATAAAGGTTGAAATCTTCTAGTTGACTTTTCATCCAAATCATCTGAGAGCTACATCCAGCAGCAAATATATATTCAGCTTCTGTGGTTGATAGTGCAATTGTTACTTGCTTCTTGCTGTACCATGAGATAAGATTGTCACCCAAAAACTGGAAGCTTCCAGAGGTGCTTTTTCTTTCAATTCTATCTCCAGCAAAGTCAGCATCACAATAACCTACTAGTTTGTAATCTTGTGATCTTCTGTAACACATACAAAGATTAGAAGTACCTTTCAGATATCTAAGAATTCTCTTAACAACTGTTAAATGAGATTCTCTAGGATTTGATTGGAATCTAGCACACAAGCACACGCTAAATAATATACCAGGTCTAGATGCAGATAGAGAAGGGATCCAATCATACCTCTATAGAGCTTCTGATCTACTTTCATACTTACCTCATCTTTACCTAGAATGCAGGTTAGATGCATAGGTGTCTTGGCATCTTTGCTTTCTGACATTTGAAATTTCTTCAGAAGTTCTTTAACATACTTCGTCTGATGTATGAAAGTACCTTCTGGAGTCTGGTTGATTTGAATTCCAAGAAAGAATTTCAATTCACCCATCATGCTCATTTCAAATTTTGCCTGCATGGTCTTAGCAAATTCTTTTCCAAGGGAGATATTAGAGGTTCCAAAAATTATATTGTTGTACCCCAAAATTTGCCCTCCCATATTCTTCAAGATTTGCCAAGTCAAAAGTTCAAAAGCTCTCAAGGGTTGCACAGTTCATTGGCCTTCTAATAGTCAAAAATTAGGGTTTTGATTCTAGCAAAGAGATTGAAGTTTCCAAGGGTCCAATCAAGTCCCACATGCCTATAAACATTGTCAAGCATCCTTAGGCCAAGTTTCAAGACTCACAGCACAAAATTGCACAGTCAAAAACCCTAATTGCTCAACAGTCAACTGCAGGGGCAAAATGGTCATTTGACAGTCAAAAGTCAAAAATTTTGGTCAACATCTTATTTTGAAGCCACAAACATCATTTGATCAATGCTTGATCATGATTCTCAAAGCATGGCTCAAAAAGTCTCAAGATGCAAAAGTTGCTATATTTGGATAGTTGAAAAAGTCAACTGCAAATTGACCAAGGCATAACTTCCACATGGTTTATCAGAAAAATTCCATCCAAAGCTCATTTTGAAGAGAATGACATTTCCTACAACTCATCTTCACACTTCAAGTCCAAGAAATGCTCTCACAAAAAGTTATCAATCTCAACATTATAGGTCATTTTCAAAAGTCAACAAAAAGGCACTTTAAGTCAAAGACCATAACTTGAGATTGGTGAATCAAAATTACATGGGACCAAAGGCATTGGTTAGAGGACTTCAAGACCTTTCTAAAATGTCCAAGAACATGATCAAAGCTTAAAAATTTAGCAAGATATGCCTTGTGGAAGTTGGGAAATTTTTGGGAATTTTGAAAAGTCAACTTTGCTTCAAGTACCTCAAAATTGCTAATGGGCCTCAATTTCTTCCAAGAATCATCACCCAAAAGCTATGCACGACCCATTGACCCAAAGGGGAGTTATTTTCTTATTTTTTATTAATTATTTGAATTTTTAATGTTATTAATTCATTTAATTAAAATTAAATATGAAAAAATACTCAAGCATGTATTTTAAATCTTTTTATGCAGCTAATAGGTCTATCATAAACTCAAGATTTCGTGCATCACTAAAAAGGCAAGAATCTTCATTTGATTGGCCTGAGAAAGGTATGAAAAAGATTGAAAAATCATGGAAGATCACAAAAATTCAAAGGCATTAAAACTTGGATGTTGGGCTTGTTTTGTTGACCTAAAACATTCACATACATATACATATTGCAACCCTAATGCACAGGGGAAGAGAAGCTGCGCTCAGAATCAAAAACAAACTTTGCATTTTTCACCAAAATTCCAAAACCGATTTCATAGCTAGGGTGAGTTTCAGGACCTAAGAACTATTCCATAAGCTTGCTTACATTGCCAGGGATCTTTCCCAATCAAAATCAAGTCTTCATACAGTCAGAAACGGTAGAATCACGTGGCCCTGTTCCCAAATTTTTTCATAATCGTATTTGTATTTGCACATCTTTTCCATACGTTTTAAGCATTGATTTATACTAACATGGTTGTTCTAAAGCTGTTGGCATCATTTAATTGAGTTTTTAAGCCCTATGCACGAATCCACCATGGAAGCTGCCTAGGGTTTCAAAGATGTGAAATTGGGGTTTCTCGCCAGGGGAAAAATTAGACCATGAGACCAACACCATTGGATTCGTGACATTGCAACGATTCAAAACCACGCCTCGCGCTCAATTTATATGAGCCCAGGGCCTAATCGCTATTTTTGTGTTCTTCATTTAGTGGGGGTTTAAAACCCCCGCTATCCATTCTATTTTTTTTCAGGCCAAAGCGAAGAAGTGGAGAAGAAGATGAGTTGTAGGCATATGGTTGGCTAATTCAAATCGTTGGCGCGTTTTTGTTGGTTTCCAGGATGATGGCACTTTTCGCTTATGTTGATCAGTGCCCACTAAGTAAACAAATGAATGTGTTTGGCTTGGTGGAAGATGACTTGGCTGGCAGGTATTGGGACCTGGGTTCGATTCCCAGGTCCCCTTGTTATATTTCATATTTTTTCCTTTAATTTGTTCCAATACAGCATGCCCTTCAGTGATCTACCATGCGCTCAATGCCAAAGCTTGCCACATGTCCAGCAATTCCCATCTGATGGCCAGTACAGGAGTTCCATCATGCACCTAGGTCAATGGGTCTACACGTGATCCTGGAAAAGTCAAAAAGGCCTCCATCAAATGGGCCAAAATGCTTTCTATTAACCTCCTCAATTTGGGTCAACACCCTTTATGTTTGTATTTCTTTCCCTTATTCTCTTTCTTTTTTATTTGTTTTAATTATTTCTTTTTATTCCTTAAATTAATTTTAATACTACAAAAAATACAAAAAAAGTCAGAAAATCATAAAATAAAAATATGCTTTTATTTTATTATTTAATTCACTAATGTTTTATTTTGTAAACAAATTTAATAATTAACTTAGTTTTGATTTTAGGTTTAATCTTAATGCTTTCTTAATAAACTAAAAAAATGTAGAAATTAGGGTTTTGATACGTTTATTCTTTTTTCCTTTTTTTTACCATTATTAAATAATTAATTATTTTTGTAAACAAATATGCTATTTAAATAATTAGGGTTAAATTAGGTTACAACTTAAACATTTTTTTAATAAATTAAAAACAATTAGAATTAGGGTTTCCTATAATAATTAATTTTCTCATTAATTCCATAAACACAAAAACTCCAAAAAAAAGGCTCTTTCTTTCATTTAATTTAATTAATTTACGATTTCGATTTAATTTCTTTAAAAGGGTCCAACGCCCTCGCATTCTCGATTTTATTTCTTTTCGCACATTTACTTTTAGTTCCTTTTTTTAAATTTCATGTACTTGCCCCAAAGCCTTGTAATAGATTAATTAGGGTATTTACTTTCCGCATTTTTATTTATTTCAAATCGGGTCTTGGTTTAATTTGGCGATGTAGACCCGCGCCTTTGTAATAGCGTAGGACTTTTATCTTCCCGCACCTTTTAACTGTTAATAACCACATGAAAGAATGAATGCCAAAAATAAAAACAAAGCGTAGATCACCAATGCATGACAAGATAAAAATAACTGAAAAATAACACACCATCACGCACCACTCCTAGGGTACGCCTCGCTGTTGCCTTGCCCCTCGAAACGTGGTCGTCGAGTAGAGGAAGTTTTAGTAAGTCCTCATGTCCATGAACATGGCATGAGGGTAGCTTCTAAGGTGTCTTCCTATTGCTCTGGTGACCACACTGTTGCCTTGTCCCTCGAAACGTGGTTGTCGACTATAGGACGTCTTAGTGAGTCCTTATGTTCCATTGATCTAGTTGCCTCGAATAAGTTTCCTCGGAACGGTTGCCTCGGAATAAAAGATCAATGGCATAAGGGTAGCTCCTAAGGTGTCTTACCGTTGTTCGGTGACCGCGCTGTCCCTAAACTCGAATTGACCCGAACACCTCCAACGGTGGTGCTACCTATCTCTCAATGGTGGGATGGCACTACCTTAAGGACATTTACACAGACTAATTCCTTAGGGTAGGTAGATGACTCGTAGATACTTGCTCTAATTCAAAACAAATCAAAACTTCCTTTTCACACCGACGCTTTGCAAAAGGATTTCAAAAACAACTTTTCAAACACTCTTGAGGACTGATACAAGAGTCGAACTGAAATTTTAAACAGAACTTTTTCAAACCCACTCACCTTGAAAAGCAAACAAACAATTTTGAAAACACAAATGAGCAAGTATCTAAGAGCCCATGGATAACCATGGATAGAAAGGGTGCTAACACCTTCCCTTTCTATAAATCTACCTCCCGAACCGAGAACTAATCTCAATAAGGAATTTTTCTGTGCTTTTGTCCTTTCCATTTGGAGAAAATAAAAGACGGTGGCGACTCTTGCTCCCGCGACATTTCGCGAACCAGCGTTAAACAGTCAGTTCCAGATCCACCGATCACAGAACTGGCGACTCTGCTGGGGACTCTTATAAAGTGAGGTGTACCTTAGGACTAAGATCACTGTGTTTTCAATTGCTTTGACTTGTTTGCTTTCTTATTGTGGGTAGCATCGAAGTTACATAGATCCTAACCCGGATCTGGGGATACCCTGTTTAGGTAGCATAAGCTGTGAGGGACCTGTCCGGCGTAGACCGACATGGGTGAAGCAGTGGCTACGTTGGTGTGGCACCTTGGTCTGTACCGATATCCCTTGTGTTGCAACAAGGAGAATATGGGTCTTCTGAGGAGTCATTAAGCACCAACCGACCTTGGAACCTTAAATGACCCAATTTGGCCAATAGAACAGTAGCAGTATGCTACGCCCATTGAGGCAAAACTCTCGTGATGGTTCTGGCCGCAAGAAAAGATTGCGATGTTGGAGTTATGACCGATTGAGGGTAGTCAGTGATATTGGGATCCCCTAGAACCCGGTTACTTCTGATAGGACAGTATGAACCAACAAACTGAAAGAGGGTAATACCTAGCCCCCATGCTGGCCTAAACTCTAAGGGCTTCTCTTGTGTGACTTGTGTGCCTTCCAACTTGACTATTTGCATGCTTGCTATCTAACACTTGAGTTTCTTGCAGGCTTTGTTTATAGTCCTTAATTAGGACTCATAACAGGGTTTACTGAGTTTCTTGCAGGTTTTGTTTATAGTCCTTAATTGGGGCTCATAACAGGGTTCACCCACAGTACCCCATGCATAGCATGACATCATACCATTGCATACATCCTGCATAAGGACTAACCCATTTCAAGGATCTCAAGGGCTTGTGATGCAGGTCATGATGAACCAACTATCCAGCAAGGGGCAAAGAGGATTTATTTTCCTCTAGCCAAGGTCGTCAGGGGCTATGACCCACTGGATATGGTGAGCCTTTGACCCTTGAAGAAGGACTCTCAGCAAACATGAAGTTCCCTCAATCAAGCTACCTAGTTCTAACAATTTTCTTGTTTACCCCGCGAGATCCTTGAAAACATTGCATATATATCATACATATCATTGCATTACAGGTACCCTTGTTGCAGGTCACATACCCTTGTTCGCTGTTTATTTCAGAAATGGCTTCCCAACAAGATAACAAGGACCTTCACACCCAAGAGACTCAGTTCAAGGAGATCTTCCTAAGCCTATCCAAGGGGCAGGAATAGCTGAGGACACTCCTCATGGGGAATTTGGCCAAGCAAAGTCCCGAAGATGACAAGGACGAGCAGCTGAAACGTCTACAAGCTGAGGTAGACACATTGAAAACCCAGATGTTGGGGCAAAGGGCTCTCATTCAAGGTTTAGCTCGGGAGCAAGGAGAGCTAAGGGCCATGATCAGTCAGCTTCATCAAGACATGAAGCAACCAGCCCAAGTCAGGGACCAGGTCATGGAACAACTTCCAAAAGGGCAAAGGTCTGGTCCAATGAATAGACCTCTCCAAGCTGCTACCACTCCACAGGTCCAACAACGACCTCGCCGAGAACAACGGGCTGATCTGAGCAAGCCAGACAAGCCTAAGAGGCAGTTCACCCAGCTCAACGTGTCACTGTCTCAAGCTTTACAACAATTATTGAGGTTGAATCTGGTGACGCTAAGGGACCCTCCTAAAAATCTCAATACAGCCTCCCTAAAGTACAACCCTGAGGAGAGATGCGCATACCACTCTGGCAGTCCAGGCCATGACACCGACGACTGCTGGGCTCTGAAGAATAGGATCCAAGACCTGATTGAGGAAGGAGCTGTGGATTTCACCCATATGGGCCATGCTGAATGCTCCTGCCATTCCTACAAGATGCACCAGTCGAAGTAACAAGCCCTGAGATGAAAAGACTTTTGTTCATTAGGATTTTCAAGTTGTAATTTTCTTTTGTTCAAACATTTACTCATGTTAAACGTTGTTATTTCATTAATGCATCGCATATGTCTGTTTTGAAGCAATATATTTGTATTCACTATATGCAAATTATTTTCATATTTTTGTGATGTTCAATGCTCGGTTAACAATTCTAAGCCTCTTGAGGGAGGATGACGAAAACGATACCACAATCTACAGTATGCTTTTGAACAGACCCCGCTGATGAGGTACATGCATTGTTTCAATTCCTAAACACTGGAGTTATAAGGAAGATAATCCCTCGTCAACCCCTCTGAGCCAAAGAAGTAGGATTTTTTTTTCTTTTCGAAAATTAAAACCCTTTATCATAACCTGGGGCAGGGTAGTTCTCTCAGTTGATCCAAGTGCCCAATGAACGACATCAAAGAAGTCCTTACAAAACAAAGGACAGTGATGGTTCCGAATGATCATAAAGACAGGAAGTCATTACCAAAACAAAAAAAACTAAATCCCAATAAGTCAAAACCTATGAAGGAGACTTACAAAACTGGGGCATCCCGCTGACTGTAAATACAAAAAGAAACAGTTCAGGCAAAAAAAAATAGGGATAACGAAATCAAAAAGAAAGAGGTCCTACAAACCCTCAACAAAAAAAAAGAAAAAGAAATGACTGCCTATTCAAAATAATCTGTCAATATCCGAACCATCATTGGAACATCAGGACAAAGACTCAAACAAAGTCTAACGCACGATCAACTGAGCTTAGGTTTGAAGAACATCACGAAGAGTGGGTGGGTACAAATAATTTGAGCCTTTATCCTTTGTTTCTTAAACCATGAACCAGGCCACACTACAACCCTTAAAAGTCCTAGCTGAAGCATGGGTTAGTTCGAAAGCATGCTGTTACGAAAGGTATCCTGACTCCTTAAGGCCTACGGTAAATACAGAGTTGACATCACGTTTTACAAACATTCACTTGTTTTATGAAAAAGAATGCATTTTCAAAATCTTCAAGACAGACATAAGCTTTGCATTTTTAACATAACTTTGTTTGCATATGACTTTTTGTTTGAACAGCATAGAAATTCGCACGACGAATGCCTAATGAACAAAAGCACTTCCAATCAAGGGGCATGGCATGATCATGGTCCGTCACCTGGGGCAGTCCAGTCAAGATTCAGGGAATCTCTCAGAGGCCAAATAGCTTGGGGCAAATCTCTGCCTGAGTCACTTGGGGCATTCCAGCAACGAATCTTGCACGATCAGATATCTTTTGGTAACATGGCAACACAAGCAACCAGGGGCACCTCCCTGCATTCTAAGAGCATGGACATAGTCGAAAAAATACTACGCACGATCAAAGACCCGCTAGGTTGACATACCTAGGCAAAAATTAGGGCTTCCCGGCGAACCAAAAGGGTTTGGGCAAAAATAAGGGATGAAAATGAAAATAATCTGTACACCCGGCAAGTCGAAAACCTGAAAAGGCGGCTTGGGCATAAATGGCAATCCCGGTGGACTGAAAACCCGAAAGGGCGGTCCAGGCAAAAATTAGGGATTAAAGCGTACGACTATGTCCCGGCATCTCGTCACTTGCCTACCAAAAGGGAAGATTTGTTAATCGGCAGTCATCCGGCACCTCCACAAGGTATCTTCTCCCCTCACCTCAGAAACAGGGGCAATAATGAGTCGTCCAAACGGTCTAATGGTTCTGTCCATCAAGGTACCAAGGTAAGTTCAACCGAAGAACATAACCAGTATATCTTAATTCCCCAGAGAGTGAGTCAGCAAGTCAATGCACTCCCCCCAAGCAAAGTTATACAATCAGCCTCAAGGAAGTTGGGTATCCTCCAGCAGGTCTCAATATTCCCCAGCACATCATACAGACATTCCTAACAAGCATCCCCGACAGTCTTGATTTAAGATTGTTTCCCGGCGGTATACCAGACACTCAGCGGAGTCACTTCCCCAATGCATCTCAAAATTTCCCCAGGAGAGTCCAATCAAGATTTCCCCAAGAAAGTTGGAATCTATCTCCCCAAGCAGTAAGCTTATCCCCAGTAGATTCCGGAAGCTTACCCCCTACAGAGCGCGAACGCGTCCCCGACTTTATTCAAAGGTTATTTCCCTACCATGACATAACTGGGTTATCCTCAGCCAAAAGCCACAGAAAGATCGTCCCCGACGAAGTCTTCCTATCCCCAGCGAAGTCTATTAAAACTTCTAACATATCAATGGTATCCCCCAGCGGAGTTATCTTCTCCTACCGGCATTCTTGCAACTATCATCCCCAGCAGAAACAACAAAGCACTATCCTCCAACATCAGCCCAGGATGTGACTTCCCGACACCCGTCAAGGATTTACTTTCCTAGACAAAAACATACGTTCATAAACATCGCACTTCCATACATTATAGCATGAATATACACATCATGAACATACAATCTCATTTATGATTGAGAACATCATTGCTTGATCCATATCATGCATTACATATGACTGACCTTTACCTTTCAGGAAAGATCCAGTCAAGTTCTCAGCTATATTCCAAGACTTTAGTCTGGTTCAGTTAAATCGACTCCCTAAAGATTTCTCTGTTTCTTATCCAGCCAAAGGCCTTCTCTGGTTCAGTCAGATCGACCCTAAGATCTCCCTGATTCTTATCCAGTTGAAGATTCCAAGACCTTGCCTGGTTCAGTTAAATCGACTCCTAAAGATTTATCTGTTTCTTATCCAGCCAAAGGCCTTCTCTGGTCCAGTTAAATCGATTCCTAAAGATCTTTCTGATGAAGACTCAGTAGAAGACATCCAAGATTCTCTCATCGTTACTGTTGAGGTTGAAATCGCCCAAGATTCTCTCATCGTTACTGTTGAGGTTGAAGTCGCCCAAGATTCTCTCATCGTTACTGTTGAGGTTGAAGTCGCCCAAGATTCTCTCATCGTTACTGTTGAGGTTGAATTCGCCCAAGATTCTCTCATCGTTACTGTTGAGGTTGAAGTCGCCCAAGATTCTCTCATCGTTACTGTTGAGGTTGAAGTCGCCTATGATTCTCTCATCGTTACTGTTGAGGTTGAAGTCGCCTATGATTCTCTCATCGTTACTGTTGAGGTTGAAGTCACCCAAGATTCTCTCATCGTTACTGTTGAGGTTGAAGTCGCCCAAGATTCTCTCATCGTTACTGTTGAGGTTGAAGTCGCCCAAGATTCTCTCATCGTCACTGTTGAGGTTGAAGTCGCCCAAGATTCTCTCATCGTTACTGTTGAGGTTGAAGTCGCCTATGATTCTCTCAGCGTTACTGTTGAGGTTGAAGTCGCCTATGATTCTCTCATCGTCACTGTTGAGGTAGTAATCGCCCCAGGTTCTCTCATTGTTACTGTTGAGGTAGTAATCGCCCCAGGTTCTCTCATCGTTACTGTTGAGGTAGTAATCGCCCCAGATTCTCTCATCGTCACTGTTGAGGTAGTAATCGCCCCAGGTTCTCTCATCGTTACTGTTGAGGTAGTAATCGCCCCAGGTTCTCTCATCGTTACTGTTGAGGTAGTAATCGCCCCAGATTCTCTCACCGTCCTGTTGAGGTAGTAATCGCCCTAGATTCTCTCATCGTTACTGTTGAGGTAGTAATCGTCCAAGGTTCTCTCACTGTCCCGTTGAGGTAGTAACCATCCCTGATTCATTCATCACCGTTTGAAGCTCCAGACCCGATTCCTGTAACCAACCAGGGTGCATCTACACAAAAAGTTTGAAGACCAACTCCTGTAACGGGTCAGGTAATCATTTTCTTTTTCAGGTACACAAGTTATCGCTAAGGAATCTCTTACGCGATCGACACCCAGATGGCATCTATAAGCCCATCCACCTATTCATCACCTCTCAGCATGGCATCTATAAGCCCATCATCCTATCCATCAATCTCCAAATGGCATCTATAAGCCCATTCCCACCATCACACTACTATGTGAGCGCAAATTTCTGGGCACTCTAGTGTTCAATCATCTTCCACCTTCGGATTACAAAAGGCACGCCAGCCAATCTACATCCTCAGGTCTAAGAAGATTGAACAGGGGCAACTGTTGTACCCCAAAATTTTCCCTCCCATATTCTTCAAGATTTGCCAAGTCAAAGGTTCAAAAGCTCTCAAGGGTTGCACAGTTCATTGGCCTCCTAACAGTCAAAAATTAGGGTTTTGATTCTAGAAAAGAGATTGAAGTTTCCAAGGGTCCAATCAAGTCCCACATGCCTATAAACATTGTCAAGCATCCTTAGGCCAAGTTTCAAGACTCACAGCACAAAATTGCACAGTCAAAAACCCTAATTGCTCAACAGTCAACTGTAGGGGCAAAATGGTCATTTGACAGTCAAAAGTCAAAATTTTTGGTCAACATCTTATTTTGAAGCCACAAACATCATTTGATCAATGCTTGATCATGATTCTCAAAGCATGGCTCAAAAAGTCTCAAGATGCAAAAGTTGCTATATTTGGATAATTGAAAAAGTCAACTGCAAATTGACCAAGGCATAACTTCCACATGGTTTAGCAGAAAAATTCCATCCAAAGCTCATTTTGAAGAGAATGACATTTCCTACAACTCATCTTCACACTTCAAGTCTAAGAAATGCTCTCACAAAAAGTTATCAATCTCAACATTATAGGTCATTTTCAAAAGTCAACAAAAAGGAACTTTAAGTCAAAGACCATAACTTGATATTGGTGAATCAAAATGACATGGGACCAAAGGCATTGGTTAGAGGACCTCAAGACCTTTCTAAAATGTCCAAGAACATGATCAAAGCTTAAAAATTGAGCAAGATATGTCTTGTGGAAGTTGGGAAATTTTGGGAATTTTGAAAAGTCAACTTTGCTTCAAATACCTCAAAATTGCTAATGGGCCTCAATTTCTTCCAAGAATCATCACCCAAAAGCTATGCACGACCCATTGACCCAAAGGGGAGTTATTTTCTTATTTTTTATTAATTATTTGAATTTTTAATGTTATTAATTCATTTAATTAAAATTAAATATGAAAAAATACTCAAGCATGTATTTTAAATCTTTTTATGCAGCTAATAGGTCTATCATAAACTCAAGATTTCGCGCATCACTAAAAAGGCAAGAATCTTCATTTGATTGGCATGAGAAAGGTATGAAAAAGATTGAAAAATCATGGAAGATCACAAAAATTCAAAGGCATTAAAACTTGGATGTTGGGCTTGTTTTGTTGACCTAAAACATTCACATACATATACATATTGCAACCCTAATGCAAAGGGGAAGAGAAGCTGCGCTCAGAATCAAAAACAAACTTTGCATTTTTCACCAAAATTCCAAAACTGATTTCATAGCTAGGGTGAGTTTCAGGACCTAAGAACTATTCCATAAGCTTGCTTACATTGCCAGGGATCTTTCCCAATCAAAATCAAGTCTTCATACAGTCAGAAACGGTAGAATCACGTGGCCCTGTTCCCAAATTTTTTCATAATCGTATTTGCATTTGCACATCTTTTCCATACGTTTTAAGCATTGATTTATACTAACATGGTTGTTCTAAAGCTGTTGGCATCATTTAATTGAGTTTTTAAGCCCTATGCACTAATCCACCATGGAAGCTGCCTAGGGTTTCAAAGATGTGAAATTGGGGTTTCTCGCCTGGGGAAAAATTAGACCATGAGACCAACGCCATTGGATTCGTGACATTCCAACGATTCAAAACCACGCCTCGCGCTCAATTTATATGAGCCCAGGGCCTAATCGCTATTTTTGTGTTCTTCATTTAGTGGGAGTTTAAAACCCCCGCTATCCATTCTATTTTTTTTCAGGCCAAAGCGAAGAAGTGGAGAAGAAGATGAGTTGTAGGCATATGGTTGGCTAATTCAAATCGTTGGCGCGTTTTTGTTGGTTTCCAGGATGATGGCACTTTTCGCTTATGTTGATCAGTGCCCACTAAGTAAACAAATGAATGCGTTTGGCTTGGTGGAAGATGACTTGGCTGGCAGGTATTGGGACCTGGGTTCGATTCCCAGGTCCCCTTGTTATATTTCATATTTTTTCCTTTAATTTGTTCCAATACAGCATGCCCTTCAGTGATCTACCATGCGCTCAATGCCAAAGCTTGCCACATGTCCAGCAATTCCCATCTGATGGCCAGTACAGGAGTTCCATCATGCACCTGGGTCAATGGGTCTACACGTGATCCTGGAAAAGTCAAAAAGGCCTCCATCAAATGGGCCAAAATGCTTTCTATTAACCTCCTCAATTTGGGTCAACACCCTTTATGTTTGTATTTCTTTCCCTTATTCTCTTTCTTTTTTATTTGTTTTAATTATTTCTTTTTATTCCTTAAATTAATTTTAATACTACAAAAAATACAAAAAAAGTCAGAAAATCATAAAATAAAAATATGCTTTTATTTTATTATTTAATTCACTAATGTTTTATTTTGTAAACAAATTTAATAATTAACTTAGTTTTGATTTTAGGTTTAATCTTAATGCTTTCTTAATAAACTAAAAAAATGTAGAAATTAGGGTTTTGATACTTTTATTCTTTTTTCCTTTTTTTACCATTATTAAATAATTAATTATTTTTGTAAACAAATATGCCATTTAAATAATTAGGGTTAAATTAGGTTACAACTTAAACATTTTTTTAATAAATTAAAAACAATTAGAATTAGGGTTTCCTATAATAATTAATTTTCTCATTAATTCCATAAACACAAAAACTCCAAAAAAAAAGGCTCTTTCTTTCATTTAATTTAATTAATTTACGATTTCGATTTAATTTCTTTAAAAGGGTCCAACGCCCTCGCATTCTCGATTTTATTTCTTTTCGCACATTTACTTTTATTTCCTTTTTTTAAATTTCATGTACTTGCTCCAAAGCCTTGTAATAGATTAATTAGGGTATTTACTTTCCGCATTTTTATTTATTTCAAATCGGGTCTTGGTTTAATTTGGCGATGTAGACCCGCGCCTTTGTAATAGCGTAGGACTTTTATCTTCCCGCACCTTTTAACTGTTAATAACCACATGAAAGAATGAATGCCAAAAATAAAAACAAAGCGTAGATCACCAATGCATGACAAGATAAAAATAACTGAAAAATAACACACCATCACGCACCACTCCTAGGGTACGCCTCGCTGTTGCCTTGCCCCTCGAAACGTGGTCGTCGAGTAGAGGACGTTTTAGTAAGTCCTCATGTCCATGAACATGGCATGAGGGTAGCTTCTAAGGTGTCTTCCTATTGCTCTGGTGACCACACTGTTGCCTTGTCCCTCGAAACGTGGTCGTCGACTATAGGACGTCTTAGTGAGTCCTTATGTTCCATTGATCTAGTTGCCTCGAATAAGTTGCCTCGGAACGGTTGCCTCGGAATAAAAGATCAATGGCATAAGGGTAGCTCCTAAGGTGTCTTACCGTTGTTCGGTGACCGCGCTGTCCCTAAACTCGAATTGACCCGAACACCTCCAACGGTGGTGCTACCTACCTCTCAATGGTGGGATGGCACTACCTTAAGGACATTTACACAGACTAATTCCTTAGGGTAGGTAGATGACTCGTAGATACTTGCTCTAATTCAAAACAAATCAAAACTTCCATTTCACACCGACACTTTGCAAAAGGCTTTCAAGAATAACTTTTCAAACACTCTTGAGGACTGATACAAGAGTCGAACTGAAATTTTAAACGGAACTTTTTCAAACCCACTCACCTTGAAAAGCAAACAAACAATTTTGAAAACACAAATGAGCAAGTATCTAAGAGCCCATGGATAACCATGGATAGAAAGGGTGCTAACACCTTCCCTTTCTATAAATCTACCTCCCGAACCGAGAACTAATCTCAATAAGGAATTTTTCTGTGCTTTTGTCCTTTCCATTTGGAGAAAATAAAAGACGGTGGCGACTCTTGCTCCCGCGACATTTCGCGAACCAGCGTTAAACAGTCAGTTCCAGATCCACCGATCACATATATCATCAACGTAAATTTGACAAATTAAAATATCATTTTTAAATGTTTTTCTGAAAAGAGTTGTGTCCACTTTCCCTATGGTAAAATCTTTTTCTAATAGAAAATTACTCAGACGATCATACCAAGCTCTGGGAGCTTATTTTAAACCGTACATAGACTTTTTTAGTTTAAAAACATGTTCTGGATGCTTTGAATCATTATATCCAGGAGGTTGATGGACATATACTTCTTCTTCAATATAACCATTTAGAAATGCACTTTTAACATCCATTTGATATAATGAAATGTTATTTTGTACAGCAAAAGAAATTAATAATCTTATAGATTCTAACCTGGCGACTAGGGAAAAGGTTTCATTATAATCAATTCCTTCTTGTTGACTATAACCCTGTGCAACCAGTCGTGCTTTGTTTCTGATTACTTCTCCTTGTTCGTTCAATTTGTTTCTAAAAACCCATTTGGTTCCTATAACATTGAATCCTTTGGGTCTTGGAACTAGATTCCATACATCATTCTTGGAGAATTGATTTAGTTCTTCTTGCATTGCTAAGATCCAATCATTATCTTTCAGGGCTTCATCAATGGTAGTTGGCTCAATCAGAGAGACTAAACCAAACAAAGATTCTTCATTGGTTCTGAGAGAGGATCTTATTCGGATGAGATCTTCTTTTCTTCCAATGATTACGTCTTCTTTGTGAGCTGAAGATATTCTAGGAAACCTTTTATGTGTGGGTTGATCAGAGATTCTGAGATTGTTCAGAGCATTATCAAGAGGATGGTCTGCTACGTCTTCTTTTGCTTCTGAACTTTCAGAGTTTGAGGGATGATCTTCTGTACCTACAGAAAAATCAATTTGCTTTGGCTGTTGCTGGCCAAGCTTATCATCAAACCTGACTTTGATTGATTCTTCAACAATCAGAGTTTCTGTGTTGTATACTCTATAGCCTTTTGAGCGTTCAGAGTATCCAAGCAGGAACCACTTTTGTGATTTGGAATCAAATTTATTCAGAGTTTCTTTGGTGTTTAGAATAAAACAAGTACATCCAAAAGGATGGAAATAAGAAATGTTGGGCTTTCTGTTTTTCCACAATTCATAGGGAGTCTTTTCAAGAATAGGTCTTATAGAGATTCTATTCTGAATGTAACACGCTATGTTCACAGCTTCTGCCCAAAAGTGCTTAGCCATATTTGTTTCATTGATCATGGTTCTGGCCATCTCTTGTAATGTTCTATTCTTTCTTTCTACAACTCCATTTTGCTAGGGAGTTCTAGGACAAGAAAAATTATGAACAATACCATTTTCTTTAAAATATTTTTCAAAATAACGATTTTCAAATTCACCACCATGATCACTTCTAACTTTTGTGATTTTAAAATCTTTTTCATTTTGCACTTGAGTACAGAAGTCAATGAATATAGAATGTGACTCATCCTTGTGTTTTAAAAACTTTACCCATGTCCATCTGCTGAAGTCATCAACGATGACCAATCCATACTTCTTGCCTCTGATGGATGCAGTTTTAACTGGCTCAAACAGATCAATATGAAGTAACTCTAATGGCTTAGAGGAAGAGACAACATTCTTAGATTTAAAGGAAGGTTTTGAAAATTTTCCTTTTTGACATGCTTCGTACAGAGCTTCTGAGTTGCACTTCAGATTGGGAAGTCCTCTGACTAAATTTAATTTATTTAGTTGAGAGATTTTTCTAAGACTGACATGTCCCAATCTTCTATGCCATACCCATTTCTCATTTCTAACAGACAAAAGACATTCGACGTTTTGATATTTAAGATCTGATAAATCAATTTTGTAAATGTTGTTCTTTCTCTTTCCAGAAAAGAGGATTGATCTATCCTTTTGACTTACAGCTTTACAGGAGTTTTGATTGAAGATAATGTCATAGACATTGTCACTTAATTGACTTATGGACAATAGATTATGAGCTAATCCTTCTACTAATAAAACATTTGAGATAGAAGGAAGGTTACCGTTTCCTATGGTTCCAGAACCAATAATCTTCCCTTTCTGATTACCTCCAAACTTCACATCTCCTCCATCTTTAAGTTTCAGGCTTTAGAACATAGACCTTTTTCCCGTCATGTGTCGTGAGCACCCAGAGTCCAGGTACCATGACTGGTGTTTCAATTGAGCTGTTAAGGACATCTGCAACAAATATTATTTTATCCTTAGGTACCCATATCTTTTTGGGTCCTTTTAGGTTAGCATAAGAGTTTCCAGAATGTGATGTATATTTTATATCATGTGAGTGTACAAACATGAATTGCTTATTCAGAGGTTTGTAAGTGAAGGTCATTTTAGCAACAGATTTTGGAATGTATGTCTCCTTTCCTTTGGGAGGTTCATATCCAATTCCTCTTCTGTTTTTCCCACTAACTCCATAGATCATTGAAGCCATTTTGCTTCTATCTATGCCTTTAGCAAGAAAAGATTGAAAGCTATAGTCATATTCTTTCAGAATATCTTTTGAACCAGATACATACTCTGAACTAAGATTCTTTTGAACAATTTGAATTTCCTTTTTAAGTTTAAAATTGTTTTCTAAAAATTCAGATTTTTCTGTTTCAAGTTTCTCAAAATCAGATGCAAGTCTCTTCTTGAGTTTATTGTATTTGATTTTGAGCTTACTATAGTTTTCCAGAAGTTCTGATAAACTATCAGCAAGTTCTTCTCTAGAAAATTCAGAAAATACCTCTCTTTGTTCTGACTCACAGTCTGAGTCATCTTCTGTGATAGCCATTAGAGCTAGGTTGGCATTTTCATCTTTAGAACCAGATTCATCTTCAGAAGAATATGAGTCATCCCAGGTTGCCATCATTCCTTTCTTCTTTCCAAATCTCTTCTTTGGTTTTTCTTTTTGAAGCTTTGGACAATCACTTTTGAAGTGACCAGGTTCTTTGCATTCATAACAGATGATCTCTCTTCTGTTTGACTTTTTGTGTCCAGAAGATTCTGGTTTATCTTCTGACTTCTTGAAGTTCCTGAACTTCTTTTGTCTGTGCTTCCACAGATGATTGATCCTTTTGGAGAGCAAAGATAGTTCGTCTTCTTCTGAAGCTGATTCTTCAGAGTTTTCTTCTTCAGCCTGAAAAGCGTTAGTATCAAATTTCTTAATTGATTTAAGGGCTAGAAACTTACCTTTCTTCTGAGGCTCATGCTCATCCAGTTCAATCTCATGACTTCTGAGAGCGCTAATGAGTTCCTCCAGAGACACATTGTTTAGATCTTTTGACACCTTGAAGGAAGTGACCATTGGTGCCCATCTTCTGGGTAAGCTTCTGATGATCTTTTTCACATGATCTGCTTTGGTATATCCTTTGTTCAAAACTCTCAGACCAGCGATCAGAGTTTGAAACCTAGAGAACATTGCCTCTATAGACTCACTCTCTTCAACTTTGAAGGCTTCATACTTCTAAACTAAAGCCAGAGCTTTAGACTCCTTAACTTGAGCGTTTCCTTCATGAGTCATTTTGAGAGACTCAAACATATCATGCGATGTATCTCTATTAGTGATTTTTTCATATTCTACTTTAGAGATAGCATTTAAAAAAATATTTCTAGCTCTGTGATGATTTTTAAAATCAGCTTTTTGTTGTCTATCCATATTTTTTCTATCCACTTTGTTTCCATCTGAATCTGTAGGATGTTTGTAACCATCCAAGACTATATCCCAAAGATCACTATCATGACCTAGAAATAAACTTTCTAGTCTATCTTTCCAGTACTCAAAATCTTCTCCATCAAACACTGGAGGTTTGTTGTAACTATTATTGTTTTGTTCAGCGGCCATTGTGTTTTCTTCTGGATCTTTTCCTGACACGGTTAAGTATTGTGCTCAGAGTCAAGCTCTGATAACAATTGAAGGGGTAAGAAAACACTTATAAGGGGGGGGGGGGGGGTTGAATAAGTGACTCTTTTTGGTCTCAAATCAAAGCTCAAACAATAATGGAATAACACAGTTGTGATACGGTGGGAGAACTGACTTAGGATTTCGTGTTTGTGTTTGCAAATGTTTCAGTTTAGCAAGATTTGCCACCAACTTTTTATTTGATCCTAAGGAAAGGTCAAAAAGCACAGGAAAGAACTTTGAGATGTTTTCTTAGGTTCGGGAAGTAGATTATGAAAAGGGAAGGTGCAAGCACCCTTTTCATCCATGGTTATCCACGGGCTCTTAGTTACTTGTTTAGATCACTTGCTTTGCTTTTTCAATTGTTTGAAATGGTGCTTTGTGTGTGGTTTTGAAAGATGTTTTGAAAAGAGGCCATCATTGTGGCAACCTTTGTAATGATTCTTGTTTGAATGTATACAAAGGTGTTTTTGTCTTTTGAAAAGATTTTAATGTTTGAAAGTTTGATTTGGGAAATGTTTTGAAATTGTGTTTCAAAATAGCAAGGATGTTTTTGCAAGCTTTTGATCAAGTAACTAAGAGCTATCTACCCTATTTTACTCAAAGATATTTCCTAATGTTTTTAACCCTTTTGACAGTGTTGTTCCACCATTGCATTTGGTGAACAACCTTGTATTAGGATGTTAAACGGGACATGTGCGGGTCATCGTATAGACCATGATAGCAATTGTGTCAAGTATTTTTGGCAAATTTTTGAGGGACTTGATCATTTTTGTTTAGGCAACCAAGATAGCGTCATCGAGGGACTATGATCTTTCGTATAAACCCTAGTTTACTATTACATCCAAATTGAATCACAATGCATAAATATTTAAATGGACAATATTTAAATAAACAAAATAAATAAATATCAAATAATATGTATTATGCAAAAAAAGGTTTTTATTTGTTTATGTATGTAAAAGTATTTAATGTAACAAATAAAGAAATAAATAAAAGATTTATTTTATTTGCTTAAGGGTAAAATCCTAATTCCTTTAAGAAAATAAATACAATATATTATTTATATACAATAAAATATATTAATATGTACAAAAATAAAATATATTTTAAAAAAAGGTATTTTTTAGTGTAAATCATAATAAAAGTGAAAATGTAATATTTTATATTTTATTCTAAAGTATTTAATAAAATAAAAGTATATATGTATATATATGTATATTAAATATATTAAATATGTATAATATAAAATAAAATATGTACAAAAATAAATTATATTTATAATAATATTTTCAGTGTGAATAAAAATAAGAAATAAAAAATAAAGGTATGATTTACATATTATTTTCAAGTTTAAATAAATAATATAAAAGTAATTATGCTTTTAATGTTAGAAAAAATTAAAATAAAATGCCAAATAAATGTAAAAAATTATGAAAATATTTTTTGAGCATTTTTTATACTTGGAAATAAATAAACAAAATCAGAAAAGAAAACAAAAATGCAAAAATGTAGAAATACAAGAAATTGGGCCATGGGGTGCAAAAATGAAAGTGGGAGGTGTCAAAAGCAAGTCAGGCCAAACCCAGCCCAAGCCAGCTTCATCTTCAACCTTCAGACTGGAAAACGCGCGCGTGCCCTATTCAAACACTAGATCCTGTATACGTGATCTTTTGCAAAAACTCACAACATCAAACTTGTAGAGAATTTCAAGACGATTCCAACCATATAAAAAACTAATCCTAACTCTCAAAGACCAGAGAGAATTTCTCTGGCCCTAAAATCTGACCTAGTTTTTTCAGCATGTTCATGGATGAAATTCTTCTAGCACACTTAATATAAATGAAAATTGAGCATATGTACAACTTCATGGCAATGAACACTACATTTTTTATTCACAAACCTAAGACTAAATGTTCCTAAATAGAGAGATAGAAAGTGAAGAAAAACCTATTTCAGTTGGATTCGTGTAGGGCAATGCAGTGCTTCTCAACAAGTTTTGAGATGTCTGACAGCTTGCCTGAACTTCACTTGTCCTTTTCCAATAGCTAGCTTGCCTTGAATGTCCTTGAATCAGTCTATAGAACTCAACCTGCACAAGCTCAAAATGAAAATGGTGAACACTTTAAATGGAGTTACAGTTGGTAATGGAGGTTTGGGATAACTTGAGTGAGTTGAATGGAAAGTGTTTGAAGCAAAATGGGGCAAAACGCACGAGCCAAATGAGCTGGGGAACTCAAGTTGTAGCACCTGCCCTGTTTTGCCAAAGAAGTGTGATTTCTGGCTATGGGGTGTTTTGGGGCTCAAGCACTCGTGTTTCTAGCTCAAAGGGTTTTCAGAAAGATGTTTGAAGTGTTTGTGTAAGTTAACATTGGTTGGCTTTCAAGTTCTCAAGTTTTGGCAAGTTTTCTTGTTTTTGAAGCAAGAAAGTGGAAGAGATATGTAACAGGCTTATGCAGGCTATACAAAATCCTCTAACCTCTGCTCTTGGCCCCCCTAATTATTGGATTTTTTTAGCTGCAAGAGATTTGGCTTTATGCTCAAGGATTAGTGGTTTGACATAAATCAAACTTTTGCAAAAATGGAAATGTGCCTTTTACCATTTAGGGATTAAACTTGTGTACAATACCCTAATGATCAAGACAATGTATTATCTCAATGGATTTGTATTAAATTATGGAGTTTGAAATGGTTTAGAGGCCTGCAAACTAGTGTAAGGCATGCTGGTTTGAAAATGCAACTTGAGTGAACATGATTTTGCCATGGATACAAAGTGAGTTTTTACCAACTTCAAGCATTCGATTCTACCTAACCACAAATGTGTTTGAGGAGTTCTTGGACAATTTGGAAATATTGAAACATGCCCTATAATCCATATTTGAAATGCAACTTGATATTCCAAGTCGAACTATGTGAAAAATGGCCAAGAAGATAGGTCAAAATCCTGCCTAAACTAGGGCAAAATTTCACTAAGTTAAAAGTTTTAGGTACCCTTGTTCCAAAAATCATAACTTGAGATCCAAGCTTCTTTTGAGAAAACTTTGTGAATCAAATGTGTAGACTTTGTGGAGTACTACAACTTTCATGTTGTAAGTTTTGTTTGAATCTATTTGCATCATGGTGAAAATGTGGGACAAAGTTAGGAAAAAGTAAGAAAATTTCATAACTTAGAAAAATTCTAAGTTATGAATTTTTTTCAATTTCAAACGCTAATTTGCAATTTTGGGTTTCTTGATGAACAAGTTTCATAATTTGACACATCTTGATGAAAAATGACCCTTGGCACTTGATTTTGACCAAAAAGTCAAAGTTTGACTTTTCAGTGTACAGTCAAATTTTGATCAGTTGACTGAAAAATTCATCTGTCAATCCCATGCATTTGAGATCTTTTGAACTTGTTGAATAGGTCAAGATGATGTCATTGAGTCCTTGAGTCCATGGTTGAACCTAATTTGCCATTGGCTAGGTCAAACAGTCAAAAATTGCCCTTGTACAATCAAAACCCTAAAAATGACCATTTTGCCCTTTTGGTGATCTGATCAAATTTCTTGTGGATTTATGGTCCAAGCTTGATCAAATGGTTCATATGAGTTCATAATGTTGATGTGGGTCAAAATTCATGAGGTTTGACTGTAAATTGGCCACAATTGACTTTTTCCCCAACACAGTTGATTTCTAGGTCAACTGTCCAATTGATTGGGCAAAAATTTGATTCAAGGCTTGAAACTTGGTATGGACAAACTTATGAGTCCAATATGAAGTATGAAAGTCAACTTGAGCATTGAAGGTCCAAAAATCCATGTGCAAACTCAAACCCTAGTTTAGGTCATCAGTGCAATGAGATGTCTTGAGCAGAGCAAACCCTAGCTTGATCTTGAGTTCCAAGAGCCTTGTGAGGGGAAATGTTGATAAAATGAGAGGGAAAATTTTGGGGTACAATAGTTGCCCCTATTCAATCTTCTTGAACCTGAAGAGTTAGATTGGCAAGTTTGCCTTTCGTGACTCGAAGGTAAAAGAGGATTGGACACTAGAGTGCCCGTAAATTTGCACTCGTCAAAAATGTAAATGAGGGAATGGGCTTAAAGATGCCATTTGGAGATGGTAGAATCTTGTTGGAGATGGGCTTAAAGATGCCATCCAAGGCTGTTTTCTGAAAATCAGGAGAATGAACACCAGAATGGTATCCGTATCTGGAATGTATCTGAGTTGTATCTGGAGATTGGATTCGTATGAGCAAAGGAATGGTGTCCATGTCTGGAGCGTATCCGAGCTGTAACTGTATTTGATCCTTGAATGAATATCAGAATGACTGTCGTGTCTGGAGTGTATCTGTATTCTGAATGGGTAACAGAGAAACCTTTATGTATGGAGCATCTACGTGCTGGGGATAAATTCTGAATGGGTGACAGAATGGCAACCGTGTCTGGAGCGTATCTGGACTGTATCTGAAGTTGAGATCTGTATAAGTAGCAAAATGACTTTCGTGTTTGGAGTGTATCTATACTGTAACTGGGATCAGGACAAGTGAGAGAATGACTTCCGTGTCTGGAGTGTATCTGAACTTGAAGTTGATAGTTGAATCTGAATAAGAGATAGAATGGCCGCCGTGTCTGGAGCGTATCTAATCTCTATCTGATTGCTGAAGTCTGAATGAGTAATTGAATGACCGCCACGTCTGGGGGTGTATCCATACTGTATCTGAAATCTCTGAATAGTTGTTAACGATAGCTTTTTAATCTTATCCTGAAAGGGTAGAATGTTAGCTAAGGCACAAAGTTATGTTGCATGATATGTATGATGCAATAAAATGTGTTCAATCCATGTTTATGATATATGAATGTAATGGATGTGTATGTAAGCTTGATTAGCTGTCTTGCTGAGGAAAATAAATCCTTGATAGCTGGAGATAATGAAATCTTTGACTGCTGCCGGGGAAAGTAAATCCTTGACCGATGTTGGGGATTCCAAAAATCTTTGATTGCTGAAGATGAGAGAACCTTGATGATTACTGTTGGGGATAGAAAATCCTTGGCAACCTGCGGGGATTATCAAAACTTTGACAACTTCTGTGGGGATGTGAGAATCCTTCATGACTTTCCTGGGGAAACAAGGAAAAATCCGACAACCTCTACTGGGGAATTAAAACCTGGGAGGCTTCAAATGGAGAAACGGGAATTAGAATCTTCATTCTGTCGGGAAATAACTTTGTGGGGAGAGTGTTTATTCTGCCAGGGAAATCAGGAACTTGGATTGTATGCCAATCTACTGGGGATTCCTTGTTTTATAGAGAACTCTGCCGGTGAATCGGAGGAAGCTGGATAGTATTTTATCGAGGTTTAGGATCTGGAGTTTTGGACTCCGTTGGGGAAGAAAGTTCCATCTTCAATGGGGATCTGTAGTTCAAAGTTTTCGGGCTCCACTGGGGATCGGGAGTTTAGAGACTTAACTCTGATGGGAATTTTGAAATTTAACTCCGCTAGGGATATATACTCCAAGGTTTTAGCTTTGTTGAGGATCTGAATGACATATTGTAGGGGATTTCTTCTGGAATAGCCTAAAGACGTTTTCCTATACTTTCGACCTATCAGTAATTATCCTTTCTCATTTCATTTTATTTGTAAACAGTGATTATATTCAAATGCATATGCTCATTTAACAAATCATTGGACGTTTTCAAATAAAACATAAGTGTAAAGAAATGAAAGGCAAGCAAATTTTCGCACTTTGAAGTTTTTTTGTATTAACTTTTGTAAGTATTTTTGTACAAAGGAAATAGACATCCTAGTAAGAGAATGTTGCCGTAAAATTGAGAAAATATTTATACAAAGAAAGATGGCTATGTGCAACAATTCCATGGTGTGATACGGTGGGAGAACTGACTTGAGGTTTTGCGTTTGTATTCGCAAATGTTGCGGTTAGCAAGAGTCGCCACCGACTTTTTATTTTATCCTAAGGAAAGGTTAAAAAGCACAGCAAAAACCTTTTGAGATGTTTTCTTGGGTTCGGGGAGTAGATTATAGAAAGGGAAGGTATTAGCACCCTTTCTATCCATGGTTATCCATGGGCTCTTAGTTACTTGCTTAGATCAACTTGCCTTTTGTTTTCAATTTGTTTGAAATGGTGCTTTGTGTGTGGGTTTGAAAATGTTTTGAAAAGAGGCCAATGTGGTGGCAACCTTTGTAATGATCCATGTGGGGATGTATACAAAGATGTACATCTTTTGAAAAGGTTTTCATTTGTTTTTTGAAAGTCATTTTGAAAATGTAGTGATGTGTGGTTTTGAAATTAGGCAAGTGTTTTGTTTTGCAAGTTTAATTCAAGTAACTAAGATGTTATCTACTCCTAAGTTTCTCAAAATATTATTGCTATGTTTTAACCCTTTTAACAAGTTTGTTCCACCATTGAATTTGGTGGACAACCTTATGTTAGGATGTGAAAGGGACAGGTGCGGGTCATCGTTTAGACCATAATTGCAACGGCGTTAAATGTCTTTGGGCAATTTTCTTTAAGGGACTTGATCATTTGTTTTTGTTTGTTTTGAAAAGTTTTATCGAGGGACTATGATCATTCAAATTGTTTGCTTTGCCCAAAGAAGTTCAACATACAATATGGCCCATTTATTTGAAGGCAACAAGTGGAATACCCTAGGGGGTGCAAGTGTGATTTGTGTGTCCATTTTCATGCTTGTTTATCTTGAGATTAGGTCATAACTATTTTTTATCGTTTTTCGCATGCAAACCCTAATTCTAACATGGCATAATTAGAAAGCGTATAAAGTGCGAAATTTAAATTTACTAAGCTATTACAAAACCAAATATGGGAAGGGGGGTACAAATGTTCAAATGGGGATATTGACAAGAATTTAAATCTAAATTATTACATCATTCTTGAATATTTGCAAAGTAAATAAATTGCATAATCAAATGGAAATTAAACAAATATGCAAAATGCAAAGATAAAGTTTTTTATATGTATGAGAAAAGTATGGTTTATGTAAAATAAAAATAAGAAAATAAAGAGTATTATTTTGAGTATTTTTAACTTTTAGGGCAAAAATCCTAATTTTAAAGAAAATGTATTATTATCTAATTTAATACAAGTATTTATTTATTATGTACAAAAATAAACATAAAATGAAGTATATTATGAAAAAAAGTATTTTTGTATCAAATATTAATAAAAGTGAAAAATTCAAGTATTTATATTCTAACCTAAATATATTAATAAACATGTATATATATATTAAGTTCTAAATATTATATACAAATAATAATAATAATTAATTAATTTTTTTTTTGAATAAAATCAATAAAAAGGTATTTTTTATGTGAAATATTTTCAGAAGGTAAATAAAAATAAAACATGTATTTACACTATTTTTTGTATTTATTCTAAATAAAAATATGCATATATTTTATGTATAAACAAAGAAATAAATCAAATAAATATGCCATAAATTCAAAAAAAGATGGAAAAAATATTTTCAAAATTTTAATATGCTGAGAAAAAATAAACAAGTCAAACAAAAAAAAGAAAAAGTAAAAAATAATTAAAAATAAGACAAATGGGCTTGGGGGGTTCATGAGTAATTATGGGGTGTGAAAAGAAAAGCACAAGACAAGCCCAGCCCAATGCCACTGTCTTCAACCTCCAGCACAAACATTTGAAAAAACGCGCGCCTCTGTTCTTCAATGTCCAACTCTTGATTCCTGGCTTTTTAGCAAAAACTCATAACACAACAAATGTTCAGCATGAAGAGACGATTCTAACCATGTATGGAACTTGACCTAACTCTCTAAGATGAGGGAGAATTTCTCCTCCCCCAAATCCTAACCTAGTTTTTCTTCCATTTTCAAGCTACAAATTCTCTCTACTCAGGCAAAAGAAATGAAATGTAAAGATATGTACATGTTTAGGGCTATGAGTAGAACCTTGTTTTTTCACAAACTTAAGACTAAAGATGCATGATAAGAGAGATACGAGTTCAAAGTTTTACCTGTGCAGTTGAACTTCTAGCTGGAGAATGAGGAACTTCTAGTGCAAGGTAATGATTGGAAAAGCTTCCTTGAGGTCCAGGGATGCTTTTTCAATGTTTACTTTGTCTTGAAACTTCTTGTGTCAAGCTATAGAACTTCACCTGCAAAAGGAAAAAATGAAAATGGTGGAAGCTGTTAGAGGGATTACAGGTCAGGTTTTAGGTCATGGTTAGCTTGCATAGGTTGTAAGGAAGGTAGAGGAACATGTTTGGACCAAAATGCTCGAAGGGATTGAGAGATAGCACCCAATCTGCAGGGTTGGCTCTGTTTGAGCAGTTTCAAGGTGATTATGGCAAAGAGAGTGTTTGAGAGGGCAAGGGCTCGTGTGTTAGCTTGGATATGTTCTTTCTGATGTGTTTGATAACTTCTTTCTTGTGTTTTTTAAGCTGAGATGAGATATGGTACAAGTTATGCAATGTTACTTGAATTTTAAGCAAGCAATGGTCACTTGGTGTTTTAGGTCAGTAGGGGGCCTCTAATCCTGCTGCATAAGCCTCTCTTGATCAGAGCAATTTGCCCATAATCTTGTGCCAATGAGATCCTAACTGTACTTGCTTGGATTTCAATTTGACATAAAGCTAGCTTTTTACAAAAATGGATAAAGCACTTTATCTAGTTTAGGATTAATCTTGCATACAATGCTTGCACTCAAAGAACAACACCTTAACACATTGAATATGCATTAAATTATTGAGTATGGAATGGTTCAAGGACCTGTAATCAAGCATAAAGCAAGCTGAGTTCAAATTTGCAAGATTATGAACATGTCTTGATGAAGAACAAAAGTGAATTTTTGCCAACTTGTGAAATTCGAATCTCTCAAGTTATGAGGTTGTTTGATGAGTTCTTGGACATTTTGGAAAGCTTGGAATGTGTACTACAATCCATCTTTGAAATGCAAATTAAAATTCCAAGTGTAAGGGTGTGAAAAGTGGCCTTGAAGTGGGGTAGAAAACCTTGTCAAAATAGGTTAAAATTTCACTAAGTTAAAAATGGTTTAGTGCCCCTATTCAAAAATTTGTAACTTGAGATACAAGATTCAAATGAGAAAACTTTGTGAATCAAAGTTGTAGATTATGCAACAAGCTACAACTTTCATGTTTTGACTTTTGTTTGAATCCAAATGGATCTTGGTGAAAAGATGGGGCAAAGTTGGGAAAAAATTAGGGTTTTTCATAAGTTAGAAAAATTCTAAGTTATGAAAAATTCCATTTTCTAACCCTAATTTGCATTTTGTGATTTCTTGGTGAACAAGTTTCATGATTTGGCATATTTTGATGAAAAATGAATCTTGACTCTTGATTTTGACCAAAAAGTCAAAGTTTGACTTTTCAGTATACAGTCAAAATTGATCAATTGACTGGGAAATTCAACTGTCAATCTTGTGTACTTGGGATCTTTTGAGCTTGTTGAGCATGTCAAGATAATTCCATGGGGTCCTTGAGTCCATATGTGAGCTTGGTTTGCCATTGGCTAGGTCAAACAGTCAAAAACTGTCTTTGTACAGTCAAAACCCTAAAAATGACCATTTTGCCCTTTTGGTGATCTGATCAAATTTCTTATGGAATTGTGATCCAAACTTGATCAAATGGTTCATATGAGTTCATAATGTTGATGTGGGTCAAATTTCATGAGGTTTGACTGTCAATTGGCCACTGTTGACTTTTTCCCCAATACAGCTGATTTCTAGGTCAACTGTCCAATTGACTGGGCAAAACTTGGAATCAAGACTTGAAACTTGGCATGGGTAAACTTGGGAGTCCAACATGAAGCATGAAAGTCATCTTAGGAATTTTAGGTCAAAATATCCTTGGGCAAACACAAACCCTAATTTGAGTCCATGGTGCAAGGAGAAATCTTGAGCAGAGGAAACCCTAACTGGATCTTGATCTTCAAGGGTCTTGTGATGAGAAAATGTTGAGGAAATGGGAGGGCAAATTTTGGGGTACAACAGTTGCCCCTGTTCAATCTTCTTGGACCTGAAGAGTTAGATTGGCAAGTTTGCCTTTCGTGACTCGAGGGTAAAAGGAGATTGGACACTAGAGTGCCCGGAAATTTGCACTCACATGCTGGAGTCTCAACAGGGTGATGTCGGGAATGGGCTTATAGATGCCATTTGGAGAGATGAGGGATAGGGAGATGGGCTTATAGATGCCATCTGGAGATGTGACAGAACCTTGTCGGGAATGGGCTTATAGATGCCATTTGGAAGTGTCGATCGCATAAGAGATTCCTTAGCGAGAACTTGTGTATTTGAGAAAGACAGATGTTTTCCTGGCTTGTTACAGGTGTTTGATCTTCAGTCTCTTTATGCAGATATGCCCTGGCTAGATACAGGTATCGAATCTACAATTGGTTGCTCACAGATGTGCCCTGGCTGGATACAGGAGTCGAATCTGGAAATAGTCGTTAATAGATGTGCCCTGGCTGGATACAGGAATCGAATCTTCGAACTCTTCAGACATGCCCTGGCTAGATACAGGAATCGAGTCTGGAAACGTGGTCAACAGATATGCCCTGGCTGGATACAGGAGTCGAATCTGGAGATGTCGTTAATAGATGTGCCCTGGCTGGATACAGGAATCGAATCTTCGAACTCTTCAGACATGCCCTGGCTAGATACAGGAATCGAGTCTGGAAACGTGGTCAACAGATATGCCCTGGCTGGATACAGGAGTCGAATCTGGAGATGTTTGTAGTTGATAGATGTGCCCTGGCTGGATACAGGAATCGAATCTTGAAACTGATCACTCTCAGATGTGCCCTGGCTAGATACAGGTATCGAATCTGGAATTGTTACAGTTGAAGGTAGTTGTTTTTGGGATTGTCTTTTTCCTGAAAAGGCAAAAACGTAAGTGGTATGCAATGTCATGATGTATGATGTGCATGGTGTTATGATGTTCAATCATGAGATAGTGTTGTATGCGCTTTATCATGTATGTAAGCAAGATGTATGAAAATGTGAAATGTTTATGAATGTAATTTCATCTTAGGAAAATAAATCCTTGACGAACGGCCGGGAAGTTGCTCTGTGGAAGAGACACTTGGCCGAAGTTTTGCTGAGAGGCCTGTTGAGGACTTTAATGATGGATTCCGCTGAGGATAATGATGATCGACTCCGCTGGGGATTGAAGGAACTTGCCGAGGGCGATCTTCCGTGGCGATTAGCTGAGGATAACCCAGTTATAAGCCCTTGTGAGGAACAACTCTGAATAAAGCTCGGGAGAGACGTCCGTACTCCGCAGGGGATAAGCTTCCAGAATCTACTGGGGATGAGCTTTAAGACCTGCCGGGGAATGTTGTGCTTTTTCAAGGTTGTCGGGGAGTCAATTCCGCTTGGGGAAAGTATTGCTGAATCTTGTTTTACCCTGCGGGGAGTTGGGATGATTTGGTCACATTCTTCAGTTGAATCTACCTTGGTACCTCGGCGGACCAAACAACCAGACTGCATTAGACAACTTCACATTGCCCCTGTCTCTGAGTCACCTGTAATCAATCTCTTGTTTCATATGTAAACATTTATGAATCAGCAATTTAATGTCAAATGCATATATCAAAAATGAACATTGGACGTTCTTCGCAAGACAAAACAGAAAAAGGAAAGCAATGGGTGCTTTTAACTGAAAAGTATATTTGTATTGATTTAAACTTTGCCAGTGAATAGGCGTGTTTGTACAAGAGGTTGGCATCCTAGTAAGAGGACGCCGCCAAATAATATAGAGTTTACAAAAAAAGAAACAAAACAGCTATGTGAACAATCCCACTGGGTTCCAATTCTGCTATCGCCTTTATGTCCTCGATCGTCTCATCGCTTTGCTGCCTAATGTGAAGATGAAGCTGATTGGTCAATGCCAAAATCTGGAGCCAGATAGTTGATGCCGAATTCCGGATGCGAAGTGATCCAATGAGACATAGTGTTACGCCTTTATCCCTAACTTTTGCCTGGACCGCCCTTTCGGGTTTTCAGTCCACCGGGATACCCATTTTTGCCCAAGCCGCCTTTTCAGGTTTTCGACTTGCCGGGTGTACAGGTTTTTATTCATTTCATCCCTTATTTTGCCCGAACCCTTTTGGTCCGCCGGGAAGCCCTTATTTTTGCCTAGGTATGTCAACCTAGCGGGTCTTTTATTTATGCGTAGTATTTTTTCACTATGTCTGCATTGGCGGGGTGAAGGAGGTCGTCGCCATCCATGGTGGTCAGGATCATGGCTCCTCCTGAGAACACGCGTTTAACCACAAATGGCCCTTCGTATGTAGGGGTCCATTTGCCCCGGGGATCACTTTGAGGAAGGATGATGCGTTTGATTACCAGGTCCCCAACTTGATACTCTTGCGGTCTGACTTTCTTGTTAAATGCCCTGATCATCCGTTTTTGATATGTTTGACCATGACAGATAGCAGTGAGCCTCTTTTCGTCAATCAGATTTAATTGATCAAGTCGAGTCTGGATCCAATCATCTTCATTCAAGTCTGCATCCTTCATTATTCGGAGAGAGGGTATCTGGATTTCAATTGGCAAGACTGCCTCCATGCCATAGACCAAGGAGAAGGGAGTTGCCCCGGTTGACGTCCTTGCTGAGGTGCGGTACCCATGAAGAGCGAACGGTAACATCTCGTGCCAATCTTTATAGGTCACTGTCATCTTCTGCACAATTTTCTTGATATTCTTATTGGCTGCCTCTACAGCCCCATTCATCTTCGGCCGGTAGGGAGAAGAATTGTGGTGCTGTATCTTGAATTGTTCACAGAGTTCAGCGATCATTTTGTTATTGAGATTGGTACCATTATCCGTAATGATTCTTTCTGGGACGCCGTACCGACAGATCAGATTATGCCGGATGAAACGTGCTACGACGCTCTTGGTTACTGTGGCGTAGGAAGCTGCCTCAACCCATTTCGTGAAGTAATCGATCGCCACCAAGATGAAGCGATGCCCATTGGATGCCGTCGGTCGGATCTCGCCGATCATATCGATGCCCCACATTGCGAAAGGCCACGGTGCCGTCAGGACGTTCAAAGGGACCGGAGGGATATGCACCTTGTCAGCATAGATCTGGCATTTATGACAAGTTCGGGAGTGTTGGTAACAATCGGCTTCCATTGTGGACCAGAAATATCCTACCCGAAGGATTTTCTTAGCCATGGTGTGTCCACTGGAATGTGTTCCGAATGTCCCTTCATGCAGTTCTATCATGATTTTCTCTGCTTCAGCCTTATCCACACAACGTAGTAGAGTTGAATCATGATTCCGTTTGTAGAGGATGCCGTTACTGAGGAAGAATTTTGCCGCAAACCTCCTCATGAATTTCTTGTCATTGGCAGATGCACCTTCAGGGTACTCCTGAGCTTCCAAGTACCTCTTCACCTCATGATACCAGGGTTTTTCAATAACCTTCTCAGCCTCGAGCTCGCAGCAGTACGCCGGTTCATCCAACTTCCAGATAATGATTCTGGGAGCCTCATTGTCCCATTTAACTCTGAACATTGAAGACATCGTAGCTAGGGCGTCCGCTAGCTGATTCTCCTCTCTAGGGAAGTGCTCAAAAGTTATCTCTTCAAAGTGGGGAAGCAAGGTCGACACATACTCCTTGTAAGGAATAAGATTCGGGTGTTTCGTATCCCACTCGCCTTTGATCTGGTTGATCACAAGAGCGGAATCTCCGAAGACACTTAGAAATTTTATCCTTAAGTCGATTGCAGCTTGTAAACCCATGATACATGCCTCATATTCTGCCATGTTGTTGGTGCAGCTGAAACATAATCGGGCGGTGAGGGGAGTATGAGTTCCTTTGGGAGATATGATTACAGCGCCGACGCCGTTAACCAAAGCATTGGAGGCTCCATCAAAATGCATAGACCATCGGGATCCTTCCTCAGGTCCTTCATCCGGTCCAGGTACTTCACAGTCAGTTACCACCATGATGTCTTCGTCCGGAAAATCAAAGTTCAATGATTGGTAATCGTCCACAGGTTGGTGTGCCAAATGATCTGCCAGTACGCTTCCCTTAATTACTTTCTGAGTTGTATACTGGATATCATATTCTGTCAAGATCATTTGCCATCTCGCTATTCTTCCAGACAGAGCGGGCTTTTCAAATATGTACTTGATGGGATCCATTTTTGAAATCAATAAAGTAGTGTGAGTCAGCATATACTGTCTCAGCCGGCGAGTAGCCCATACAAGAGCGCAACAAGTTTTCTCAAGCAGTGAGTAACGAGACTCACAGTCGGTAAACTTTTTGCTCAAGTAATAAATAGCGTGCTCTTTTCGGCCAGACTCGTCATGCTGCCCCAGCACACACCCCATTGAATTGTCAAGTACTGTCAAGTATAGTATCAGAGGTCTTCCTTCCACCGGTGGCATAAGAATGGGTGGCTCTTGGAGATATTCCTTTATCTTTTCAAAGGCGGCCTGACATTCATCATTCCAGCGTACTACTTGATCTTTCTTCAGCAATTTGAAGATTGGCTCACAAGTAGCAGTCAGATGTGAGATGAATCGGGCAATGTAATTCAGTCGTCCTAGGAAACCTCTGACTTCTTTCTCTGTTCTTGGAGTCGGCATCTCTTGTATGGCTTTTACCTTGGCAGGGTCCACCTGAATACCTTTATCACTTACAATGAAACCTAGCAATTTTCTGGATCTTACCCCAAAGGTGCATTTGTTGGGATTCAACCTCAGCTTGTATAACTTGAGTCGGTCAAATAACTTCCTCAGATGGTCAAGGTGCTCCTCCTCAGTTTGAGACCTTGCAATCATGTCATCAACGTATACCTCAATCTCATGATGGATCATATCATGAAATAAAGCAACCATGGCACGTTGATAGGTTGCCCAAGCATTTTTCAATCCGAATGGCATGACCTTATAACAGAAGGTGCCCCACTGAGTCACAAAGGTAGTCTTCTCCATATCCTCTGGAGCCATCTTGATCTGATTATACCCTGAAAAACCATCCATGAAGGAGAACACCTTGTGTTGAGCTGTATTGTCAACAAGGACATCAATGTGAGGTAGGGGGAAGTCATCCTTGGGGCTGGCCCTGTTCAGATCCCTGTAGTCAACGCACATTCTAACTTTACCGTCCTTCTTCGGCACTGGCACCACATTGGCAACCCACTGAGGGTAAGAAGTCACTGCAAGGAACCCGGCATCAAACTGTTTCATAACCTCGGCCTTGATCTTTTCAGACATCTCTGGACGCATCCGTCGGACTTTTTGCTTTACCAGAGGGCAATCTTCCTTGGTTGGTAGGTGGTGAACTACAATGTCGGTATCCAAACCAGGCATATCTTCATAGGACCAAGCAAAAATCTCCATGTAGTCTTGTAGCATCTGGATCAATCGTTGCTTCACGCTGAGCTCTAGATTGGCACCAATCTTGACCTCTTTCCTATCTGTCTCGGTACCCAGGTTAATTGTCTCTACCGGCTCTTCGTGTGGTTGAATAGCTCTCTCTTCCTGGAGTAGCAGTCTTGCGAGTTCACCAGGGACTTCGCAATCATCTTCACCTTCGTCTTCGGCCAAGTTGATCGAATTTTCGAAGTCATAACTGGCGGTAGCAGAGCTGTTACCAGTGAGATCCATAGTGGATTGAAACCTGTATAAGTGAGTGTGTGTAAATATAGCTGTTTTGCAATATATATAACACAGAAAGGAAAAGAGCAAAAGATTCGAAATGCAACAAACGTCCAATGTTTTGATTGATGATATATGAAAATGTCATACAAAAAGCCCTCACAAATGGAGCTACGATGCCCCGGGTAGGACACCGAGCCAACAAAGTTTTAACATATTGTTTGTTACAAATTGGAAATCAAAAGAAATTAATTACTGCGTGACAAATGTGATAGGGGTAAAATCCTTTGCCGTCCAGTTGCTTGGTCCGTCGCTGGTAGTCGGGTAGATCCAACTGTCAAATTATGCTTCCTCTACATCCTCCTCGATAGCATTCACCCTTGAGCTGGAGATAAACACCGGAGCCTTTCTGGTCTTCTCCTTACGCACCGTCCTCTGAGCCTCTGCAGTAAAGCCCAGCCCAAACTTGTCATTCTTCTGAGTGAAATCAGGAAGTTGACCCCAGCTTGCACAATTGCCTTTCTGAACCACAGCCCGAGCATCCCTTAGGGAAGCCATCTTCAAGGAAACATTCTCTTCGACTGTTGCTTCTGCCGCTGCTGAAATTGGATGTACCTCCTCGAAATGCTGAAAGGGGGTTTCAATAAACTCCCCATCCATCTCAATGTATCTGAAGGAATTCAAATGGCTCACCATATACTCCTCTTCTCCTTGCACAGTGACGATCTTTCCCCTGACGGGATACTTCAGCTTCTGGTGCAAGGTAGAGGTCACTGCCCCAGCTTTATGGATCCAAGGTCGACCCAGTAGACAAGAATACGATGGTCGTATATCCATCACATAAAACGTAGAGTCGAACACCTGAGAGCCCACACGAATAGGGATGTCAACCTCTCCATGAACCATCCTTTTTGAACCGTCAAAGGCCCTGACGATGATATTGCTGGGCTTCAGTTCTAGGCCTTCATAATCCAAACGGTCTAAAGCCTTTTTCGGTAGAACATTCAAAGAAGAACCAGTATCCACCAATACATGCGCCAGAGTAGTGCCCCTGCATTCGATAGAGACATGTAGGGCATCATTGTGGTCTCTTCCCTTCGCAGTCAGGTCAGCATCTGAGAAACCCAAGCCATTATCTGCTGTCAGATTTGCTACGCAATCAGTGAACTGGACTGCAGATGTCTCCTGTGGCACATGGGCCGTTTTGAGAAATGAGATCAAGGCCTTAGCATGAGCCTCAGAGCATAGCAATAAGGAGAGCATGGAGATTTTGGAGGGCGTATGCCCCAACTGCTCGACAACATTGAAATCACTTTTCTTTATTATTTTCAGGATCTCCTCCAATTCTTGTTGGGAGGCCTCAGCATTTATAGGTGTTGGTGCCTCCATCCGGGCAGGCTCTTCTTCAATCCCTTTGCCCCGACCATTAGATGACTCGGCAGCAGGGGAAACAACTTGATCAGTAGCAGGAACAGGTAAACTTGTAGGTGTTATAAGGAGGGGTTTTCGAGTAGCGGGCGGTGCAATGTCAGGTGAAAAGAGCCTGCCACTGCGGGTGACCTTAGTTGGACCAGTGATATCGCAGATACTGGCGCCAGTGTCGAATTCTTGTTTGATTCCATTCACATATACGTCTGCCCCATAATGCCAGGGGATAGCTTTATCAGATACGTAGGGGAGAGGCCCCGGAACAGTAATAACCACAGGTGCAACAGTCATGATTTGAACAGACTTCTTCGGGAGAGCATTGATTGGATTTTTGAAGATGGTAACCACAGAAACTTCTTTTACCGGAACCAACTGAACAGCAGACTTCTTAAACAGAATCTCCTTGCTATCCATTAGGCTTTGGACGCCTAACCTCAACAAGGGACAACCAGATAGGGAAACAGCACAGAACAGGCAACCTTCACTGCAACCCGGAAATAAACCGGCCCGCAGTAGGTTCTTCTTGACAGTCAAAAGAGGGGTGACAACTTCATCTACCGAAACAACATACATTTCTTCCTCAATGGCATTTACTCTATGCTGGGGCATAGGAGAAGTTACAACATTTGGTCTCTCCGGTGCTTCAAACTGAATTTCCTTTGCGTCGATCAGATCTTGCACTTTGTTTCTCAAGGCCCAACAATCATCAGTAGTGTGCCCGGGACTATCAGAATGATAAGCACACCGGGCATTTGGGTTGTACTTAGGAGACGCAGTGTTGACGACCTTAGGAGCTTCTTTGAGGGTCACCAGGTTGGTGGATAACAGTTGGGGTAAAATTTGAGATAAGGTCATACTCAGTCGGGTATACTGCCTCTTGGGCCTTTCGCTTCTTTGTTGATTGTACTGCTGAGGAGCAGCAACAGGTTTTGAGATGACCAAAGCATTGACGGCTTGGCGACTTTCGGGCTTGACTTGTCTTCTAGTACCATAGACGGCACTTGCTTCTTTCTTAAACGGCCTCTTCTCAGCACTTGTGGAGGCAGCCTTTTGTATCTTGCCTGACCTGATGCCAGCTTCAATTCTTTCTCCTGTCAATATCAAATCTGTAAACCCAGCGGAGGAGTTACCAACCAAATGATTGAAGAACGGACCAGACAATGTCCCTAGAAACATATCAACTAGCTCTCGATCAGTCAATGGAGGCTGCACCCTGCCAGCCAAATCTCTCCATTTTTGAGCGTACTCTTTGAACCCTTCACCCGTTCCTAGAGACATACCCTGAAGTTGGGTACGCGTAGGAGCGAGATCAGAATTGTATTGGTATTGTCTGTAGAATGCGGTTGCCAAATCTTCCCAGTGTCGGATGCTAGTTCCATCTAATTGGTAGAACCATTCAAGCTGAGACCCCGAGAGGCTGTCTTGGAAGAAGTGAATCCAGAGGTTCTTATCCGCCGTGTAAGGTTGGATTTTCCTTACGTACGACCTCAGATGCAGCTTTGGGCAGGAGACCCCATCATACTTGGCGAAGGCAGGCGCCTTAAACTTGTGTGGAATTACTACCCCAGAAGATAGCCCCAAATCTCCGAAATCCAACCCGGCACATTCTGAATTTCCATGGCGCTTAAGCGGTCCTCCAATTGCTTGTATCTGTCAGCAGCAGGTGGGTATTGTTCGTCGTTATAGTCCGTCTCGTTGTCGGAGACTGCGGGACTAGGAGCTCCTCCCCCTTGGGGACTGTTTTTCTCAGCAGAAGAAGTAGTTGGATCAGCTTCATTATGGAGTGTGTTCCCAAATCTGCGTCCGGTGTTGAACAACGCAGTCCTCTTTTTCTTCTTCTTCTTCAGGAGCAGAGTATTCAACTCTTGCTGTCCTTGGGCTAGGCTCAAGACCATCTCTTGAAACTGTGTATTTTGTGCCTGAAGGGCCTTGATTGCTTGCTCACTGGAGGAGTCTGGATTCATGATGACTGTGCACACAAACAGCGAAGAAAATTAAGCAACCTGTGAAATAGGGCACCTGCTATGCATATGGTGCAATGGAATGCGTATGTATGCAATGCATTCAAGGATTCAGAATATTCAAAATTTGTTGTAGACAAAAAAGAACGCACATCATATTAATAAGGAGAAATTCGTTAGTACATAAATGCCCCATGGGCCAAATATTACAGAATGACTCCTTAAGGCAAAAAAACATTGTGCATCCTCTTTGGTGCGATGTAGGTGTTGAGATTCCTCTCCTTGTGCAGTAGGCGGGTGAGTTCCAGGACTTTCTTTTCACTAGCATGTAGGCTGGTCTCAAGAGAATTCTGTTCTTCCTTAAGCTGGATCCAGCTCTTCTGCATCTCTTCCCAGGACGTGGGCATGTCAGGATGTTGAATGGTGTAAGACACTTCTCCTCCCAAGACTGGTTCTTTGATCACAGGGAGCATATGAGGATAAGGCATTACTAACTTCTGGGAGCGGGCTCGTACCCACTTGAGATAAGGTTCCAACGGGATGGAGTTCTTGTGCCCCAGTGTCTTGCTGTCCATCCTACTTGGCATCCTCCAAGCTCTGATAAATCTCTGGCGAAGTCCTTGAGTATCGTTGTCGAAGTCAAAAACTATGTTAGGAATTAACATGTCATGAGGGCCATCCCTCCGAGCATAACCAAACTGTCTCCAAGCCAGGCATGGGTTGTAAGTAATACCTCCTTTGATTCCAAATAAAGGAACATTAGGGTACTCCCCGCAACGATCAATGATAGTGACGTCTTCCCTGGTCCTAGGGCACCAATGTATATCTGCATGCGTGAGAGTCATTAACCGTTGTGACCATCTCAAACCCCGCTCGTTCTTCAAAACTGATTGTGGAAGGTGCGAAATAAACCACCTTCCCAGGAGAGGAGTGCAACACATAAGGACACCCCTTCTTCTCATGGTTCGAGTGTAACACGAGTGAAGGATGTCCCCCAGCAACGTAGGTATAGGATTCCTGGTCATGAAGATCTGGACAGCACTGATATCAATAAGCTGATCTGGGTTAGGGAATAACACCAAACCATAGACAAGGAGGGCCATAACTTCTTCAAAAGCTTGTAGGTCAAGGGAGTTCCAACATTCTTGGGCCTTCTCGAACAGAAACCTGGCTAAGAACCCCTTGATACCACTTCTAACTTCCCAATGTCCCTTGAGGTCAGACGGTTGTAGGTGCAAGGCTTTAGCAATCTCTTCAAGCTTGGGTTCCTCTTCCGTACCGTTGTAGGGTAGTTGATCAAGGATAGGGACCTTCAGGAGTCGGGAGAACTCTTCCAATGTAGGCACCAATTGATAATCCGGAAAAGTGAAACAGTGATGCAGAGGGTCAAAGAACTAGAACAGGACCTTTATCAAATCTTCCTCAATGTTGGTGTTAACCAAGCTGATGAGTCTTCCATGTCTCTCACTGAATGAAGAACCCTCGGGAATCCTGGACATAAGTTCCTTAAGCTGAGGAGGGATCTTTACAAGGCTAATCTGAATTGTCTTTCTGCGAGCAGTTTCCATGTCCTATAAAACAAGAACAAAGATGAAGATTCGAAACCCTTGAAATGGTCAGTCAATGCACATGATGTGGTATGATGTCATGATGTTATGATTAAATACACCACAAATATTCACAAAGGCAAACATGGTAAGGCACACAAGTCACACAAGACAAACCCTTAGGGTTTAGGCCTGCATGGGGTCTGGGTATTACCCTCTTGAAGTTTGGTGGGCTCAACCTGTCCTATTAGAAGTAACCGGGTTCTAAGGGTCCCAATATCACTGGATTACTTTCATTGTTCATCGTTTCGATTTAGCCACTGAACTGGCGACCGAAATATCCCAGGAAAGCAACCCTCAATTGAGTGTAGTATCGAGTATCAACCAACCTCGGACTGCACCAAAGTCAGTTATCTCACTACCCTAAAAAGGCCAAGATGGTTCAATTAAGGTTCCTAAGGTCAGTTGATGCTTCACGACACCACGCGGCGGCCCCGTACTCTCCTTGACTGAACTCAAGGGTTACCGGTACACACCAAAGTGCCACATCAACGTAGCAGACTGCTTCAACCATGTCGGTATACCCCGCACAGTTCCCTCACAGCCTTGTTGCTACTTTCTAAGAAGGTATCCCCAGATCCGGGTTAGGATCTATAAAACTCTGATACAAAGCCCACAAATGTAAAAGCAAACAAGACAATCAATTGAAAACAAAGGTGATCTAAGCCCTAAGGTTACTCCACTTTCAAATTTTCCCCAGCAGAGTCGCCATTTCTGTGATACGGTGGGAGAACTGACTTGAGGTTTTGCGTTTGTATTCGCAAATGTTGCGGTTAGCAAGAGTCGCCACCGACTTTTTATTTTATCCTAAGGAAAGGTTAAAAAGCACAGCAAAAACCTTTTGAGATGTTTTCTTGGGTTCGGGGAGTAGATTATAGAAAGGGAAGGTATTAGCACCCTTTCTATCCATGGTTATCCATGGGCTCTTAGTTACTTGCTTAGATCAACTTGCCTTTTGTTTTCAATTTGTTTGAAATGGTGCTTTGTGTGTGGGTTTGAAAATGTTTTGAAAAGAGGCCAATGTGGTGGCAACCTTTGTAATGATCCATGTGGGGATGTATACAAATATGTACATCTTTTAAAAAGGTTTTCATTTGTTTTTTGAAAGTCATTTTGAAAATGTAGTGATGTGTGGTTTTGAAATTAGGCAAGTGTTTTGTTTTGCAAGTTTGATTCAAGTAACTAAGAGGTTATCTACTCCTAAATTTCTCAAAAGATTATTGCTATGTTTTAACCCTTTTAACAAGTTTGTTCCACCATTGAATTTGGTGGACAACCTTATGTTAGGATGTGAAAGGGACAGGCGCGGGTCATCGTTTAGACCATAATTGCAACGGCGTTAAATGTCTTTGGGCAATTTTCTTTAAGGGACTTGATCATTTGTTTTTGTTTGTTTTGAAAAGTTTTATCGAGGGACTATGATCATTCAAATTGTTTGCTTTGCCCAAAGAAGTTCAACATACAATATGGCCCATTTATTTGAAGGCAACAAGTGGAATACCCTAGGGGGTGCAAGTGTGATTTGTGTGTCCATTTTCATGCTTGTTTATCTTGAGATTAGGTCATAACTATTTTTTATCGTTTTTCGCATGCAAACCCTAATTCTAACATGGCATAATTAGAAAGCGTATAAAGTGCGAAATTTAAATTTACTAAGCTATTACAAAACCAAATATGGGAAGGGGGGTACAAATGTTCAAATGGGGATATTGACAAGAATTTAAATCTAAATTATTACATCATTCTTGAATATTTGCAAAGTAAATAAATTGCATAATCAAATGGAAATTAAACAAATATGCAAAATGCAAAGAGAAAGTTTTTTATATGTATGAGAAAAGTATGGTTTATGTAAAATAAAAATAAGAAAATAAAGAGTATTATTTTGAGTATTTTTAACTTTTAGGGCAAAAATCCTAATTTTAAAGAAAATGTATTATTATCTAATTTAATACAAGTATTTATTTATTATGTACAAAAATAAACATAAAATGAAGTATATTATGAAAAAAAGTATTTTTGTATCAAATATTAATAAAAGTGAAAAATTCAAGTATTTATATTCTAACCTAAATATATTAATAAACATGTATATATATATTAAGTTCTAAATATTATATACAAATAATAATAATAATTAATTAATTTTTTTTTTGAATAAAATCAATAAAAAGGTATTTTTTATGTGAAATATTTTCAGAAGGTAAATAAAAATAAAACATGTATTTACACTATTTTTTGTATTTATTCTAAATAAAAATATGCATATATTTTATGTATAAACAAAGAAATAAATCAAATAAATATGCCATAAATTCAAAAAAAGATGGAAAAAATATTTTCAAAATTTTAATATGCTGAGAAAAAATAAACAAGTCAAACAAAAAAAGAAAAAGTCAAAAATAATTAAAAATAAGACAAATGGGCTTGGGGGGTTCATGAGTAATTATGGGGTGTGAAAAGAAAAGCACAAGACAAGCCCAGCCCAATGCCACTGTCTTCAACCTCCAGCACAAACATTTGAAAAAACGCGCGCCTCTGTTCTTCAATGTCCAACTCTTGATTCCTGGCTTTTTAGCAAAAACTCATAACACAACAAATGTTCAGCATGAAGAGACGATTCTAACCATGTATGGAACTTGACCTAACTCTCTAAGATGAGGGAGAATTTCTCCTCCCCCAAATCCTAACCTAGTTTTTCTGCCATTTTTAAGCTACAAATTCTCTCTACTCAGGCAAAAGAAATGAAATGTAAAGATATGTACATGTTCAGGGCTATGAGTAGAACCTTGTTTTTTCACAAACTTAAGACTAAAGATGCATGATAAGAGAGATACGAGTTCAAAGTTTTACCTGTGCAGTTGAACTTCTAGCTGGAGAATGAGGAACTTCTAGTGCAAGGTAATGATTGGAAAAGCTTCCTTGAGGTCCAGGGATGCTTTTTCAATGTTTACTTTGTCTTGAAACTTCTTGTGTCAAGCTATAGAACTTCACCTGCAAAAGGAAAAAATGAAAATGGTGGAAGCTGTTAGAGGGATTACAGGTCAGGTTTTAGGTCATGGTTAGCTTGCATAGGTTGTAAGGAAGGTAGAGGAACAGGTTTGGACCAAAATGCTCGAAGGGATTGAGAGATAGCACCCAATCTGCAGGGTTGGCTCTGTTTGAGCAGTTTCAAGGTGATTATGGCAAAGAGAGTGTTTGAGAGGGCAAGGGCTCGTGTGTTAGCTTGGATATGTTCTTTCTGATGTGTTTGATAACTTCTTTCTTGTGTTTTTTAAGCTGAGATGAGATATGGTACAAGTTATGCAATGTTACTTGAATTTTAAGCAAGCAATGGTCACTTGGTGTTTTAGGTCAGTAGGGGGCCTCTAATCCTGCTGCATAAGCCTCTCTTGATCAGAGCAATTTGCCCATAATCTTGTGCCAATGAGATCCTAACTGTACTTGCTTGGATTTCAATTTGACATAAAGCTAGCTTTTTACAAAAATGGATAAAGCACTTTATCTAGTTTAGGATTAATCTTGCATACAATGCTTGCACTCAAAGAACAACACCTTAACACATTGAATATGCATTAAATTATTGAGTATGGAATGGTTCAAGGACCTGTAATCAAGCATAAAGCAAGCTGAGTTCAAATTTGCAAGATTATGAACATGTCTTGATGAAGAACAAAAGTGAATTTTTGCCAACTTGTGAAATTCGAATCTCTCAAGTTATGAGTTTGTTTGATGAGTTCTTGGACATTTTGGAAAGCTTGGAATGTGTACTACAATCCATCTTTGAAATTCAAATTAAAATTCCAAGTGGAAGGGTGTGAAAAGTGGCCTTGAAGTGGGGTAGAAAACCTTGTCAAAATAGGTTAAAATTTCACTAAGTTAAAAATGGTTTAGTGCCCCTATTCAAAAATTTGTAACTTGAGATACAAGATTCAAATGAGAAAACTTTGTGAATAAAAGTTGTAGATTATGCAACAAGCTACAACTTTCATGTTTTGACTTTTGTTTGAATCCAAATGGATCTTGGTGAAAAGATGGGGCAAAGTTGGGAAAAAATTAGGGTTTTTCATAACTTAGAAAAATTCTAAGTTATGAAAAATTCCATTTTCTAACCCTAATTTGCATTTTGTGATTTCTTGGTGAACAAGTTTCATGATTTGGCATATTTTGATGAAAAATGAATCTTGACTCTTGATTTTGACCAAAAAGTCAAAGTTTGACTTTTCAGTATACAGTCAAAATTGATCAATTGACTGGGAAATTCAACTGTCAATCTTGTGTACTTGGGATCTTTTGAGCTTGTTGAGCATGTCAAGATAATTCCATGGGGTCCTTGAGTCCATATGTGAGCTTGGTTTGCCATTGGCTAGGTCAAACAGTCAAAAACTGCCTTTGTACAGTCAAAACCCTAAAAATGACCATTTTGCCCTTTTGGTGATCTGATCAAATTTCTTATGGAATTGTGATCCAAACTTGATAAAATGGTTCATATGAGTTCATAATGTTGATGTGGGTCAAATTTCATGAGGTTTGACTGTCAATTGGCCACTGTTGACTTTTTCCCCAATACAGCTGATTTCTAGGTCAACTGTCCAATTGACTGGGCAAAACTTGGAATCAAGTCTTGAAACTTGGCATGGGTAAACTTGGGAGTCCAACATGAAGCATGAAAGTCATCTTAGGCATTTTAGGTCAAAATATCCTTGGGCAAACACAAACCCTAATTTGAGTCCATGGTGCAAGGAGAAATCTTGAGCAGAGGAAACCCTAACTGGATCTTGATCTTCAAGGGTCTTGTGATGAGAAAATGTTGAGGAAATGGGAGGGCAAATTTTGGGGTACAACACATGGGGTTCCCATTCTGCTATAGCCTTCACAACTCTGAGTATCTTTGTCCATTCGTTGCTTTCGTCCGCGGATGATTGGATTGATCAGAAGCTTGGAGTTTGGTCGTGAAGAGATTATCCTTAAAGTGATCTGACGAGACATAGTCATACGCTTTAATTCCCTAACTTTTGCCTGGACCGCCCTTTCGGGTTTTCGATCCACCGGGAAACCCTTTTTTGCCCAAGTCTCCCTTTCGGGTTTTCAACTTGCCGGGTGTACAGATTTTTTTTGTTTATCCCTAATTTTTGCCTGAACCGCCCTTTCGGGTTTTCGATTCACCGGGATGCCCATTTTTGCCCAATTCGCCCTTTCAGGTTTTCAACTTGTCGGGTCGTTTACGCGTAGTATCTTTTGACTATGTCTGCGTTCGCAGGGTGCGGCAGGTCGTCGCTGTCCATGGTGGTCAGAATCATTGCCCCACCAGAAAAGATATTCTTGATCACAAATGGTCCTTCGTAAGTAGGAGTCCATTTGCCCCTGGGATCACTTTGCGGAAAGATGATCCGCTTGATTACAAGGTCCCCGACTTGATATACCTGACGCTTGACTTTCTTGTTGAAAGCCTTGATCATCCGTTTTTGATACGTCTGACCATGACAAATAGCAGTAAGTCGCTTCTCGTCGATCAAATTAAGTTGATCAAGTCGGGTCTGAATCCAATCGTCTTCATTTAAACCAACATCCTTCATAATTCTCAAGGAAGGAATCTGAACTTCCATGGGTAAAACAGCCTTCATGCCATATACCAAAGAAAAGGGGGTTGCCCCAGTTGAAGTACGCGCCGTGGTACGATATCCGTGCAGAGCAAATGGTAACATCTCATGCCAGTCCTTATAGGTGACTGTCGTCTTTTGAATGATCTTCTTGATATTTTTGTTCGCGGCTTCAACAGCATCGTTCATCTTTGACCGATAGGGAGATGAATTGTGATGTTGAATCTTGAACTGCTCGCACAGGGCGGTGATCACGGTGTTGTTCAAATTTGTACCGTTGTCCGTGATGATCCTGTCGGGGATACCATATCGGCATATGAGATTCTGCTTGATGAAGCGGGCAACCATATTCTTTGTAACGGAGGCGTAGGAAGCTGCTTCGACCCACTTGGTAAAATAATCAATAGCGACCAAGATGAAGCGATCTCCATTGGATGATGTAGGCTTGATCTCTCCAATCATGTTGATACCCCACATTGCGAATGGCCAAGGAGCTGTTAGAACATTGAGAGGAACAAGAGGAATATGTACCTTGTCAGTATAGACTTGGCATTTGTGACAAGTATGGGAATGTTGATGGCAGTTAGCTTCCATGGTAGACCAGTAGTAGCTTGCCCTTAGAATCTTCTTAGCCATCGTATGTCCGCTCAAGTGGGTGCCAAATGTGCCACTATGTATTTCGGTCATGATCAACTCTACTTCAACCTTGTCCACACAACGAAGTAGAACACAATCATGGTTGCGCTTATAAAGGATACCATTGCTCAGGAAGAACTTGGCACCAAATCTCCTTAAGAACTTTTTGTCATTGACGGAAGCTCCTTCAGGGTATTCTCGAGTCTGGAGATACCTTTTGATTTCATGAAACTAGGGTTGTTCCACTACTTCTTCGGTATTAATCTCATGAAAGTGTGCAGGTTCGTCCATTCGCTCGATGGTGATTTGGGGAGCCTCATTATCCCAGTTGAGTTTAAACATGGAAGACATTGTAGCCAGAGCGTCCGCTAGCTGATTTTCTTATCGCGGGAAGTGCTCAAAGGTAATCTACTCCAAATGAGGCAACAATGTCAGGACATGTTCTTTGTATGGGATAAGATTAGGATGTCTAGTGTCCCACTCTACTTTTATTTGACTGATAACCAAAGCCGAGTCCCCAAATACGACCAAAGATTTGATTCCCAAGTCAATAGCAGCCTTGAGACCAAAGATACAAGCTTCATATTCGGCCATGTTGTTGGTGCAGCTGAAGTAGATTCTAGCAGTGAAAGGTGTATGGCAACCCTCCGGAGAAATAAGTACTGCACCGATACCGTTTCCAAGTGCATTTGAAGCACCATCAAAGTACAGGGTCCATCGAGATCCTTGTTCAGGTCTGTCATACAATCCGTTACCTTTAATGTTGTCCAATGTCATGATGTCCTCGTCAGGGAAGTCGAATCTCATAGATTGGTAATCTTCGACGGCTTGATGAGCTAGATGGTCATCTAGTACACTCCCCTTTATAGCTTTTTGGGTTGTGTATTGAATATCATATTCAGTCAGGACCATTTGCCATCTAGCGATTCTTCCGGATAAAACAGGCTTTTCGAAGATGTACTTAATCGGATCCATTTTAGAAATCAGCAAAGTGGTATGTGTCAACATATACTACCTTAGCCGGCGAGCAGCCCATACCAAAGCGCAGCAAGTTTTCTCGAGCAGTGAGTAGCGAGTCTCACAGTCGGTAAACTTTTTGCTAAGGTAATAAATGGCATGCTCTTTTCGGCCAGACTCGTCATGTTGGCCCAGTACGCACCCCATTGAATTATCCAAAATAGTCAGATACATGATTAAAGGTCTTCCCTCGACAGGTGGCATCAAGATAGGAGGTTCCAGCAAATACTCCTTGATCTTATCAAAAGCAAATTGACAATCACTGTTCCATTCAACCACCTGATCTTTCTTCAACAACTTGAAGATTGGCTCACAGGTGGATGTTAGGTGAGAGATGAACCTCACAATATAGTTTAAGCGACCCAAGAAACCTCTAACCTCCTTTTCAGTGCGGGGGGAAGGCATCTCTTGTATAGCTTTGACTTTAGCAGGATCAACTTTAATGCCTTTGTTGCTGACGATAAATCCCAAAAGTTTACCGGACCTGACTCCGAAGGTGCACTTGCTAGGGTTTAGTCTGAGCTTATACTCCTTCAATCTGACAAACAGCTTTTGCAGATGGTCGAGGTGTTCTTCTTCTGTCTGTGAAGGGGCTATCATGTCGTCTACGTAGACTTCAATCTCATGATGTATCATGTCATGAAACAAAGCTACCATGGCTCGCTGATAGGTTGCCCCAGCATTCTTCAGTCCAAATGGCATCACTTTATAGCAGAAAGTACCCCACTGTGTAACAAAAGTAGTCTTCTCCATGTCTTCGGGGGCCATTTTGATCTGGTTGTATCCCGAGAATCCATCCATGAAGGAAAATACCTTGTGTTGGGCTGTATTGTCAACCAAGATGTCAATGTGTGGTAGTGGAAAACAATCTTTAGGGCTAGCCCTGTTTAAGTCCCTATAGTCCACACACATTCTGACTTTGCCGTCCTTCTTAGGCACGGGCACAATGTTAGCAACCCATTGTGGATAGGAAGTAACAGCCAGAAAGCCAGCATTGAATTGCTTCATCACCTCAACTTTGATCTTTTCAGACATGTCGGGCCTCATTCGGCGGACCTTTTGTTTGATTGGTGGACAATCTTCTCTTGTAGGGAGACGGTGAACCACAATATCTGTGTCGAGTCTCAGCATGTCTTCGTAGGACCAGGCGAAGATTTCAACATATTCATTCAAGAACTGAACTAAGCACTCTTTGACACTTGGCTCCAGGTTGGCACCCACCTTAACCTCTTTCTTGTCTTCCTCTATTCCCAAGTTGACAGTCTCTAACAACTCTTCATGGGGCATAATAGCCTTTTCCTCTTGTTGCAAAAGTTTAGCTAACTCTCCAGGAACTTCACAGTCTTCATCACCTTCGTACTCGGCATGATTGACGAAATCTTCAGAGTCACTAAAGGCCAAAGCAGAATAGTCACCCATGGAATCCGGAGTGGATGGGTACCTGCATTTTGTGAGTGTGGGTGTGTGTAAGGGATAGCCATCCTTAAACAAAACAAAATGTAAAAGGAAAGAAAATGAACACAACAATTTATAGATGAAAACGTCCAATGATTCATTAAAAATGGCATATGATAATGAAGAAATCAAGCCCTTACAAATGGACCTATATGCCCCGGGTAAGGCATAAGGTGAAAAGATTGTATGAATTGTTTAATTATTACAGACCAAAATAGGAAATTGTTCAAAGATAAATTACTGATTGATGAAAGTGATGGGAACGAAGTCTTTCGCTTCCCAGTTGCTTAATCCTCCTTCAACGGTTGGAAAGATCCAATCTTCAAAGTTGTCTTCTTCATCATCATCTTCTAAGGCATTAATTCCATGGTAAGTGATTTTTACGGGTGGTCCTCCATCCTGGGAGCGACGCACAGCTTTCTGGCCAGCAGTAGTAAAACCTAGTCCGAACTTGTCCGTCTTATGAGGAAAATTAGGCAGCTGCCCCCACACTGTACTCCTTCCTTCTTTGATTACAGCCTCCGCATCTTTGAGGGATGCCATCCTAGACACAGGCTTGGAAATGATAGGCACATCAGTCATTGTCTTTGCCACTGCGACTTCAGGAGAAACCTCTTCAAAATGTTGGAAAGGCGTTTCTATGAATTCGCCATCTAACTCCACATAGCGGAAGGAGTTAAGGGTACTTATCATATACTCTTCCTCCCCATGAACTGTTATGATCTTACCCTGAACTGGATACTTTAGCATTTGGTGTAGAGAGGAAGTGACTGCCCCAGCATTGTAGATCCATGGTCTTCCCAACAAGCATGAATATGAAGGACGGATGTCCATCACATAAAAAGTAGAGTTGAAAATTTCTGTACCCACTTTGATTGGAATGTCAACTTCTCCGTGAACCATTCTCTTAGAACCGTCGAAGGCTCTAACAATGATGTTACTGGGCTTTAGGGTCAAACCTTCGCAGTCCAATCTGTCCAACGCCTTCTTTGGTAGAACATTTAAGGATGAACCGGTGTCAACCAGAACATGGGCAAGTGTGGTCCCTCTGCATTCTACCGAGACATGCAGCGCGTCGTTATGCTTCCTTCCCTTTGGGGTCAAATCATCATCAGAAAAACCAATACCATTATCGGCAGTAAGGCTAGCCACGCACTCTTGAAACTGATCTGCAGAAGTTTCTTGAGGCACGTGTGCCGTTTTTAGAAATTTGATCAAGGCTTTAGCATGAGCCTCAGAGCAGAGTAAGAGAGCCAGCATGGAGATTTTGGAAGGGGTTTGCCCTAGCTGCTCCACGACATCGTAGTCGCTCTTCTTGATTATCTTTAAGATTTCTTCCATCTCTTTTTGGGTGGTCTCGGGGATAACCACAGTCTGAGCCTTCATCCTGACAGGCGCTTCTTGTATCCCCTTTCCCTTATTGGAAGTAACATCAGAGGGTCTAGCTTCGGGAACATCAATTTCTTCAATTACCGGGCTTTGCACAGATGGCTTGACAGGTACAGAAACTCTCGAGGGTCCGAAGACTGCCCGTGGGGGAGCAATCTCCGGAGAGAAGATCCTTCCGCTGCGAGTTATCTTGCTCGTTCCCGCAATATTCCCTATATCAGGGGTTTCATCATCGGAATTCTCTTGGACTGATTCAATCTGCTTGATACCATGGTAGAAGATTTCTCCTTCGTAATTTCGTGGTATCGTCTTGTTAAATTTATACGGGACAGGCCCCGGCATGGTGATTTTTAACGGTACAAACTTAGGATCAGGCGTAATCTTAACAGGCCTTTTGCAGGTCTTGGAAAGATCGTCAGAGATGGTTATTATGGCAATGTCATTGGTTGGAGTATCAAAGGTAACATGAGTAACATGAGTGATAGCATCAACAAGAGTCTTTTGAAAGAGTATCTCTTGGGTATCCATCAGGCGTTGGATGCCTGATTTCAACAGTGGGCATTCAGTTTGCAAGTTTGAACAAAAGTAACAGTCTTTTCCACAGCCTGGGAATATCCTGGCTTTCATCAAATTTACTTTAATCACTGGTAACGGAGTCATTAATTCATTAATGGTGGTGACATGAAGATCTTCCATAACGGCATGGACATTATGATCGTGCTTGGGCATTGGGGCAGAAATCACATTCGGCTTTTCGGGCGCATCGAATTCTACCTCCTTGGCGTCTATCAAGTCTTGGATCTTGTTTTTAAGAGCCCAACAGTTGTTGGTATCATGCCCTACACTGTCAGAGTGGTATGCCCACTTTGCATTGGAGTGATAATAAGGAGAAGAGGTATTAGGGTTTTTCGGCGCTTCTTTCAAGTTGGTGAGGTTCAGCTTTAACATATGAGGGAGGACTTGAGCCGGTGTCATGTTGATTTGGGTGAACTGCCGTTGTGGACTTTTTACCCTTTGCTGATTAGCTCTTGGTTGATTGCTGCGAGGTTGATCGGTTGAGGAGTTTTGGATCATCACAACCCCCACCTTTGGTCAGCGCTCTGTTCTCCCTTGATTTCTCTGGTTGTGAACAACAAAAACTTCCTTCTTAGCTGGGAAGGTCTTCTTAATAGCAGTGGAGGCGGAGGCATCTTTCTGAATTTTACCACTTTTAATGCCAGCTTCGACCCTTTCACCAGTCAGAATTAATTCAGTGAATCCTGCAGATGAACTCCCGATCAAATGATTGAAGAATGGACCTGACAGAGTCCCTAAAAACATGTCAATCAGCTCTCTATCCGACAAAGGTGGCTGCACCCTTCCAGCCAAATCCCGCCACTTTTGGGCATACTCCTTAAATCCCTCATTAGAGGCTATACCCATACTCTGTAGTTGAGTACGAGTAGGTGCTAAATCTGCGTTGTATTGGTATTGTCGGTAGAAAGCAGCAGCTAAATCTTCCCAGTTATGAACATCAGATCTCTCAAGTTGAGAGAACCAGTCCAATTACGTGCCTGACAAACTATCTTGGAAAAAATGGACCCAAAGATCCTTATCAGATGAGTGAGGTTGGATCTTTCTGACGTAGGATCTCAAATGCATCTTTGGACAGGACAAACCGTCATACTTAGCAAATGTAGGTACTTTGAACTTTGGAGGAATGACGATCCCAGCAACCAATCCTAGTTCTTCGAAATCTAAACCAGGTACCCTTTGCAACTCCATGGCTGCCAATCGATCCTCAAGATTTTTATACTTATCATCCGCCGGTGGGTATTGCTGTTCGGAGTAATCTTCATCCTCTTCCTTTTCTTCTTCTTCAGCTTCAGATTCAGAAGGCATTGCAACTCCTTTACCTTTACCAGCCCCTTCATCAGACGTTGAGGGGAACTCGAGGATCCTTCTAGCTTGGTTTTCAAACCTTCTTCCCATAGTGTCCATACCGGTCCTTTTCTTCTTCTTCTCTTTACCTTTCTCTTTTTCCAACAGTGCTTTAAGGTCCTCTTGACCCTTTGCTAAGGTCATGAGGAGTTGTTGGAATTGCGAATTCTGTGCTTGCAGATCTTTAACCGTCTGCTCCAAATCCATCTTGCTGAAATAAATAGCAGAAAGATAAGGAAACCTGGTGTGAAGACCTGTTTATACATATGATGAATGATATGTTATTCATGTAATGCATTCAAGGATTCAGAAATTTAAATTTATTACAAACAAAAAGAACACACGTCATATTAAGAAGAAATTTGTTAGTACATAAATGCCCCATGGGCAAAATATTACAAAATTCTTAATGTAAAAAGACATTGCGCATCCTATTTGGTGCGATGTAAGTGTTAAGAGTTTCCTCCTCATGAAGTCGGAGGGTAAGCTCCAGAACCTTCTTCTCACTGGCATAGAAGGTGGCTTCAAAAGTATTCCGTTCTTCGTTGAGTTGTATCCAACTCTTTTGCAATTCTCCCAATGATGTTGGCATGTCTGGATGTAGGAGGGTGTATGGAACCTCTCCTTCCATAACAGGCTCTTTGATCACGGGGAGAATGTGAGGATAAGGCATCATAAGACTCTAGGCGCGGGTTCGTACCCACTTGAGATAAGGCTCAAGGGGGATGGAATTCTTGTGCCCCAGTGTCTTACTATCCACTTTGTTAGGCATCCTCCAAGCTCGGATAAATCTTTGTCGAAGTCCTTGAGCGTCGTTGTCGAAGTCAAAAACTCGGTCAGGAATCAGCATATCATGAGGACCATCTCTCCGGGCATATCCAAACTGCCTTAGAGCTAAACAGGGGTTGTAGGTGATGCCTCCCTTAATGCCAAGTAGTGGGACATTAGGGAATTCTCCACAACGATCAATGATGATGACATTTTCTCTGGACCGAGAACACCAATGAACATCAGAATGTGTGAGGGTCATCAACCGTTGTGACAACCTTAAACCCTGCTCATTCTTCAAAACTGATTGGGGAAGGTGAGAAATAAACCACCTTGCTAGAAGAGGAGTACAACACATGAGAACACCTTTTTTCCTCATTGTTCGTGTGTGAAATGAGTGTAGGATGTCCCCAAGCAATGTAGGCACAGGATTCCGAGATATGACAATCTTGACAGCGTTCACATCTATAAGCTGATCAGGGTTTGGGAACAAGACCAACCCATAGATGAGAAGTGCTATAATCTCCTCAAAAGCTTGCAGATCTAGAGAATTCCAGCAGTCTTGTGCCTTCTCAAACAGAAACTTTGCCAAGAAACCCTTGACACCACTTCTGGTTTCCCAATGACCTTTGATATCAGATGGTTGCAAGTGTAAGGCTTGAGCAACATCCTTGTGCTTTGGTTCTCTTTCCGTACCGTTGTGGGGTAGTTGATGGAGAATAGGAATCCTCAGGAGTTGAGAAAATTCCTCCAAAGTAGGTACTAGTTGGTAATCAGGGAATGTGAAACAGTGGTGTAGGGGGTCAAAGAACTGGAAGAGAACTTTCACCATGTCTTCTTCAATGTTGGAGTTTACCAAGTTGAGAAGTCTACCATGTCTTTCACTGAAGAGAGAATTCTCTGGAATCTTGGAAGTAAGCTCCTTGAGTTGAGGAGGGATTCTCACAAGGTTGACTTGAATTATTTTCCTGCGAAGAGATTCTATGACCTACAAAACAAGAACAAAGATGAAGATCCAAACCCTTGAAATGGTTAGTGGATGCATATGATGATTTATGATGTTCATGATGTATGCACAAGCATATGTACAAACAAGTCACACAAGATCCTAGTTTTATGCTTGCATGAGGTTTCATAGGTAAGTACCCTCTTGAAGTTAGTTGGCTCAACCTGTCCTATAAATAGTAACCGGGTTCTAAGGAGCTCAATATCATTGGATTATTTTTTGTGTTCATTGTTTCAGTTTATCCACTTAACTGGCGACCGAAATATTCCAATAAAACAACCCTCAATGAGTGTAGTATTGAGTATCTACCAACTTCAGACTGTACCAAAGCCGGTCATCTCACTACCCTTAAAAAAGGCCAAGATGGTCAAGTAAGGTTCTAAGATTTCATTAGTGCTTCATGACATCACTCAACGGTCCCGTATTCTCTTTGATTGACTCAAAGGCTACCGGTACTCACAAATATGTCGCACTAATATAGCTATTGCTTCAACCATGTCGGTATACCCCGCACAATTTCCACAACGTATTGCTATTTACCTATGAATGTTTCCCAAATCTGGGTAGAGGACTTCAAACCCAAACAATAGAACCAAATGTAAAGCAAACAAGGCAAATAAAATAAGCATGCAAAGGTGATCTAAACCCTAAGGTTACTCCACTTTTAAAGTATTCCCTAGCAGAGTCGCCAGTTCTGTGATACGGTGGGAGAACTGACTTGGGATTTTGCGTTTGTGTTCGCAAATGTTTCCGTTTAGCAAGAGTCGCCACCGAATTTTTATTTTATCCTAAGGAAAGGTCAAAAAGCACAGGAAAGACCTTTGAGATGTTTTCTTGGGTTCGGGGAGTAGATTATGAAAAGGGAAGGTGCAAGCACCCTTTTCATCCATGGTTATCCATGGGCTATTAGTTACTTGTTTAGATCACTTGCTTTGCTTTTCCAATTGTTTGAAATGGTGCTTTGTGTGTGGTTTTGAAAGATGTTTGAAAAAGAGGCCATCGTTGTGGCAACCTTTGTAATGATTCTTGCTTGAATGTATACAAAGGTGCTTTTGTCTTTTGAAAAGATTTCAATGTTTGAAAGTTTGATTTGGGAAATGTTTCGAAATTGTGTTTGTGAAGTGTGTTTGAAAATAGCAAGGATGTTTTTGCAAGATTTTGAACAAGTAACTAAGAGCTATCCACCCTATTTTATTCAAAGATCTTTCCTAATGTTTTTAACCCTTTTGACAGTGTTGTTCCACCATTGCATTTGGTGAACAACCTTGTGTTAGGATGTTAAACGAGACAAGCGCGGGTCATCGTATAGACCATGATAGCAATTGTGTCAAGTATTTTTGGCAAATTTTTGAGGGACTTGATCATTTTTGTTTAGGCAACCAAGATAGCGTCATCGAGGGACTATGATATTTTGTTTCGTTTTTGTTTTGCCAAAGTACCCAACATGCATACCATGGCCCATTTTTGAAGGCAACAAGTGGATGGTAACCCTAGGGGTGCAAGTGTGCATTGTGTTTGATTTTCATGCATATTTGTCTTTGATTAGGTCAAGCTATTTATTGATTTGGATTTTTACATATAAACCCTAATTCTCTAATCATGGCATAATTGAAAGCGTAAAGTGCGAGAATTTAAAATTCTAAGCTATTACAGCATGATTATAGGGATGGGGGTACAATTTTAAATGGGGGGTATTTGACAAGAAATATAAACCCTAGTTTACTATTACATCCAAATTGAATCACAATGCATAAATATTTAAATGGACAATATTTAAATAAACAAAATAAATAAATATCAAATAATATGTATTATGCAAAAAAAGGTTTTTATTTGTTTATGTATGTAAAAGTATTTAATGTAACAAATAAAGAAATAAATAAAAGATTTATTTTAATTGCTTAAGGGTAAAACCCTAATTCCTTTAAGAAAATAAATACAATATATTATTTATATACAATAAAATATATTAATATGTACAAAAATAAAATATATTTTTAAAAAAAAGGTATTTTTTAGTGTAAATCATAATAAAAGTGAAAATGTAATATTTTATATTTTATTCTAAAGTATTTAATAAAATAAAAGTATATATGTATATATATGTATATTAAATATATTAAATATGTATAATATAAAATAAAATATGTACAAAAATAAATTATATTTATAATAATATTTTCAGTGTGAATAAAAATAAGAAATAAAAAATAAAGGTATGATTTACATATTATTTTCAAGTTTAAATAAATAATATAAAAGTAATTATGCTTTTAATGTTAGAAAAAATTAAAATAAAATGCCAAATAAATGTAAAAAATTATGAAAATATTTTTTGAGCATTTTTTATACTTGGAAATAAGTAAACAAAATCAGAAAAGAAAACAAAAAGGAAAAAATGTAGAAATACAAGAAATTGGGCCAGGGGGTGCAAAAATGAAAGTGGGAGGTGTCAAAAGCAAGCCAGCCCAAGCCCAGCCCAAGCCAGCTTCATCTTCAACCTTCAGATCGGAAAATGCGCGCGTGCCCTGTTCAAACACTAGATCCTGTATACGTGATCTTTTGCAAAAACTCACAACATCAAACTTGTAGAGAATTTCAAGACGATTCCAACCATATAAAAAACTAATCCTAACTCTTAAAGACTAGAGAGAATTTCTCTGGCCCTAAAATCTGACCTAGTTTTTTTAGCATGTTCATGGATGAAATTCTCCTAGCACACTTAATATAAATGAAAATTGAGCATATGTACAGCTTCATGGCAATGAACACTACATTTTTATTCATAAATCTAAGGCTAAATGTTCCTAAATAGAGAGATAGAAAGTGAAGAAAAACCTGTTTCAGTTGGATTCGTGTAGGGTAATGCAGTGCTTCTCAACAAGTTTTGAGATGTCTGGCAGCTTGCCTGAACTTCACTTGTCCTTTTCCAATAGCTAGCTTGCCTTGAATGTCCTTGAATCAGTCTATAGAACTCAACCTGCACAAGCTCAAAATGAAAATGGTGAACACTTTAAATGGAGTTACAGTTGGTAATGGAGGTTTGGGATAGCTTGAGTGAGTTGAATGGAAAGTGTTTGAAGCAAAATGGGGCAAAACACACGAGCCAAATGAGCTGGGGAACTCAAGTTGAAGCACCTGCCCTGTTTTGCCAAAGAAGTGTGATTTCTGGTTATGGGGTGTTTTGGGGCTCAAGCACTCATGTTTCTAGCTCAAAGGGTTGTCAGAAAGATGTTTGAAGTGTTTGTGTAAGTTAACATTGGCTAGCTTTCAAGTTCTCAAGTTTTGGCAAGTTTTCTTGTTTTTGAAGCAAGAAAGTGGAAGTGATATGTAACAGGCTTATGCAGGCTATACAACATCCTCTAACCTCTGCTCTTGTCCCCCCTAATTAGTGGATTTGTTTAGCTGCAAGAGATTTGGCTTTATGCTCAAGGATTAGTGGTTTGACATAAAGCAAACTTTTGCAAAAATGGAAATGTGCCTTTTACCATTTAGGGATTAAACTTGTGTACAATACCCTAATTACCAAGACAATGTATTAGCTCAATGGATTTGCATTAAATTATGGAGTGTGAAATGGTTTATAGGCCTGCAAACTAGTGTAAGGCATGCTGGTTTGAAAATGCAACTTGAGTGAACATGATTTTGCCATGGATACAAAGTGAGTTTTTACCAACTTCAAGCATTCGATTCTCCCTAACCAAAAATATGTTTGAGGAGTTCTTGGATAATTTGGAAATCTTGCAACATGCCCTATAATCCATCTTTGAAATGTAACTTGAGATTCCAAGTGGAACTATGTGAAAAATGGCCAAGAAGATAGGTCAAAATCCTGCCTAAACTAGGGCAAAATTTCACTAAGTTAAAAGTTTTAGGTACCCTTGTTCCAAAAATCATAACTTGAGATCCAAGCTTCTTTTGAGAAAACTTTGTGAATCAAAGTTGTAGACTTTGTGTAGGAATACAACTTTCATGTTGTAAGTTTTGTTTGAATCTATTTTCATCATGGTGAAAATGTGGGACAAAGTTAGGAAAAATTAAGAAAATTTCATAACTTAGAAAAATTCTAAGTTATGAAATTTTTTCAATTTCAAACCCTAATTTGCAATTTTGGGTTTCTTGATGAAAAAGTTTCTTAATTTGACACATCTTGATGAAAAATGACCCTTGGCACTTGATTTTGACCAAAAAGTCAAAGTTTGACTTTTCAATGTACATTCAAATTTTGATCAGTTGACTGAAAAATTCATCTGTCAATCCCATGCATTTGAGATCTTTTGAACTTGTTGAATAGGTCAAGATGATGCCATTGAGTCCTTGAGTCCATGGTTGAACCTAATTTTCCATTGTCTAGGTCAAACAGTCAAAAATTGCCCTTGTACAATCAAAACCCTAAAAATGACCATTTTGCCCTTTTGGTTATTTGATCAAATTTCTTGTGGATTTGTGGTCTAAACTTGATAAAATGGTTCATATTAGTTCATAATGTTGATGTGGGTCAAAATTCATGAGGTTTTACTGTAAATTTGCCACAGTTGACTTTTTCCCCAACACAACTGATTTCTAGGTCAACTGTCCAATTGACTGGGCAAAAATTTGATTCAAGGCTTGAAACTTGGTATGAACAAACTTATGAGTCCAATATGAAGTATGAAAGTCAACTTGAGCATTGAAGGTCCAAAAATACATGTGCAAACTCAAACCCTAGTTTAGGTCATCAGTGCAAGGAGATGTCTTGAGCAGAGCAAAACCTTGCTTGATCTTGAGTTCCAAGAGCCTTGTGAGGGGAAATGTTGATAAAATGAGAGGGAAAATTTTGGGGTACAACAACAGTTATTTTTATCCTGGTTCATTTGAACTCAAACTACTCCAGTCCACCCGCCAAGGTGATTTCGCCTTTCTCAACAAGGACTTAATCCACTATAATCAACTGATTACAATCACACAACAACTGTTGTGACTAACAATGCACAGGTAAACTTACAAGTGACTAACACCACTAAGACTTAAATCTAGTCCTAGTCTGCTTGAGAAATCTGACTAAGCTTGGTCTCTCAAGGAACAAAATACAGGAGTTTAATCTTTACAGATAATGAAATAGAGTTTGCTTCTAATCAAGCTATATCACAACTGTGATTTTTCTCTTAGAATATAATGCACAAATTGTATGAACAATGAGTTTGTGATCTTTTGGATCTTTCACGTAGTTTCTTGCTTCTTTTGAAAATTTGATTTGTTTTCTTGGTTAAATCAAAAGTGCTTGGCTTGCAATAAATGTCCTTTTATTTATAGTAGGAACAATAAGACCATTGTTGCCTTCAGAAAAGATGGAGAGCATTAAATGCTTTGCGTGTATCCTTGCAATATTCCATTTTCCAAGAAACTAGTTGTAGGAACTTGAGTGCTTTCAGCCATCTTTGCATTAATGAGCAAACGTCAGAATATAAGAACGTGTTTCCTTTGCTTTGACAAGACAAGTTGGTTTAAACGTTGTTTCAGAATTTGCTTCCAATGTCTTTAAGTCAGAACATGCTTCATTGAACTTCTGGGCAGAGCGTTGCTTGCTAAGAACTTTGAACAGCACTTGCTTTCAAGTTATCTTCTGAATCAAGGAGCCTGCTAGAAGTTAGAAGATATATTTAACAAATAAAGGTTCTTACCAGAGTCAGCAGATGCGTTTGAATAAAAGGTTCTTTTATCAAAGAACTTCTTCATAATCTTTGCTTAGTACTTTAGAATGTTTTCTGTCAGAACATTAACTAAGACATTCAAAACACATTCATCGGAGCATAAATTATCTTAAATATAATTTAGTTATCATCAAAACTCTTGAGATAGGTCAGAACTAATCTTGTTCTTTCATATAGACTATATTATACTCCCATGGAACTGCCTTCGAGTCATTGCTTGTAGGAGGAATAGGAGCTTGAATCATTGTGGGGGTAATAGGAACCTGAATTGTTAACGGGATACTAGGGGTGGCTGAAAAGCTTCTCGGATAGTAGGGGATTTCCAGGACATCAATCTCTTCTTCTCGAAATACTTTCTCTATCTGTAAGACACCTTCATCGATCAACTGTTGGATGGCCGTCTTCAACTCAGCACACTCTTCTGGTTTGGAAGAACATGTTAAGCAGAAGTCATGGAGTTCTTGTAGCACTTCATGTTTTAACAAATGTTCTCTGACAGTTTCCAAAGATATCTTAATTTCATCAACCTTTGATATCAAAACTCGTTCATTAACTTCTTCAATAGCATGGACTGTTCCCCCTTGATAAGGAGGCATGGGATTATTTTGAATATTCAGACCAACAGGGTTGAAGTTGATGGCTTTTGCATCGATGAGATCTTGAACTTTGCACTTGAATTCTCTACAATTTTCAATTGTATGGCCTGGGGCCCCATAATGGAATTCGCAATGAGCATTAATATTATATCCCCTAGGGATATGATTTGGCGGTGGACCGAGTTCGCGCAATTGAACCATTTGACTAGCAAGTAACTGTGGGAGAAGCTGAGCGTATGACATGGGAATGAGATCAAATCTTCTTTCAGGGGATCTCTGTCTTTGAGGAGCCCTCGGGCCTTGGAGATGTTGATTCGGTTGTTGATAAGTTGTAGGAGGTGCAAATTGTTGTTGCAGAACATAGTGCGATTGCAGAGAGAAAGGCCGTTGTTGGGCCATCCAGGGTGCTGGAGTTGTAGCAGCATATACTTGAGGAACAAATGGGTTGGGAACAGCAGCAGGTGTAGGAAAATAAGGGAATCGAACTTGAGGAAATGTGGGAGCTCTTCCTTGATTGACGATGATGGCACTGGTCTCGCCCTCTTTCTTCTTGACAAAACCAGAAAATGGTTTTCTACTCATGCTTGCATTATTGTTAACATTGTTAGGAACACCTTGAATCTTCCCAGCCTTAATACACGTCTCAACATGTTCACCAATAATGACCATATCCAAGAAAGAAGTAGAAGTGCTACTGAGCATATGCTGGAGATAAGGGCCTCATAGAGTACCCATAAACAGGTCAATCAACTCACGATCCAAGAGAGGAGGTTAGACCCTTGCAGCTAGTTCACGCCACCTCTGAGTGTATTCTTTGAAAGACTCTTCAGACTTTTGTACCATCCCTTAGAGCTGAGTACGGCTTGGAGCCATGGCAGTATTGTAATGGTAATGTTTCAAAAAAGAATCAACAAGCTCCACCCAAGTACTGACATGAGATCTTTCCAATTGCATATACTAATCCAACGATGCCCCGGTCAAACTGTCTTGAAAGAAATGCATGAGCAAAGGTTCATTTTCAGCATAGGCCGCCATTTTGCGGAAATAGGAACGGAGATGATTCTCTGGGCAAGAAGTGCCTTTGTATTTGTCAAACTCTGGGACTTTGAACTTGGGAGGAACAACTACCCCAGGCACGAGGCACATTGCATCAGTATTGAATCTTGAAGCCTTGATACCCTCCATGGATCTAAGTCGCTCCTCGAGAGCATGATACATTTTCCCAGTTTCGGCAACCCCGGTAGCAAGGTTCACTTGGGGTTCATCAAGATCAATGACATCATAATGATTGTCGACATTATTCCTAGGACCATCAATAGGAGTCTCAACATTTGCATTGTCATTTCTCCCATTAGCAGAAGTGGAAGGAGCAGCAGTAGTAAGCTTGGTAACACTCTGGTGTAGTTCTTCTTGACCCTTGATCACGACATAAAGAGTTTCCATGAGTTGATCCATGCGAGTACCCATAGTGTCCATATCCTGACGGAGTGCATTTTGGTTCTCTTCAAAAAGATCCATTAGTCTTTGTTGGTAGCCTCTGGTGCGGTAAGGATGTGGAGGATTCGTCTTTGTTGTTTACTGGATTCTGAGAAAGGGGACCCCAATGAGTTTTTGTTGTGAAAAAATGAATGCATGGTAATATGGATGAATGCTTTATCTTCATTTCTGATGAGACCCAAATACTCGTCTATCTTTTTAAAAAATTCCTTTTTTGAAAAGTTATATCAACAAGACTTGTCTTTGGATTTCTCTAGATATAAGATATATATACATGATGATATGATGTCATGGTATGCTATGGCATGAAGTCTCATCTCCACATATTCTGGATAACCATTGCGTAGTCCGTTGCACAGGCTGAAAGTAACAGGATCAAAAGTTCGACGTCACGGGCATGGAGTCAAAGTAACCACCCATGAGGTATGTATTAGGGGTTTATCATCTGCTGAACAAGGTTCTAAAGAGTTCTCGAAGTCTAGGCTCTTCCTTTGGATATTACCTACGTCCCAATTACTTGGTAATCAATAATATTCGCAGGAAAAACTCGTCCGAGTGCAATATCGCGTGACAACTACTTCCGGATTACTCCGTTACAGTCTCCGCACTGCACCTAAAAGGCCAAGATGGGTTAATGGTTCTACGGCTCTCTGCTTCTCGAGCTCCCAGGTTGAAAGCAACAACGTCTTCTCGATTACTCGGTAAACATCACTACTTTCAAGGGGACCTCCACTGAGTGGGGGATTTTCATGCCTCCTTCTTCGGGATTACTCCCTCAAAGTTAACATGACTATACCGCTCGTCCTAATCCTATGTGTAACCCAAGTCCGGGTATAGGACTTATCAAAAGTAATCACCAAACCCAACATCATAATGTATCCAGAATATGTGAGTAGCAACAATATATGCAATATATACAAAAAGAATAGAATAAATAAAGAAATAAAACAGTAAAGCAAGATAAAGCAAATAAATAAACACCCAAAAAGATAAATAAACAAAACTAGGAGAGACTCGCTAAAGGTCCCCAGCAGAGTCGCCAGCTGAAGCCACCGACAGAAAACACAGAGCCGCCACCGAACTTTATTTATCCCGAAGGAAGGGGAAATATCGATAAAACCACAAGGGAATGGATAAGATGGTCTTGCGACCAAGAGAAAGGGTAAGGGAGTCGGTTATGCGAGGGGAAGGTATTAGCACCCCTCACATCCGTTGTACTACACAGGATCCATTTTGTTTACTTGTCTTAAAGGGTGTGTTTATCTACAATTGTGCTTGCTTAAGGGGAAATGAAAGGTTTTTATTATTGCGTTCGTGAGGGTTTCGCGACCCTTTGCCTACGTATCCAATGAAGGAATCAGAACACCGTAGTTCCTCTAGAGAATGGTTTGTTTGTTTGTGTTTTTTAGTGGGCGACATTAACGCACGCATTCTAGCAATAGGCACGACCGATATCACGGTAGAACGAAGATAACATGCCCTTTTGGGGGAGTTTTGCTTGGTTGAGTGTTTTGCGAGTTTTTTAGAATAAATTCGAGTAATGATTAAATGTTTTTTGATTTTTGATTTGTGAGTGAGAAGTTTGGCTAAAAATGGACACAGATGAGATTTTGAATATACAAATGGCCTAAAGTCGAAGCTTGGACCTAAAAGGTGTGAGTTTGAAAATTACAGAGATATTTAAATACAAATAAAAGAGAGTGTAACTAATTACCTAAAGAAGTTATTTGAATTAAATTAAAAATTTAAGATTACCTACTAAAATAATTCTAAACTAACTACAAATTCTAAGGTTGTAAAAATAGTTCCAAAATTACTAAATTAGATCTAAACTAAATTAAAATTAGTAAATTAAATCTAAACTAAATCAAAATTCCAAGGTTGCTAAATTAAATCTAAAACAAATAAAAGTTCCAAAGTTACTAAACTAAATCTAAATCAAATAAAATTCTAAAACTACTAAACTAAATCTAAATCAAAAAAAAAATTCTAAAGTTATCAAATAAAATTCTAAAGTTACTAAACTAACTCTAAATCGAATAAAAATTCTAGAATTATTAAATTAAATCTGAATCAAAATCAAAATGCTAAAGTTACTAATTCTAAATCAAATAAAAATTCTAAATTTACTAAACAAATTCTAAATCAAACAAAAATTCTAAAGCTATTAACTCTAAATCAAATAAAAATTATAAAGCTATTAAATTAAATCCTAAACATATTTAAGTATAAACTTAATTCATTATAAAATTACTAATTTAATCTAAACCATGCTAATAATAAAATTACTAATTTAAATGTAAACTAAATTAATTTTAAAATTACTAATTTAAATGTAAACTAAATTAATTTAAAAAATACTAATTTAAATGTAAATTAAATTAATTTTAAAAGTACTAATGTTAAATGTAAACTAAATGAATTTTAAAATTACTAATTCAAATTTAAACTAAATTACTTATAAAAGGAGGTGTGAAACAGAAAACTGGGGGTGAGTATTAATAAGTTCAAATGGGTTTGTTGAAGAGGCCTCAAATATCTAATCCTAAAACAAAGACAAAAATGAATAAAAATAAAAACAAAAAAACTGGGCCGGACCGGGTCAGTAGGGTCCGGACCCAACTCACACAAAACGAACGCAAGAGCAAAAAAAAACCCTAGAGATTTGCCCAGAGAGCTTCGCGGCTGGCTCCTTATTTCACCCTCTCATCCTTCTCAATCGATTTCTTTGTTTCCCTTTCTTTTTGCTAAACACCATCAATAACAAAGAAAACATCTCAATTTTCTCACAGTTTCATTCTCAGTGAAACGTCAACAACAACATCCTTCGGTCCACTCTTTCAAATCTCACCCTTTTATCGACCTTCATTCTCTCGCGATTCACGTTTAGAAAAGCTTCCCTCAGTGATACCTCTCTCAGCAAATGAAAAGAAAACAAAAATAATGCTAGCCTAACCATTAAATTCAAAGCATAAGTTACAGTGAAGAAATCAAAGCATAAAATCAAGCAAAAAAAACATGACAAACCGAGTATTCTACTTTCGATTGCACCTTCGTCTCTGGTGGAGACGTCGGCAAATAAGCGGTTTCTGATGAGGGAGAGTTTTTCAGCTTGTTTTAGCGTTTAGATTTACGGCAACCACCACCAACAGGGACGTTACGGTGGATGCCGCTTCTGCTCCAGTAACGATGGTAATTTCTGCAAACATGATGAGGCTGGGAGAGGTTGTAGTTATTGCCGTAACAACGTTTGGTATTGGAGGAGTCACAGCGAGGACAGTTCAAGGCTGGGTTGTTCGAATTGTAGTTTGTTGATAGTTGATCAAGGGTTGAGAAAGTGGTGGTGATGACAAGGTCGAAGGTGATTGTAGGGAGGTATGTGGATGTTTTTTTCTATGAAAAATATGCTCTGGTTTTCATTGTATCAAGGAACAAATTTTTCTTCTTTTCTTTTCGTACTGCTGTAAGTTTTTTTTTGTTTTTTATAGATTCTACAAGGACAGATGAAAAACAAGCACATCATATTCTAATGGAAGAGATTAAAGGGGGTTACATACCTCAGACAAATCAAGTGCTCAAGTAGGCGTCTTTTACACTTTTACGCTTCTCTTCTTCTCCTATTCTCTATGTTTTACTCTGAGATTATGTGCTTCTGTTGTTGTTCTTACACCTCTGTTTTAATGTTGTTTGTTGCGTGAAGGTGACGGCGAGAGGAAGGTTAGGGTGAGTGGCTGAATTAATTTAGGTATGTTGAGGTGAAGTTGAGTATAAGGTTTTAGAGATGAATGGTGTAAGAAACAAGGAAGGGTGTATGAAACAGTGGTGTGTTTATGCAAGGAGGGTTGAGGGAATATGATGCAGTGGGTTAGAAAAGAACTGGGAAATCTCTTGATTTTCTATGCTGTTTTTTTTTTTCTTGTTGAATTTTTCCTCTTCCTCTTGCGTGTATTTTTGTGTGTAGGCTGTAAAAAAAATCCTCTTTGATGTCTTTTTGGCTATGTGACCAGGATCCTCCTTAATCAAACAATAGTCTCTTCTTATCATCATACAAAGGTGAAAATGTGGGGGGGAAATTGGTGAGATTTGAACAATTTTGTTGTCCTGCTTGGTTACTTTTTTATGCTGCTTTTAACTTGCCTATTTGGTGCAAGTTTTGAACAGGTTTTGACAGTTTTGTTGGATAGTAATGTGCAGGTTTTTTCTTTCCACTTTCTCTTTTAATGATGCCAAGCTATTGTGCTTTTTCTTTGAAAATTCTGAAGGGTTTGCCTCTTTTAGAAAATGATGAAATACTAGGGTGTTTGGGCTAATGAGCTTGCACTATTGTTTTGTTTAATATTTGCTGATTGTTTATGTTGCTTGTTGTTTGAGGCGCTGCCTATTGCTATTGCCTAGGCAGCCTGCTGCCTTGTTTTGCAGCTTGGTTGTTTTTTATATTTTTCTTGCTGCTATGACAGCGCTGTTTGTTGTAGCATTGTTGGCCTACTGTTGTTATTTTTTAGTTGTTTTGCCATGCTTGTTTTGCTACCCGCTAGCTGGCTTGCTTATGTTATTTTGCACGCTGCCAGTTATTTGCTTTAGCAACAGGAAACATTTGTAATTTTTTTCTTTTTCTCCTTTTTGTGAACCAAAGAGAACAACTATTTTTGTGATTTGCAATTGGGAGAAAATAAACCATGATAAAAAATAACTCTCTGACTGATTCCAAACGCAAACCCTTATGATGACATTTTCTTTTAACAAATAATTGTTTGGAAGTTTTCATGCATTAGTTGCTTGCTAATTTTTGTCTTCTTTGTTTCATGAGCACGAGTATCAGACGACAAGCGGGATTGTAAGAACATGGACGATTCTCTTGAAGAAGAAGCAACAACAATCAAAGGAGAAAGAATTGATTCCTTTTTTTGTTTTTGTAAATAGAAATTGTAGCTTGTAATTCGTGACATGCCTTGTAACTCGTCTCAAAAATGTAATGAACACAAGTTTGAATGAATTTATCAATTATGAACTTCGTTTGTAGAAATCAAATAACTCTTGCATCTTGTTTAAATTCTGAAATTCTCTCTTGAATAATTCGAATGCACCCTTTGACTTTGTAACTTAAACTTCAAGAAATTGTGAGCAATTGTTATAACTTGTATTCCAAACAATCACGCGCCTTATCTTTCAAAATCCAATCAAACTCTCAAACAAAATAAATGCTTAAGAATTTAATTCCACTGGTTAATTCGAACCCAAAACACCGGTCGCTTGAACCTTGATCTTCAAACCACGCTTGAACCCGACTTGCATTTCTTAAACAGAACTCTAACTTTGATGTTCAAATCGTGAGTGTGATACGGTGGGAGAACTGACTATGGTTTTGCGTTTTGTTTTCGCAAATGTTTCGGTTGAGCAAGAGTTACCACCGACTTTTTATTTTATCCTAAGGAAAGGTTAAAAAGCACAGCAAAAAACCTTTGAGATGTTTTCTTGGGTTCGGGGAGTAGATTATAGAAAGGGAAGGTATTAGCACCCTTTCTATCCATGGTTATCCATGGGCTCTTAGTTACTTGCTTAGATCACTTGCCTTTTGTTTTCAATTGTTTGAAATGGTGCTCGTGTGTGTGGGTTTGAAAATGTTTTTGAAAAGAAGCCAATGTGGTGGCAACCTTTGTAATGATCCATGTGGGGATGTATACAAAGATGTATGTCTTTTGAAAAGGTTTTCATTTGTTTTTGAAAGTTGTTTTGAAAGCGTTGTGAGGTGTGGTTTTAGAAAATAGGCAAGTGTTTTGTTTTTGCAAGTTTTGATTCAAGTAACTAAGAGGTTATCTACTCCTAAATTTTTCAAAGTTTATTGCTATGTTTTAACCCTTTTAATAAGTTTGTTCCACCATTGTATTTGGTGGACAATCTCATGTTAGGATGTGAAAGGGACGGGCGCGGGTCATTGTTTAGACCATAATTGCAATGGTGTCAAGTATCTTTGGGCAATTTTTCTTAAGGGACTTGATCATTTGTTTAGGCAACATTTTGAAAGCGTCATCGAGGGACTATGATCATTTGATTTGTGTTTGTTTTGCCCAAAGAGACCTAACATGCAATATGGCCCAATTTTGAAAGGCAACAAGTGGAATACCCTAGGGGGTGCAAGTGTGATTTGTGTGTCCATTTTCATGCTTGTTTATCTTGAAATTAGGTCAAAACTATTTTCGTTGTTTTTTCGCATACAAATCATAATTCTAACATGGTATAATTAGAAAGCAATAAAGTGCGAAAATAAATTTACTAAGCTATTACAAAACCATATATGGGAAGGGGGGTACAAATGTTCAAATGGGGATTTTTAACAAGGAATTTAAACCTAAACTATTACATCAATTTGAAATTATTTACAAGGATATTTAATTGGCATAAATTAAATAAAATAAGAATAAATATGCAAGATGTAAAAATGGTTTTTTGTATGTATGAAAAAAAAGTGTTTTTATGTGTCAAAATAAACAAAAAGAAAAGTATTATTTTTGGGAGTTTTTCATGTTTAAGGTTAAACCCTAATTATATTAAATAAAATGCATTATTTATTTATTATGTACAAGTATTTATTTATTGTATAAAAATAAAATAAAATGAAGTATATTTGTCAAAAGATATTTTTATATTTAAATATTAATAAAAATAAAAAGTGTATGTATTTATCCTAAATACATTAATACATTAAGTAAAATGTATCTATTTCTTTATTTATGTACAAATACTAATTTAAGTAAATAAATTCCTAATAAATAGAAAAATGGTACAAAAAATTATTTTTATTTTTTTTATATTATGATGAAAAATAAATAAGTCAAACCAAAAAGAAAAAAAGTCAAAAAAATCATTAAAATGAATGAAATGGGCTTAGGGGGTGTAAAACCAAAAACATGGTGCAAATAAGAAATATGGAACAAGCCCAGCCCAATAGACCCTTCTTCAACCTCCAGCCAGAAAACGTTCAAAAAACGCGCGCTTTGCTTACTGATTAAAACATCCTGATTCCTGGCTATTTAATGAAAACTCTCAACATCAAAAATGTTCAGCATCAAGAGACGAATTCAGGGATATAAAGAACTTGTCTTAACTCTCTAAGATGAGGGAGAATTTCCTCTCCCCCAATTTCTGACCTAGCTTTTTATCAATGTTCAGGCTCAAAATTCTTGCAGCACACATAATATAAATGAAATCTAATTATATGGGCATGTTCAGGGCTATGATTGTGACATGTTTCCTTCACAAACCTAAAGCTAACAATGCCTAATAAGAGAGATACGAGTTCATGAACTTACCTGTTCAGTTGAAGTTCTATCTGGCAATGGAGAAGCTTTCAGTGCAAGGTGATGATTGGTATAGCTTCCTTGAGGTCCATGGATGCTATTCCAAGCTTTACTTTGTCTTGAAAGCTTTTGAATCGTGCTAGAGCACTTCACCTGCAAATCAGAAAAGTGAAAATGGTGGAACTAGTTAGAGGAGTTACAGGTCGTGTTTTAGGTTTTGGTTAGCTTGTATAGATGATAGGGAAGGTGTGTGAACTGGTTTGGGCAAAAAGCTTGAGAGGAAAGAGAGATGGCACTCAAACTGCAGGCCCTGCCCTATTCTTACAGTTTGAAGGTGATTCTGGGAATGGGAGTGTATGAGGGATGTTAGGGTCGTGCTTTAGCTTAGGATCAATGTTTGGAATGTGTTTGATATCTTTCTCTAAGGCCTGGTTCACTGATATGGAAGTTGGTAACTATTATGCAATGTTTCTTATTTCTTAAGTTAAAATGCCAAGTCCTTGTTACAAGCTTATGCAGGCCCCCTAATCATGCTGCAAAGCCTTGTCTTGATCAGTGCAATGTGTCTCATAACTTGTGCCTCAGAGATTTCTTTGTACTTCAAAGATATGTGAACTTGACATAAAGCAATCTTTTCAAAAATGGCTAAAGTGTTTTTTCCATTTTAAGGTTAATCTCTTGTGTAATGGTTTAATGAACAAGATAATGCTAAGACACGAGGGTTTTGCATTAAATTATTGAGTGTCAAAGGGTTTTAGGACCTGTAATGTAGCTTAAGCATGCTGAATTCAAAATGGCACCAAAGTATGAACATGTCTTGGTCAAGAACAAAAGTGACTTTTTCCCATTTTGCAAAATTCGATTCTCTCAAGTTATGAGGTTGTTTGATGAGTTCTTGGACATTTTGGAAATCTTGGAATGTGTACTACAATCCATCTTTGAAATGCAAAGTGAAATTCCAAGTGGAAGTGTATGGAAAATGGCCTTGAAGTTAGGTAGAAAACCTTGCCAAAATAGGTCAAAATTTCACTAAGTTAAGAAGAGTTTAGTACCCTTATTCCAAAAATTGTAACTTGAGATACAAGCCTAATTTGGGAAAAATTTGTGAATCAAAGTTGTAGATGATGCAACAAGCTACAACTTTCATGTTTTGACTTTTGTTTGAATCCAAATGAATCTTGGTGAGAAAGTGGGGCAAAGTTGGGAAAAAATTAGGGTTTTCCATAACTTAGAAAAATTCTAAGTTATGAAAAATTTCCATTTCAAACCCTAATTTGCATTTTTTGATTTCTTGGTGAACAAGTTTCATGATTTGGCATGTTTTGATGAAAAATGAATCTTGACTCTTGATTTTGACCAAAAAGTCAAAGTTTGACTTTTCAGTATACAGTCAAAATTGATCAATTGACTGGGAAATTCAACTGTCAATCTTATGTACTTAGGATCTTTTGAACTTGTTGAGCATGTCAAGATAATTCCATGGGGCCCTTGAGTCCAAATGTGAGCTTGGTTTGCTATTGGCTAGGTCAAACAGTCAAAAATTGCCTTGGTGCAGTCAAAACCCTAAAAATGACCATTTTGCCCTTTTGGTGATCTGATCAAATTTCTTGTGGAATTGTGATCCAAACTTGATCAAATGGTCCATGTGAGTTCATAATGTTGATTTGGGTCAATTTTCATGAGATTTGACTGTCAATTGGCCACAGTTGACTTTTTCTCCAATATAGTTGATTTCTAGGTCAACTGTCCAATTGACTGGGCAGAATCTGGAATCAAGACTTGAAACTTGGCATGGATAAACTTGGGAGTCCAACATGAAGCATGAAATTCATCTTAGGCATTTTAAGTCAAAATATCTTTGTGCAATCACAAACCCTAATTTGGGTCAGCAGTGCAAGGAGAAGTCTTGAGCAGAGGAAACCCTAACTGGATCTTGATCTTCAAGGGTCTTGTGATGAGAAAATGTTGAGGAAATGGGAGGGAAAATTTTGGGGTACAACAGTTTCCCCTGTTCAATCTTCTTGAACCTGAAGAGTTAGATTGGCAAGTTTGCCTTTCGTGACTCGAGGGTAAAAGGAGATTGGACACTAGAGTGCCCGGAAATTTGCACTCGCATGTTGAAGTATCAGCAATGTGATGTCGGGAATGGGCTTACAGATGCCATTTGGATAGGTGATGGATAGGGAGATGGGCTTATAGATGCCATCTGGAAGTGTTGACCGCACAAGAGATTCCTTAGCGAGAACTTTGTGTAATTGAGAAAGACAGATGTCTTCCTGGCTTGTTACAGGTGTTTGATCTTCAATCTCTTTATGCATATATGCCCTGGCTGGATACAGGTATCGAATCTACAATCGGTTGCTCACAGATGTGCCCTGGCTGGATACAGGAGTCGAATCTGGAAATAGTCGTCAATAGATATGCCCTGGCTGGATACAGGAATCGAATCTTCGAACTCTTCAGACGTGCCCTGGCTAGATACAGGAATCGAGTCTAGAAATTGATCAACAGATATGCCCTGGCTGGATACAGGAATCGAATCTGGAAATGTTGTAGTTGATAGATGTGCCCTGGCTGGATACAGGAGTCGAATCTTTGAACTCTTCGGACGTGCCCTGGCTAGATATAGGAATCGAGTCTTTGAGCTCTTCAGACGTGCCCTGGCTAGATACAGGAATCGAGTCTGGAAATTGATCACTCACAGATGTACCCTGGCTAGATACAGGTATCGAATCTGGAATTGTGCCAGTTGAAGATAGTTGTCTTTGGGATTGTCTTTTTCCCTGAAAAGGCAAAAACATAAGTTGTATGCAATGTCATGATGTATGATATGCATGATGTTATGATGTTCAACATGAGATAATGTTGTATGCACTTTATCATGTATGTAAGCAAGATGTATGAAAATGTGAAACGTTTATGAATGTATTTTTGTCTTAGGAAAATAAATCCTTGACGACCGGCCGGGGAATTGCTCTGTGGAAGAGATACTTTGCTGAAGTTTTGACGAGAGGCCTACAGAGGACTTCAATGATGGATTCCGCCGGGGATAATGATGATAAACTCCGTTGGGGATACCAAAGATAAACTCCGCTGGGGATTGAAAGAACCTTGTTGAGGGCGATCTTCCGTGGCAATTAGCTGAGGGTAACCCAGTTATAAGCCCTTGTGAGGAATAACTCTGAATAAAGCTCGGGAGAGACGTCCGTATTCTACAGGGAACAAGTTTCCAGAATCTACTGGGGATAAGCTCTAAGACCTGCCGGGGAATGTTGTGCCTTTACAGGATTGACGGGGAGTCAACTCCGCTTGGGGAAAGCATTGCAGAATCTTGTCTTAATCTGCGGGGAGGGAGATGATTTGGTCACATTCTTCAATCGAATCTACCTTGGTACCTTGGCGGACAAAGCAACCAGACTGCATCAGACAACCTTACATTGCCCCTGTTTCTGATGTCACCTGTAATTAATCTTTTGCAAATATTTATGAATCAGCAATTTAATGTCAAATGCATATATCAAAAATGGACATTGGACGTTCTTCGCAAGGCAAAACAGAAAAAGGAAAAACAATGGCGATTTGTATGGACAAGTGACTTTGTATTGATTTGAATTTTGCCTGTGAAAAGACGTTTTTGTACAAGAGGCTGACATCCTAGTAAGAGGACGCCGCTGAATAACACAGAATTTACAATTTTGAAAACAAAACAGCTATGTGAACAATCCCACTGGGTTCCAACTCTACTATCGCCTTTATGTCTCCAAGCATCTCATCGCTTTGCTGCCTAGTTGAAAATGAAGCTGATTGGTCGATGCCGAAATCTGAGCCAGATAGTTGATGCCGAATTCCGGATGCGAAGTGATCCAATGAGACATAGTGTTACGCTTTATCCCTAACTTTTACCTGGACCGCCCTTTCGGGTTTTCAATCCACCGGGATACCCATTTTTTGCCCAAGCCGCCTTTTCAGGTTTTCGACTTGCCGGGTGTACAGATTTTTTTCATTTCATCCCTTATTTTTGCCCGAACCCTTTTGGTTCGCCGGGAAGCCCTTATTTTTGCCTAGGTATGTCAACCTAGCAGGTCTTTTATTCATGCGTAGTATCTTTTCACTATGTCTGCATTGGCGGGGTGAGGAAGGTCGTCACCATCCATGGTGGTTAGGATCATGGCTCCTCCTGAGAACACATGTTTAACCACAAATGGCCCTTCGTAAGTAGGGGTCCATTTGCCCTGGGGATCACTTTGAGGAAGGATGATGCGCTTGATTACCAGGTCCCCAACTTGATATTCTTGTGGTCTGACTTTCTTGTTAAATGCCCTGATCATCCGTTTTTGATACGTCTGACCATGGCAGATAGCAGTGAGCCTCTTTTCGTCAATCAGGTTTAATTGATCAAGTCGAGTCTGGATCCAGTCATCTTCACTCAAGTCTGCATCCTTCATTATCCGGAGAGAGGGTATCTGGACTTCAATTGGCAGGACTGCCTCCATGCCATAGACCAAAGAGAAAGGAGTCGCCCCGGTTGACGTCCTTGCTGAGGTACGATACCCATGAAGAGCGAACGGTAACATCTCGTGCCAATCTTTATAGGTCACTGTCATCTTCTGCACAATTTTCTTGATGTTCTTATTGGCTGCCTATACAGCCCCATTCATCTTCGGCCGGTAGGGAGAAGAATTGTGGTGCTGTATCTTGAATTGTTCGCAGAGTTCAGTGATCATTTTGTTATTGAGATTGGTACCATTGTCTGTAATGATTCTTTCTGGGACACCGTACCGACAGATCAGATTATGCCGGATGAAACATGCCACAACGCTCTTGGTTACCGTTGTGTAGGAAGCTGCCTCAACCCACTTCGTGAAGTAATCGATCGCCACCAAGATGAAGCGATGCCCATTGGATGCCGTCGGTCGGATCTCACCGATCATATAGATGTCCCACATTGCAAAAGGCCAAGGTGTCGTCAGGACGTTCAGAGGGACTGGAGGAATATGCACCTTGTCAGCATAGATCTGGCATTTGTGACAAGTTCGAGAGTGTTGGTAACAATCGGCTTCCATTGTGGACCAGAAATATCCTGCCCGAAGGATTTTCTTTGCCATGGTGTGTCCACTGGAATGTGTTCCGAATGTACCTTCATGCAGTTCTATCATGATCTTCTCTGCTTCAGCCTTATCCACACAACGTAGTAGAGTTGAATCATGATTCCGTTTGTAGAGAATGCTGTTGCTGAGGAAGAATTTTGCCGCGAACCTCCTTATGAACTTCTTGTCATTGACGGACGCACCTTCAGGGTATTCCTGAGCTTCCAAGTACCTCTTCACCTCATGATACCAGGGTTTTTCAGTCACCTTTTCGGCCTCAAGATCGTAGCAGTATGCCGGTTCCTCCAACTTCCAGATGATGATTCGGGGAGCCTCATTATCCCATTTAACTTTGAACATTGAAGACATCGTAGCTAGTGCGTCCGCTAGCTGGTTCTCCTCTCTTGGGAAGTGCTCAAAAGTTATCTCTTCAAAGTGGGGAAGCAAGGTCAACACATACTCCTTGTAAGGAATAAGATTTGGGTGTTTCGTATCCCACTCGCCTTTGATCTGATTGATCACGAGAGCGGAATCTCCGAAGACACTCAGAAATTTGATCCTTAAGTCGATTGCAGCTTGTAGACCCATGATACATGCCTCATATTCTGCCATGTTGTTGGTGCAGTTGAAACACAATCGGGCGGTGAGTGGAGTATGAGTTCCTTTGGGAGATATGATTACAGCGCCGACGTCGTTACCCAAAGCATTGGAGGCTCCGTCAAAATGCATAGACCATCGGGATCCTTCCTCAGGTCCTTCATCCGGTCCAGGTACTTCACAGTCAGTTACCACCATGATGTCTTCGTCCGGAAAATCAAAGTTCAATGATTGGTAATCGTCCACAGGTTGATGTGCCAAATGATCTGCCAGTACACTTCCTTTAATTGCTTTCTGAGTTGTATACTGGATATCATATTCTGTTAAGATCATTTGCCATATTGCTATTCTCCCAGATAGAGCAGGCTTTTCAAATATGTACTTGATGGGATCCATCTTTGAAATCAATAGAGTAGTGTGAGTCAACATATACTATCTCAGCCGGCGAGCAGCCCATACTAGAGCGCGGCAAGTTTTCTCAAGCAGTGAGTAACGAGACTCACAATTGGTAAACTTTTTGCTCAAGTAATAAATAGCGTGCTCTTTTCGGCCAGACTCGTCATGCTGCCCCAGCACACACCCCATTGAATTATCAAGCACTGTTAAGTATAGTATTAGAGGTCTTCCTTCCACTGGTGGCATAAGAATGGGTGGCTCTTGGAGATATTCCTTTATCTTTTCAAAGGCAGCCTGACATTCATCGTTCCAGCGTACTACTTGATCTTTCTTCAGTAATTTGAAGATTGGCTCACAAGTAGCAGTCAGATGTGAGATGAATCGGGTAATGTAATTCAGTCGTCCCAGGAAGCCTCTGACTTCTTTCTCGGTCTTTGGAGTTGGCATCTATTGTATGGATTTTACCTTGGCAGGGTCTACCTGGATACCTTTATCACTTACAATGAAACCTAGCAATTTTCCGGACCTTACCCCAAAGGTGCATTTGTTGGGATTCAACCTCAGCTTGTACAACTTGAGACGGTCAAACAGCTTCCTCAGATGGTCAAGGTGCTCCTCCTCAGTTTGGGACCTTGCAATCATGTCATCAACGTATACCTCAATCTCATGATGGATCATATCATGAAATAAAGCAACCATAGCACGTTGATAGGTTGCCCCAGCATTTTTTAACCCGAATGGCATGACCTTGTAGCAGAAGGTGCCCCACTGAGTCACAAAGGTAGTCTTTTCCATATCTTTCGGGGCCATCTTGATCTGATTATACCCTGGAAAACCATCCATGAAGGAGAACACCTTGTGTTGAGCAGTATTGTCAACAAGAACGTCGATGTGAGGTAAGGGGAAGTCATCCTTGGGGCTTGCCCTGTTCAAATCCCTGTAGTCGACACACATTCTGACTTTACCGTCCTTCTTCGGCACTGGCACCACGTTGGCAACCCATTGAGGATAAGAAGTTACTGCTAGAAACCCGGCATAGAATTGCTTCATAACCTCAGCCTTGATCTTTTCGGACATCTCTGGGCGCATACAGCGGACCTTTTGCTTTACCAGAGGGCAGTCTTCCTTGGTTGGCAGGTGATGAACTACAATGTCGGCATCCAAACCAAGCATGTCTTCATAGGACCAAGCAAATATCTCCATGTAATCATGTAGCATCTGGATCAATCGTTGCTTCACGCTGAGCTCTAGATTAGCCCCAATCTTGACCTCTTTCCTATCTGTCTCAGTACCCAGGTTAACTGTTTCCACCGGCTCTTCATGTGGCTGAATAGCCCTCTCTTCCTGGAGTAGCAGTCTTGCGAGTTCACCAGGCACTTCGCAATCATCTTCACCTTCGTCTTCGGCCAAGTTTATCGGATTCTCGAAGTCATAACTGGTGGTAGCAGAGCTGTTACCAGTGAGATCCAGAGTGGATTGAAACCTGTATAAGTGAGTGTGTGTAAATATAGCTGTTTTGCAATATATAACACAGAAAGAAAAAAAAAGAGCACAAGATTTGAAATGCAACAAACGTCCAATGTTTTGATTGATGATATATGGAAATGTCATACAAAAAGCCCTCACAAATGGAGCTACGATGCCCCGGGTAGGACACCAAGCCAATAAAGTTTTAACATATTGTTTGTTACAAATTGGAAATCAAAAGAAATAATTACTGTGTGACAAATGTGATAGGTGTAAAATCCTTTGCCGTCCAGTTGCTTGGTCTGTTGCTGGTAGTCGGGTAGATCCAACTGTCAAACTCTGCTTCCTCTACATCCTCCTCGACAGCATTCACCCTTGGGTTGGAGATAAACACCGGAGCCTTTCTGATCTTTTCCTTGCGCACAACCCTCTGAGCCTCTGCGGTAAAGCCCAGCCCAAACTTGTCGTTCTTTTGAGTGAAGTCAGGAAGCTGACCCCAGTTTGCACAACTGCCTTTCTCGATTACAGCCCGGGCATCCTTCAAGGACGCCATCTTCAACGGAAAGTCTTCTTCAACCACTGCTTCAGCTGATGCCAAAATTGGAGGTACTTCCTCAAAATGCTGAAAGGGGGTTTCAATAAACTCCCCGTCCATCTCGATATACCGGAATGAATTCAAGTGACTAACCATGTATTCCTCTTCACCCTGTACAGTAACAATCTTCCCTTTGACAGGGTATTTGAGCTTTTGGTGTAGAGTGGATGTTACTGCCCCAGCCTTGTGAATCCAGGGTCGACCCAACAAGCAGGAGTAAGATGGACGAATGTCCATTACATAGAACGTTGAGTCGAAAACTTGGGAACCCACACGAATAGGAATGTCTACCTCACTGTGCACCATCCTCTTAGAACCGTCGAAGGCTCTAACAATGATGTTACTAGGTTTCAACTCCAGACCCTCACAATCCAAGCGATCCAATGCCTTCTTGGGCAAGACATTCAGGGAAGAACCGGTATCCACCAACACGTGTGCGAGAGTAGTGCCCCTGCATTCTATGGAAACATGCAGGGCATCATTGTGATTTTTCCCTTTGGCGGTAAGGTCAGCATCTGAGAACCCCAAGCCATTGTCAGCCGTCAAATTAGCCACGCAGTCGGTGAATTGATCCGCGGAGGTCTCTTGCGGCACATGGGCCGTTTTCAGAAATGAAATCAGGGCTTTTGCATGGGCCTCTGAGCATAGCAGCAAAGATAGCATAGAGATTTTTGAGGGAGTATGCCCCAACTGTTCAACAACGTTAAAGTCACTCATTTTGATGATTTTAAGAATTTCCTCCATTTCTTGTTGGGAGGCTTCCACAACAGTCTTTTTTGGTGCCTCCGTCCTGGCAGGCAAATCGGTAGCAACTTCTTTGCCCCGAGTATTAGAGGACTCGGCGGCAGTAGTAGACACAGGAACTTGAATTTGAACATGCACACCTACGGGTGTGATGGTGAGAGGTTTTCGGATAACTGGCAGTGCAATGTCAGGCGAGAAGAGCCTGCCACTGCGGGTAATCTTGGCGGGACCAGTGATGTTACTGATACTGGTATTGGTGTTGAACTCATGCTTCACCCCAAGCACATACACATCGGCCCCATAATGCCATGGGACCGCTTTATCATACTCATAGGGGAGAGGCCCCGGAACAGTAATAGTAATGGGTGCAACAGACATAATTTGGACTGGTTTCTTCATGGGAGCTTTGGCAGGATTGTAAATTGTGACAACAGATACTTCTTCAACGGAAACAAACGGAACAGCAGTTTTCTTGAACAGAATTTCTTTGCTATCCATCAGGTTTTGGATTCTTGATTTCAGCAGCGGACAACCGGTAGGGATAACAGCACACAGGAGGCAACCCTTGCTACAACCCGGAAATAAACCGGCTAGTAGTAAGTTCCTCTTAACAGTCAAAAGAGGGGTAGCAACATCATTCACCGAAACAGCATACAACTCTTCCTCAATGGCATTTACTCTATGCTGGGGCATAGGAGCAGTTACAACATTTGGTCTCTCAGGCGCCTCAAACTGAATTTCCTTCGCGTCGATAAGATCTTGCACTTTATTTCTCAAGGCCCAACAATCATCAGTAGTGTGCCCGGGGCTATCGGAATGATAAGCACAACGGGCATTTGGGTTATATTTAGGAGATGCAGTATTGACGACCTTAGGAGCTTCTTTGATGGTCACCAAGTTGGTTGATAACAGTTGGGGTAAAATTTATGATAAGGTCATACTCAGCCTAGTATACTGCCTCTTGGGCCTTTCACCTCTTTGTTGATTGTACTGCTGAGGAGCAGCAACAGGTTTTGAAATGACCAAAGCATTGACGGCTTGGCGACTTTCTGGCTTGACTTGTCTTCTAGGACCATAGACGGCGCTTGCTTCTTTCTTGAACGGCCTCTTCTCAGTACTTGGGGAGGCAGCTTTTTGTATCTTTCCTGACTTGATGCCAGCTTCTATTCTTTCTCCTGTCAGAATCAAATCCGTAAACCCAGTGGAGGAGTTACCAACCAAATGATTGAAAAATGGACCAGACAAAGTCCCTAGAAACATATCAACCAACTCACGATCAGTCAATGGAGGCTGCACCTTGCCAGCCAAATCTCTCCATTTTTGTGCATATTCTTTGAACCCTTCACCCGTTCCTAGAGACATACCCTGAAGTTGGGTACGCGTAGGGGAGAGATCAGAATTGTATTGATATTGTCTGTAGAACGCGGTTGCCAAATCTTCCCAGTGTCGGATGCTAGTTCCATCTAGTTGGTAGAACCACTCAAGCTGCGACCCCGAAAGGCTATCTTGGAAGAAGTGAATCCAAAGGTTCTTATCTGTCGTGTAAGGTTGGATCTTCCTTACGTACGACCTTAGATGCAGCTTTGGACAGGAAGCCCCATCATATTTTGCAAAGGCAGGCGCCTTAAACTTGTGTGGAATTACTACCCCAGAAGATAACCTCAAATCTCCGAAATCCAGCCCCAGCACATTCTGAATTTCCATGGCGCTCAAGCGGTCTTCCAATTGCTTGTATCTGTCAGCAGCAGGTGGGTATTGTTCGTCGTTGTAGTCCGTCTCGTTGTCAGAGACTGCAGGACTAGGAGCTCCTCCCCCTTGGGGACTGTTTTTCTCAGCGGAAGAAGTAGTTGGTTCAGCTTCATTATGGAGTGTGTTCCCAAATCTGCGTCCAGTGTTGAATAACGCAATCCTCTTTTTCTTCTTCTTCTTCAGGAGTAGAGTCTTCAACTCTTGCTGACCTTGGGCCAGGCTCAGGACCATTTCTTGAAACTGTGCACTTTGGGCTTGAAGGGCCTTGATTGCTTGCTCACTGGAGGAGTCTGGATTCATGATGACTGTTCAAATAAACAGCGAAGAAGATTAATCAACCTGTGAAATAGGGTACCTGCTATGCATATGGTGCAATGAGATGCGTATGTTTTATGTTTTCAAAGACAAACAAGATTCAACTTTGTAGACAAAAGGGAAACACACTTCATTAGATTAAAATTTTAATTGTTCGACAACTTGCCCTTAGGCATTACAGGAATGAAAAATACTGGAAAGGAAATAAAAGCTATAAAAGGAAATATCCCAAAGCCCATCAGTGCTCCCATGGCCTCCTTTTCTCAGTGTTGATGTAGTTATTCAGGACCCGCTCTTCCTCCAATTGCTTAGTCAGCCTCTGGATCTTCCGTTCCTGCTCGTTGAACTTTTCCCGATAGAAATCCCGTTCTTCCTTTAGTTGCGCCCAAGATCTCTTCATTGTGTCAAAATCAGTGGGTATCTGAGGAGGGAGGACAGTTGGAGGAACCCCATCTTCATCAGGAGATTCAAGAATGATAGGTCTGATAGCTTCGTATGGCATACCTAACCTCTGAGCACGGATGCGGACCCATTTGCAATAGGGTTCCATTGGTAGAGAAGTCTTTGGTCCCAACTCATGTGGGTCAGCTTTGTGAATTATGTCCCAAGCTTTAATGAATCCATGGCGTAGTTTGTTACTGTCTGCCTGAAACTCAAAATGGAAGTGAGTAACCAGCATTTCATGAGGCCCAACTCCTCTGGCTCTTCCAAACTGATGGAGAGCTAAGCATGGATTGTAAGAGATTCCTCCTTGGATACCAATCAAAGGGACATTAGGGTATTCTCCGCAACGATCAATAACAGCTACCTCATCCAAACCTCTGAGAGTCCAGGTGATGTCATTATCAGTGAGAGACATTAACCTCCGAGCCCAAACTTTTCCTTCTTCATTCTTCAGCACAGACTTAGGAAGGTGCGAAATAAACCACCTCACTAGTAAAGGAGCACAACACCACGGAGTTCCCCTTTTTCGGGCAGTACGAGCATAGAGTTGTTGCAAGATATCACCCAAAAGAGTGGGTACAGGATTCCGAGACATGAAGATCCTTATGGCATGGATACTGATAAAGGTGTCAGGATTGGGAAACAATACCAGACCATAGATCAAAAGAGCCAGAATATCCTCATACGCCTTGAAGTCCAAGTCATTCCAGAAATCATTAGCCTTGCCGACCAGAAATTTGACCAAAAAGCCCTTGACTCCACTTCTAGTTTCCCAGTTAGCTAATACCTCTTCTTTGGTCAAGGGGAGAATTGCAGCAATCTCTTCAGGCCTAGGAGTCTTTTCCAAACCAGTGAAAGGAATTTGCTCCAAGACAGGGATCCCAAGCAAATAGGAGAATTCTTCCAGGGTAGGAACCAGCTGGAAGTCTTGAAAGGTGAAACAATGATACAGGGGGTCATAAAACTGGGCCAGAACACTTAACAGTTGTTGGTCCCATTTTGCAGTGATCAAGCCAAGGAGAGAACCATGCCTGTGGATGAAGGAAGAATTGTTTGGAATCCTACCAACCAAATCCTTGAGCAAAGTTGATGGTTGAACAAAGTTGAGCCGGATAGTATTCCTACGCACGGGCATCATGATGTCCTATAAATCAGAGCAAAGATGAAACTTTTTGTCTTTGAAATGGGTTAGTCCTTTATACAGGATTCATGCAATGGTATGATGGCATGATGCTATGATGAAGCACACCACAAGTATTCACACAGGCAAGCATGATAAGGCACACAAGTCACACAAGACAACCCTTAGGTTTCAGGCCAGCATGAAGTTTAGGTATTACCCTCTTTTAGTTTCATCGGTTAAAACCTGTCCTATCAAGAGTAACCGGGTTCTAAAGGATCTCAAATCATTGGCTACCCTCAATGGGTCATAACTCCAGCATCGCAATCTTTTCTTGCGGCCAGAATCATCTCGAGAGTTTAGCCTCAATGAGTGTAGCATACTGCTACTGTCCTAATAGCCAAGTTGGTCAATTTAAGGTTCTAAGGTTGGTTGGTGTTTAATGACTCCTTAGAAGACCTATATTCTCCCCATTGCAACACAAGGGATATAGGTACAGACCAAGGTGCCACACCAATGTAGCCACTGCTTCACCCATGTCGGTCTACGCCGGACAGGTCCCTCACAGATTATGCTACCTAAAAAGGGTATTTCCCATATCCGGGTTAGGATCTATGAAACTCCGATGCAAAGCCCACAAATATAAAAGCAAACAAAGCAAACAATTGAAAACAAAGGTGATCTAAACCCTAAGGTTACTCCACTTTTAAGTTTTTCCCCAGCAGAGTCGCCAGTTCTGTGATACGGTGGGAGAACTGACTATGGTTTTGTGTTTTGTTTTCACAAATGTTTCGGTTGAGCAAGAGTCGCCACCGACTTTTTATTTTATCCTAAGGAAAGGTTAAAAAGCACAGCAAAAAACCTTTGAGATGTTTTCTTGGGTTCGGGGAGTAGATTATAGAAAGGGAAGGTATTAGCACCCTTTCTATCCATGGTTATCCATGGGCTCTTAGTTACTTGCTTAGATCACTTGCCTTTTGTTTTCAATTGTTTGAAATGGTGCTCGTGTGTGTGGGTTTGAAAATGTTTTTGAAAAGAAGTCAATGTGGTGGCAACCTTTGTAATGATCCATGTGGGGATGTATACAAAGATGTATGTATTTTGAAAAGGTTTTCATTTGTTTTTGAAAGTTGTTTTGAAAGCGTTGTGAGGTGTGGTTTTAGAAAATAGGCAAGTGTTTTGTTTTTGCAAGTTTTGATTCAAGTAACTAAGAGGTTATCTACTCCTAAATTTCTCAAAGTTTATTGCTATGTTTTAACCCTTTTAATAAGTTTGTTCCACCATTGTATTTGGTGGGCAATCTCATGTTAGGATGTGAAAGGGACGGGCGCGGGTCATTGTTTAGACCATAATTGCAATGGTGTCAAGTATCTTTGGGCAATTTTTCTTAAGGGACTTGATCATTTGTTTAGGCAACATTTTGAAAGCGTCATCGAGGGACTATGATCATTTGATTTGTGTTTGTTTTGCCCAAAGAGACCTAACATGCAATATGGCCCAATTTTGAAAGGCAACAAGTGGAATATCCTAGGGGGTGCAAGTGTGATTTGTGTGTCCATTTTCATGCTTGTTTATCTTGAAATTAGGTCAAAACTATTTTCGTTGTTTTTTCGCATACAAACCCTAATTCTAACATGGTATAATTAGAAAGCAATAAAGTGCGAAAATAAATTTACTAAGCTATTACAAAACCATATATGGGAAGGGGGGTACAAATGTTCAAATGGGGATTTTTAACAAGGAATTTAAACCTAAACTATTACATCAATTTGGAATTATTTACAAGGATATTTAATTAGCATAAATTAAATAAAATAAGAATAAATATGCAAGATGTAAAAATGGTTTTTTGTATGTATGAAAAAAAGTGTTTTTATGTGTCAAAATAAACAAAAAGAAAAGTATTATTTTTGGGAGTTTTTCATGTTTAAGGTTAAACCCTAATTCTATTAAATAAAATGCATTATTTATTTATTATGTACAAGTATTTATTTATTGTATAAAAATAAAATAAAATGAAGTATATTTGTCAAAAGATATTTTTATATTTAAATATTAATAAAAATAAAAAGTGTATGTATTTATCCTAAATACATTAATAAATATATATATATATATATATATATATATATATATATATATATATATATATATATATATATATATATGTATTATTTACTAAATAGGTACTATATATACAAATTAATAATATTTAATATTTAATAAAAAAAGTATTTTTTTCTATAAAATATTTTCAGAAAGTAAAACAAAATAAAAATGAAAATGAAATGTGTTTATATTATTTTTTTTGTATTTTAAGTAAAATGTATCTATTTCTTTATTTATGTACAAATACTAATTTAAGTAAATAAATTCCTAATAAATAGAAAAATGGTACAAAAAATTATTTTTATTTTTTTTTATATTATGATGAAAAATAAATAAGTCAAACCAAAAAGAAAAAAAGTCAAAAAAATCATTAAAATGAATGAAATGGGCTTAGGGGGTGTAAAACCAAAAACATTGTGCAAATAAGAAATATGGAACAAGCCCAGCCCAATAGACCCTTCTTCAACCTCCAGCCAGAAAACGTTCAAAAAACGCGCGCTTTGCTTACTGATTCAAACATCCTGATTCCTGGCTATTTAATGAAAACTCTCAACATCAAAAATGTTCAGCATCAAGAGACGAATTCAGGGATATAAAGAACTTGTCTTAACTCTCTAAGATGAGGGAGAATTTCCTCTCCCCCAATTTCTGACCTAGCTTTTTATCAATGTTCAGGCTCAAAATTCTTGCAGTACACATAATATAAATGAAATCTAATTATATGGGCATGTTCAGGGCTATGATTGTGACATGTTTCCTTCACAAACCTAAAGCTAACAATGCATAATAAGAGAGATACGAGTTCATGAACTTACCTGTTCAGTTGAAGTTCTATCTGGCAATGGAGAAGCTTTTAGTGCAAGGTGATGATTGGTATAGCTTCCTTGAGGTCCAAGGATGCTATTCCAAGCTTTACTTTATCTTGAAAGCTTTTGAATCGTGCTAGAGCACTTCACCTGCAAATCAGAAAAGTGAAAATGGTGGAACTAGTTAGAGGAGTTACAGGTCGTGTTTTAGGTTTTGGTTAGCTTACATAGATGATAGGGAAGGTGTGTGAACTGGTTTGGGCAAGAAAGCTTGAGAGGAAAGAGAGATGGCACTCAAACTGCAGGCCCTGCCCTGTTCTTGCAGTTTGAAGGTGATTCTGGGAATGGGAGTGTATGAGGGATGTTAGGGTCGTGCTTTAGCTTAGGATCAATGTTTGGAATGTGTTTGATATCTTTCTCTAAGGCCTGGTTCACTGATATGGAAGTTGGTAACTATTATGCAATGTTTCTTATTTCTTAAGTTAAAATGCCAAGTCCTTGTTACAAGCTTATGCAGGCCCCCTAATCATGCTGCAAAGCCTTGTCTTGATCAGTGCAATGTGTCTCATAACTTGTGCCTCAGAGATTTCTTTGTACTTCAAAGATATGTGAACTTGACATAAAGCAATCTTTTCAAAAATGGCTAAAGTGTTTTTTCCATTTTAAGGTTAATCTCTTGTGTAATGGTTTAATGAACAAGATAATGCTAAGACACAAGGGTTTTGCATTAAATTATTGAGTGTCAAAGGGTTTTAGGACCTGTAATGTAGCTTAAGCATGCTGAATTCAAAATGGCACAAAAGTATGAACATGTCTTGGTCAAGAACAAAAGTGACTTTTTCCCATTTTGCAAAATTCGATTCTCTCAAGTTATGAGGTTGTTTGATGAGTTCTTGGACATTTTGGAAATCTTGGAATGTGTACTACAATCCATATTTGAAATGCAAAGTGAAATTCCAAGTGGAAGTGTATGGAAAATGGCCTTGAAGTTAGGTAGAAAACCTTGCCAAAATAGGTCAAAATTTCACTAAGTTAAAAATGGTTTAGTACCCTTATTCCAAAAATTGTAACTTGAGATACAAGGCTCATTTGGGAAAACTTTGTGAATCAAAGTTGTAGATGATACAACAAGCTACAACTTTCATGTTTTGACTTTTGTTTGAATCCAAATGAATCTTGGTGAGAAAGTGGGGCAAAGTTGGGAAAAAATTAGGGTTTTCCATAACTTAGAAAAATTCTAAGTTATGAAAAATTTCCATTTCAAACCCTAATTTGCATTTTTTGATTTCTTGGTGAACAAGTTTCATGATTTGGCATGTTTTGATGAAAAATGAATCTTGACTCTTGATTTTGACCAAAAAGTCAAAGTTTGACTTTTCAGTATACAGTCAAAATTGATCAATTGACTGGGAAATTCAACTGTCAATCTTATGTACTTAGGATCTTTTGAACTTGTTGAGCATGTCAAGATAATTCCATGGGGCCCTTGAGTCCAAATGTGAGCTTGGTTTGCTATTGGCTAGGTCAAACAGTCAAAAATTGCCTTGGTGCAGTCAAAACCCTAAAAATGACCATTTTGCCCTTTTGGTGATCTGATCAAATTTCTTGTGGAATTGTGATCCAAACTTGATCAAATGGTCCATGTGAGTTCATAATGTTGATGTGGGTCAATTTTCATGAGATTTGACTGTCAATTGGCCACAGTTGACTTTTTCCCCAATACAGTTGATTTATAGGTCAACTGTCCAATTGACTGGGCAGAATCTGGAATCAAGACTTGAAACTTGGCATGGATAAACTTGGGAGTCCAACATGAAGCATGAAAGTCATCTTAGGCATTTTAGGTCAAAATATCTTTGTGCAATCACAAACCCTAATTTGGGTCAGTAGTGCAAGGAGAAGTCTTGAGCAGAGGAAACCCTAACTGGATCTTGATCTTCAAGGGTCTTGTGATGAGAAAATGTTGAGGAAATGGGAGGGCAAATTTTGGGGTACAACAGTGAGTAACTTGCAACCTAAGTAACCCAAAAACATGTCTTGATCATCATGAACCCTCAGCCTTATTTCTTGTGCCCAAACTCCACATTTGTCAATCCAAACATCAAATTCTTGACTTCATGGCTTGGAGACTTTGAGAAGAAACTTGAAATGCGGGGAGGTGAGATTTTTGACCTAATGCACTGAGCTTTGAGCCGTCCTCAAGGCAGGCAAGAGAAACATCTTCCCAGAAACCAAAAACTCGTAACCCTAGCATCTTGATCAACACCCATAGGGAAATAAACCCTAATCCAGGCTTCGATAAATTTGAGCGAGAACCAGCCTTGCAATGTGATGACAAAATTCGTTCCATAATCCACTAATTGAGAACCAGATGCGTTTCCTTTCTACCTGATAAGAAAACCTCAAAACAAGATTAGACATAAAGAGGGCACAACCCTAAAACTTTAAACCAAAGCGCCTGATTCCATGAGATGCGAGATATGCAAATGACTGAATAATAAAATGATGCAAATGGAATGCAAAGTTCAAAGCTAGACAAAAAATAAAGAGATAGGGCAAATTTGGGGTACGACAGCGATCAAGGCAAAAGTTAAGGATTGAAAGCATATGACTATGTCCCGTGGAATAACCACAGTCAACTTTATCACCAAGGTCTGAGTTCAAACGGCCCAAGATCAATCCAATCAACTTCTGTCAACGACAAGGAGCATTCTAAGATATTGGGGGCAATGGTAGAGTTGGAGTGCAATGAGATCATTTCACATGGCTATTTGTTTTGTTTTCAATTTTTGTTTTCCTTTCGACGATTTCCTCTTACTAGGATCTCCGTCTCTTTGTACAAAACTCCTATTCATGGGAAAAATATCAATACAAATATACTTTGAAGTGCAAACTTTCTGTTTTTTGTTTTGAATGCAAAGTTGTCCAATGACTAAAATTGAGAACATATGCATATGAACATAATTAAAACTATTTGGCACATGTGCCTTGCTTAGCAGTAACAAGCACCTCTCTAATGTATATGGAATATCCCCACAGAGTTATTAGCATTATTCCCACCAAGACGGTTACAATAAACCAATCCTCAACAAAGTTACCCACGAAGTCTCTTTGCATAGGTTGATCTTCAGCCAGAGTCTCAATCTCTTGGCAGCTCTCTCCCCAGCCAAGTTGATCTTACAAGTAGAAGCCTTGTGGATCCTTTCCTCAAAGAACTCACCTCCTCAGTAGTTCATCAAATATTCATCAACAAGGTTTATTTCCCCAACATGGTTTATTTCCTCAATAAACAAAGAGTAGCATAACTCCCCAACCGAGTTCAAATTCCCCCGGCATAGTCTGACTTCCCCAGCTGAATATGTTATCCCCAACTGAGTATATCCTCCCCAAGTGGATTATATCCCCCAAGCTGAGTTTGTATTCCTCGAATGAGTCCACACTCTTCAGCTTGAGTTTGCCTTTCAGACTATCACAAATTATAGGGTCATAACCCCTAATCCTCAGTAAGGTCGTCAACAAAACCTTTACTATCTCCAAAAGATGCTATGAAGCCTGGACCCGACCAGATAATAGTACAAATTTCAAATACTATGAAACCTGGACCCGACCAGATAATAGTTTAACTCCTCAAAATATAGAAGAACCTGGACTCAACCAGGCCAGGGTTTAACTTCTTTTCCCCAGTAGAGTTTGCCTCTACCCCATAAAGTTATTGTGAATCCTGGATCTGACCAGATATCAGTTTTCAACTTCAAGAACGTTATTGTGAAGCCGGGATCCGACCAGATAGAAATCCCCCTCAGAAATTTGTTGTGAAACCTACCGATCAGATAAAAACTAAATCCCAAGCAGTTTATTGTGAAACCTGGGCCCAACCAGATAACAATTAACCTCATACACCTCAGAAATCTACAAATCCTGGAATCCGACCAGATAGAGGTTCAATGTCATTAAGTTACTGTAAAGCCTGGACCCGACCAGATATCAGCTCAACTTTGTCTTTTCAAGCAAGTTATTATGAAGCCTAGATCCTGACCAGATAACAACTAGCTATAATGCTAGCAAGACACTATGAAGCCTGGACCCAACCAGATGATAGTATAACTTTTCTAAAATCATGAAGCCTGGACCCGACCAGATAGTAGTTACCACTTCAAGTTACAATGAAGCCCGAACCTGACCATATATCATTTCAACTTCATCCTTTCTAGCGAGTTACTGCAAAGCCTGGAATCCGACCAGATAACAGTTAACTTCCTTATCCCTAACAAGTTGTTGTGAAGCCTGGATCCGACCAGATAACAATTCAATTTCAAGAAATTTTCTGTGAAGCCTAGAATCCAACCAGATAACAGTTAATTTATTCTTCACCAATAAGTTACCATGAAGCCTGGATCCGACCAGATAGCAGTTTACTTCCTCATCCTCAACAAGTTATGAAGCCTGGACCCGACCAGATAACAGCTGACATACAAGAGATATTCCCCAACGGAAGCACCCTTTCAACAAAGTTTGAAGATATGTATACTCTTCATCCCAACAGCAATCCGGGATCCAAAATTCCTCAGCAGCAGTCATGGATTTATTTTCCCGGACAAACGTGCATCTCACATTCATACATCTTAGCATGCATGATTTCATTCATCTGGTGAACATCATGCATGCATCTGCATTTTACTAACCCTTTTTCCCACAGGTGAAACATCAAGTGTTAGTGTAAATCGACCAAAGATTTATGCTAATACTTCTTACAATGTTTACTAACATTCCTCCAAATGGCATCTATAAGCCCATTCCCATTACATCTTCGAGTGCAAATTTCTGGGCACTCTAGTGTTCAATCATCTTCCACCTTCAAGTCACGAATGGCGGATCCGCCAATCTAACTCTCCAGGTTTAAGAAGATTGAACAGGGGAAGAAGTTGTACACCAAAATTTGCCCTCTTTTCTCAAGTAATCTCTTACAAGATCTCCTTTGGTTCAAGACTGCACAAGGGTTGATCAGCTCAAGACACCTCCTTAAGCACTGATGACTGAAAATTAAGGTTTGAGATTGCACAAGGGAAAATGGACTTTTAATGCCTCATAAGACTTTCATCGATCATTTTGGACTCAATATTTCTCATGTCAAGTTTCAAGTCTTGGATCACATTTTTGCTCAGTCAATTGATCAGTTGACCTAAAATCAGCTGTATTGGGGGAAAAGTCAATTATGGTCAATTGACAGTCAAAATTCATAATTTTTTATCCATATCAACATTATGAACTCATATATGTCACTTGATCAATTTTGGATCACAATTCCTCAAGAAATTTGATCAGATCATCAAAAGGGCAAAATGGTCAAAATTAGGGTTTTGGCTGAGAAGGGGAAATTTCTGATTTTTTGACCTAGCAAATGATTGATTGGTTTAAGTTATGATCTCAAGGATTAAATTTCATCACTTTGACCTAATGTCATGGCTCAAAACATTCCTCAAGTTCAATTGGTTGACAGTTGAATTTCAGTCAACTGATGAAAAGTCAATTGTACACTGAAAAGTCAAACTTTGACTTTTTGGTCAAAATCAAGTATCAAAGATCACAATTCATCAAGACATGTCAAAATATGAAACTTGTTCATTAAGAAATCAAAAATTCAAGATTTCATTTTGAAAAGTCAAAATTTCTAAACTTAGAAATTTTTCTAAGTGTTTGAAAATTCATATTTTTTCACAACTTTGAGCTAATTTTTCACCATGATGCAAGATAATTCAAAGGAAACTTCCAACATGAAAGTTGTAGGTCTCAATGATATTTAAAACATTGTAGAACACAACTTCTCCTATAAATGCATGGATTTCAAGTTATGATTTTGTGAATACATGTTCATGAAACTTGGAAACTTAGTGAAATTTTGCCCTAGTTTAGGCAGGACTTTGACCTAACTTCATGGAAATTTTTCACATAGTTACATGATGAATTTACAAAAATGTCCAACATAGAGGTTGTATAGGGTGCTACAAGCTTTCCAAAATGTCCAAGAACTCATTGAGATTATATTTGAGCAAGGAGAATCGAAGGCAAGAAGTTAGGGTTTCATTCTTGAATTACAAGTCATTTCTTGATGAACACATAATTGAATTTCAATGTTAGGCTGCATAATCTTGCTTTGCATCCCTTCTAACTTGTGTATCTATCCACCATTAATAGAGTACACAAACTTTTGAGCTATAATCCAAGTGGTTTAAGCTTTATCCAATTCACATTGCCATTTTGGGAAAAAAGTGAAGAATGCCATTCTTGAAATGAAAGCTTTATGCACAAAGTCAATTCTTGAGCCTATAACTTGTTCCATATGATCACACTCTATCTACAAAGTCAGAATAAAGTGTGTTTAAAGCATAACCACTCTATCTTAGCAAGTACACAAGACTCTGAAACTTGGATTTCTCAAAAAATCACATGTTATGCTTAAACTTGTGATTTTGAATTCTGATCAATAACAAGTCTCCAAACTTGTTGCTTATAAATAGAGGTACTATTTGTGAGCTAGGACACGAGCTTGAACACCCTAAAACACTCCCAAACTCCCTCTATCCAGAAATTTCCTCAAAACACCATTGTTGTGCAAATTCTGACTTTACATATCAAACTTCAATTTCCCTTGTGCATTCTTTGGCCTTTTAGTTCCTAAAGCTTCCTTACATCAAATACAATTCATCCTTGTCCCTGTTACACGACTGTAACTCCATTTCCATCATCCTCCATAACCAAAAACTGAGCACTGCACATTGACTTCTCCAAGCCATTTCAGCCACCCTCAACTAAAGTTAAGCATTGCATTAGCTTCCTAGAGACTCAAGGAAAATAACCTGATCATTGCAGCACCTTGAATCAAGCTCAAACTCATTTCATGATTTTCAGTTTTAAGGTATTTTTCTTGAACTTCTATCTTCTCATTTAGGCATTGTTAGAATTGCATTTATAAAGATAAAATTTAAACATCATTGCCTTGAAGATGTACATGTCCATAGATTTCATTTATTTTGATTGAGCTAGGAGAATTTTGAGTTTGAACTTTCTGAAATATTTAGGTCAGAATTTGGTACTTTTAGAAATTCTCATTCATCTTTGATTTATATCTTATGATATTTACATGGTTGGATTCGTATAGAAAAATGGAGCAACTTTCATGTTTGCACTTTTCATTTTTGTTGAGAAATGGTGAAGTTACAGAATCCATGGCTGGAGGTTGAAGATGAAGTTGTATTCAGGGCATAACTTAGATTATATATTTATTGTTTTGTTTATATCAACGAATGTATCACCACCCCAGTGGTTAAAGCGCGTGCCTTTCACCTTTGGGACCTGGGTTCGAGCCCCAGTGGTACCCTTTTGTTCATTTTTCACATTTTTCACTCTTTTTTTTTTGTTTCAACTGCAGTGTTTGAGCCCTTTTTGTTGGGCTTTTCATTTGTTTTTACTTCTTCTAACCTACTGACTGCTTTTGCACCCCTGGCCCATTTTCTCTTATTATTTTCTTTTTTTATTCTATTTTATTTCTTTTTTACTTATTTATATTTTTATCATTATTATTATTATTATTATTTTTATTTACACTAATAAAAAATTCAAAAATATTTTTATTTATTGTTTACACTTATACATTTTATTTCTTTATAAAACAAAAAGACTAAAAATATTTTCTTGATAAATTTAATTTATTTTTTTAATAATTAATATTTAGACTTAGGTTTAATTATTATATTATTTTATTTTCTTAATTAAAATTAATTTAGAACTTAGGTTTCTTTTAATTAATTAATTTTCATATTATTTTTATTAATTTAAAACCTTTTTATAAAAAACCCTAAAATCCTTTTTAAGTCAATTTCTTTTCTTAATTAGTTTAAGTTAATTTTATTTAATTTTAATTAATCATTTTTTTAATTAGGTCAAGACAAAACCCTTTCATTAAAATCCAAATAAAAATCATTTTCTTTTTCCATTTATATTCTTGCATTATTTTCTTTTCAATTTTGTACAATATTCAATATGGTTGTAATAGTTAATTAGGTTTAATTTTCTTGTAAATCCCCATTTGTAAATTTGTATACCCCCTCCCCTAATGATGTAATAGCTTGGTAATTTTACTTTCCGTAATTTATCGCTTTATATAAATGCTAGTAAATTAGGATTTGTATGGAAAGACTAAAATCAACAAGTTAGCAAACCCTAATTCAAGATAAGCAAGCATGTAAATCAAACACATTTGCACACTTGCACCCTTAGGGTAATTCCATTTGTTGCCTTATAAAAATGGCCATGTTATGCGTGTGGGGTATCTTAGCAAAAGCAATAAAAAATACAAGATCATAGTCCCTCGATGACGCTACAAATGTTGCCTTTTAAATGATCTTAGTCCCTCAAAGAGAAATGCTAAGATATCTCATAATGTTGCTATCATGACTATACGATGAACCATGCCCGCCCCTTTACATCCAAAGATAAGGTTTCTTACCAAATTAATGGTAAGATAGCATTATCAAAAGAAGGAAGAAATGAACAAAGACTTTTGAGTAGGTAGATTGTTCCTAGTTTCTTGCTCACTTTCCAAACAAACATCCTTGCTAATTTTCAAAAACAAACACCAAGCACTTTCAAAACACTTTCAAAACCTTTTCTAAACATGAAATATTTTCAAAAGCTCAACACTTTGTATACGTTCTTACGAACGAGAAATATTACAAAGATTTCCTAAACGATGGCGCCTTTTCAAAATACTTTCAGAAAACCACACAAAGCATATTTTCAAACAAAAGCAAGTGATCTAGCAAGTGTGATACGGTGGGAGAACTGACTAGGGTTTTGCGTTTGTTTTCGCAAATGTTTCGGTTGAGCAAGAGTCGCCACCGACTTTTTATTTTATCCTAAGGAAAGGTTTAAAAAGCACAGCAAAAACCTTTGAGATTTTTCTTGGGTTCGGGGAGTAGATTATAGAAAGGGAAGGTATTAGCACCCTTTCTATCCATGGTTATCCATGGGCTCTTAGGTACTTGCTTAGATCAACTTGCCTTGGTTTTCAATTGTTTGAAATGGTGCTTGATGTGTGGTTTTGAAAATGTTTTGAAAAGATGCCTTGTATAGGCTACCCTTGTAACAATTCTTTACTCGAATGTTTTACAAAAGGTGTTTGGTCTTTTAAAAAGATGTTTCAAGGTTTTTGAAAGTTTGTTTTGAAAGTAGGCAAGTGTTTTCTTGGCAAATTGACAAGTACTTAAGAGTTATCTACCCTAAAGTTTTCTCAAAGATTTTTGTTATGTTTTAACCCTTTTGACAATTTTGTTCCACCATTGCATTTGGTGGACAATCTTGTATTAGGAGGTGAAAGGGACGGGCGCGGGTCATTGTTTAGACCGTAATTGCAATAGTGTTAAATGTCTTTGGGCAATTTTTCTTAAAAAAAAGGGACTTGATCATTCATTTAGGCAACATTTTGAGGGACTATGATCATTTGATTGTTTGTTTTACCCAAAGAATTTCAACATGCGATATGGCCCAATTACTTGAAGGCAACAAAGTGGAATACCCTAGGGGTGCAAGTGTGAAAGGTGTTGTCCATTTTTCATGCTTTTTTGTCTTGTATTTAGGTCCATCTATTTTGTTCGTTTTATTCGCATACAAACTCTAATTCTAGCATGGTATGTTTAGAAAGCATTAAAGTGCGAAATTTAAATTCCTACACTATTACAACACAATAATATGGGGAGGGGGGTACAATGTTTCAAATGGGGTATATGTAGACAAGAATTTAAACCTAACTATTACATCATTTTCTTTGAATATTTACAAGACAAATAACTGCATAATTAAATGGAAATGAAATAAATATGCAAAGTGTAAAAAGAATTTTTATGTGTATGAAAAAAAGTATTATTTATGTAAAATAAGAAAAAGAAATAAAAAGGTATTATTTTTGGAGTATTTTCATATTTAGGGCAAAACCCTAATTTTTTTAATCAAAAGGGATATTAATTAATTAATTCATATAATATTTACTATTTACATACAAAAATAAAATAAAATATAGTATATTTATAAAAATGTCTTTTTAGTGTTAAATATTAATAAAAATAAAAATATGTATATTTTTGATATTTTTACCCTAAATGTATTAATATATATATGTACATTTATATTATTTACAAGATAAGTATTATATTAATTAGTAATTTTTAATATTTAATAATAATAATAATAAAAAAAGTATTTTTTCTATAAACTATTTTCAGAAAGTAGGATCAAAATAAAAGTGTGTGAAATGTATTTCCAAAATTTTAATATTTTTTAAACAAAAACATATATATTTATTTATTTATGTTCAAACTAAGAGAAAAATCAACTAAATACCTAATAAATTCAAAAAATGGTGAGAAAAAATATTTTTAAATTTTTAACATGCTGAGAAAAAATAAATGAGTTAATTAAAAAAATAAAAAGTCAAAAAACATTAAAAATAAAGCAAATGGGCTCAGGGGGTGCAGAAGCAATTGTATGGTGCAAAAAGAAAACACAAAGCAAGCCCAGCCCAATGCAACCTTTCTTCAACCTCTGAACTATGTCATTCAAAAAACGCGCGCCCTGTTCTCAATCTTCTAACTCCTGATTCCTGGCTTATTAATGAAAACTCATAACATAACAAATGTTCAGCATCAAGAGACGAATCCAACCATATGCAGAACTTGATCTAACTCTCTAAGATGAGGGAGAATTTCTTCTCCCCCAAATCCTAACCTAGATTTTCTGCCATTTTCAAACCTCAAATTCTCACAGCTCAAGCAAAAGAAATGAAAAGTAAAAACATGTACATGTTCAGTGGCATGAGTAGAACATTGTTTATTCACAAACTTAGAGCTAATGATGCTTAATAAGAGAGATAGAAGTTCACCAAAATACCTGTTCAGCTGAAGTTCTATCTGGCAATGAGGAAGCTTTCAGTGCAAGGTGATGATTGGAAAAGCTTCCTTGAGGTCCAGGGATGTTATTCCAATGTTTACTTTGTCTTGAAAGCTTTTGAATCGTGCTAGAGCACTTCACCTGCAAAACAAGAAACTGAAAATGGTGGAACTGGTTAGAGGGATTACAGGTCGTGTTTCAAGTCATGGTTAGCTTGCATAGATGCTAGGGAATGTATGTGAACTGGTTTGGGCAAGAGAGCTTGAGGGAAATGGAAGATGGCACTCAAACTGCAGGCCTGACCCTGTTTTTGCAGTTTGAAGATGATTCTGAGATTGGGAGTGTATGAGAGGTGTTAGGGTCGTGCAATAGCTTGGTTGAGATGTCTTGAGTGTATTTCACAAGTTCACTTAAGTGTTTGCAAGCTGATATGAGAGTTGTCTTAAGTTATGATGTGTTTCTTACACTTTAAGCAAGCAATGGTTACTTTGTGCCTCTAGCCTGTACAGGCCCTCATACTATGCTGCATAATCCCTCATTGATCAGTGTGATTAACTCATAAACTTGTGCCAATTAGATATGGACTGTACTTCTTGGATTTGTAATTGAACATAAAGCTACCTTTTGCAAAAATGGAAGAAATGCTTTATCTATTTTGGGATTAATCCTTTATGCAATGTTAGAACACAAAGAACATGGTCTTGGAACAAAGAATATGCATTAAATTTATGAGTGTTGGATGGTTTAAGGACCTGTAATCAAGATATGCAAGCTGAGATTGAAATGCATAGTGTTATGAACATGTACATGGCCAAGAACAAAAGTGACTTTTTCCCATTTTGCAAAATTCGATTCTCCCTAACCATGAGGTTGTTTGAGAAGTTCTTTGACATTTTGGAAATCTTGGAATGTGTACTTCAATACATATTTGAAATGAAAATTGAAATTCCAAGTGGAAGTGTATGGAAAATGGCCTTGAAGTTGGGTAGAAAACCTTGTCAAAATAGGTTAAAATTTCACTAAGTTAAGAATGGTTTAGTACCCTTATTCAAAAATTTGTAACTTGAGATACAAGCCTCAAATGGGAAAACTTTGTGAATAAAAGTTGTATATTATGCAACAAGCTACAACTTTCATGTTTTGACTTTTGTTTGAATCCAAATGGATCTTGGTGAAAAAGTGGGGCAAAGTTGGGAAAAAATTAGGGTTTTTTATAACTTAGAAAAATTCTAAGTTATGAAAAATTCTAATTTCTAACCCTAATTTGTATTTTGTGATTTCTTGGTGAACAAGTTTCATGATTTGGCATGTTTTGATGAAAAATGAATCTTGACTCTTGATTTTGACCAAAAAGTCAAAGTTTGACTTTTCAGTATACAGTCAAAATTGATCAATTGACTGGGAAATTCAACTGTCAATCTTGTGTACTTGGGATCTTTTGAGTTTGTTGAGCATGTCAAGATAATTCCATGGGGTCCTTGAGTCCATATATGAGCTTGGTTTGCCATTGGCTAGGTCAAATAGTCAAAAATTGCCTTTGTGCAGTCAAAACCCTAAAAATGACCATTTTGCCCTTTTGGTGATCTGATCAAATTTCTTATGGAATTGTGATCCAAACTTGATCAAATGGTCCATATGAGTTCATAATGTTGATGTGGGTCAATTTTCATGAGGTTTGACTGTCAATTGGCCACAGTTGACTTTTTCCCCAATACAGCTGATTTCTAGGTCAACTGTCCAATTGATTGGGCAAAACTTGGAATCAAGGCTTGAAACTTGATGTGGATAAACTTGGGAGTCCAATATGAAGCATGAAAGTCATCTTAGTCATTTTAGGTCAAAACATCTTTGTGCAAACACAAACCCTAATTTGGGTCAACAGTGCAAGGAGAAGTCTTGAGCAGATGAAACCCTAACTGGATCTTGAGCTTCAAGGGCTTTGTGGTGAGAAATCAATGAGAAATGGGAGGGCAAATTTTGGGGTACAACAGCAAGCAACTAAGAGCCCATAGATAACTATGGATGAAAAGGGTGCTAACACCTTACCTTTTCATAATCTACCCTCCGAACTCAAGAAATAATCTCAAAGGTCTTTCTTGTTCTTTTCAGCCTTTCCTTTTGGATAAAAGAAAAGTCGGTGGCGACTCTTGCTAACCGCAACATTTGCGATAAAATGCAAAACACCCAAGTCAGTTCTCCCACCGTATCACACCTTATCGGATACTATGTCCCTAAGGCGATTCCTTTTCAGACCATGAAGTGGCATTTTTCCCAGTTTAACACGAGATTGACACTTACGCATCTTTCTAGCACAATTTCAAGGTTCGATAAACATCCCTTGAAACTTTCTCCACAGACAGAGAAGTCATCCATAAAAACTTCCATCATGCCATCTAGAAAATCAGAGAAGATGGACATCATACATATCTGGAATGTTACAGGGGAATTGCATAATCCGGATGGCATTCGTTGATAAGCGAATGTACCATAAGGATAAGTAAAAGTCATTTTTTCTTGGTCGTCGGGATGGATAGGAATTTGGAAAAATTCGGAATACCCGTCTAAGTAGCAGAAGTGAGAGTGTTTAGCTATTCGTTCAAGCATTTGGTCAATGAAGGGTAAAGGAAAATGATCTTTATGAGCTGCTTTGTTTAACGTTCTATAGTCGATGCATATTCTCCACCCGGTGTGAGTTTGTTGCGCTACTGAATCTCCTTTAGTATTGCTGACAACAGTCACACCACCTTTCTTAGGTACGACATGTACTTGGGCTGACCCATTTACTGACGCATATTGGGTATATGATTCCTGCTTCTAGTAGCTTTTCTACTTCCTTTTTGACTACATCGCTCAGAATGGGATTTATTCTCCTTTGATGTTCCCTAGAGGTTTTTGCAGTCTTCCTCTAGCATAATACGATGCATGTAGATAGAAGGTTTTATTCCTTTTAGATCTGATAGGTTATGACCTAAAGCGGTTGGGTAAAAAAGGTTATCGTTGCTATTCACATACCCTACAATGATACCTCATGTCGGCCGATGTCACCTTCTTCGAGTCTGTTCCATATTTCGAGTCCAGCCAAGTAACTCCGAAACCCTTTCAGGAGAGTACTCCCACACCTCTTTCAAAAGTCCCATGTGTCATTATCCCCCATCATTCTAGGGAACCTGGACCACTAGATAACCCTACGGTTAACCCTCCGACTTCTCGTCCACTTCAAACATATCAGCATCGTCAACCAACGTCTGTCATACCTGTCCCTGAGGTCGTACTTGTCCCTGAGGTTGTACTTGTCCCTGAAGTTGTACATGTCCCTGAAGTCATTGCCGACTCTCCTCCGACGCTCTTGCCATCACCGGATCCGATCCTGCAACCTGATTCCGATCTTCTGATTGCCCTTTGAAAAGGTATATGTCAAACACGAAATCCTTCTCCACATTATATTAATTTATGTTATCATCGTTGTGATCGGTGGATCTGGAACTGACTGTTTAACGCTGGTTCGCGAAATGTCGCGGAAGCAAGAGTCGCCACCGTCTTTTATTTTCTCCAATATGGAAAGGACAAAAGCACAGAAAAATTCCTTAAAGAGATTGCTCTCGGTTCGGGAGTGTGATCGGTGGATCTGGAACTGACTGTTTAACGCTGGTTCGCGAAATGTCGCGGTAAGCAAGAGTCGCCACCGTCTTTTATTTTCTCCAAATGGAAAGGACAAAAGCACAGAAAAATTCCTTTAAAGAGATTGCTCTCGGTTCGGGAGGTAGATTATAGAAAGGGAAGGTGTTAGCACCCTTTCTATCCATGGTTATCCATGGGCTCTTAGATACTTGCTCAATGTGTTTTCAAAAATTGTTTGTTTGCTTTTCAATGTGGGTTTAAAAAAAAGTTTCTTTGAAAAATTTCAGTTCGACTCGTACGTCAGAGTGTTTGAAAAATTTGCTTTGAAAGCTTTTGAAAATGTGTTGGTGAAAAGATGTTTTGATTTGTTTGAAATTAGAGCAAGTATCCTTGAGAACCTACCTACCCTAAGGAATTCGTCTGGGTAAGAGTCCTTTAAAGTAGTGCCATCCCACCATTGAGAGGTAGGTAGCACCACCGTTGGAGGTGTTCGGGTCAATTCGAGTTTTAGGGACGTGGTGATCACCAGAGCAATGGGAAGACACCTTAGAAGCTACCCTCATGCCAGGTTCCCGGATCATGAGGACTTACTAAGACATCCTCTACTCGACGACCACCTTTCGAAAGGCAATAGTGAGGCGTACCCTAGGGGTGGTGTGTGCGATTCGTGTGTCGTTTTCAGTTATTTGTCTTGTCATGTCTGTTGTGTTCTACGCTTGATTTTAATTAAGACATTCATTCTTGCATGCATATTTAACAGTTATAAAGTTGCGGAAAAATAAATCTACGACTATTACAAACGGCGCGGGTCCACATCGCCAAAATTAAACCGGACCCGATTTAGCGGAAAATAAATGAAGCGATAAATAAAAGTGCGAGAAATTTAGATTACAATGCTTTGGGAGAGATACAAAATTATAATAAGTGACGTAAAATAAATGCGCAAATTAAATAATTAAAAACAATGGGCGTTGGACCCTTTTTGCAAAAGATTAAATTTAATAAGGAATTAAAATAAAAAATGAAAAATTAAATGTTTTGGGTATTTTTGTATTTTTTAAGATTTAAAAGAAAAAGAAAAATTAATTAAAATTAAAATGAAATGCTAAACCCTAATTCTAATGTTTTTTAAGTTTATTGTGAAAATATTGAAATTCGACCTAATTTAAATCTAATTTATTTATGTACAAATTTAATTATAAAATATAAATAAATAAATAATTATTACTGTAAAAAAAAGGCAAAATATGAAAAGGAATCAAAATTTGCTAATTAACCTAATTCTATATTTTTTGGATTTTTAGTTGTTAAAAAGAATGAAATTATAACCTAATTAAAACTAAGTTTATTTACATATAAAATTTAATTATAGAAAATAAATAAAATAAATATTATTAAAAAAAAGTAAGAAGAATAAAAATTAAACCTAATTCTATTTTTGGATTTTAGTTATTAAAAGGAATTAAAGTTAAAAACCTAATTAAACTAAATAATTTACATACAATTTATTTATGGAAATAATAAAATAAAAATTATATTTTTTGGCATTTTTTTTGATTTTTATGATGTTTTTGTATTTTGATTAAAAATTAAATAAACAATAATTAAAATAAACATAACAATTAAAATAATAATTAAAAAGATATAAGAAAAATAAAATAAAAATTGGCAAACCAGGGTGGGGTGTAGTCCCAAAATTGGAGGTAAGGTCCAGCAAGTCAAGCCCATTAAGCATTGGATCCATTGACTTTGCCAGTTGTGTGCTAACGCGTTGACTCATGTGCACGTGTTCCTCAGATCTAGGCCATTGATCTGGAGCAGCTAGGCGCGTGTATGATGGGATGATGATGGAACATGGTGCACCTGGACGTTAGCGTAGCATAGGATTTCATATTGAAAAATAACATTGAGATTTGCCAGACCTGGGACTTGAACCCAGGTCTTGGAGGTTGCATGCATTAGTACCTGCCAGCTGAGCCACTAAACGTCAATTGATATATTATAATGAATAAAAAACAAAAGGAAAAACCAAACGCACTAATAATTGGGCGCGCGAAATTTAAAACACCCAACCAATGCTTGCCAACTCATCATCGTCCTCGCCCAGTTTTTTTTCTGAAACATAAAGGCTATAGGCAACGGTTTTAGAAGTGTGGCTTTAGGCAGCTTTCAAGAAAATAGCGATTAGGGCTATGGCGATCATAAATTGATCGCGAGGCTTGTGTCTTCTTCGTCCAGACCTACTGTATTCAACCATGGTATTCATGAGCCCTAATTTTTCCTCTATGTAAAAGCCCCAATTCAGAAAACCTGCAACCTAATATTTGACAATGGCAAAAACGCATATATGGCACAAAAAAACAATTGAATATGTTGGTTAGCTTAGAAACATCATTATGAGCAAGAATCCATAAAGAAAAATGCAAAAGGATGCTTGAATTATGCTATGCGATTTCAAGAATTTTGCTTCACAGTTTGACTTATGGATACCAATTCAGGGCGTTTTGGTTGATGTTAAGGATTGGCACACGTTCAGAATTATCCCAGGAATCTAATGGAATGGAAGTTGAGGCTTGAATCGTCTCCTAACCTTGAAATCAGTTTTGGTGTTTTATGGAAAAAATTTCAGTTTGCAAAGTGTTCTTGGGGCGCAGCTTTGTGTCTAAAGGCATTAGGTTTATGATCAGGGTTATGTAGTGAGATGATTAGGTCAACAAAACTTGATACAATCTCTTGCAATTATGGATTAAGATATTTGATTTTCTTAAGATTTTTCCAAATCTTTTCCATGTGCATTTTGCTCTAAATCATGCCAATCAGCTTCAAATCTTTCCCTTTTAGTATTTACACGAAATATTGAGTCCAAACCTACATAAAAAGATTTGTTTTCATTAGGTTTGTATTTTTTGTGCATTTTATTTAATTAAATGAATTATAAATGATAAATAATCCAAATAAATAAATAAAAATGGAGAAAAACTTCCTTTTGGGCCTAATGGTCGTGCATAGGCTTGGCATGAAGAAACTTGGAAGAAAAATGGGCCCATTAGCAATTTTGGATCATTTGAAGTAAAGTTGACTTTCAAAAATTTCCAAAAATTTCCCAACTTCCACAAGGCATAACTTGCTCAATTTTTAAGCTTTTCACATGTTCTTGGACATTTTGGAAAGGTCTTTGAGTCCTTTAACCAATGTATTTGGTCCCATGTCTTTTTGATTTACCAATCTCAAGTTATGGCCTTTGACTTAAAGTCACTTTTTGTTGACTTTTAAGAATGACCTATAATGTTGAAATTGATAACTTTTTGTGAGAGCATTTCTTGGACTTGGAATATGAAGATGAGTTGTAGGAAATGTCTTTCTCTTCAAAATGAGCTTTGGATGGAATTTTTCTGGTAATCCATGTGAAAGTTATGCCCTGGTCAATTTCAGTTGACTTTTTCAACTGTCCAAATATAGCAACTTTTGCATCTTTGATGATTTCTGAGCCAAATTTTGAGAATCATGATCAAGCATTGATCAAATGATGTTTGTGGCTTCAAAATGATATGTTGACCAAAAATTTGAACTTTTGACTGTCAAATGACCATTTTGCCCCTACAGTTGACTGTAGTGCAATTTAGGGTTTTGACTGTGCAATTTTGAGCTGAATGCCTTGACACTTGATATGAGGTTGCTTGACCATCTTTGTAGGCATATGAGACTTGATTGGGCCTTTGAAAACTTCATTTTCTTGATCAGGACTCAAACCCTAGTTTTGACTGTATAGGAGACAGTTGAGCTGCACAACCCTTGGGGCATTTTGTGACCTTGACTTGACAAATCTTGGAGAATATGGGAGGGCAAATTTTGGGGTACAACAGTTGCCCTTGTTCAATCTTCTTAGACCTGAGGATGCAGATTGGCTGACGTGCCTTTCGTAATCCGATGGTAAAAGATGATTGGACACTAGAGTGCCCAGAAATTTGCACTCACATAGTAGCAGTGATGGGGGGAATGGGCTTATAGATGCCATTTGGAGATTGCTGGATAGGATGATGGGCTTATAGATGCCATCTGGATGTTGATCGCGTAGGAGATTCCTTAGCGAGAACTTGCATACCTGCAAAAGAGAAAATGAGTACCTGACACGTTGCAGGAGCTGATTTTAGATGCTTGGTATAGATGTGTCCTGACTGGTTACAGGAGCTGAGTCTGGAGCTTCAAACGCTGATGAATGAACCAGGGATGGTTACTGCCTTAGCATGAATGGTAAGGGAACCTTGGGCGATTTTAACTTCAACAACGCTCGTTGAGAAAAAGTCTTGGGTGTCTTTAACTTCAACAACGCGTGTTGAGAAAAATCTTGGGTGTCTTCTACTGGAATAAGAATCAGGGAGATCTTAGGGTCGATCTGACTGAACCAGAGAGGCCTTTGACTGGGTAAGAATCAGGAAAATCTTAGGGTCGACTTAACTGAACCGGTCTAGGTCTTGAAACATCTTCAACTGGATAAGCATCAGGGAGATCTTAGGGTCGATCTGACTGAACCAGAGAAGGCCTTTGACTGGATAAGCATCAGGAAAATCTTAGGGTCGATTTAACTGAACCGGTCTAGGTCTTGAAATATCTTCAACTGGATAAGTATCAGGGAGATCTTAGGGTCGATCTGACTGAACCAAGAGAAGGCCTTTGACTGGATAAGCATCAGGAAAATCTTAGGGTCGACTTAACTGAACCGGTCTAGGTCTTGAAACATCTTCAACTGGATAAGCATCAGGGAGATCTTAGGGTCGATCTGACTGAACCATAGAGGCCTTTGACTGGGTAAGAATCAGGAAAATCTTAGGGTCGATTTAACTGAACCGGTCAAAGTCTTGAGACGTGATTGAGAATTTCAACTGCATCTTTCCTGAAAGGTAAAGGTCAGTCATATGCAATGCATGATATGGGTCAAGCAATGATGTTCTCAATATAAATGAGACTTGTATGATGCAATGCGTTATGCATGCTATAATGATGTATGTGATGTTTTATGTATGTTTTCGTCTAGGAAAGTAAATCCTTGACGGGTGCCGGGAAGTCGTATCCTGGGCTGATATTGAGGAATAAATTTTTGCTTCCGCTGGGGATGATAACTGCAAGAATACCGGTAGGAGAAGATGACTCCGTTGCGGAATAAACTTGGCAAATGGAAGATTCTGCGGGGAGAAAAGATACTCTAGCGACTATGCTGGGAAGCAATACTCTGTGGGGATAGAGATGTTTTGCTGAATTGTTGATAACTTGCTGAGGATATCCTTGTTGTGCTGGAAGTGTTGATAGACTTCGCTGGGGTAAGAAGACTTCGTCGAGGACGCTCTTTCCGTGGCTTTTGGCTGAGGATAACCCAGTTATATCCTGTTAAGGAAATAACTCTTTAAATCAAGCCGGACGACGCGTTCGTGCTCTTCGAGGGGATAAGCTTCCAGAATTTACTGGGGATAAGCTTACTGCTTGGAGAGATGGATTCCAATTTTCCTGGGGAAGCTGGATTGGACTTTCCTGGGGAAGTTTTGATATGCTGGGGAAGAAGTGATTCCTTTGAATGTTGAGATACCGCCGGGGAACAATCTTTAGGCCGAGACTGCCGGGGATACTTGTTAAGAATATATATATATTGCTGCTGGGGAAGTATTGAGATCTACGGGAGAATACTCAATTTCCTTGATATTCTGATAATAGCTTGGAGGAGAATGTATTGTTTTACTCTCTGGGGAATTAAGATACACTTGGCCGTGTTCTTTAGCTGACCCTACCTTGGTACCTTAGAGGATAGAACAATTGGATTGTTTAGACAACTCTTTATTGCCCCTGTTTCTAGTGTCACCTGCAATTAATTCCTTTGTTTCGTATGCAAATATTTATGAGTTAGCAAATTATTGTCAATGCATATATCACAAATTGAACCTTGGACGTTCTTCGCAAAACAAAACAGAAAAAGAAAAACACTTGGCACGTTTGACTGAAGATATATTTTTATTGATTTTTTGAATGGCCTGAAAATAGGCGTTTTGTGTACAAGAGGTTGACGTCCTAGTAAGAGGTACGTTGCCGATCAAAAGAGTTTATACAAGTTTTGTACAAAAGAAAATAAAACAGCTGTGTGAAATATGAATGATCCACTAGGTTTCAATTCTGCTATTGCCTTTATAACTCCGAGCGTCTCATCACTTGATGACCTCGGTTGAGGGTGAAGCTGACTGATCGATGCCGTTTGAGCTTGATGTAGATACCGGACTCTGGATGCAAAGTGATCAATGAGACATAGTATTTACGCTTTATCCCTAATTTTTGCCTGGACCGCCCTTTCGGGTTTTCAGCCCACCGGGATACCCTTTTTTGCCCAAGCCGCCTTTTCAGGTTTTCGACTTGCCGGGTGTACAGATTTTTTTCATTTTCATCCCTTCATTTTGCCCGAACCCTTTTGGTTCGACGGGAAGCCCTAATTTTTGCCTAGGCATGTCAGCCTAGCGGGTCTTTTTTCATGCGTAGTATTTTTTAACTATGTCTGCATTGGCGGGATGAGGAAGGTCGTCACCATCCATATTGGTTAAGATCATTGCTCCTCCTGAGAACACATGCTTAACCACAAATGGCCCTTCGTACGTAGGGGTCCATTTGCCCCTTGGATCACTCTGAGGGAGGATGATTCTCTTGATTACCAGATCCCCAACTTGATATTCCTGTGGTCTGACCTTTTTGTTAAATGCCCTGATCATCCGTTTCTGATACGTCTGATCATGACAGATAGCAGCAAGTCTCTTTTCGTCAATGAGGTTGAGCTGATCAAGTCGTGTCTGGATCCAATCATCTTCATTCAGATTTGCATCCTTCATTATCCGGAGAGAGGGAATTTGCACTTCGATCGGCAAGACTGCCTCCATGCCATAAACCAGAGAGAAAGGAGTTGCCCCGGTTGACGTCCTTGCTGAGGTACGGTACCCATGCAGAGCGCACGGTAACATCTCGTGCCAATCTTTGTAAGTTACTGTCATTTTTTGCACGATCTTCTTGATGTTTTTGTTAGCCGCTTCTACAGCCCCATTCATCTTCGGTCTGTAAGGAGAAGAATTGTGGTGCTGTATCTTGAACTGTTCGCAAAGCTCAGCAATCATCTTGTTGTTTAGATTGGTACCGTTATCTGTAATAATCCGCTCAGGGACGCCGTATCGACAGATCAGGTTGTGCCGAATGAACCGTGCCACAACAGTCTTGGTTACCGTAGCATAGGATGCTGCTTCAACCCACTTCGTAAAATAGTCGATCGCCACTAGGATGAAGCGATGTCCATTAGATGCCGTAGGTTTGATCTCGCCGATCATGTCTATGCCCCATATTGCAAACGGCCAAGGCGCAGTCAGAACATTCAGGGGAACTGGAGGAACATGCACCTTATCTGCATAGATCTGGCACTTGTGGCATGTCCTAGAGTGTTGGTAACAGTCAGCTTCCATTGTGGACCAGTAATATCCTGCCCGTAGGATTTTCTTAGCCATAGTGTGCCCACTGGAATGCGTACCAAAGGTCCCTTCATGTAGCTCTTCCATGATTCTTTCCGCTTCAGTCTTATCCACACAACGCAGTAAGGTTGAATCATGGTTTCGCTTGTACAAGATGTCGTTGCTTAGGAAGAACTTTGCTGCGAACCTCCTCAGGAATTTCTTATCATTGACAGAGGCACCTTCAGGGTATTCCTGAGCTTCCAGATATCTCTTCACTTCGTGGTACCAAGGCTTCTCAGTTACCAATTCAGTTTCGAGATCACAACAGTATGCCGGTTCGTCCAGTTTCCAGATGATGATCCGGGGAGCTTCATTATCCCATTTGACCTTGAACATTGAAGACATTGTAGCTAACGCGTCCGCTAACTGATTTTCTTCTCTTGGAAAGTGCTCAAATGTTATCTCCGTGAAGTGGGGAATCAGGGCCAACACACATTCTCTGTAAGGAATCAAGTTTGGATGTTTCGTATCCCATTCTCCTTTGATCTGATTGATCACAAGAGCGGAATCTCCGAAGACACTTAGAAATTTGATCCTTAGGTCGATCGCAGCTTGAAGACCCATGATACACGCCTCATACTCCGCCATGTTGTTGGTACAGTTGAAACACAGCCGGGCAGTGAGTGGAGTATGAGTACCTTGTGGAGATATGATGATGGCGCCGATACCATTTCCCAAAGCATTGGAAGCTCCGTCAAAATGCATAGACCATCGGGATCCTGGTTCAGGTCCTTCATCCGGTCCAGGTACTTCACAATCAGTTACAATCATGATGCTTTCATCCGGAAACTCGAAGTTCATTGATTGGTAGTCATCTACAGCTTGATGAGCTAAGTGGTCTGCCAATACACTTCCCTTGATGGCTTTCTGGGTTGTGTACTGAATGTCGTATTCCGTCAAGATCATTTGCCATCTTGCAATTCTCCCAGACAGAGCAGGCTTTTCGAATATGTACTTTATAGGATCCATTTTTGAGATCAACAAGGTAGTGTGAGTCAGCATATACTGTCTCAGTCGGCGAGCAGCCCATACCAAAGCGCAGCAAGTTTTCTCAAGCAGTGAGTATCGGGTCTCACAGTCGGTAAACTTTTTGCTAAGGTAATAAATGGCATGCTCTTTTAGGCCAGACTCGTCATGCTGCCCCAGCACACACCCCATTGAGTTGTCAAGCACTGTCAGGTATAGTATCAGAGGTCTCCCTTCAACCGGTGGCATAAGGATAGGTGGTTCTTGGAGATACTCTTTGATTCTGTCGAAGGCAGCCTGACATTCATCGTTCCAACGTACTACCTGATCTTTCTTCAGCAGCTTGAAGATTGGCTCACAGGTAGCAGTCAGATGAGAGATGAATCGAGCGATGTAATTCAGGCGTCCTAAAAAGCCTCTGACTTCCTTCTCTGTCTTGGGAACTGGCATCTCTTGAATAGCTTTGACCTTATCAGGGTCCACTTGAATACCTTTATCACTAACCACGAAGCCTAGCAACTTCCCAGATCTTACCCCGAAGGTGCACTTGTTCGGGTTCAATCTCAGCTTGTATAGTTTCAGCCGGTCAAACAACTTTTGCAGGTGATCTAGGTGCTCTTCCTCAGTCTGGGACCTAGCAATCATGTCGTCCACATACACTTCGATCTCATGATGGATCATGTCGTGAAATAAGGCAACCATGGCACGTTGGTAGGTTGCCCCAGCATTCTTCAATCCGAACGGCATGACCTTGTAGCAGAAGGTGCCCCACTGAGTAACAAATGTAGTCTTCTCCATGTCTTCAGGTGCCATCTTGATCTGATTGTAACCTGAAAAGCCATCCATGAAAGAGAATACTTTGTGTTGAGCTGTATTATCAACAAGGACGTCAATGTGAGGTAAGGGGAAGTCATCCTTGGGGCTGGCCCTGTTCAGATCCCTATAATCAACACACATTCTGACCTTACCGTCCTTTTTAGGTACCGGCACTACATTAGCAACCCACTGAGGGTAAGAAGTTACTGCAAGGAACCCGGCATCAAACTACTTCATGACCTCGGCTTTAATCTTCTCGGACATCTCTGGACGCATCCGACAGACCTTTTGTTTAACTGGAGGGCAGTCTTCCCTAGTCGGCAAATGATGGACAACAATATCGGTATCCAACCCGGGCATGTCTTCGTAGGACCAGGCAAAGATCTCCATATAGTCATGCAGCATCTTGGTTAACCGTTGCTTCACGCTGAGCTCTAGGTTGGCACCAATCTTTACCTCCCTCCTGTCTGCTTCAGTACCCAGGTTTATAGTTTCCACTGGCTCTTCATGGGGTTGAATTGCCCTCTCTTCCTGAAGCAACAGTCTTGCAAGCTCGCCAGGCACTTCGCAATCATCTTCACCTTCGTCTTCGGCTAAGTTGATCGGATTTTCGAAGTCATAATTGGCATTAGCAGAGCTGTTATCAGTGAGATCCAGAGTGGATTGGAACCTGTATGAGTGAGTGTGTGTGTAAATACAGCTGTTTTGAAAATTATGTAAAGGAAAAGAAAGACAGAAAAGGAACACAATATTTGCAATGCGAAAATAGTCCAAGATTTTCATTCATGATGTATAAAATGACAGTTTGTATGCCCTCACAAATAGAACCACGGTGCCTCGGGTAAGACACCGGGCCATAGAGTTTATCATTGTTTATTACAAAATAACAAGATAAAGAAATTTATTACTTAGTAACAAAAGAAACAGGGAGATTGTCCTTGGCGCTCCAATTGTTAAGCCCACCGTCAGTTGCTGGGTAGATCCAACTATCAAACTCAGCTTCATCAACTTCCTCTTCAACCCCAATAGCATTAACTCCATGAGCAGGCAGGGGAGCTGTCACCACATTAGGCTTGTCAGATGCCTCAAACTGTACCTCCTTAGCGTCAATGAGGTCCTGCAGCTTGTTCTTCAACGCCCAACAGTCATCGGTAGAGTGCCCCGGGCTTTCTGAATGGTAAGCACAACGAGCATTCGGGTTGTACTTGGGGGATGCAGTATTGGGAAACTTTGGCGCCTCCCTGACAGTCACTAAATTAGTTGAGAGCAACTGTGGCAGGATCTGCGACAAAGTCATGTTTAAGCGGGTGAATTCTCTCCGGGGTCTTTCCACCTTCTGAGTATTGTTTGGCCGGGGAGCGGCAGCAGGCTTAGCAATCATGACCGCACTGACAGATTGGCGGTGTTCATTTCTCTCTGATCTCCTAGAACCATACACGGCGCTAGACTCCTTCTTGAAGGGTTTCTTCTCCGAACTAGAGGATGCACTTTGCAATCTTCCCAGACTTCAACCCAGCTTCAATCCTTTCTCCAGTCAAGATCAAATCAGTGAAACCAGCAGAAGAATTCCCAATGAGATGATTGAAGAATGGCCCAGATAGGGTCCCCAAGAACATGTCAACCAACTCCCGATCAGTCAATGGTGGCTGCACCCTGCCAGCCAGGTCTCTCCACTTCTGAGCGTACTCCTTAAAACCTTCGCTTGCACCTAACGCCATACCCTGGAGTTGGGTACGTGTGGGGGCAAGGTCGGCATTATACTGATACTGCTTGTAGAAAGCAGTAGCCAGCTCCTCCCAGTTACGAACTTTGGTCCCATCCAGCTGATAGAACCATTCGAGATGAGTCCCTGAAAGACTCTCCTGGAAGAAGTGGATCCATAGATTCTTGTCCGCAGAGTACGGCGGAATTTTCCGAACATAGGACCTTAAGTGCAGCTTAGGACAAGACGCCCCGTCATACTTTGAGAAGGATGGTGCTTTGAATTTATGCGGGATAATCACACCAGTCGACAAACCCAGATCTCCGAAATCCAACCCAGGTGCCTGTTGCACCTCCATAGCCTTCAACCTGTCCTCCAGTTGTTTGTACCTATCATCTGAAGGAGGGTACTGTTCTTCATCAAAATTCGTCTCGTTGTCGGAGACGACCGGACTAGGAACCTTTACTTCTGCCTGAGAAGGACTCCTGCCAACAGAAGAACCAGCCTCTTCATGCTTCAGAGTATTACCCAACCTTCGGCCCGAGTTGAACAGAACAGTTCTTCTCTTCTTCTTCTTCTCCTTCTTCAGGAGCATAGTCTTCAGTTCTTCTTGGCCTTTAGCTAGACCCATGATTAGTTCTTGAAACTGCGCATTCTGCGCCTGAAGAGCCTTGATTGATGTCTCAGTTGATTCAGATCCGGGATTCATGATGCTGAAATAAACAGCGAAGAACTGTAAGCAACCTGAAAAGGGGAAAAAACCTGCTATGCACATGAAGTATGAAATGCGTATGCAATGCATCCAAGGGTTCGAAAATTCAAATTTGTTGTAGACAAAAAGAACACACGTTATCATTAAAGAAAACCATTGTTTAATACATCAAAGCCTCATGGGCAAAAGTACAAAAATCAAGTCAATCCCAAAATACACTGCGCATCCTCTTCGGAGCTATGTAGGTGTTGAGATTCCTCTCCTCATGCAACAGACGGGTGAGCTCCAGGATTTTCTTTTCACTGGCATGCAGACTAGTCTCAAGAGAATTCCTTTCTTCCTTAAGCTGAATCCAACTCTTCTGCATCTCTTCCCAGGATGTGGGCATATCAGGGTGCTGAATAACATGAGACACTTCCCCTTCCAAGACAGGTTCTTTGATTACTGGAAGCATGTGAGGATAAGGCATCACTAACTTCTGAGAGCGGGCGCGTACCCATTTGAGATAAGGCTCCAAAGGGATGGAGTTCCTGTGCCCCAGTGTCTTGCTGTCTATCCTACTGGGCATTCTCCAAGCTCTGATAAACCTCTGACGAAGTCCTTGAGTATCATTGTCGAAGTCAAAAACTATGTCGGGAATTAGCATGTCATGAGGACCATCCCTCCGAGCATAACCAAACTGTCTCCAAGCCAGGCATGGGCTATAAGTAATACCTCCTCTGATTCCAAGTAAAGGAACATTAGGGTACTCTCCGCAACGATCAATCATAGTGACATCCCCTCTGGACCTAGGGCACCAATGTATATCAGCATGTGTAAGAGTCATCAACCGTTGTGACCATCTCAAACCCCGCTCATTTTTCAGGACTGATTGTGGAAGGTGCGAAATAAACCACCTTCCCAGGAGAGGAGTGCAACACATAAGGACACCTCTTTTTCTCATGGTTCGAGTGTAACATGAGTGAAGGATGTCCCCCAGCAACGTAGGTATGGGATTCCTGGACATAAAGATCTGAACGGTACTGATGTCAACGAGCTGATCTGGGTTAGGGAACAATACCAAACCATAAACAAGGAGGGCCACAATCTCTTCAAAAGCTTGCAAGTCGAGGGAGTTCCAACATTCAAGGGCCTTTTCAAGCAGAAACTTAGCTAAGAACCCTTTGATACCACTTCTGACTTCCCAATGTCCCTTGAGGTCAGATGACTGTAGGTGCAAGGCTTTAGCAATCTCTTCAAGCTTAGGTTCCTTTTCTGTACCGTTGAAGGGTAGCTGATCAAGGATAGGGATCTTCAGGAGCCGGGAGAACTCCTCCAATGTAGGTACCAACTGATAGTCCAAGAAGGTAAAGCAGTGATGCAGAGGGTCAAAGAATTGGAACAAGACCTTAATCATATCTTCCTCAATGTTGGTGTTGACCAAGCTGATGAGGCTTCCATGCCTTTCACTGAATGAAGAGTTCTCGGGAATCTTGGATATAAGCTCCTTAAGCTGAGGAGGGATCCTTACAAGATTGACCTGAATTGTCTTTCTACGAACAGTTTCCATGTCCTACAAAACAAGAACAAAGATGAAAATCTGAACCCTTGAAATGGTTAGTCAATGCATATGATGCGGGATGATGTCATGATGCTATGATTAAACACACCACAGATATTTACAAAGACAAACATGTAGGGCACGCAAGGCACACAAGACAAGCCCTTAAGGTTTAAGGCCGGCATGGGGTCTGGGTAGTACCCTCTTGAAGTTGGTGGGTTCATCCTGTCCTAATCAAAGTAACCGGGTTCTAAGGTTCCCAATATCACGGGATTGCTTTCATTGTTCATCGTTTCGATTTAGCCACTGAACTGGCGACCGAAATATTCCAGGAAAGCAACCCTCAATTGAGCGTAGTATCGAGTATCAACCAACCTCGGACTGCACCAAAGTCAGTTATCTCACTACCCTAAAGAGGCCAAGATAGTTCAATTAAGGTTCCTAAGGTCTGTTGATGCTTCACGACACCACGCGGAGGCCCCGTACTCTCCTTGACTGAACTCAAGGGTTACCGGTACACACCAAAGTGCCACATCAACGTAGCATACTGTTTCAACCATGTCGGTATACCCCGCACAGTTCCCTCACAGCCTTGTTGCTACTTTCTAAGAAGGTATCCCCAGATCCGGGTTAGGATCTATAGAACTCCCATGACAGTCCCACAATAATAAAGCAAGCAAGTCAATACAATTGAAAACATAATTATGAACTACCCTAAGGTACACCTCACTAAAAAAATAATTCCCCAGCAGAGTCGCCAGTTCTGTGATCGGTGGATCTGGAACTGACTGTTTAACGCTGGTTCGCGAAATATCGCGGTAAGCAAGAGTCGCCACCGTCTTTTATTTTCTCCAAATGGAAAGGACAAAAGCACAGAAAAATTCCTTTAAAGAGATTGCTCTCGGTTCGGGAGGTAGATTATAGAAAGGGAAGGTGTTAGCACCCTTTCTATCCATGGTTATCCATGGGCTCTTAGATACTTGCTCAATGTGTTTTCAAAAATTGTTTGTTTGCTTTTCAATGTGGGTTTAAAAAAAAGTTTCTTTGAAAAATTTCAGTTCGACTCGTACGTCAGAGTGTTTGAAAAATTTGCTTTGAAAGCTTTTGAAAATGTGTTGGTGAAAAGATGTTTTGATTTGTTTGAAATTAGAGCAAGTATCCTTGAGAACCTACCTACCCTAAGGAATTCGTCTGGGTAAGAGTCCTTTAAAGTAGTGCCATCCCACCATTGAGAGGTAGGTAGCACCACCGTTGGAGGTGTTCGGGTCAATTCGAGTTTTAGGGACGTGGTGATCACCAGAGCAATGGGAAGACACCTTAGAAGCTACCCTCATGCCAGGTTCCCGGATCATGAGGACTTACTAAGACATCCTCTACTCGACGACCACCTTTCGAAAGGCAACAGTGAGGCGTACCCTAGGGGTGGTGTGTGCGATTCGTGTGTCGTTTTCAGTTATTTGTCTTGTCATGTCTGTTGTGTTCTACGCTTGATTTTAATTAAGACATTCATTCTTGCATGCATATTTAACAGTTATAAAGTTACGGAAAAATAAATCTACGACTATTACAAACGGCGCGGGTCCACATCGCCAAAATTAAACCGGACCCGATTTAGCGGAAAATAAATGAAGCGATAAATAAAAGTGCGAGAAATTTAGATTACAATGCTTTGGGAGAGATACAAAATTATAATAAGTGACGTAAAATAAATGCGCAAATTAAATAATTAAAAACAATGGGCGTTGGACCCTTTTTGCAAAAGATTAAATTTAATAAGGAATTAAAATAAAAAATGAAAAATTAAATGTTTTGGGTATTTTTGTATTTTTTAAGATTTAAAAGAAAAAGAAAAATTAATTAAAATTAAAATGAAATGCTAAACCCTAATTCTAATGTTTTTTAAGTTTATTGTGAAAATATTGAAATTCGACCTAATTTAAATCTAATTTATTTATGTACAAATTTAATTATAAAATATAAATAAATAAATAATTATTACTGTAAAAAAAAGGCAAAATATGAAAAGGAATCAAAATTTGCTAATTAACCTAATTCTATATTTTTTGGATTTTTAGTTGTTAAAAAGAATGAAATTATAACCTAATTAAAACTAAGTTTATTTACATATAAAATTTAATTATAGAAAATAAATAAAATAAATATTATTAAAAAAAAGTAAGAAGAATAAAAATTAAACCTAATTCTATTTTTGGATTTTAGTTATTAAAAGGAATTAAAGTTAAAAATCTAATTAAACTAAATAATTTACATACAATTTATTTATGGAAATAATAAAATAAAAATTATATTTTTTGGCATTTTTTTTGATTTTTATGATGTTTTTGTATTTTGATTAAAAATTAAATAAACAATAATTAAAATAAACATAACAATTAAAATAATAATTAAAAAGATATAAGAAAAATAAAATAAAAATTGGCAAACCAGGGTGGGGTGTAGTCCCAAAATTGGAGGTAAGGTCCAGCAAGTCAAGCCCATTAAGCATTGGATCCATTGACTTTGCCAGTTGTGTGCTAACGCGTTGACTCATGTGCACGTGTTCCTCAGATCTAGGCCATTGATCTGGAGCAGCTAGGCGCGTGTATGATGGGATGATGATGGAACATGGTGCACCTGGACGTTAGCGTAGCATAGGATTTCATATTGAAAAATAACATTGAGATTTGCCAGACCTGGGACTTGAACCCAGGTCTTGGAGGTTGCATGCATTAGTACCTGCCAGCTGAGCCACTAAACGTCAATTGATATATTATAATGAATAAAAAACAAAAGGAAAAACCAAACGCACTAATAATTGGGCGCGCGAAATTTAAAACACCCAACCAATGCTTGCCAACTCATCATCGTCCTCGCCCAGTTTTTTTTCTGAAACATAAAGGCTATAGGCAACGGTTTTAGAAGTGTGGCTTTAGGCAGCTTTCAAGAAAATAGCGATTAGGGCTATGGCGATCATAAATTGATCGCGAGGCTTGTGTCTTCTTCGTCCAGACCTACTGTATTCAACCATGGTATTCATGAGCCCTAATTTTTCCTCTATGTAAAAGCCCCAATTCAGAAAACCTGCAACCCTAATATTTGACAATGGCAAAAACGCATATATGGCACAAAAACACAATTGAATATGTTGGTTAGCTTAGAAACATCATTATGAGCAAGAATCCATAAAGAAAAATGCAAAAGGATGCTTGAATTATGCTATGCGATTTCAAGAATTTTGCTTCACAGTTTGACTTATGGATACCAATTCAGGGCGTTTTGGTTGATGTTAAGGATTGGCACACGTTCAGAATTATCCCAGGAATCTAATGGAATGGAAGTTGAGGCTTGAATCGTCTCCTAACCTTGAAATCAGTTTTGGTGTTTTATGGAAAAAATTTCAGTTTGCAAAGTGTTCTTGGGGCGCAGCTTTGTGTCTAAAGGCATTAGGTTTATGATCAGGGTTATGTAGTGAGATGATTAGGTCAACAAAACTTGATACAATCTCTTGCAATTATGGATTAAGATATTTGATTTTCTTAAGATTTTTCCAAATCTTTTCCATGTGCATTTTGCTCTAAATCATGCCAATCAGCTTCAAATCTTTCCCTTTTAGTATTTACACGAAATATTGAGTCCAAACCTACATAAAAAGATTTGTTTTCATTAGGTTTGTATTTTTTGTGCATTTTATTTAATTAAATGAATTATAAATGATAAATAATCCAAATAAATAAATAAAAATGGAGAAAAACTTCCTTTTGGGCCTAATGGTCGTGCATAGGCTTGGCATGAAGAAACTTGGAAGAAAAATGGGCCCATTAGCAATTTTGGATCATTTGAAGTAAAGTTGACTTTCAAAAATTTCCAAAAATTTCCCAACTTCCACAAGGCATAACTTGCTCAATTTTTAAGCTTTTCACATGTTCTTGGACATTTTGGAAAGGTCTTTGAGTCCTTTAACCAATGTCTTTGGTCCCATGTCTTTTTGATTTACCAATCTCAAGTTATGGCCTTTGACTTAAAGTCACTTTTTGTTGACTTTTAAGAATGACCTATAATGTTGAAATTGATAACTTTTTGTGAGAGCATTTCTTGGACTTGGAATATGAAGATGAGTTGTAGGAAATGTCTTTCTCTTCAAAATGAGCTTTGGATGGAATTTTTCTGGTAATCCATGTGAAAGTTATGCCCTGGTCAATTTCAGTTGACTTTTTCAGCTGTCCAAATATAGCAACTTTTGCATCTTTGATGATTTCTGAGCCAAATTTTGAGAATCATGATCAAGCATTGATAAAATGATGTTTGTGGCTTCAAAATGATATGTTGACCAAAAATTTGAACTTTTGACTGTCAAATGACCATTTTGCCCCTACAGTTGACTGTAGTGCAATTTAGGGTTTTGACTGTGCAATTTTGAGCTGAATGCCTTGACACTTGATATGAGGTTGCTTGACCATCTTTGTAGGCATATGAGACTTGATTGGGCCTTTGAAAACTTCATTTTCTTGATCAGGACTCAAACCCTAGTTTTGACTGTATAGGAGACAGTTGAGCTGCACAACCCTTGGGGCATTTTGTGACCTTGACTTGACAAATCTTGGAGAATATGGGAGGGCAAATTTTGGGGTACAACAGGGAGGTAGGTTATAGAAAGGGAAGGTGTTAGCACCCTTTCTATCCATGGTTATCCATGGGCTCTTAGGTACTTGCTCATTGTGTTTTCAAAAATGGCTTGTTTGCTTTTCAATGTGGGTTTTAAAAAAGTTTCTTTGAAAATTCCAGTTCGACTCTTGTATCGGTCCTCAAGAGTGTTTGAAAAATTGCTTTCGAAAGCTTTTTGAAAAGGTGTCGGTGTGAAAAGTATTTTTGAATTTGTTTTTGAAGTTAGAGCAAGTATCTAGAGTCGTCTACCTACCCTAAGGAATTCGTCTGTGTAAATGTCCTTTAAAGTAGTGCCATCCCACCATTGAGAGGTAGGTAGCACCACTGTTGGAGGTGTTCGGGTCAATTCGAGGTTCGGGACATGGTGATCACCGGAGCAATAGGAAGATACCTTAGAAGCTACCCTCATGCCAGGTTCCCGGATCATGAGGACTTACTAAGACATCCTCTACTCGACGATCACCTTTCGAGGCAAGGCAACAGTGAGGCGTACCCTAGGGGTGGTGTGTGATTTGTGTGTCATGTTCAGTTATTTTTATCTTGTCATGTATGGGTGATCTACGCTTTTGTTTTTATTTTAGTCATTCATTCTTGCATGCCATTATTAACAGTTAAAAATTGCGAGAATTGTAAAGTTCCTAAACTATTACAAAGGCGCGGGTCCACATCGCCAAATTAAAATCCAGGACCCGATTTGGCAAAAAATAAAAGAAGTAAAGTGCGAGAAATATAAATTTACACGACTTTGGGAGAGTTACATAAATATTATAAGAAACAAAATAAAATGTGCGAATTAAATTAAAATTGAAAGCGAGGGCGTTGGACCCTTTTTAATGAAATTAAATTATATTATTAAATTAATGAAATTAAAATGAAAAGGAAATTATTTTTGATCTTTTTGGAGTTTTTTATATTTAGGGTTTTTTTATGTGAATTAAATGAAGTTTAAACCTAATTCTAGCTATTTTTTAATTTATTAAGAAAATATGAAAATCACCTAAAATTAAACCTAATTAATTAATGCAATTTGATTTATGAAAATAAATAATTAATTATTAGTGATGAGAAAATAAAAGAAAAAGTAATAAAATTGATTAAAACCTAATTCTACAAGCTTTTAATTTATTAAGACAAGATATTAAAATTAACCCTAATTGAAAACTAAATTAAATGATATTATTTATTTACAAAAAATATTAAATCAAATTTATTTATTTTTTGTCTTTTCTGTTTTTTATATTATTTTTATGTTTTTTATGAAAATATTAAATTAAAGAATTTAAAGGAAATAACGGAAACAAATAAAATAAAAAGAAAAGAATTACAAAACCTTGGGGGGTTCTGTCCCCAATTGGAGGTTATTGTTTAGCCATTAGGCCCTTTTGACTTTTCTTGGAGGCGTATGTGTGCATTGACTGAGGCCTAGGATGTTCCTCAAGTCTGGACCTTTGGATTGGTATCATGGGGCGCGTGGCAAGCTGAGAACGTGGGCATACAGTGGGCGCTTGGGAACGAGCTACACAAGAACATAGTTAGAAGAAAAATATAGGGAAAGGGAGGGGGACCTGGGAATCGAACCCAGGTCCCAGGGATTACCAATGCACAGGCCTTGCCACTGGAGCTCTTTACGCATTTTGATTATATAATGGCAAACAATTAATATAAGATAAAACAAGAGTTAGTGGGACTTTTAGCGCGAAAATTCAAATGAACCACTTACTGGCCTACACCTCACCATCTTCTTCCTCGTTTGTATTTTCCTGAAACATAAAAGGAGTTAGCGGGGGTTTTAAACCCCCCCCAAAATATGCTCTTTTCTAAAATAGCGATTAGGCTATGATGCTATATAAATTGGGCGTGACCCCCTCATTGAATTCGTCTGAGTGTTCTGATTTTGACCATGGTATCGAGATGTTCTAATTTTACAGCATTCATAAACGCCCAATTTAAAACTTGAAGAACCCTAATAATCGTTCATGGTCATTCTTCATACAATGCATAAAAACTCAATTAAATCATCTGGTTAGCTTTAGAATGCTTAGATTAGTGTAAATCAGTAAAGAAAACACATGAAAAATGCATGTAATTCAATATGCGATTATGAATGTATTTCTGAAAAGTGGGACATGCTTCTACCGTTTCTGGGTGTTAGAGCTTATGGTTTTGATTCTGACACCTTCCTTGAAGCTTCAGGAACACAATAGAATGATTATTTTGCCTTGAAAAGCCTTGCAATCGTGTTTTCAGTATTTGAGTTTTTTTGAAAAAAAGCAAACTTGGTTATTCTTTTCTGGCGCAGCTTAGAGGTCCCCAGCACTAGGGTTAGCTTTGCACTTATGTATGGAATGATTAGGGTTGAGAATTGGATCAAAAAACCTTTTGCATTGATGAAGAGATATTTGATTTTCATGGCAAATATTTTTCAATCTTTTTCACATGTTTTTGATGCCAATCATATCCAATTGCCTTGATTCTTTCTATACCTAATAATGCACGAAAATCTGAAGTTATTCCATGCATAAAAAGATTTGATTGCATTGGTTTGGTATTTTCCACATATTTATTTTAATTAAATGAATTATTAGCAATTAAAAATTCAAATAAATAAATAAAAATGATGAAAAACTTCCCTTTGGGCCAAATGGTCGTGCACATGCCTTGGATGATGAATTTTGGAAGAAAATGTGGCCCATTAGCATTTTTAAGGCATTTGAAGCAAAGTTGACTTTTCAAAATATCCAAAAATTTCCCAACTTCCACAAGGCATATCTTGCTCAATTTTTAAGCTTTGATCAAGTTCTTGGACATTTTGGAAAGGTCTTGAAGTCCTATAACCAATTCCTTTGGTCCCATGTCATTTTGATTTACCAATCTCAAGTTATGGCCTTTGACTTAAAGTCCCTTTTTGTTGACTTTTGAAAATGACCTATAATGTTGAAATTGATAACTTTTTGTGAGAGCATTTCTTGGACTTGAAGTGTGAAGAGGAGTTGTAGGAAATGTCTTTCGCTTCAAAATGAGCTTTGGATGGAATTTTTCTGATAAACCATGTGGAAGTTATGCCTTGGTCAAGTTACAGTTGACTTTTTCAACTGTCCAAATATGGAAACTTTTGCATCTTGAGACTTTTTGAGCCAAGCTTTGAGAATCATGATCAAGCATTGATCAAATGATGTTTGTGGCTTCAAAATGAGATGTTGACCAAAAATTTGAACTTTTGACTGTCAAATGACCATTTTGCCCCTACAGTTGACTGTAGTGCAATTAGGGTTTTTGACTGTGCAATTTTGTGTTGTAAGTCTTGAAACTTGACATGAGGATACTTGACAATATTTGTAGGCATTTGGGACTTGATTGGACCCTTGGAAATTTCATTTTCTTTGTCAGAACCAAAACCCTAGTTTTTGACTGTTAGGAGGCCCTTGAACTGTGCAACCCTTGGGGAGATTTTGAAGCTTTGACTTGGCAAATCTTGAAGAATATGGGAGGGAAAATTTTGGGGTACAACAGTTGCCCCTGTTCAATCTTGTTAGACCTGAGGATGCAGATTGGCTGATGTGCCTTTCGTAATCCGAAGGTGGAAGATGATTGAACACTAGAGTGCCCAGAAATTTGCGCTCACATAGTAGTGGTGTGATGATGGGAATGGGCTTATAGATGCCATTTAGAGATTGATGGATAGGATGATGGGCTTATAGATTCCATGCTGAGAGGTGATGGAATGTGGATGGGCTTATAGATGCCATCTAGATATTGATCGCGTAAGAGATTCCTTAGCGAGAGCTTGCGTACCTGAAAAAAAGAAAAATGATTGCCTGGCCTGTTACAGGAGCTGGTCTTCAAATTCTTTGTATAGATGTGTCCTGACTAGTTACAGGAGCTGGGTCTGGATCTTCAAAAGGTGATGAATGAACCAGGGATGGTTACTACCTCAACAGGAATGCTGAGAGAACCTTGAACGATTACTACCTCAACAGGAACGCTGAGAGAATCTTGGGCGACTTCAACCTCAACAGTAATCATTGAGAGAATCTTGGACGGCTTCAACCTCAACAGTAACGCTGAGAGAATCTTGGGGCAATTACTACCTCCGTAGTAACGGGGAGAGAACCACAGGAGACTTCAACCTCAACAGTAATCATTGAGAGAATCTTGGGCGACTTCTACTTCAACAGTAATGCTGAGAGAATCTTGGGGCGATTACTACCTCTGCAGTAACGGGGAGAGAACCACAGGCGACTTCAACCTCAACAGTAATCATTGAGAGAATCTTGGATATCTTCTACTGAGTCTTTATCAGGAAAATCTGTTAGGGGTCGATTTAGCTGGACTAGAGAAGGCCTTTGACTGGATAAGAAACAGGGAGATCTTAGGGTCGATCTGACTGAACCGGTCTAGGTCTTGAAATCTTCAACTGGATAAGAAACAGGGAGATCTTAGGGTCGATCTGACTGAACCAGAGAAGGCCTTGGACTGGATAAGAAACAGAAAAATCTTAGGGTCGATTTAACTGAACCGGTCTAGGTCTTGAAATGTCTTCAACTGGATAAGAAACAGAGAGATCTTAGGGTCGATCTGACTGAACCAGAGAAGGCCTTGGACTGGATAAGAAACAGAAAAATCTTAGGGTCGATTTAACTGAACCGGTCTAGGTCTTGATGTATAGTTGAGAACTTAACTGAATCTTTACCTGAAAGGTAGAGGTTAGTCATATGCAATGCATGATATGGATCAAGCAATGATGTTCCCAACATAAATGAGATTTGGATATGATGCGTATATGCATGCTACAATGTATGAAAATATGATGTTTATGAATGTATATTTTTCGTCTAGGAAAGTAAATCCTTGACGGGTGCCGGGAAGTCAATCCTGGGCTGATGTTTGAAGAATAGATTTTGCTTCCGCTGGGGATGATAGTTGCAAGAATACCGGTAGGAGAAGATGACTCCGTTGGGGAATGAACTTGGCAAATGGATTACTCTGCGGGGGAGAAAAGTACTCTAGCGATCTTGCTGGGAAGCAACACTCTGTGGGGAGAGAGATGCTGTGCTGGAATGTTGATGGTAACTTCACTGGGGATACCATTGTTGTGTTGGAAGTGCTAATAGACTTCGCTGGGGATAAGAAGACTTCGTCGAGGACGCTTTTTCCGAGGCTTTTGGCTGAGGATAACCCAGTTATATCCTGGTAAGGAAATAACTCTTTGAATAAAGCTGGGAGACGCGTTCGTGCTCTGCGAGGATAAGCTTCCAGAATCTACTGGGGATGAGCTTACTGCTTGGGGAGATGGGTTCCAACTTTTCTGGGGAAGCTGGTTTGGACTCTTCTGGGGAAGTTTTGAACTGTACGGGGAAGTGACTTCATTGAATGTTTGATATACCGCCGGGGAACAATCTTTAGGTCAATACTGTCGGGGATGCTTGTTAAAAATGCATGTATACTGCTGGGGAATGTTGAGATCTGCGGGAGGATACCCAACTTCCTTAAGTTTGATAATAGCTTCGCTTGAGGAGAGTGTACTGACTTGCTGGCTCACTCTCTGGGGAATTGGGATGTACTGGTTATGTTCTTCAGCTGAACCTACCTTGGTACCTTGGAGGACAGAACAATTTAGATTGCTTAGTCAACTCTTTATTGCCCCAGTTTCTGTTGGAGAAGAAGGTACCTGTGAAGGTGTTTGATGACTGCCGTTTGAAAAATCTTCTTCTGGTAGGCAAGTGACGAGATATCGGGACATAGTCGTACGCTTTGATCCCTAATTTTTTCTTGGACCGCCCTTTCGGGTTTTCAGTCCACCGGGATACCCATTTTTGCCCAAGCCGCCTTTTCAGGTTTTCGACTTGCCGGGTGTACAGATTTTTTTTATTTCATCCCTTATTTTTGCCCGAACCCTTTTGGTTCGTCGGGAAGCCCTTGTTTTTGCCTAGGTGTGTCAACCTAGCGGGTCTTTGATTATGCGCAGTATTTTTTTCAACTATATCCACGCTCTCCGAATGTAGGGAGTTGCCCCTGTTAAAAGTGTTTTGTCATGCCACCAGAAGGTGTTTGATCAGGCAAGATTCGTTGTTGGAATGCCCCAAGTGACTCAGGTGGAGATTTGCCTCAGGCTATTTGGCCTTTGAGAGATTCTCCGAATCTTGATTGGATTGCCCCAGATGATGGACCATGGGCATGCCACGCCCCTTGATTGGAAGTGCTTCTGTTCATTAAACTTTCGTCGTGCGAACTTCTATGCTGTTCAAACAAAAAGTCATATGCAAACAAAGTTATGTTAAAAATGCAAAGCTTATGTCTGTCTTGAAGATTTTGAAAATGCATTCTTTTTCATAAAACAAGTGAATGTTTGTAAAACGTGATGTCAACTCTATATTTACCGTAGGCCTTAAGGAGTCAGGATACCTTTCGTAACAGTATGCTTTCAAACTAACCCATGCTTCAGCTAGGACTTTTAAGGGTTATAACGTGGCCTGGTTCACGGTTTAAGAAACAAAGGATAAAGGCTCAAATTATTTGTACCCACCCGCTCTTCGTGATGTTCTCCAAAGCTAAACTCAGTTGATCATACGTTAGACCTTGTTTGAGTCTTTGCTCTGATTTTCCGGTGATGGTTCGGATATTGACAGTTTATTTTGAATAGGCAGTCATTCCTTTTTCGTTAAGGGTTTGTAAGACCTCTTTCTTTTTTATTTTGTTATCCCTGTTTTTTGCCTGAGCTGTTTCCTTTTTTGGAATTACAGTCAGCGGGATGCCCCAGTTTCGTAAGTCCCCTTTATAGGTTTTGACTTAATGGGTTTTTATTTTGAAAGATAATGACTGCCTTTCTTTTTTTTTGATTATTCGGAACCATCATTGTCTTCTTTTTGTTGTAAGGACCTCTTTGGTTCCATTCGTTATGCACTTGGATCAACTGAGAGAACTACCCTGCCCCAGGTTATGATTAAGGGTTTTAAATTTTGAAAAGAAAAACTCCTACTTCTTTGGCTCAGAGGGGTTAACGAGGGATTATCATCCTTATAACTCACGTGTTTAGGGATTGAAACAATGCCTGTACCTCATCAGCGGGGTCTGTTCAAAATCATACTGTAGATTGTGGTATCGTTTTCGTCATCCTCCCTCAAGAGGCTTAGAATTATTAATTAAGAGTTGATCATCATAAAAAATATGAAAATAATTTGCATTTAGTGAATACGAATATATTGTTTCAAAACAGACATATGCGATGCATTAATGAAATAACAACGTTTAACATGAGTAAATGTTTGAACAAAAGAAAATTACAACTTGGAAAATTCTAATGAACAAAAGTCTTCTAGTCTCAGGGGCTTGTCACTTCAACTGGTGAGCCTTGGAGGGATGGTAGAAAAATTCAGCCTGACTATCTTGTGTGAACTCCAATGCCCCTTCATCAATCAGGTCCTGGATCTTGTTTTTCAGAGCCCAACACTCATTTGTATCATGTCCTGGACTGGCAGAGTGGTAGGCACACCTTTTATTGGGATCATAGACAGGAGATGCTGTGTTGGGGTTCTGGGGATGAGCCCTTAATGTGATCAGATTCAATCTCAACAGGCGTTGTAAAGCTTGAAACAGCGACATGTTGAGCTGGGTGAATTGCCTCTTGGGCTTGTCTGGCTGAAGCTGGTGAGGTTGATGCTGAATTTGTGACACTGGAGCCATTTGAGGAGCTCTCCCCTTACCTCCTTGTCTCAAAGGTGGTTGAACGATGACTGGCTCTTTACCCTTAGACGTTTGCCCCAGTTGGTTATTCTGAAGCAGTTGGTTGATGAGAACTCCGAGCTCTTCTTGTCTTTGAGCTAACCCTTGAATGGCAGTCCCCTGCCCCAGCATCTGGGCTTTCAATGCATCCACTTCAGCTTGCAGATGTTTCAGCCGTTCATCCTCAGCGCTGTTCCTGACTAAAGTCTCCATGAGAAGTGTCCTTAGCTCTTCCTGCCCCTTGGATAGATTCAGGAGGATTTCCCCGAACCGAGTCTCTTGAGCAAGAAGGTCCTGGTTATCTTGTTGGGAAGCCATTGCTGAAATAAACAGCGGAGATGGTAAGTGACCTGTCCAAAGGGTACCTGTTATGCAATGATATGTATGATATGCATGCAATGTTTTCAAGGACCTCGCGGGGTAAACAAGAAAATTTGTTAGAATTTGGGTCCGGTAGCTTGATTGAAGGAAACCCATGTTATTGAGAATTCTTCTTCAAGGGTCAAAGGCTCACCATATCCAGTGGGTCATAGCCCCTGACTTTAGTCATCATGTCTGGTTTTGATTTCCAAACAACCTTGGTTAAGGGAACCTTCTTCAAGAGTCAGAGCTCACCATATCAAGTGGGTCATAGCCCCTGACTTTGTCTAGAGGAAAATAAATCCTCTTTGCCCCTTGTTGGGATAGCTGATTCATCATGACCTGCATCACAAGCCCTTGAGATCCTTGAAATGGGTTAGGATGTATGCAACGGTATGCTGTTATGTTATGCATGGGGTAATGTAGGTAAACCCTGTTATGAGTCCCAATTAAGGACTGCAAACCAAAACCTGCAAGAGACTCAAGTAAAACCTTTCATGAGTCCCAACTAACAAAACCTGCAAGAAACTTAGTAAACCTTGTTATGAGTCCTAATTAAGGACTACAAACAAAACCTGCAAGAAGCTCAAGTGTCAGACAACAAGCATGCAAATAGTCAAGTACGAAGGCACACAAGTCACACAAGAGAAGCCCTTAGAGTTTAGGCCAGCATGGGGTCTGGGTATTACCCTCTTTCAGTTTGTTGGTTCATACCTGTCCTATCAAAGTAACCGGGTTCTAAGGGTCCCAACATCACCGGATTGCTTTCATTGTTCATCGTTTCGATTTAGCCACTGAACTGGTGACCGAAATATTCCAGGAAAGCAACCCTCAATTGAGTGTAGTATCGAGTATCAACAACCTCGGACTGCACCAAAGTCAGTTATCTCACTACCCTAAAGAGGCCAAGATAGTTCAATTAAGGTTCCTAAGGTCTGTTGATGCTTCATGACACCACGCGGAGGCCCCGTACTCTCCTTGACTGAACTCAAGGGTTACTGGTACACACCAAAGTGCCACATCAACGTAGCAGACTGCTTCAACCATGTCGGTATACCCCGCACAGTTCCCTCACAGCCTTGTTGCTATTTTCTAAGAAGGTATCCCCAGATCCGGGTTAGGATCTATAGAACTCCCAAGACAGTCCCACAATTTAAAGCAAGCAAAGCAATACAATTGAAAACACAGTTATGAACTAGCCCTAAGGTACACCTCACTTTAAGTTTTTCCCCAGCAGAGTCGCCAGTTCTGTGATCGGTGGATCTGGAACTGACTGTTTAACGCTGGTTCGCGAAATGTCGCGGAAGCAAGAGTCGCCACCGTCTTTTATTTTCTCCAATATGGAAAGGACAAAAGCACAGAAAAATTCCTTAAAGAGATTGCTCTCGGTTCGGGAGGTAGGTTATAGAAAGGGAAGGTGTTAGCACCCTTTCTATCCATGGTTATCCATGGGCTCTTAGGTACTTGCTCATTGTGTTTTCAAAAATGGCTTGTTTGCTTTTCAATGTGGGTTTTAAAAAAGTTTCTTTGAAAATTCCAGTTCGACTCTTGTATCGGTCCTCAAGAGTGTTTGAAAAATTGCTTTCGAAAGCTTTTTGAAAAGGTGTCGGTGTGAAAAGTATTTTTGAATTTGTTTTTGAAGTTAGAGCAAGTATCTAGAGTCGTCTACCTACCCTAAGGAATTCGTCTGTGTAAATGTCCTTTAAAGTAGTGCCATCCCACCATTGAGAGGTAGGTAGCACCACCGTTGGAGGTGTTCGGGTCAATTCGAGGTTCGGGACATGGTGATCACCGGAGCAATAGGAAGATACCTTAGAAGCTACCCTCATGCCAGGTTCCCGGATCATGAGGACTTACTAAGACATCCTCTACTCGACGATCACCTTTCGAGGCAAGGCAACAGTGAGGCGTACCCTAGGGGTGGTGTGTGATTTGTGTGTCATGTTCAGTTATTTTTATCTTGTCATGTATGGGTGATCTACGCTTTTGTTTTTATTTTAGTCATTCATTCTTGCATGCCATTATTAACAGTTAAAAATTGCGAGAATTGTAAAGTTCCTAAACTATTACAAAGGCGCGGGTCCACATCGCCAAATTAAAATCCAGGACCCGATTTGGCAAAAAATAAAAGAAGTAAAGTGCGAGAAATATAAATTTACACGGCTTTTGGAGAGTTACATAAATATTATAAGAAACAAAATAAAATGTGCGAATTAAATTAAAATTGAAAGCGAGGGCGTTGGACCCTTTTTAATGAAATTAAATTATATTATTAAATTAATGAAATTAAAATGAAAAGGAAATTATTTTTGATCTTTTTGGAGTTTTTTATATTTAGGGTTTTTTTATGTGAATTAAATGAAGTTTAAACCTAATTCTAGCTATTTTTTAATTTATTAAGAAAATATGAAAATCACCTAAAATTAAACCTAATTAATTAATGCAATTTGATTTATGAAAATAAATAATTAATTATTAGTGATGAGAAAATAAAAGAAAAAGTAATAAAATTGATTAAAACCTAATTCTACAAGCTTTTAATTTATTAAGACAAGATATTAAAATTAACCCTAATTGAAAACTAAATTAAATGATATTATTTATTTACAAAAAATATTAAATCAAATTTATTTATTTTTTGTCTTTTCTGTTTTTTATATTATTTTTATGTTTTTTATGAAAATATTAAATTAAAGAATTTAAAGGAAATAACGGAAACAAATAAAATAAAAAGAAAAGAATTACAAAACCTTGGGGGGTTCTGTCCCCAATTGGAGGTTATTGTTTAGCCATTAGGCCCATCTGTTTCAAGGCCCTTTTGACTTTTCTTGGAGGCGTATGTGTGCATTGACTGAGGCCTAGGATGTTCCTCAAGTCTGGACCTTTGGATTGGTATCATGGGGCGCGTGGCAAGCTGAGAACGTGGGCATACAGTGGGCGCTTGGGAACGAGCTACACAAGAACATAGTTAGAAGAAAAATATAGGGAAAGGGAGGGGGACCTGGGAATCGAACCCAGGTCCCAGGGATTACCAATGCACAGGCCTTGCCACTGGAGCTCTTCACGCGTTTTGATTATATAATGGCAAACAATTAATATAAGATAAAACAAGAGTTAGTGGGACTTTTAGCGCGAAAATTCAAATGAACCACTTACTGGCCTACACCTCACCATCTTCTTCCTCGTTTGTATTTTCCTGAAACATAAAAGGAGTTAGCGGGGGTTTTAAACCCCCCCAAAATATGCTCTTTTCCAAAATAGCGATTAGGCTATGATGCTATATAAATTGGGCGCGACCCCCTCATTGAATTCGTCTGAGTGTCCTGATTTTGACCATGGTATCGAGATGTTCTAATTTTACAGCATTCATAAACGCCCAATTTAAAACTTGAAGAACCCTAATAATCGTTCATGGTGATTCTTCATACAATGCATAAAAACTCAATTAAATCATCTGGTTAGCTTTAGAATGCTTAGATTAGTGTAAATCAGTAAAGAAAACACATGAAAAATGCATGTAATTCAATATGCGATTATGAATGTATTTCTGAAAAGTGGGACATGCTTCTACCGTTTCTGGGTGTTAGAGCTTATGGTTTTGATTCCGACACCTTCCTTGAAGCTTCAGGAACACAATAGAATGATTATTTTGCCTTGAAAAGCCTTGCAATCGTGTTTTCAGTATTTGAGTTTTTTTGAAAAAAAGCAAACTTGGTTATTCTTTTCTGACGCAGCTTAGAGGTCCCCAGCACTAGGGTTAGCTTTGCACTTATGTATGGAATGATTAGGGTTGAGAATTGGATCAAAAAACCCTTTGCATTGATGAAGAGATATTTGATTTTCATGGCAAATATTTTTCAATCTTTTTCACATGTTTTTGATGCCAATCATATCCAATTGCCTTGATTCTTTCTATACCTAATAATGCACGAAAATCTGAAGTTATTCCATGCATAAAAAGATTTGATTGCATTGGTTTGGTATTTTCCACATATTTATTTTAATTAAATGAATTATTAGCAATTAAAAATTCAAATAAATAAATAAAAATGATGAAAAACTTCCCTTTGGGCCAAATGGTCGTGCACATGCCTTGGATGATGAATTTTGGAAGAAAATGTGGCCCATTAGCATTTTTAAGGCATTTGAAGCAAAGTTGACTTTTCAAAATATCCAAAAATTTCCCAACTTCCACAAGGCATATCTTGCTCAATTTTTAAGCTTTGATCAAGTTCTTGGACATTTTGGAAAGGTCTTGAAGTCCTATAACCAATTCCTTTGGTCCCATGTCATTTTGATTTACCAATCTCAAGTTATGGCCTTTGACTTAAAGTCCCTTTTTGTTGACTTTTGAAAATGACCTATAATGTTGAAATTGATAACTTTTTGTGAGAGCATTTCTTGGACTTGAAGTGTGAAGAGAAGTTGTAGGAAATGTCTTTCTCTTCAAAATGAGCTTTGGATGGAATTTTTCTGATAAACCATGTGGAAGTTATGCCTTGGTCAAGTTACAGTTGACTTTTTCAACTGTCCAAATATGGAAACTTTTGCATCTTGAGACTTTTTGAGCCAAGCTTTGAGAATCATGATCAAGCATTGATCAAATTATGTTTGTGGCTTCAAAATGAGATGTTGACCAAAAATTTGAACTTTTGACTGTCAAATGACCATTTTGCCCCTACAGTTGACTGTAGTGCAATTAGGGTTTTTGACTGTGCAATTTTGTGCTGTAAGTCTTGAAACTTGACATGAGGATACTTGACAATATTTGTAGGCATGTGGGACTTGATTGGACCCTTGGAAATTTCATTTTCTTTGTCAAAACCAAAACCCTAGTTTTTGACTGTTAGGAGGCCCTTGAACTGTGCAACCCTTGGGGAGATTTTGAAGCTTTGACTTGGCAAATCTTGAAGAATATGGGAGGGCAAATTTTGGGGTACAACAATCGTCTTTCCCCTTTGCAATATACTTGTTTGTCTTCTTTATCTTCTGTTTCTATTCCTAACACTCCAGGTGAAGCATTATCTCACCCTGAGTGGAGGCAAGCAATGATTGATGAAATGTGTGCTCTTCAAAGCAGTGGTACCTGGGAACTAGTTCCTCTACCCCCTGGGAAATCTTTAGTAGTTTTTCGTTGGGTTTATACATTGAAAGTTGGTCCAGATGGTAATATTGATCGATTTAAAGCTCGCTTGGTAGCCAAAGGATACACTCAGATTTTTGGATTGGATTATAGTGATACCTTCTCTCCTATAGCCAAGATGGCATCTATTAGACTTCTTCTAGCCATTGCAGCCATTCGACATTGGCCTCTTCATCAACTTGACATTAAAAATGCATTTTTACATGGTGGTCTTGAAGAGGAAGTATATATGGAGAAACTACTTGGGTTTGTTGCTCAGGGGGAGTCATCGAATAGGGTTTGTAGGTTACACAGGTCTCTTTATGGTCTTAAAAAATCTCTGAGAGCTTGGTTTGGCAGATTCAGCACTATAGTACAACAGTTTGGTATGGTCCGTAGTGAAGTTGACCATTCCGTCTTTTATCGTTACTCAGCCCAAGGGTGTATTTATCTTATTGTGTATGTAGATGATATTCTCATAACTGGTAGTGATGAGCAGGGAATACTCCAGTTGAAACAACATCTCTCAAATCAATTTCAAACAAAAGATCTTGGTAAACTCCGATATTTCTTGGGTATTTAGGTAGCCCAATCTAAAGATGGTTTGGTGATTTCTCAGCGGAAATATGCTATGGATATTTTGGAAGAAACAGGTTTATTGAACGCTAAACCAGCTGATACTCCTATGGATCCAAGTGTCAAACTACTACCCAATCAGGGGGAGCCTCTATCAGACTCGGGAAGGTATAGAAGATTGGTTGGAAAGTTGAATTATCTCACAGTCAATCATCCAGACATTTCTTTTGCAGTCAGTATAGTAAGTCAGTTCCTAAATTCCCCTTGTCAGAAACACATGGATGTTGTTATCCGGATTCTGAGATACATCAAATGTGCTCCAGGAAAAGGTTTAGTTTATGAAGATAAAGGACATACTCAGATAGTTGGATACTCTGATGCTGATTGGGCAGGATCACTAATTGATAGACGATCCACCTCTGGGTATTGTGTACTTGTTGGAGGAAACCTTATATCTTGGAAAAGTAAGAAACAAAATGTAGTTGCAAGATCAATCGCCGAGGCAGAGTATAGAGCCATAGCGATGGCAACATGTGAACTTGTTTGGTTAAAACAGTTGCTCAAGGAACTTAAAATTAAAGAACCAAGACCAATGACACTTATTTGTGATAATCAAGTTGCATTGCACATTGCTTCAAATCCGGTATTCCATGAGCGGACTAGACATATTGAGATTGATTGTCACTTTGTCAAAGATAAGATCAAATCAGAAGACATCACCACAAGCTTTGTCAACTCGAATGATCAATTGGCAGATGTGTTTACAAAATCTCTGCGAAGTCCCAGAACTAATTATATATGTGGAAAGCTTAGTGCATTTGACTTATATGCTCAAGCTTGAGGGGGAGTGTTAATATTTGTATATATATATATATATATATATATATATATATATATATATATATATATATATATATATATATATATATATATATATATATATATATATATATATATATATATATATATATATATATATATATATATATATATATATATATATATATATATATATATATATATATATATATATATATATATAGTGTTAAGAATATTTGTATGTAGAATAGTCCCAGATCGACTATCATAGCATTAGTTATAATCTCTATATATATAATAAAGTCTCCGTAGTGCTTTTCAAAACACACGATTTAACCTAAATGCCTCTTAGTATCTCCTAATTCAACAGATACTTCTCTCAGTAGACCCTTTTTCTGACTCAGATTAAATCGACCAAAGATTTATTCTTATACTCCTCAAATACATTCAAGCATAAACTCATCCTGATATTCTTATCAACAGTTACTTTGGATGGCATATTTAAACCCATCTCTGGCAACTCTCCATCATCTTTCCAAATAGAATCTTTAAGCCCATTCCTAGCATATTAACAAATAGTTTTACTTCATGCACAAACGAGTGCAAATTTCTGGGCACTTAAATGTTCAATCCTCTTCTACGTTCAAGTCACGAATGACGAATGTGTCAATCTAACTTTTCAGGTTTAAGAAGACTGAACAGGGGAAGTTGTTGTACCCTGAAATTTTCCATCTCTATTCTCAAGACATTTCTCACAAAATATCTCAACTGCTCAAGAAGTTTCAAAGTTGGATCAGATAAGTTCACCTCCTAAGCACCGGGACCACAAATTAGGGTTTTGATTGAAGTTGAATGATTATTGACTTTTGACCTAATACATAATCTAATGGTTTGAAATATAATCTCAAGGACAAAAACACAACATGGTGACCTAATTTCATGACTCAAATCATTTGTCAAGATCAAAAGGTTGATAGTTGAATTTTTGATCAACTGATGAAAAGTCAACTGATACACAAAAAGTTAAACTTTGACTTTTTGGTCAACATTACATTCCAAAGATAAAAATTCATCAAGACATTCAAAAATATCAAAATTGATCATCAAGAATCAAGAAAGTCCACAAAAAGTCAAAGTTTTCAATACTTAGAAATTTTCTAAGTGTTTTTACACTTGATAATTTCATTACTTCATGACATTTTTTCGCCAAGATGCGAGATGATTCAAAGAAAACTTTCAACGTGAAAGTTGTAGATCTTGATGAATTCTACAACTTTTTATTAGAGGGTTGATGTCCAAAAGATGCTTAGATTTGATGATATAGGCTCATGAAGTCATGACATTTTTGTGTAAACACTTAGAGAGAATTTTCAACAAGTTTGGTCAAATTTTTGTCCCAACTTCTTGGCCAATTTTCATCAAGTTCCAATTTGATTTAGCCAAAGTGGTAAACATGAAAGTTGTAGACAATGTTTCAAGATTTCCAAAACATCCAAGAGCATGAATTTATCATACTTGATCTAGGATATTCAAAGGCATAAAGTTGGGCATTCATTCTTGAATTACAAGTCATTTTTGTGAAGAACACATAATCCAATCTACATGTTATGCTACACAATCTTGCGTTGCAGGCCTTCTAACTTGCAAATCTCACCATAATTTAATGTTTACACAAACTTTTGAGCTATGGTCCATTTGATTTAAGCATTTTCTAAATGATTTCTCCATTTTTGGCACAAAGTTAACATTGCCATTCTTGCAAAGTAGCTTTAATCACGAAGTCAGCTCTTCTTGAGCCTCTAACTTGTTCCTTCTACATACACCCAACATACAAAATCAGATAATCATGCTTAAAGTATCCAACAACTCTATGAAGCAAAGTACAAAGCATTGGAACTATGATCTTCTAGCTTGCTTCATTTACAATCAAACCTAGCCACAACATGTGATCTTGCAAATTTGATAAACCCTTGTCTTAAAATCTCTTGCCTATAAGTAGAGAGATTATTTTCAAGAATAAAAGAGAGATGAACAAGCCCTCAAAACCCATATACTCTCAAAAAACCAGAATTGTCCATAAAACCTCCATTTTTGAGCTTTGAAGTCCACATCTTTGAATCTCTCAAACCTTGCAAGTTTCGCCCAAATAAATCATCCAAATACTTAACATACATCATATAGAAGTTGTTCAAACACAAGAAAAACTTCTGTAACATCATTATCACCATCTTCCAAACTCAAAAAATAGTACTTTGCAACTTGACTTGGTTGGAGTGATTCAACAACTTTCAGCACAAAGTAACGATTGGAACAACCTCAGGGAGGTCCAAAGAAGTTTAATCAATCACCACTTAACCCCCGGAAACATCCATACATGTTCTAAAGTTTCCACTTCAAGAGGTAAATTTTCTCAAACTGTAATATCTTTATCCATACATCATTTGCTTTCGTTTTTAAAAGGATACAACATGATAGATCAGAGAGAAAACTTAGTAAAAAGACAGGGGCTGACAGGGGATCCCGTGTCAATTCAGTTGGGTTGGAAATTTGGCAAAACAAGCAGGAAAGGGGCTGAAACGGGCGCCTGTGTCTAGGGGTGTTCAAAACCAAACCGGCCCAATAGAAAACCGCAAAACCGAACCAAACCAAACCGAAACCGCAAAAAACCTCATTTGGTTCGGATGTGTTTGGGTCATTTTCTCGCGGAACCGCACGGTTCGGTTCAGTTTGCGGTTTGTATTTTACAAACCGAACCAAACCAAACAAAACCGCATTATGTTATAAAATCTTACTAACCAATATATTTTTCTTTAATTCTTTAGAGAAATAAACATGTATTATGTGTATATTTTATCATACTTTGTATTATATTCATTTTAATTTACAAATCATAAAAAAATAAAATATTATTCATTTATAAATACTATTTTCACAAAATATATTTTATCGTATTCTTTGTATAATATTTATTTAAGAATGCAATCTTGTTTATATCATTCTTTAGATTTAGATAAAATTATAATACACAATTTTATGTATCAAATTATAAACTTATTTTGACAATTATAAATTTTTTTATGGTAATGTACGAACAATTAAATACAAAATTATATTTTCCTCTATATTTGTTTGTATGACTTAATAATTTTTTTTTGTAAAAAACCGAACCAACCGAACCAATCCAAACCGCATTAGTTTGGTTTGGTTTGGTTCGGATTTATTTTTAAAAGCCAACCGAACCACGTGTTTTTTTCTCTTGCGGTTCGGGTGATTTTTTGTTTCAAAACCGTCCAAACCGCACCGCGAACACCCCTACCTGTGTCACACGACATGGCCCGTGTCAATTCAGCTGGGACAAAAAAACATGTGCAAGGCCAGGAACAGATCCTGACATGGGTGCCCGTGTCTGCTGACACGGGCCGTGTCCGCTGACACGGGTCATGTCAGCTCAGGCATTAAACTTCCTAATTTGTTTTAGATCTTTGTTGTAGTTTTAGATCATTAAGGTTAGTTTGGAAATATTGCATTGCTTGGAGATGGCCTAACACTATATATAAAATTTTTCTAGATAAAACATTCAAGTTATTTTCTAAAATATTTGAAATCATTAGACTTAGGTTAATTATCAAACCTTTTCCATAAAAAAACCATAAGATAATTTCTTCTATACTTTACTTTTCTTTGTGCATTTTACTATTTCGCATTACAATTTATGCAATTGTCAAAGTCTTTGTAATAGTAATTAGGGTTTATTTTTACTTGTTATTCCCATTTGTAAATTTGTATCCCCATCCCCAAAAGTATTGTAATAGCATAGGACATTTAAATTGCATAATTTATCGCTTTCCATATCATTGTTAGTAACTAGGGTTTGTATGACAAGATTTAAAATCAACATTAGACAATTCTAATTCAAGATAAAATAATTGAAAACAATACACTTTACACACATGCACCTCTAGTGTAACCCACACTTGTTTCCTCAGATAAAACAGTCATGTCCCTCGAACGTGGGATGTTTTAGCAAAGACCCTCGATTACAAGATCGTAGTCCCTCGATAACCCTTCGATGTTGCCTTCGGTAAACGATCTTAGTACCTTACGATAATTGCTAAAGTGTCCTACAAGTTGCTTCCTATGACTATACGACGACCCACGCCTGTCCCTCACATCTAAGGATAAGGCTCTCTGCCAATCAATGGTAAAATAGAACTATCTAAAGGAGGAGGAAAAGAACAAAGACTTTTTGAGTAGGTAGATTGCTCGTAATTGCTTGCTCACAAACAAAACCATTTACACTTCACGCTTTCAAAAACACTTTTCAAACAATCATTTTGTATACATTCTCAACGATACGAGAATTATTACAAAATGGCCTTACATTGGCATTTTTCAAACATCTTTCCAAACACTCATTTTCAAGCAAATATTTTCAAAACCAACACTTTGTATACATTCTTAACGATACTAGAATCATTGAAATGTTTGCCAAACTTAGGCATTTTCAAAATATTTTCAAAACTTACACAAAAACATAGCATTTCAAAGTGATCAAGCAATTAAGAGCCCGTAGATAACTACGAATGAAAAGGGTGTTAATACCTTCCCTTTTCATAACCTACCCCCCGAACTCAAGAAAAATCTCAAAAGGTCTTTCTTGTTCTTTTCACCCTTTCCTTTATTGGATAAAAGAAAAGTCGGTGGCGACTCTTGCTATCCGTAACATTTGAGATAAAACACAAAACACCAAGTCAATTTTCCCACCGTATCACAACCGCCAAGGGTTGTTCGTATTCCTTTCAGGCCTGTGGAAGAAGATAACTGGGAAGACTGGATGTCTAATGTTGATGAACCAACATAATTCGACAAGAAATTGCATATGCTTGATGAGCGGATGCGCAGGTTTGAAAGTCAAGGTGTGGTAGGCTTTGACTTGTCTGATTTGGGCTTAGTGCCTAGGGTGAAGATTCCCCCAAAGTTCGAGGTACCTGATTTCGTGAAATACAAAGGCACTTCTTGTCCAAAGACCCATGTTAAGTATTTTTACCGGAAGATGTCTGCATATTCTAATGATGAGAAACTATTGATGCACTTCTTTCAAGACAGCTTAACTGGTGGCCCACTCGAGTGGTACATGTAGTTGGAAAGCAGTCACATCCGTACATGGAGATAATTAGTTGAGGCTTTTGTTATGCACTATCAGTATAACACTGACATGGCTCCATAAGAACGCAATTGCAAAAAATTTCCCAAAAGCGGGATGAGTCTTTTAAAGAGTATGCCCAGAGGTGGCGAGAGATGGTTGCGAAGGTTCAACCGCCCATGTTAGAGCGGAAGATGGTGGAAATGTTTAGTAGTACATTACAAGGCCAGTACTACATAACTTGCAGTACATCAGGCACTTTTTCTGAGATGGTAACACATGGAGAGGGAATTGAAATCGAAATTTAGTTGGGAAAAATCCAAGATATCCTTGCTGGAAGTAATGCTGGTAACCATAAGAAGTCTTTTTATGGTCACCAAAAGAAAAAGGAGGGGGAATCCAGTGCATTCTATTCTCGAAAAGGGAAAGGCATCTATCAGGGTTCAGGTCATCATATTGCTGCTGTAACAATTCCAGTTGCTGCACCTCAGCGCTAGACATATGCACCTAGACAGAATAATCAGCAAAAACCAAGAATGCCTCCTAGAAAGTTTGATGTGCTTCCCATGTCGTATGCTGAGTTGTTGCCTCAGTTAATTGAGTTGCGTACATGGAAGATCGACCCTGAGAAATTACCAGCTGACTTTGATGCTAATGCCCGGTGTGATTTTCACTCTGGCGGGAAAGGGAATACTATTGAGAATTGTTATAATTTCAAGCACAAGGTCCAAGACCTATTGGACTCTCAGGCCGTCAATTTTGGACCAGCGCCCAACATTATGAATCAGCCTCTACCAACCCATGGTGCAACCACTGTTGATGCCATCCTGGAAGATGGAAATTTGAATTTGAATACGGATGTTAATCAATTAATTACACCTCTCTCATTTGTGAAATAGCAGTTGTCGAGTAAAGGTGTATTTTTGGGTTATGGGATGGACTGTGCAGTTTGCTTGGACCAACCAGAGGGTTGTTCATTATTAAAGGATGCAGTCCAGGATTTGATTACTCAGGGAGTTCTGCAGTTTGATCGCGTAGTTGTTAAGACTAGAGTGAGTAAGGACGAGGTTGATGTAATCACCATTCCTGTCAAGGAAAAAACCACTCAAGTACCTGTTACAATTCTGATTCCCACCAGAAAGCCACCTATAACCATTATTGTGCCCAGACTAATACCATATGACAGCAACAAAGCAATTCCTTGGTATTATGGTGGTGAATGTTATTAACAATGGCGGAAGCTTGTTACTCAGAGGTCTGAAAGGGGTGATCTGAAAAAGAGGAGTCTGAAATTCATGACATCATCGGTGAAAGAAGAATTACCCGTAGCAGACGGATTTTCTCTCCACCAGAACACCCTGAAAGTAGCATAGGTGTCGCGATAAAAACTAGGGGCAAGCAGATTATGATCAATGGTATAAACCGGGGTAAAATCCCCTTATTCCTGCTTTGGATGATGAAATGGATAAGGATGTAGCCGAGTTAATAAGGTACATCAAGAAAAATGACTATAAGATCATTGACCAATTGAGTCAGGCACCCTCAAAGATATCCATCCTTGCTTTACTTAGGGATTCGGAATCCCATAGAAATGCACTGATGAAGCTATTAGGGACCTCTTTTGTTCCTCAAGAGATATCTGTGAATCAATTTAAGGGAATTACAAATATTATTCTTGCGAGTAATGGGTTGGGTTTTACAGACTTTGATTTACCCCCCGAGGAGAGGAAGCACAACAAAGCACTGCACATTTCTATGGAAATTGCAAAAACTACCTTATCCCGTGTACAGTTTAATAAAGGTTCATCTCTCAACGTATTACCCAAGTCTTCTCTCTTGAAACTTGATTATGATGGGCTTTTGTTGAGGCCAAGTGATTTAGTTGTTAAGGATCTTTATGGGTCCAAGAGGACATTGTTCGGGGAAGTCGACTTGCCAGTCAAAATAAGTCCCCAGGTGTTTGAAGTCACTTTCTTTATCATGGACATTAACCCTTCCTATTACTGTTTGCTGGGTCGTCTATGGATTCATGGGGTTGGCGCTGTCACCTCCACTCTGCACCAAAAGTTGAAGTTCCTTTTGAATGGGAAGGTGGTCACTGTTTGCGGAGAAGAGGATTACATTGTTAGTCATTTGAGTACCTTTCGCTATGTTGAGGTGGAGGAAGAAATCCATGAGACTCTGTGCCAATCTTTTGAGACTGTGCAGGTTGTCAGGGCTCCCCAACAGGAGGATAAGAAGCCCGAAGTCTCTATGCCATCTTATCGTCAGGCACAAATGATTGTTCAATCTGGCCATCCAGAAGGTTGGGGAAGAGTGTTAGATCTCCCTACTCAGACAGATAAGAAAGGTTTAGGCTTCGTGACTGGTCGAAGCGGGTAAACTGCTACTCCTTCCAAGGTTCAAGGTATCCCTCCACCAATTCAGTTTGTCAGCAGTGGGGTTATCCATGAAGAAGCTCATGCTGTGAGTGAAGATGGTGATAGTGATTGCGATATGGATAAGTTGGTTCGTCCTACTGTACCGGGTAAAAAACTTGCAAATTGGTTTGCTGAGGACGTCACTGAAGTCACCCTTTATGAAGAGTAATTTTTCTTTTATTTTTTATCATGCAATAATCTTTGCGTCATGCCTAAGACGTAGTGGACATGCTGTAAGGCCACAATGTTTTCATTGCAAATTTATCATCAATAAAGAACATTGTAAGTGTTTGTTGGCAGCAATTTTGGTAAAACAATGTTTTGATAATATTTTTCTAAATGTCTTGACATTTGAAGCAAACTGTTTTGAATGATGTCAAAGCAGATGTCTTAAGATCTGCTTCCTGAGCTGAACGCAACTCATATCTGTTTAAGTTTTATGTTCCCTGTTTTCATGCGCGCCATAATTCAGGATTTGTGACTCATAGCTTGCAAAAAATATGGAGGAATATTTTTCTATTTGAATTATCCTTATGGATTATATCTTGGTCTGTTTTCATGGAAATATTCAAAAGATTAGAATATTTGTTTTTCAGCCCAAGCCCACTGATGCTCCTTTATAAGGACTTACATCCTTATTCATTCAACTGCAACTTTTGAAGAAGAATACTTTCTTTTTATTTTAGAAGTCTAAGTCTTTTAATTGTCATACATTCTAGTATTGATTTAATACTTGAGTTGTTATTTGAGTTGTTAATTGTGGATCATTTATAAGCTTTTAAGCATTGAATGATTGAAGTCTTTAAAACTTTCTATTTCAGTTGTTCTTCACTGAAAGTGATTGCAGGGATTTGAAGAGGGCCTCATACCTAGGTGTGTCTTAGGTAGAAGTATATCACGGGTAGTGATTAAGTGATTAGATTGTAAACGGGTTGTTTACTGAGGGTATATGAATTGATACTATTTAGTGGACTTGTCCCTGGCTTGGTATTCCCCAGAGTAGATGTTGTTGTAAATTGAACTAGGTTAACAATCCCTTGTGCTTTTACTATTTTTACTTTTATCGCATTTTACATTGTCCTCGGATATTTGTGTCGTGACATCTCCTTCGACATCTCATATCTGATAGCAGAATTTCAATTGGTATTAGAGCAGGCATCCTGCTCTATATCTGGGTGACATCCAGGAAAGATACTTTCTGGTACTATGGACAAGAGGATTTGTGAACAAACCACCCATTTTGGATGGAAGTAATTATGGATATTGGAAACCACGTATGGTGGCCTTCTTAAGTCTCTAGACAACAGAGCTTGGAAAGTTGTTTTAAAAGGATGGAAACACCCTGTCAAATTGGGAGAAAATGGAGAACCTACTTCTAAGTTAAAATCAGAAGAAGATTGGTCTAAAGAAGAAGATGAAATTGCTCTTGGAAATTCTAAAGCCTTGAATGCTATATTCAATGGAATTGACAAGAACATTTTCAGATTAGTGAACACGTGTGAAGTAGCTAAAGATGCATGGGGAATTCTTCAATATACCCATGAAGGCACATCAAAATTTAAGATGTCAAGACTTCAGTTGATCGCCACAAAATTTGAGAATTTGAGAATGAAGGATGATGAAAGTATTAATGACTATCATATGAACATTCTTGAGATTGCTAATGCATTTAGTGCTTTAGGAGAGAAAATACCTGAAGAAAAATTGGTCAGAAAGATGCTCAGGTCTCTTCCCAAGAGATTGGATATGAAAGTGACTACTATAGAAGAAGCTCAAGATATTGACAAAGTGAAAGTGGATGAACTTGTTGGATCCTTTCTGACATTTAAATTAAGCATCAATGAAAGATCTGAAAAGAAGAACAAAAGCATAGCTTTTGTATCAAATACTGAAGATGAAGAGAAGGATTGTGATTTGGATACAGATGGAGGAATATCAAATGCCTTAGTTATGCTTGGAAGACAGTTTAACAAAGTGATAAAAAGAGTGGATAGGAACCCAAGATCAAATGTTAAGAACATCACATCTGACATCCATAAGTCAAATGAGTTTGGAAGAAAAAGGGCTGAAGAAAAATCTACTCAAGGGAAGGGAATACAATGTCATGAATGTAAAGGCTTTGGTCACATTAGAGCTGGATGTCCTACATATCTGAAGAAACAGAAGAAGAATCTATTTGTTACTTGGTCTGAAGAGGAGTCAGAGAGTGATCTAGAAGAATCTGCCAAGTATGTTAAAGCATTGACAGGAAAATATGTCTATGATGAAGAGTCTAGTGATGGGGAACTAACCTTTGATGAGTTAGCTGCTACATACAAAGAATCATGTCTCAGAAGTTCATAAGTGTGCCTAGAAGGGGAGAAACAAAAAGCACTCATAACCCAGCTAAAGGAAGAGAGAAAAGAGCATTTGAAAACTATTTATAATCTGGAAAGTGAAGTGACTTCTCTGAATTCAAATCTTGATAGAGTGGTCAAATCTCTCAAGATGTTGAATAATGGGTCTGACACATTAGATGAAATTATTCAAGCAGGAAGAGTGATAGGAGACAAGAGTGGTCTTGGGTTTAATGAGAAAAAGGAACCAAGTCCAGAAGAACCTTCATTAGATTTCACTCATACCAAGTCTAAACCAAGGATGTCGAATAAAATGTCTAAACATCATGGCAAGAAAGGACATCATGGCAAACATCATGGCAAGAAAAATTCTAATCACACCAGAGAGAATTCCCATCCCTGGAGATGTCATCACTGTGGAAGGTTTGGTCATATAAGGCCCTTCTGTTTCAAGTTGTATGGATATCCTAAAATTACTCCTCTTCCCAAAACTGATCAGATTCCCCAAAATAGCAAAAAGAAAAAACAACGGGTTCCCAAGTCTAATGTTTCTAGTTTCATAGCTCATACCTCTCTCAAAGTATCAACCAAAGATGACTGGTACTTTGATAGTGGATGTTCTAGACACATGATAGGTGTCAAGAATCTGTTGACAGATATCAAATCTCATTTCACCAGTTATGTGACTTTTGGTGATGGAGCCAAAGGTGAAATCAAAGGAGTTGGCAAGCTGGAATGTTCAGGAGTCCCCAGGCTTAATGATGTGTTACTTATTAAAGGGTGAACAACTAACCTAATAAGTATAAGCCAATTGTGTGATCAAGGATTCAAAGTTAAATTTACTAAGGAATAATGACTTGTTTGCAATGAAAAGAATGAAGTTATTATGAAAGGAATCAGATCTAAAGACAACTGTTACTTATGGGTTCCCCAAGAGTTGAAATTCACCTCAACCTGTGTTTTGGCCAAAGAAAATGAAGTTAAATTGTGGCATCAAAAATTGGGACACTTGCATCTGAAAGAAATTATATCTGAAGAAGCAGTGAGATAGATTCCTAAGCTCAAGATAGAAGAAGGAAGAGTATGTGGTGACTGCCATATTAAAAAGAAAACTAAGATGTCACATCAGAAGATCCAACATCTTACTACATCAAAGGTTTTGGAACTTCTTCACATGGACTTGATGGGGCCTATGCAGGTTGAAAGTCTTGGTGGAAAGAAGTATGCCTATGTTGTTGTAGATGACTTCTCCAGGTACACATGGATAAGTTTTATTAGAGAAAAATCAAAAAAATTTGAAGTGTTTAAAGATCTCTGTCAAAAACTTCAAAGGAAAAAAGATAGTCATGTCATCAGAATCAAAAGTGATCATGGAAAGGATATTGAGAACGATAAATTTGCTGACTTTTACTCTTTTGAAGGAATCAACCATGAATTCTCTTCTCCCATTACTCCCCAACAAAATGGGATTGTGGAACATAAAAACAGAACCAAGGTTATGATGGAATCCATAAATGTTATTATTGATGATATATGATGGAATGATGAAGAAGATGTCTTAGAAGATGTTGGAACATATTTGTCTGATATTCCAACAGAATCAAATGACAGAAGTATTGATTCTAATCCACTTCAAGAAGATCCTGAGCCTAGTCATCTCAATAAAGGGCCTTTAATTAGAACCCAGAGAGATCATCCTAAGGAGCTTATCATAGGAGATCTAAATAAAGGAGTTACTACCAGATCAAGAGAAGGGATATCAAACTCTTGCTTTGTATAAAAAATTGAGCCTAAGAATGTCAAAGAGGCCCTAACTGATGAGTTCTGGATTAATGCTATGCAGGAAGAGCTAGAAGAATTCAGTAGAAATGAAGTTTGGGATATAATTCCAAGACCTGAAGGGACAAATGTGATTGGCACTAAATGGATATACAAGAAAAAAATCTGATGAAAAATGGGTGGTCATTAGAAATAAGGCAAGGTTAATTGCACAAGGTTAGTAAACGAGGCGGACTTGACTTTTGAGCTCGAAAGCCTAAGTTGGTCCGTCCCGCTCCGCTCTGCTTTTGGTCGGGCTTAAACGGGTCGGGCTAAACGGAGCGGACCGTTCACTTTGCCACCCCTAATTACAGTACATAAAACATCACAATACATAAAATAGTAGGACATAAAATATAAACACATGCACTTCTCACTGTTTACATCATATGGACTCTTATATTGATTGATTCCTTAATAGTTATATCATAAATTTGTCACAAGTATATACTAATCAAATCTTTTTTTCTCTTAAAATCAACATCTATTTCTAAAGAAAATATGTGAACTTATGTATTGACAACTTAATAATTTTTCATGTTATACAATTGTTCTTTTATTTTAAATCTTTTCAACCAACACATATATTAGAAAGTTATAGAAAGAATATTACTATTTTAATTCAATTTGTCTGTATAATAATCTAGAATGCAACTCAATAACCATAATCCTAAGAGAATAGTGTTGTTTTGATAATTAAAATTGTTTTAATTCTAAGTAAAAAAATTAACAAAAAACCCGTGGGAAAAACCCGTTCCGCCCTGCCTTGCCCCATTTTTTTAAAGTGGGTTAGACAGAATGGGCCAATTTAAAGTATCGAGTCGAAAATCTCAATCAAATCTACCAAAAAAGATAGATCAAACAGACCGGCCCGATAGACTTGATCCGTTTTGTCATCCCTATTTTAAAATCTATTTTTAATATTTATCTATCTGATTTCAAAGCAAATATGACATATATTTTAAGATTACACTTTTTGTCCTTCTATTTTGGTCTATTCATGAAATTGATTTCCTTATTTTATTTTTAAATAATTTTTGGTAACTCTTTTAAATTTTTTGTTAAAAGAGTGTTAATGTGTAATTTATTTTAATAGTTGGTGCGAGTTGAATGACGTGGACAATGCAATTGACCAATTCTGTTTTATATGCCATTCACTACAAAAAAAAATTAAATTTAGTGCACTAATATAATAAAATTCTCTCACAAACTAATTTATGATGGATCTGATGACGTATCTAAATCCGTATCAAATTTCAATGTCGAAAAATATTTGTGAGATAATTTTCATTATGTCACAAATTGACACAAAATAAATGTGTCACAAAGTTACCATTCTGTCACTAAATATTAAGAAGAAAATGACCTAATCACTTGTATTTCCGTCAGAAATTATTGAAGGAATAGTAATTCTCTCACTAATTATGAAGAATTTATTCCTTCACAAATCTTATTTTGTGACAAAATCTATTTCCTTTATAAAATTACAAGATATTGAATTAATGATGTTTATTTTCTATCACTAATTAATTTTTAGCTTTTCAATTCAGGTTAATAAAAAAAAATTATTTAGTAATTCAATTTTAGCTTTTAATTTGTAGGTCTTTTTGCTAATTTTTAATTATTTTTTTTCAAAAGCTATTTAAAGTCGCTTTTGAGATTATAGTTTTTAGTTTGTGATCTTTTTTTTTCTATTTATATTCTTATTATTTTAACAAAAATATATTATTATCTTTATTAATTAAAATGACCTTTAATTTTATTTTGTATCTATCCGTTTATAAAACAACTAATTTATCAAACACTCATGTTAATTTCAGGTATCCGTCACTAACTATAAATTATGCTATTAACTATTAATTATAAACTATAAGCTATCAACTACCATTTTATTTTATCAAACAAAACCTTATTATAAAAATAATATTTGTCTTTTGTAGTTGATAATATTAATAGTGCAAATGCATTTACTACATCAAACAAAATTAAAATTATTAGTACAAAATAAGACATTTTTTGAATTGAGGTTTGGGAGATTTACCAAAAACATAAATTAAAATTATTTAGTACAAAATAAGACATTTTTTAAATTGAGTTTTGTGAGATTTACCAAAAACATAAATTGAGTTTGTAAGTATTATAAAATATTCAACCCTCAAATACAAAAATTATAACTACTAACATTTTCTTGAAACAAACTAATTACACCCAAGAGTAATAAGTAATAACACTGTTCTTAATACTTAGAAATTACAATCAAAATAATGTACTCAAAATAATCCTATATTTAAAATGTACATTACAACTTAAATAAAAAGTAAGGGGGTAGATTACAAATATCCTAGTTGTATATTCAAAATCACTTATTGCTTCTAAGCTTACCTTAGTAAGGGATATATTACACATTTGCTGTAGTTTCTATTGTGGAATAGAAGGGTTTGGGCCAAATTATTTTTGGTGCATGATTTATCCTTCATAATAATTTCAACTGCTTCTTTGTGAGTTGGATCCAATGCATCCAAGTCTTTCCAGAGGTTCTATATTGCAGGCAGGAAAAAGTCCATAACACGGTTTATGGAAGATCTACAATAAGAGAAACTAAGAATTAAAATTACTCAAGAGAAAAAAGAAATGTCAACAGTTAGTGACATCTTCATGAAATTATAACTTGTAGCTATGGCATTTACAAACAATGTTGCAAATGAGGAATCTAGCTTTCTAATGATGCATAAAATAAGAAATCTATGGTAAATGTAACACTTTTTTTAATAAAAGTTAAAATTTAGCATAAAAGAGTTTTATTAGGCATGTCAATTTATTTATTGGTGTTTTTAGTAAACAATCACGAGTTTAATTCACTTAAAAGATTAACTCGAAAAATCTCAAAAACAATTTATACAAAGAAAAGATATAGAGAAAAATGTGTGTTTTGGGTTTAGAATGTTTGAATAATAAACAACTGGATGCAAACAATAAACTTAGGATAAAGATAATAGACGAAAAACAAAATAAATGAATTAAATGACATTTAATGTAAATGCTTCGAATACAAAAGATTTGCATAAAGTTTAAAGAGTGGACATAGACTCACATTTCTCACAAAATGTTTTGTTCGATAACTTGGGTACTTTAGTTCTATAGAGAATCAATGAGAAATTTGCAACCTCAATAACAATACATAAGCTTGCATTATATGCTACTACAAAGATAACTGTCGATAACGGTTCAATCCTATGGATCTGACACGTATCTCACTACTTAGTCTTTTATGCTGTAACTTGTTTACGCGCGTCTCCAAGGATAAAAGTGCTGAAAAAACCAAGTATATTGCTGATAACTGCGTTGATAATTGCTTCGAATTTCTCAATTTCCTTTGTAGAGAGTCTTCAATCAAATCTCATAGTGCCGAGACATCTCCACATCACAAAGTCTTTAGACTCAAGAATATCCTAAGTCTCTAATATCTAGTAAACGAGCTGGCTTTGATATTGAGTCAAAGGTTTGTCTTATGTAACCCTTTTCGAGAACTTAGAGACTAAAAAATATGTTGACTAATAGCAAGGAAGAGTTATGCAGAAGTTGAGTAATATGAACACCATGTTGAAATTGCAACTAGGTGCACTCGGAGTATCATTTAAAAAAAGTATTACCAACATTGAACATTGGTATAACATTCCATTTTATTCCAGATTACACAACTTTCATTTCAAGACAATGTATACAGTATGTTGCAAATGTGTTAGAAAGGGAAAAATTTATTGGCTTTTCTAAAGATACATGTGGTAGCTTCATTAGAACAATACACAGGTTACTTTATGCAATCAACTTGCAGGTTTTCAAATACAAGGTGAACAGGTTTCGTTAGAATCAGTTCATGTGTTTTGAAAGAAATTAAATATTGAAGAGAATGAAGCCAGTCAAGGAGATAGTGGTACACAATTGGATTTATAAGAAGAGTGTGAGTAATTGAAGAGATATTTTAGTACATTGAATATAGTTCGCCAGAGGGTAATGAATTTTTTTTTGGAACTAACACATCCATCCACAACTTCCATATGTCCACCACCAGTTAAAGTACAAACCAAAAAAGGGAAATATGAAGAGTAAAAAGAGTTAAGAGAGTGATGTGCATCATGATCTTTCATAGTGGGGATAAGCAGAGGCCTCGCATAGAAGTCAGATAACAAAGAGATCGTGTATAAATCCAACTGCAAGTCAATCGTCTAGCAAGTCTTCAAGACATATTTATTTGTCTTAGTTTCTTATTTCTTACATGACTATATTGAAGATATTGTTGATGTGGAGACTGGTGGAAATTGTGGTTTTTGTGTTATTGCATCTTTACTTAGATGGGGTGAAGAGTCGTGTCTTTGATTCGAAGGTAGTTAGATTGTGAAGTTTATCAAAATCATCAATTGTATTCTAACGTGTTTTATGACACAATCTTTAAAGTTAGGAGTTTGTTGCGAGTAGTAGCTTGGGAGTTTAGGGTTGTGACAAATGAATGGCGATTTTTGATATGGGTACCCTATTGCTTTTAGATACAGTGTGATATTGTCTTGTTGTTCAAGAATATTAACGTCATTTCCTTCCCACTAGAGGTAATTCCATTTATGTATGTGAGTAGACATAAGCTTATTGCAATTGATTTTGTTAACAATAGTCATTGGATTCATGTGAAGTTGAAACATCATTGTTCATAGCCCCTAGTCGTTGATTGCTGGAGACAGAACTATAGTGAAAGTGCAAGAGCATGTGAAACAACATATGCGAGACATATAAGGCACTGAATAAAAGTTGAAAAGTCAACATAATCTATTTTGTATTCATATTGTAATACACTATCCATTATATGTATATATTTTATCGGGTTAATTGTGATTGTACATATACTTTTGATTAAATATGATAATATTGTCATACTGTTTTGTTAAAAATGTCAAAAACTTATTTTTAAAAGCAAAAACATATAAAAACCCCACTACCTACCGTATTTTTTTAAATTCGTAAAATTTGGTATATATCGGATTTTTCATTATATCTGATACCTAGTATAAGTTACCGATTTTTTTGAAAAATTTGATAGTTACAAAAAATATTTTTTTAAAAAAACCATTGTCTTATACCGAATTTCTTGAAAAATCTAGTATTTCATTATACTTTTTCCATTAATCTATGAATTTTTACCGGATTTTTTCCAGAAATATCTAGTAATTATTCATAGAAATTAATAAAATTCGGTAACATTGGATAAATTCATGTAAAATCTCATAAAACTAAAAAATTATTTAAAAAAATGATATTCTTTAATAAAATATGGTAAAACACAACACTTTTTAAAAAAAACTGAAAAAAGATCATCAAGGACGTAACGATAAAAGTATTTCTTCAGGGGTTGTCAAGTATGACTGAAGGATGGCATAACAAAATCTTTAATTTTAGGTATGAGAAAGGTAAAAATTGTCTTCGCCCGCCTCATGCCTAAGTTTATAATCACCAACTACCACTTTGATCACCACCTACTACCTCCTCCAACCACCTTTAATCACCAATCTAACCATTAGTCACCACCATCAATTACTACTCTAATCACCACAGACCACCATTCTCTCTACCTCCATTAACCACCTCTGATCACAAATTTGACCCCTAGTGACCACCACTAACTACTACTCTAATCACCATACCATTTTTGGTTACCACCACCAACTTGTTAGGTCATCATTTTTGAGTCAACGTGAGAGAGAATTTATGTTGGAATCTTTCTTTATGAGCAACAAACATTGTGAGAGACACGTCACATACTCATCCAAAATCTTAAGTTAATAGGTGTGTGGATTCTCTCACTTATAAATACTTAAGTCTCCACTTTTCTAATCAATATGCAACTTTCACACACTTTATTTCTCAATAATTCTTGACTCAAACTTGCTTTTTCTCAACACAACTACCATCATTAACTACCACTCTGACTACCACCAACCATCACTAATCAGCATCACATATCACCATTTGGATCATCATCGTCACCACTTTGACACTAACTTACCGATAATCATCACTTTTAACCACTATTATTAAAACTACTACTAAAAAATATATTACTTATCTATAATATTTTTATTATTTACAAACCATATGACTTATTCTAAAAATATATTTATCATAAACAAGGTCAGCTTTAGGCCAAGGCAACCAGGCCTAAGGCCTCAACAAATTGAGGGCCTTAAAATTTAAAGAAGAATTAAAAATAATAATAAAGAATAACTAATATATATATATATATATATATATATATATATATATATATATATATATATATATATATAGGGGCCATATCAAGTGAGAAAGTCTTTCTTATGTGAGAGTGAGAGGGTTTCTTTTTAGCCTTTAGATTACATTGGATGGTTGAGATTATAATAAATGAATAAGTGAGTCACGTGCTTATGTTTTAAATTCATTGATGAAGTTATTTTTTTTCTTCTAAATCTTACTTCTCTCTCCTCATTTATTACGTGAGATTATTTAATCTTAGTCATAAATTTTGATCCAATGGCTTATAATTACTCCTCTCACTCTCATATAAGGGACCCCTTTCTCACTTGATATGTCCCCTATATATATATATATATATGCAGTAGCCTGGTGGTTAAGACATTTTTGTTTGAAAAAAAAGGTCTCAATTCAACTCTTGTTGTTGGATCGCTTTATAATTTTACACAATTTAATGAATTAATTTTTTTTAATAGAATACACGCCCTGGTAAAATAAGCACATGGTTAGATATAGTTTGTTTTCATTTTATATCTCTAATTATAAATGACTTTTTAATATAATTTTTTGAAATTCATAATGGGCCCTCAAGATTCATAATGGGCCCTCAAGTCATGTTTTGTTTTTGACGGGTTATATTTTCATTTTATAATTGGAAATTTCTTTTTCTACTCATATGTTTTTTAGGATGTCCTTGGCGAAAAAACCCAAAATACCCTCAGACATTGGATGTGTACATCTGAATTCACCTTAATTACGAAGATAAGGTGACATCACATATGCATCTCCGAAATCACCACGGTTAATTTTTTTATCAAATTGATTCATATATGCTTATCTGAAGCCACCTGATTGCCAAAATCGGATAGGCATATCTAAATTCCTCTCTGAGACAAACATAATCAAATTCCTTAAAACCAAAACAACAACACATAGATTCAACATAGATTATCGAAATTACATAGCTAGTTCAACAGAAATTTAACATTACATATTGTTAAAAACAGGAAGTTTAGGACGTCACAACATTTTGATAATATTTTCTCCCGATCTTTGAAGCTTCGCATCCACCTCAATCGGACTCTTAGAAGAGTATCGTTGAAAAATACTCCACATAACCTCTAAATAGTCATTTTTCTTGAGCTCAAATGAGGTGAACTTTATGTTTCTTTCACTGTCAAGTGAGGGTGAATGATACTCAAGCTTAACCCCCTTTAAATTCTTTGGATATTGCAAGAGAGAATTCAGTGTGGTAATCAGCTCGGGGAGCAACGTATCCTGTGAGAACCTGAATTGAAGTGGTGAAACCTCACCACTAAAGTAGACAAAAGCAAGGTGTGAATATGTTTGTGTCATTTCTGTTTGTGGTTTGTGATGATGACAAAATGGTTTGGAGACCCTATTTATAGACTTTTTGGAGTAATTTGGACCCAAGAAATCTTATCATGCAATCAGGACTTATTTCAGATATGAACATCCGAATTAACTTTTTTTTACCAAAATAAGGGGTATTCGGATATGCACGTCTGAAACTACCTCTGTGTTTTTTAAAAGTAGAAGGTTAATTCAGAAGTTCATATTCGAAATAAGCCTTGTTGTGTTTTTTTAAATAGAAGGTTATTTCGGATGTGCATATTCAAAGTATGCAGAACCAGAAATAGAATCATTTTTAGCAGAATAGTACCAAAGAGACATGGAAAAAATAAAACTGGTAACATTAAACTGTGGTAAAACTAAATATAGATATGTTATATATGTATTGAATCGTATAGATTTAACATTGTGCACGACAATACATTCAAAAAATGTTTTGATTACATTCTAAAGTGTATCGAACGAATTCTCACCGCTTAAATCTAAAACTGGATCTCTCTTTGACTTCTCCCTATTTTCTTCTCTCTCAAGCTCCATCAATTTGGTGAACTCCACCATCCTTTGAAAAAAGGGTTCCGACCAAGTTTCCACCTTTATTGCAGAATATGTCGTCCACTGGCATGATGTAGCTGGAATAGGACACCCCGGTTTCAAATAAACCAGTATAAAGTGACGCGATCGAAGGTACCCGATAAAAATGATGCGGTCAGACGGGTATTTAGGTAGGCGACTCTGAAGTGGGAAAAATGTATCAAAAATCCAAATCTCGTAGATCGATACACACCATTTTATATGCACTTGCTATAAGATGGACAAGCTCAGGGAAAGACATCAACTTTTCAAATGGTGTGTTACCACTAAGACATGGAACAAAGGCATTGTGAATTTTATCGAAGTTTGATTTATTCTCATATAGTCATGTGTAAAGTAACCTATTCACCATCAACTCCAAAATAAGTGTTTGGAAACACAAGAGTGTGATTCTCCTCTCGTTTACCATGTAAGCCAGAAACGGTATGATACCCGCAGTTACCATTTGTTCCCATATCAACGATCCTTTCAATGTATTTATGCAAAAAAAGAGGCATCTCATCAATGTAGATCATCGGTTGTTTTTTAATCGGGGGGTGTTTGTGGTTATTTTTTAATAGGCGGTGTACGATGTGGTTTGAAAATGTGAGCTCCCTTGTTAACACTTGCTTTGGATTTTGGGGTTGGAGAATCCGGGAATAGTGGACCAACTCCATGGTAAGATGGAGTTCGCCTTGTTAAACTGTCATCTTGTGTAGTTTTCACCTTTTTAGATGCACCTTTAGTTTTTATCGGTTGCGAATGAGGTTTCAAGTCGGTGATTTCTAGAAAGGCGATTTACCTCAACTGTTCTTATATATGCAATCTCATAGAGTCACCCACTTTAGAAAATATATCCATTATCACTTCCAACTCGATTGTGATGGTTATATTGGATGTGCCTTCCTTTGCTGGTCCATAGTCATCAAATTGAAGTCTTTTCCAATGAATGTAGACTTCATCTATACTTATGGGAGAATTGAGCTTCATCTTTTTAGAAATTAGACAAGCACATAGAAGCATGCAAGTTCTCCTAATTGTACACCCACACTTGAAACTATATGTCCCTATCGTCTTTGCTCGCTTCGCTTCATGAAAAATGAAACTCAATCCCGCCCAGGATATATTGTGAACCAACTGTGAGTAGAGAGTGTTGTCTTTGAATCGGTGTTATACCACAGTTTTTCTCCTACCAAAAGTTGTTTGAAATTCATTAGGTTGGTTTTAGAGCATTTGGTTCACCGTGTCCCATTCTCTACAAAGATATCCTTTGCTATCACCCAACTATTTCTTCAGCACCGCATATGAAGATTCGACTCTATTGGTTGTGGTGTTACCCAAATGTCTAACCTAGTCACTCTATGAACTTATAACTTTCTCTTTCACCTGATCAAGGATAGTAGATTCAACATATTTCAATAAATCGGGATATTCAACACACATGGGCCTGAAATGTACCACATCCTTCGTATACAACTCTTCTGTAGAAGAATTTAACACTACTACGAAAAATCCATTTAACAATGGTTGGAACATACATATAATCATGCAGGTTCAGGCGTTTTTGTGTAGAGTGTTCTTATAAATTTGTTACTAATAATAACGGTCTGGGACCGTTGTAGTATAATGGAAAGCATGCGTGATATTGTTGGTGCACAAGGAAGATAAAAGGCAAAAGGTATATTTACTGACAGCTTCAAAATAAGGATTTACAATGAATTTACAATAACCTACTCCACTAGGCTATTTATACACAAAATTAAATCTAAAAATATATCTTCTACAAAGATCTAAGAAGATCTAAGATATATATCTTCTAACAAAGATATAAACAATCTAAAAGATATTCCTAAATATAAATTAATATCTAATTAAATCTAAATTAATTCTAACACCATCCCTTAATTTATATTTACCCAAAACTGACAACACCAATTCCATCCCTTAAACCAAGAAATTGATCAGTTTTGATAGCCTTTGTCAGAACATCTTCCAGCTACTTCTGAGTGCTACAATGCACAACCTCTAATATTCCATTCTGAACTTGATTCCTCAGAAAATGATACTTGGTCTCAATATGCTTGCTTCTCCCATGCAACACTGGATTCTTGGCAAGATTGATTGCAGACTTGTTATCAATCATCAGCTTCAGAAGTTTATTTACCTCAACATTCATATCTTTTAGCAAGTTCAGAATCCACACAGCTTGACATGCAGTCAGAGCACCTGCAATATATTCAGCTTCACAAGTTGACAGAGCAACAACAGGTTGCTTCTTGGAACACCAAGAAATAGGACCTCCCAGAAATTTGAATAAGTAACCGAAAGTACTTCTTCTGTCAACTCTATCTCCGCACCAATCAGAATCAGAGTAACTCAAAAGTTCTGATTCGATCTTTCTTCCAGACAGAAATAACACTCCATATTTTAGAGTTCCCTTCACATACCTCAAAATCCTGACTGCTGCTTGGTAATGGGACCACTTTGGTTTTCTCATAAATCTGCTAACCATTCCAACTGCATAGCAAATATTAGGCCTGGTATTACACAAATACCTTAGAGAACCAACCATTTGTTTAAAGGTTGTAGCATCCACATCCTCCCCATCATAATCAGAGTTCAACTTCTGATTCGTATCAGCAAGTGTGAAAGCAACCTTGCAATTTTCTAGCTCAAATCTCTTCAGAAGCTCTAGTTCATACTTCATCTGATGTAAAATGATTCCTTTCTCAGAGTACATAAATTCCATCCCTAGAAAGAAACTCATTTTTCCAAGATCTGTCATCTCAAATGCATTCATCAGAACTTTCTTGAACTCAAATATCTCTTGTTCAGAACTTCCTGGAAGTAATATGTCATCAACGTACAAACAGACCAGAATCATATTATCTTCTGAAGTGTGCTGAACATAAACACCATACTCCATCTCACACTTCTGAAACCCTTGTTCCTTGAAAAATGAACCAATCTTCAAATTCCAAGCTCTGGGCGCTTGCTTCAATCCATACAATGCTTTGTGTAATTTGAACACCATCCCTTCCTGATTATTTTTCTCAAATCCAGGAGGTTGTGAAACGTACACCTCTTCTTGTAATGGACCATTCAGAAATGCAGATTTTACATCTAAATGCATCAGAGGCCAATTCTTGTTAGCAACTATTGCAATCACTAGTCTGATTGTTTCATGTCTCGCTACCGGTGCAAACACTTCAAAGTAATCCAGCCCAGGCTTCTGTAGGAAGACTCTTGCTACTAATATCGCTTTAAGTTTTCTAATTGATCCATCTGGCTTTAGCTTCTGCTTGAAAATCCATCTGACGTTGATGGCTTTCTTGCCTTTTGGAATTTATGTCAGCTTCCAAGTCTTGTTTCTCTCTATAGCATCAAGTTCTTCTTTCATGGCCTATAACCAAACTTGCTGCTTAAGAGCCTCTTTCGTACTCAAGGGTTTAGAGTCTACTAACATTGCACACTGAATAACTTCTCCTTCAGAGTTTACTTCAGTGTCTAGCAACATGTCAAACTCTGCAAATCTTCTTGAGATGCTTCTGAATCTTTGTTGCCTCTGAACTGGACCTTCAGAACTTTTGATACCAGAACTTTCCCCTTCAGAAGCACTTGCTTCAGAAATTGGACTTTCTCCAGAACCTTGACTGTCTTCAGAGTCTGGATCACCATTGGAGTCAGAGTCAGAATCATCTTCTCCTTTTGTATCTTCTTCAGAGTCAGAGTCTTTACCAGCTTCAAAAACATGTGTTTCTGACCTTTCTTCAGAAGTTCTATCATCAGAGTCAGGAAGAGACTTTTCCCAATTCCAAACTTCTGATTCCTCTACAATGACATCTCTGCTGAACTCAACTTTGTTAGTTTCTAGACAATAAAGTTTGTACGAACCTGTACTGTGACACCCCACCAGCAACATCACTTTACTTTTATCATCCAACTTCTGTCTTCTGGCTTCTGGGACATGTTTGTAACATACAGAACCAAACAACTTCAGATGACTAACACTTTTCTTATCTCCAGTCCACTTCTAAATAAGAACTATTTCCTTTAATTTCTTTGTTGGACATCTGTTGAGCACATAACATGCAGTTGCAACAGCTTCTCCCCACAGAGTATGAGGAAGCTTCTTCTCTTCCAGCATGCTTCTCACCATATCTAGCAAATTACGATTTCTTCTTTCAGCAAGACAATTGTGTTGAGTAGTATATGGAGCAGTAACCTCATGCTCAATTCCATTCTCCTCACAGAAACTTCTGAATTTTATGGAGTTATACTCACCACCACCATCAGTTCTAAGAATTTTTAGAGTCTGGCCACTCTGATTCTCAGCCTTCAGTCTGAACTTTTTGAATTCAGCAAACACCTCGTGTTTGAACTTTATGGGAGATACCCATGTCATTCTGGTGAACTCATCAACAAATGACACAAAGTATTTATTCCCTCCAGTCGATGCTACTGGAAACGGACCGCACACATCATAATGTACTACTCCCAAGGCATGTTTTGCTCTTGGAGCTACTTCTGATGCAAAAGGGTAATCTTGGTTGCTTACCTTCCATGCACACATTGCATGACTTTTCAGGCTTCTTGATTGTAGGAATTTCATGTACCAGATTCTTTGATTTCAGATGCCCTAAACTTCTGAAATTCAGATGACCAAATCTTTTGTGCCACAACTCACTCTCCTTGACAACACTTGTTGCACTAAGACATTCAGAGTCTGCATTTCTAACATTCACCTTGAATGTTCTGTTCCTTCCCTGCTCTGACTCCATAATCAGCTTCTGATTACAGTCATACAGCTTCAGAAGACTGTCCTTCATGGTAACTGAAAAACCTTTCTCAACCATTTGTCTCACACTCATCAGATTTTTTTTCATGCCAGGTACATACCAAACATTCTGGATCACTGCTTCTTTCCTATTGTTTAGAATGATTCTGACATTTCTCATACCTTCTGCATTGAGGTATTTATCATCAGCACATTTGATCTTTGTACTCTTCCCAGGGTCAAATTCAACCAACCACTTCTTCTTTCCAGTAAGATGGTTTGAACACCCTGTGTCCATATACCACCATTCTGATGAATTTAGATCATCAGGTTCAGAAGCCAACAATAGCATAGGTTCATCATCAGATTCTCCTCTTGCTATATTTGCTTCTTCTGACTTCCTTTCTTTGTTGGACCAATAATCTCTGGCATAGTGACCAAAGTTCTTGCAATAGTAACACTGAACATTCTTCTTGTCAGACTTCTCTTTTTCCTTTTGGATATTCTTCTGCCTATCAGAATTTGAAGCTTCTGACTTTTGACCACCATTAGTTTTCTTCCTGGATTTTGACCAAGTCTACTTCTGATGCTTCTTACCAGAAGTTACTTTCAGAGCCTGCTGCTCTACTTCTCTCTCAGAAGTTCTTACAGTCATACGCAACTCATGTGCCTCTAGACTACTTTGAAGCTCTTCAACTCTCATGGTGCTCAGATCTTTAGAATGTTCAATTTCTACCACAATGTAATCAAATTGAGAAGTTAAAGATCTCAAGATCTTCTCAATGATTACTTGTTCAGACATAGTTTCTCCACAAGCTTTCATCTCATTAGTGATCAAAATCACTCTAGAGATGAATTCAAAAACCTTCTCGGTGTACTTCATGTTGAGATTCTCATATTGCTTTCTGAGATACTGAAGCTTCACCTTCGTCACTGTTGCGTCACCACCGTAACATCTGACCAGTGTGTCCCATGCAGCCTTCGTTGTATCAGAATCAACAATCTTCTCAAACACATTCGCATCCACACATTGATGGATGTAGAACAACGCCTTCTGATCTCTCTTCCTCGGCGCCTTCTGTGCTATATTCTGGGCCTCTGTTGTATCTGCTTCTAACAGATTATAGCCATCAGTAAGAAGTTCTAACACATCTTGAGAACCAAATAACACGCGCATCTGGATCTTCCAACGATTCCATTTTTTGCCATCAAATACTGGAAGTTTGGAATGAATATCGCCACCATTTTCGTTCATCTTCTACCTTATACAATTTACGCAGAGTTTCCCAAATCAATATTTTCTCAAAAACCCCCCAGAATCAGAATATTGTAATTCTTAATCACAATACTTCTTTTCCCGTGGATTTCGAACCAGAGCTCTAGATACCAATTGTTGGTGCACAAGGAAGATAAAAGGCAAAATGAATATTTACTTACAGCTTCAAAATAAGAATTTACAATGAATTTACAATAACCTACTCCACTAGGCTATTTATACACACAATTAAATCTAAAATATATCTTCTACAAAGATCTAAGAAGATCTAAGATATATATCTTCTAACAAAGATATAAACAATCTAAAAGATATTCCTAAATATAAATTAATATCTAATTAAATCTAAATTAATTCTAACATATATCACAATAATTGTGCTTATCAACCATTGTGATATATACGGTACTAGGTTCGAAACCCAGCAACACTAAATAAATTACATTAGATCACAGTTAAAGTAGAAAACCGTTGTGAAATGTAACTATAGTTTATTATATACCAATGTATATTGCTTGTTTTACCATACACCTCATTAAAGAAATACAACCATTAAATTGGTAAAGAATTATATAATCTAAAAATTAAACTCTTCTTGAAAACCAACTTAAACACACTACTATATTATGAATTGCATGCGTCTCATCATGCATATTTTATGTTCTTTTACACATATATGGTTCAATAGTCGGATTCCTTCAGTGCATTGATATATTTTATTATTGTTTACCTCATCATCGCTGCTTATCATCGTGATTGTTATGATGACTTATCATCATAACAATAATGATCTTAACAATCACGATGATAAGCGATGATGACGAGGTAAAGTATAATAATAGATATTGATGTATTGTAGTAAACCGACCGTTGAATCATATATTATGGGTTAAAGAACATAAAATGTGCATAATGAGATGTATGCAATTCAGAAAATATTGATTGATATAGCTTGGATTTCAAATACATCTTAATTTTCAGATTATAAATTTCTATGTCAATTTAAATGATTTCATTTTCATTAAAAGGTTAGTGAAATAAACAATATACATAATATATAATAAACTAAACTTCATCTCCTGTCAACCTGTATAAAAATTTAAAGAACAAAACATTGCTAAGTCACAAGAAGTTTTTTTTCTTATGAGTTAACAATTTTTTGTTCTTGTTTTGAGAACATTTATCAACAAAAATATCATACAATAACACAACAAATACATGTAACACAATAAAAAACACACATTTTATCAACAAAACACTAACAGCATACAATAACACAAAATATATTAAGTTGCTTATATAACGCACCTTTTATTGAAAATAATCGTGGAACTATGAGGTTCATCTAGTTTGTGAAGTAATGGAAAAGAAATACAAGGTGAATGAAGTTTCCATAATGACTTCATACTTCTTATATTTTTTCCATTTCTACACAAACCATATGTATCTTATCAACTCATACTATACACATGCTACCACCATCATCATCACCATATGAGGTTCATCTAGTTTGTGAAGCCATGAAAAAAATAAGGTTGATGAAGTTAATACAATAGATTCATACTTCTTACATTTCTTTTCATAGCTTTTAAAACTAGATGAAGTTTGTTGTTGTAGTTGTTTCTCCATTCACTTTTCTTGAGCCCTACAAACACCATGAAAATTATCAACATGTGAAACCGCAAACTTATTTGTCAACAACACAACATGCAACAACAACATAGAATAACATACAAAAATATAAGAACCATAAACTATCTAACAAGAAGAAATTAATAGGAAAACCATGTGAAACATAACAACAACATACACGAAAACGAGAGAATAAGGAAAAATAAGAATACCTTTATGTAAGAGGAACAAGATCAATGGCTATACTGTAGAAAAGGAATTCTAATAATGAAGAAGAAGAGAAAAAAATATATTCTAGGGTTTTTCTATAAAAGATACGGTGTTACTGTCAAAGAGTGAGTGTTAATTCACTTATATATAAATATACTCACAATGGTTTACGTTACCAACCGTTATGAATGGATGCCTTAACGTTAAATGAATAATATATGTGAGGACACCGAGGTTCGAACCCAAGAAACCTGAATTTTATAACCACATTTATGGCAGCAACCAATATTATATGCTAACAATTTTTAATAAAAAAATAAAATAAAATGTGAGCGTTGTTGGAAATCCACCAATACACTATGATGAATTTCGACCACCACTTGATGATAAGTTATGAAACAAACAAATAAAAGAACAATGGAGATATTTCTGCAGAATTTCTATTCTGCCCACAAACTGTGGAAACTTTATTAATTCACTTTGCAACTGCAAAATACTGTGAATAAGTTCAATGACTTGAATTTAAAAATAAGGGTTACTCCCTCTTATTTATAGATTTAGGTTAGCTTGCTCCCTAAGCTAAATCCAAGCCCAAAATATCTCTTTACTAAATCAAATCTAATCTAGATTTAAATTCAAATCTATTTAAATCTAAACAAATCAAATCTTCTTTTGACACCTATGAATTACAATTTAACACACCACCTAATTCATTGTGTCTAAACTGTCTATGTTCATCATGGCCCTTAGCTTTCTGAATACTTCGACTTGCACTCCCTTCGTCATGATGTCTGCAATCTGATTCTCAGTTCTGCAGTGTTCCAAATTCATCTTCCCATCCGCTACCTGCTCTCGAAGATAATGGAACCTCATTTCGATGTGCTTACTTCGACCATGTGCTATTGGGTTCTTCTCCAGATTGATAGCTGACATGCTGTCTATCTTCATGGTAATTGCTCCATGATTTTTCCCTGTTATCTCTTCGACCAAGTTCACCATCCAGGTTGCTTGGCATGCACAAAGAGAAGCAGCTATGTATTCTGCTTCGCATGATGATAATGCTACTACTGGTTCTTTTCTCGAACTCCAAGCAATTGTTGCACCACCTAGCATAAACACATATCCTGCTGTTGACTTTCGATCTTCAGCATCACTACACCGACTCGAATCAGTGTATCCCACTAACTTGCATTCTTTTCTTTTATCAACTGCAGGAAACAGAATGCCATAATCGAAAGTTCCTTTGAGATACCTTAGTATCCTCTTCACAGCTGCTAGATGTGATACCTTTGGCTTCTGCATGAATCTACTTACCATACCTACACTGTATGCTAAGTCAGGCCTTGTATGACAAAGGTATCTCAATGATCCAATAAGTCTTCTGTATTGGGTTGGATCAACATCATCTTCATCTGCATCTTTTGACAGTTGTAGTCTTGGTTCTGCAGGTGTCGAAGTTGAGTTGCATTCTTCCATCTCAAACCTCTTGAGAATTTCCCCTGCATATCTTCTTTGATGCATCATCAAACCTCTACTGCTTTTGTAGAATTCGATACCAAGGAAATATGAAATCTCACCCAAATCAGACATTTCGAATTCCTTGCTAAGATCAACTTTGAAGTCTTCGATCTCACTCTTGCAGCTACCTGTTATCAACAAATCATCTACATAGAGACATAGTATAAGCAATTTACTCTTGCTTCTTCTTACATATACTCCATGTTCAGTTATGCACTTCACAAATTCCTTCTCCCTTAGAAAACTATCAATTTTCTTATTCCAAGCCCTTGGAGCTTGTTTCAAACCATACAGGGCTTTATGTAGCCTGTACACCTTTCTTTCTTCGTCATGTTTCACAAACCCAACTGGTTGTTTAACATAAACTTCTTCATCTAAGGGTCCATTTAGGAATGCACACTTCACGTCCATCTGACATATGTGCCAACTGTTGATTTCTGCTAGACCAACAACCAACCTGATTGTTTCGATCCTAGCAACAGGTGCAAAAACTTCGTCGAAGTTTATTCCTTCTTTCTGTAGAAATCCTTTCGCCACAAGTCTTGCTTTGTGTCGAGTTACTTCACCTTTCGAATTAGTCTTCACTTTGTATACCCACTTGACATCAATTGCCTTCTTGCCTTGAGGCAATTCAACAAGTGACCAAGTGTTGTTGTCTTCGATAGACTTTACTTCTTCGTTCATTGCTTTCACCCACTTCGAATCCTTTAATGCTTCAGCTGCATTAACAGGTTCGACATCTGCATAAAAAGCATAATATACCAGCTCACCTTCATCATCTATTACATCATCTGATGTAATCACACAATCTTGCAATCTTGCAGGCATGCGTCTTGTTCTTTGAGGTCTGCTTGTACTGGGTATATCTGCTGGCTCCTCTTGTCGAACTTCTCTTTCGACTTGAGTTTCTGGCTCTTCGAATAAGATTCCCACTGAATCTTTCTTGACATTTGCAGTCCAATCCCATTCTTTGAACTCATCTATGATCACGTCCCTGCTGATCACAATCTTCTTGTTCTCTGGATCGAACAACTTGTAGCCTCCTGTCGAATGATATCCAACTAGGATCATTTGACTTGACTTGTCATCAAGTTTCTTTCTCAACTGATCTGGCACATGTCTATGTGCAATAGATCCAAATACTTTCAGATGACTTAAGCTAGGCTTCACACCAGACCAACATTCTTCTGGAGTAATTCCTTCTAGCTTCTTTGTAGGACTTCTGTTCAAAATGTATGTTGCAGTCGAAATAGCTTCACCCCAGAACTCTTTGGGTAAATTCTTGCCTTTCAACATACTTCTCACCATGTTCATGATGGTTCGATTTTTCCTTTCTGCAATTCCATTTTACTGTGGAGTATAGGGTGGCACCACCTCATGCACAATCCCTTCTTTTTCACATAATCTGTCGAAATCTTTCGACACATATTCTCCTCCACCATCAGTTCTCAGAACTTTGAGCTTTCCACCACTTTGTCTTTCGACCATGGACTTGAACTTGATAAATACTTCGAACACTTCACTTTTCTTCTTGATCAGGTAAGTCCATAGCTTTCGACTGAAATCATCTATGAATGTAACAAAGTATTTGTTACCTCCCATCGAATCCACCTGGATTGGTCCACATACATCAGAGTATATGACTTCGAGATTAGCCTTCGATCTGCTTCCTGCATCCTTGCTGAAGCTGTTCTTGTGTTGCTTCGCTTGCACACATTCTTCACATACTTCATTTGGAATGTCAATTTCAGGCAATCCTGAAACCATATTTATTCTCTTCAAATCTCTGATGTCTCTGAAGTTGAGATGACCTAGTCTATAATGCCATATCCATTCATCTCTGCTAGCTGCAGTCGAAAGGCACTTGTGCTCCATCACATTTAGTTCAATCTTGAAGGTTCGATTCTGAGACATAGGAGCCTTCAAGATTACTCTCCCATTTGCATCAACAACTCTCATCAACTTATCTTCGATTGATACTTTATAATTCTTTTCGACCAACTGCCCTATACTGAGCAAATTGCTCTTCATGCCTGGTATGTACAATACATTCGAAATTACTGACTTCTTGCCATCTTTCCTCATGATCATAACATCACCAATACCTTCAGCTGCTAGGGTGTTGTCATTCGCAAATTTTACCAAATTTTTCGTTGAGGGTTTTATGTTGACGAACCAGTCTTTCCTTCCAGACATATGTGATGAACATCCTGAATCCAAGTACCATTGGTCCTTGAATCTGTCTTCATCTCTTGTTGTGACCATCAGCATCATCTCTTCTTCTTCTTCTTCATGTTTTGCCAGTTTTGCATCACTTTCTTGATTCTTTCGTTTTTCTGGACAATCACTCGAATAGTGACCATACTTCTGACAATTGTAACATTGAATGTGACTCTTATCAGGTTTTCGACCACCACCTCTTCCTCTGTTTGCAGCACCACCTCTTTGGTTGTCGTGGTGTGGTCTTCTTTGATTCGACACGTCTCCTTCGATTTGGTTTCCTCTACCATTCGATTTGTTGTAGCCACCTCTACTTCTGTCGAAATACTTTCCTTTGCCTTTGGTCTCTTTTGCTGAATGTGCCTGCAAGGCCACATCACTCTTCGATTTTCCTGCAGCTCTTTCGTTCATTCTTTGTTCATGAGATTCGAGTGTCCCTTGAAGCTCTTCCTTTGTCAATTTCGACAAGTCTTTCCCTTCTTCGATCGCCACCACTATGTGATCGAACTTAGGAGCTAAGGATCTCAGGATCTTCGAAACAACAGCTCTTGTTGTTAATGTTTCTCCACATGTCTTGATTTGATTCACTAGTTTTGTAACTCTAGTGAAGAAATCAGATATGTTTTCACTGTCTTCCATCTGAAGCAGTTCATAGGTCCTTTTGTGAGTTTGTAACCTCACTTCTTTCACCTTCTCAGCGCCTCCAAAAGACTTCTCCAGGATCTCCCAAGCTTCTTTTGCAGATTCTGAATCACCAATCTTCTCGAAATTGTCTGGACTGACACATTGATGAATTATAAACAATGCTTTATAACTCTGTTTCTCAGATTCTGTATATTTCTTCTTTTCTTCTTCTGAAGCGTTTTCGCCAAGCGCTTCGACTCCATCTTTTACAAGGTCCCAAAGGCCTTGACACCTTAATAGGACTTTCATCTGCTTGCACCAATTCTCATAGTTGTCAACTTTCAGAATTGGCAGCGTTGCTGGATAGTTTGCATTCCCATAACTTGTCATCTTGAATTCTTCAATCGTTCTTGATTGATACTTCCCTTGAATCGAAACACAAGCTCTTGATACCAGATGTTGGAAATCCACCAATACACTATGATGAATTTCGACCACCACTTGATGATAAGTTATGAAACAAACAAATAAAAAGAACAATGGAGATATTTCTGCAGAATTTCTATTCTGCCCACAAACTGTGGAAACTTTATTAATTCACTTTGCAACTGCAAAATACTGTGAATGAGTTCAATGACTTGAATTCAAAAATAAGGGTTACTCCCTCTTATTTATAGATTTAGGTTAGCTTGCTCCCTAAGCTAAATCCAAGCCCAAAATATCTCTTTACTAAATCAAATCTAATCTAGATTTAAATTCAAATCTATTTAAATCTAAACAAATCAAATCTTCTTTTGACACCTATGAATTACAATTTAACAAGCGTCTGGGTTTAGAGATGTCACCAGTGTTCGAAAGAGTTGTGGTGAATTGGACGTTGTTGTTTGTGTGTTTTGTAGTAGTGTAATATATTCGTCCGTGCACCCATTATCTTCTCGACCATAACACCAGATTTGATCATGTTTCCGTCTTCATCCTTTTTTTCTTTGGCTCCAATTGCGGGTTTGAGCTTAGATCTCACATTTTTTGTTATATGATACCGACAAAGTAATACGGTTGATGTAGGAAACACACTACCAACCACATTTATAGGGGCATTATCTTGGTCGGTAACAATGACACTAGACATATTTTGCGGATCCATCAATAAAGTCTTGCATATAACCAATGCCCATGCAATATTGTCTTCTTTCTCAAATTCTAGAAAGCTGAATCCAACCGAAAATGTCTTGTCCATAGATGTGACACCAACAATTTCTAGAAGCATAAGCCTATACTTATTGGTCTTGTACGTCGAATCAATAATAAGGACGGTTGAAAATGTATTGAATAACTTGATACTTTCTGGATCAGTACAAAATATGTCACGAATACTAACGTTGTCCTCACAAACTCTGTACCTTGAAACATAGTGGTTATCGTTTTGGATATGCATATCCGAAATTAACTCTGAAATTTTAAATCCAACTTAAATATAAAACGCTGAAAAAAAGAAATTTCGGATATGCATATCCGAAATATTTTAAAAATGTGATTTAAAATGCGTTCGGATTTGTATATCCAAAGAATATTTTCGGATTTCAAACGTGTTTTCATTATATATGAGTGGGTTAAAAAATTCTTTTATAATTTTACAAAATTTAGTGCTTTAATTTCATTTTATATCTCCAATTGCATATGGTTTTTTTATATAATCTTTGAAAATTCATAATGGGTCATAAAATCAAGCTTTTTTTATGATTATCTATTATAATTTTAAAATTTTATTTATAAATTTTATTATCATTTATAATTAAACATTTAAAAATTTATCCTACGACCATATTATTTATTATCAAATTTTTATGATTAAATATATTCATTATTATTTGTAAGAGTGTAAACTCAATACATTGATTTGATTCGATTACATCGATATTAATATAAAATTCATATTTTTTTCCTTAATACATTTTCATGTTTTCATATATCTATTTCCCTTTTAACTCTTCATCATCGAAACGTTTACCTTCCACGCACCAACCATTACACTACGCCACCGCCACATCCGGTAACAACCACTTCCACCACTCTTTTTTTGAGTATGATAGAGTGACTTTCTCCTCTTTCTCTCTATGAAATAAAAGGGAAAAACAAAATTAAAAAAAAAAATCAAAGTTAATTATTTAATTTTTTATTAATTTTTATTATTTATCAGGAGTTTCTGAAAAGTAAGGACCAACCCTGATCATAAATATTTATATTTTAAACTTGTTTAACTTTTAAAATTTTCATATTAATTTTAAAATTTTAAAATTTAAAACAAAAACTTACATTTTTAAAGATTTCAAAACCGAAAATCATTCGATCTAAGGTTATTAAATTACACATGGTTGTAATATAATTGTATAATTAGTCATGTCGGTACCAGTCTTTTTTTTTTTCTTTCCCCTTAGTGCTTAAGACTCCCCTTTTGACCTGTCACTAATACTTTAATCTTCCCTATCAATCTATTCTAACATAAAAACAATTGGTTCTACTCTATGCCAGGTGGACCGTTGTCTCAATTATAATATATGAAACAACAAAATGTGTAGGTCTAGTATTAAAAAGAAGACGTAACTGATCAATTACAAAACAAAAATTTGATGTGATTGGCACCTCAAGAAGATAAATCTTCAAGTAGAAGCCGAATGGTTATCGGATGCAAATGCAATCCAAATTCAACATCCTTTCTGAGTCACTTCATGAATCCATGATTGCCAAAGATGATATGCTTGCCTCAATACATTGTATAATTGAAGGTTGTTTTGATATTTTAAAAAGTAGCTGAACATAATAGAAATAGATTTAAATAAAGGGAATTTTTAATACACTATTATATGAATGGAAAAAATCTCTGAAAATCGTCTTAATTACTATTCGAATATATATATTCCAACGAATTCATATATTTCATTCGAAATATATATCTGAAATAATTTAATATTTGATTTTTAGAGGGTTTTTGAATATGTATATCTGAAATAACTTAACATCTGAACTTTATTTTAATTTTATTTGAAATTTAATTTATAATTATTATAAATCTGAATCATATTTATTTTAAACACATAAAATTTTGTTGCTAATTATTTATTTTAAATTTGTTCTTCATTTTATTTAAAAAGTAAAGGTTATATTATAAGATTGCTCTAGTTATTTGTATAAATTGTACGAAAAAAATGAGAGAAGAATTTATTCTAACTTTTCAAATAGTCATTTGTGTTGGAAATTCACTAAATATCTATGATGAATTTCTACCAATCTTGATGAACAAGATTGATATCACCACACAATGACAATGAATTATGAAAAAAGAAAAGAAAAGAAAGAAGACAATTATTTTCTGCAGAGTTTCTCTCTACTCATAAACTGTGGAAAACTTTATTAATCACTTGCAACTGCAAATTCTGTAATTACAATAAATTGACTTAATTGTCTTGATTACAAAAATAGGGGTCACTCCCTCTATTTATAGATTTAGGTTAGCTTGCTCCTAAGTCAAGGCCCAAAACTATAAAAGTCCAAAATATCTATTTTGGTATTAAATCAAATCTATCTATTTTAGATCTAAATCAAATCTATCTAAATCTAAAAGAAATCAAATCTGTGTGTAGCTTGCTTCGATCCACAAGCTCTTCGACTGGGCAACCTCCCTTCGACACACGCACTGTTTCGACACAATCGAATTACAATTTAACACATCACCTAATTCATTGTGTCTAAACTATCTATATTTATCACGGTTCTTAGTCTTCTGAATACTTCGACCTGCACTCCCTTCGTCATGATGTCTGCAATCTGATTCTCAGTTCTGCAGTATTCCAAATTCATCTTCCCAACTACTACCTGCTCTCGAAGATAGTGGAACCTCATTTCGATGTGCTTGCTTCGACCATGTGCTATCGGGTTCTTCGCCAGATTGATAGCTGATATGTTGTCGATCTTCATGGTAATTGCTCCATGATCTTTCCCTGTTATCTCTTTGACTAAGTTCACCGTCCAAGCTGCTTGACATGCACAAAGAGAAGTAGCTATGTATTCTGCTTCGTATGATGATAATGTCACTACTGATTCCTTTCTTGAACTCTAAGCAACTGGTGCACCACCTAACATAAACATATATTCTGTTGTTGATTTTTGATCTTCAGCATCACTACACCAACTCGAATCAGTGTATTCCACTAACTTGCATTCTTTTCCTTTATCAGCTGCAGGAAACAAAATGCCTAGTTGAGAGTTCCTTTGAGATACCTTAGTATCCTCTTCATTGCTGCTAGATGTGATACCTTTGGCTTCTGCATGAATCTACTTACCATACCTACACTATATATTAAGTCAGGCCTTTTATGACAAAGGTATCTCAATAACCCAATAAGTCTTCTGTATTGGGTTGGTTCGACATCATCTTCATCTGCATCTTTCGACAGTTACAGTCTTGGTTCTGCAGGTGTCGCATTTGAGTTGCATTCTTCCATCTCAAATCTCTTGAGAATTTCTCCTGTATATCTTCTTTGATGCATCATCAAACCTCTACATCTCTTGTAGAATTCGATGCCAAGGAAATATGAAATCTCACTCAATTCAGACATTTCGAATTCCTTGCTGAGATCACCTTTGAAGTCTTTGTTCTCACTTTTGTAGCTACATGTTATCAACAAATCATCGACATAGAGACATAGTATAAGCAATTCACTATTGCTTCTTCTTACATATACTTCATGTTTAGTTATGCACATCACAAATTCCTTCTCTCTTAGGAAACTATCAATTTTCTTATTCCAAGCTCTATGAGCTTGTTTCAATCCATACAGGGCTTTATGTAGCCTGTACACCTTTCTCTCTTCGTCATGTTTCACAAATCCAACTGGTTGTTTAACATAAACTTCTTCGTCTAAGGGTCCATTCTAGAATGCACACTCCACGTCCATCTGACATATGTGCCATCTGTTTATTTCTGCTAGACCAACAACCAACCTGATTGTTTCGATCCTAACAACAGGTGCAAAAACTTCATCAAAGTATATTCCTTCTTTCTATAGAAATCCTTTCGCTACAAGCCTTGCTTTGTGTCGAGTTACTTCCCCTTTGGAATTCATTTTCAATTTGTATACCCAGTTGACATCAATTTCCTTCTTGCCTTGAGGCAATTCAACAAGTGACCAAGTCTTGTTGTCTTCGATAGGCTTCACTTCTTCGTTCATTGCTTTCACCCACTTCGAATCCTTCAATGCTTCAGCTGCATTGACAGGTTCAACATCTGCATAGAAAGCATAATGTACCAAATCACCTTCATTATCTATCACATCATCTGATATAATCATACAATCTTGCAATCTTGCAGGAATGCGTCTTGTTCTTTGAGGTCTGCTTGTACTTGGTTGATTTATAACTGCTGGTTCCTCTTGTCGAACTTCTCTTTCGACTTGAGTTTCTGTTCTTCAAGTAGGATTCCCACTGAATCTTTCTTGACATTTTCAGTCCAATCCCATTCTTTAAGCTCATATATGATCACGTCCCTGCTGGTCACAATCTGCTTATTCACTGGGTCGAACAACTTGTAACCTGCCATCGAATGATATCCAACTAGAATCATTTGACTCGACTTGTCATCAAGTTTTCTTCTCAACTGATCTGGCACATGTCTATGTGCAATAGATCCAAATACCTTCAGATGACTCAAGCTAGGCTTCACACCAGACCAACATTCTTTTGGAGTAATTCCTTCTAGCTTCTTCGTAGAACATCTGTTCAAAATGTATGTTGCAGTCGACACATCTTCACCCAAAAACTCTTTAGGTAAGTTCTTGCCTTTCAACATATTTCTCACCATATTCATGATGGTTCGATTCTTCCTTTCTGTAGTTCCATTATGTTGTGGAGTATAGGATGGCACCACCTCATGCATAATCCCTTCCTTTTCATATAACTTGTCGAAGTCTTTCTACACATACTCTCTACCACCATTAGTTCTCAAAATTTTGAGTTTTCGACCACTTTGTTTTTCGACCATAGACTTAAACTTGGCAAATACCTCGATCACTTCACTTTTCTTCTTGATCAGGTAAGTCCACAGCTTTCGACTGAAATCATCTTGAATGTAACAAAGTATTTGTTACCTCCCATCGAATCCACCTGGATTGGTCCATATACATCAGAATATATGACTTCAAGAATAACCTTCGGCCTGCTTCCTACATCCTTGCTGAAGCTATTCTTGTGCTGCTTCGCCTTCACACATTCCTCACATACCTCATTTGGAATGTCGATTTCTGGAAATCCTGAAACCATATTTCTTCTCTTCAAATCTCTGATGTCTCTAAAGTAAAGATGGCCTAGTCAATAATGTCATATCCATTCATCTCTACTAGCTGCAGTCGAAAGGCACTTGTGCTCTATCACATTTAGTTAGATATTGAAGGTTCTATTCTGAGACATATGAGCCTTCAATATTAATATTCCATTTGCATCGACAACTCTCATCATCTTATCTTCGATCGACACTTTATAATTATTTTCGACCAACTGCCCTATACTGAGCAAATTTCTCTTCATGTCTGGTATGTACAACACATTGGAAATTACTGACCTCTTGCCATCTTTCTTCAGAATCATAACATCACCAATACCTTCAGCTGCTAGGGTATTGTCATTTGCAAATTTTACCATATTTTTCATTGAGGGTTTTATGTTGACAAACCAATCTTTCCTTCCAGACATATGTGATGAGCATCCTGAATCCAAGTACCATTGGTCCTTGAATCTATCTTCATCTCTTGTTGTGACCATCAACATCATCTCTTCTTCTTCTTCATGTTTTGCAAACTTTGCATCACTTTCTTGATTATTTCTCTTTTCTGGACAATCGCTCGAATAGTGACCATACTTCTGACAATTGTAACATTAAATGTGACTCTTATCAGGTTTTAGATCACCACCTCTTCCTCTATTTGCAACACCACCTCTTTGGTTGCCTTGGTATGGTCTTCTCTAATTTGACACATTTCCTTCGTTCTGGTTTCCTCTACCAGTCGATTTGTTGTAGCCGTCTCTACCTTTGTCGAACCACTTTCCTTTGCCTTTGGTTTCTTTTACTGAATGTGCTTGCAAAGCCACATCACTCTTTGACTTGCCTGCAACTCTTTCAATCATTCTTTTTTTATGATATTCAAGCGTCCCTTGAAGCTCTTCCTTTTTCAATGTCGACAAGTATTTCCTCTCTTCTATAGCCACCACCATGTGGTCGAACTTAGGAACCAAAGATCTCAATATCTTTGAAACAACCGCTCTTGTTGTTAATGTTTCTCCACATACCTTAATTTGATTCACTGGTTTTGTAACCCTAGTAAAGAAATCAGATATGCTCTCACTATCTTCCATCTGAAGGAATTTAATACGTTCTCTTGTGAGTTTGTAACCTCACTTCTTTCACCTTTTTTGCACCACCAAAAGACTTCTCAAGAACCTCCCAAGCTTCTTTTGCAGATTCTAAATCACTCACTTTTTCAAAATTTTCTAGATTCATACATTGATGAATTATAAAGAGTGCTTTATAACTGAGCTTCTCAGATTGTGTGTTTCTTATTTTCTTCTTCTGAAGTATTTTCTCCAAGCGCTTCCAATCCATCCTTTACAAGACCCCAAAGACATTGACACTTGAATAAAACTTTCATCTGTTTGTACCCATTCTCATAGTTGTCTACTTTCAGAATTGATAGAGTTGCTGGATAATTTGAATTCCTATAACTCACCATCGTAAATTCTTCTTCTTTCTCAATCGTTCTTGATCGATACTTCCCTTGAATCGATTAACCGAGCTCTTGATACCAGATGTTAGAAATCCACCAAATATCTATGATGAATTTCTACCAATCTTGATGAACTAGATTGATATCACCACACAATGATAATGAATTATGAGAAAAGAAAAGAAAATAAAGAAGACAATTATTTTCTGCAGAGTTTCTCTCTGCCCGCAAACTGTAGAAAACTTTACTAATCACTTACAACTGCAAATTCTGTGATTACAATGAATTGACTTAATTGTCTTGATTACAAAAATAGAGGTTACTCCCTCTATTTTAGATTTAGGTTAGCTTGCTCCTAAGCCAAAGTCTAAAATTATAAAAGCCCAAAATACCTATTTTGGTACTAAATCAAATCTATCTATTTTAGATCTAAATCAAATCTATCTAAATCTAAAACAAATCAAATATGTGTATAACTTGCTTCGATCCACAAGCTCTTCGACTGGGCAGCCTCCCTTTGACACACACACACACACACACACACACACACACACAGACACACACACAGACACACACACACACACACACACACACACACACACACACACACACACACACACACACACACACACACACACACACACACACACACACACACACACACACACACACACACACACACACACACACACACACACACACACACACACACACACACACACACACACACACACACACACACACACACACACACACACACACACACACACACACACACACACACACACACACACACACACACACACACACACACACACACACACACACACACACACACACACACACACACACACACACACACACACACACACACACACACACACACACACACACACACACACACACACACACACACACACACACACACACACACACACACACAGTTTCGATACAATCGAATTTCAATTTAACAATTTAACATATTAATATTCTTAATGTATACCTTAACTTCTTTCAATTTAAAAGATACATCTTTAGCTTTATTTTGTTTTAAATAAATTGATATTTTAATTGGGAATAGTTTTAAAAGAATCCAATAAAGTTGTTTAAAAATTTTAAAATCTAAATAATTTATTCTAAATAAGAATTACTATTATAATTTATAATTTATTTTTACTATGTTATTTTGATAAATGATTATTTTAAGAAGTTAATAATAGTTAGAGATTTTAATTTTAATTTCAAATGACGTGTTTAATTCAGATATGCATATTCGAAAATCCATTAAAATGAAATATAGGAGTTCGTTCGGATATGCATATCTGAAAACTCTCTGAAAATAAAATATTGAGTTCGTTCGGATATGTATATTCAAATTAAAGAGGGTATTACGAGAATTCCACCAAGAGTTTTTAAGAAGACATAAAGGTGGATAAAGAAATTGCCTTGAATAAAAAAGAATAGAACATATCAGATTAAAGATTCAATGATATTGTTTTGATATTTTATGAGCCGAACAAATAAGAATTCTAAATAAGTGTAAAAGGAAAATATATAATAAGCTAAAATTTTATTCTATTATATCTTATACTAGGGGTGTTTAGTGGTTCGGGCGAATCCAAACCAAATCGGAATCCAAATCAAACCAATATATTTGGGGTGAATATTTTTCAATTCGAACAAAAACCGAACCGAATCAATAAAAACCAATATTAATTGGTTCGAACATCAAATTTCTAATTTGCTACCCATAAACCCAAACCAAACCAATAAAAATAACATAATTGATTCATATATTAAATTACTAATTTTAATTGAGTCATTACTTATTTATTTGAATAAAGAGAATAATTGTTATAGCAATTACCAAGTACCAATAATAATGAAAGAAACCAAAAGTTCTAGCAATTATCAAGTACCAACAGTAATGACTGTCTCTCGATATTTCTGATGAAAAATGAAACGACATACATCATTCAAATTATCAGAACCAACCATATCAATCAATAATAAAACACATCACAAACATTATCAAATATTAAGTGAAATACAACAACAATATGATCATGGTGGTGGTCATAACTTGTTTAGAGATATGTGTGTCATGTGTTTAATATTTAATTTTTATATTTTAGTGTGTAAATAAATAATTAAAATATATATTTTTGTATATTTATTTTTAATATACCCGATACATCCAATTCAAACCAATCTATTGTTTTTCCGATTGATTTGGTGTTGGATTTATTATAAAAATATAGAAATGCAATCCAAACCAATCCATTTTTCTTTCATTGGTTCGGGTATCAAATTCTCTCAAAACTGAACCAAACCGGACAACGAACACCCCTATCGTATACTATTTCTTTTTCTCATATATTTCATTCATCCAAAAAAAATCTTCAAATTATCACAAATTTAATAGTAAAATATGTTAGAACAAAATTTGGTTCTGCATCTAATCTCTAGTTTTGATGATAACAATGCATATATTTTACATGTAACAATTTTGTGTTCTAATAGTTTATTTAAGTGTGCAGAAATAATATTCTATTTTATTCAGGAAAAGATCATTAGAATTATTGATGACACCAGTAGAATAACTAATGTATTTACTTCTCAAGAAACATCAACAATTCTGATGAATTTTGAATGTTCACTAGAAGAGAATATCCATGTTTACTCCAGATCAAAAACCAAGATGTGTTTCTTAGATAAGCTTTTGCTTTCAGTTCATAAGTCAAGTTGTGTTTCTAACAAAAGTATTTATGTGTAAGCTTTTACTTCCAGCCAGAAATTAAGACTTACTTCATCAGATAAGCTTTTGCTTCCAGTTTAGATATCAAGATTTATTTGTCAGATAACTTATTGTTCCAAGTGTGAAGAGAATGTTCTAATTTTGAAGTCTCTGATACCTTTAGGAATGTTACAATAAAACGTCTTCTAGAATATTTATCATTTCACATTAGAAATACTCCATCAGAAGATTAAGAACAAAAATGTAATCTCTTCTGCACTCTCTTCACTACTTTAGATCATAAGTATCTCATCAGAAGAAAAGATCAGAAACTTGTACAAGAAGAATCTAGTACAACAGTACAAGACCTATTCCACTACGGTGAATAGTGCATTTTACGATTTAAAATTTTTTGTGCTCTTGTCTCCCATGATCTCATGCTACCGTTATGGCAACTGACAAATGAAAGTGGCGTTTTGTACAAAATCCAACGGTCTACTTTCTCAGCATATATAAAGGGATGACTACCTCATTGAAGATGCAAGGAAATATATAGAAAAACAATTTTTAGCATCAATAAATTGAAAAGAAAAAGCTACTGTGCAAATAAATTCAAGAGAGAATATTTAAGAGAAAATCACAACACAAAGAGTTGTTGCTCATTTTTGTGCTAACTTTTATTATCTAAAAACACAAGGAGTTGTTGCTCATATTTTGGTTTTTATTATCATTGTTGTATAAACAAGAGTTTTTGCTCATATTTATGTGTAAACATTTGTTCTTCATTGTAGTGTTAAATCTTATTTTTAGAAGCACTATTGTAAACATTGTTTGATTGTAAATCTGTTGAGATTTGTTTCCTCAAGTGACTAAGTTGTAGTTTGTATACTTGAGATGGCTAAGCTATTTTTCTAAACTCTTAGAAGTTGTTTGTAATCTTTCAAGATTAGTGGATTAAGTAATTTTTAAAGTCAAAATTACCTTGGCAGGTAGAAAAGAGTAGCCTTGTTTAAGGTGAACTTGTATAAATCGATTGTGTCATTTTTCCTTCTTACATTGTCTATCTTGATTGTTTATGAAAAGTATTTCTAAAGAAAAAGTTTTTAAAAACCCAATTCAAATTCCCCTTTCTTGTGTTTTCTCTACCTTCAATTGGAATCAGAGCTCCAACTCTGTTATTGATTTTCCAATTAAACACTTAATCGTGTAGAGAGGTCCAGTGTGAGAAAAACTTTAATGCCCACTTCTTGTAAGTACGAAGTTCGCCTAAGAGGGGGGTGAACTAGGCACTTTAAATTTTTTCTGGTTTTTAGTGATGATGGATAATATTTTTCTGGTTTATGGTGTGCTTATGAAAGAGTAAAATGCAGAAAAATAAAGAGACACAAGTGATATATCCTGGTTCCCCTCACAGTCCGAGAGTACTCCAGTCCCCTTTCAACATGAAATAGATTTCCTTATAGTGGCAAACTTAAAACAAGAACTACCAAAACCAAGAACAATCCTCTTAGATATTCACTATGTCAACAATGAGAACAATCCTCTCAAGGTGACCTTACTTGTATCCAACAATCCTGGAAAAACAAGATTACAAAACCACTTGAATTTATTTTCAACAATCCTGAAAAAAATAAGAAAGTGTATATGTAACATGGTGGGAGAACTGGCTTGGTTGTTTTGTGTTTGATCGCAAATGTTGCGTGTGATACGGTGGGAGAACCGACTATGGTTTTGCGTTTGTTTTCGCAAATGTTTCGGTTGAGCAAGAGTCGCCACCGACTTTTTATTTTATCCTAAGGAAAGGTTTAAAAAGCACAGCAAAAACCTTTGTGATTTTTCTTGGGTTCGGGGAGTAGATTATAGAAAGGGAAGGTATTAGCACCCTTTCTATCCATGGTTATCCATGGGCTCTTAGGTACTTGCTTAGATCAACTTGCCTTGGTTTTCAATTGTTTGAAATGGTGTTTTGTGTGTGGTTTTTGAAAAGGTTTTTGAAAAAGATGCCTTGTATAGGCTACCCTTGTAACAATTCTTTACTCGAATGTTTTACAAAAGGTGTTTGTCTTTTTGAAAAGATGTTTCAAGGTTTTTTTGAAAGTTTGTTTTGAAAGTGTTTGTGAAGTGTGGTTTGAAAATAGGCAAGTGTTTTCTTTTGCAAATGGACAAGTACTTAAGAGCTATCTACCCTAAAGTTCTCAAAGATTTTTGTTTATGTTTTTAACCCTTTTAACAATTTTGTTCCACCATTGCATTTGGTGGACAATCTTGTATTAGGAGGTGAAAGGGACGGGCGTGGGTCATTGTTTAGACCATGATTGCAATAGTATTAAATGTCTTTGGGCAATTTTTCTTTGAAAGGGACTTGATCATTTTAGGCAACTTTTCGAAAGCGTCATCGAGAGACTATGATCATTTGATTGTTTGTTTTTACCCAAAGAAACCTAACATGCAACATGGCCCAATTATTTGAAGGCAACAAGTGGAATACCCTAGGGGTGTAAGTGTGAGATGTGTTGTCATTTTCATGCTTTTTGTCTTGTATTAGGTCAAACTACTTTTGTTCGTTTTATTTGCATACAAACCCTAATTCTAGCATGGTATATTTAGAAAGCGTTTAAAGTGCGAAAAGTAAAATTCCTACACTATTACAACACAATATGGGAAGGGGGGTACAAATGTTCAAATGGGGGGATATTTAGACAAAGGAATTAAACCTAGCTATTACATCATTTTTTTGGAGCATTTACAAGTAATTAATTGCATAAATTAAATGGAAAATAAAATAAAGATGCAAAATGCAAAAAAGGTTTTTATATGTATGAGAAAAAAGTATTATTTATGTTAAATAAATAAAAATAAAAAAAGTATTATTTTTGGAGTTTTTGTCTTTTAAGGGTAAAACCCTAATTTTTATTAAGAAATATATTAACTATTTAATATGTATAATATTTAACAATTGTATACAAAAATAAAATAAAATGGAGTATATTCATAAAAAAGGTATTTTCCATATCTAATATTAATAAAATAAAAATGTATGTATTTTAGTATTTTTTGTCCTAAGTATATTAATATATATATATATATATATATATATATATATATATATATATATATATATATATATATATATATATATATATATATATATATATATATATATATATATATATATATATCTTTATTATTTATTAAATAAATACTATATATATAAAAATAATAATATTTAATATTTATAAAAAAAGTATATTTTGTATATAATATTTTCAAAAGGGAAAATGCAAAAAAAATCAGAAATAAAATATATTTGCACTATTTTTCTATCTATTCTAAATAATATATATATATATATATATATATATATATATATATATATATATATATATATATATATATATATATATATATATATATATATATATATATATATATATATATATATTATATATATATATATATATATATATATATATATATATATATATATATATATATATATATATATATATATATATATATATATATATATATATATATATATATATATATATATATATATATATTTATGTACAAATGTCTATATATATATATATTTATGTACAAATGTCTATATAAATAAATAAATGCCTAAAAAATGGAAAAATGGTATAAAAATGTTTTTTTTATGTTTTTAATATCATTAGGAAAAATAAATAAACCAAAATGAAAAAAGAAAAATCAAGAAATCAATAAAATACACAAATTGGGCTCAGGGGGTGTGAAATTAGAAATGTGGTGTGAAAAGTAACTCAGAAGCAAGCCCAGCCCAGATAACCCTTCTTCAACCTCCAGCCAAAAACGTTCACAAAAACGCGCGCCTGTGACCAAGTTCAAACATCCTGATTCCTTGATCTTTTTCACAAACTTCCAACATAAGAAATGTTAAGCATTGAATCACGATTCCAAATATATAAAAAACTCATCCTAACTCTCAGAAATGAGAGAGAATTTTGACATTCCCAAATCCTGACCTAAGTTTTCTGCCATGTTCAGACTCAAAATTCTTGCAGCACACATAATATAAATGAAATCTAATTACATGGGCATGTTCAGGGCTATGAATGTGACATATTATCTTCACAAACCTAAAGCTAACAATGCCTAATAAGAGAGATACGAGTTCATGAACTTACCTGTTCAGTTGAAGTTCTATCTGGCAATGGAGAAGCTTTCAGTGCAAGGTGATGATTAGTATAGCTTCCTTGATGTCCAGGGATGCTATTCCAAGCTTTACTTTGTCTTGAAACCTTTTCAATCGTGCTAGAGCTCTTCACCTGCAAATCAGAAAAGTGAAAATGGCCAAAAGGGTTAGAGGAGTTACAGGTTGCTTCTAATGCTTTGGATAGTTTGGGTTGATGGTATGGAAGGTGTCTGAAGTGGTTTGGGCAAGAATGCTTGAAAGGATTGAGAGTTGGAACTCAATCTGCAGAGGTAGCTCTGTTTTTGCAGTTTGAGAGTGATTTTGGCAATGAGGAGGTGTTGATGGTCTTAGGGTCGTGCTTCAGCTTGGTTAGAATGTTTAGAATGTGTCTACAATATTTGCTTAAGGTTCCTAATGCTGAGATGAAAGTTCTGTTGTGATATGGGATGTTTCTTAACACTTAAGCAAGAAAAGCCAAGTTGTGTTCTAGGCATGTAGAGGGCCCCTAATCATGCTGCAAAAATCCTCCTTGATCAGTGTGTTATACTCATAATCTTGTGCCAGTTAGATTGTATCTGTACTTGCTTGGATTTTCAATTTGACATAAAGCTTGCTTTTGCAAAAATGGATAAAGTACTTTATCTATTTTGGGATTAATCCACTATGCAATGCTAGAACACAAAGAACATGATCTTGGCACAATGAATATGCATTAAATTTATGAGTGTAATTAAGATAAAAGGCCTGTAATCAAGTTGTGCAAGCTGAGATTGAAATGCATAGTGCTATGAACATGTAACTTGGCCTAATCAAAAGTGAGTTTTTGCCATATTGCAAAATTCGATTCTCCCTAACCATGAGGTTGTTTGAGAAGTTCTTGGATATTTTGGAAAGCTTGGAATGTGTACTACAATCCATATTTGAAATGCAAATTGAAATTCCAAGTGGAAGTGTATAGAAAATGGTCTTGAAGTTAGGTAGAAAACCTTGCCAAAATAGGTTAAAATTTCACTAAGTTAAGAATGGTTTAGTACCCTTATTCCAAAACTTGTAACTTGAGATACAAGCCTCATTTGGGAAAACTTTGTGAATCAAAGTTGTAGATTATGCAACAAGCTACAACTTTCATGTTTTGACTTTTGTTTGAATCCAAATGAATCTTGGTGAGAAAGTGGGGCAAAGTTGGGAAAAAATTAGGGTTTTTCATAACTTAGAAAAATTCTAAGTTATGAAAAATTCTCATTTCTAACCCTAATTTGCATTTTTGATTTCTTGGTGAACAAGTTTCATGATTTGGCATGTTTTGATGAAAAATGAATCTTGACTCTTGATTTTGACCAAAAAGTCAAAGTTTGACTTTTCAGTGTACAATCAAAATTGATCAATTGACTGGGAAATTCAACTGTCAATCTTGTATACTTGGGATCTTTTGAACTTGTTGAGCATGTCAAGATAATTCCATGGGGTCCTTGAGTCCATATGTGAGCTTGGTTTGCCATTGGCTAGGTCAAACAGTCAAAAATTGCCTTTGTGTAGTCAAAACCCTAAAAATGACCATTTTGCCCTTTTGGTGATCTGATCAAATTTCTTGTGGAATTGTGATCCAAACTTGATCAAATGGTCCATGTGAGTTCATAATGTTGATGTGGTTCAATTTTCATGAGATTTGACTGTCAATTGGCCACAATTGACTTTTTCCCCAATACAGCTGATTTCTAGGTCAACTGTCCAATTGACTGGGCAAAACTTGGAATCAAGACTTGAAACTTGATATGGATAAACTTGGGAGTCAAATAGGAAGCAAGAAAGGCATCTCAGGCATTTTAGGTCAAAACATCTTTGTGCAAACCCAAACCCTAATTTGAGTCAACAGTGCAAGGAGAAGTCTTGAGCAGATGAAACCCTAACTGGATCTTGATCTTCAAAAGTTTTTGTGATGGGAAATGTTGAGGAAATGGGAGGGCAAATTTTGGGGTACAACAGTTGCCCCTGTTCAATCTTCTTGAATCCGAAGAGTTAGATTGGCAAGCTTGCCTTTCGTGACTCGAGGGTAAAAGGAGATTGGACACTAGAGTGCCCTTAAATTTGCACTCGTCAAAGCAATGGATGCGGGAATGGGCTTAGAGATGCCATTTGGAGATGGGCTTAACGATGCCATCTGGGAGAGTGACAGAAACCTTGTCGGAGATGGGCTTAAAGATGCCATCTGGAAGGGAATACCAGGAAGGTGTCTATGCTTTGGACCATCTCTGAACTGGGGATATGAATAAGCAATAGATTGGCATCCGTTGTTGGGAGGAATCCGTAAGCTGTTTTCAAAAATCTTGAGAAGAAACTGAACAAGTGATAGGTTAACATCCGTTACTTGGAGAACCCGTGAACTGTTTTCAGAAGTCTTGAAGTTGAATAAGCAATAGAGCAGCGTCCGTTGTTGGGAAGCGTCCGTAAACTGTTTTCAAAGGTTGCATCTGAACACGTGATATATTAACATCCGTTGTTGGGAAGAATCCATAAACTGTTTTCAGAAGTCTTGAGAAGAAACTGAACAAGTGATAGGTCAACATCCGTTACTTGGAGAACCCGTGAACTGTTTTCAGAAGTCTTGAAGTTGAATAAGCAATAGAGCAGCGTCCGTTGTTGGGAAGCGTCCGTAAAATGTTTTCAAAGGTTGCATCTGAACAAGTGATAGATTAACATCCGTTGTTGGGAAGAATCCATAAACTGTTTTCAGAAGTCTTGAGAAGAAACTGAACAAGTGATAGGTCAACATCCGTTACTTGGAGAACCCGTGAACTGTTTTCAGAAGTCTTGAAGTTGAATAAGCAATAGAGCATCGTCCGTTGTTGGGAAGCGTTCGTAAACTGTTTTCAAAGGTTGCATCTGAACAAGTGATAGATTAACATCCGTTGTTGGGAAGAATCCATAAACTGTTTTCAGAAGTCTTGAAGTTGAATAAGCAATAGAGCAACGTCCGTTGTTGGGAAGCGTCCGTAAACTGTTTTCAAAGGTTGCATCTGAACAGGTGATAGATTAACATCCGTTGTTGGAAAGAATCCATAAACTGTTTTCAGAAGTCTTGAGAAGAAACTGAACAAGTGATAGGTCAACATCCGTTACTTGGAGAACCCGTGAACTGTTTTCAGAAGTCTTGAAGTTGGAAGAAGGACCGGTGCAAGGTTCCTTGATGATGAGCTCGTGTAAAACTGCATCTGGATAAGTCTGGAATAAGCATTAGAATGTTGCCATGTCTGGGTCACATCTGAACTATTCCTGGAAAGAATCTCGGAAGATAATGATTTTAGTCTTTCGACAGATCTTACCTGAAAAGGTAAAGAGTTAGTTGTATGCAATGTCATGATGCATGATACAATGTATTTTATATGATATGAATGTAAATGGATGCGTATGTAAGCTGATGAGCTGTCTTGCAAAGGATAGATGACTCTGAGATGGCTGAAGATGACAGTATCTCGACTGCTGCCGGGAAGAATAATTCTTGGTCACTGCTGGAGAAAAAGGAGCTTGGGTTGTATACCAATCTTCTGGGGAATTCCTGATGACTTCTACTGGGGAGTTCCAATCTAATAGACTCATGCTGAGGAGGTAAGACTGAGAATCTTCAGCTTGGAGGGAAGTATTTCTGGCGACTTCACTGGGGAACTCAAGATTTGCTCTCCCGAAATTCTGTGGGGAGAAGGTTTACTAGTCTGGCTCCGCTGGGGATACTGAAACTTAAACTCTGAGGGGAAATGAGTTCTGGAGGATCCTCTGGCTGGGGATACTGAAGATAAGTTATGCTGGGGAACTCTGATGAACTCCGCTGGGGATAAGAAGAAATTCGGCGAGTGCGATCTTCCGTGGCAATAAGCTGAGGATAACCCAGTTATAAGCCCTTGTGAGGAATAACTTTGAGTAAAACTTGGGAGAGACGTCCGTACTCTGCAGGGGACAAGCTTCTAGGATCTACTGGGGATCAGCTTCAAGACTTGCTAGGGATATGGATTCCAAATCTCCTGGGGGTTTCCTTTGAAAGGGTATCAAGATATCCAACTGTATCTTCAATCTATCAGTAATCCTCTTTCTTGATTCATAAGGAAATGATTATGTTCAGATGCATATGCCTATTTAACAAAACATTGGACGTTTCTCAAAATAAAACAAATAGTGCAAGAGAAAAGAGAAAGGAATCGACACAAATTTTTGGGAAAAGTATTTGTATTAACTTTCTATGAGTATATTTGTACAAGGGAGACAATCATCCTAGTAAGAGGATTTTGTCGAAAATATTTGAAAAATTTACAAAAATAAAGATGGCTATGTGAAATAATTCCATGGGATTCCATTCCGCTATAGCTTTCACAACCCTGAATATCCATCCATTCAATGCTTCGTTTGCCGATGACTGGATTGATCCGAAGCCTGGAACTGGTTGATGAAGAGATTGCCTTTGAAGTGATCCGACGAGACATAGTCGTACACTTCAATTCCCTAACTTTTGCCTGAATTTGCGCCACCAGAAAATATACTCTTGATCACAAATGGTCCTTCATATGTAGGAGTCCATTTGCTTCTGGGATCACTTTGCGGCAAGATAATCCGCTTGATTACGAGATCTCCGACTTGATACACTTGACGTCTGACTTTCTTATTGAAGGCCTTGATCATCCGTTTTTGATACATCTGACCATGGCATATAGCAGCAAGTCGCTTTTCGTCGATCAAATTGAGTTGATCAAGTCGGGTCTGCATCCAATCATCTTCATTCAAACCTGCATCCTTCATAATCCTTAGAGAAGGAATCTGGACTTCCATAGGCAAGACAGCTTCCATGCCATACACCAAAGAAAATGGGGTTACCCCGGTTGAAGTACGCGCCGTCGTACAATATCCATGCAGAGCAAATGGTAACATCTCATGCCAGTCTTTGTAAGTGACTGTCATTTTCTGAATGATCTTCTTAATGTTTTTGTTCGCAGCTTCAACAACACCGTTCATCTTCGGCCGATAGGGAGATGAATTGTGATGATAAATCTTGAACTGTTCGCACAATGCGGTGATCATTGTGTTATTCAGATTTGTACCGTTGTCTGTGATGATCCTGTCTGGAACACCATACCGACATATAAGATTTTGCTTGATAAAGCGGGCAACAACATTTTTAGTGACAGAGGCGAAGGAAGCTGCTTCGACCCATTTGGTGAAATAGTCAATGGCAACCAGGATGAAGCGATGTCCGTTGGAAGCCGTGGGCTTGATCTCTCCAATCATATCAATGCCCCACATTGCAAATGGCCACGGAGCAGTCAGAACATTGAGAGGAACCGGAGGGATATGAACTTTATCAGCGTAGACTTGGCATTTGTGGCAAGTACGGGAATGTTGATGGCAGTCAGCTTCCATGGTAGACCAGTAATAGCCTGCCCTTAGGATCTTCTTAGCCATTGTATGCCCGCTCAAGTGAGTGCCAAATGTGCCACTGTGTATGTCAGTCATGATCAACTCTGCTTCATCTTTGTCTACGCATTGGAGTAGCACACAATCATGGCTTTGTTTATAAAGGATGTCGTTGCTCAGGAAGAACTTAGCAGCAAATTTCCTTAAGAACTTCTTGTCATTTACGGAAGCTCCTTCGGGATAATCTCTAGTCTCGAGATACCTTTTGATTTCATGAAACCAAGGTTGTTCCATTACTTCTTCGGTATTAATCTCGTGACAATGCGCAGGTTCATCCATTCGCTCGATGGTGATTTGGGGAGCCTCGTTATCCCAGTTGAGTTTAAACATGGAGGACATTGTGGCTAGAGCATCTGCTAGCTGATTCTCTTCTCGCGGAAAATGCTCGAAGGTAATTTGCTCGAAATGAGGCAACAATGTCAGGACATGTTCTTTGTATGGGATAAGATTAGGATGCTTGGTATCCCACTCTCCTTTGATTTGGCTGATGACCAAAGCCGAGTCCCCAAATACGATTAAAGATTTGATTCCCAAGTCTATAGCAGCCTTGAGACCAAAGATGCAAGCTTCGTATTCAGCCATGTTGTTTGTGCAGCTAAAGCAAAGTCGGGCCGTGAAAGGTGTGTGACAACCTTATGGAGAAATGAGTACCGCGCCGATACCGTTTCCAAGTGCATTTGAAGCACCATCAAAGTACAGGGTCCATCGGGATCCCTTTTCGGGTCCGTCATACGGTCCGTTACCTTCGATGTTGTCCAAATTCATGATGTCCTCGTCTGGGAAGTCAAATCTCATGGGTTGATAGTCTTCGATAGCTTGATGAGCCAGATGGTCAGCTAGCACACTCCCTTTTATAGCTTTTTGGGTGGTGTACTGGATGTCATACTCAGTCAGGATCATTTGCCATCTAGCTATCCTTCCAGATAAGGCGGGCTTTTCGAAGATATATTTGATAGGATCCATTTTGGAAATCAACAAGGTAGTATGAGTCAACATATACTGCCTTTGTCGGCGAGCAGCCCATACCAAAGTGCAGCAAGTTTTCTCGAGCAGTGAGTAGCGAGTCTCACAGTCGGTAAACTTTTTGCTAAGGTAATAAATAGCATGCTCTTTTCGACCAGACTCGTCATGCTGGCCCAAAACACACCCCATTGAGTTATCCAAGACGGTCAAATACATGATCAATGGTCTTCCTTCGAAGGGTGGCATCAGAATATGAGGTTCTAGCAAATACTCGATTCTATCAAAAGCAGCTTGGCAATCGTCGTTCCATTCGACTACCTGATCTTTCTTCAAGAGTTTGAAAATTGGCTCACAGGTAGAAGTCAGATGCGAGATGAATCTGGCAATGTAGTTCAGGCGCCCCAAGAATCCTCTAACCTCCTTTTCAGTACGGGGAGCAGGCATCTCTTGTATTGCTTTCACTTTTGCTAGATCGACTTCAATGCCTTTGTTGCTCACAATGAATCCTAGAAGTTTACCGGACCTAACTCCAAAAGTGCACTTACTTGGATTCAGCCTGAGTTTGTATTCTTTCAATCTGGCAAACAGCTTCTCCAGATGTTCAAGGTGCTCTTCCTCTGTTTGTGACCGAGCTATCATATCGTCTACGTAAACTTCAATCTTATGATGTATCATATCATGAAATAAAGCTACCATGGCGCGTTGATAAGTTGCCCCTGTGTTCTTCAGCCCGAACGACATCAATTTGTAACAGAAAGTGCCCCATTGTGTGACAAAAGTTGTTTTCTCCATATCCTCGGGGGCCATTTTGATTTGATTGTAGCCCGAGAATCCATCCATGAAGGAAAACACTTTGTGCTGAGCTGTATTGTCGATCAAAATGTCAATATGAGGTAGCGGAAAATCATCTTTAGGGCTGGCCCTATTCAAATCCCGGTAGTCCACACACATCCTGACTTTGCAATCTTTCTTAGGTACTGGCACGATGTTAGCGACCCATTGAGGATAGGACGTAACAGCCAGAAAGCCAGCGTCAAACTGCTTCATCACTTCTGCCTTGATCTTTTCAGACATGTTAGGCCTCATTCGGCGAACTTTTTGCTTGATCGATGGACAATCCTCTCTTGTGGGGAGACGGTGAACCACGATGTCTGTGTCTAAACCCGACATGTCTTCATAAGACCAAGCGAAGATTTCAACATACTCATTCAACAACTGTATCAGGCGCTCCTTGACTTTTGGTTCCAGATTGGCACCCACTTGCACCTCCTTCCGGTCTTCCTCGGTTCCCAAGTTGACAGTTTCCAATGGCTCTTCGTGAGGTAGGATGGCCCTTTCCTCTTGCTGTAGAAGTCTGGCTAGTTCCCCTGGTACTTCACAACCTTCGTCATCTTCATACTCGGCTAGATTGACCAGATCTTCAGAGTTATTGAAAGATATAGCAGAATAGTCACCCATGGAATCCGGAGTGGATGGGTACCTGCATTGGTGAGTGTGGGTGTGTGTAAGGGATAGCCATCCTTAAACAAAAATGCAAAAGGAAAGGGAATGAACACAAGCAGTTTATCAAATGAAAAACGTCCAATGAATCATTAAACATGGCATATGGATATGAAAAATAATCAAACCCTTACAAGTGGACCTACATGCCCCGGGCAAGGCATGAGGTGAAAAGATAGTGTGCGGATTGTTTAAACATAAATATTACAGACTGAATAGGAAATGTTTGATAGATAAATTACTGATGAATAAAAGTGATGGGGATAAAGTCTTTTGCCTCCCAGTTGCTCAATCCTCCCTTTAAAGTTGGGTAGATCCATTCTTCGATGTTGCTCTCTTTGTCTTCATCCTCCAAAGCGTTGATTCCGTAGGGAGAAATTTTGACTGGCGCCCTTTCAATCTTCGAACGGCGCATAGCTTTCTGGCCTGCGGCTGTGAACCCTAATCCAAATTTGTCTGTTTTATGGGGAATGTCAGGTAACCGCCCCCATGCTGAATTCTTCCCTTCCTTTATTGCGGCCTTCGCGTCCTCCAAAGATGCCATCTGCCTCGGTGTCTCAGCTGCCAACTTTGCTACTGCTATTTCAGGAAGGACTTCTTCGAAATGCTGAAAAGGCGTTTCAATGAACTCTCCTTCAACCTCTACGTACCGGAAAGAATTCAAGTGGCTAATCATGTACTCCTCTTCGCCATGGACAGTAATGATCTTTCCCTTAACAGGATACTTCAACATCTGATGTAAGGAGGAGGTGACTGCCCCAACATGGTGTATCCAAGGTCTACCCAGCAAGCAAGAGTATGATGGACGGATGTCCATCACATAGAAAGTAGATTTAAACACCTCAGTGCCTACCTTGATGGGAATTTCAACCTCCCCATGGACCATTCTCTTCGAACCATCGAAAGCTCTGACAACAATATCACTCGGCTTCAATTCCAACCCTTCACAATCTAGCCGGTCCAAGGCCTTCTTGGGCAATACATTCAGCGATGAACCGGTGTCGACCAAGACATGTGCGAGGGTGGTTCCCCGGTAATCTACCGAAATGTGCAAAGCATCATTGTGGTTTCTACCTTTAGGAGTTAGGTCGGCATCGGAAAAACCTAATCCATTGTCCGCAGTCAGGCTAGCCACGCAATTCTGAAATTGATCCACAGAGGTTTCATGGGGCACATGGGCTGCCTTCAGGAATTTTATCAGGGCTTTAGCGTGCGCTTCTGAGCAAAGTAGTAGTGCCATCATGGAGATCTTTGAGGGGGTTTGCCCCAGCTGTTCTACTACATCGTAATCACTTCTTTTGATTATCCTCAAAATCTCATCCATTTCCTTCTTGGAGGTTTCCGGGATGACCAAGGGCTGAGCCCTCGTCCTAACGAGCTCCTCTTGGATTCCTTTACCTTTATCAGCAGCGGTAGGAGAGACAATACTAGGAACAACAACATATTCAATCAAAGGGGCTCTAGCAGAGAGTTTTATTGGTGCAGGGACAACCTTGTCAGCTGATGAGGGTCCAAAAATTGCTCTTGGAGGGGCAATCTCTGGAGAAAATATTCTCCCGCTCCGGGTGATTTTGCTCGTGCCCGCAATGTTACCAATGCTGGCTTCTTCACCATCCGAACTTTCTTCAGTTATTTCTATTTGCTTGATACCATGGTAGTAGACGTCACCGCCATAGTTCCAAGGTATCAACTTCTCAGAAACATAGGGGACAGGCCCTGGCATTGTTATCTTCAAAGGAACAGATTTCGTAGCTGGTGTAATCTTAACAGGCTTTTTGACGGCCTTGGAAAGATTGGCGTGAATGGTTATGATCGAGACATCTTCAGTATGAACTGGAGCAGCATAAACTTTTTCAAACAAAATTTGTCGACTATCCATAAGGCCTTGGATGCCTTTCTTCAGTAGCGGACAATCAAACGGCAGAGAGTAACAACAATAGCAGTCTTCTTTACATCCCGGGTAGATCCCGGCCCTTAACAAATTCAACTTGATGGTTAGCAATGGAGTTACCAGATCATTGACATCAGCAACATACAAATCCTCTTCAATGGCATTGACATTTCGGCCGTGCTTCGGCATGGGAGCAGATATCACATTAGGCTTCTTCGGAGCGTCAAACTCCACCTCCTTCGCCTCTATCTGGTCTTGGATCTTATGCTTAAGTGCCCAACAATCATTGGTGTCGTGTCCAACACTGTCAGAATGGTAGGCGCATTTAGCATTAGGATGATAATGCGGAGAGGACGTATTCACATTCTTTGGTGCCTCCTTGATGGTGGCGAGATTCAACTTCAGTAGATGGGGAAGCACTTGCGCTGGAGTCATATTAATACGGGTGAACTGTCGTTGTGGCCGTTCCACCCGTTGCTGATTTGGTATGGACTGGTTATAGCGAGGCTGCTCACTTGGAGTGTTTTGAATCATTACGGCCCCCACAGTTGGCCGACGCTCCGTCTTCCCTGCTCTTCTCTGAGAATATACCACAGCTGTTTCCTTCTTAAAAGGCTTCTTCTCAACACTCGCAGCAACACCCTTCTGAATCTTTCCTGACTTGATGTCAGCTTCTATTCTTTCGCCCGTTAAGATCAAATCGGTAAACCCCGCGGAAGAGTTACCAATTAGATGATTGAAAAATGGCCCAGATAGGGTCCCAAGAAACATATCAACAAGCTCGCGGTCGGTTAAAGGAGGCTGCACCCTGCCAGCCAAATCCCTCCATTTTTGTGCATATTCTTTGAATCCCTCGCTTGTTCCTAGTGACATACCCTGAAGTTGGGTACGAGTAGGAGCAAGGTCAGAATTATACTGGTATTGTTTGTAAAAAGCGGTGGCCAAGTCTTCCCAATTTCTGACGCTGGTTCCTTCTAGCTGATAAAACCACTCCAATTGAGCCCCAGAAAGGCTGTCTTGGAAGAAGTGAATCCAAAGGTTTTTATCTGCCGTATAGGGTTGAATCTTCCTCACGTAGGACCTAAGATGTATTTTTGGACAGGACAACCCATCATACCTCACAAACACTGGCACCTTGAACTTTGGGGGAATCACAATCCCGGCCACCAAACCCAAGTCTTCAAAATCCAAACCCGGCACTCTTTGTAGCTCCATGGCGGCCAACCTGTCTTCTAACCCTTTGTATTTATCATCAGCTGGAGGGTATTGCTGATCAGAATAGTCTTCATCCTCTTCGACCTCTTCTTATTCCACATCGGACTCGGAAGGCACCGCAGCCCCACCTCCTTCGCTGGTTCCTTCATCAGAAGTAGGAGGAAATTCAAGCACTCTCCGAGCTTCTCCGTCAAATCTTCTCCCAAAAGTAGCCACCCCGAGTCTCTTTTTCTTCTTTTTCACTGGGTCCTTGTTCCCCAGCAAGGTCTTGAGATCCTCCTGACCTTTAGCCAAGGTTGTCAGGAGTTGCTGAAACTGTGCATTCTGAGCTTGCAGGTCTTTGACTGTTTGCTCGAGATCCATCCTACTGAAATAAACAGCAGACAGATAAGGAAACCTGGAGTGAGACCTGCTTATGCACATGATGAATGATATGCTTATGTATGCAATGCATTCAAGGATTTAGAACATTCAAAATTGTTGCAGACAAAGAAGAACGCACGTCATATTAATAAGAAGAAATTTGTTAGTACATAAATGCCCCATGGGCCAAATATTACAAAATAACTTCTCAAGGCAAAAAGACATTGCGCATCCTCTTTGGTGCGATGTAGGTGTTGAGGGCCTCTTGCTCATGGAGTCGGCGGGTAAGCTCTAGAACCTTCTTCTCACTGGCGTAGAAGCTAGCTTCAAAAGTATTCTGTTCCTCCTTGAGCTGAATCCAACTTTTCTGCATTTCCTCCCACGATGTAGGCATGTCAGGATGTAGGATGGTGTTGGGAACCTCTCCTTCATTGACGGGCTCTTTAATCACTGGGAGTATATGAGGATAAGGCATCATTAGACTTTGGGCTCGGGCTCGTACCCACTTGAGATAGGGCTCAAGAGGGATGGAGCTCTTGTGTCCCAGAGTCTTGCTATCAACCTTGTTGGGCCTCCCCCAAGCTCTGATGAATCTTTGGCGAAGTCCTTGCGCATCGTTGTCAAAGTCAAAAACTAGGTCAGGAATCAACATATCATGAGGGCCATCCCTCCGTGCATATCCAAATTGCCTCAAAGCTAGGCAAGGGTTGTAGGTGATACCTCCTCTAATTCCAAGTAAAGGAACATTAGGAAATTCTCCACAACGATCGACAATGATGACATTTTCTCTGGACCGAGAACACCAATGCACATCAGAGTGAGTAAGAGTCATCAACCGTTGGGACCACCTTGAACCTTGGTCATTCTTCAAGACAGATTGTGGAAGGTGCGAAATAAACCACCTTGCAAGGAGAGGAGTACAGCACATGAGAACACCCCTCTTTCTCATTGTTCGTGTGTAAAATGAGTGAAGGATGTCCCCAAGCAACATTGATATTGGATTTCTGGACAAGAAGATTTTGACGGCGTTGACATCTATCAATTGGTCAGAATTTGGGAACAAGACCAACCCATAGATAAGGAGTGCCACAATCTCTTCGAAGGCTTGAAGGTCCAATGAGTTCCAACATTCTTGTGCCTTCTCAAACAAGAATTTTGCTAAGAATCCTTTGACGCCGCTTCTGGTTTCCCAATGCCCCTTGATGTCGGATGGTTGTAGATGTAATGCTCGAGCAACATCTTCCGGCTTTGGTTCCCTCTCTGTACCGTTGAATGGTAATTGATTAAGGATAGGGATTCTTAGGAGTTGAGAAAACTCCTCCAAAGTGGGCACCAACTGGTAATCAGGGAAAGTGAAACAGTGGTGAAGAGGGTCAAAGAACTGGAATAACACTTTCATCATGTCTTCTTCAATGTTGGTGTTGACTAAACTGAGCAGTCTACCATGTATTTCACTGAAGGATGAGTTTTCCGGAATTCTTGAAGTGAGCTCCTTGAGTTGAGGAGAGATTCTCACAAGGTTGACTTGGATGGTATTTCTGCGAGGAATTTCCATGTCCTACAAAATAAGAACAAAGATGAAGATCCAAACCCTTGAAATGGTTAGTGAATGCATATGATGTTTTATGATGTTTATGATGTATGCACAAAACATATGTACAAGCAAATCACACCAAACCCTAGTTTCAGGCTTGCACGGGGTTTCATAGGTAAGTACCCTCTTGAGTGTAGTTGGCTTAAAAACCTGTCCTATAAATAGTAACCGGGTTCTAAGGAGCTCAATATCATTGGATTGTTTTCATTGTTCATTGTTTTGGTTTAGCCACTTAACTAGCGACCAAAATATTCCAAGAAAACAACCCTCAATGAGTGTAGTATCGAGTATCTACCAACTTCGGACTGCACCAAAGCCGGTCATCTCACTACCCCTAATAAAAGGCCAAGATGGTCAAGTAAGGTTCTAGGTCATTAGTGCTTAGTGACATCACTCAGCGGCCCCGTACTCTCCTTGATTGAACTCAAGGGTTACCGGTACTCACAAATATGTCACACTAATATAGCTATTGCTTCGACCGTGTCGGTATACCCCGCACAATTTCCACAACGTATTGCTATCTATGAATGTTTCCCAAAATCCGGGTGTAGGATTGCAAACCCAAACAATAGAGCCAAAATATAAAGCAAACAAATCAAACAATTAGTCATGCAAGAGGGTGATCTAAGCCCTAAGGTTACTCCACTTTTAAATTTCTCCCCAGCAGAGTCGCCAGTTCTGTGATACGGTGGGAGAACTGACTATGGTTTTGCGTTTGTTTTCGCAAATGTTTCGGTTGAGCAAGAGTCGCCACCGACTTTTTATTTTATCCTAAGGAAAGGTTTAAAAAGCACAGCAAAAACCTTTGAGATTTTTCTTGGGTTCGGGGAGTAGATTATAGAAAGGGAAGGTATTAGCACCCTTTCTATCCATGGTTATCCATGGGCTCTTAGGTACTTGCTTAGATCAACTTGCCTTGGTTTTCAATTGTTTGAAATGGTGTTTTGTGTGTGGTTTTTGAAAAGGTTTTTGAAAAAGATGCCTTGTATAGGCTACCCTTGTAACAATTCTTTACTCGAATGTTTTACAAAAGGTGTTTGTCTTTTTGAAAAGATGTTTCAAGGTTTTTTTGAAAGTTTATTTTGAAAGTGTTTGTGAAGTGTGGTTTGAAAATAGGCAAGTGTTTTCTTTTGCAAATGGACAAGTACTTAAGAGCTATCTACCCTAAAGTTCTCAAAGATTTTTGTTTATGTTTTTAACCCTTTTAACAATTTTGTTCCACCATTGCATTTGGTGGACAATCTTGTATTAGGAGGTGAAAGGGACGGGCGCGGGTCATCGTTTAGACCATGATTGCAATAGTATTAAATGTCTTTGGGCAATTTTTCTTTGAAAGGGACTTGATCATTTTAGGCAACTTTTCGAAAGCGTCATCGAGGGACTATGATCATTTGATTGTTTGTTTTTACCCAAAGAAACCTAACATGCAACATGGCCCAATTATTTGAAGGCAACAAGTGGAATACCCTAGGGGTGTAAGTGTGAGATGTGTTGTCATTTTCATGCTTTTTGTCTTGTATTAGGTCAAACTACTTTTGTTCGTTTTATTTGCATACAAACCCTAATTCTAGCATGGTATATTTAGAAAGCGTTTAAAGTGCGAAAAGTAAAATTCCTACACTATTACAACACAATATGGGAAGGGGGGTACAAATGTTCAAATGGGGGGATATTTAGACAAAGGAATTAAACCTAGCTATTACATCATTTTTTTGGAGCATTTACAAGTAATTAATTGCATAAATTAAATGGAAAATAAAATAAAGATGCAAAATGCAAAAAAGGTTTTTATATGTATGAGAAAAAAGTATTATTTATGTTAAATAAATAAAAATAAAAAAAGTATTATTTTTGGAGTTTTTGTCTTTTAAGGGTAAAACCCTAATTTTTATTAAGAAATATATTAACTATTTAATATGTATAATATTTAACAATTGTATATAAAAATAAAATAAAATAGAGTATATTCATAAAAAAGGTATTTTCCATATCTAATATTAATAAAATAAAAATGTATGTATTTTAGTATTTTTTGCCCTAAGTATATTAATATATATATATATATATATATATATATATATATCTTTATTATTTATTAAATAAATACTATATATATAAAAATAAAAATATTTAATATTTATAAAAAAAAGTATATTTTGTATATAATATTTTCAAAAGGGAAAATGCAAAAAAAATCAGAAATAAAATATATTTGCATTATTTTTCTATCTATTCTAAATAATATATATATATATATATATATATATATATATATATATATATATATATATATATATATATATATATATATATATATATATATATATATATATATATATATATATATATATATATATATATATATATATATATATATATATATATATATATATATATATATATATATATATATATATATATATATATATATATATATATATATATATATATATATATATATATATATATATATATATATATATATATATATATATATATATATATTTATGTACAAATGTCTATATAAACAAATAAATGCCTAAAAAATGGAAAAATGGTATAAAAATGTTTTTTTTATGTTTTTAATATCATTAGGAAAAATAAATAAACCAAAATGAAAAAAGAAAAATCAAGAAATCAATAAAATACACAAATTGGGCTCAGGGGGTGTGAAATTAGAAATGTGGTGTGAAAAGTAACTCAGAAGCAAGCCCAGCCCAGATAACCCTTCTTCAACCTCCAGTCAAAAACGTTCACAAAAACGCGCGCCTGTGACCAAGTTCAAACATCTTGATTCCTTGATCTTTTTCACAAACTTCCAACATAAGAAATGTTAAGCATTGAATCACGATTCCAAATATATAAAAAACTCATCCTAACTCTCAGAAATGAGAGAGAATTTTGACATTCCCAAATCCTGACCTAAGTTTTCTGCCATGTTCAGACTCAAAATTCTTGCAGCACACATAATATAAATGAAATCTAATTACATGGGCATGTTCAGGGCTATGAATGTGACATATTATCTTCACAAACCTAAAGCTAACAATGCCTAATAAGAGAGATACGAGTTCATGAACTTACCTGTTCAGTTGAAGTTCTATCTGGCAATGGAGAAGCTTTCAGTGCAAGGTGATGATTAGTATAGCTTCCTTGATGTCCAGGGATGCTATTCCAAGCTTTACTTTGTCTTGAAACCTTTTGAATCGTGCTAGACCTCTTCACCTGCAAATCAGAAAAGTGAAAATGGCCAAAAGGGTTAGAGGAGTTACAGGTTGCTTCTAATGCTTTGGATAGTTTGGGTTGATGGTATGGAAGGTGTCTGAAGTGTGTGATACGGTGGGAGAACTGACTAGTGTTTTGCGTTTGTATTCGCAAATGTTGCGGTTAGCAAGAGTCGCCACCGACTTTTTATTTTATCCTAAGGAAAGGTTAAAAAGCACAGCAAAAACCTTTTGAGATGTTTTCTTGGGTTCGGGGAGTAGATTATAGAAAGGGAAGGTATTAGCACCCTTTCTATCCATGGTTATCCATGGGCTCTTAGTTACTTGCTTAGATCACTTGCCTTTTGTTTTCAATTGTTTTAAATGGTGCTTGAGTGTGTGGGTTTTGAAAATGTTTTGAAAAGAGGCCAATGTGGTGGCAACCTTTGCAATGATCCATGTGGGGATGTATACAAAGATGTATGTCTTTTGAAAAGGTTTTCATTTGTTTTTTTTGAAAGTTTTTGTTTTGAAAGTGTAGTGATGTGTGATTTTGAAATTAGGCAAGTGTTTTGTTTTTGCAAGTTTGATTCAAGTAACTAAGAGGTTATCTACTCCTAAATTTCTCAAAAGATTATTGCTATACTTTAACCCTTTTAACAAGTTTGCACCACCATTGTATTTGGTGGGCAACCTTGTGTTAGGATGTGAAAGGGACAGGCGCGGGTCATCGTTTAGACCATAATTGTAACGACGTTAAATGTCTTTGGGCAATTTCTCTAAGGGACTTGATCATTTGTTTTGTTTGTTTTGAAAAAGTTTTATCGAGGGACTATGATCATTCAAACTGTTTGCTTTGCCCAAAGATGTTCAACATACAATATGGCCCATTTATTTTGAAGGCAACAAGTGGAATACCCTAGGGGGTGCAAGTGTGATTTGTGTGTCCATTTTCATGCTTGTTTATCTTGTATTAGGTCAAACTATTTTTTATCGTTTTTTCGCATACAAACCCTAATTCTAGCATGTTATCATTAGAAAACAATAAAGTGCGAAATTAAAATTACTAAGCTATTACAAAACCAAATATGGGAAGGGGGGTACAAATGTTCAAATGGGGATATTGACAAGAATTTAAATCTAAATTATTACAACAATTGGATATTTGCATGGTAAATAAATTGCATAATTTAAATGCAAATAAAATAAATATGTGAAATGTAAAAAAAGAAAGTTTTTATGTGTATGAGAAAAATATTATTTATGTAAAAGGAAAAAGAAAATAAAAATGTATTTATTTTTTTAGTATTTTGAACCTAGGGTGAAAAACCCTAATTTTTAAATAAAAGGTGTTATTATCTAATTTAATTCTACTATTTATTTATTATTTATAAAAAATAAAACAAAATGAAGTGTATTGTGAAAAAGGTATTTTTTGTATCAAATGTTAAGTAAAATAAAAAAATCAAATATTTTTATATTTTTGTCTTAAATATATTAATAATCATATATATATATATTATTAAACCCTAGATATGTATTATACAAAAATATTTATTTATTTAATATTTTAATAAAATAAATAAATAAAATAAAAAAGGTATTTTTTGTGTGAAATATTTTCAGAGAATAAATAAAAAATAAAAAGTGTATTTACATTATTTTCTATTTATTTCAATAATAGTATATATATATATATTTGTATCTAACAAAAGAAATAAACAAATAAATATGCCATAAATACAAAAAGTGATGGAAAAAATATTTTAAAAATTTTAATGGTATGGGAAAAAATAAATAAAGTCAACCCAAAAAGAAAAAGTCAAAAATGTCAAGAAATGAGCAAATGGGCTCAGGGGGGTGTAAACCAAAAAATGGGGTGTGAAAAGGAAACAAATCCAGGCCCAGCCCAGATCACTTCTTCTTCAACCTCTGTACAGCTTTCTTCACACAAAACACGCGTTTTCTAACTCTGGATTCCTGGACTTTCAAGCAAAACTCATAACATGAAAAGTGTAGAGCATTAAGAGACGGTTTCAACCATATAAAGAACATGACCTATCTCTCCAAGATGAGAGAGAATTTCTCTCCCCCTCTTTTCTGACCTAACTTTTCATCAATGTTCAGACATGAAATTCTCTAAGCACACGAAACATAAATGAAATCTAATCATATGAGCATGTTCAGGGCTATGATTGTGACATGTTTTCTTCAAAAACCTAAAGCTAACAATGCCTAACAAGAGAGATAGAACTCCATGAATATACCTGTTCAGTTGGAATCGAGCTGGGCAATGGAGGATGTTTCAGAATGAAATGAGGACTTGTACAGCTTCCTTGAAGTGTAAGGAAGCTTTTCCAGTTCCTACTTTGCCTTGAAACTTCCTGAATCGAGCTAATGAACTCCAACTGCAAAACAGAAAATTAAAAATGGTGAAGTGGCTTGGAGGTGTTACAGGTCTGATTTTAGGATATGGATAGCTTGCATATGTCGTAAGGAAGGTAGAGGAAAAGGTTTGAATCAAAATGCTTGAAGGGATTGGGAGTTTGAACTCAAACTGCAGGGGCACCCCTGTTTTTGCAGTTTGAGGATGGTTCTGATATGGAGAGGGTTTGAAAGGGAAATGGCTCGTGCAAAAGCTTCAAAATGGTCTATGGAATGTGTTTGATATCTTTTGTGCTGTGTTGTTTTGCTGATATGAGAGATAGCATATGTTATGGACCTTTCTTCACATTTAAGCTACCAAAAGCAAAATGGTGTTCTAGGTCAGTATAGGACCCCCTAATGTGCTGCATCAACTCCTCTTGATCAGTGTGTTATGCCCATAATCTTGTGTTAAGCAGATCTTCTTTGTACTTGTTGGATTACAAACTTGACATAAAGCTAAACTTTTCAAAAATGGAAATTCCACTTTATCTAGTTTAGGATTAAACCATTATGCAATGTTAGAACACAAAGAACATGACCTTAACACATTGAATATGCATTAAATTATTGAGTATGGATTGGTTCAAGGACCTGTAATTAAGCATAAAGCAAACTGAATTCAAATTGGCAAATTTGTGAACATGTCTTGATGAAGAACAAAAGTGAATTTTTGCCAACTTGTGAAATTCGAATCTCTCAAGTTATGAGGTTGTTTGATGAGTTCTTGGACATTTTGGAAAGCTTGGAATGTGTACTACAATCCATCTTTGAAATGAAATTTGAAATTCCAAGTGGAAGGGTATTAAAAGTGGCCTTGAAGTAGGGTAGAAAACCTTGTCAAAATAGGTCAAATTTCACTAAGTTAAAAGATGGTTTAGTGCCCTTATTCAAAAAATCATAACTTGAGATACAAGCTTCAAATGAGAAAACTTTGTGAATCAAAGTTGTAGATTTTGCAACAAGCTACAACTTTCATGTTTTGACTTTTGTTTGAATCCAAATGGATCATGGTGAAAAGATGGGGCAAAGTTGGGAAAAAATTAGGGTTTTTCATAACTTAGAAAAATTCTAAGTTATGAAAAATTCCATTTTCAAACCCTAATTTGCATTTTGTGATTTCTTGGTGAACAAGTTTCATAATTTGGCATGTTTTGATGAAAAATGAATCTTGACTCTTGATTTTGACCAAAAAGTCAAAGTTTGACTTTTCAGTATACAGTCAAAATTGATCAATTGACTGGGAAATTCAACTATCAATCTTGTGTACTTGGGATCTTTTGAGCTTGATGAGCATGTCAAGATAATTCCATGGGGTCCTTGAGTCCATAAGTGAGCTTGGTTTGCCATTGGCTAGGTCAAACAGTCAAAAATTACCTTTGTGCAGTCAAAACCCTAAAAATGACCATTTTGCCCTTTTGGTGATCTGATCAAATTTCTTATGGAATTGTGATCCAAACTTGATCAAATGGTTCATATGAGTTCATAATGTTGATGTGGATCAAATTTCATGAGGTTTGACTGTCAATTGGCCACAGTTGACTTTTTCCCCAATACAGCTGATTTCTAGGTCAACTGTCCAATTGACTGGGAAAAACTTGGAATCAAGACTTGAAACTTGGTATGGGTAAACTTGGGAGTCCAATATGAAGCATGGAAGTCATCTTAGGCATTTTAGGTCAAAACATCTTTAGGCAAACACAAACCCTAATTTGAGTCCACAGTGCAAGGAGAAGTCTTGAGCAGAGGAAACCCTAATTGTATCTTGATTCTTAAAGGTCTTGTGATGAGAAAATGTTGAGGAAATGGGAGGGCAAATTTTGGGGTACAACAGTTGCCCCTGTTCAATCTTCTTGGACCTGAAGAGTTAGGTTGGCAGGTTTGCCTTTCGTGACTCGAGGGTAAAAGGAGATTGGACACTAGAGTGCCCGGAAATTTGCACTCGCATGCTGGAGTATCAGCAACGTGGTGTCGGGAATGGGCTTATAGATGCCATTTGGAGAGATGGTGGATAGGGAGATGGGCTTTGTAGATGCCATCTGGAAAAGTGACAGAACTTTGTCGGGAATGGGCTTATAGATGCCATTTGGAAGTGTTGATCGCATAAGAGGTTCCTTAGCGAGAACTTGTGTGTTTTAAGAAAGACAGATGTTTTCCTGGCTTGTTACAGGTGTTTGATCTTCAGTCTCCTTATGCAGATATGCCCTGGCTGGATACAGGTATCGAATCTACGATCGGTTGCTCACAGATGTGCCCTGGCTGGATACAGGAGTCGAATCTGGAAATAGTCGTCAATAGATATGCCCTGGCTGGATACAGGAGTCGAATCTTTGAACTCTGCAGACGTGCCCTGGCTAGATACAGGAATCGAGTCTGGAAATGTGGTCAACAGATATGCCCTGGCTGGATACAGGAATCGAATCTGGAAATGTTGTAGTTGATAGATGTGCCCTGGCTGGATACAGGAGTCGAATCTTTGAACTCTGCAGACGTGCCCTGGCTGGATACAGGAATCGAGTCTGGAAACTGATCACTCTCAGATGTGCCCTGGCTAGATACAGGTATCAAATCTGGAATTGTGACAGTTGAAAGTAGTCTTTTTTGAGATTGTCTTTTTCCTGAAAAGGCAAAGACGTAAGCTGTATGCAATGTCATGATGTATGATATGCATGATGTCATGATGTTCCATATTTGATGTTGTATGTGTCTCATCATGTATGTAAGCAAGATGTATGAAAATGTGAAATGTTTATGAGTGTCATTTCATCTTAGGAAAATAAATCCTTGACGAATGGCCGGGAAGCTGCTTTGCGGAAGAGATACTTGGCCGAAGCTCTGATGAGAGGCCTGCTGAGGACTTTAACGATGGATTCCGCTGAGGATAATGATGATAAACTCTGCTGGGGAACCCCAAAGATAAACTCTGCTTGGGAAAACCAAAGATAAACTTCGCTGGGGATTGAAGGAACTTTCGCCGAGAACGGTCTTCCGTGGCTTTTAGCTGAGGATAACCCAGTTATAAGTCCTTGTGAGGAAATAACTCTAAATAAAACTTGGCGTGACGTTCGTACTTCGCCGGGGATAAGCTCGCAGAATCTACTGGGGATGAGCTTTTAAGATTTGCCGGGGAACGTTGTGCCTTTTTTCAGGATCGACGGGGAATCGACTCCCGCTTGGGGAAAGTGCTGCTGAACCTGTTTTATTCTGCGGGGAGCTAAGATGATTCGACCAATATTTTCAGTTGAACCTACCTTGGTGCCTTGGTGGACAAAGCAACTAGACCGCTTTAGACAACTACACATTGCCCCTGTCTTTGATGTCACTTGCAATTAGTCTCTTTTTTCATATGCAAACATTTAGGGATCAGCAATTTAATGTCAAATGCATATATCAAAAATGAACATTGGACGTTCTTCGCAAGACAAAACAGAAAAAGAAAAACAATGGCAATTTGTATGGACAAGTGAATTTGTATTGATTTAAACTTTGCCTGTGAATAGGCGTTTTTTGTACAAGAGGCTAACATCCTAGTAAGAGGACACCGCCAAATAACATAGAGTTTGCAATTTGAAAAACAAAACAGCTATGTGAACCATCCCACTGGGTTCCAACTCTGCTATTGCCTTTATATCTTCGAACGTCTCATCGCTTTGCTGCCTGGTCGAAGATGAAGCTGATTGGTCGATGCCGTAATCTGAGCCAGATAGTTGATGCCGAATTCCGGGTGCGAAATGATCCAATGAGACATAGTGTTACGCTCTCATCCCTAACTTTTGCCTGGACCGCCCTTTCGGGTTTTCAGTCCAACGGGATACCCTTTTTTGCCCAAGCCGCCCTTTCAGGTTTTCGACTTGCCGGGTGTACAGATTTTTATTTATTTCATCCCTTATTTTTGCCCGAACCCTTTTGGTTCGCCGGGAAGCCCTTATTTTTGCCTAGGTATGTCAACCTAGCGGGTCTTTTATTTATGCGTAGTATTTTTTCACTATGTCTGCATTGGCGGGGTGAGGAAGGTCGTCACCATCCATGGTGGTTAGGATCATGGCTCCTCCTGAGAATACACGTTTAACCACAAATGGCCCTTCATAAGTAGGGGTCCATTTGCCCCGGGGATCACTTTGAGGAAGGATGATGCGTTTGATTACCAGGTCCCCAACTTGATACTCTTGCGGTCTGACTTTCTTGTTAAACGCCCTGATCATCCGTTTCTGATACGTTTGACCGTGACAGATAGCAGTGAGCCTCTTTTCGTCAATCAGATTTAGTTGATCAAGTCGAGTCTGGATCCAATCATCTTCATTCAAGTCTGCATCCTTCATTATCCGGAGAGAGGGTATCTGGATTTCGATCGGCAAGACTGCCTCCATGCCATAGACTAGGGAGAAGGGAGTTGCCCCGGTTGACGTCCTTGCTGAGGTGCGGTACCCATGAAGAGCGAACGGTAACATCTCGTGCCAATCTTTATAGGTCACTGTCATCTTCTGCACAATTTTCTTGATATTTTTATTGGCTGCCTCTACAGCCCCATTCATCTTCGGCCGATAGGGGGAAGAATTGTGGTGCTGTATCTTGAATTGTTCACAGAGTCCAGTGATCATTTTGTTATTGAGATTGGTACCGTTGTCCGTAATGATTCTTTCCGGGACTCCGTACCGACAGATCAGATTATGCCGGATGAAACGCGCCACGACGCTCTTGGTTACTGTGGCATAGGAAGCTGCCTCGACCCATTTCGTGAAGTAATCGATCGCCACCAAGATGAAGCGATGCCCATTGGATGCCGTTGGTCGGATCTCACCGATCATATCGATGCCCCACATTGCGAAAGGCCAAGGTGCCGTTAGGACATTCAAAGGAACTGGAGGGATATGCACCTTGTCAGCATAGATCTGGCACTTATGACAAGTTCGGGAGTGCTGGTAACAATCGGCTTCCATTGTGGACCAGAAATATCCTGCCCGAAGGATTTTCTTAGCCATGGTGTGTCCACTGGAATGGGTTCCAAAGGTACCTTCATGCAGTTCCATCATAATTTTCTCAGCTTCAGCCTTATCCACACAACGCAGCAGAGTTGAGTCATGATTCCGCTTGTAGAGAATGCCGTTGCTGAGGAAGAATTTTGCAGCAAACCTCCTCATGAACTTCTTATCATTGACAGACGCACCTTCAGGGTATTCCTGAGCTTCCAAGTACCTCTTCACCTCGTGATACCAGGGTTTTTCAGTCACCTTCTCAGCCTCGAGCTCGCAGCAGTAAGCCGGTTCATCCAACTTCCAGATTGTGATTTGAGGAGCCTCATTATCCCATTTAACTTTGAACATCGAAGACATCGTGGCTAGTGCGTCCGCTAGCTGATTCTCCTCTCTAGGGAAGTGCTCAAAAGTTATCTCTTCAAAGTGAGGGAGCAAGGTCGACACATACTCCTTGTAAGGAATGAGATTCGGGTGTTTCGTATCCCACTCGCCTTTGATCTGATTGATCACGAGAGCGGAATCTCCGAAGACACTTAGAAACTTGATCCTCAAATCGATCGCAGCTTGTAAACCCATGATACATGCCTCATATTCTGCCATGTTGTTGGTGCAGCTGAAACATAATCGGGCGGTGAGTGGAGTATGAGTCCCCTTGGGAGATATGATTACAGCGCCGACGCCGTTACCCAAAGCATTGGAGGCTCCATCAAAATGCATAGACCATCGGGATCCTTCCTCAGGTCCTTCATCCGGTCCAGGTACTTCACAGTCAGTTACCACCATGATGTCTTCGTCCGGAAAATCAAAGTTCAATGATTGATAATCGTCCACAGGTTGGTGTGCCAAATGATCAGCCAGTACACTCCCCTTAATTGCTTTCTGAGTTGTATACTGGATGTCATATTCTGTTAAGATCATTTGCCATCTCGCTATCCTCCCAGACAGGGCGGGCTTTTCAAATATGTACTTGATGGGATCCATCTTTGAAATCAATAAAGTAGTGTGAGTCAGCATATACTGTCTCAGCCGGCGAGCAGCCCATACAAGAGCGCAGCAAGTTTTCTCAAGCAGTGAGTAACGAGACTCACAGTCGGTAAACTTTTTGCTCAAGTAATAAATAGCGTGCTCTTTTCGGCCAGACTCGTCATGCTGCCCCAGCACACACCCCATTGAATTATCAAGCACTGTCAAGTATAGTATCAGAGGTCTTCCTTCCACTGGTGGCATAAGAATGGGTGGCTCTTGGAGGTATTCCTTTATTCTTTCAAAGGCGGCCTGACATTCATCATTCCAGCGTACCACTTGATCTTTCTTCAGTAATTTGAAGATTGGCTCACAAGTAGCAGTCAGATGTGAGATGAATCGGGCAATGTAATTCAGTCGTCCTAGGAAACCTCTGACTTCTTTCTCTGTTTTTGGAGTCGGCATCTCTTGTATGGCTTTTACCTTGGCAGGGTCCACCTGGATACCTTTATCACTTACAATGAAACCTAGCAATTTTCCGGACCTCACCCCGAAGGTACATTTGTTGGGATTCAATCTCAGCTTGTACAACTTGAGTCGGTCAAACAACTTCCTCAGATGATCAAGGTGTTCCTCCTCAGTTTGAGACCTTGCAATCATGTCATCAACGTATACTTCAATCTCATGATGGATCATATCATGAAATAAAGCAACCATGGCACGCTGATAGGTTGCCCCAGCATTTTTCAATCCGAATGGCATGACCTTATAACAGAAGGTCCCCCACTGAGTTACAAATGTAGTCTTCTCCATATCTTCAGGAGCCATCTTGATCTGATTATACCCTGAGAAGCCATCCATGAAGGAGAACACCTTGTGTTGAGCTGTATTGTCAACAAGGACATCAATGTGAGGTAGGGGAAAATCGTCCTTGGGGCTGGCCCTGTTCAGATCCCTGTAGTCGACACACATTCTGACTTTACCGTCCTTCTTCGGCACTGGCACAACATTGGCAACCTACTGAGGGTAAGAGGTCACTGCAAGGAAACCCGCATCAAACTGTTTCATCACCTCAGCTTTAATCTTCTCAGACATCTCTGGACGCATTCGTCGAACTTTTTGCTTTACTGGAGGGCAATCTTCCTTGGTCGGCAAATGGTGAACTACAATGTCGGCATCCAAACCGGGCATATCTTCATAGGACCAAGCAAAAATCTCCATGTAGTCTTGTAGCATCTGGATCAATCGTTGCTTCACGCTGAGCTCTAGATTGGCACCAATTTTGACCTCTTTCTTATCTGTCTCAGTACCCAGGTTAATTGTCTCCACAGGCTCTTCATGTGGTTGAATAGCCCTCTCTTCCTGTAGTAGCAGTCTTGCGAGTTCACCAGGCACTTCGCAATCATCTTCACCTTCGTCTTCGGCCAAGTTGATCGGATTTTCGAAGTCATAACTGGCGGTAGCAGAGCTGTTGCCAGTGAGATCCAGAGTGGATTGAAACCTGTATAAGTGAGTGTGTGTAAATATAGCTGTTTTGCAATATGTATAACACAGAAAGAAAAGGAGCACAAGATTTGAAATGCAACAAACGTCCAATGTTTTGATTGATGATATATGAAAATGTCATACAAAAAGCCCTCACAAATGGAGCTACGATGCCCCGGGCAGGACACCGAGCCAACAGAGTTTTAACATATTGTTTGTTACAAATTTGGAAATCAAAAGAAATCAATTACTGCGTGACAAATGTGATAGGGGTAAAATCTTTTGCTGTCCAGTTGCTTGGTCCGTCGCTGGCAGTCGGGTAGATCCAATTATCAAACTCAGCTTCCTCCACATCCTCCTCGATAGCATTCACCCTTGAGCTGGAAATAAACACCGGAGCCTTTCCAATCTTCTCTTTGCGCACCGCCTTCTGAGCCTCTGCAGTAAAGCCTAGCCCGAACTTGTCGTTCTTCTGAGTGAAGTCAGGAAGCTGACCCCAGTGTGCACCACTGCCTTTCTGAACCACAGCCCGGGCATCCCTTAGGGAAACCATCTTCAAGGAATCATTCTTTTCGGCCATTGTCTCCGCAGCTGCTGAAATTGGATGTACCTCCTCGAAATGTTGGAAGGGAGTTTCAATAAATTCTCCGTCCATCTCGATGTACCTGAAGGAATTCAAATGGCTCACCATATACTCCTCTTCTCCTTGCACAGTGACAATTTTCCCCCTGACGGGATACTTCAGCTTTTGGTGTAAGGTGGAGGTCACTGCCCCAGCCTTGTGGATCCAAGGTCTACCCAACAGACAGGAGTACGATGGACGTATATCCATCACGTAAAAGGTAGAGTCAAACACTTGAGAGCCCACACGAATAGGGATGTTAACCTCTCCATGAACCATCCTCTTGGAACCGTCAAAGGCTCTGACGATGATATTGCTGGGTTTCAACTCCAGGCCTTCATAATCCAGACGATCCAAAGCCTTTTTCGGAAGAACATTCAAAGAAGAACCAGTGTCCACCAATACATGTGCCAGAGTAGTGCCCCTGCATTCAATAGAGACATGCAGGGCATCATTGTGGTCTCTCCCTTTTGCGGTCAGGTCAGCATCTGAAAAGCCCAAGCCGTTGTCCGCCGTCAGATTGGCTATGCAGTCAGTGAACTGGACTGCAGACGTCTCTTGCGGCACATGGGCCGTCTTGAGAAATGAGATTAATGCCTTAGCGTGAGCCTCGGAACATAGCAATAGGGAGAGCAGGGAGATCTTGGAGGGTGTATGCCCCAATTGTTCGACAACATTAAAATCACTTTTCTTTATTATTTTCAGAATCTCCTCCATTTCTTGTCGGGAGGCCTCAGCATTCACGGGTATTGGTGCCTCCATTCGGGCAGGCTCTTCTTCAATTCCTTTGCCCCGAGCATTTGATGACTCGGCAGCAGGGGACACAATTTGATCAGCAACAGGACTTGATAAACTTGCAGGTTTTATGAGGAGGGGTTTTCGAATGGCGGGTGGCGCAATGTCAGGCGAGAAGAGCCTGCCACTGCGGGTGACTTTAGCTGGACCGGTGATATCGCAGATACTGGCACTAGCATCAAATTCTTGCTTGATTCCATTTACATATACGTCTGCCCCATAATGCCAGGGGATAGCTTTATCAGACACGTAGGAGAGGGGTCCTGGAACAGTAATGATCACAGGCGCAACTGTCAAGATTTGAATAGGCTTCTTTGGGGGAGCCTTGGTTGGATTTTTGAAGATGGTAATCACGGACACTTCTTTCGTCGGAACCAAATGAACAGCAGTCTTTTTGAATAAAATCTCCTTGCTATCCATTAGGCCTTGGATGCCTAACCTTAGCAAGGGACAATCAGACAGGGAAATAGCACAGAATGGGCAACCTTCGCCGCAACCCGGAAATAAACCGGCCCGCAGTAGGTTCTTCTTAACAGTCTTCAAAGGGGTAACAACTTCATCTATCGAAACAGCATACACTTCTTCCTCAATGGCATTCACCCTATGCTGGGGCATAGGAGCCGTTACAACATTCGGTCTTTCCGGCGCTTCAAACTGAATTTCTTTTGCGTCAATTAGATCTTGCACTTTGTTTCTCAAGGCCCAACAATCGTCAGTAGTGTGCCCGGGACTATCAGAATGATAAGCACACCGGGCATTTGGGTTGTATTTAGGGGACGCAGTGTTGACGACCTTAGGAGCTTCTTTGAGGGTCACCAGGTTGGTGGATAACAGTTGGGGTAAAATTTGAGATAATGTCATACTCAATCGGGTATACTGCCTCTTGGGCCTTTCACTTCTTTGCTGATTGTACTGCTGAGGAGCAGCAACAGGTTTAGAGATGACCAAAGCATTAACGGCTTGGCGACTTTCGGGCTTGACTTGTCTTCTAGGGCCATAGACGGCGCTTGCTTCTTTCTTAAATGGCCTCTTCTCAGCACTTGTAGAGGCAGCCTTCTGTATCTTGCCTGACCTGATGCCAGCTTCAATTCTCTCTCCCGTTAATATCAAATCTGTGAACCCAGCGGAGGAGTTACCAACCAAATGATTAAAAAACGGACCAGACAACGTTCCCAGAAACATATCAACCAGCTCTCGATCAGTTAATGGAGGCTGCACCCTGCCAGCCAAATCTCTCCATTTTTGAGCGTACTCTTTGAATCCTTCACCCGTCCCTAGAGACATACCCTGAAGTTGGGTACGCGTAGGAGCGAGATCAGAATTATATTGGTATTGTCTGTAGAAAGCAGTCGCCAAATCCTCCCAGTGCCGGATGCTAGCTCCGTCTAATTGGTAGAACCATTCAAGCTGAGACCCCGAGAGGCTGTCTTGGAAGAAGTGAATCCAGAGGTTTTTATCCGCCGTGTAAGGTTGGATTTTCCTTACATACGACCTCAGATGCAGCTTTGGGCAGGAGACCCCATCATACTTGGCGAAGGCAGGCGCCTTAAACTTGTGTGGAATTACTACTCCGGAAGATAATCCCAAATCCCCGAAATCCAGTCCCGGCACGTTCTGAATTTCCATAGCGCTCAAGCGGTCCTCCAATTGTTTGTATCTGTCAGCAGCAGGTGGGTATTGTTCCTCGTTATAGTCCGTCTCGTTGTCGGAGACTGCGGGACTAGGTGCTTCTCCCCCTTGGGGACTGTTTTTCTCAGCAGAAGAAGTGGTTGGATCAGCTTCATTGTGGAGTGTGTTCCCAAATCTGCGTCCGGTGTTGAACATTGCCGTTCTCTTTTTCTTCTTCTTTTTCAGGAGTAGAGTCTTCAACTCTTGCTGACCCTGGGCTAGACTTAGGACCATCTCTTGAAACTGTGCACTTTGGGCCTGAAGGGCCTTGATTGCTTGCTCACTGGATGACTCCGAATTCATGATGACTGTTCACACAAACAGCGAAGAAAATTAAGCAACCTGTGAAATAGGGTACCTGCTATGCATATGGTGCAATGGAATGCGTATGTATGCAATGCATTCAAGGATTTAGAACATTCAAACTTTGTTGTAGACAAAAAGGAACGCACATCATATTAATAAGGAGAAATTCGTTAGTACATAAATGCCTCATGGGCCAAATATTACAAAATAAACTCCTTAAGGTAAAAAGACATTGCGCATCCTTTTTGGCGCGATGTAGGTGTTGAGATTCCTTTCCTCGTGCAGCAGGCGGGTGAGTTCCAGGACCTTCTTTTCACTAGCATGTAGACTGGTCTCAAGAGAATTCCGCTCTTCCTTAAGTTGGATCCAGCTCTTCTGCATCTCTTCCCAGGAGGTGGGCATGTCAGGATGTTGAATGGTGTAGGATGCTTCTCCTTCCAAGACAGGCTCTTTGATTACAGGTAGCATGTGAGGGTAAGGCATTACTAACTTCTGAGAGCGGGCTCGTACCCACTTGAGGTAAGGCTCCAACGGGATGGAGTTCCGGTGCCCCAGTGTTTTGCTGTCTATCCTACTTGGCATCCTCCAAGCTCTGATAAATCTCTGACGAAGCCCTTGAGTATCGTTGTCGAAGTCGAAGACTATGTCAGGAATTAACATGTCATGAGGGCCATCCTTCCGAGCATAACCAAACTGTCTCCAAGCCAGGCATGGGTTGTAGGTTATACCTCCTTTGATTCCAAATAAAGGAACATTAGGGTATTCCCCACAACGATCAATGATAGTGACGTCTTCCCGGGACCTAGGACACCAATGTATATCTGCATGCGTAAGAGTCATTAACCGTTGTGACCATCTCAAACCCTGCTCGTTCTTCAAAACTGTTTGTGGAAGATGCGAAATAAACCACCTTCCCAAGAGAGGAGTGCAACACAAAAGGACACCCCTTCTTCTCATGGTTCGAGTGTAACATGAGTGAAGGATGTCCCCCAACAGTGTAGGTATAGGATTCCTGGTCATAAAGATTTGGACAGCACTGATATCGATAAGCTGATCTGGGTTAGGGAACAATACCAAACCATAGACAAGGAGGGCTACAACTTCTTCAAAAGCTCGTAGGTCAAGAGAGTTCCAACATTCTTGAGCCTTTTCAAACAGAAATCTAGCTAAGAAACCTTTGATACCACTCCTAACTTCCCAATGTCCCTTGAGGTCAGATGTCTGTAGGTGCAAGGCTTTAGCAATCTCTTCAAGCTTGGGTTCCTCTTCCGTACCGTTGTAGGGTAGTTGATCAAGGATAGGGACCTTCAGAAGTCGGGAGAACTCTTCCAATGTGGGCACCAACTGATAATCCGGGAAGGTGAAGCAGTGATGCAGAGGGTCAAAGAATTGGAACAGGACCTTTATCAAGTCCTCCTCAATGTTGGTGTTAACCAAGTTGATGAGTCTTCCATGTCTCTCGCTGAATGAAGAACTCTCGGGAATTCTGGACAGAAGCTCCTTAAGCTGAGGAGGGATCTTTACAAGGCTAATCTGAATTGTCTTTCTGCGAGCAGTTTCCATGTCCTATAAAACAAGAACAAAGATGAAGATTCGAAACCCTTGAAATGGTTAGTCAATGCTCATGATGTTTGTATGATGTAATGATGTGATGATTGAATGCACTATAAACATTCACAAAGGCAAACATGGTAAGGCACACAAGTCACACAAACCCTTAGAGTTTAGGCCTGCTTGGAGTTTGGGTGTTACCCTCTTGAAGTTTTGTGGGCTCAACCTGTCTTATCAAAAGTAACCGGGTTCTAAAGGTCCCAATATCACTGGATTGCTTTCATTGTTCATCGTTTCGATTTAGCCACTGAACTGGCGACCGAAATATTCCAGGAAAGCAACCCTCAATTGAGTGTAGTATCGAGTATCAACCAACCTCGGACTGCACCAAAGTCAGTTATCTCACTACCCTAAAAAGGCCAAGATGGTTCAATTAAGGTTCCTAAGGTTAGTTGATGCTTCATGACACCACGCGGCGGCCCCGTACTCTCCTTGACTGAACTCAAGGGTTACCGGTACACACCAAAGTGCCACATCAACGTAGCAGACTGCTTCAACCATGTCGGTATACCCCGCACAGTTCCCTCACAGCCTTGTTGCTACCTAAAAGGGTTTCCCCAGATCCGGGTTAGGATCTATAAAACTCCGATACAAAGCCCACAATATGTAAAAGCAAACAAAGCAAGCAATTAAAAACAAAGGTGATCTAAACCCTAAGGTTACTCCACTTTAAAAGTTTCCCCAGCAGAGTCGCCAGTTCTGTGATACGGTGGGAGAACTGACTAGTGTTTTGCGTTTGTATTCGCAAATGTTGCGGTTAGCAAGAGTCGCCACCGACTTTTTATTTTATCCTAAGGAAAGGTTAAAAAGCACAGCAAAAACCTTTTGAGATGTTTTCTTGGGTTCGGGGAGTAGATTATAGAAAGGGAAGGTATTAGCACCCTTTCTATCCATGGTTATCCATGGGCTCTTAGTTACTTGCTTAGATCACTTGCCTTTTGTTTTCAATTGTTTTAAATGGTGCTTGAGTGTGTGGGTTTTGAAAATGTTTTGAAAAGAGGCCAATGTGGTGGCAACCTTTGCAATGATCCATGTGGGGATGTATACAAAGATGTATGTCTTTTGAAAAGGTTTTCATTTGTTTTTTTTGAAAGTTTTTGTTTTGAAAGTGTAGTGATGTGTGATTTTGAAATTAGGCAAGTGTTTTGTTTTTGCAAGTTTGATTCAAGTAACTAAGAGGTTATCTACTCCTAAATTTCTCAAAAGATTATTGCTATACTTTAACCCTTTTAACAAGTTTGCACCACCATTGTATTTGGTGGGCAACCTTGTGTTAGGATGTGAAAGGGACAGGCGCGGGTCATCGTTTAGACCATAATTGTAACGACGTTAAATGTCTTTGGGCAATTTCTCTAAGGGACTTGATCATTTGTTTTGTTTGTTTTGAAAAAGTTTTATCGAGGGACTATGATCATTCAAACTGTTTGCTTTGCCCAAAGATGTTCAACATACAATATGGCCCATTTATTTTGAAGGCAACAAGTGGAATACCCTAGGGGGTGCAAGTGTGATTTGTGTGTCCATTTTCATGCTTGTTTATCTTGTATTAGGTCAAACTATTTTTTATCGTTTTTTCGCATACAAACCCTAATTCTAGCATGTTATCATTAGAAAACAATAAAGTGCGAAATTAAAATTACTAAGCTATTACAAAACCAAATATGGGAAGGGGGGTACAAATGTTCAAATGGGGATATTGACAAGAATTTAAATCTAAATTATTACAACAATTGGATATTTGCATGGTAAATAAATTGCATAATTTAAATGCAAATAAAATAAATATGTGAAATGTAAAAAAAGAAAGTTTTTATGTGTATGAGAAAAATATTATTTATGTAAAAGGAAAAAGAAAATAAAAATGTATTTATTTTTTTAGTATTTTGAACCTAGGGTGAAAAACCCTAATTTTTAAATAAAAGGTGTTATTATCTAATTTAATTCTACTATTTATTTATTATTTATAAAAAATAAAACAAAATGAAGTGTATTGTGAAAAAGGTATTTTTTGTATCAAATGTTAAGTAAAATAAAAAAATCAAATATTTTTATATTTTTGTCTTAAATATATTAATAATCATATATATATATATTATTAAACCCTAGATATGTATTATACAAAAATATTTATTTATTTAATATTTTAATAAAATAAATAAATAAAATAAAAAAGGTATTTTTTGTGTGAAATATTTTCAGAGAATAAATAAAAAATAAAAAGTGTATTTACATTATTTTCTATTTATTTCAATAATAGTATATATATATATTTGTATCTAACAAAAGAAATAAACAAATAAATATGCCATAAATACAAAAAGTGATGGAAAAAATATTTTAAAAATTTTAATGGTATGGGAAAAAATAAATAAAGTCAACCCAAAAAGAAAAAGTCAAAAATGTCAAGAAATGAGCAAATGGGCTCAGGGGGGTGTAAACCAAAAAATGGGGTGTGAAAAGGAAACAAATCCAGGCCCAGCCCAGATCACTTCTTCTTCAACCTCTGTACAGCTTTCTTCACACAAAACACGCGTTTTCTAACTCTGGATTCCTGGACTTTCAAGCAAAACTCATAACATGAAAAGTGTAGAGCATTAAGAGACGGTTTCAACCATATAAAGAACATGACCTATCTCTCCAAGATGAGAGAGAATTTCTCTCCCCCTCTTTTCTGACCTAACTTTTCATCAATGTTCAGACATGAAATTCTCTAAGCACACGAAACATAAATGAAATCTAATCATATGAGCATGTTCAGGGCTATGATTGTGACATGTTTTCTTCAAAAACCTAAAGCTAACAATGCCTAACAAGAGAGATAGAACTCCATGAATATACCTGTTCAGTTGGAATCGAGCTGGGCAATGGAGGATGTTTCAGAATGAAATGAGGACTTGTACAACTTCCTTGAAGTGTAAGGAAGCTTTTCCAGTTCCTACTTTGCCTTGAAACTTCCTGAATCGAGCTAATGAACTCCAACTGCAAAACAGAAAATTAAAAATGGTGAAGTGGCTTGGAGGTGTTACAGGTCTGATTTTAGGATATGGATAGCTTGCATATGTCGTAAGGAAGGTAGAGGAAAAGGTTTGAATCAAAATGCTTGAAGGGATTGGGAGTTTGAACTCAAACTGCAGGGGCACCCCTGTTTTTGCAGTTTGAGGATGGTTCTGATATGGAGAGGGTTTGAAAGGGAAATGGCTCGTGCAAAAGCTTCAAAATGGTCTATGGAATGTGTTTGATATCTTTTGTGCTGTGTTGTTTTGCTGATATGAGAGATAGCATATGTTATGGACCTTTCTTCACATTTAAGCTACCAAAAGCAAAATGGTGTTCTAGGTCAGTATAGGACCCCCTAATGTGCTGCATCAACTCCTCTTGATCAGTGTGTTATGCCCATAATCTTGTGTTAAGCAGATCTTCTTTGTACTTGTTGGATTACAAACTTGACATAAAGCTAAACTTTTCAAAAATGGAAATTCCACTTTATCTAGTTTAGGATTAAACCATTATGCAATGTTAGAACACAAAGAACATGACCTTAACACATTGAATATGCATTAAATTATTGAGTATGGATTGGTTCAAGGACCTGTAATTAAGCATAAAGCAAACTGAATTCAAATTGGCAAATTTGTGAACATGTCTTGATGAAGAACAAAAGTGAATTTTTGCCAACTTGTGAAATTCGAATCTCTCAAGTTATGAGGTTGTTTGATGAGTTCTTGGACATTTTGGAAAGCTTGGAATGTGTACTACAATCCATCTTTGAAATGCAATTTGAAATTCCAAGTGGAAGGGTATGAAAAGTGGCCTTGAAGTAGGGTAGAAAACCTTGTCAAAATAGGTCAAATTTCACTAAGTTAAAAGATGGTTTAGTGCCCTTATTCAAAAAATCATAACTTGAGATACAAGCTTCAAATGAGAAAACTTTGTGAATCAAAGTTGTAGATTTTGCAACAAGCTACAACTTTCATGTTTTGACTTTTGTTTGAATCCAAATGGATCATGGTGAAAAGATGGGGCAAAGTTGGGAAAAAATTAGGGTTTTTCATAACTTAGAAAAATTCTAAGTTATGAAAAATTCCATTTTCAAACCCTAATTTGCATTTTGTGATTTCTTGGTGAACAAGTTTCATAATTTGGCATGTTTTGATGAAAAATGAATCTTGACTCTTGATTTTGACCAAAAAGTCAAAGTTTGACTTTTCAGTATACAGTCAAAATTGATCAATTGACTGGGAAATTCAACTATCAATCTTGTGTACTTGGGATCTTTTGAGCTTGATGAGCATGTCAAGATAATTCCATGGGGTCCTTGAGTCCATAAGTGAGCTTGGTTTGCCATTGGCTAGGTCAAACAGTCAAAAATTACCTTTGTGCAGTCAAAACCCTAAAAATGACCATTTTGCCCTTTTGGTGATCTGATCAAATTTCTTATGGAATTGTGATCCAAACTTGATCAAATGGTTCATATGAGTTCATAATGTTGATGTGGATCAAATTTCATGAGGTTTGACTGTCAATTGGCCACAGTTGACTTTTTCCCCAATACATCTGATTTCTAGGTCAACTGTCCAATTGACTGGGAAAAACTTGGAATCAAGACTTGAAACTTGGTATGGGTAAACTTGGGAGTCCAATATGAAGCATGGAAGTCATCTTAGGCATTTTAGGTCAAAACATCTTTAGGCAAACACAAACCCTAATTTGAGTCCACAGTGCAAGGAGAAGTCTTGAGCAGAGGAAACCCTAATTGTATCTTGATTCTTAAAGGTCTTGTGATGAGAAAATGTTGAGGAAATGGGAGGGCAAATTTTGGGGTACAACAAAGTGGTTTGGGCAAGAATGCTTGAAAGGATTGAGAGTTGGAACTCAATCTGCATAGGTAGCTCTGTTTTTGCAGTTTGAGAGTGATTTTGGCAATGGGGAGGTGTTGATGGTCTTAGGGTCGTGCTTCAGCTTGGTTAGGATGTTTGGAATGTGTCTACAATATTTGCTTAAGGTTCCTAATGCTGAGATGAAAGTTCTGTTGTGATATGGGATGTTTCTTAACACTTAAGCAAGAAAAGCCAAGTTGTGTTCTAGGCATGTAGAGGGCCCCTAATCATGCTGCAAAACTCCTCCTTGATCAGTGTGTTATGCTCATAATCTTGTGCCAATTAGATTGTATCTGTACTTGCTTGGATTTTCAATTTGACATAAAGCTTGCTTTTGCAAAAATGGATAAAGTACTTTATCTATTTTGGGATTAATCCACTATGCAATGCTAGAACACAAAGAACATGATCTTGACACAATGAATATGCATTAAATTTATGAGTGTAATTGAGATAAAAGGCCTGTAATCAAGTTGTGCAAGCTGAGATTGAAATTCATAGTGCTATGAACATGTAACTTGGCCTAATCAAAAGTGAGTTTTTGCCATATTGCAAAATTTGATTCTCCCTAACCATGAGGTTGTTTGAGAAGTTCTTGGATATTTTGGAAAGCTTGGAATGTGTACTACAATCCATCTTTGAAATGAAAATTGAAATTCCAAGTGGAAGTGTATGGAAAATGGTCTTGAAGTTAGGTAGAAAACCTTGCCAAAATAGGTTAAAATTTCACTAAGTTAAGAATGGTTTAGTACCCTTATTCCAAAAATTGTAACTTGAGATACAAGCCTCATTTGGGAAAACTTTGTGAATCAAAGTTGTAGATTATGCAACAAGCTACAACTTTCATGTTTTGACTTTTGTTTGAATCCAAATGAATCTTGGTGAGAAAGTGGGGCAAAGTTGGGAAAAAATTAGGGTTTTTCATAAATTAGAAAAATTCTAAGTTATGAAAAATTCTCATTTCTAACCCTAATTTGCATTTTTGATTTCTTGGTGAACAAGTTTCATGATTTGGCATGTTTTGATAAAAAATTAATCTTGACTCTTGATTTTGACCAAAAAGTCAAAGTTTGACTTTTCAGTGTACAGTCAAAATTGATCAAATGACTGGGAAATTCAACTGTCAATCTTGTATACTTGGGATCTTTTGAACTTGTTGAGAATGTCAAGATAATTCCATGGGGTCCTTGAGTCCATATGTGAGCTTGGTTTGCCATTGGATAGGTCAAACAGTCAAAAATTGCCTTTGTGCAGTCAAAACCCTAAAAATGACCATTTTGCCCTTTTGGTGATCTGATCAAATTTCTTGTGGAATTATGATCCAAACTTGATCAAATGGTCCATGTGAGTTCATAATGTTGATGTGGGTCAATTTTCATGAGATTTGACTATCAATTGGCCACAGTTGACTTTTTCCCCAATACAGCTGATTTCTAGGTCAACTGTCCAATTGACTGGGCAAAACTTGGAATCAAGACTTGAAACTTGATATGGATAAACTTGGGAGTCCAATAGGAAGCAAGAAAGGCATCTCATGCATTTTAGGTCAAAACATCTTTGTGCAAACCCAAACCCTAATTTGGGTCAACAGTGCAAGGAGAAGTCTTGAGCAGATGAAACCCTAACTGGATCTTGATCTTTAAAAGTTTTTGTGATGGGAAATGTTGAGGAAATGGGAGGGCAAATTTTGGGGTACAACATTGCGGTTAGCAAGAGTCGCCACTGACTTTTATTTTATCCAAAAGGAAAGATTGAAAAGAACAAGAAAGACCTTTGAGATGATTTCTTGAGTTCGGGGGGTAGATTATAAAAAGGGAAAGTATTAGCACCCTTTTTATCCATAATTATCTATGGGCTCTTAGTTGCTTGCTAGATATCTTGCTTTTGTTTGAAAATGTGATTTGTGTGGTTTTTGAAAGTATTTTGAAAAGGCTCCATCGTTTAGGTAAACTTTGTAATGATTCTCATTCATAAGAATGTATACAAAGTGTTAATCTTTTGAAAATGTTTTCAAGTTTGAGAGATGTTTTTGAAAGTGTTGGTGTTTGTTTTGAAAATAGCAAAGATGTTTTGGTTTAAAAATGAGCAAGCAACTAGGAACATTCTACCTACTCAAAAGTCTTTCATGTTTATTTCCTCTTTCTTTTGACATTGTTATCTTACCATTGATTTGGTAAGAAACCCTATCTTTGGATGTAAAAGGGACGGGCAACTGTCATCGTATAGTCATGAATAGTAATATTGTAAGATATCTTAGCATTTTTTTGAGGGACTAAGATCATTTGTAAGGAAACATTGATAGCGTCATCGAGGGACTATAATCTTGTATTTTTTTTTCTAAGACATCCCACATGCATAACATGACCATTTTTGTAAGGCAACAAAGTGGAGTTTACCCTAAGGGTGTGAGTGTGCAAGTGTATTGATTTACATGCATTTGTTTTGTCTTTGAATTAGGGTTTTCTAAGCATTGATTTTATCTTTTCATATAAATCCTAATTTACTAGCATTTATATATAAAGTATTAAATTGCAAAATAAAAGTACTAAGCTATTACATCATTAGGGGAGGGAGTGTATAAATTTACAAATGGAAAATTGTAAGAAAATTAAATCTAAATAATTATTACAACCATATTGAATATTGTACAAAAATGAAAATAAAAATACAAGAAGAATGTAAATGGAAAAATAAATGATTTTTGTTTGATTTTTTTTATGAAAGGGGTTTAGTCTTGACCTAACAAAAAATGATTTAGAAAAATTAAATAAAATTAACTTAAACTAAATAAGAAAATAAATTAACTAAAAAAAGATTTTTTAGGATTTTATTTATGAAAAGGTTTTAAATTAATAAAAATAATATGGATATTAATTAATTAAAAGAAACCTAAGTTCTAAATTAATTTTAATTGTAAGTGTAGTTGTTTAGTTATTGGCTTGCATTTTTGGTAAAACCCAAGTGTATGTGTGAATGTCATGACTGATGTCATAACATTCTAGTTTAGTTTGTACTGATTCATTAGGTACCTTTGCAGAAAAATATTGTCATTCAGGTACTGATGTTTATAAGTGTGTATCTGAGCATTTTGCAAAATGATCACATTTTCCTAAATCAGTAGACAGGTTTTTTCAGATGTCATAACAGATGTTAAGACATCCTGTTCTGAACTAACAGGTTTGCAGTTTGGTTAATTCTGAGTTTTTTCAGGAAAATGACTCAGTCTTTCCAGAACAGCATCCTGCGTTTTCTTTGGGTTAACCTAGCTCAACCCAAACCTGGTTGATAAAGTCCTGTGACCTAGTCTTAAGGTCAAATGGAATTAACCTAGCTTTTTGTGGAAACCCTAACTGAAGATGCAGCTGCTATATATTCAACAGAGCTGCTGTTTTGCAAGCAATCCCTTTTTGATCAGAAGATCATTTGTAAACTGTATAGGTTTAATTATTGTACTTCAAGCAATTATCATTGTGATAAGTGACTTGGAATAGGTTTTTAATTGTAAGAGTTGTGTAACACTCAAAGCTTTGAAGCAAGAGTGTTTGAATTTTTCTTGACTAAAGCTATGAAGCAGAGTCAAGTTAGGTGTGTGTATCACTCAAAGCTGTGAAGCAAGAGTGGTTGTGTTGCTTGATTAAAAAGCTGTGAAGCTTAATCAAGTGTATGTTTTTGAAGAGTGTCTTCATCAATTCATTAGTCAAATTGTTTTATGTATCACTGCTGTGATTGAGGGGGAGTGAGTAGGAACTCAGGTTTAAGTTGTACTTAGATTGAAATTGCATTGGGTAGGTCTTAAGTGAAGGAGATAAACTGGTTGGTTTATTCCTGAATTAACATCTCTTATAGTGGATTTCCTCCCTGGCTTGGTAGCCCCCAGAGTAGGTGTTGTTGCACACTGAACTGGGTAAACAATTGACTGTGTTCTTTACTGTTTTTGTATTTACTGTCTTATAGAAAGTCAGATACGGTGTCATAACATTAAACGTGACATTGAGTATCTGCAGCCAGAATTTCAGTAAGAAAATAACATAATAGTTAAACCTAAACCTAAATATTAATTATTAAGAAAGAAATTAATTTATTAAGAAAATGTTTTTGTATTCTTCTAGTTTTATGAAACAAATAAACTAAATAAGTATAAAAATAATAAATAAAATATTTTTTTTGGATTTATATTAATAACAATAAAAATAAATAATAATAATAATAATAATAATAATAAAGAAAAAAATAAAAAAAAGAAAATAAGAAAAAAGAAAATAAAAAACGAAAATTGGGCCAGGGGATGCTGAAGTAAGGCAGGGGGTTAGAAGCAGCAAAAAAAAGGAAAAGGCCCAAGTTGGAGGCCCAGGCGTGCTGTTTGGAAACAAAAAAAGTAAGAAAATGTGAGAAAAGGTAGCGCTGGGTGTTGAACCCCTGGCCTTATGTATATACGCGCGCTATCTTTGCCATTGGGGTGGTTGTACATCCGTTGATATAACTGAAACAATAAATACATAATACAAAACAAGTTCCAGAAATGAACTTCATCTTCAACCTTCAGCCATAGTTCCTGTAACTTGCTCATTTCTCAACAAAAATAAAATATGCAAACATGAAAGTTTCTCCATTTTTCCATATGAATCCAACCATATAAATATCATGAGTTATAGATCAAAGAAGAATGAGAATTTCTAAAAGTACCAAATTCTGACCTAAATATTTTCAGAGATTCAAACCTAAAATTCTCTAAGCTCAAACAATATAAATGAAATCTATGGATATGTACAGTTTCAGGGTAATGATGTCTACATTTTATCTTCACAAATGCAAGCCTAACAATGCCTAAGCAATGAGATAGAAGTTCAAGAAAAATACCTAAAAACTGGAAATCGTGAAATGCAAATGAGCTTGATTCAAGGTGCTGCAATGATCAGGTTAGCTTCCTCAAGTTCCCAGGAAGCTGATGTAATGATTAGCCTGAGCAATGGATAACTGAAATGGTCTGGAGAAGTCAACTTGCAGAGCTCTATTTTTGGTTATGGAGGTTGATGAAGATGGAGTTACAGTTATGAAACAGGGTCAGGGATATGTTATATTTGATGTGTATGAGCTTTGTTATTGATTAGGAAGGAAAATGCACGAGGGAAATGAGAGATATAAGTTTAAGGTCAGAATTGTGCATCAATGGAGTTTTTTGTGCAATTTCTGGCTTGAGGGTGTTTGGGAGTGTTTCAGGGGGCTTGAGCTCGTGTTCTAGCTCACAAATAGTTCCTCTATTTATAAGCAACAAGTTTGGAAGCTTGTTGTTGATCAGAATTTAAAATCACAAGTTTAAGCATAACATGTGATTTTTTGAAAAATCCTAGTTTCAAAGTCTTGTGTACTTGCGAAGATAGAGTGGTTATGCTTTAAACATACTTGCTTCTGACTTTGTAGATGGAGTGTGATCAAAGGGAACAAGTTAGAGGCTCAATAATTGACTTTGTGCATAAAGCTTGCTTTTCAAGAATGATATTCTTCACTTTCTTCCCAAAATGGCATTGTGAGTTGGATAAAGCTTAAACCACTTGGATTATAGCTCAAAAATTTGTGTAATCCATTAATGATGGATTGACACACAAGTTAGAAGGCCTAAAAAGCAAGATTATGCAGCCTAACATTGAAATTGCATTATGTCTTCATCAAGAAATGACTTGTAATTTAAGAATGAAACCCTAACTTCTTGCCTTCGATTCTCCTTGCTCAAAGATGATATCAATGAGTTCTCTGACATTTTGGAAAGCTTGTAACATCCTCTACAACCTCTATGTTGTACATTTTTGAAAATTCATCTTGTAACTATGTGAAAAATTTCCATGAAGTTAGGTCAAAATCCTGCCTAAACTAGGGCAAAATTTTCACTAAGTGTTTAGTTTCATGACCATGATTTCATGGATTAATAACTTAAAATCCAATCATTTCTAGGAGTATTTGTGTAAAGAAATGTTTTATATCTCATTTATATCTACAACTTTCATGTTGAAAGTTTCCTTTGAATCATCTTGCATCATGGTGAAAAATTGGCTTAAAGTTGTGAAAAAATATGAAGTTTCCAACACATAGAAAAATTTCTAAGTTTGGAAACTTTGACTTTTCAAAATGAAATCTTGACTTTTTGATTTCTTGATGAATAAGTTTCATATTTTTACATTTTTAGATGAATTATGATCTTCGACACTTGATTTTGACCAAAAAGTCAAAGTTTGACTTTTTCAGTGTACAATTAACTTTTGATCAGTTGACTGAAAATCAACTATCAATCAATTGATCTTGAGGGGTGTTTTTGGGTCATAACATTAGGTAAAAATGATGCATTTGAAACCTTGAGATCATGTCTCAAACCAATTAACCATTTGCTAGGTCAAAAATCAGAAATTGTCTTTTCTCAATCAAAACCCTAATTTTGACCATTTTGCCCTTTTGATGATCTGATCAAATTTCTTGAGGAATTATGGTCCAAACTTGATCAAATGACATATAGGAGTTCACAATGTTGATATGGATAAAAAATTATGAAGTTTGACAGTAAATTGATCACAATTGACTTTTTTCCCAATACAGTTGATTTTGAGGTCAACTGATCAATTGACTGAGCAAAAATGTGATCCATGACTTGAAACTTGACATGAGAAATATTGAGGGTCTATAATTATCCATGAAATTCATATGAGGCATTAAAATTTCAATTATCCTTGTGCAATCTCAAACCCTAATTTCAGTCATCAGTGCTTGAGCTGATCAATCCTAGTGCAGTCTTGAACCAAAGGAGATCTTGTGAGAAAATACTTGATAAATGAGAGAGCAAATTTTGGGGTACAACAGTATAGAAATATTTGATTGATAGAGTTTGTAGTGCAATAATCACTTTGAGTGATTTTATCAATGACTTGATCTTATCTTCCAATAAAATTAATATACAATAACTCAAGACTATAGAATGCTCAAAGTTTTCTGTTTAACGATATATTAAAATGTGCAGAAAATCTTTGTGTATGAAAGTGAAGAAAAAGCTTGAGTTTTAATATTTTAAAATTCAGAGACTATTGATTGGAAGAGGTACAAAATGATTTTGAAAATTCAGTATTTATATGTTCATAGCACCTCTTTGAAACAACATAAATTTCTGCAAATGAATCATGAACAATTGCCAAGATTCAATGAAAAGTTTCCATGAAATGGTGTTATGAAAAGGTATGTTCAAAGCATCTGATTTTCAAAAACGTTCAGCATGAAATCGATTGTACCCTTGTGTAAATCGATTGCACGGGTTTTAACAGCTAAAAAATTCAAATATTTTCAGTGAGCAATTGATTGAACATGTGTGTAAATCGATTGCACTTTAAACCAGTAGCAAAATTTGATAGAGATCAATCATTGCACAAACATGCAAATCGATTGCACTTAGAAACAGTAGCTAACACTTTGAAAACGTGAAGCATGTAATCGATTGCACAACATGCAAATCGATTGCACATAAGTGAAAATTGATTTTTTGCTTAGAAAACTTGAGAAAAAGTTTGGACAAGATAAAACACTTCTTTTGATCATTAAGCATTTAAGACTTAAGTTCAAAGTAAGTATTATCATTATACCTTGTGAAATTTGCTAAGAACTTGAGACAAAGTCTTTTATCTAATGATGTTTTAGCATGATCAAAATCTTTTCTTTCTTTCCAATATAGTTTGTCTTCATCAAAACAAAGTGCATTGAGAATCATTTGAGAAGCTTGATATTACATTCTCCCCCTTTTTTATGATGACAAACAATATTTATTGAAGCTTTGTTATTTCCAGAAAGAGACTTCTCCGCCTAAGATGTATAACTCCCCATTTATATGAGAAGTTTGGAAACTCTTGAAATTGTTCATCTTGTTGAAGAGTACCTTAGAAGTTTAAGACAGGAAATAAACAAGCATAAAGTGACACATCCTTCTCCCCCTTTGACATTATCAAAAAGAAGGGAAAGATGCAATAAAAATAGATAACATTGAAAACTTAACCAAAACAAGCATTAATTAAACATAGTCATGGACATACATGTCATAGTAGAATAACAAATACATAGAAAGCTCAAAAGCAAAAAACAAAACATAACATAAAGTAACAAGGACATAACATAAAAACAATAGAAATAACAAAATTGGACAGAATTTTAAGGTTGATTCATGTCACGGTTGTTATAGAAGAAGGGTCCTTAATTGAGGAATTGTTGTTGTAATGGAGGTTCTGTGTATTATGGTGGAGGTATAGCAGGATTATTAGGGTCATATGAAGGTATGTGAAGGTGAGAGTAGAGGTAGGAAAATTGTTGGTTCACATCTGAGCGAAAATCATCCGAGATGTCATGGAGTCATTGATGGCATTCCACCGATGGTTGATGTTGGTGTTGATGGAAGAAAATTGTTGAGTCATAAAATCTATAACATCTTGATTACTTGGACCAAAGGGAGCAGTAGGTGGAGGAAGTGCAGCATCACCGCCTTCTTCCTCTTGATTGTTTCCTTCGTCACCAACCATATCTTCACCAATGTATTTGATTATTTTTGTTTCCAAATTGTAGTGAACTCTGATTCTCGAATCAACATTTTTGATTGAGATCTTGTGACCATTTGGATCCATATCAACTCTTTCAAAACCGGCAAAATCAATTCCAAATTCTTCCATAATTAGATTAGTAAAGTAAGCATATGGTAGGAAGTTTTACTTTGCATCAAACCTTAGCATATGAGTCATTATAAGTCGTGCCCAATTGACGCTTATACCTTTTTTCCGTGCGTATAGCAGTTGCATTTCTTAATCAGTCATAGTGCAGTGGTTTCCAGCCCGCGGAAACATAATGTAGACCATGAAATAGTGAGATAGCCTATCGTCGATAAAAAAGTTACCTACACTCCAAGAGTCTCTAGATGGAATGACTCCTCCTAGACCGCGAATTCTTTTAGCACGGAATTCAGATTTATTCAATCTGCCAATGTTGTAGTAAAAATCATTTTTCTTGTAATCATCCCATGCTTCGTGTTCAGGATCATACAAAGAGCTCCCAATATGAGGGATATGTAGAATCTCACCAAGAATTCCAGGGGTTAGAGAAATTCTTGTGCCCAACACATATGTAACAAACTTGCCTTTTTAAGTAGCCAAATTACTGAAGAACACTCTTACTAGATCCGGGTAGTATGGACCAAATGATGAAATCAGTGGTTCCAATCCATATGCAGTCAAATCATTCTGAAAAGTAAAGCATTCCTGAGGAAAAGATGATAGCATACCATATTTTGGAGTGGACACTATCTTCCTTTGAAAATCCCTTTTGAACCTTGTTTCTTGAACTTCTGTGAGAGTTGAGATTAATGGATTTTCTGTAGAAGATGAAGCAACTTTCTTCTTTCCTTTCTCTGTAGCTGACACTTTTCGTTTTTGTCTGGATGCCATGAGGAAGGTGTTTTTTCTGAATTTAGGGTTTGGTAGATTTTGAGAAGTAGATATTTGATGAGATGAATTTGGATAGGATTTGTGAGTGGATAGTGATGAGTGGGTTTTAATATAGTCAATGATATTTAATTGATTTGTCAATAACGGAGGTGAACTTGGTAATATTAGAGAGAGATAAATTATTACCAACATAAAAGCTTGTCAAAAAAGCAATTTATATCAAGTGCAATCAATTTTCATACAGGTTCAATCGATTTGCATACAAAACAGAACCAACAGAAAATTGAAACGAACAGCGTGCAATCGATTTGCACTAAAAACAGAAAGGTTAGAAAATAAAACATACTGTTGTACCCCAAAATTTTCCCTCCCATATTTCTCAATACATGTCAAGTGAGGTCCTCAAATTGCTCTAGGAAGTCCAAGGGTTGACCAGACAAACTCTCTCATAAGGCAGTCTACCTCAAATTAGGGTTTCAGTTTGCATCAAGATGCTTAAGTCCAAAGGATCCCAAATTCTCACCATTGTCCTAATATGTTCTCAAGATCATCCATGTCAAGTTTCAAGGCTTGCAGAGGAAGTTTTCTCAGTCAATTGCTCAAAGGCCTGAAAATCGACTGTGCTAGGGCAAAAGTTAATTGTGGCCCACATACAGTCAAACTTCAAGATTTTTGGTAAGCATTCTCATTTTTAAGTATTATTCATCATTTGATCAAGGGTTGATCATGATTCTTCAAGGATTGCTCAGAATTCATCAAAACCCAAAAGTTGCTAAATTAGGGTTTTGTAGGAAAAGTCAACTCAACTTTGACCAAGCATAACTTTCTCATACTTTATCAAAAATGACCTATCCAAATCTCATTTTGAATAGGATGTAATTCCATACAATCCATATTCATCTCCCAAGTTCAAAATAAGCACTCACAAGAAGATATGAATTTGGACATTATAGGTCATTTTGAAAAGTCAACAAAAACACCTTTTAGGTCAAAGATTCATATATGAACATGGAAAACTCAATTGAGATGATACCAAAAGGGTTGCTTAGAGGACATCTTAATCTTTCTAAAAAGTCTAAGAACACCTCTCTAGGGTCAAAATTGAAAGAGTTATGCATTGGCAAAGTTGACCCTTTTTGCAAAATTGCCAAAAGTCAAATGTGGCCAAAATTGCATTTGTTTGCCAAATGGGCCCAACTTTTTATGCTTGCATTGAGTTTGTAACATGACCCATGACCCATGATCCCTTCTGAAATTCTGGCAGCAGATACTCAATGTCACAGTGAATGTTATGACACCGTATCTGACTTTCTATAAGATAGTAAATAAAAACAGTAAAGAACACAGTCAATTGTTTACCCAGTTCAGTGTGAAACAACACCTACTCTGGGGGCTACCAAGCCAGGGAGGAAATCCACTATAAGAGATATTAATTCAGGAATAAACCAACCAGTTTATCTCCTTCACTTAAGACCTACCCAATGCAACTTCAATCTAAGTTCAACTTAAACCTGAGTTCCTACTCACCCCCCCTCAATCACAGCAGTGATACTTAAAACAATTGACTAATGAATTAATGAAGACACTCTTCAGAACATACACTTGATTATGCTTCACAGCTTTTTAATCAAGTAACACAAACACTCGTGCTTCACAACTTTGAGTGATACATAAACCTAACTTGACTTTGCTTCAAAGCTTTAGTCAAGAGACACAAACACTCTTGCTTCAAAGCTTTAGTCAAGAGACACAAACACTCTTGCTTCAAAGCTTTGAGTGATACAAAAACCCTTACAATCAAAACCTATTCCAAGTCACTTATCACAATGATACTTGCTTGGATTACAGCAGTTAAAACTATACAGCTCCTAATTGATCTTCAGTCAAAAGAGTTACTTTGCAACCAGCATTCCTGTTGAATATATATGCAGCTGTTTCTTCAGTTAGGGTTTCCATAAAAATCTAGGGTTAATTAGGGTTAACCTCAAGACTAGGTCATAAGACTTTATCAACCAAATTAGGGTTGATCTAGGTTAACCCAAAGTCCACGTGAGATTCTGTTCTGGAAAGAATGAGCCATCTTCCTGAAAAATCTCAGAATTAACCAAACTGCATATCTGTTAGATCGGTACAGGATGTCTTAACATTTGTTATGACATCAGAATTCCTGTTTACTGATTTTGGTAGAAGGCAATAAATGTGATCATTGCAAAATGCTCAGATACACACTCATAAACAGTAGCTACTGTATGCCATACTTTTTCTGCATAAAGTACCTAATAATCCAGAATGTTATGACATCAGTCATGACATTTACACACCTGGTTTTACCAAAAATACATGCCAATAACTAAACACTTACAAACTCCCCCTTTGGCAGATTTTTGGCTAAAACCCCTAAGCAATCAGAGAATAGAGAGCAGCAGAATGAATATGACTGCAGAAAAAATATGATGTCTACCAAGTAATTAACACAAAATATCTCCCCCTCTTTAGCCACAAATAGGCCAAAGATACATGTACTTATATGTTATACAGTCATCCAAAATAAGTAATAAAAACAACAAATAAAATCTGAAAACACTTGCATCAACATGAACCAGCATCAGGCTTGTCAACTCCACCAAACTTTAAGCACTGTCATCTTCAGAGGAGCTACTTTCTTCAGCATTGAGCTGATCTTCAGCAGCACCCTCTTCCCTTCTGTTTCCTTCAGTCTCCTCCCGTTCTAATCTGGAAATTAGGTTTTCTAGAGCCTTTTTCCTTGTCTCCAGCTCTTTGCAGGTCTCTTTCAATATAGCTATAACATCAGATGTCTTGGACTGAGTTTTTACAGATGATGTCTCAGCTGATGTTATGACAATGTCAGGAACATGAGATCCCTGAAATAGCTTGTAGTGTAACCCAAAAGCAGGAGCTCTTTTGCAAGAAGTATCTCTTTCCACCAGGATATCAGGGTACTGAGCAAGGATAATTCCACATAGGAGGGAGGGAAAGGCAATAGGGCCTTTAACAGCATAGCTACCAGCATGTTTTAAAGTTTGATCAAAAATATACCTGCCATAGTCAAATTCAGTCTTGGTTCCAACATCATAAATGAATCTCCCCAATCCTGTGGAGATGGTTGATTTATGGTTGGTAGGGACCCAGTTGGCTGCACCAATCTTGTGCAGGATGGCAAATTTCATGCTTAGTTTGCTGGCATTCAGCTTGCCTTTTAAGGGCCAGCACTTGACTTGTCTTGCTGTGATGGTTTGGCATACTTCATTGTCAGTGACTTCTAGTTCAGGGCAAGCCTCATTTGATCTTCCAAGAAATTTGTTAATTTCAGATGGAGAGAAATTAACCATTCTTCCTCTCACATAGACACATTCAAAGTCAGCTGACCTTCCATCAGCATATTCATCAGACAAATTCACTATGAATTCCTTGACCAGATTTTCATAGCATTTGGTAAATTTTACCACAGTCTTCATTAGTCCAGCAGCTTTGATCAGGTCCATGATTTCCTTGCAATCCATGGCACCATTGTTTAGTTCTCTTTCCAAGGCTATTCTCTTCAAGCAAACATACTTCCATCTGTTGGCATTTTCAGGGTGGTGAAATGAAATGTTGTCAGTGGGGACTTCAGGAACTCTAGCCATTTTGCTGGAAGGGAGTTTCCTTCTAAGAGGAATGTCTTCAGCATCAATTTCAAATTCTGATTCCTCATCAGAATCAGAAGGCTCAGGTTCTTTTCTCTTATTTGTTATTGGTTGTCTATGCACTTGGGCTTTCACCTTCCCTTTGGACAGTCCAGTCTTCACAGTTTCTACACCAGTCTTGCCTTCAGACCTGGTTTTCTTATCAGCAGGTTTCTCTTTGGTCAAACATTTTGCAGCATCCTGATTACCCTTTCTGTTCATCATTATCCTAGCTATGCTAGGGTTGATATTTGCAATTAGGTCATTGTCTGAGTATTCCTCATCCACATCAATAACAGGTGGTTCAACATTCTTCTCTGAAGGGTTCTGAATATCATCAAGGTTTTCAGATGATTTCTGAATGTTGTCATTTGGTGTCTCAACATTCTCAGAGACATCTGGATTTGCTTCAACATTTGGGCTTGCTGATTCTTGATTTAATGGAACAGAAATCCCTGGTACAGAGTGGTTCTCACTCAATATTCTTGTGACAAGCCTGGCTATTTCTTGATGTACATAAGCTGATCCTTCCCTATTTGGTACAAAAGATGAAGGTTGAGAGGGATTACCGGATGAAGTAGCTTGAGACCTTCCTGCATGCCTTGTTCTCAGCTTTTTGACCTTGGAGGGGTTAGTTGCCATTTCTCTAAGAGGAGTAATCTCCAGGACTTCAGAATCCATGCATGGGGTGATTGCCCGAGAATCTTGATCAGATGATGAAGATGAAACGGTCGTCTTGGATGAGGATGATGTTTGATACATTTTGATTGACTTAGAAAACCAGTAGCAATTAGAGAGAAAACTTTGATTGAGAGAAAGGGATTTGTTGCAAAGTCGAGAGAGGAAGGAGGCAAATGAGTGTCTATTCAACTTCTTAATAATTTTGAAAGAATTGGGAAAACATATGATTAACCCACTCAAAATAGACTTAACAAAAATAACTCCTTCAACCCTTGTTATAAGCAAAATTAATTGCTACAATTTCTCATGTTGGCAAATACCCAACTTGCCCCTCAAGTTTTCAAATTGATTTGCATCAAGTGCCTTGGTAAAAATGTCAGCCAGTTGTAGCTCAGTGGCAACATGTTCCAGATTAATTGTTTTCTCCTCTACAAGGTCTCTGATTAAGTGATGTCTAATGTCAATGTGCTTGGTCCTGCTATGCTGAATAGGGTTCTTGGAAATGTTGATTGTACTCAGATTGTCACAGTACAATGTCATAACATCTTGTGTGACATTATACTCAATGAGCATCTGTGTCATTCAGATAATTTGAGAATAGCTACTAGCAGCTGCAATGTATTCAGCTTCAGCACAAAAATGAAAAGGAAGTCTTTTGGCATGTATCATAGCTCTGGCAGATTCCTGTATGGTCCTATTTTTCCTCTCTTCAACTCCATTTTGTTGAGGAGTTATAGGAGAAGAGAATTCATGACTAATTCCTTCTGAGGAACAAAACTCATTAAACTTACTATTTTTAAATTCCTTGTCATGATCATTTCTGATTCTGACAATACACCCTTCTTTTTCTCTTTGAATTCTTTTGCACAGTTCTTTAAAAACTTCAAACACATCAGATTTTTCCCTAATGAAGTTAATCCAGATGAATCTGGAAAAGTCATCCACAACAACATAGGCATATCTCTTTCCACCAAGACTTTCCACCTGCATTGGTCCCATCAGATCCATATGTAGAAGTTCCAGAACCTTAGAGGTGGTCAGATGTCTTGACTTTGGATGTGACATCCTAGTCTGCTTACCAACCTGACATTCACCATAAACTCTCCCTTCATCAATTTGCAGTCTTGGAATCCCTCTGACTACCTCCATGGAGATAATCCTTTTCATTCCTCTTAGATGAAGATGGCCAAGTTTTTGGTGCCACAGTTTCACCTCTTTTTCTTCTTTGGCAATAGAACACACAGTGGAGTAATTAGTGTTCTCAGGCTCCCACAAGTAACAATTGTCTTTAGATCTGACTCCTTTCATTACAACTTCTTGTTTTTCATTAATTATAAGACATTCAGATTTTGAGAAGTTGACCTTGAATCCTAGATCACATAATTGACTGATACTAATGAGATTAGCAGTCAGGCCTTTTACCAATAGTACTTCATTCAGATTTGGAACTCCAGGGCAGTCCAAATTACCAACTCCTTTGATTTCACCTCTAGCACCATCTCCAAAGGTCACATAACTAGTGGTGTGAGGTTTAACATTATTGAGAAGGTTCTTGATTCCAGTCATGTGCTTAGAACACCCACTGTCAAAGTACCAGTCTTCCTTTGCAGAGACTCTCAGGGAAGTGTGGGCTATCAGGGCAGTAGCCTTTTTCTTCCATTGAGGAGTATGTGGTACCCTGTTAGACTTAGGTTTGACACCTGGGTTCTGATTAGGGTATCCATACAATCTGAAGCAGAAAGGCTTTATGTGACCAAACCTCCCACAATGATGACATCTCCATCTTTGGTACTTTTTCTTCATATTTCTCTGTTCCCGATGTTGAGTGTTATGTTGTGACATCGGCTTTGACATTTTTTTATCAGACCTGATCTTCTTGTCTGCACCAGATTTCTTTGCTGCCACAAATCCTAGACCAGACTTGTTTCTCACATTTTGTCCAACCTGAAGGATTTCTTCCAATTTGTCAGTTCCATTTGTCAGCATCTTGACAGATTTGGTCATCTGGTTCAGTTTTGAGTTCAGCATTTAAACTTCCCCTTCTAGATGACTTATAGTTTCAAGGTCTGCCCTTTTTTCAGCCTCTAACTTTATGATGAGTTTTGTTTGTCTCTCATTTTGCACACAGACTTCAGCACTTCTGATACACAATTTCTTGTAAGTATCATCCAGTTCTTCAAATGTCACTTCCTCATCACTAGTGTCACTTTCAGAGGTACAAACACCAGTTAGTGCAGTAACTAGTTTGGCAGATTCTTCTTCAGAATTACTTTCTGAATCACAGTCAGACCAGGTAACAGTCATTCCTTTCTTTTGTTTCTTAAGAAAGGTAGGACATTCAGCTCGAATATGCCCATATCCTTCACAACCATGGCATTGAATTCCTCTGCCTTGATTTCCCTTCTCTTCAGACCTTGGTCTTCTGCTGGAGTCATAAGATCTGTTAATGTCAGAGGGGATGTTCTCAACATTTGACCTTGACTTTGGATCCATTCTCTTAATGAGTTTGTTGAATTGTCTTCCAAGCATGGCTATAGCTTCTGAAATATTTTCTTCTTCATCCTCCTTGTTTTCATCTTCAGTGTTGGATACAAGTGCTATGCTCTTGTTTTTCTTGTCAACATTGTCACTGATCCCCATCTCAAAAGTCTGAAGAGACCCAATGAGTTCATCCACCTTTAACTTGCTGATGTCCTGGGCTTCCTCTATAGCAGTTACCTTCATTGCAAATCTTTTAGGCAGGGATCTGAGAATCTTTCTCACCAGTTTTTCTTCAGACATCTTTTCACCCAATGCTCCTGAGGTGTTGGCAATCTCCAAGATGTTCATGTGAAACTCATGAATGGTTTCATCTTCCTTCATCCTTAGGTTCTCAAACTTGGTAGTCAGCATCTGAAGCCTTGACATTTTTACTTTGGATGTGCCCTCATGGGTAGTTTTGAGAGTGTCCCACACTTCCTTGGCCAGTTCACATTGATGTACTAGTCTGAATATGTTTCTATCAATTCCATTGAACAAGGCATTTAAAGCTTTGGAATTACCCAGGGCTAACTCATCTTCTTCTTTGCTCCATTCTTCCTCAGGCTTCAGACTGTTTGTCCCATCTTTCTCAGTTATGGTGGGATGGTTCCATCCTTTGTCAGCAGCTCTCCAAGCCTTTTTGTCCAGTGATTTTAAGAAGGCAATCATACGAGGTTTCAAGTAGTCATAATTTGTTCCATCTAGAATGGGTGGTCTGTTTCCAAAAACTCCTTCTTTGTCCATAGTGCCAGAAAGTGATATCCCTAGATCTCACCCAATAATACAGGCAGGGTGCCTGCTCTGATGCCAATTGAAATTCTGGCAGCAAATACTCAATGTCACAGTGAATGTTATGACACCGTATCTGACTTTCTATAAGACAGTAAATAAAAACAGTAAAGAACATAGTCAATTGTTTACCCAGTTCAGTGTGAAACAACACCTACTCTGGGGGCTACCAAGCCAGGGAGGAAATCCACTATAAGAGATATTAATTCAGGAATAAACCAACCAGTTTATCTCCTTCACTTAAGACCTACCCAATGCAACTTCAATCTAAGTTCAACTTAAACCTGAGTTCCTACTCACTCCCCCTCAATCACAACAGTGATACTTAAAACAATTGACTAATGAATTAATGAAGACACTCTTCAGAACATACACTTGATTATGCTTCACAGCTTTTTAATCAAGTAACATAAACACTCGTGCTTCACAGCTTTGAGTGATACATAAACCTAACTTGACTTTGCTTCAAAGCTTTAGTCAAGAGACACAAACACTCTTGCTTCAAAGTTTTGAGTGATACAAAAACCCTTACAATCAAAACCTATTCCAAGTCACTTATCATAATGATACTTGCTTGGATTACAGCAGTTAAAACTATACAACTCCTAATTGATCTTCAGTCAAAAGAGTTACTTTGCAACCAGCATTCCTGTTGGATATATATGCAGCTGTTTCTTCAGTTAGGGTTTCCACAAAAAGCTAGGGTTAATTAGGGTTAACCTCAAGACTAGGTCATAAGACTTTATCAACCAGATTAGGGTTGAGCTAGGTTAACCCAAAGTCCACGTGAGATTCTGTTCTGGAAAGAATGAGCCATCTTCCTAAAAAATCTCAGAATTAACCAAACTGCATATCTGTTAGATCAGTACAGGATATCTTAACATTTGTTATGACATCAGAATTCCTGTTTACTGATTTTGGTAGAAGGCAATAAATGTGATCATTGCAAAATGCTCAGATACACACTCATAAATAGTAGCTACTGTATGCCATACTTTTTCTGCATAAAGTACCTAATAATCCAGAATGTTATGACATCTGTCATGACATTTACACACCTGGTTTTACCAAAAATACATGCCAATAACTAAACACTTACACCTTCCATTTGTAATTCTTTTACTTTTGTCATTTATTTTGATTTTATTTCAATTAAATCAAATAAAATCAAAATAAAATCATGAAAATATCAAAAACTAATCAAAGCTTGAGATTTTGTGCATGTTTAGGTCTATTATACAGCTGGAGATGGAATCAAATCGTGCAAGGCTCATATGGATACAAATAGATTGCATTTTTCTTGATTTGGAAAGATTTGCACAAGGATCAAATCATGAATCAATAATCATAATTGAGGGAAATTTGATACAAGTTTGCAACCCTAATTCATTCTAGGGTACATAAGGAACATGTTCAGATAAAAAACAAAGAGATTGGAGGCGTGTAAAAGAGAGAGCAAGTTTCAAAAAAAATTCAAGAAAAGTGGCAAACTGATTTCCACGTTTCAGATCAATTCAAAGTGTTCTAGTCATTCCAATCAATTGCTGGACATCCAAGGATCAAGATTCAACCATTAGCAAGCTTCCTAACATCCAGAATCGCGCTGTAAGTTTCAAACGGTTCACCCTTTTTCTTGAATTCGAATATCATAATTCTGGCATAGTTAGCATGTTTTATTGACATATTCTTAATCCTTATGATGCTTGCAAGATAATGGTCATATTTAATTACGTTTTCATTGACTATACAACAAGTTTCCATAGTTAGGGTTCTTGCTTCATTTTTAGGGTTTTTTTGTACAGGAACAATTGGCCATGGATAATGGTACCATGATGCTCGTGAGGTTGCAACGAGTTGATTGGTACCATTGGTTGGGATTTATCATGCCTGTATGAAATTTTGGAGAAGCACAGGGTTGTACCTACACCCAGGCGACCGTAGGTAAAAGTCAAGAAACTTTTAGCAACAGTGGGAGGAAGAAGAAGGATAACGTGGCGCTCCATGACTCACCCATCCAAATTTCGCGCGTTTGATAATTATTATTTTGTTTTTTCCATATAACGTTTGTTTGTTGTTCTTTGTACAACTAACAAAGTTGGCTCAACTGGTAAGCGCGTAGGGTAAAAATGCCAAAGGGCCTGGGTTCAATCCCCAGGTCCCAACTTTGCTTTCTATTATTTTTCTTTGCATAATCAGGTACGTTAGCCTCCCATGTGCCCACCATACATCATTAACACCCAGCCAGTAGATCATCAACAAGCCAGATCCAAGGCTCCTTCAGTTAGGGTCCACCGTGTGCATAGGTCAAGCGTGCACACCAGATTGGAAAAGTCAAACAGGGCCAGAGCTTGTTGGGCTTGATATTTGCAATCAACACCCCCCTTCTTACAAAGAAACCCGGCCCATTCTTGTTTCTTTCTTTTTTTCTTCTTTTATTTAATTTAAATTGTTTAATTTATTTTCTAACAAATTAATTTCTTTTTCACAAAAAATCATAAAATCAATTTTCACAAATTTAGAATTAGGTTTTATTTTATTTTACCAAATTTAATTTAGTGTTAGTTTAATTTAATTTAGGATTAATTCTAACTTTTTCATATATTTAAAATCAATTAGGAAAAATTAGGGTTAACATGTGATTTAATTTTTATTTCTTTTCTCAATAAAACAAAAATACAAAAATAGGTTGATTTAATTATTTTTCTTAAATTTTAAATTAATTAGTAATTAGGTTTTTATTTATTCAATTAAAATCTTATTTTCTCAAAACAATCAAAAACAACAAAAAATGATTTTTTTCTTTAAGTTTCAATTAGGTTTAGATGGGGTCAAAACCCTAATTCCTTTTCATTTAATTCATCGTGCGCGTTTTATTATTTTCACAATATTAATGTAACTGCTTATAGTATGTAATAGTTTAAATATGATTTTCTTTTATTTATCGTTTTTATGGGTTTTTTGGCTACGTAATCCCTACCCCGAAGCCTTGTAATAGCGTAGTTTTTATTTCTCGCAAATATTAACTGTTATATGTATGATAATAGAATTGTATGACAAGACTGCATGTTAATTTAAAATGGCTAGCAAACCCTAATGTGCAAAGATAATAACTGAAATCAAATTACTCACACATGCACACTCTTAGGGTATACTCTCACTTCGGTTGCCTTCGGTAAACGATCATTAAGTATAGGGTGTTTTAGTGATTACCCTCCTGTCTAACAAAGATCAAAAGTCCTGTTCGGAAGTGTTGCCTCAGAAACGTCGCCTCAGAAATGTTTCCTCGAATACGATCTTAAGACACTAGGGTTATTACTAAGGCGTCCTAACATTGCTTTAGTGATCGTACGTCCCTTACGAATTGACCCTTACAACTCCAAATACGGTGCCACCTATTTCTCAATAGTAGGATAGCATTGTCTAAAGGAAACGAGAACAGAAACAATCTTTTTTCGAGTAGGTAGATGCTAGTAGGTACTTGCTCAAAACAAACTTTTTCACACCAAACACTTTTCAAACAAAGTTTAAAAAAAAACACTGTGTAACACTCTTGAAGACAGAAGCAAGGGTTAAAACAAAGTAAAACAAAAAACTTTTCAAAACAAACACACACAAGAAATTTTAAAAGATGAGCAAGTACCTAAGATCCCATGGAAAACCATGGATAGAAAGGGTGCTAACACCTTCCCTTTCTATAATCTACCCCCCGTACTCAAAATCTCGAAAAAGGAATTTTTCTGTGCTTTTTTCCTTTCCAGTTGGATAAAATAAAAGTCGGTGACGCCTCTTGCTTACCACGACATTTTGCAAACACAAACGCATAACACAAACCAGCATTTTCCAAAACAGTCGATTCTGCCACCGTATCACAGAACTGGCGACTCTGCTGGGGATTATAAGTGGGGTATACCTTAGGATTAGTTCATCATAAATTGCTTCTCTTGTTTGTTTTGGTTGCTTTACTTTTAAGGGTTTTGTATTGGGAGTTACTATAGATCCTAACCCGGATCTGGGGACACCTTTTAGGTAAGTAGCAATAAAATGTGAGGGAACTGTACGACATAGGCCGATACGGTTGAAGAAGTAGCTATGTTGATGTGGCACATTGGTTGGTATCGGTATCCCTTGTGGAGAAACGAGGAGAATACGGGGCTGCTATGCGTGTCGTTAAGCATCAACTGACTTTAGAACCCTTAATCGACCAACTTGGCAACTAGGAAGTAGTGAGATAGTCGGCCTCAGTGTAAAGCTGGGAACTGGTTGATACTCGATGCTACACTTATTGAGACCATACTCTCGAGATAGTTCCGGCCGCAAGAAAAGGTTGCGTGAGCTAAAACCATGACCGATGGAGGATGGTCAGTGATATTGTGAACCTCTAGAACCCGGTTACTTTTTCTAGGACAGGTTGAAACCAACTGAACTTCAAGAGGGTAATACCTTTGACCCCATGCAAGCCTTAAACTTAAGGGCTTTTGTGTGACTTGTTTGCCTTTGTCATGCCTGTTATCTGCTATACCTGTTGTTTGTTTTCATCATGACATCATGCATCATAATGTAGCATGCATACTTCATTATACTAACCATTTCAAAGACCGAGGGAATTCATCTTTGTTCTGTTTTGCAGATTATGGCTTCCGTGCGCAGAAACACCATCCGAGTTAACTTTGTGCAAATACCTGCTCAACTTAAAGAGTTAGGCTCACGAGTGTCTGAGACCTCTATGTTTATTAAGAGGCATGGTCAACTTCTTAGCCTGGTTACCTCAAAGCTTGATGAGAAAATGATGAGTGTGCTTTTCCAGTTCTTCGATCTTGTGCATCATTGTTTCACTTTTCCAGATTACCAGTTGGTTATCACTTTGGAAGTGTTCTCTCACTTATTTGGCATATCCATCCTTGAGCAGGTACCTTTCACAGGTATGAAAGAGACTCCTAGACCATAAGACATTGCCTCAGTTCTGCATCTGAAACGGGCTGATGTAGTATCCAATTGGGAGACGCGAAGCGGGGTCGAAGGTTTCTTAGCCAATTTTTTGATGGATCAGGCTCAGCTATTCTGGGATAATTTGTATTTTCAGGCTTTCGAAGATATCTTGGCTCTCCTTATCTACGGTTTGGTTCTCTTCCCGAATCCGGAATCCTTCGTGGATGTGAATGCGGTTAAGATATTCCTTTCTCGCAACCATGTGCCTACTTTACTGGGTGATATCCTGCATGCCCTCTACACTCGTACTGTGCGTAGAAGAGGGACTCTTATGTGTTGTATGTCGATGCTGTCGAGGTGGTTTATTTCGCACCTCCCTAAGTCCGTGTTGAAGAATGAAGAAGGTTTGGGATGGTCTTACAGGATAATGTCTCTTGCCTATACAAATATTCTTTGGAGCTCCCGGGCTATGGAGGACACTGTTGTTATTGATTGTTGTGGGGGATACCCTAATGTCCCGTTGCTTGGAATCAGAGAGGGTATAACCTACAGTCCGTGTCTAGCTTTGTGACAATTCGGTCGTGCTCGGAGAGACGGTCCTCATGAGCTACTTCTTATGGATATTGCATTTGACTACAAGGAAGACGTTGACGAGCACCACCGGAGGTTCGTACGAGCTTGGGGCATGGTGAACAGATCTGATCCCCAAGAGCTGGGACCAAAGACTTCTCTCCCTATGCAGCCTTATCTCCAGTGAGTCAGAGCTCGCGCCCAGAAGCTTGGGATGCCTTATGAAGTTGTGTTACCAGTGATCGTGGAGCCCACCAATGAAGAGGGCATTATTTATACAGTCCTTTATCCTTACATGCCCAGTGATTTTGGGGCATTGCAGAGATCCTGGATTCAGCTGAAATAAGAGAGGGATACTGTGATCGATGGAAATAGAACTGATTGTTTTTTTTAGCTGGTTTCACAAAATGTCGCGGTAAGTAAGAGTCGCCACCGTCTTTTATGTTCTCCAACATGGAAAGGACAAAAGCACAGCAAAATTCCTTCTTTGAGAATGTATCTCGGTTCGGGAGGTAGATTTATAGAAAGGGAAGGTGTTAGCACCCTTTCTATCCATGGTTATCCATGGGCTCTTAGGTACTTGCTCTTATGTTTTCAAAAGATTTGTTTGCTTTTCAAGTGTGTGTGGGTTCTGAAAAAGTTTCATTTGAAAAATTTCTAAGTAACTCTTGTATCTTTCCTCAAGAGTGCATGAAAAATTTGTTTGAAAACCTTTTGAAAATGTAAGCGCGAAAAGTTGTTTTTGTTTGTTTTGAAAAGAGCAAGTACCCATGAGAATCTACCTACTCTAAGGAATTAAGCTGTGTAAGAGTCCTTTAGATAGTGCTATCCCACCATTGAGAGGTAGGTAGCACCATCGTTGGAGGTGTTCGGGTCAATTCGATTATAAGGGACATGTATGGTCACCAAAGTAATGGTAGGACGCCTTAGAAGTAACCCTAATGTCCTAGATCCTTTTTAATCCGAGGCAACCGTTTCGAGGCAACTGGATCTTAGACAGGAGGGCGACCTCTAAGACACCCTATACTTGATGACCACGTTCGAGGCAACCAGTGAGGCGTACCCTAAGAGTGGCATGTGCTTGTGTGTTGTTTTCATGTTTATTGTTTTTGTACATGTTATTTGTGAGTTACGGATTTGTTTTATTTGCCATACATTCTTTCATGCATTTTTAACAGTTAGGAGTGTGGAAAATAAATTGCAGAAATGTAAATCTATCTATTACAAGGCGCGGGTCTATACATCGCCAAAAACAAAAACCTGTTTTGGAAAATAAAGTGCGAGAAAATAAAGCAATAAAGGAGGTCCTAATTAACCATTACATACTCTGTACAAATACATAAATATGATCAAAATAAATAAATACGCGCGAATAGAAATTTAATCGAGAACGTCCTTAGGGTGTTGACCCTTTTGAGAAAGAAATTAAGTTTTATCCTTTTTTGCAATTTAATTAAAATATTAAACCTAATACTAATTAATTATTTAATTAAAGAAAAAATGTTTTTTTTTGTGTTTTTTATATTTTTAATGAAAATAAAATAAAAAAGGAAATTAAAAGTTGAAAGTGAAAGACCTAATTCTAAATTAATTTTACTTATTAAAAAAAATGTTAAAATTGTTCTAATTACACAACTAATTAATTAATATTAGAATTTATTTACAAAATAAGTTAATAAATAATAAAATTCTTTTTTTTGTTTTTTTTGAATTTTTTGGGAAAAATTAGTTTGTTAGGTTAATTAACAATAATGATAATAAAAAAAAAGAAATTATAAGGAAAATAAAAATAAAAAAGGTAACAAAACCATGGGGGGTTTGGGCCTTTTTTGGAGGTGTTGATTGCAGTTTTTGGCCCACTAAGCTCAGGCCTGTTGACTTTCTGGATTCAGGTGCGTATGGTTGACTGAAGAACATGGTGCTCCTTCTTCCCTGGCCTTTGGATTGTTGATTTGGGACACTTGGCGCGCTGATTGCTTGAGATGTATGGTAGACTTTTTCTGGAATGCTGCATGGGAACCTGTGAAGAAAAATGATAACAACGTTTGAGGGACCTGGGAATCGAACCCAGGTCCCAGAGGTCATATGCATGCGCGCTCTCCACTCAGCCAATTGCTTCAATTCGTTATAATAAGAGATAAATAATATATGTAATAAAAATCAAATATCCTGGAAATAAAAAAAAAAGCGCGTGTTGAGTTTGAACGGGCCAGTGAGGTGAAGACACATCATCGTCTTCTTCAACAATTTGCTGGTTATTTACCTGCGGATTTTTATCCGCAGGTAGTTTCGTAGGTTGCTTCGAAAATCATCCCTAGGCCATGAAAATCCATTTCAAGACCATAATTGATCTCGTCTCCACCTCCTGAATCCATCCATGCTTATGATTTGTCCTGATTGTGCCTGGAAACAAAATGCCTAAAAGCAAACAATACAAACCCTAGACGCGGGTATCACCATATGAGGCTTAAAAATGAAATCAAATATTACAGTTATGTTGGAAATCAAGCAAGCAATATGATTATGCCCATATCTTTGAGAAAAAATGCAAGAATGGAGAGTATGGATTTCGTGTACAGGGGTGAGTTTGAGACAACTTACAGCGCTTGGTAGTGGACCTTAGGACGCGTTTGTGGTTGCTTTGGCTTCAGGGAGTGGCAATGAAGAAGACTACGTGCTTCTTTTGATCTCAAAGTGCCTGCAACCTTGTTCTAGAACTCTCACTTTTTGGACAATTTTGAGTTTTGGTTCTGGCCCTTTCTGCTCTCTCTAGGTCGTGAATGAGGCTTGGCTTGCTTGCATATGTATGTGTCAATGGAATTAAGTGACATTTAGGAGCCTTAAACTTGTGCCATTATGTTTTGGATTTTGTTTGACCACCATTGAAGAACATTCCTTTCTTGGTCCAACAACCATGATTTTGTGTACAAAAATAGCTTGCACGAATTTGGCAGCTAGAAAATGCTTCATGAAGGCTATTCAAACCACAAGATACCATTTAATTAATTTTTTTAGATTTATTTGAATTATTATGGATTTAAAATGAATTAAATCCATAAAAATTAAATAAAAATGAAAAAATAAATATTTGGTCTTGAGATTAATCATGGGACACGTGGGTGGCATGACAAGGCTGAATCAAGTGGAAGAAAGTGGGCCCTTTTGTCAAAAATTGAAGTTTTAAGGAAAGTTGACTTTTGCCATTTCATGAAAATTTCCCAACTTCTCCAATGCATATCTTGCTCAATTTTGATCATATGAACATGTTCTAGGACATTTTGGAAAGGTCTTGAAGTCCTCTAACCAATTCCTTTGGTCCCATGTCATTTTGATTTACCAATCTCAAGTTATGGTCTTTGACTTAAAATTCCTTTTTGTTGACTTTTGAAAATGACCTATAATGTTGAAATTGATAACTTTTTGTGAGAGCATTTCTTGGATTTGGAATGTGAAGATGAGTTGTAGGAAATGTTATCCACTTCAAAATAAGCATTGGATGAGATTTTTCTGATGAACCATGAAAACGTTATGCCTTGGTCAAGTTACAGTTGACTTTTTCAACTGTCCAAGAATGGAAACTTTTGCATCTTGATGATTTTTGAGCCATGCTTGTAGAATCATGATCAAGACTTGATCAAATGATGACTGTGGCCTCAAAATAAGATGTTGACAAAAAAATTTGACTTTTGACTTCCAAATGACCATTTTGCCCCTGCAGTTGACTGTGAAGCAATTAGGGTTTTTGACTGTGCAACTTGACGCTGTGAGTCTTGAAACTTGGCATGTAGATGCTTGACAATGTTTATAGGCATGTGGGACTTGATTGAGCCCTTGAAAACCTCAACTTCCTTGCAAGAACCAAAACCCTAATTTGACTGGCTTAGGAGGGTGTTTGAACTGTGCAACCCTTGAGTGGATTTGAGCAAATTGAGATGATGCTTGTCAAAACTTTGAAGAATATGGGAGGGCAAATTTTGGGGTACAACAGTTTCCCCTGTTCAATCTTCTTAGACCTGAGGATGTAGATTGGCTTGTGTGCCTTTCGTGATCCGAAGGTGGAAGATGATTGAACACTAGAGTGCCCAGAAATTTGCACTCGCATAGTAGAGTATCAGCAATGTGATGGTGGGAATGGGATTATAGATGCCATTTGGAGAGGTGGTGGATAGGAGGATGGGCTTATAGATGCCATCTGGAAGATGTAACAGAACCTTGTCGGGAATGGGCTTATAGATGCCATTTGGAGATGTGATGGATAGTTGTGGAGATGGGCTTATAGATGCCATCGGAAGGTGTCGATCGCGTAAGATATTCCTTAGCGAGAACTTGCGTACTTTGAGAAAGGAAGATGGTTTCCTGGCCTGTTACAGGTGTTGATCTTCAAACTATTCATGCAGATATGCCCTAGCTGGATACAGGTGTCGAATCTACCATCAGTTGCTCACAGATGTGCCCTGGCTAGATACAGGAATCGAGTCCGGAACTTCAAAAGGTTGCTTACAGACGTGCCCTGGCTGGATACAGGTATCGAATCTACAAACAGTCGCTCACAGATGTGCCCTGGCTAGATACAGGGATCGAATCCGGAACTTCAAAAGGTTGCTTACAGACGTGCCCTGGCTGGATACAGGTATCGAATCTTCAAACAATCACTCACAGATATTCCCTGGCTGGATACAGGTGTCGAATCTGGAATTAGTCGTCTACAGATATGCCCTGGTTGGATACAGGAATCAAATCTCTAAACTCTTCATGCAGACATGCCCTGGCTAGATACAGGTGTCGAATCTACAATTAGTTACTCACAGATATGCCCTGGCTGGATACAGGAATCGAATCTGGAATTCTTCGTCTACAGATATGCCCTGGCTGGATACAGGAATCGAATCTCTAAACTCTTCAAGCAGACATACCCTGGCTGGATACAGGTGTCGAATCCACAATCAGTTACTCACAGATATGCCCTGGCTGGATACAGGAATCGAATCTGGAATTCTTCGTCTACAGATATGTCCTGGCTGGATACAGGTATCAAATCTCTAAACTCTTCATGCAGATATGCCCTGGCTAGATACAGGTGTCGAATCCACAATCAAATCACTCACAGATATGCCCTGGCTAGATACAGGAATCGAATATGGAATTTGTCGTCAACAGATATGCCCTGGCTGGATACAGGAATCGAATATGGAATTTGTCATCAACAGACATGCCCTGACTAGATACAGGAATCGAATCTGGAATTGCGACAGTTGATAGTAATCATCTTTGGGTTGACCTTTTTCCTGAAAAGGCAAAACATCAATTGTATGCAATGTCATGATGTATGAAATGCATGATGTCGTGATGTTCTCAAGAATAAATGAGATCGTGTGATGTGATGCGTATATGCATGCATTATGTATGTAAGTAGGATGTATGAAATGTGAAATGTCTATGAATGTATTTTCGTCTAGGAAAATAAATCCTTGACGAATGCCGGGAAGTTAGATCCTTGGCTGATGTTGAAGAATAGAGTTCTTCGTTTCCGCTGGGGATGATGGTTGCAAGAATAAACCGGTAGGAGAGGATGACTCCGTTGGGGAATGAACTTGATGAAGATATTACTCTACGGGGAATTACTCTGTGGGGAGAGATATTTCGCTGAGGTTTTGATGATAACTCCGCTGAGGATACCGTTGATATGTTATGTTGGGGGATTTGATGAACTCCGCTGGGGATAGGAAGAACTTCGTCGAGGACGATCTTCCCGTGGTAATTAGCTGAGGATAACCCAATTATACGCTCTTGGTGGGGAATAACCTTCTGAATAAAGCCGGGGAGAGCGTTCATACTCTGCAGGTGATAAGCTTCTAGAATTTACTAGGGATAAGCTTCCAGAATCTACTGGGGAGATTGATTCAACTCTCCTGGGGAAACTTTTGAACTGTACTGGGGAAGTAGCTCCACTGGGGTGTCTGGTATTCCGCCGGGGAACAATCTTATATTAAGACTGCCGGGGATGCTTGTTTAGGAATATATGTATACTCCGTTGGGGAATGTTGAGATCTTCTGGGGATTCCCAACTTCCTTAAGGCTGACAGTAGACTAACTCTGTTTGGGGAGAGTGTTGCTGACTTACTGGAGATACTGTGCCTTTCAGGGCTGATGGGAGGCCAACTCTGCTCGGGGGAGAGTACTTGTTGAACCCTGTCTTACTCTGCGGAGAATGGAGGTATCCTGGTTGCGTTCTTCAGCCGAACCTACCTTGGTACCTTGGTGGAAAGAGCAACTAGACCACTTAGACAACTCATTATTGCCCCTGTTTCCGATGTCACCTGTAATTAGTCCTTTGTTTCGCATGGAAGTATTTATGAGTTAGCAATTAATGTCAAATGCATATATCAAAAATGAACATTGGATGTTCTTCGCAAGACAAAACAGAAAAAGGAAAAATAATTGGCAATTTGCCTGGAAAAGTGAACTTGTATTGATTTTGAATTTGCCTGTAAATAGGCGTTTATGTACAAGAGGCTGTCGTCCTAGTAAGAGGACGCCGCCGAACAACAGAGTTTATATAATTTGTACAGAGGAAAACAAAACAGCTATGTGAAAAGAATAATCCCACTGGGTTCCAACTCTGCTATCGCCTTTATGTCTTCAAGCGTCTCATCACTTGGCTGCTTAGTTGAAGATGAAGCTGATTGATTGATGCCATCTGAACCTGATAGTTGATGCCGAATTCTGGGTGCAAGGTGATCCAATGAGACATAGTATTACGCTTATCCCTAACTTTTGTCTGGACCGCCCTTTCGGGTTTTCAGTCCACCGGGATACCCATTTTTGCCCAAGCCGCCTTTTCAGGTTTTCGACTTGCCGGGTGTACAGATTTTTTTTCATTTCATCCCTTATTTTTGGCCGAACCCTTTTGGTTTGCCGGGAAGCCCTTATTTTTGCCTAGGTGTGTCAACCTAGCGGGTCTTTAATTCATGCGTAGTATCTTTTTACTATGTCAGCATTGGCGGGGTGAGGAAGGTCGTCACCATCTATGGTGGTTAGAATCATAGCTCATCCTGCAAAGATGTTCTTAACCACAAATGGCCCTTCGTGTGTAGGGGTCCATTTGCCCCTGGGATCACTTTGAGGAAGAATGATGCGCTTGATTACCAGGTCTCCGACTTGATACTCTCGTCGCCTGACTTTCTTGTTAAATGCCCTGATCATCCGTTTTTGGTACGTTTGACCATGACAAATAGCGGTGAGTCTCTTTTCATCAATCAGGTTTAATTGATCAAGTCGAGTCAGGATCCAGTCATCTTCGTTCAAACCTGCATCCTTCATTATTCGGAGAGAGGGTATCTGAACTTCAATAGGCAAGACTGCCTCCATGCCATAAACCAAGGAAAAGGGTGTTGCCCCTGTTGACGTCTGTGCTGAGGTACGGTACCCATGAAGAGCAAACGGTAACATCTCGTGCCAATCTTTGTAGGTCACTGTCATCTTCTGCACAATCTTATTGATATTCTTATTCGCTGCTTCTACAGCCCCATTCATCTTCGGTCGGTAGGGAGAAAAGTTGTGGTGTTGTATCTTGAATCGCTCGCAGAGCTCAGTGATCATCTTATTGTTAAGATTGGTACCATTATCCGTAATGATCCTCTCAGGTACACCGTATCGACAGATCAGGTTGCGCCGAATGAACCGTGCCACGATGTTCTTGGTTACGGTAGCATAGGAAGCTGCTTCAACCCACTTTGTGAAGTAATCAATTGCTACCAGGATGAAGCGATGCCCGTTAAATGCCGTAGGTCTGATCTCGCCGATCATATCAATGCCCCATATTGCAAAAGGCCAAGGTGCTGTCATCCCCTTCAAAATGAGCATTGGATGAGATTTTTCTGATGAACCATGAAAAAGTTATGCCTTGGTCAAGTTACAGTTGACTTTTTCAGCTGTCCAAGAATGGAAACTTTTGCATCTTGATGATTTTTGAGCCATGCTTGTAGAATCATGATCAAGACTTGATCAAATGATGATTGTGGCCTCAAAATAAGATGTTGACCAAATTTTTTGACTTTTGACTGCCAAATGACCATTTTGCCCCTGCAGTTGACTGTGAAGCAATTAGGGTTTTTGACTGTGCAACTTGACGCTGTGAGTCTTGAAACTTGGCATGTAGATGCTTGACAATGTTTATAGGCATGTGGGACTTGATTTATCCCTTGAAAACCTCAACTTCCTTGCAAGAACCAAAACCCTAATTTGACTGGCTTAGGAGGGTGTTTGAACTGTGCAACCCTTGAGTGGATTTGAGCAAATTGAGATGATGCTTGTCAAAACTTTGAAGAATATGGGAGGGCAAATTTTGGGGTACAACAGTTTCCCCTGTTCAATCTTCTTAGACCTGAGGATGTAGATTGGCTTGTGTGCCTTTCGTGATCCGAAGGTGGAAGATGATTGAACACTAGAGTGCCCAGAAATTTGCACTCGCATAGTAGAGTATCAGCAATGTGATGGTGGGAATGGGCTTATAGATGCCATTTGGAGAGGTGGTGGATAGGAGGATGGGCTTATAGATGCCATCTGGAAGATGTAACAGAACCTTGTCGGGAATGGGCTTATAGATGCCATTTGGAGATGTGATGGATAGTTGTGGAGATGGGCTTATAGAGGCCATCGGAAGGTGTCGATCACGTAAGATATTCCTTAGCGAGAACTTACGTACTTTGAGAAAGGAAGATGGTTTCCTGGCCTGTTACAGGTGTTGATCTTCAAACTCTTCATGCAGATATGCCCTGGCTGGATACAGGTGTCGAATCTACCATCAGTTGCTCACAGATGTTCCCTGGCTAGATACAGGAATCGAGTCCGGAACTTGAAAAGGTTGCTTACAGACGTGCCCTGGCTGGATACAGGTATCGAATCTACAAACAGTCGCTCACCGATGTGACTTGGCTAGATACAGGGATCGAATCCGGAACTTCAAAAGGTTGCTTACAGACGTGCCCTGGCTGGATACAGGTATCGAATCTTCAAACAATCACTCACAGATATGCCCTGGCTGGATACAGGTGTCGAATATGGAATTAGTCGTCTACAGATATGCCCTGGCTGGATACAGGAATCGAATCTCTAAACTCTTCATGCAGACATGCCCTGGCTAGATACAGGTGTCGAATCTACAATCAGTTACTCACAGATACGCCCTGGCTGGATACATGAATCAAATCTAGAATTCTTCGTCTACAGATATGCCCTGGCTGGATACAGGAATCGAATCTCTAAACTCTTCAAGCAGACATTCCCTGGCTGGATACAGGTGTCGAATCCACAATCAGTTACTCACAGATATGCCCCGGCTGGATACAGGAATCGAATCTGGAATTCTTCATCTACAGATATGCCCTGGCTGGATACAGGTATCGAATCTCTAAACTCTTCATGCAGATATGCCCTGGCTAGATACAGGTGTCGAATCCACAATCAAATCACTCACAGATATGCCCGAGCTAGATACAGGAATCGAATCTGGAATTTGTCGTCAACAGATATGCCCTGGCTGGATACAGGAATCGAATCTGGAATTTGTCATCAACAGATATGCCCTGGCTAGATACAGGAATCGAATCTGGAATTGCGACAGTTGATAGTAATCATCTTTAGGTTGACCTTTTTCCTGAAAAGGCAAAACATCAGTTGTATGCAATGTCATGATGTATGAAATGCATGATGTCGTGATGTTCTCAAGAATAAATGAGATCGTGTGATGTGATGCGTATATGCATGCATTATGTATGTAAGTAGGATGTATGAAATGTGAAATGTCTATGAATGTATTTTTGTCTAGGAAAATAAATCCTTGACGAATGCCGGGAAGTTAGATCCTGGGCTGATGTTGAAGAATAGAGTTATTCGTTTCCGCTAGGGATGATGGTTGCAAGAATAAACCGGTAGGAGAGGATGACTCCGTTGGGGAATGAACTTGATGAAGATATTACTCTGCGGGGAATTACTCTGTGGGGAGAGATATTTCGCTGAGGTTTTGATGATAACTCCGCTGGGGATACCATTGATATGTTATGTTGGGGGATTTGATGAACTCCGCTGGGGATAGGAAGAACTTCGTCGAGGACGATCTTCCCGTGGTAATTAGCTGAGGATAACCCAGTTATACGCTCTTGGTGGGGAATAACCTTCTGAATAAAGCCGGGGAGAGCGTTCATACTCTGCAGGTGATAAGCTTCCAGAATTTACTGGGGATAAGCTTCCAGAATCTACTGGGGAGATTGATTCAACTCTCCTGGGGAAACTTTTGAACTGTACTGGGGAAGTAGCTCCACTGGGGTGTCTGGTATTCCGCCGGGGAACAATCTTATATTAAGACTGCCGGGGATGCTTGTTTAGGAATATCTGTATACTCCGTTGGGGAATGTTGAGATCTTCTGGGGATTCCCAACTTCCTTAAGGCTGACAGTAGACTAACTCTGTTTGGGGAGAGTGTTGCTGACTTGCTGGAGATACTGTGCCTTTCGGAGCTGATGGGAGGCCAACTCTGCTCGGGGGAGAGTACTTGTTGAACCCTGTCTTACTCTACGGAGAGTGGAGGTATCCTGGTTGCGTTCTTCAGCCGAACCTACCTTGGTACCTTGGTGGACAGAGCAACTAGACCACTTAGACAACTCATTATTGCCCCTGTTTCCGATGTCACCTGTAATTAGTCCTTTGTTTCGCATGCAAGTATTTATGAGTTAGCAATTAATGTCAAATGCATATATCAAAAATGAACATTGGACGTTCTTCGCAAGACAAAATAGAAAAAGGAAAAATAATTGGCAATTTGCCTGGAAAAGTGAACTTGTATTGATTTTGAATTTGCCTGTAAATAGGCGTTTATGTACAAGAGGCTGACGTCCTATTAAGAGGACGCCGCCGAACAACAGAGTTTATACAATTTGTACAGAGGAAAACAAAACAGCTATGTGAAAAGAATAATCCCACTGGGTTCCAACTCTGCTATCGCCTTTATGTCTTCAAGCGTCTCATCACTTGGCTGCTTAGTTGAAGATGAAGCTGATTGATTGATGCCGTCTGAACCTGATAGTTGATGCCGAATTCTGGATGCAAGGTGATCCAATGAGACATAGTATTACGCTTATCCCTAACTTTTGCCTGGACCGCCCTTTCGGGTTTTCAGTCCACCGGGATACCCATTTTTGCCCAAACCTCCTTTTCAAGTTTTCGACTTGCCGGGTGTACAGATTTTTTTTCATTTCATCCCTTATTTTTGACCGAACCCTTTTGGTTCACCGGGAAGCCCTTATTTTTGCCTAGGTGTGTCAACCTAGCGGGTCTTTAATTCATGCGTAGTATCTTTTTACTATGTCAGCATTGGCGGGGTGAGGAAGGTCGTCACCATCTATGGTGGTTAGAATCATAGCTCCTCATGCGAAGATGTTCTTAACCACAAATGGCCCTTCGTATGTAGGGGTCCATTTCCCCTGGGATCACTTTGAGGAAGAATGATGCGCTTGATTACCAGGTCTCCGAATTGATACTCTTGTCGCCTGACTTTCTTGTTAAATGCCCTGATCATCCGTTTTTGGTACGTTTGACCGTGACAAATAGCGGTGAGTCTCTTTTCATCAATCAGGTTTAATTGATCAAGTCGAGTCTGGATCCAGTCATCTTTGTTCAAACCTGCATCCTTCATTATTCGGAGAGAGGGTATCTGAACTTCAATAGGCAAGACTGCCTCCATGCCATAAACCAAGGAAAAGGGTGTTGCCCCTGTTGACGTCCGTGCTGAGGTACGGTACCCATGAAGAGCAAACGGTAACATCTCGTGCCAATCTTTGTAGGTCACTGTCATCTTCTGCACAATCTTCTTGATATTCTTATTCGCTGCTTCTACAACCCCATTCATATTCGGTCGGTAAGGAGAAGAGTTGTGGTGCTGTATCTTGAATCGCTCGCAGAGCTCAGTGATCATCTTATTGTTAAGATTTGTACCATTATCCGTAATGATCCTCTCAGGTACACCGTATCGATAGATCAGGTTGCGCCGAATGAACCGTGCCACGACGTTTTTGGTTATGGTAGCATAGGAAGCTGCTTCAACCCACTTTGTGAAGTAATCAATTGCTACCAGGATGAAGCGATGCCCGTTAGATGCCGTAGGTCTGATATCGCCGATCATATCAATGCCCCACATTGCAAAAGGCCAAGGTGCTGTCAAGACGTTCAGAGGAACTGGAGGAACATGCACCTTATCTGCGTAGATCTGGCATTTATGACACGTCCGAGAATGTTGGTAACAGTCAGCTTCCATTGTGGACCAGAAATATCCTGCCCGAAGGATTTTCTTTGCCAAGGTATGTCCACTGGAGCGTGTTCCGAAGGTATCTTCATGCAGCTCTGTCATGATCCTTTCTGCTTCAGTCTTATCCACACAACGCAGTAAGGTGGAGTCATGGTTTCGCTTGTACAGAATGCCATTGCTGAGGAAGAACTTTGCCGCGAACCTTCTCAGAAACTTTTTGTCATTAACAGATGCGCCTTCCGGGTATTCTTGAGCTTCAAAGTACCTCTTCACTTCATGATACCAAGGTTTTTCAGTTACCTCTTCAGCCTCAAGATCGCAGCAATGTGCAGGTTCATCCAATTTCCAGATAATGATCCGGGGAGCCTCGTTGTCCCATTTGACTTTGAACATAGAAGACATCATAGCCAGCACGTCCGCCAACTGATTCTCCTCTCTTGGGATGTGTTCAAAAGTTATCTCTTCGAAGTGGGGAATCAACGTCAACACATACTCTTTGTAAGGAATAAGATTTGGGTGTTTCGTATCCCACTCGCCTTTGATCTGATTGATCACAAGAGCGGAATCTCCGAAGACACTCAGAAACTTGACCCTTAAGTCAATTGCAGCTTGAAGACCCATGATGCATGCCTCATACTCCGCCATGTTGTTGGTGCAGTTGAAACATAGCCGGGCAGTGAGTGGAGTATGAGTGCCTTTGGGAGATATGATCACGGCGCCAATACCGTTACCCAAAGAGTTTGAGGCTCCGTCAAAGTGCATAGACCATCGGGATCCTTCCTCAGGTCCTTCATCCGGTCCAGGTACTTCACAATCAGTCACTACCATGATATCCTCGTCTGGAAATTCAAAGTTCATAGATTGGTAGTCGTCCACCGCTTGGTGTGCCAAATGGTCTGCCAATACACTTCCCTTGATTGCTTTCTGAGTCGTGTACTGGATGTCGTATTCTGTCAAGATCATCTGCCATCTTGCTATTCTTCCGGACAAGGCAGGCTTTTCGAATATGTACTTGATTGGATCCATTTTAGAAATCAACAAAGTAGTGTGAGTCAACATATAATGTCTCAGCCGACGAGCAGCCCATACCAAAGCGCATCAAGTTTTCTCGAGCAGTGAGTATCGGGTCTCACAGTCGGTAAACTTTTTGCTAAGGTAATAAATAGCGTGCTCTTTTCGGCCAAACTCATCATGCTTCCCCAGCACACACCCCATTGAACTGTCAAGTACCGTCAAGTATAATATTAGAGGTCTCCCTTCAACCGGTGGCATAAGAATGGGTGGTTCTTGGAGATACTCTTTGATTCTGTCAAAAGCAGCCTGACATTCATCGTTCCAACGTACTACTTGATCTTTCTTCAGCAGCTTGAAGATTGGTTCACAGGTAGTAGTTAGATGCGAGATTAATCGGGCAATGTAGTTCAGCCTTCCTAGAAAGCCTCTGACTTCTTTCTCTGTCTTGGGAGCTGGCATCTCTTGTATGGCTTTCACTTTGGCAGGGTCCACTTGAATACCTTTGTCGCTTACGACGAAGCCTAGGAATTTTCCAGATCTCACCCCAAAGGTGCACTTGTTTGGGTTCAACCTCAGCTTGTACAACTTCAGACGGTCAAACAGCTTCTGCAGATGGTCAAGGTGTTCCTCCTCAGTTTGGGACCTTGCAATCATATCGTCGACATATACTTCGATCTAATGGTGGATCATGTCATGAAATAATGCAACCATGGTGTTGTACCCCAAAATTTGCCCTCCCTTTTCTCCAATATTTTCTCACCACAAGATCCTTGGAGCTCAAGAGCAGGTTAGGGTTTGCTCTGCTCAAGACTCTTCCTTGCACTGTTGACCCAAATTAGGGTTTGAGTTTGCACAAAGATGTTTTGACCTAAAGTGCCCAAAATGACTTTCATGCTTCATATTGGACTCTCAAGTTTACCCATACCAAGTTTCAAGCCTTGATTCCAATCTTTGCCCAGTCAATTGGACAGTTGACCTAGAAATCAACTGTATTGGGGAAAAAGTCAATTGTGGTCAATTGGCAGTCAAACCTCATGAAATTTGACCCACATCAACATTATGAACTCATATGAACCATTTGGTCAAGTTTGGATCACAATTCCACAAGAAATTTGATCAGATCACCAAAAGGGCAAAATGGTCATTTTTAGGGTTTTGACTGCACAAAGGCAATTTTTGACTGTTTGACCTAGCCAATAGCAAAACAAGCTCACATATGGACTCAAAGATCCCATGGAATTGTCTTGACATGTTCAACAAGTTCAAAAGATCCCAAATGCACAAGATTGACAGATGAATTTTCCAGTCAATTGATCAATTTTTGACTGTATACTGAAAAGTCAAACTTTAACTTTTTGGTCAAAATCAAGTGTCAAGATTCATTTTTCATCAAAACATGTCAAATCATGAAACTTGTTCATCAAGAAATCAAAAATCACAAATTAGGGTTTGAAATGAAGAATTTTCATAACTTAGAAATTTTCTAAGTTATGAAAATCCCTAATTTTTTCCTAACTTTGTCCCATATTTTCATCAAGATGCATTTGGATTCAAACAAAACTCAAAACATGAAAGTTGTAGTACATTGCAAAATCTACAACTTTGATTCATAAATTTTCCTCAAAAGAAGCTTGTAGCTCATGTTATGATTTTGGGAACAAGGGTGCAAATCATTCTTAACTTAGAAAAATTTTGACCTATTTGAGGCAGGATTTTTGCCCAACTTCATGGCCACTTTTCATATGCTTCCACTTGGAATTTCAAATTTTATTACAAAGATGGATTGTAGTACACATTCCAAGCTTTCCAAAATGTCCAAGAACTCATCAAACAACCTTATGGTTAGGGAGAATCGAATTTGGCAATATGAGCAAAAGTCACTTTGATTCATGGCCAAAGGCATGCTCATAACTTGTGCATTTTCAAACTCAGCATATGCAAGATAGATTACAAGCCTTTTATCTCATCCACACTCAATAATTTAATGCAAACCCCTTGTGTTCAAGCCTTATCTTATGTGTTTAACCATTACATGCTGTTATACCCCAAAATTTGCCCTCCCATATTCCTCAAGAAATTGCCAAGCCAAGCTAGAAAATTCCCCAAGGGTTGTGCAGTGCAACTGTCTCCTATACAGTCAAAACTAGGGTTTGAGTTCTGGTCAGGCAAATGAACTTTTCAAAGGCCCAATCAAGTCTCATATGCTTACAAACATGGTCAAGCATCCCCATGTCAAGTTTCAAGGCATTCAGCTCAAGATTGCACAGTCAAAACCCTAAATTGCACTACAGTCAACTGTAGGGGCAAAATGGTCATTTGACAGTCAAAAGTTCAAATTTTTGGTCAACATATCATTTTGAAGCCACAAACATCATTTGATCAATGCTTGATCATGATTCTCAAAATTTGGCTCAGAAATCATCAAAGATGCAAAAGTTGCTATATTTGGACAGTTGAAAAAGTCAACTGAAATTGACCAGGGCATAACTTTCACATGGATTATCAGAAAAATTCCATCCAAAGCTCATTTTGAAGAGAAAGACATTTCCTACAACTCGTCTTCATACTTCAAGTCCAAGAAATGCTCTCACAAAAAGTTATCAATTTCAACATTATAGGTCATTTTCAAAAGTCAACAAAAAGGGACTTTAAGTCAAAGGCCATAACTTGAGATTGGTAGATCAAAATAACATGGGACCAAAGACATTGGTTAAAGGACTCAAAGACCTTTCCAAAATGTCCAAGAACATGTGAAAAGCTTAAAAATTGAGCAAGTTATGCCTTGTAGAAGTTGGGAAATTTTTGAGAAATGGCAAAAGTCAACTATCCTTGAAAATCCAATTTTGACAAAAGGGCCCCATTTTTCTCATTTTGTCCATCCTTGTCATGCCACACACGTGGCCCATGGTTGATTTCAAGACCAAATGTTGACTTTTTTATTTTATTTAATTTTTGATGATTTAATTCATTTTAATTCATTAAAAATTCAAATAAAATTTAAAAAATCAATGAAATGATGTCATATGAATTTGGACAAGTTCTATGTATCATGAACCAACTCAAAAATCAGGCCAAGGTTCATTTACACACTAGGTCTAGGTTTTGGCTAGAAATTAGGAAAAAATGGTTAATGGACAAACCCTAAGGCCAATTCTCTAACAAGCATGAATTAAGGAGAGTTATCAAGCCTATTCAATTCCATAATGATCATTGAGTCAAACCCTAACCCTAGTGCAGCAAGAAACTCGTTCAAAGGCCATTTGACAATTTGAAAATTTGGACATAAAAGGCAAAACTGATTTCAAAGCTAGGGATCTTTGGAAGCCTCAATTTTTATACCATTAGCATCCTGGACCATCACTGAACGATTTTCAATCCATAACCTCAATCAAAAGCTCCTTGAACTAGTCTCTGCAAGTGAAACTGTACAGAGAAATTTTGAATTCGTATTCTTGATTCTACGCATCCTCTTGCATTTTTAATTATACATTCATGTTCCTCACAAGGTTTCCAAACTGACCAATGCATTTAATTTCATTTTTGTGCCATAAATATGAATTTGCCATTTTCGAATTCTAGGGTTCCAGTGTTCTTAAATTGGGGATTTTGAGTATAAGAAAAATTAGAACTCAGAAGCACCATGGCTGAATTCAGTGCCTCAAGACGAAAACATCTTGACCCTCGCGATTAATTTCTGATGCACACAGCTCTATTCGCTATTTTTTCAAATGTGGCCTAATGCAGCGCTTCAAAACCGTTGCCAATGAATTTTGTTTACAGGGACGTGAAGAAGATGAAGATGTGGCACGCTGTGACTCGTCCATTCAAAATTCGCGCGCGTGTTAGTCCATATGCGTTGGTTTTATTTTATATTGTTTATTAACTATAATATGTTAAATGAAATCAATTGGCTCAGCTGGCAGGGACGCGCACTAGGGACTCTAATGACCTGGGTTCAAACCCCAGGTCTCACACATTTCCAATATTATTTTTTCATTTCTAATTCCCATGCAGGCCTCACATTAAGACTCACCATGCGCTTCAGCATCAACTCATCCACGTGTCCCAGGAAACTTATCAAAGGGTCCAGAACGAGGGCATATGGTGGAGGCCAGTCAAACACGTCACACACAATCCAGAAAGTCAACAAATTCTCACAAAAATGGGCCAGGCCTTTCTAATTAACACCCTCCAAATTGGGGTTCCCTCACCCTGGTTTGCATACTTTGATTATTTTTTTTTTTTTTTTTTATCTTTTTATTTATTATTTCAATTGTCATGTTTTATTGTTTTATTTAATTAATTCTTACAAAAATATAAAAAACACTAAAAATACAGAAAAGGACAAAAAATATATGATTAATTTTGATTCTTTTTTTTAATAAATTAAAATGTAATTCATTTAGTTTAATTAGGTTTTAATGTTAATTTTAATTCTTTTTTTCATAATAAAAAATCAAAAAAATGTAGAATTAGGGTAATTATTAATTTTTCATATCCTTTTTTAATTTTTTCCTTTTTTCTCACAATATTATTATTTATTATTTATTTTCTATAAATCAAAAATTGTACATAAATTAGTTTAGAATTTAATTAGGTTAGAAATTAAATCTTTTTCATAATAAACTTAAAAAATGATAGAACTAGGATTTTAATTTTAATTAACTTTTCTCTTTTTTCTTTTAAACCTAAAAAACACAAAAACATTATTTTTCATTTAATTTTTAATTTTAAAATTCCTTGATTATTTTAATTATCTGTTAAAGGGTCCAATGCCCTAATTTTGTTTAGTCTTTATTTCGCGCATTTATTTTATATTGTTTAAATACCTCTGTATATGCCCCAAAGCCTTGTAATAAGTTTAGATTTATTTCTTGCACTTTTTATTTTATCGCTTTATTTATTTTCAGTCAAATCGGGTTCGGTTTTTTGGCGATGTGGACCCGCGCCAGTTGTAATAGTTTAGATTGATTTTCTCGCAAATATAACTGTTAATAAATATGCATGAAAGAATGAATGCCCAAAAAATAAAATCGAATCGTTAGATCACCAATGCATGACAAGACAAACAATGAACTGAAAATGACACACAATTCACACACACCACCCCTAGGGTACGCCTCACTGTTGCCTTTCGAAAGGTGGTCGTCGAGTAGAAAACGTCTTAGTAAGTCCTCATGGTCCGGGAACCTGGCATGAGGGTAGCTTCTAAGGTGTCTTCCCATTGCTCCGGTGGTCACCACGTCCCTAAAACTCGAATTGACCCGAACACCTCCAACGGTGGTGCTACCTACCTCTCAATGGTGGGATGGCACTACTTTAAAGGACATTTACACAGACGAATTCCTTAGGGTAGGTAGACGACTCATGGATACTTGCTCTCTTCAAAACAAAAATTCAAAGACTTTTCACACCAACACTTTTCAAAATCTTTCAAAGCAAATTTTTCAAACACTCTGACGCATGAGTTAAACTGAAACTTTTCAAAGAATATTTTTGAAACCCACAATTGAAAAGCAAGCACACATTTTGAAAACACATTGAGCAAGTACCTAAGAGCCCATGGATAACCATGGATAGAAAGGGTGCTAATACCTTCCCTTTCTATAACCTACCTCCCGAACCGAGAGCAATCTCTTTAAAGGAATTTTTCTGTGCTTTTGTCCTTTCCAATTGGAGAAAATAAAAGACGGTGGCGACTCTTGCTTCCGCGACATTTCGCGAACCAGCTTTAAAACAGTCAGTTCCAGATCCACCGATCACAGAACTGGCGACTCTGCTGGGGATGAACTTAAAGTGAGGTGTACCTTAGGACTAAGATCACTGTGTTTTCAATTGCTTTCCTTGTATGCTTTAAAATTGTGGGTTGCTTGGGAGTTCTATAGATCCTAACCCGGATCTGGGGGATACCCTTTTAGAAAGTAGCAACAAGGCTGTGAGGGAACTGTGCGGGGTATACCGACATGGTTGAAACAGTCTGCTACGTTGATGTGGCACTTTGGTGTGTACCGGTAACCCTTGAGTCAGTCAAGGAGAGTACGGGGCCTCCATGTGGTGTCATGAAGCATCAACAGACCTTAGGAACCTTAATTGAACCATCTTGGCCTCTTTAGGGTAGTGAGATAACTGACTTTGGTGCAGTCCGAGGTTGGTTGATACTCGATACTACACTCAATTGAGGGTTGCTTTCCTGGAATATTTCGGTCGCCAGTTCAGTGGCTAAATCGAAACGATGAACAATGAAAGCAATCCCGTGATATTGGGAACCTTAGAACCCGGTTACTTTGATAGGACAGGTTGAACTCACCAACTTCAAGAGGGTACTACCCAAACTTCATGCTGGCCTAAACTCTAAGGGCTCTATTGTGTGACTTGTGTGCCTTCCTACTTGAACTACTTGCATGCTTATTACCTGACCTTTGTCTCTTGCAGGTTGTGTTTGTAGTCCTTAATTAGGACTCATAACAGGGTATCCTAAGTTTCTTGCAGGTTTTTGCAGTCCTTAATTGGGACTCATAACAGGGTTACTCACATTACCCCATGCATATCATGACATCATACCATTGCATACATCCTAACCCATTTCAAGGATCTCAAGGGCTTGTGATACAGGTCATATATCTAGCAAGGGGCAAAGAGGATTTATTTTCCTCTAGCCAAAGTTGTCAGGGGCTATGACCCACTTGATATGGTGAGCTCTGACTCCTGAAGAAGGTTCCCTAACCAAGGTTGTTTGGAAATCAAAACCAGACATGATGACTAAAGTCAGGGGCTATGACCCACTTGACATGGTGAGCTCTGACTCCTGAAGAAGGTTCCCTAACCAAAGTTGTTTGGAAGTCAAAATCAGACATGATGACTAAAGCCAGGGGCTATGACCCACTTGATATGGTAAGCCTTTGACTCTTGAAGAAGAGTTCTCAATAACATGGGTGTCCTTCGATCAAGCTCTAAATTCCAATGCTAACAAATTTTCTTGTTTACCCCGCGAGATCCTTGAAAACATTGCATGCATATCATACACATCATTACATAACAGGTATCTTTGTTGCAGGTCACTTACCTTTCTCGCTGTTTATTTCAGCAATGGCATTCCAACCAGATAACCAGGACTGTCTTGCTCAAGAGACTCGGTTCGGGGAAATCCTCCTGAATCTATCCAAGGGGCAGGAGGAGTTAAGGACACTTCTCAGGGAGACTTTGGCCAGGAACAGTGCTGAGGATGAACGGATGAGATATCAGCAAGCTGAAATAGATGCCTTGAAAGTCCAGATGCTGGGGCAGGCGACTGCCATTCAAAGTTTAGTTCAAAAACAAGACGAGCTCAGGGTCCTCGTCAACCAACTGCTTCGGGGTAACCAGCTGGGGCAAACGTCTAGGGTTGAAGAGCCAGTCATCATTCAACCACCCTTGAGACAGGCAGACAAGGGAAAAGTTCCTCAGATGGCTTCAGTATCGCCAATTCAGTATCGACCTCACCAGCTGCAGCCAGACAAGCCCAAAAGGCAATTCACCAAGTTCAACGTGTCGCTGCCTCAAGCCTTACAACAACTGCTGAGGTTGAACTTGGTAACTCTAAAGGATCCTCCTAAGAATCCCAACAGGACACCTTCAAGGTATAACCCCAACGCTCGCTGCGCTTATCATTCTCACAGCCCGGGGCATGCTACAGAGGATTGTTGGACTCTGAAAAATAAGATCCAGGATCTGATTGAGGAAGGAGCTGTGGAATTCACCCAAGATGGCCAGGCTGAGTGTTTCTACCATCCCTACAAGAGGCACCATGTGAAGTGACAAGCCCTGAGACTAGAAAACTTTTGTTCATTCGAATGTTCAAGTTGCAATTTTCTTTTGTTCAAACATTTACTCATTGTTAAAACATAGTTATTTCATTAATGCATCGCTTATGTCTATTTTGAATCAATATATTCGTATTCACTATACGCAAATTATTTTCGTATTTGTTCTGATGTCCACTCTTTCAATCAATAATTCTAAGCCTCTTGAGGGAGGATGACGAAAACGATACCACGATCTACAGTATGCTTTTGAACAGACCCCGCTGATGAGGTACAGGCATTGTTTCAATCCCTAAACACTGGAGTTATAAGGATGATAATCCCTCGTCAACCCCTCTGAGCCAAAGAAATAGGAGTTTTTTCTTTTCGAAATTTAAAACCCTTTATCATAACCTGGGGCAGGGTAGTTCTCTCAGTTGATCCAAGTGCATGACGAATAGCACCAAAGAGATCTTTACAAAACAAACAAAGACAGTGATGGTTCCGAACAATCATAAGGACAGGCAGTCATCATCAAAATTCATAAACGAAAAGCCCAAAAAGTCTAAACCTACAAAGGGGACTTATGAAACTGGGGCATCCCGCTGACTGTAATTCCAAAAAGGAAACAGTTCAGGCAAAAAATAGGGATAACAAAATCAAAAAGAAAGAGGTCCCACAAACCCTCGACAAAAAATGATGACTGCCTATTCAGAATAAATCATCAATATCCGAACCATCACTGGAAAATCAGAACAAAGACTCAAACAAAGTCTAACGCACGATCAGCTGAGTTTAGGTTGGGAGAACATCACGAAGAGCGGGTGGGTACAAATAATTTGAGTCTTTATCCTTTGTTTCTTAAACCGTGAACCATGCCACGATATAACCCTTAAAAAGTCCTAGCTGAAGTATGGGTTAGTTCGAAAGCATATTGTTACGAAAGGTATCCTGACTCCTTAAGGCCTACGGTAAATACGGAGTTGACATCATGTTTTTACAAACATTTACTTGTTTTATGAAAAAGAATGCATTTTCAAAATCTTCAAGACAGACATAAGCTTTGCATTTTTAACATAATTTTGTTTGCATATGACTTTTTGATTGAACAGCAAGGAAATTCGCACGACGAATGCCTAATGAACAGAAGTACCTCCAATCAAGGGGCATGGCATGACTATTGTCCATCATCTGGGGCAGTTAAGTCAAGATTCGGAGAATCTCTCAAAAAGGCCAAAAAGCCTGGGGCAAATCTCTGCCTGAGTCACTTGGGGCAATCCAGCAACGAATCTTGCACGATCAGACACCTTCTGACAATATGGTGACACCACCAGCCTGGGGCAAATCTCCGTCTAAGTCACTTGGGGCATTTCAACAACGAATCTGGCCTGATCAAACACCTTCTGGTGGCATGACAAAACAATTTCTAACAGGGGCAATTCCCTACATGCTGAAAGCACGGACATAGTCGAAAAATACTACGCACAATCAAAGGTCCGCTAGGTTGACACACCTAGGCAAAAATAAGGGCTTCCCGGCGAACCAAAAGGGTTCGGGCAAAATGAAGGGATGAAAATGAAAATCTGTACACCCGATAGGTCGAAAACCTGAAAAGGCGGCTTGGGCAAAAATGGGTATCCCGGTGGACTGCAAACCCGAAAGGGCAGTCCAGGCAAAAGTTAGGGATTAAAAGCGTACGACTATGTCCCGCCGTCTGTCTACCAGAAGAAAGTTTGTCCGCCAACAACTATCAGCACCCCACAAGAAACAGGGGCAATAAAGGTTGATCTGGGCAGTCTGATTGTTCTATCCTCCAAGGTATCAGGGTAGGTCCTGTTGAAGAACACAACCAGGTATCTTAATTCCCCAGAGAGCGAGCCAGCAAGCAGTATACTCTCCTCAAGCAAAGCAGTTATCAACCTTAAGGAAGTTGAGTATCCTCTCGCAGATCTCAACACTCCCCAGCAGCATATATTCTTAACAAGCATCCCCGGCAGTCTTGGTCTAAAGATTGATCCCCGACGGCATACATCAACGTTCAAAGGAATCACTTCCCCAGCCTATCTTAAATTCCCCAGGAGAGTCCCCTCCAGGTTCCCCAGGAAAGATGGAATTCATCTCCCCAAGCAGTAAGCTTATCCCCAGTAGATTCTGGAAGCTTATCCCCTCGCAGGACACGAACGCGTCGTCTGGCTTGATTTAAAGAGTTATTTCCTTAACAGGATATAACTGGGTTATCCTCAGCCAAAAGCCAAGGAAAGGTCGTCGTCAACGTAGCTCTTTCCTATCCCCAGCGAAGTCAATTCACACTTCCAATACAACAACGGTATTCCCAACAGAGTTACTATCAACATTCAGCAAGACATCACTCTTCCCACAGAGTATTGCTTTCCAGCATGATCGCTAGAGTATCTTTTCTCCCCGCAGAATCTTCCATTCGCCAAGTTTGTTCCGCAACGGAGTCATCTTCTCCTACCGGTATCCTTGCAGTTATCATCCCCAGCGGAAGCAAAATCTATTCTTCGACATCAGCCCAGGATACGACTTCCCGGCACCCGTCAAGGATTCACTTTCCTAGACAAAAACATACACAAAACATCACATACATCATTATAGCATGCATAACGCACTGCATCATACAAATCTCATTTATGTTGAGAACATCATTGCTTGATCCATATCATGCATTGCATATGACTGACTTTTACCTTTAAGGGAAGATCCAGTTAAGTTCTCAAGCTACATTTCAAGACCTAGACTGGTTCAGTCAAAGGCCTTCTCTGGTTCAGTTAAATCGTCCCAAGATTTTCCTGATTGCTTATCCAGTGGAAGACATTTCAAGACCTAGACTGGTTCAGTCAAAGGCCTCCTCTGGTTCAGTTAAATCGTCCCAAGATTTTCCTGATTGCTTATCCAGTGGAAGACGTTTCAAGACCTAGACTGGTTCAGTCAAAGGCCTTCTCTGGTTCAGTTAAATCGTCCCAAGATTTTCCTGATTGCTTATCCAGTGGAAGACATTTCAAGACCTAGACTGGTTCAGTCAAAGGCCTCCTCTGGTTCAGTTAAATCGTCCCAAGATTTTCCTGATTGCTTATCCAGTGGAAGACATTTCAAGACCTAGACTGTTTCAGTCAAAGGCCTCCTCTGGTTCAGTTAAATCGTCCCAAGATTTTCCTGATTGCTTATCCAGTGGAAGACATTTCAAGACCTAGACCGGTTCAGTTAAATCGTCCCAAGATTTTCCTGATTGCTTATCCAGTCAAAGGCCTCCTCTGGTTCAGTTAAATCGTCCCAAGATTTTCCTGATTGCTTATCCAGTGGAAGACATTTCAAGACCTAGACCGGTTCAGTTAAATCGTCCCAAGATTTTCCTGATTGCTTATCCAGTCAAAGGCCTCCTCTGGTTCAGTTAAATCGTCCCAAGATTTTCCTGATTGCTTATCCAGTGGAAGACATTTCAAGACCTAGACTTATCCAGTCAAAGGCCTTCTCTGGTTCAGTCAGATCAACCCTAAGATCTCCCTGATTCTTATCCCAGTAGAAGACACCCCAGATTTTTCTCAACGAGCGTTGTTGAAGTTAAAGTCGCCCAAGGCTCTCTTACCATTCATGCTAAGGAAGTAATCATCCCTGGTTCTTTCATTGCTGTTTGAAGCTCCAGACTCAGCTCCTGTAACCAGTCAGGACACATCTAAACATCAGTTCCTGCAACGTGTCAGGTACTCATTTTTCTGTTTTGCAGGTATGCAGGTTCTCATTAAGAAATCTCTTACGCAATCAAAACACCCAGATGGCATCTATAAGCCCATCATCCAATCCAGCAATCTCCAAATGGCATCTATAAGCCCATTCCCCCACCACACTGCTACCATGTGAGCGCAAATTTCTGGGCATTCTAGTGTCCAATCATCTTTTACCCTCGGATTACGAAAGGCACGTCAGCCAATCTGCATCCTCAGGTCTAAGAAGATTGAACAGGGGCAACTGTTATACCCCAAAATTTGCCCTCCCATATTCCTCAAGAAATTGCCAAGCCAAGCTAGAAAATTCCCCAAGGGTTGTGCAGTGCAACTGTCTCCTATACAGTCAAAACTAGGGTTTGAGTTCTGGTCAGGCAAATGAACTTTTCAAAGGCCCAATCAAGTCTCATATGCTTACAAACATGGTCAAGCATCCCCATGTCAAGTTTCAAGGCATTCAGCTCAAGATTGCACAGTCAAAACCCTAAATTGCACTACAGTCAACTGTAGGGGCAAAATGGTCATTTGACAGTCAAAAGTTCAAATTTTTGGTCAACATATCATTTTGAAGCCACAAACATCATTTGATCAATGCTTGATCATGATTCTCAAAATTTGGCTCAGAAATCATCAAAGATGCAAAAGTTGCTATATTTGGACAGCTGAAAAAGTCAACTGAAATTGACCAGGGCATAACTTTCACATGGATTATCAGAAAAATTCCATCCAAAGCTCATTTTGAAGAGAAAGACATTTCCTACAACTCGTCTTCATACTTCAAGTCCAAGAAATGCTCTCACAAAAAGTTATCAATTTCAACATTATAGGTCATTTTCAAAAGTCAACAAAAAGGGACTTTAAGTCAAAGGCCATAACTTGAGATTGGTAGATCAAAATAACATGGGACCAAAGACATTGGTTAAAGGACTCAAAGACCTTTCCAAAATGTCCAAGAACATGTGAAAAGCTTAAAAATTGAGCAAGTTATGCCTTGTAGAAGTTGGGAAATTTTTGAGAAATGGCAAAAGTCAACTATCCTTGAAAATCCAATTTTGACAAAAGGGCCCCATTTTTCTCATTTTGTCCATCCTTGTCATGCCACACACGTGGCCCATGGTTGATTTCAAGACCAAATGTTGACTTTTTTATTTTATTTAATTTTTGATGATTTAATTCATTTTAATTCATTAAAAATTCAAATAAAATTTAAAAAATCAATGAAATGATGTCATATGAATTTGGACAAGTTCTATGTATCATGAACCAACTCAAAAATCAGGCCAAGGTTCATTTACACACTAGGTCTAGGTTTTGGCTAGAAATTAGGAAAAAATGGTTAATGGACAAACCCTAAGGCCAATTCTCTAACAAGCATGAATTAAGGAGAGTTATCAAGCCTATTCAATTCCATAATGATCATTGAGTCAAACCCTAACCCTAGTGCAGCAAGAAACTCGTTCAAAGGCCATTTGACAATTTGAAAATTTGGACATAAAAGGCAAAACTGATTTCAAAGCTAGGGATCTTTGGAAGCCTCAATTTTTATACCATTAGCATCCTGGACCATCACTGAACGATTTTCAATCCATAACCTCAATCAAAAGCTCCTTGAACTAGTCTCTGCAAGTGAAACTGTACAGAGAAATTTTGAATTCGTATTCTTGATTCTACGCATCCTCTTGCATTTTTAATTATACATTCATGTTCCTCACAAGGTTTCCAAACTGACCAATGCATTTAATTTCATTTTTGTGCCATAAATATGAATTTGCCATTTTCGAATTCTAGGGTTCCAGTGTTCTTAAATTGGGGATTTTGAGTATAAGAAAAATTAGAACTCAGAAGCACCATGGCTGAATTCAGTGCCTCAAGACGAAAACATCTTGACCCTCGCGATTAATTTCTGATGCACACAGCTCTATTCGCTATTTTTTCAAATGTGGCCTAATGCAGCGCTTCAAAACCGTTGCCAATGAATTTTGTTTACAGGGACGTGAAGAAGATGAAGATGTGGCACGCTGTGACTCGTCCATTCAAAATTCGCGCGCGTGTTAGTCCATATGCGTTGGTTTTATTTTATATTGTTTATTAACTATAATATGTTAAATGAAATCAATTGGCTCAGCTGGCAGGGACGCGCACTAGGGACTCTAATGACCTGGGTTCAAACCCCAGGTCTCACACATTTCCAATATTATTTTTTCATTTCTAATTCCCATGCAGGCCTCACATTAAGACTCACCATGCGCTTCAGCATCAACTCATCCACGTGTCCCAGGAAACTTATCAAAGGGTCCAGAACGAGGGCATATGGTGGAGGCCAGTCAAACACGTCACACACAATCCAGAAAGTCAACAAATTCTCACAAAAATGGGCCAGGCCTTTCTAATTAACACCCTCCAAATTGGGGTTCCCTCACCCTGGTTTGCATACTTTGATTATTTTTTTTTTATTTTTTATCTTTTTATTTATTATTTCAATTGTCATGTTTTATTGTTTTATTTAATTAATTCTTACAAAAATATAAAAAACACTAAAAATACAGAAAAGGACAAAAAAATATATGATTAATTTTGATTCTTTTTTTTAATAAATTAAAATGTAATTCATTTAGTTTAATTAGGTTTTAATGTTAATTTTAATTCTTTTTTTCATAATAAAAAATCAAAAAAATGTAGAATTAGGGTAATTATTAATTTTTCATATCCTTTTTTAATTTTTTCCTTTTTTCTCACAATATTATTATTTATTATTTATTTTCTATAAATCAAAAATTGTACATAAATTAGTTTAGAATTTAATTAGGTTAGAAATTAAATCTTTTTCATAATAAACTTAAAAAATGATAGAACTAGGATTTTAATTTTAATTAACTTTTCTCTTTTTTCTTTTAAACCTAAAAAACACAAAAACATTATTTTTCATTTAATTTTTAATTTTAAAATTCCTTGATTATTTTAATTATCTGTTAAAGGGTCCAATGCCCTAATTTTGTTTAGTCTTTATTTCGCGCATTTATTTTATATTGTTTAAATACCTCTGTATATGCCCCAAAGCCTTGTAATAAGTTTAGATTTATTTCTTGCACTTTTTATTTTATCGCTTTATTTATTTTCAGTCAAATCGGGTTCGGTTTTTTGGCGATGTGGACCCGCGCCAGTTGTAATAGTTTAGATTGATTTTCTCGCAAATATAACTGTTAATAAATATGCATGAAAGAATGAATGCCCAAAAAATAAAATCGAATCGTTAGATCACCAATGCATGACAAGACAAACAATGAACTGAAAATGACACACAATTCGCACACACCACCCCTAGGGTACGCCTCACTGTTGCCTTTCGAAAGGTGGTCGTCGAGTAGAAAACGTCTTAGTAAGTCCTCATGGTCCGGGAACCTGGCATGAGGGTAGCTTCTAAGGTGTCTTCCCATTGCTCCGGTGGTCACCACGTCCCTAAAACTCGAATTGACCCGAACACCTCCAACGGTGGTGCTACCTACCTCTCAATGGTGGGATGGCACTACTTTAAAGGACATTTACACAGACGAATTCCTTAGGGTAGGTAGACGACTCATGGATACTTGCTCTCTTCAAAACAAAAATTCAAAGACTTTTCACACCAACACTTTTCAAAATCTTTCAAAGCAAATTTTTCAAACACTCTGACGCATGAGTTAAACTGAAACTTTTCAAAGAATATTTTTGAAACCCACAATTGAAAAGCAAGCACACATTTTGAAAACACATTGAGCAAGTACCTAAGAGCCCATGGATAACCATGGATAGAAAGGGTGCTAATACCTTCCCTTTCTATAACCTACCTCCCGAACCGAGAGCAATCTCTTTAAAGGAATTTTTCTGTGCTTTTGTCCTTTCCAATTGGAGAAAATAAAAGACGGTGGCGACTCTTGCTTCCGCGACATTTCGCGAACTAGCTTTAAAACAGTCAGTTCCAGATCCACCGATCACAGAACTGGCGACTCTGCTGGGGATGAACTTAAAGTGAGGTGTACCTTAGGACTAAGATCACTGTGTTTTCAATTGCTTTCCTTGTATGCTTTAAAATTGTGGGTTGCTTGGGAGTTCTATAGATCCTAACCCGGATCTGGGGGATACCCTTTTAGAAAGTAGCAACAAGGCTGTGAGGGAACTGTGCGGGGTATACCGACATGGTTGAAACAGTCTGCTACGTTGATGTGGCACTTTGGTGTGTACCGGTAACCCTTGAGTCAGTCAAGGAGAGTACGGGGCCTCCATGTGGTGTCATGAAGCATCAACAGACCTTAGGAACCTTAATTGAACCATCTTGGCCTCTTTAGGGTAGTGAGATAACTGACTTTGGTGCAGTCCGAGGTTGGTTGATACTCGATACTACACTCAATTGAGGGTTGCTTTCCTGGAATATTTCGGTCGCCAGTTCAGTGGCTAAATCGAAACGATGAACAATGAAAGCAATCCCGTGATATTGGGAACCTTAGAACCCGGTTACTTTGATAGGACAGGTTGAACTCACCAACTTCAAGAGGGTACTACCCAAACTTCATGCTGGCCTAAACTCTAAGGGCTCTATTGTGTGACTTGTGTGCCTTCCTACTTGAACTACTTGCATGCTTATTACCTGACCTTTGTCTCTTGCAGGTTGTGTTTGTAGTCCTTAATTAGGACTCATAACAGGGTATCCTAAGTTTCTTGCAGGTTTTTGCAGTCCTTAATTGGGACTCATAACAGGGTTACTCACATTACCCCATGCATATCATGACATCATACCATTGCATACATCCTAACCCATTTCAAGGATCTCAAGGGCTTGTGATACAGGTCATATATCTAGCAAGGGGCAAAGAGGATTTATTTTCCTCTAGCCAAAGTTGTCAGGGGCTATGACCCACTTGATATGGTGAGCTCTGACTCCTGAAGAAGGTTCCCTAACCAAGGTTGTTTGGAAATCAAAACCAGACATGATGACTAAAGTCAGGGGCTATGACCCACTTGACATGGTGAGCTCTGACTCCTGAAGAAGGTTCCCTAACCAAAGTTGTTTGGAAGTCAAAATCAGACATGATGACTAAAGCCAGGGGCTATGACCCACTTGATATGGTAAGCCTTTGACTCTTGAAGAAGAGTTCTCAATAACATGGGTGTCCTTCGATCAAGCTCTAAATTCCAATGCTAACAAATTTTCTTGTTTACCCCGCGAGATCCTTGAAAACATTGCATGCATATCATACACATCATTACATAACAGGTATCTTTGTTGCAGGTCACTTACCTTTCTCGCTGTTTATTTCAGCAATGGCATTCCAACCAGATAACCAGGACTGTCTTGCTCAAGAGACTCGGTTCGGGGAAATCCTCCTGAATCTATCCAAGGGGCAGGAGGAGTTAAGGACACTTCTCAGGGAGACTTTGGCCAGGAACAGTGCTGAGGATGAACGGATGAGATATCAGCAAGCTGAAATAGATGCCTTGAAAGTCCAGATGCTGGGGCAGGCGACTGCCATTCAAAGTTTAGTTCAAAAACAAGACGAGCTCAGGGTCCTCGTCAACCAACTGCTTCGGGGTAACCAGCTGGGGCAAACGTCTAGGGTTGAAGAGCCAGTCATCATTCAACCACCCTTGAGACAGGCAGACAAGGGAAAAGTTCCTCAGATGGCTTCAGTATCGCCAATTCAGTATCGACCTCACCAGCTGCAGCCAGACAAGCCCAAAAGGCAATTCACCAAGTTCAACGTGTCGCTGCCTCAAGCCTTACAACAACTGCTGAGGTTGAACTTGGTAACTCTAAAGGATCCTCCTAAGAATCCCAACAGGACACCTTCAAGGTATAACCCCAACGCTCGCTGCGCTTATCATTCTCACAGCCCGGGGCATGCTACAGAGGATTGTTGGACTCTGAAAAATAAGATCCAGGATCTGATTGAGGAAGGAGCTGTGGAATTCACCCAAGATGGCCAGGCTGAGTGTTTCTACCATCCCTACAAGAGGCACCATGTGAAGTGACAAGCCCTGAGACTAGAAAACTTTTGTTCATTCGAATGTTCAAGTTGCAATTTTCTTTTGTTCAAACATTTACTCATTGTTAAAACATAGTTATTTCATTAATGCATCGCTTATGTCTATTTTGAATCAATATATTCGTATTCACTATACGCAAATTATTTTCGTATTTGTTCTGATGTCCACTCTTTCAATCAATAATTCTAAGCCTCTTGAGGGAGGATGACGAAAACGATACCACGATCTACAGTATGCTTTTGAACAGACCCCGCTGATGAGGTACAGGCATTGTTTCAATCCCTAAACACTGGAGTTATAAGGATGATAATCCCTCGTCAACCCCTCTGAGCCAAAGAAATAGGAGTTTTTTCTTTTCGAAATTTAAAACCCTTTATCATAACCTGGGGCAGGGTAGTTCTCTCAGTTGATCCAAGTGCATGACGAATAGCACCGAAGAGATCTTTACAAAACAAACAAAGACAGTGATGGTTCCGAACAATCATAAGGACAGGCAGTCATCATCAAAATTCATAAACGAAAAGCCCAAAAAGTCTAAACCTACAAAGGGGACTTATGAAACTGGGGCATCCCGCTGACTGTAATTCCAAAAAGGAAACAGTTCAGGCAAAAAATAGGGATAACAAAATCAAAAAGAAAGAGGTCCCACAAACCCTCGACAAAAAATGATGACTGCCTATTCAGAATAAATCATCAATATCCGAACCATCACTGGAAAATCAGAACAAAGACTCAAACAAAGTCTAACGCACGATCAGCTGAGTTTAGGTTGGGAGAACATCACGAAGAGCGGGTGGGTACAAATAATTTGAGTCTTTATCCTTTGTTTCTTAAACCGTGAACCATGCCACGATATAACCCTTAAAAAGTCCTAGCTGAAGTATGGGTTAGTTCGAAAGCATACTGTTACGAAAGGTATCCTGACTCCTTAAGGCCTACGGTAAATACGGAGTTGACATCATGTTTTTACAAACATTTACTTGTTTTATGAAAAAGAATGCATTTTCAAAATCTTCAAGACAGACATAAGCTTTGCATTTTTAACATAATTTTGTTTGCATATGACTTTTTGATTGAACAGCAAGGAAATTCGCACGACGAATGCCTAATGAACAGAAGTACCTCCAATCAAGGGGCATGGCATGACTATTGTCCATCATCTGGGGCAGTTAAGTCAAGATTCGGAGAATCTCTCAAAAAGGCCAAAAAGCCTGGGGCAAATCTCTGCCTGAGTCACTTGGGGCAATCCAGCAACGAATCTTGCACGATCAGACACCTTCTGACAATATGGTGACACCACCAGCCTGGGGCAAATCTCCGTCTAAGTCACTTGGGGCATTTCAACAACGAATCTGGCCTGATCAAACACCTTCTGGTGGCATGACAAAACAATTTCTAACAGGGGCAATTCCCTACATGCTGAAAGCACGGACATAGTCGAAAAATACTACGCACAATCAAAGGTCCGCTAGGTTGACACACCTAGGCAAAAATAAGGGCTTCCCGGCGAACCAAAAGGGTTCGGGCAAAATGAAGGGATGAAAATGAAAATCTGTACACCCGATAGGTCGAAAACCTGAAAAGGCGGCTTGGGCAAAAATGGGTATCCCGGTGGACTGCAAACCCGAAAGGGCAGTCCAGGCAAAAGTTAGGGATTAAAAGCGTACGACTATGTCCCGCCGTCTGTCTACCAGAAGAAAGTTTGTCCGCCAACAACTATCAGCACCCCACAAGAAACAGGGGCAATAAAGGTTGATCTGGGCAGTCTGATTGTTCTATCCTCCAAGGTATCAGGGTAGGTCCTGTTGAAGAACACAACCAGGTATCTTAATTCCCCAGAGAGCGAGCCAGCAAGCAGTATACTCTCCTCAAGCAAAGCAGTTATCAACCTTAAGGAAGTTGAGTATCCTCTCGCAGATCTCAACACTCCCCAGCAACATATATTCTTAACAAGCATCCCCGGCAGTCTTGGTCTAAAGATTGATCCCCGACGGCATACATCAACGTTCAAAGGAATCACTTCCCCAGCCTATCTTAAATTCCCCAGGAGAGTCCCCTCCAGGTTCCCCAGGAAAGATGGAATTCATCTCCCCAAGCAGTAAGCTTATCCCCAGTAGATTCTGGAAGCTTATCCCCTCGCAGGACACGAACGCGTCGTCTGGCTTGATTTAAAGAGTTATTTCCTTAACAGGATATAACTGGGTTATCCTCAGCCAAAAGCCAAGGAAAGGTCGTCGTCAACGTAGCTCTTTCCTATCCCCAGCGAAGTCAATTCACACTTCCAATACAACAACGGTATTCCCAACAGAGTTACTATCAACATTCAGCAAGACATCACTCTTCCCACAGAGTATTGCTTTCCAGCATGATCGCTAGAGTATCTTTTCTCCCCGCAGAATCTTCCATTCGCCAAGTTTATTCCGCAACGGAGTCATCTTCTCCTACCGGTATCCTTGCAGTTATCATCCCCAGCGGAAGCAAAATCTATTCTTCGACATCAGCCCAGGATACGACTTCCCGGCACCCGTCAAGGATTCACTTTCCTAGACAAAAACATACACAAAACATCACATACATCATTATAGCATGCATAACGCACTGCATCATACAAATCTCATTTATGTTGAGAACATCATTGCTTGATCCATATCATGCATTGCATATGACTGACTTTTACCTTTCAGGGAAGATCCAGTTAAGTTCTCAAGCTACATTTCAAGACCTAGACTGGTTCAGTCAAAGGCCTTCTCTGGTTCAGTTAAATCGTCCCAAGATTTTCCTGATTGCTTATCCAGTGGAAGACATTTCAAGACCTAGACTGGTTCAGTCAAAGGCCTCCTCTGGTTCAGTTAAATCGTCCCAAGATTTTCCTGATTGCTTATCCAGTGGAAGACGTTTCAAGACCTAGACTGGTTCAGTCAAAGGCCTTCTCTGGTTCAGTTAAATCGTCCCAAGATTTTCCTGATTGCTTATCCAGTGGAAGACATTTCAAGACCTAGACTGGTTCAGTCAAAGGCCTCCTCTGGTTCAGTTAAATCGTCCCAAGATTTTCCTGATTGCTTATCCAGTGGAAGACATTTCAAGACCTAGACTGTTTCAGTCAAAGGCCTCCTCTGGTTCAGTTAAATCGTCCCAAGATTTTCCTGATTGCTTATCCAGTGGAAGACATTTCAAGACCTAGACCGGTTCAGTTAAATCGTCCCAAGATTTTCCTGATTGCTTATCCAGTCAAAGGCCTCCTCTGGTTCAGTTAAATCGTCCCAAGATTTTCCTGATTGCTTATCCAGTGGAAGACATTTCAAGACCTAGACCGGTTCAGTTAAATCGTCCCAAGATTTTCCTGATTGCTTATCCAGTCAAAGGCCTCCTCTGGTTCAGTTAAATCGTCCCAAGATTTTCCTGATTGCTTATCCAGTGGAAGACATTTCAAGACCTAGACTTATCCAGTCAAAGGCCTTCTCTGGTTCAGTCAGATCAACCCTAAGATCTCCCTGATTCTTATCCCAGTAGAAGACACCCCAGATTTTTCTCAACGAGCGTTGTTGAAGTTAAAGTCGCCCAAGGCTCTCTTACCATTCATGCTAAGGAAGTAATCATCCCTGGTTCTTTCATTGCTGTTTGAAGCTCCAGACTCAGCTCCTGTAACCAGTCAGGACACATCTAAACATCAGTTCCTGCAACGTGTCAGGTACTCATTTTTCTGTTTTGCAGGTATGCAGGTTCTCATTAAGAAATCTCTTACGCAATCAAAACACCCAGATGGCATCTATAAGCCCATCATCCAATCCAGCAATCTCCAAATGGCATCTATAAGCCCATTCCCCCACCACACTGCTACCATGTGAGCGCAAATTTCTGGGCATTCTAGTGTCCAATCATCTTTTACCCTCGGATTACGAAAGGCACGTCAGCCAATCTGCATCCTCAGGTCTAAGAAGATTGAACAGGGGCAACTGTTATACCCCAAAATTTGCCCTCCCATATTCCTCAAGAAATTGCCAAGCCAAGCTAGAAAATTCCCCAAGGGTTGTGCAGTGCAACTGTCTCCTATACAGTCAAAACTAGGGTTTGAGTTCTGGTCAGGCAAATGAACTTTTCAAAGGCCCAATCAAGTCTCATATGCTTACAAACATGGTCAAGCATCCCCATGTCAAGTTTCAAGGCATTCAGCTCAAGATTGCACAGTCAAAACCCTAAATTGCACTACAGTCAACTGTAGGGGCAAAATGGTCATTTGACAGTCAAAAGTTCAAATTTTTGGTCAACATATCATTTTGAAGCCACAAACATCATTTGATCAATGCTTGATCATGATTCTCAAAATTTGGCTCAGAAATCATCAAAGATGCAAAAGTTGCTATATTTGGACAGCTGAAAAAGTCAACTGAAATTGACCAGGGCATAACTTTCACATGGATTATCAGAAAAATTCCATCCAAAGCTCATTTTGAAGAGAAAGACATTTCCTACAACTCGTCTTCATACTTCAAGTCCAAGAAATGCTCTCACAAAAAGTTATCAATTTCAACATTATAGGTCATTTTCAAAAGTCAACAAAAAGGGACTTTAAGTCAAAGGCCATAACTTGAGATTGGTAGATCAAAATAACATGGGACCAAAGACATTGGTTAAAGGACTCAAAGACCTTTCCAAAATGTCCAAGAACATGTGAAAAGCTTAAAAATTGAGCAAGTTATGCCTTGTAGAAGTTGGGAAATTTTTGAGAAATGGCAAAAGTCAACTATCCTTGAAAATCCAATTTTGACAAAAGGGCCCCATTTTTCTCATTTTGTCCATCCTTGTCATGCCACACACGTGGCCCATGGTTGATTTCAAGACCAAATGTTGACTTTTTTATTTTATTTAATTTTTGATGATTTAATTCATTTTAATTCATTAAAAATTCAAATAAAATTTAAAAAATCAATGAAATGATGTCATATGAATTTGGACAAGTTCTATGTATCATGAACCAACTCAAAAATCAGGCCAAGGTTCATTTACACACTAGGTCTAGGTTTTGGCTAGAAATTAGGAAAAAATGGTTAATGGACAAACCCTAAGGCCAATTCTCTAACAAGCATGAATTAAGGAGAGTTATCAAGCCTATTCAATTCCATAATGATCATTGAGTCAAACCCTAACCCTAGTGCAGCAAGAAACTCGTTCAAAGGCCATTTGACAATTTGAAAATTTGGACATAAAAGGCAAAACTGATTTCAAAGCTAGGGATCTTTGGAAGCCTCAATTTTTATACCATTAGCATCCTGGACCATCACTGAACGATTTTCAATCCATAACCTCAATCAAAAGCTCCTTGAACTAGTCTCTGCAAGTGAAACTGTACAGAGAAATTTTGAATTCGTATTCTTGATTCTACGCATCCTCTTGCATTTTTAATTATACATTCATGTTCCTCACAAGGTTTCCAAACTGACCAATGCATTTAATTTCATTTTTGTGCCATAAATATGAATTTGCCATTTTCGAATTCTAGGGTTCCAGTGTTCTTAAATTGGGGATTTTGAGTATAAGAAAAATTAGAACTCAGAAGCACCATGGCTGAATTCAGTGCCTCAAGACGAAAACATCTTGACCCTCGCGATTAATTTCTGATGCACACAGCTCTATTCGCTATTTTTTCAAATGTGGCCTAATGCAGCGCTTCAAAACCGTTGCCAATGAATTTTGTTTACAGGGACGTGAAGAAGATGAAGATGTGGCACGCTGTGACTCGTCCATTCAAAATTCGCGCGCGTGTTAGTCCATATGCGTTGGTTTTATTTTATATTGTTTATTAACTATAATATGTTAAATGAAATCAATTGGCTCAGCTGGCAGGGACGCGCACTAGGGACTCTAATGACCTGGGTTCAAACCCCAGGTCTCACACATTTCCAATATTATTTTTTCATTTCTAATTCCCATGCAGGCCTCACATTAAGACTCACCATGCGCTTCAGCATCAACTCATCCACGTGTCCCAGGAAACTTATCAAAGGGTCCAGAACGAGGGCATATGGTGGAGGCCAGTCAAACACGTCACACACAATCCAGAAAGTCAACAAATTCTCACAAAAATGGGCCAGGCCTTTCTAATTAACACCCTCCAAATTGGGGTTCCCTCACCCTGGTTTGCATACTTTGATTATTTTTTTTTTATTTTTTATCTTTTTATTTATTATTTCAATTGTCATGTTTTATTGTTTTATTTAATTAATTCTTACAAAAATATAAAAAACACTAAAAATACAGAAAAGGACAAAAAAATATATGATTAATTTTGATTCTTTTTTTTAATAAATTAAAATGTAATTCATTTAGTTTAATTAGGTTTTAATGTTAATTTTAATTCTTTTTTTCATAATAAAAAATCAAAAAAATGTAGAATTAGGGTAATTATTAATTTTTCATATCCTTTTTTAATTTTTTCCTTTTTTCTCACAATATTATTATTTATTATTTATTTTCTATAAATCAAAAATTGTACATAAATTAGTTTAGAATTTAATTAGGTTAGAAATTAAATCTTTTTCATAATAAACTTAAAAAATGATAGAACTAGGATTTTAATTTTAATTAACTTTTCTCTTTTTTCTTTTAAACCTAAAAAACACAAAAACATTATTTTTCATTTAATTTTTAATTTTAAAATTCCTTGATTATTTTAATTATCTGTTAAAGGGTCCAATGCCCTAATTTTGTTTAGTCTTTATTTCGCGCATTTATTTTATATTGTTTAAATACCTCTGTATATGCCCCAAAGCCTTGTAATAAGTTTAGATTTATTTCTTGCACTTTTTATTTTATCGCTTTATTTATTTTCAGTCAAATCGGGTTCGGTTTTTTGGCGATGTGGACCCGCGCCAGTTGTAATAGTTTAGATTGATTTTCTCGCAAATATAACTGTTAATAAATATGCATGAAAGAATGAATGCCCAAAAAATAAAATCGAATCGTTAGATCACCAATGCATGACAAGACAAACAATGAACTGAAAATGACACACAATTCGCACACACCACCCCTAGGGTACGCCTCACTGTTGCCTTTCGAAAGGTGGTCGTCGAGTAGAAAACGTCTTAGTAAGTCCTCATGGTCCGGGAACCTGGCATGAGGGTAGCTTCTAAGGTGTCTTCCCATTGCTCCGGTGGTCACCACGTCCCTAAAACTCGAATTGACCCGAACACCTCCAACGGTGGTGCTACCTACCTCTCAATGGTGGGATGGCACTACTTTAAAGGACATTTACACAGACGAATTCCTTAGGGTAGGTAGACGACTCATGGATACTTGCTCTCTTCAAAACAAAAATTCAAAGACTTTTCACACCAACACTTTTCAAAATCTTTCAAAGCAAATTTTTCAAACACTCTGACGCATGAGTTAAACTGAAACTTTTCAAAGAATATTTTTGAAACCCACAATTGAAAAGCAAGCACACATTTTGAAAACACATTGAGCAAGTACCTAAGAGCCCATGGATAACCATGGATAGAAAGGGTGCTAATACCTTCCCTTTCTATAACCTACCTCCCGAACCGAGAGCAATCTCTTTAAAGGAATTTTTCTGTGCTTTTGTCCTTTCCAATTGGAGAAAATAAAAGACGGTGGCGACTCTTGCTTCCGCGACATTTCGCGAACCAGCTTTAAAACAGTCAGTTCCAGATCCACCGATCACACATGCCAATTTAATCCATAATTAGAAAAAGCACTTTATCCATTTTTGAAAAGTATGGCTTTATGTCAAGTTTGCAAATCAAGAAGTACAATGCAAATCTCTTTGGCACAAGTTCAGAAGCATATCACACTGATCAAGGGGGATGGTTGCAGCACATTTGAGGGGCCTGCACAAGTCTAGAAACCAAGTTGACATTTTGTTGCTTAAGGGAGAAGAAAGTTGGCATATTGAAAAACAACTCTCATTTCTGCCAAGAGAAGCTTAAGCAAACTTGTTAGACACATCCCAAACAACATAACTGAGCTAAGGCACGACCAAAACACCTTCCAAACCTCATCAAACCTCAAAACACCATCCTACTGCAGAAAACAGAGTCACCTCTGCAGTTGGACTTCCATAACTCAATCCACTCGTGCATTCTTGCTAAGACCAGTTCATACACACTCCATACCACATATACAAGCTATCCCAAGCATTGGACACAACCTGTAACACCTCTAACCAACTTCACCATTTTCACTTTTTCTGTTTTGCAGGTTGATTGCCATAGCTTGATTCACTTGGTTTCAAAGCAAGCTAAAGGTTGGAATAGCATCCCTGGACTTCAAGCAAGTTGTACCAATCCTCACCTTGCCTTGAAAGTGCCTCCATTGCCAGACACGATCCAAGCTGAACAGGTAAGTTCATGGACTTCTATCTCTCAATCTAGGAAGAGTTATCTTTAAGTTTATGAATGAAAAATGTTCTACTCATGGCCCTGAAGCTATACATATCCTCACTTTCCATTTATATTGCATATGCTGAGAGAATTTAAGACCTGAACATTGATAAAAACTTAGGTTAAGAATTAGGGATGGAGAAATTCTCTCTCATTTCTGAGAGTTAAGTTAAGTTTTTTATATGTATGGAATCGTGGCTTGATGCTTGACATCTTTCATGTTATAAGTTTGTGCTAAAAGTCCAGGAATCAGGAGTTGTGTTTGAAGCAAGAGAGGCGCGCGTTTTTGACATTTTTGTCTGAAGGTTGAAGACAACCTTTCATGGGCTGGGCCCGAGATTGCTTTCCCTTTCCACACCACTGCATTTCACATGCACCCCCTGGCCCATTTTGAGTTTTATTTATCATTTTTAATTTTTTCCTTTTGATTTTGGTTCTATATTTTTATTTAAGCATGAAAAAATCTTAAAATTATTTTTCTCACACTTTTTGCATTTTTTATTTATATTTATTTTGTTTCATTTAGTTTTGTACATAAATAAACATAAAAATACTTTTATTTAAAAAATAACTAAAAATAATACAAAACACTTTTATTTTAAGATTTTTATTTTATTTTACCTTTGAAAACATTTTATAAAAAATATGCTTTTTTTTAATAATATTAAATATTTTATTTTTGTACATATAATATATATTTAATAAATAATGTAAATACTTATATATTTATTAGTATATTTAGGGAAAATACAAATAATTAATACATTTTATTTTTATTAATATTTTGACCTCAAAAATACTTTTTTTTACAATATACCTTCTTTTATTTATTTTTTGTACATAATTAATAAATATTGCATATATTATATAATAAATACCTTTTATTTATAAAATTAGGGTTTTGCCCTAAATGCATAAAAATACCAAAAATTAATTCATTTTATTTTTGTTTATTTAACACATAAAAAATACTTTTTACATACACATAAAAATCATTTTTGCATCTTGCATATTTATTTTATTTTATTTGAGTATTGTGCAATTAATTAATTTGTATAATTCAATTTGGATGTAATAGCTAGATTTTAATTTCTTGCTAAAATATCCCCATTTTGAACATTTGTACCCCCCATCCCATATATTGTGTTGTAATAACTTAGGACCTTTTATTTTACGCATTTTAAAAGCTTTCTAATTATATCATGATAGAATTAGTGTTTTGTATGCAAAATTAACCAAAAATAGTTTGACCTAAATTCAAGATAAACAAGCATGAAAATGGACAACACTAATCACACTTGCACCCCTAGGGTACTCCACTTGTTGCCTTCAATAATGGGCCATATTGCATGTTAGGTATCTTTGGAAAAAACAAAACAATCAAATGATCATAGTCCCTCGATGACGCTTTCGAAAGTTGCCTAAAAATGATCAAGTCCCTTAAAGGAAAAAATTGCCCAAAGATACTTGGCACCATTGCAATCATGGTCTAAACGATGACCCGCGCCCGTCCCGTTCACATCCTAACACAAGATTATCCACCAAATACAATAGTGGAACAAAATTGTTAAAAGGGTTGAAACATAGCAAAGATCTTTGAGAAATTTAGGGTAGATAGCTCTTGGTTACTTGCCAACTTGCAAAACAAAAACACTTGCCTATTTTTTCAAAACCACACATCACAACACACTTTCAAAACAACTTTAAAAAAAAAACATTGAAAACTTTTCAAAAGACATACACCTTTGCATACATCCCAATATGGATCATTACAAAGGTTGCCACCACATTGGCCTCTTTTCAAAACATTTTCAAAACCCACACACAAAGCACCATTTCAAACAATTGAAAATCAAGGCAAGTTGATCTAAGCAAGTAACTAAGAGCCCATGGATAACCATGGATAGAAAGGGTGCTAATACCTTCCCTTTCTATAATCTACTCCCTGAACCCAAGAAAACATCTCAAAGGTTTTTGCTGTGCTTTTTAACCTTTCCTTAGGATAAAATAAAAAGTCGGTGGCGACTCTTGCTCAACCGAAACATTTGCGAAAACAAACGCAAAACCTCAAGTCAGTTCTCCCACCGTATCACAGAACTGGCGACTCTGCTGGGGACAATTTTTAAAGCGGAGTAACCTTAGGGCTTAGATCACCCTCTTGCATGACTAATTGTTTGTTTTGATTGCTTTATATCTTGGCTCTCTTGTTTGGGTTTGCAATCCTACACCCGAATTTGGGGAAACATTCATAGATAGCAATACATTATGGAAACTGTGTGGGGTATACCGACACAGTTGAAGCAATAGTTATATTAGTGCGACATATTTGTGAGTACCGGTAACCCTTGAGTTCAATCAAGGAGAGTACGGGGCCGCTGAGTGATGTCACTAAGCACTAATGACCTAGAACCTTACTTGACCATCTTGGCCTTTCATTAGGGCTAGTGAGATGACCGGCTTTGGTGCAGTCCGAAGTTGGTAGATACTCGATACTACACTCATTGAGGGTTGTTTTCTTGGAATATTTTGGTCGCTAGTTAAGTGGCTAAACCAAAACAATGAACAATGAAAACAATCCCGTGATATTGAGCTCCTTAGAACCCGGTTACTATTTATAGGACAGGTTTTTAAGCCAACTACACTCAAGAGGGTACTTAGCTATGAAACCTCATGCAAGCCTGAAACTAGGGTTTTGTGTGATTTGCTTGTACATATGTTTGTGCATACATCATGAACATCATGAAGCATCATATGCATTCACTAACCATTTCAAGGGTTTAGATCTTCATCTTTGTTCTTGTTTTGTAGGTCATGGAAATTCCTCGCAGGAAAACTATCCAAGTCAACCTTGTGAGAATCCCTCCTCAACTCAAGGAGCTCACATCAAGAATTCTGGGAAGCTCTCCCTTCAGTGAAAGACATGGTAGACTGCTCAGCTTAGTCAGCACCAACATTGAAGAGGACATGGTAAAGGTGTTGTTTCAGTTCTTTGACCCCCTTCACCACTGTTTCACTTTCCCCGACTACCAATTGGTGCCCACTTTGGAGGAATTTTCTCAACTCTTGAGAATTCCTATCCTTAATCAACTACCCTACAACGGTACGAAAAAGGAACCAAAGCCTGAAGATGTTGCTCAAGCACTACACCTACAACCATCTGACATCAAGGGGAATTGGGAAACTAGAAGCGGTGTCAAAGGCTTCTTAGCAAAGTTCTTGTTTGAGAAGGCACAAGAATGTTGGAATTCATTGGACCTACAAGCCTTTGAAGAAATTGTGGCACTTCTTATTTATGGGTTGGTCTTGTTCTCAAATCCTGACCAGCTTGTAGATGTCAACACCGTCAAGATCTTCTTATCCAGAAATCCAATACCAACATTGCTTGGGGACATTCTTCACTCATTTTACACACGAACAATGAGAAAGAGGGGTGTTCTCATGTGCTGTACTCCTTTCCTTGCAAGGTGGTTTATTTCGCACCTTCCACAATCTGTCTTGAAGAATGACCAAGGCTTAAGGTGGTCACAACGGTTGATGACCCTTACTCACTCTGATGTACATTGGTGTTCTCGGTCCAGAGAAAATGTCATCATCGTCGATCATTGTGGAGAGTTCCCTAATGTTCCATTGCTTGGCATTAGAGGAGGCATTACCTACAATCCTTGTCTAGCTTTGAGACAATTTGGATATGCACGGAGGGATGGCCCTCATGACATGCTGATTCCTGACCTAGTTTTTGACTTCGACAACGATGCGCAAGGACTTCGCCAAAGATTCATCAGAGCTTGGAGGATGCCTAACAAGGTTGACAGCAAGACACTGGGGCACAAGAATTCCATCCCTCTTGAGCCTTATCTCAAGTGGGTATGAACCCGAGCCCAGAGTCTAATGATGCCTTACCCTCATGTTCTCCATGTGATTAAAGAGCCCGTTAAGGAAGGAGAGGTTCCCTATACCATCCTGTATCCTGATATGCCTACATCATGGGAGGAGATGCAGAAGAGTTGGATCCAACTCAAGGAGGAACAAAACACTTTTGAAGCCAGCTTCTACGCCAGTGAGAAGAAGGTTTTGGAGCTTACTCGCCGACTCCATGAGGAAGAGACCCTCAACACCTACATCGCACCAAAGAGGATGCACAACGTCTTTTTACCTTGAGAAGTTTTTGTAATATATGGCCCATGGGGCATTTATGTACTGACAAATTTCTTCTTATTAATATGACGTGCGTTCTTTTTGTTTGCAACAATTTTGAACTTTCTAAATCTTTGAATGCATTGCATACATAAGCATACCATTCATCATGTGCATAAGCAGGTCTCCACACCAGGTTTCCTTATCTTTCTGCTATTTATTTCAGTAAGATGGATCTCGAACAGACGGTCAAGGACTTGCAGTCTCAGAATTCACAGTTTCAATAACTCCTGATGACCTTGGCTAAGGGTCAGGAAGATCTGAAAGCCCTGCTGGGGAACAAAGACCAAGTGAAAAATAAGAAGAAGAGAGTCGGGGTGGCTACCTTGGGGAGAAGGTTTGAGGGTGAAGCCAGAAGGGTTCTTGAATTTCCTTCCACATCCGAAGAAGAAGCCAATAAAGGAAAAGGGGTTGCGGTACCTTCCGAATCCGAAGCTGAAGAAGAAGAGGCTGAAGAAGACGAAGACTACTCAGAACAACAATACCCGCCCGCCGATGATAAGTACAAAAACTTGGAAGACAGGTTGGCAGCTATGGAGCTGCAGAGAGTTCCCGGTTTGGATTTCGAAGATTTGGGATTAATTGCTGGAATTGTGATCCCCCCGAAGTTCAAAGTGCCAATTTTCGCAAGATATGACGGGCTGTCTTGCCCGAAGATGCATCTAAGGTCGTATGTCCGAAGAATCCAACCTCACACGTCTGACAAAAACCTTTGGGTACATTTCTTTCAAGATAGCCTGTCTGGCACTCAGCTAGACTGGTTTTACAAGCTGGAAAGGTCGAAGATACGTAGTTGGGAGGATCTGACAGCTGCTTTTTATTGCCAATATCAGTATAACTCTGACCTGGCACCGTCCCGTACTCAGCTGCAGAGTATGGGAATGGCCTCAGGTGAGGGATTTAAGGAATACGCCCAGAAGCGGCGCGATCTGGCCGGAAGAGTGCAACTGCCTCTTTCTGATAGAGAACTTGTTGATATGTTCCTGGGGACCCTGTCTGGTCCATTCTTTAATCATCTGATCGGTAGCTCTTCCTCGGGGTTTACGGAATTCATTCTGACTGGCGAGCGGGTAGAAGCCGATATCAAGAATGGGAAGATTCAGAAGGATGCCTCTGCATCTACAACTGCTAAGAAATCATTTCCGGTGAAGAAGGAAACGGCTGTTGTGTATTCTCAAAGAGGAGCAGGAAGAAGTGAGCGCCGACCGACTGTGGGGGCCGTGATGATCCAAAATCCATCAAATGATCAGCCTCGCAATAACTAGTCCAGACCTAAACAGTAATGGGGAGAACGGCCACCACGGCAGTTCACCCGCATTAATATGACGCCCGCGCAAGTTCTTCCACACTTGTTAAAGCTGAATCTCACAAATATCAAAGAAGCGCCAAAAAATGTTAATACGACCTCACCAGCTTACAATGCCAATGCCAAATGTGCCTACCATTCCGATAGCATCGGACATGACACAAACAATTGTTGGGCGCTGAAAAATAAAATTCAAGACTTGATAGATGCAAAAGAGGTGGAGTTCGATGCTCCAGAGAAACCAAATGTGATATTTGCTCCGATGCCGAAGCACGGTCGAAATGTCCATGCTATTGAGGAATATTTGTATGTTTCTGATGTCAATGACCTGATAACTCCGCTGTTAACCATCAAGTTAAATCTGTTAAAGGCCGGGATTTTCCTGGGATGTAAAGAAGACTGCTACTGTTGTTACTCTCTGCCAATTGACTGCCCGTTACTGAAGAAAGGCATCCAAGGCCTGATGGACAGTCAACAAATTATGTTTGAAAAAGTTCCTGCTATTCCTACCCCTACTGAAGATGTTTCAATTATCACCATTCACGCCAATCTTTCCAAGGCCGTCAGAAAGCCTGTTAAGATTACACCTGCTACAACGTCTGTTCCTCTGAAAATAACAATGCCAGGGCCCGTCCCCTACAGTTCTGAAAAGTCAATACCATGGAATTACGGTGGAGAAATCTACTACCATGGTATTAAACAAGTTGAAATAACCGAAGGAAGCTCTGATGAAGAAGACGCCAGCATTGGAAACATTGCCGACACAAGCAAGATCACCCGAAGTGGGAGAATATTTTCTCCAGAGATTGCCCCCCCAAAGCCAATCTTTGGACCCTCATCTGCTGCCAAAGTTATTCCTGCACCAATAAAACTTTCCGCTAGAACTCTGTTGGTTGAAGATGTTGCTGGTCCTGTTGTTGTCCCTCCTACTTCTGTTGATAAGGGTAAAGGGATCCAAGATGAGCTCGTCAGGACGAGGGCTCAACCTTTGGTCATCCCAGAAACCTCTAAGAAAGAGATGGAGGAGATCTTGAAGATAATTAAAAAAAGTGATTATGACGTGGTAGAGCAACTGGGGCAAACCCCCTCGAAAATCTCCATGTTAGCATTGCTACTTTGTTCGGAGGCGCACGCCAAAGCATTGATAAAGTTCTTGAAGACCGCCCATGTACCCCAGGAAACCTCCACCGACCAATTCCAAAACTGTGTAGCCAGTCTTACAGTAGACAAAGGTTTAGGTTTCTCTGATGCTGACCTAACCTCAAAAGGAAGAAAGCACAACGACGCCTTACATGTGTCAGTAGAATGCCAAGGAACTACCCTGGCCCATGTTCTAGTCGACACTGGTTCTTCCCTGAACGTGCTGCCTAAGAAGGCCCTCGACCGATTGGATTGCGAAGGCTTGGAGTTAAGGCCAAGTAATATCATTGTTAGGGCATTTGACGGGTCGAAGAGAATGGTACATGGGGAGGTAGACATTCCCATTAAGGTTGGCACAGAGGTGTTCCCCTCAACTTTCTATGTGATGGACATCCGTCCGTCAAACTCTTGCTTATTGGGGAGACCATGGATACACAATGCTGGGGCAGTCACCTCCTCCCTACGTCAAATGCTGAAGTACCCTGTCAAAGGAAAGATCATAACCATCCACGGTGAAGAGGAGTACATGATCAGCCACCTGAACTCTTTCCGATATGTAGAGGTAGAAGGTGAATTCATTGAGACACCATTCCAGCACTTCGAGGAAGTCTCTCCTGAGGTGGAAGTAGCAAAAGTGGTAGCGGAGGTACCAAATCAGATGGCCAAGATGGCATCACTAAAATACGCGAAGGCCGCAATGAAGGAAGGGAAGAGCTCAACATGGGGGCAGTTGCCGGACATTCCTCACAAAACAGACAAGTTTGGTTTAGGATTCACTGCTGCAGGGCAGAAAGCTATGTGTCGCTCAAAGGTTGAAAGAGCACCCATCAAGATCTCTCCTTTTGGGATCAATGCTTTGGAAGATGAAGACGAGGAGGTCAACATTGAAGAGTGGATCTACCCAACCATCGAAGGGGGACTACGCAACTGGGAGGCAAAGGACTCTGTCCCCATTACTTTTATTAATCAGTAATTATCTGTCAAACATTTCCTATGGTCTATAATAATTACTTTTGAACAATATGTGCACTACTTTTTCACCTCATGCCTTGCCCGGGGCATGTAGGTCCATTTGTAAGGGTTTTGATTATCTTCATATCCATATGCCATGTTTAATGATTCATTGGACGTTTTTCATCGATAAACTGCTGTGTTCATTTTCCTTCCTTTTTGCATTTTTGTTTAAAGATGGCTATCCCTTACACACACCCACGCTCACAAATGCAGGTACCCATCCACTCTGGATTCTATGGGTGACTATTCTGCTATGTCCTTCAATAACTCTGGAGATCTGGTCAATCAGGCTGAGTATGAAGATGACGAAGGTTGTGAAGTACCAGGAGAATTATCCAGACTTCTACAGCAAGAGGAAAGGGCCATCTTGCCTCACGAAGAGTTGTTGGAAACTGTCAATTTAGGAACAGAGGAAGACCGAAAGGAAGTACAAGTGGGTGCCAATCTGGAACCAAGTGTCAAGGAGCGCCTGATACAGCTGTTAAATGAGTACGTTGAAATCTTCGCCTGGTCTTACGAAGACATGCCGGGTTTAGACACCGACATCTTGGTTCACCGTCTCCCTACAAGAGAGGATTGTCCACCGATCAAGGAAAAAGTCCGCCGAATGAGGCTCGACATGTCTGAGAAGATTAAAGCAGAAGTGATGAAACAATTTAACGCTGGCTTTCTGGCAGTTACATCCTATCCACAATGGGTTGGTAACATCGTGCCAGTTCCTAAAAAAGATGGCAAGGTCAGGATTTGTGTAGACTACCGGGATTTGAATAGGGCAAGCCCCAAAGATGATTTTCCGCTACCGCACATTGACATTCTGATTGACAACACAGCTCAGCACAAAGTGTTTTCCTTCATGGATGGATTCTCGGGCTACAATCAAATTAAAATGGCCCCCGAGGACATGGAGAAAACAACCTTTGTTACACAATGGGGTACTTTCTGTTACAAGGTGATGCCGTTCGGACTGAAGAACGCAGGGGCAACTTATCAACGCGCCATGGTAGCTTTATTTCATGATATGATACATCATGAGATCGAAGTTTACGTAGACGATATGATAGCTCGGTCACAAACAGAGGAGGAACACCTTGAACATCTAGAAAAGCTGTTTGCCAGGTTGAAAGAGTACAAACTCAGGCTGAATCCAAGTAAGTGTACTTTTGGAGTTAGGTCTGGTAAACTTCTAGGGTTTATTGTCAGCAACAAAGGCATTGAGGTCGATCCGGCAAAAGTAAAAGCAATACAAGATATGCCTGCTCCCCGTACTGAAAAGGAGGTTAGAGGGTTCTTGGGGCGCTTGAACTATATTTCCAGATTCATCTCTCATCTGACTTCTACCTGTGAGCCAATTTTCAAATTATTAAAGAAAGATCAGGTAGTCGAAGGGAACGACGATTGCCAAGCTGCTTTTGATAAGATCAAGGAGTATTTGCTAGAACCTCCTATTCTGATGCCTCCCGTCGAAGGAAGACCATTGATCATGTATCTGACCGTCTTGGATAACTCAATGGGGTGTGTTTTGGGCCAGCATGACGAGTCTGGTCGAAAAGAGCATGCTATTTATTACCTTAACAAAAAGTTTACCGACTGTGAGACTCTCTACTCACTGCTCGAGAAAACTTGCTGCGCTTTGGTATGGGCTGCTCGCCGACTAAGGCAGTATATGCTGACTCATACCACCTTGTTGATTTCCAAAATGGATCCTATCAAGTATATCTTCGAGAAGCCTGCTTTATCTGGAAGAATAGCTAGATGGCAAATGATCCTAACTGAGTATGACATCCAGTACACCACCCAAAAAGCTATAAAAGGGAGTGTACTAGCTGACCATCTAGCTCATCAAGCTATCGAAGATTATCAAACCATGAGATTTGACTTCCCAGACGAGGACATCATGAATTTGGACAACATTGAAGGTAACGGACCGTATGACGGACCCGAAAAGGGATCCCGATAGACCCTGTACTTTGATGGTGCTTCAAATGCACTTGGAAACGGTATTGGTGCGGTACTCATTTCCCCAGAAGGTTGTCACACACCCTTCACGGCCCGACTTTGCTTCAGCTGCACAAACAACATGGCGGAATATGAAGCTTGCATCTTCGGTCTCAAGGCTGCTATAGACTTGGGGATCAAATCTTTGATCGTGTTTGGGGACTCGACTTTGGTTATCAGTCAAATCAAAGGAGAGTGGGATACCAAACATCCTAATCTTATCCCATACAAAGAACATGTCCTAACATTGTTGCCTCATTTCGAGCAAATTACCTTCGAGCATTTCCCGCGAGAAGAGAATCAGCTAGCAGATGCTCTGGCAACAATGTCTTCTATGTTTAAACTCGACTGGGATAACGAGGCTCCCCTGATCACCATCGAGCGAATGGATGAACCTGTGCATTGTCACGAGATTAATACCGAAGAAGTAGTGGAACAACCCTGGTTTCACGAAATCATAAGGTATCTCCAGACTAGAGAATATCCCGAAGGAGCTTCCGTAAATGACGAGAAGTTCCTAAGGAAATTTGCTGCCAAGTTCTTCCTGAGCAATGGCATCCTCTATAAGCGTAACCATGATTGTGTTTTACTCCGATGTGTCGACAAAGCTGAAGCGGAGTTAATCATGACAGAGATGCACAGTGGTACATTTGGCACCCATTTGAGCGGGCATACTATGGCTAAAAAGATCCTAAGGGCATGCTATTACTGGTCTACCATGGAAGCAGATTGACATCAGCACTCCCATACTTGCCACAAGTGTCAAGTCTACGCTGACAAGATTAATATTCCTCCGGTCCCTCTCAACGTGCTGACAACTCCTTGGCCATTCGCAATGTGGGGCATTGACATGATTGGAGAGATCAAGCCCACGGCATCCAACGAACATCGCTTCATCCTGGTTGCCATTGACTACTTCACCAAATGGGTTGAAGCAGCTTCTTTCGCCTCTGTCACTAAAAATGTGGTTGCCCGCTTCATCAAGCAAAACCTCATATGCCGGTATGGTGTTCCGGACAGGATCATCACAGACAACGGTACAAATCTGAATAATACTATGATCACCGCATTGTGCGAACAGTTCAAGATTTATCATCACAATTCATCTCCCTATCGGCCGAAGATGAACGGTGCTGTTGAAGCTGCGAACAAAAACATTAAGAAGATCATTCAGAAAATGACAGTCACTTACAAGGACTGGCATGAGATGTTACCATTTGCTCTGCATGGATACCGTACGACGGCACGTACTTCAACCGGGGCAACCCCATTTTCTTTGGTATATGGCATGGAAGCTGTCTTGCCCATGGAAGTTATGATCCCCTCTTTAAGGATTATGAAGGACTCTGGTTTGAGTGAAGATGATTGGATTCAGACCCGACTGGACCAACTCAATTTGATCGACGAGAAGCGACTCGCTGCTGTGTGCCATGGTCAGACGTATCAGAAACGGATGATCAAAGCCTTCAACAAGAAAGTCAGACGTCAAGTATATCAAGTCGGAGATCTCGTAATCAAGCGGATTATCTTACCGCAAAGTGATCCCAGGGGAAAATGGACTCCTACATACGAAGGACCATTTGTGATCAAGAGCATATTTTCTGGTGGTGCAATGATTCTGACCACCATGGACGGCGACGATTTTCCGCACCCTGCGAACACCGACATAGTCAAAAGATACTACGCATAAAATAACCCGACAAGTCGAAAACCCGAAACGGCGGCTTGGGCAAAAATGGGCATCCCGGTGGACCGAAAACCCGAAAGGGCGATCCAGGCAAAAATTAGGGATAAAACAAAAAAATCTGTACACCCGGCAAGTTGAAAACCCGAGAGGGCGACTTGGGCAAAAAGGGGTTTCCCGGTGGATCGAAAACTTGAAAGGGCGATTCAGGCAAAAGTCAGGGAATTAAAGCGTATAACTATGTCTCGTCGGATCACCTTAAGGACAATCTCTTCATCAACCAGCTCCCAGCTTCTAATCAATCCAGTCATCGGCAGACGAAGCATTGAATGGACAGATATTCAGAGTTGTGAAGGCTAGAATTGTTTCACATAGCCATCTTTCTTTTGTATAAATTTTTCAATTTTTACGACGGCATCCTCTTACTAGGATGACTGTCTCCTTTGTACAAATATACTCATAGAAAGTTAATACAATTACTTTTTCAGATACAGAAATTTGCTTTGTCTTCTCTTGCTTTTCTACATTTATGTTTTATTTTGAGAAACGTCCAATGTTTTGTTAAATAGGCATATGCATTTGAACATAATCATTTCCTTAAGAATCGAGAAAGTTGATTACTGATAGGTTAAAGGTACGGATAGATTTCTTGATGCCCTTTCAGAGGAAATCACCAACAGATTTGAAATCCAAATTCCTCGGTCAGAACTTTATTCCTTAAACAGAATTAGACTTCAGGATCCCCAACAGAGAAGGTTTTTCCAACACTGATTTCCCCAAGCATGGAACCTTCTAGAACTCAAGTCCCCTCAGAGTTAAGTTTCAGAATCCCCAGTAGAGCCTTAAAAAATCTGAAACTACCAGTCCCCAGCGGAGCTAAAACTTCCAACTATCAATCCCTAGCGAAACCAGGCTAGTGAAACTTCTCCCCACGGAGATACTTGCCACCCAAACTGAAGATTCTCAGTCATACCTCTCCAGCATGAGTCTATCAGATTCTGAACTTCCCCAATAGAGATCTCAAGGAATTCTCATTCCCCGCAAGTCTCCAAGGAATGCCAATTCTCCAGTAGTAGTCCACAAGGATGTTTCATCCTCAGTAATCAAAATTCTTGTCTTCCCCTGCAACAGTCAAAGATTCACTTTCCCGGCGGCAGTCAAGATTCTTTGTTTCCAGGATTCATCTATCCTCAGCAAAGACAACTCTTCAGCTCACATATGCACTCATTTACATTCATATCATAAACATTGATATAACATATTTTGCATCATACATATCATGCAACATAACCTTGTGTTTTAGCTAACATTTCACCCTTTTCAGGATAAAATTAAAAGGCTATCATTAACAATTATTCAGATACAGTTTGGATACACCCCAGACACGGCGGTCATTTTACTACTCATTCGGACTACAACAATCAGATACGGACTAGATATGCTCCAGACACGACATCCATTCTATCTCTCATTCAGATTCATTTATCCACCTCAAGGTTCAATGCATTCCAAACATGGATACCGTTCTAACCCTTACAACAACAGTTTGATTCTCCCCAGTGCATTCACCACGGAAGTCATTCTGTCATTTATTTAGATCCCAGTTGTAGTTTCAGATACACTTCAAACACAAAAGTCATTCTATTACCCATACGGATCTCAATCCCAATTACAGTTTCAAATACACTCCAGACACGGAAGTCATTCTGCTACTCATACAACTTCCAACTTCAGATACAGTCCAGATACGCTCCAAACATGGTTGCCATTCTGTCACTCATTCAGAATTTGTCCCCAGCACGCAGTTGCTCCATACAGATGTTTCTCTGTTACCCAGATACAATACATATGCACTCCAGACACGGCAATCATTCTGATATTCGTTCTACATTCAAACACAGTTACAGCTCAGATACGCCCCAGACACGGAGGCCATTCTTCTGCTCATACAAACACAGTCCTTATATGCAGTTCAAATACATTCCGGACACGGATACCATTTTGATCCTCATTCTTCTGACCCATCACACTGCAGTTCAACAAACCTTCCAGATGGCATCTTTAAACCCATCTCCGACAAGGTTCTGTCACCCTTCAAATGGCCTCTTTAAGCCCATATCCAAATGGCATCTCTAAGCCCATTCCCGCATCCATTGTTCTGTTGAGTGCAAATTTAAGGGCACTCTAGTGTCCAATCTCCTTTTACCTTCGAGACGCGAAAGGCAAACCTGCCAATCTAACTCTTCAGGTGCAAGAAGATTGAACAGGGGAAACTGTTGTACCCCAAAATTTGCCCTCCCTTTTCTCCAATATTTTCTCACCACAAGATCCTTGGAGCTCAAGAGCAGGTTAGGGTTTTCTCTGCTCAAGACTCTTCCTTGCACTGTTGACCCAAATTAGGGTTTGAGTTTGCACAAAGATGTTTTGACCTAAAGTGCCCAAAATGACTTTCATGCTTCATATTGGACTCTCAAGTTTACCCATACCAAGTTTCAAGCCTTGATTCCAATCTTTGCCCAGTCAATTGGACAGTTGACCTAGAAATCAGCTGTATTGGGGAAAAAGTCAACTGTGGTCAATTGGCAGTCAAACCTCATGAAATTTAACCCACATCAACATTATGAACTCATATGAACCATTTGGTCAAGTTTGGATCACAATTCCACAAGAAATTTGATCAGATCACCAAAAGGGCAAAATGGTCATTTTTAGGGTTTTAACTGCACAAAGGCAATTTTTGACTGTTTGACCTAGCCAATGGCAAACCAAGCTCACATATGGACTCAAAGATCCCATGGAATTGTCTTGACATGTTCAACAAGTTCAAAAGATCCCAAATGCACAAGATTGACAGATGAATTTTCCAGTCAATTGATCGATTTTTGATTGTATACTGAAAAGTCAAACTTTGACTTTTTGGTCAAAATCAAGTGTCAAGATTCATTTTTCATCAAAACATGTCAAATCATGAAACTTGTTCATCAAGAAATCAAAAATCACAAATTAGGGTTTGAAATGAAGAATTTTCATAACTTAGAAATTTTCAAAGTTATGAAAATCCCTAATTTTTTCCTAACTTTGTCCCATATTTTCATCAAGATGCATTTGGATTCAAACAAAACTCAAAACATGAAAGTTATAGTCCATTGCAAAATCTACAACTTTGATTCACAAAGTTTCCTCAAAAGAAGCTTGTAGCTCAAGTTATGATTTTGGGAACAAGGGTGCAAATCATTCTTAACTTAGAAATTTTTTGACCTATTTGAGGCAGGATTTTTGCCCAACTTCATGGCCACTTTTCACATGCTTCCACTTGGAATTTCAAATTGCATTACAAAGATGGATTGTAGTACACATTCCAAGATTTCCAAAATGTCCATGAACTCATCAAACAACCTTGTGGTTAGGGAGAATCGAATTTGGCAATATGAGCAAAAGTCACTTTGATTCATGGCCAAAGGCATGCTCATAACTTGTGCATTTTCAAACTCAGCATATGCAAGCTAGATTACAGGCCTTTTATCTCATCCACACTCAATAATTTAATGCAAACCCCTTGTGTTCAAGCCTTATCTTATGTGTTTAACCATTACATGCCAATTTAATCCATAATTAGAAAAAGCACTTTATCCAATTTTGAAAAGTATGGCTTTATGTCAAGTTTGCAAATCAAGAAGTACAATGCAAATCTCTTTGGCACAAGTTCAGAAGCATATCACACTGATCAAGGGGGATGGTTGCAGCACATTTGAGGGGCCTGCTCAAGTCTAGAAACCAAGTTGACATTTTGTTGCTTAAGGGAGAAAAAAGTTGGCATATTGAAAAACAACTCTCATTTCTGCCAAGAGAAGCTTAAGCAAACTTGTTAGACACATCCCAAACAACATAACTGAGCTAAGGCACGACCAAAACACCTTCCAAACCTCATCAAACCTCAAAACACCATCCTACTGCAGAAAACAGAGTCACCTATGCAGTTGGACTTCCATAACTCAATCCACTCGTGCATTCTTGCTAAGACCAGTTCATACACACTCCATACCACATATACAAGTTATCCCAAGCATTGGACACGACCTGTAATACCTCTAACCAACTTCACCATTTTCACTTTTTCTGTTTTGCAGGTTGATTGCCATAGCTTGATTCACTTGGTTTCAAAGCAAGCTAAAGGTTGGAATAACATCCCTGGACTTCAAGCAAGCTGTACCAATCCTCACCTTGCCTTGAAAGTGCCTCCATTGCCAGACACGATCCAAGTTGAACAGGTAAGTTCATGGACTTCTATCTCTCAATCTAGGAAGAGTTAGCTTTAAGTTTATGAATGAAAAATGGTCTACTCATGGCCCTGAAGCTATACATATCCTCACTTTCCATTTATATTTCATATGCTGAGAGAATTTAAGATCTGAACATTGATAAAAACTTAGGCTAAGAATTAGGGATGGAGAAATTCTCTCTCATTTCTGAGAGTTAAGTTAAGTTTTTTATATGTATGGAATCGTGGCTTGATGCTTGACATCTTTCATGTTATAAGTTTATGCTAAAAGTCCAGGAATCAGGAGTTGTGTTTGAAGCAAGAGAGGCGCGCGTTTTTGACATTTTTGTCTGAAGGTTGAAGACAACCTTTCATGGGCTGGGCCCGAGATTGCTTTTCCTTTCCACACCACTGCATTTCACATGCACCCCCTGGCCCATTTTGAGTTTTATTTATCATTTTTAATTTTTTCCTTTTGATTTTGGTTCTATATTTTTATTTAAGCATGAAAAAATCTTAAAATTATTTTTCTCACACTTTTTGCATTTTTTTTTATATTTATTTTGTTTCATTTAGTTTTGTACATAAATAAACATAAAAATACTTTTATTTAAAAAATAACTAAAAATAATACAAAACACTTTTATTTTCTGATTTTTATTTTATTTTACCTTTGAAAACATTTTATAAAAAATATGCTTTTTTTTAATAATATTAAATATTTTATTTTTGTACATATAATATATATTTAATAAATAATGTAAATACTTATATATTTATTAGTATATTTAGGGAAAATACAAAGAATTAATACATTTTATTTTTATTAATATTTTGACCTCAAAAATACTTTTTTTTACAATATACCTTCTTTTATTTATTTTTTGTACATAATTAATAAATATTGCATATATTATATAATAAATACCTTTTATTTATAAAATTAGGGTTTTGCCCTAAATGCATAAAAATACTAAAAATTAATTCATTTTATTTTTGTTTATTTAACACATAAAAAATACTTTTTACATACACATAAAAATCATTTTTGCATCTTGCATATTTATTTTATTTTATTTAAGTATTGTGTAATTAATTAATTTGTATAATTCAATTTGGATGTAATAGCTAGATTTTAATTTCTTGCTAAAATATCCCCATTTTGAACATTTGTACCCCCCATCCCATATATTGTGTTGTAATAACTTAGGACCTTTTATTTTACGCATTTTAAAAGCTTTCTAATTATACCATGATAGAATTAGGGTTTTGTATGCAAAATTAACCAAAAATAGTTTGACCTAAATTCAAGATAAACAAGCATGAAAATGGACAACACTAATCACACTTGCACCCCTAGGGTACTCCACTTGTTGCCTTCAATAATGGGCCATATTGCATGTTAGGTATCTTTGGCAAAAACAAAACAATCAAATGATCATAGTCCCTCGATGACGCTTTCGAAAGTTGCCTAAAAATGATCAAGTCCCTTAAAGGAAAAAATTGCCCAAAGATACTTGGCACCATTGCAATCATGGTCTAAACGATGACCCACGCCCATCCCGTTCACATCCTAACACAAGATTGTCCACCAAATACAATGGTGGAACAAAATTGTTAAAAGGGTTGAAACATAGCAAAGATCTTTGAGAAATTTAGGGTAGATAGCTCTTGGTTACTTGCCAACTTGCAAAACAAAAACACTTGCCTATTTTTTCAAAACCACACATCACAACACACTTTCAAAACAACTTTAAAAAAAAAACATTGAAAACTTTTCAAAAGACATACACCTTTGCATACATCCCAACATGGATCATTACAAAGGTTGCCACCACATTGGCCTCTTTTCAAAACATTTTCAAAACCCACACACAAAGCACCATTTCAAACAATTGAAAATCAAGGCAAGTTGATCTAAGCAAGTAACTAAGAGCCCATGGATAACCATGGATAGAAAGGGTGCTAATACCTTCCCTTTCTATAATCTACTCCCCGAACCCAAGAAAACATCTCAAAGGTTTTTGCTGTGCTTTTTAACCTTTCCTTAGGATAAAATAAAAAGTCGGTGGCGACTCTTGCTCAACCGAAACATTTGCAAAAACAAACACAAAACCTCAAGTCAGTTCTCCCACCATATCACACATGGCACGTTGGTAGGTTGCCCCAGCATTTTTCAACCCAAAAGGCATGACCTTGTAGCAAAAGGTGCCCCACTGAGTAAAAAAAGTGGTCTTCTCCATGTCTTCAGGAGCCATCTTGATTTGATTATAACCTGAGAACCCATCCATGAAGGAGAATAACTTATGCTGAGCAGTATTGTCCACTAGAACGTCGATGTGAGGCAGAGGGAAGTCATCCTTAGGGCTTGCCCTGTTCAAATCCCTGTAATCAACACACATTCTGACCTTTCCATCTTTCTTCGGCACTGGGACCACGTTGGCAACCCACTGAGGGTAAGAAGTCACTGCTAGAAAACCGGCGTCAAATTGTTTCATCACCTCAGCTTTGATTTTCTCGGATATCTCTGGACGCATACGACGGACCTTCTGTTTTACCGGAGGGCACTCTTCCTTGGTAGGCAGGTGATGAACCACAATGTCAGTATCCAACCCAGACATATCTTCGTAGGACCAGGCAAAGATTTCCACGTAGTCATGCAGCATCTGAATCAACCGTCGTTTCACACTGAGCTCTAGATTGGCACCAATCTTGACTTCCTTTCTGTCTATCTCAGTACCCAGATTTACCGTTTCCACTGGCTCTTCATGTGGCTGAATGGCCCTCTCTTCCTGGAGCAACAGTCTTGCAAGCTCACCAGGCACTTCGCAATCGTCTTCACCTTCGTCTTCGGCTAAGTTGATCGGATTTTCGAAGTCATAACTGGCAGTAGCAGAGTCGTTACCAGTGGGATCCAGAGTGGATTGGAACCTGTATAAGTGAGTGTGTGTGTAAATATAGCTGTTTTGCAATATATAAAGAAAGAAAAGGAGCGCAAGATTTGAAATGTAAAAAACGTCCAATGCTTTTATTCATGATATATGAAGGTGACAAATAACAAGCCCTCACAAATGAAACCACGGTGCCCCGGGTAGGACACCGAGCCATAAAGTTTCAAATTATTGTTCGTTACAACTTTAAAATAAAGGAGTTCATTACTGAGTGACAAAAGTAATAGGTGTAAAGTCTTTTGCAGTCCAGTTGCTTGGTCCACCGTTGGTCGTTGGGTAGATCCAGCTGTCAAATTCAGATTCCTCCACTTCGTCCTTAATAGCATTTACTCCCGGGTTGGTGATGAATACAGGAGGTCTTCCAATCCTTGCTTTACGTACGGCCTTCTGAGCTTCTGCAGTGAAACCCAAGCCAAATTTGTCAGTCTTCGGAGTGAAATCAGGGAGTCGGCCCCAGTTTGCACACTCACCCTTTTCAATCACAGCCCGGACATCCTTTAAGGAAGCCATCTTCAAAGGAGAACTCTCTTCAGTCACAGTTTCTACTGTTGCCAATTTCTGGGGCACCTCTTCAAAATGTTGAAAGGGGGTCTCAATGAACTCCCCATCTATCTCTATGTACCGGAACGAGTTGAGGTGGTTGACCATGTTTTCTTCCTCCCCTTGGACTGTTACGATCTTCCCTCTGACCGGGTACTTAAGCTTCTGATGTAATGTGGAGGTCACAGCTCCAGCCTTGTGGATCCATGGTCGACCCAGCAAACAAGAATAGGATGGACGAATGTCCATCACATAGAAAGTTGAATCAAAAACTTGAGAACCAACCCTGATTAGAATGTCAACTTCCCCATGTACCATCCTTTTGGACCCGTCAAAGGCCCGGACAATAATGTTACTAGGCTTGAGCTCTAAACCCTCACAATCCAGCCTGTCTAGAGCTTTCTTGGGCAGTACGTTCAACGAAGAACCGGTGTCTACCAACACATGGGCAAGAGTAGTGCCCCTGCATTCAATGGAGACATGTAGGGCGTCGTTATGGTTCTTTCCCTTGGCAGTCAGATCGGCGTCAGAGAAACCCAACCCATTATCAGCAGTCAGGTTGGCCACACAATCGGTAAATTGATCAGCAGACATTTCTCGTGGCACATGGGCCGTCTTCAGGAAGGAAATCAGGGCCTTGGCATGGGCCTCTGAACACAATAGCAGTGATAGCATAGAAATCTTAGATGGGGTGTGCCCCAGCTGCTTAACTACGTTGAAATCACTTTTCTTGATAATCTTGAGGATCTCTTCCATCTCTTGCTTGGAAGCCTCGACAGGGGTTGTCTTTGGTACCTCCGTCCGGGCAGGCACATCAGTAGCAATCCCTTTGCCCCGAGCGTCAGATGACTCGGCGACAGGGGTAGAAACTTGATCAGGAGGGGAAACAGGCACACTGGCAGGTGTGATAACAAGAGGTCTCTGAACGGCTGGAGGTGCAATATCTGGTGAGAACAGCCTACCACTTCGAGTAACCTTGGCAGGTCCGGTGATGTTGCTGACACCGGTACTAGTATCAAATTCTTGTTTCACTCCAAGTACATAAACATCGGCCCCATAGTGCCAAGGGATATCTTTGTCAGACTTATAGGGGATGGACCCCGGAACAGTGATAATGATAGGAGCAATCTTCTGAGTAGGCATAATTTTGACAGGCTTCTTTGAGGGAGCCTTAGGAGGGTTGTTGAAAATAGTGACAATAGCAACTTCTTCAACAGGGACAGCAGGAACAACAATCTTCTTGAACAAGATCTCTTTGCTATCCATCAGGTTTTGGATGCCTGACTTCAACAAAGGACAACCAACAGGTGAAACAGCACATAGGTGGCAACCTTTACTACATCCCGAAAATAAACCGGCTAGCAACAGGTTCCTCTTGACGGTCAACAGCGGAGTAGCAATATCTTCCACAGAGGCCACATACGGGTCTTCTTCCACAGCATTCACTCCATGCTGGGGCATGGGAGCAGTCACAACATTGGGCCTTTCGAGCGCCTCAAAATGTATTTCCTTGGCATCAATAAGGTCCTGAACCTTATTCCTTAGAGCCCAAAAATCATCAGTAGAATGCCCCGGGCTATCAGAGTGATAAGCGCAGCGGGCGTTGGGGTTGTACTTTGGAGAGGTTGTGTTTACAACCTTCGGAGCTTCCTTGACAGTTACCAGATCGGTTGACAGCAGTTGCGGAAAAATCTGAGACAGGGTCATGCTGAGCCGAGTATACTGTCTTTTGGGCCTCTCACCCCTTGGTTGGTTATATTGCTGAGGAGCAGCAGCAGGCTTTGAGATTACCACTGCGTTGACAGCTTGGCGGCGTTCCGGTTTACTCTGTCTTCTGGGACCATAAACAACACTAGCTTCTTTCTTGAGGGGCTTCTTTTCAGTACTCGAGGAGGCACCTTTCTATATCTTCCCCGATTTGATACCGGCTTTGATCCTCTCACCAGTCAGGATCAGGTCTGTAAACCCTGCAGAGGAATTACCAATCAGGTGGTTAAAGAATGGACCAGACAGGGTCCCCAAGAACATGTCCACGAGTTCACGATCAGTCAACGGTGGCTGCACCCTGCCAGCCAGGTCTCTCCATTTCTACGCGTACTCCTTAAAACCTTCACCCGTCCCAAGTGACATACCCTGGAGTTGGGTACGCGTGGGAGCGAGGTCGGAATTATACTGATACTGCTTATAAAAAGCAGTAGCCAAGTCCTCCCAGTTACGAATATTGGTTCCATCCAGCTGATAGAACCATTCGAGTTGAGTCCCTGAAAGACTCTCCTGGAAGAAATGGATCCATAAGTTCTTGTCTGCAGTGTAAGGTTGGATCTTCCTTACATAAGAACGGAGGTGCAGCTTAGGACAGGAAGCCCCGTCGTACTTCACAAAGGCAGGTGCCTTGAACTTGTGTGGGATCACCACCCCAGAAGATAACCCTAAGTCTCCAAAATCCAACCCAGGCATACGTTGAATCTCCATAGCATTTAACCGGTCCTCCAGCTGTTTGTACCTGTCCTCACCAGGAGGGTACTGTTCATCATTGAAATCTGTCTCGGTGTCAGAGACCACGGGACTAGGAACCCCTCCCTCTTGGTGACTGCCTTCCCCAATAGATGGAGTAGTTAGCTCAGCTTCATTCTGCAGTGTATTCCCGAGTCTGCGTCCAGTGTTGAACAGCACAATCCTATTCTTCTTCTTCTTCTTCAGGAGCAAAGCCTTCAACTCCTGTTGCCCTTGGGCTAAGCTCATGACCAGCTCTTGAAACTGGGCGTTCTGGGCCTGGAGGGCCTTGATAGCTTGTTCAGTAGTTGGTTCAGGATTCATGATGACTGAGTGCTGAAATAAACAGCGAAGAAGATTAAGCAACCTGTAGAAAAAGAGTACCTGTTATGCACATGATGCATGATATGCTATTTATGCAATGCATTCAAGGGTTCGAAAGTTCAAATTCGTTATAGACAAAAAGGAACACACGTTGTATTAGGAAATAATCTGTTCAGTACATCAGGGCCTCATGGGCAAAACATTGCAAAATAATTAATCCCAAAAGACACTGCACATCCTCTTTGGAGAAATGTAGGTGTTGAGGGTCTTTTCCTCATGGAGTAGACGGGTGAGCTCCAGAACCTTCTTCTCACTGGCATGTAGACCGATTTCAAGAGAATTTCGTTCTTCCTTGAGTTGGATCCAGCTTTTCTGCATTTCTTCCCAAGATGTTGGCATGTCAGGATGTTGGATGATGTAGGGTACCTCTCCTTCCAAAACTGGCTCTTTGATCACGGGGAGAACATGAGGGTAAGGCATCACAAGCTTCTGGGAGCGGGCTTGTACCCACTTGAGATAAGGCTCCAAGGGGATGGAGTTCTTGTGCCCCAGTGTCTTACTATCCACCTTGTTAGGCATCCTCCAAGCTCTGATAAACCTCTGGCGAAGTCCTTGTGCATCGTTGTTGAAGTCAAAAACTATGTCAGGAATCAACATGTCATGAGGGCCATCCCTCCGAGCATATCCAAACTGTCTCAAAGCCAGACATGGGTTGTAAGTAATACCTCCTCTGATTCCAAGTAAAGGAACATTAGGGAACTCTCCGCAACGATCAATGATAGTGACATTTTCTCTGGACCGAGAACACCAATGTATATCAGCATGTGTAAGAGTCATCAATCGTTGTGACCATCTCAAACCCCGCTCGTTCTTCAAAACTGATTGAGGAAGGTGCGAAATAAACTACCTTGCCAGGAGAGGAGTGCAGCACATGAGAACACCTCTTTTTCTCATGGTTCGAGTGTAACATGAGTGAAGGATGTCCCCAAGCAATGTAGGTATAGGATTCCTGGACATGAAGATCTTGACAGCATTGATATCTATAAGCTGATCTGGATTCGGGAACAACACCAACCCATAGACAAGAAGTGCCACAACTTCTTCAAAAGCTTGTAGGTCAAGGGAATTCCAACATTCTTGGGCCTTCTCAAACAGGAACTTGGCCAAGAATCCTTTGATACCACTTCTGACTTCCCAATTCCCCTTGATGTCAGATGGTTGTAGGTGTAATGCTTTAGCAACCTCTTCAAGTTTTGGTTCCCTTTCTGTACCATTGTAGGGTAGTTGACTGAGAATGGGAACCTTCAGAAGCTGAGAAAACTCTTCCAAAGTAGGCACCAGTTGATAATCCGGGAAAGTAAAACAGTGGTGCAGAGGGTCAAAGAACTGGAACAACACTTTCACCATATCCTCTTCAATGTTGGTATTGACCAAGCTGATGAGTCTACCATGACTTTCACTGAAGGAGGAGTTCTCGGGAATCCTGGATGTAAGCTCCTTAAGCTGAGGAGGGACCCTTACAAGGTTGATCTGAATTGTCTTTCTACGGAGAGATTCCATGTCCTACAAAACAAGAACAAAGATGAAGATTCGAACCCTTGAAGTGGTTAGTAAATGCATATGATGCTGTATGATGCTATGATGTTATGATAAGGACACACCACAAGTATTCACAGAAAGAAAACATGATAAGGCACACAAGTCACACCAGACAGCCCTTAGAGTTTAGGCCAGCATGAAGTTTGGGGTACTACCCTCTTGAACTTGGTGGGCTCAAAATCTGTTCTATCAAAAGTAACCGGGTTCTAAGGAGCTCAATATCATAGGGTTGTTTTCTATGTTCATTGTTTTGATTTAGCCACTGAACTGGCGATCGAAATATTCCAAGAAAACAACCCTCAATGAGTGTAGTATCGAGTATCAACCAACTTCGGACTGCACCAAAGTCAGTCATCTCACTACCCCTAAAGAGGCCAGGATGGTTCAATTAAGGTTCCTAAGGTCAGTTGATGCTTCACGACACCACGCGGCGGCCCCGTACTCTCCTTGACTTGACTCAAGGGTTACCGGTACTCACCAAAATGCCACATCAACGTAGCAAACTGCTTCAACCATGTCGGTATACCCCGCACAGTTCCCTCACAGTTTGTTGCTACTTTCTAAAAGGTACCCCCTAGATCCGGGTTAGGATCTATGAAACTCCCAAAACAGGCCCACAATATTTAAATCAAGCAAAGCAAGCAATTGAAAACATGATGATGAACTATTCTTAAGGTACACCCCACTTCTTCCGAATCCCCAGCAGATTCGCCAGTTCTGTGATCGGTGGAAATAGAACTGGCTGTTTTTTTTAGCTGGTTTCGCGAAATTTCGCGGTAAGCAAGAGTCGCCACCGTCTTTTATGTTCTCCAACATGGAAAGGACAAAAGCACATCAAAATTACTTCTTTGAGAATGTGTCTCGGTTCGGGAGGTAGATTTATAGAAAGGGAAGGTGTTAGCACCCTTTCTATCCATGGTTATCCATGGGCTCTTAGGTACTTGCTCTTATGTTTTCAAAAGATTTGTTTGCTTTTCAAGTGTGTGTGGGTTCTGAAAAAGTTTCGTTTGAAAAATTTCTAAGTAACTCTTGTATCTGTCCTCAAGAGTGTATGAAAAATTTGTTTGAAAACCTTTTGAAAATGTAAGCGCGAAAAGTTGTTTTTGTTTGTTTTGAAAAGAGCAAGTACCCATGAGAATCTACCTACTCTAAGGAATTAAGCTGTGTAAGAGTCCTTTAGATAGTGCTATCCCACCATTGAGAGGTAGGTAGCACCATCGTTGGAGGTGTTCGGGTCAATTCGATTATAAGGGACATGTATGGTCACCAAAGCAATGGTAGGACGCCTTAGAAGTAACACTAATGTCCTAGATCCTTTTTAATCTGAGGCAACCGTTTCGAGGCAACTGGATCTTAGACAGGAGGGTGACCTCTAAGATACCCTATACTTGATGACCACGTTCGAGGCAACCAGTGAGGCGTACCCTAAGAGTGGCATGTGCTTGTGTGTTGTTTTCATGTTTATTGTTTTTGTACATGTTATTTGTGAGCTACGGATTGGTTTTATTTGCCATACATTCTTTCATGCATTTTTAACAGTTAGGAGTGCGGAAAATAAATTGCAGAAATGTAAATCTAGCTATTACAAGGCGCGATTCTATACATCGCCAAAAACAAAAACCCGTTTTGGAAGATAAAGTGCGAGAAAATAAAGCAATAAAGGAGGTCCTAATTAACCATTACATACTCTGTACAAATACATAAATATGATCAAAATAAATAAATACGCGCGAATAGAAATTTAATCGAGAACGTCCTTAGGGTGTTGACCCTTTTGAGAAAGAAATTAAGTTTTGTCCTTTTTTGCAATTTAATTAAAATATTAAACCTAATACTAATTAATTATTTAATTAAAGAAAAAATGTTTTTTTTGTTGTGTTTTTTATATTTTTAATGAAAATAAAATAAAAAAGGAAATTAAAAGTTGAAAGTGAAAGACCTAATTCTAAATTAATTTTACTTATTAAAAAAAATGTTAAAATTGTTCTAATTACACAACTAATTAATTAATATTACAATTTATTTACAAATTAAGTTAATAAATAATAAAATTCTTTTTTTTGTTTTTTTTGGGGAAAATTAGTTTGTTAGGTTAATTAACAATAATGATAATAAAAAAAATAAATTATAAGGAAAAGAAAAATAAAAAAGGTAACAAAACCATAGGGGGTTTGGGCCTTTTTTGGAGGTGTTGATTGCAGTTTTTGGCCCACTAAGCTCAGGCCTGTTGACTTTCTGGATTCAGGTGCGTATGGTTGACTGAAGAACATGGTGCTCCTTCTTCCCTGGCCTTTGGATTGTTGATTTGGGACACTTGGCGCGCTGATTGCTTGAGATGTATGGTAGACTTTTTCTGGAATGCTGCATGGGAACCTGTGAAGAAAAATGATAACAACGTTTGAGGGACCTGGGAATCGAACCCAGGTCCCAGAGTTCATATGCATGCACGCTCTCCACTCAGCCAATTGCTTCAATTCGTTATAATAAGAGATAAATAATATTATATGTAATAAAAATCAAATATCCTGGAAATAAAAAAAAAAGCGCGTGTTGAGTTTGAACGGGCCAGTGAGGTGAAGACACATCATAGTCTTCTTCAACAATTTGCTGGTTATTTACCTGCGGATTTTTATCCGCAAGTAGTTTCGTAGGTTGCTTCGAAAATCATCCCTAGGCCATGAAAATCCATTTCAAGACCATAGTTGATCTCGTCTCCACCTCCTGAATCCATCCATGCTTATGATTTGTCCTGATTGTGCCTGGAAACAAAATGCCTAAAAACAAACAATACAAACCCTAGACGCGGGTATCACCATATGAGGCTTAAAAATGAAATCAAATATTACAGTTATGTTGGAAATCAAGCAAGCAATATGATTATGCCCATATCTTTGAGAAAAAAATGCAAGAATGGAGAGTATGGATTTCGTGTACAGGGGTGAGTTTGAGACAACTTACAGCGCTTGGTAGTGGACCTTAGGACGCGTTTGTGGTTGCTTTGGCTTCAGGGAGTGGCAATGAAGAAGACTACGTGCTTCTTTTGATCTCAAAGCGCCTGCAACCTTGTTCTAGAACTCTCACTTTTTGGACAATTTTGAGTTTTGGTTCTGGCCCTTTCTGCTCTCTCTAGGTCGTGAATGAGGCTTGGCTTGCTTGCATATGTATGTGTCAATGGAATTAAGTGACATTTAGGAGCCTTAAACTTGTGCCATTATGTTTTGGATTTTGTTTGACCACCATTGAAGAACATTCCTTTCTTGGTCCAACAACCATGATTTTGTGTACAAAAATAGCTTGCACGAATTTGGCAGCTAGCAAATGCTTCATGAAGGCTATTCAAACCACAAGATACCATTTAATTAATTTTTTTAGATTTATTTGAATTATTATGGATTTAAAATGAATTAAATCCATAAAAATTAAATAAAAATGAAAAAATAAATATTTGGTCTTGAGGTTAATCATGGGACACGTGGGTGGCATGACAAGGCTGAATCAAGTGGAAGAAAGTGGGCCCTTTTGTCAAAAATTGAAGTTTTAAGGATAGTTGACTTTTGCCATTTCATGAAAATTTCCCAACTTCTCCAATGCATATCTTGCTCAATTTTGATCATATGAACATGTTCTTGGACATTTTGGAAAGGTCTTGAAGTCCTCTAACCAATGCCTTTGGTCCCATGTCATTTTGATTTACCAATCTCAAGTTATGGTCTTTGACTTAAAATGCCTTTTTGTTGACTTTTGAAAATGACCTATAATGTTGAAATTGATAACTTTTTGTGAGAGCATTTATTGGATTTGGAATGTGAAGATGAGTTGTAGGAAATGTTATCCCCTTCAAAATGAGCATTGGATGGGATTTTTCTGATGAACCATGAAAAAGTTATGCCTTGGTCAAGTTACAGTTGACTTTTTCAGTTGTCCAAGAATGGAAACTTTTGCATCTTGATGATTTTTGAGCCATGCTTGTAGAATCATGATCAAGACTTGATCAAATGATGATTGTGGCCTAAAAATAATATGTTGACCAAAAATTTTGACTTTTGACTGCCAAATGACCATTTTGCCCCTGTAGTTGACTGTGAAGCAATTAGGGTTTTTGACTGTGCAACTTGACGTTATGAGTCTTGAAACTTGGCATGTAGATGCTTGACAATGTTTATAGGCATGTGTGACTTGATTGAGCCCTTGAAAACCTCAACTTCCTTGCAAGAACCAAAACCCTAATTTGACTGGCTTAGAAGGGTGTTTGAACTGTGCAACCCTTGAGTGGATTTGAGCAAATTGAGATGATGCTTGTCAAAACTTTGAAGAATATGGGAGGGCAAATTTTGGGGTACAATAGATACCTATCGGGAAAAGTATCGTGAGCAAGAAATGAAGATCTTGAAGCTCACTAGGCAGCTCGAGGAGGAACGAACGATCAATGACTACGTCAGCACAAAGAGGAAGCGTCCATGGGATTTCTGATTTTACTTTGTTTTCTAGTTTAAATTTGCTTTCCATTTACTTCCTTGTAACGCCTCAAAGGCATTGTTGAACCTTTTTACCAGTTAATCTAATAAAGTTTTGTTTTATTTTTTGTTTGCAAATTTAAATCTCCCAAAGTCTTTGAAATCATTACATACGCATCCCATTATCATACACACCATTACATGTACCATTACAGGTTTCTCATCTTCTTCGCTGTTTATTTCAGCAGTTATGTCTTTTGATCAAGCCATCAAAGATCTCCAGGCATAAAACGCCCAATTTCAGCAGATGTTCTTAAGCTTGGCTAAAGGGCAAGAGGATTTGAAGACCCTGATTCTGAAAGAGAAGAAGAAGAAGAAGAAGAAGAAGAAGAAGAATGTCGTTCTTCTGAATATGGGCAAAAGGTTTGGGGATAGGTTGAGACAGCAAGCTGATCCGACCTCTTCATCCAAGGAAGGGGAGAACCAAGAAGAATAAAAGGACCCTAGTCCAGCAGTTTCTAATAATGATATGGATTACGATGAAGAGAAATATCCTCCTGCTGAGGATAGGTGTTGTACCCCAAAATTTTCCCTCCCATATTCATCAAGAAATTGCCAAGTCAAGGTCACAAAATTCCCCAAGGGTTGTGCAGCTCAACTGTCTCCTACACAGTCAAAACTAGGGTTTGGGTTCTGGTCAAGCAAATGAACTTTTCAAAGGCCCAATCAAGTCTCATATGCCTACAAAGATGGTCAAGTATCCTCATATCAAGTTTCAAGGCATTCAGCTCAAAATTGCACAGTCAAGACCCTAGATTGCACTACAGTCAACTGTAGGGGCAAAATGGTCATTTGACAGTCAAAAGTTCAAATTTTTGGTCAACATATCATTTTGAAGCCATAAACATCATTTGATCAATGCTTGATCATGATTCTCAAAATTTGGCTCAAAGATCATCAAAGATGCAAAAGTTGCTATATTTGGACAGCTGAAAAAGTCAACTGAAATTGACCAGGGCATAACTTTCACATGGATTATCAGAAAAATCCCATCCAAAGCTCATTTTGAAGAGAAAGACATTTCCTACAACTCATATTCATATTCCAAGTCCAAGAAATGCTCTCACAAAAAGTTATCAATTTCAACATTATAGGTCATTTTCAAAAGTCAACAAAAAGGGACTTTAAGTCAAAGGCCATAACTTGAGATTGGTAAATCAAAATGACATGGGACTAAAGGCATTGGTTAAAGGACTCAAAGACCTTTCCAAAATGTCCAAGAACATGTGAAAAGCTTAAAAATTGACCAAGTTATGCCTTGTGGAAGTTGGGAAATTTTTGGGAATTTTGAAAAGTCAACATTGATTCAAATGATCCAAAAATGCAAATGGGCCCATTTTTCTTCCAAGATTCTTCATGCCAAGCCTATGCACGACCATTAGGCCCAAAGGGAAGTATTTTCATATTTTTTAATTATTTATTTGAATTTATATTAATTTATATTCATTTAAATCATTTTAATACATGAAAAATATAAACTTAACCTAAACAAATCTTTTTATGCATGATTTGAACTTGAGATTTCGTGCACATGCTAATATAGAAGGTTTTGGCTTGATTGAAACCTAATTGACACAAATGCACATGGAAAAGATTCAAAAAGATTTCATAAAATCAAATATGTAAAACCATGAATGCTTGAGATTTTGTACAACTTTCTTGACCTAAAAGCCTCTATACATACTCAGCATCACAACCCTAATGAGATTAGACTGCAAGCTGCGCCCAAAGACCCTTCACAAACTTGAGAAATTTCTCCAAAAATCCAAAACTGAAATCAGTTCTAGGAGGCGATTCAAAGCGCAAGTTTCATTCCAATAGCATCCTGAGACATTCTTGAACATTTCTCAATCATAAACAACAAGCAAAACGCCTTGAATTGGTATCAGGAACTCAAACTGTACCAAGAATTTTTTGAAATCGTATAGCATTTTTTAAGCACTTTTACAGCATTCTATTCATTGCATCATGTTTGTTTTGAGTTTCTGAAACTAACCCTTATGCTTGATTGAAGTTTTACATGTTGTACGCGAATTCACCATGATCGAAATTTAGGTTTTCAGAGTTCTTGATTTGGGGTTTCTCACCCAAGGAACAATTGGGACTCAAGATTAAGACCATTGCAATCAGCGTGTTCCCATGAACCAGAAACATACCTCGCGATGGATTTATATATCAAGGAGGGCTATTCGCTATTTTCTTGAATCCCCCCTAATGCAACGTTTCTAAAACCGTTGCCTCTGTGTTCTATTTTGCAGGGGTGGTGAAGAAGAAGAAGTCGTGGCAGCCAATGATTCGTCTATTTGAAATTGCGCGCGTTTTAATTACCATGCGTTGTTTTTGCTTTTTATTATTTTGTTTATCATAATATATCAATTGATTCATACAGCTCAGCTGGCAAGCTACCAACGCGTTAACCCTCAAGACCTGGGTTCAAGTCCCAGGTCTGGCAAAAATCTCATATTATTTTTCAATTATAAATCCTATGCAGCTTCAGGAAGGCATACGTACCATACGTCCTCTCATCCAAGCGTACACATGCCTGATGGCCCCAGATCGAGGGCTGATATTGAAAGTCCACTATAAGGCAAGTCAATGCGCTGGCACCAAATTGGAGAAGTCAACGAATCAACTCTTGGTGGGCCAGAATTTCCAGGCCTATACCTCCAATTTTGGGGCTACACCCCACCTTGGTTTGCATATTTTATATTTTTATTCTTACTCTTATTTTTGTTATTTTATTTATTTTATTGTTTTAACATAATTAATTTATTTTTCTACAAAATCTAAAAACACTCAAAAGTCAGAGAAGGCCAAAAAAATTAATAAATATTTATATATATTAATTATTTTCATGAATAAATAAAAATGTAGATTATTTAGTTTAATTAGGTTTTCAACTTTAATTCCTTTTAATAAAAATCCAAAAAATGTAGAATTAGGTTAATTGATAATTTTTATATCTTTTTTAATTTTTCCTTTTCTCACAATATTATTTATTTATTATTTTATTTTTATTAAATGTACATAAATAAATTAGGGTTTAATGTAGATTATATTTTAATGCTTTCATAATAATTAAAAAAATATATTAGAATTAGGATTTGCCGTTTAACTTAATTTCAATTAACTTCTTTTCCTTATTAAATCTAAAAACACAAAAATACCATTTTTCATTTAATTTTAAATTCCTTGATTAATTTTAATTGTTTGCAAAAGGGTCCAACGCCCTAATTTTGTTTTAATTTCTTTATTTCGCGCATTTATTTTATTATCGTTTATATAATTATGTAATTGTCCCTAAGCCATGTAATTTTACTTTTCGCACTTTTATTTACTTCGCATTATTTATTTTCCGCTAAATCGGGTCCGGTTTAATTTTGGCGATGTGGACCCGCGCCATTTGTAATAGTCGTAGATTTCTTTTTCCGCAACTTTATAACTGTTAAATATGCATGCAAGAATGAATGGATAAATTAAAATCAAGCGTAGAACACGACAAACATGACAAGACAAATAACTGAAACATGACACACAATTCGCACACACCACCCCTAGGGTACGCCTCACTGTTGCCTTTCGAAAGGTGGTCGTCGAGTAGAGGACGTCTTAGTAAGTCCTCATGATCCGGGAACCTGGCATGAGGGTAGCTTCTAAGGTGTCTTCCCATTGCTCTGGTGATCACCATGTCCCGAACCTCGAATTGACCCGAACACCTCCAACGGTGGTGCTACCTACCTCTCAATGGTGGGATGGCACTACTTTAAAGGACTCTTACACAGACGAATTCCTTAGGGTAGGTAGGTTCTCAAGGATACTTGCTCTAATCTCAAAACAAACTCAAAAGACTTTTCACACTGACACTTTTCAAAAGCTTTCAAAGCAAACTTTTCAAACACTCTGACGTACGAGTCGATCTGAAATTTTTCAAAGAAACTTTTTAAACCCACATTGAAAAGCAAACAAACAATTTTGAAAACACATTGAGCAAGTATCTAAGAGCCCATGGATAACCATGGATAGAAAGGGTGCTAACACCTTCCCTTTCTATAACCTACCTCCCGAACCGAGAGCAATCTCTTTAAGGAATTTTTCTGTGCTTTTGTCCTTTCCATTTGGAGAAAATAAAAGACGGTGGCGACTCTTGCTTCCGCGACATTTCGCGAACCAGCGTTAAACAGTCAGTTCCAGATCCACCGATCACAGAACTGGCGACTCTGCTGGGGACCCTTTATAAAGTGAGGTGTACCTTAGGGCTAGGTCATAACTGTGTTTTCACTTGTATTGTTTTGCTTGCTTTACTATTGTGGGTTGCATCGGAGATACATAGATCCTAACCCGGATCTGGGGAGACCCTGTTTAGGTAGCATAAGCTGTGAGGGACCTGTCCGGCGTAGACCGACACAGGTGAAGCAGTGGCTACGTTGGTGTGGCACCTTAGTCTGTACCGATATCCCTTGTGTCGCAACGAGGAGAATATGGGTCTTCTAAGGAGTCATTAAGCACCAACAACCTTAGAACCTTAATTGACACAACTTGGCCTTTAGAACAGTAGCAGTATGCTACGCCCATTGAGGCTAAACTCTCGTGATGGTTCTGGCCGCAAGAAAAGATTGCGATGCTGGAGTTATGATCGATTGAGGGTAGTCAATGATATTGGGATCCTCTAAGAACCCGGTTACTTTTGATTAGGACAGGTATGAACCAACAAACTGAAAGAGGGTAGTACCTAGACCTCATGCTGGCCTAAACTTTAGGGGCTTGCCTTGTGTGACTTGTGTGCCTTGCTATGTTTGCCTTTGTATCTGTATGTGGTGTGCTTTATCATAACATCATAGCATCATGAGCATTGCATGCATCCTGCATAAGAACTGACCATTTCAAAGACAAGAGGGTTTCATCTTTGCTCTGTTTTGTAGGACATTATGATGCCTGTGCGAAGGAATACTATCCGGTTCAACTTTGTTCGTTCACCTGAGTTGATTGATGAGTTGGTTAGCAGAATTCCAAATACCACTTCCTTCATTCAGAGGCATGGTTCTCTTCTCAGTTTAGTCACTGCAAAGCGGGATCAACAGTTGATGAGTGTTCTGACCCAATTCTATGACCCTCAGTACCAGTGCTTCACCTTTCAAGACTTCCAGCTGGTCCCTACCCTGGAAGAGTTCTCTAATCTGCTTGGTATCCCTATCTTGGATCAGACTCCCTTTACTGGTTGGGAAAAGACCCTCAGGCTTGAGGACATTGCTGCAGCCCTTCCTTTGACCCATCAAGAGGTAACAGACAACTGGGTAACTAGAAGCGGAGTTAAGGGTTTCTTGGCCAAGTTTCTGATTGGTAAAGCTAACAGCTTCTGGAATGACTTGGACTTTAGGGCATATGAAGACATCTTGGCTCTCCTAATCTATGGGTTAGTCCTGTTTCCTAATCCTGACAACTTCATCAATGTCACTTCCATTAGGATCTTTATGTCTCAGAACCCTGTGCCCACTCTCTTGGGTGACATCTTGCAACAACTTCATGCTCGTACTACCCGAAGACGAGGAACCCTATGGTGTTGTATCCCTTTGTTGGTGAGGTGGTTTATTTCGCACCTCCCTAAGTTCGTACTGAAGAACCAAGAAGGAAGAGGTTGGGCTCACAGGTTAATGTCTCTCACCGATAAAGACATCATTTGGACTTGCAGAGGTTTGGATGAGATAGCTATTATTGATCGATGTGGGGAGTATCCTAATGTTCCTCTGATTGGTACTCAAGGAGGGATCTCTTACAATCCATGTCTAGCACTCCGTCAGTTTGGAAGAGCAAGAAGAGCAGGCCCCCATGAGATGTTGGTGCCTCACATCAGTTTCGAGTTTCAGGTGGATAGTGACGAGCTACGTCGTAGGTTCATCAAGGCTTGGGAGAAGGTTCATAAAGCTGACCCACAAGAGCTAGGGCCAAAGACTTCTCTACCTATGGAAGCCTATTACAAATGGGTCCGCATCCGTGCTCAGAAGTTAGGTATGCCGTATGAAGCTGTCAGACCCGTCATTCTTGAGTGTCCTGATAAAGATGGTGTTCCTCCAACTGTCCTCCCTCCTCAGATACCTACTGATTATGAGACATTGAAGAGATCTTGGTCGCAACTGCAAGAAGAACGGGATTCTTACCGGGAAAAGTTCAACGAGCAGGAATCAAAGATCCAGAAGCTGACAAAGCAGTTGGAGAATGAGAGAGCCCTGAATGCCTACCTCCGTACTGAGAAGAGGAGACCATGGGATCAATGAGGAATTCTGAATGTGCCTTTACAGTTTTTATTTCCTTTCCAGTTGTTTCATTTCATGTAAACGCCTAAGGGCAACTTGTTGAATAATCTCAGTTGCAAAGTTGAATCTAATAAAGTGTGTTCTTTTTTGTTTACAAAGTTGATTCCCGATTGTCTTTGAAAACATAATTCATACGCATTTCATACATCATGTGCATAGCAGGTTTTTCCCCTTTTCAGGTTGCTTACAGTTCTTCGCTGTTTATTTCAGCATCATGAATCCCGGATCTGAATCAACAGAGACATCAATCAAGGCTCTCCAGGCGCAGAATGCGCAGTTTCAAGAGCTAATCCTGGGTCTAGCTAAAGGCCAAGAAGAACTTAAGACTATGCTCCTAAAAAAGAAGAAGAAGAGAAGAACTGTTCTGTTCAGCTCGGGCCGAAGGTTGGGTAATACTCTGCACCATGAAGAGGCTGGTTCTTCTGTTGGCAGGACTCCTTCTCAGGCAGAAGTGAAGGTTCCTACTCCAGTGGTCTCCGACAACGAGACAGATTTTGATGAAGAGCAGTACCCTCCTGCAGATGACAGGTACAAACAATTGGAGGACAGGTTGAAGGCTATGGAGGTGCAACAGGCACCTGGGCTGGATTTCGGAGATCTGGGTTTGTCGACTGGTGTGGTTATCCCGCATAAATTCAAAGCACCCACCTTCTCCAAGTATGACGGGGCATCCTGTCCCAAGCTGCATTTGAGGTCCTATGTTCGAAAAATTCAGCCGTACTCTGCGGACAAGAATCTATGGATCCACTTCTTCCAGGAGAGTCTTTCAGGGACTCATCTCGAATGGTTCTATCAGCTGGATGGGACCAAAGTTCGTAACTGGGAGGAGCTGGCTACTGCTTTCTACAAGCAGTATCAGTATAATGCCGACCTTGCCCCCACACGTACCCAACTCCAGGGTATGGCGTTAGGCGCAAGCGAAGGCTTTAAGGAGTACGCTCAGAAGTGGAGAGACCTGGCTGGCAGGGTGCAGCCACCATTGACTGATCGGGAGTTGGTTGACATGTTCTTGGGGACCCTATCTGGGCCATTCTTTAACCATCTCATTGGGAATTCTTCTGCTGGTTTCACTGATTTAATCTTGACTGGAGAGAGAATCGAAGCTGGGTTGAAATCTGGGAAGATTGCAAAGGGGGCATCATCCTCTAGTTCAGAAAAGAAGCCGCTTAAAAAGGAGTCTAGTGCCGTGTATGGTTCTAGGAGATCAGAGAGACCGGAGCACCGCCAATCTGTCAGTGCGGTGATGATTGCTAAGCCTGCTGCCGCTCCTCGGCCAAACAATCCTCAAAGGGCTGATAGACCCCGGAGAGAGTTTACCCGGTTAAGCATGACCCTATCGCAAATCCTGCCACAGTTACTATCCACCAATTTGGTGACTGTCAAGGAGGCGCCGAAGTTCTCAAACACTACCTCTCCTAAGTACAACCCGAATGCCCGTTGTGCTTACCATTCAGATAGCCCGGGGCATGCCACTGATGACTGTTGGGCGTTAAAGAATAAGGTGCAAGACCTTATCGATGCTAAAGAGATACAATTCGAAGCGCCTGCAAAGCCGAATGTAGTTACTGCCCCTATGCCTCAACATGGGGTAAATGCTGTTGATGAAGATGTTTATGCTGTTTCTGTGGATGATCTAGCCACTCCTTTAAAGATCATTAAGAAGAACCTACTGCAGGCCGGTTTATTTCCGGGTTGTAGTGAGGGTTGCCTGTTCTGTGTTGTGTCTCCATCCGTTTGTCCCTTGCTAAAGTTAGGCATCCAAAGCTTAATGGATAGCAAGGAGATTCTATTCAAGAAGTCTGCTGTTCGTATGGTTCCAATGGAAGAGGTCTCTGTGGTGACTATCTTCAACAATCCGATCCCGGCTCTCCAGAAGAAGCCCGTTCAAATTCTGACCGTCGCACCTGTTACTATCACTGTTCCTGGGCCCCTGCCCTATGTATCCAACAAAGCTGTCCCTTGGCACTATGGGGCGGATGTATATATAAACGGAGTTAAACAAGAGCTCAACGCTGGCGCCAGCATCTGTGACATCACTGGCCCGGCCAAAGTTACCCGCAGTGGCAGGCTCTTCTCGCCTGACATTGCGCCACCTGCTAGCCGAAGACCGCTCCTGATAATTCCTGCAAGTACACCTACTCCCGTTGCTGATCAAGTTGTTATTCCTGCTGCTGATCCTATTGTTTCTCCTGCTGCCGAGTCATCCAATACTCGGGGCAAGGGAATTGAAACTGAGCCTGCCCAGATGGAGGTACCCATACCCATAGCTGCTGAGGCCTCCCCACAAGAGATGGAGGAGATTTTGAAGATTATAAAGAAGAGCGATTTTAACGTTGTGGAACAGTTGGGGCATACGCCCTCCAAGATCTCCATGCTCTCTTTACTGCTGTGCTCTGAGGCCCATGCAAAGGCCCTCATCTCATTCCTCAAGACGGCCCATGTGCCACATGAAACCTCTGCAGTCCAGTTCACCGATTGCGTGGCAAGTCTAACGGCAGACAATGGCTTGGGTTTTTCAGACGCTGATCTGACCACGAAGGGGAAAGATCATAATGATGCTCTGCATGTCTCAATCGAATGCAGGGGCACCACCTTGGCACATGTGTTGGTTGATACTGGGTCATCTTTGAATGTGCTACCCAAGAAGGCTCTGGATCGTCTAGATTGTGAAGGCCTGGATTTGAAGCCCAGCAACATCATTGTCAGGGCCTTTGATGGTTCAAAGAGGATGGTCCATGGGGAGGTGGACATTCCGATTCGTGTAGGCTCTCAGGTGTTCGACTCCACTTTTTATGTGATGGACATCCGTCCATCTTACTCTTGTCTGCTGGGTCGACCCTGGATACATAAGGCTGGGGCAGTGACCTCTACCTTGCATCAAAAGCTGAAGTATCCCGTCAGAGGGAAGATTGTCACCGTGCAAGGTGAGGAAGAATATATGGTGAGCCACCTGAACTCGTTCAGATACATTGAGATGGATGGGGAGTTCATTGAAACCCCCTTTCAGCATTTCGAGGAGGTGTTTCCAATTGCAGCAGAAACAATAGAAGCAAGTGGTCCTCTGAAGATGGCTTCCCTAAAGGATGCCAGGGCTGTGGTGCAGAAGGGTGAAAGTGCCAACTGGGGCAGACTTCCAGACTTCACCCAGAAGACTGATAAACTTGGGCTGGGTTTCACCTCAGAAGGGCAGAGAGCTATGAGGAAAGAGAAGATCGGAAGGCCTCCGGTATTTATTAAAGGTTCAGAAGCGAATGCTGTCGGGAAAGACCTTGAAGTGGACGAAGCCGAATTCAACAGCTGGATTTATCCGACGGCCGAAGAAGGATTGAACAATTGGAGTGCAAAGGATCATACCCCTGTTACCTTTGTGACACAGTAATGAATTCCCATGTTTTGTTATTTTGTAAAAAACAATGATAAACTCTATGGCCCGGTGTCTTACCCGAGGCACCGTGGTTCTATTTGTGAGGGCATATGAACTGTCATTTTATACATCATGAATGAAAATCTTGGACTATTTTCGCATTGCAAATATTGTGTTCCTTTTCTATCTTTCCTTTCCTTTACATAATTTTCAAAACAGCTGTATTTACACACACACTCACTCATACAGGTTCCAATCCACTCTGGATCTCACTGATAACAGCTCTGCTACTGCCAATTATGACTTCGAAAATCCGATCAACTTAGCCGAAGACGAAGGTGAAGATGATTGCGAAGTGCCTGGCGAGCTTGCAAGACTGTTGCTTCAGGAAGAACGGGCAATTCAACCCCATGAAGAGCCAGTGGAAACCATAAACTTGGGTACTGAGGCAGACAGGAGAGAGGTAAAGATTGGTGCTAACCTAGAGCTCAGCGTGAAGCAACGGTTAACCAAGATGTTACATGACTATATGGAGATCTTTGCTTGGTCCTACGAAGACATGCCAGGGTTGGATACCGATATTGTCGTCCATCATTTGCCGACTAGGGAAGACTGCCCTCCAGTTAAACAAAAGGTTTGTCGGATGCGTCCAGAGATGTCCGAGAAGATTAAGGCCGAGGTGATGAAACAGTTTGATGCCGGGTTTCTTGCAGTAACTTCTTACCCTCAGTGGGTTGCTAATGTGGTGCCGGTACCTAAGAAGGACGGTAAGGTCAGAATGTGTGTTGATTACAGGGATCTGAACAGGGCCAGCCCCAAGGATGACTTCCCTTTACCTCACATTGATGTCCTCGTTGATAATACAGCCCAACATAAAGTATTCTCTTTCATGGATGGCTTTTCAGGCTACAATCAGATCAAGATGGCACCTGAAGACATGGAAAAGACTACATTTGTTACTCAGTGGGGCACCTTCTGTTACAAGGTCATGCCGTTCGGATTAAAGAATGCTGGGGCAACCTACCAACGTGCCATGGTTGCCTTATTTCATGATATGATCCATCATGAGATCGAAGTGTATGTGGACGACATGATCGCTAGGTCCCAGACTGAGGAAGAGCATCTAGATCATCTACAGAAGTTGTTTGACCGGTTGAAACTATACAAGCTGAGATTGAACCCGAACAAGTGCACCTTCGGGGTGAGATCTGGGAAGTTACTAGGCTTCGTGGTCAGTGATAAAGGCATTCAAGTGGACCCTGCTAAGGTAAAAGCTATTCAAGAGATGCCAGTTCCTAAGACAGAGAAGGAAGTCAGAGGCTTTTTAGGACGCCTGAATTACATCGCTCGATTCATATCTCATCTGACTGCTACCTGTGAGCCAATCTTCAAGCTGCTGAAGAAAGATCAGGTAGTACGCTGGAATGATGAATGTCAGGCTGCTTTTGACAGAATTAAAGAGTATCTCCAAGAACCACCTATCCTTATGCCACCGGTTGAAGGGAGACCTCTGATACTGTATCTGACAGTGCTAGACAACTCAATGGGGTGTGTGCTGGGGCAGCATGACGAGTCTGGCCGAAAAGAGCACGCCATTTATTACCTTAGCAAAAAGTTTACCGACTGTGAGACCCGATACTCACTGCTTGAGAAAACTTGCTGCGCTTTGGTATGGGCTGCTCGCCGGCTGAGACAGTATATGCTGACTCACACCACTTTGTTGATCTCAAAGATGGATCCGATAAAATACATATTCGAAAAGCCTGCTCTGTCTGGGAGAATTGCAAGATGGCAAATGATCTTGACGGAATACGACATTCAGTATACAACCCAGAAAGCCATCAAGGGGAGTGTATTGGCAGACCACTTAGCTCATCAAGCTGTAGATGACTACCAATCAATGAACTTCGAGTTTCCGGATGAAAGCATCATGATTGTAACTGATTGTGAAGTACCTGGACCGGATGAAGGACCCGAACCAGGATCCCGATGGTCTATGCACTTTGACGGAGCTTCCAATGCTTTGGGAAATGGTATCGGCGCCATCATCATATCTCCTCAAGGTACTCATACTCCACTCACTGCCCGGTTGTGTTTCAACTGTACCAACAACATGGCGGAGTATGAGGCGTGTATCATGGGTCTTCAAGCCGCGATCGACTTACGGATCAAGTTTCTAAGTGTTTTCGGAGATTCCGCCCTTGTGATCAATCAGATCAATGGAGAGTGGGATACGAAACATCCAAACTTGATTCCTTATAGAGAATGTGTGTTGACCATGATTCCCCACTTCACGGAGATAACCTTTGAGCACTTTCCAAGAGAAGAGAATCAGTTAGCGGACGCGTTAGCTACAATGTCTTCAATGTTCAAGGTCAAATGGGATAATGAAGCTCCCCGGATCATCATCTGGAAACTGGACGAACCGGCATACTGTTGTGACCTCGAAACTGAATTGGTAACTGAGAAGCCTTGGTACCACGAAGTGAAAAGATATCTGGAAGCTCAGGAATACCCTGAAGGTACCTCTGTCAATGATAAGAAATTCCTGAGGAGGTTCGCAGCCAAGTTCTTTCTAAGCAACGGCATCTTGTACAAGAGAAACCATGATTCAACCCTACTGCGTTGTGTGGATAAGACTGAAGCGGAAAGAATCATGGAAGAGCTACATGAAGGGACCTTTGGTACGCATTCCAGTGGACATACTATGGCTAAAAAGATCCTACGGGCAGGATATTATTGGTCCACAATGGAAGCTGACTGTTACCAACATTCCAGGACATGTCACAAGTGCCAGATCTATGCAGATAAGGTGCATGTTCCTCCGGTTCCCCTGAATGTTCTGACTGCGCCTTGGCCGTTTGCAATGTGGGGCATAGACATGATCGGCGAGATAAAACCTACGGCATCTAATGGACATCGCTTCATCCTAGTGGCGATTGACTATTTTACAAAGTGGGTTGAGGCAGCATCCTATGCTACAGTGACCAAGACTGTTGTGGCACGGTTTATTCGACACAACCTGATCTGTCGATACGGCGTCCCTGAACGGATTATTATAGACAACGGTACCAATCTGAACAATAAGATGATTGCTGAGCTTTGCGAACAGTTCAAGATACAGCACCACAATTCTTCTCCTTACAGACCGAAGATGAATGGGGCTGTAGAAGCAGCTAACAAGAACATCAAGAAGATCGTGCAGAAAATGACAGTGACCTATAAAGATTGGCACGAGATGTTACCATTCGCTCTGCATGGGTACCGTACCTCAGCCAGGACGTCAACCGGGGCAACTCCTTTCTCTCTGGTTTATGGCATGGAGGCAGTCTTGCCGATCGAAGTGCAAATTCCCTCTCTCCGGATAATGAAGGATGCAAATCTGAACGAAGATGATTGGATCCAGACACGACTTGACCAACTCAACCTCATTGACGAAAAGAGACTTGCTGCTATCTGTCATGGTCAGACGTATCAGAAACGGATGATCAGGGCATTTAACAAAAAGGTCAGACCACAAGAATATCAAGTCGGGGATTTGGTTATCAAGAGAATCATCCTTCCTCAGAGTGATCCAAGGGGCAAATGGACCCCTACATACGAAGGGCCATTTGTGGTTAAGCATGTGTTCTCAGGAGGAGCAATGATCTTAACCAACATGGACGGTGACGACCTTCCTCACCCCGCCAATGCAGACATAGTTAAAAAATACTACGCATGAAAAAAAGACCCGCTAGGCTGACATGCCTAGGCAAAAGTTAGGGCTTCCCGTCGAACCAAAAGGGTTCGGGCAAAATGTAGGGATGAAAATGAAAAAAATCGGTACACCCGGCAAGTCGAAAACCTGAAAAGGCGGCTTGGGCAAAAATGGGTATCCCGGTGGACTGAAAACCCGAAAGGGCGGTCCAGGCAAAAATAAGGGATAAAGCGTAAAACTATGTCTCATTGGATCACTTTGCACCCAGAATCCGGTATCTACATCAAGCTCAAACGACATCGATCAGTCAGCTTCACCTTCAACCAAGGTCATCAAGTGATGAGACGCTCGGAGTTATAAAGGCAATAGCAGAGTTGAAACCCAGTGGATCATCCATCTTTCACACAGCTGTTTCATTTTCTTTTGTACAAAACTTGTATAAACTCTTTTGATCGGCGGCATACCTCTTACTAGGACGTCAGCCTCTTGTACACAAAACGCCTATTTTCAGGCCATTCAAAAATCAATAAAAATATATCTTCAGTTAAATGTGCCAAGTGTTTTTCTTTTTTCTGTTTTGTTTTGCGAAGAACGTCCAAGGTTCAATTTGTGATGTATACATTGACAATAATTTGCTAACTCATGAATATTTGCATACGAAACAAAGGAATTAATTGCAGGTGACACTAGAAACAGGGGCAATAAAGAGTTGTCTGAGCAGCCTAATTGTTCTATCCCTCAAGGTACTAAGGTAGGTTCAGCTAAAGAACACGGCCAAGTGTATCTTAATTCCCCAGAGAGTGGTTCAACAAAACAATACATCAAATATCAAGGAAATTGAGTATCCTCCAGTCGATCTCAAACGCTTCCCCAGCAGCATATGTTCTTAACAAGCATCCCCGGCAGTCTTGGTCTAAAGATTGTTCCCCGGCGGTATCTCAATATTCAAAGGAATCACTTCCCCAACATATCAAACTCCCCAGAAGAGTCCAATCCAGCCTCACCAACAAAGTTGGAAGTCATATCCCTCAAGAAGTAAGCTTATCCCCAGTAGATTCTGGAAGCTTATCCCCTCGCAGAGCACGAACGCGTCGTCCCGGCTTAATTTAAAGAGTTATTTCCGTAACAGGATATAATTGGGTTATCCTCAGCCAAAAGCCACGGAAAGAGCGTCCTCGGCAAAGTATCTTCCTACCCCCGGCGAAGTCTATCAACACTTCCGACAACAAGGATATCCCCAGCGGAGTTATCTTATTCAACTCAGCAAAGCAGCGCTATCCCCACAGAGTACCACTCCCCAGCATGATCGCTAGAGTATCTTTTCTCCCGCAGAATTATTTCATTTGCCAAGTTTATTCCTCAACGGAGTTATCTTCTCCTACCGGTATTCTTGCAACAATCATCCACAGCGGAAGCAAAATCTCTTCCTCAACATCAGCCCAGGATATGACTTCCCGGCACCCGTCAAGGATTTATTTTCCTAGACGAAAACATACATGAATCATCACATACATCATTATAGCATGCATGTACACATCATATCATATAAATCGTATCCATGTTTGCTTGATCCATATCATGCATCGCATATAACTGACCTCTACCTTTCAGGAAGGGTGCAGTTGAAATTCTCAAACATATTTCAAAGACTTCTCTAGTCCAGTTAAATCGACTCCAAACAGATTTTTCTGATAAAGACTCAGTAGAAGTTCTCTTATGGTCCCCTCTCCAACGGCGTGTGAGGTGGTAATTCCTCCTTCAGATGTTCCCCTCTCCGGCATGAGCGTGAGGTGATATTCTCTTATGGTCCCCTCTCCAACGGCGTGTGAGGTGGTAATTCCTCCTTCAGATGTTCCCCTCTCCGGCATGAGCGTGAGGTGATATTCTCTTATGGTCCCCTCTCCAACGGCGTGTGAGGTGGTAATTCCTTCTTCAGATGTTCCCCTCTCCGGCATGAGCGTGAGGTGATATTCTCTTATGGTCCCCTCTCCAACGGCGTGTAAGGTGGTAATTCCTTCTTCAGATGTTCCCCTCTCCGGCATGAGCGTGAGGTGATATTCTCTTATGGTCCCCTCTCCAACGGCGTGTGAGGTGGTAATTCCTTCTTCAGATGTTCCCCTCTCCGGCATGAGCGTGAGGTGATATTCTCTTATGGTCCCCTCTCCAACGGCGTGTGAGGTGGTAATTCCTTCTTCAGATGTTCCCCTCTCCGGCATGAGCGTGAGGTGATATTCTCTTATGGTCCCCTCTCCAACGGCGTGTGAGGTGGTAATTCCTTCTTCAGATGTTCCCCTCTCCGGCATGAGCGTGAGGTGATATTCTCTTTTGGTCCCCTCTCCAACGGCGAGTGAGGTGATATTTCCTTCCAGATTATAATTTCCTATAGTTCCCTCTCCAACGGTGAGTGAGGTGACTCCCTTTGAGATTATAATGTCCTTTGGTTCTCTCCCTGACACTACGAAGATGGTAATTCTCACCAAGATTTTCTCAACGAGCGTTGTTGAGGTTGAAATCATTCAGGACTCTCTTACCATTCATGCTAAGGCAGTAACCATCCCTGGTTCATTCATCAGCGTTTGAAGCTCCAGACTCAGCTCCTGTAACCAGTCAGGACACATCCGTATCAAGCATCTAAAATCAACTCCTGCGACGTGTCAGGTACTCATTTTTCTGTTTTGCAGGTATGCAGGTTCTAGCGAAGGAATCTCTTACGCAATCAACGTCCAGATGGCATCTATAAGCCCATCATCCTATCCAAGCAACATCCAAATGGCATCTATAAGCCCATTCCCTCATCATCATTGCTACTATGTGAGCGCAAATTTCTGGGCACTCTAGTGTCCAATCATCTTCCACCCTCGGATTACGAAAGGCACGTCAGCCAATCTGCATCCTCAGGTCTAAGAAGATTGAACAGGGGCAACTGTGGTACCCCAAAATTTGCCCTCCCATATTCATCAAGAAATTGCCAAGTCAAGGTCACAAAATTCCCCAAGGGTTGTGCAGCTCAACTGTCTCCTACACATTCAAAACTAGGGTTTGGGTTCTGGTCAAGCAAATGAACTTTTCAAAGGCCCAATCAAGTCTCATATGCCTACAAAGATGGTCAAGTATCCTCATATCAAGTTTCAAGGCATTCAGCTCAAAATTGCACAGTCAAGACCCTAGATTGCACTACAGTCAACTGTAGGGGCAAAATGGTCATTTGACAGTCAAAAGTTCAAATTTTTGGTCAACATATCATTTTGAAGCCATAAACATCATTTGATCAATGCTTGATCATGATTCTCAAAATTTGGCTCAAAGATCATCAAAGATGCAAAAGTTGCTATATTTGGACAGCTGAAAAAGTCAACTGAAATTGACCAGGGCATAACTTTCACATGGATTATCAGAAAAATCCCATCCAAAGCTCATTTTGAAGAGAAAGACATTTCCTACAACTCATCTTCATATTCCAAGTCCAAGAAATGCTCTCACAAAAAGTTATCAATTTCAACATTATAGGTCATTTTCAAAAGTCAACAAAAAGGGACTTTAAGTCAAAGGCCATAACTTGAGATTGGTAAATCAAAATGACATGGGACTAAAGGCATTGGTTAAAGGACTCAAAGACCTTTCCAAAATGTCCAAGAACATGTGAAAAGCTTAAAAATTGACCAAGTTATGCCTTGTGGAAGTTGGGAAATTTTTGGGAATTTTGAAAAGTCAACATTGATTCAAATGATCCAAAAATGCAAATGGGCCCATTTTTCTTCCAAGATTCTTCATGCCAAGCCTATGCACGACCATTAGGCCCAAAGGGAAGTATTTTCATATTTTTTAATTATTTATTTGAATTTATATTAATTTATATTCATTTAAATCATTTTAATACATGAAAAATATAAACTTAACCTAAACAAATCTTTTTATGCATGATTTGAACTTGAGATTTCGTGCACATGCTAATATAGAAGGTTTTGGCTTGATTGAAACCTAATTGACACAAATGCACATGGAAAAGATTCAAAAAGATTTCATAAAATCAAATATGTAAAACCATGAATGCTTGAGATTTTGTACAACTTTCTTGACCTAAAAGCCTCTATACATACTCAGCATCACAACCCTAATGAGATTAGACTGCAAGCTGCGCCCAAAGACCCTTCACAAACTTGAGAAATTTCTCCAAAAATCCAAAACTGAAATCAGTTCTAGGAGGCGATTCAAAGCGCAAGTTTCATTCCAATAGCATCCTGAGACATTCTTGAACATTTCTCAATCATAAACAACAAGCAAAACGCCTTGAATTGGTATCAGGAACTCAAACTGTACCAATAATTTTTTGAAATCGTATAGCATTTTTTAAGCACTTTTACAGCATTCTATTCATTGCATCATGTTTGTTTTGAGTTTCTGAAACTAACCCTTATGCTTGATTGAAGTTTTACATGTTGTACGCGAATTCACCATGATCGAAATTTAGGTTTTCAGAGTTCTTGATTTGGGGTTTCTCACCCAAGGAACAATTGGGACTCAAGATTAAGACCATTGCAATCAGCGTGTTCCCATGAACCAGAAACATACCTCGCGATGGATTTATATATCAAGGAGGGCTATTCGCTATTTTCTTGAATCCCCCCTAATGCAACGTTTCTAAAACCGTTGCCTCTGTGTTCTATTTTGCAGGGGTGGTGAAGAAGAAGAAGTCGTGGCAGCCAATGATTCGTCTATTTGAAATTGCGCGCGTTTTAATTACCATGCGTTGTTTTTGCTTTTTATTATTTTGTTTATCATAATATATCAATTGATTCATACAGCTCAGCTGGCAAGCTACCAACGCGTTAACCCTCAAGACCTGGGTTCAAGTCCCAGGTCTGGCAAAAATCTCATATTATTTTTCAATTATAAATCCTATGCAGCTTCAGGAAGGCATACGTACCATACGTCCTCTCATCCAAGCGTACACATGCCTGATGGCCCCAGATCGAGGGCTGATATTGAAAGTCCACTATAAGGCAAGTCAATGCGCTGGCACCAAATTGGAGAAGTCAACGAATCAACTCTTGGTGGGCCAGAATTTCCAGGCCTATACCTCCAATTTTGGGGCTACACCCCACCTTGGTTTGCATATTTTATATTTTTATTCTTACTCTTATTTTTGTTATTTTATTTATTTTATTGTTTTAACATAATTAATTTATTTTTCTACAAAATCTAAAAACACTCAAAAGTCAGAGAAGGCCAAAAAAATTAATAAATATTTATATATATTAATTATTTTCATGAATAAATAAAAATGTAGATTATTTAGTTTAATTAGGTTTTCAACTTTAATTCCTTTTAATAAAAATCCAAAAAATGTAGAATTAGGTTAATTGATAATTTTTATATCTTTTTTAATTTTTCCTTTTCTCACAATATTATTTATTTATTATTTTATTTTTATTAAATGTACATAAATAAATTAGGGTTTAATGTAGATTATATTTTAATGCTTTCATAATAATTAAAAAAATATATTAGAATTAGGATTTGCCGTTTAACTTAATTTCAATTAACTTCTTTTCCTTATTAAATCTAAAAACACAAAAATACCATTTTTCATTTAATTTTAAATTCCTTGATTAATTTTAATTGTTTGCAAAAGGGTCCAACGCCCTAATTTTGTTTTAATTTCTTTATTTCGCGCATTTATTTTATTATCGTTTATATAATTATGTAATTGTCCCTAAGCCATGTAATTTTACTTTTCGCACTTTTATTTACTTCGCATTATTTATTTTCCGCTAAATCGGGTCCGGTTTAATTTTGGCGATGTGGACCCGCGCCATTTGTAATAGTCGTAGATTTCTTTTTCCGCAACTTTATAACTGTTAAATATGCATGCAAGAATGAATGGATAAATTAAAATCAAGCGTAGAACACGACAAACATGACAAGACAAATAACTGAAACATGACACACAATTCGCACACACCACCCCTAGGGTACGCCTCACTGTTGCCTTTCGAAAGGTGGTCGTCGAGTAGAGGACGTCTTAGTAAGTCCTCATGATCCGGGAACCTGGCATGAGGGTAGCTTCTAAGGTGTCTTCCCATTGCTCTGGTGATCACCATGTCCCGAACCTCGAATTGACCCGAACACCTCCAACGGTGGTGCTACCTACCTCTCAATGGTGGGATGGCACTACTTTAAAGGACTCTTACACAGACGAATTCCTTAGGGTAGGTAGGTTCTCAAGGATACTTGCTCTAATCTCAAAACAAACTCAAAAGACTTTTCACACTGACACTTTTCAAAAGCTTTCAAAGCAAACTTTTCAAACACTCTGACGTACGAGTCGATCTGAAATTTTTCAAAGAAACTTTTTAAACCCACATTGAAAAGCAAACAAACAATTTTGAAAACACATTGAGCAAGTATCTAAGAGCCCATGGATAACCATGGATAGAAAGGGTGCTAACACCTTCCCTTTCTATAACCTACCTCCCGAACCGAGAGCAATCTCTTTAAGGAATTTTTCTGTGCTTTTGTCCTTTCCATTTGGAGAAAATAAAAGACGGTGGCGACTCTTGCTTCCGCGACATTTCGCGAACCAGCGTTAAACAGTCAGTTCCAGATCCACCGATCACAATAGGTACAAACAATTAGAAGACCGTCTGAGTGCTATGGAGATTCAGAAGATCCCTGGTTTGGATTTCGGAGAGCTGGGATTCGTATCGGGAGTGATGATCCCTCATAAGTTTGAAGCTTCAGTTTTTGCCAAGTACGATGGAGTGTCCTGTCCAAAACTTCATCTTCGCTCGTATGTCAGGAAAATCCAACCCCACACTGCTGATAAAAATTTGTGGGTACACTTCTTTCAAGATAGTCTGTCAGGGACTCAACTTGAATGGTTTTATCAGTTGGAAGGAGTCAATGTCCGAAACTGGGAAGACCTTGTTGTTGCTTTTTACAGGCAGTATAAGTATAACGCCGACCTTGCTCCCACTCGAACTCAGCTTCAGGGTATGTCAATGGGTGCAAGTGAAGGTTTTAAGAACTATGCTCAAAAGTGGAGAGATTTGGCTGGAAGAGTCCAACCCCCTTTGTCTGATAGGGAGTTGGTTGACATGTTTCTGGGGACGCTATCTGGTTCATTTTTCAATCATCTGATCAACAATTCGTCATCTGGGTTTACTGAGTTGATCTTGACTGGAGAGAGAGTAGAAGCTGGTATCCGAAGTGGTAAGATACAGAAGGATACTTCATCAAGTGCAGTAAAGAAGCCTCTCACCAGTAAGAAAGAAGCTAGTGCAGTCTACGGCCCGAGGGGTCATAGCAGAACTGAACACCGCCAAGCAGTAAACGCAGTAGTAATATCAAGACCCACAGTTGCTCCACAACGCAACAATCAATAAAGGGTGGAAAGACCACAGAGGCAGTACACTCGGCTCAATATGACCTTGTCTCAAATTCTACCACAATTAGTAAAGACCAATCTAGTAACTCTGAGGGAGGCCCCGAAGAACCCCAACACTACATCTCCTCATAATAACCCAAATGCCCGCTGCGCCTATCACTCTGACGGCCCAGTTCATAATACAAACAACTGTTGGGCCTTGAAGAACAAGGTGCAAGACTTGATCGAAGCCAAACAGATTGAATTTGATGCTCCGGAGAAACCCAACGTCATAACTGCACTCATGCCCAAGCATGGCTCGGGAGTCAATGCTATTGAGGTTGTCTCCACCTCGGAAGATATTGATGATGAGGATCTGGATGTTGACAGATGGATCTACCCTACAACCGATGGTGGATTAAACAACTGGGCGACGAAGAACTTCATACCTATTTCTTTTATTACACAGTAATTGACTTTTGTTTTAAGAGTTGTAATAAACTGTTTAAAACTTTATGGCCCGGTGCCTTGCCCGAGGCACCTTGGCTTTGCTTGTGAGGGCTTATTATTTGTCATTTCACATCTCATTAATAAAACATTGGACGTTTCTTGCATTACAAATTTTGCGCTCCTTGTTTTTATTTTATTTTTCTTTCTTTTTTTCGCTTTATCAAAAAACAGCTATTCTCTTACACACACTCACGTATCATAATGCAGATCCACATCCACTCTGGATCCTATTGATAACAATTCTGCTACTGCCAATTATGACTTCAAAAATCCGATCAACCAAGCCAAGGACGAAGGTGAGGATGATTGTGAGGTGCCCGGAGAACTTGCTAGACTGTTACTACAAGAAGAAAGGGCCATACAGCCTCATGAAGAGCCAGTTGAATCAGTGAATTTAGGTACAAAGGAAGACAGGAAAGAGGTTGAGATAGGTGTGAATCTGGATCCTGGTGTCAAACAACGATTGACATAGATGCTACGCGACTATGTTAAGATCTCCGCCTGGTTCTATGAAGACATGCCTGGTTTGGACACTGATATTGTGGTACACCGCCTGCCGACCAAAGAAGACTGCCCTCCGGTTAAGCAGAAGGTCCGCCATATGCGCCTTGAGATGTATGAGAAAATCAAAGCTGAGGTCATGAAACAGTTCGACGCGGGATTTTTAGCTGTTACTTCTTATCCGCAGTGGGTTGCCAATGTTGTTCCAGTACCTAAGAAGGATGGTAAGGTACGGATGTGTGTAGACTATAGAGATCTGAACAGGGCAAGCCCCAAGGATGATTTCCCACTTCCTCACATCGATATTCTGGTCGACAACACCGCGCAACATAAGATCTTCTCCTTCATGGATGGATTTTCTGGTTACAATCAGATCAAGATGGCTCCCAAAGACATGGAGAAGAAAACCTTTGTTACACAATGGGGAACCTTTTGCTACAAGGTCATGCCGTTCGGATTGAAGAATGCTGGAGCAACTTATCAGCGCACCATGGTTGCTTTGTTCCATGACATGATTCACCATGAGATTGAGGTTTATGTTGATGACATGATTGCAAGGTCCCAGACCGAGGAAGAGCACATTGACCACCTCCAGAAACTGTTCGACAGGTTGAAGACGTACAAGCTAAGGTTGAACCTGAACAAGTGCACCTTCGGGGTAAGGTCTGGTAAGCTGCTGGGTTTCGTCTGTGATAAGGGTATTCAAGTGGACCCTGCAAAGGTGAAAGCCATACAGGAGATGCCGAATCCCCATACAGAAATAGAAGTTAGAGGCTTTTTGGGACGTCTGAACTACATCGCCCGATTCATTTCACATCTGACTGCTACTTGTGAGCCAATCTTCAAGCTGCTGAAGAAAGATCAAGTGGTAAAATGGAATGATGAATGTCAGACTGCTTTCGAAAGAATCAAGGAATACCTCCAAGAGCCACCAATTATGATGCCTCAAGTTGAAGGGAGACCTTTGATCTTATACTTGACAGTACTGGATAATTCAATGGGGTGTGTGTTGGGGCAGCATGACGAGTCTGGCCGAAAAGAGCACGCTATTTACTACCTTAGCAAAAAGTTTACCGACTGTGAGACCCGATACTCACTGCTCGAGAAAACTTGTTGCGCTTTGGCATGGGCTGCTCGCCGGCTGAGACAGTATATGCTGACTCACACCACCTTATTGATATCAAATATGGACCCAATCAAGTATATCTTCAAGAAGCCTGCCTTGTCTTGAAGAATAGAAAGATGGAAGATGATCTTAACCGAGTATGACATCCAGTACACAACCCAAAAATCAATCAAGGGGAGTGTATTGGCGGATCATTTGGCGCATCAGGCCGTGAATGACTACCAATCCATGAATTTCGAGTTCCCGGATGAGAACATCATGTTGGTGACCGACTGTGAAGAACCTGGACCGGATGAAGGACCTAAGGAAGGATCCCGATGGTCTATGTATTTTGATGGAACATCAAACGCGTTGGGTAATGGCATTGGCGCTATGATTATTTCCCCTGAGGGTTGTCATACTCCATTCACCGCCCGATTATGTTTTAACTGCACCAACAATATGGCGGAGTATGAAACATGTATCTTGGGTCTTCGAGCTGCTATTGACCTAAGGATTAAGTTCTTGAGTGTATTCGGAGATTCTGCTTTAGTGATCAGTCAGATCAAAGGCGAGTGGGATATGAAGCACCCAAATCTTATTCCTTACAAAGAATACGTGCTGACATTGCTTCCACACTTTGAGGAGGTAACCTTTGAACACTTCCCTAGAGAAGAGAACCAGTTAGAAAACATGCTAGCTACCATGTCTTCTATGTTCAAGGTCAGGTGGGACAATGAAGCTCCCCAAATTACCATCGAGAGGTTGGATAAACCCGCACATTGCTATGACATCGAGACTAAAGAGGTAGCAGATAAACCCTGGTTTCATGGGGTAAAGAGGTATCTTGAGGCTCAAGAATACCCCGAGGGTGCATCTGCTAATGATAAGAAGTTTCTGAGAAAGTTCGTTGCGAAGTTCTTCATCAGTAATGGGATTCTTTATAAGCGAAACCATGATTCAACCTTACTGCGATGTGTGGACAAAAGCGAGGTAGAAAGGATCATGACAGAGTTACATGAAGGTACGTTTGAAACTCATTCCAATGGACATACCATGGTAAAGAAAATCCTACGGGTAGGATATTATTGGTCCACTATGGAAGCCAACTGTTATCAACATTCTCGAACCTGTCATAAGTGCCAAGTCTATGCTGATAAGGTGCATGTACCTCCAGTTCCTCTGAATGTTTTGACAGCTCCTTGGACTTTTGCAATGTGGGGCATCGACATGATCGGCGAGATCAGACCTACTGCGTCTAACGGGCATCGTTTCATTCTGGTGGCTTATGATTATTTCACGAAGTGAGTTGAGGCAGCTTCCTTTGCTACAATAACCAAGAACGTCGTGGCGCGGTTTATCCGACACAATCTAATCTGTCGATATGGTGTACCAGAGAGGATCATTACGGACAATGGTACAAATCTCAATAATACGATGATCACTGAGCTCTGCAAACAGTTCAAGATACAACATCATAACTCTTCTCCCTACCGGGCGAAGATGAATGGGGTTGTTGAAGCAGCAAATAAGAATATCAAAAAGATTGTGCAAAAGATGACAGTGACCTACAAAGACTGGAATGGGATGTTACCATTCGCTCTTCACGGGTACCGTACCTCAGCGCGAACGTCAACAGGGGAAACACCCTACTCTCTGGTGTATGGAATGGAGGTGGTCCTACCCATTGAAGTCCAGATACCATCTCTACGGATTATGAAGTATGCAGGTTTGAACGAGGATGATTGGATCCAGACCCGACTTTATCAATTGAACTTAATCGACAAAAAAAGACTTACTGCTATTTGTCATGGTCAGACGTATCAAAAGCGAATGATCAAGGCTTTTAACAAGAAAGTCATACGACAAGAGTTTCAAGTCAGGGATCTGGTGATCAAACGCATCATACTGCCGCAAGGTGATCCCAGGGGCAAATGGACCCCTACATACAAAGGGACATTTGTGGTTAAGAACATTTTCTCAAGAAGATCTATGATTCTAACCACCATGGATGGTGACGACCTTCCTCACCCGGTCAGTGCAGACATAATGAAAAGATACTACGCCTAATCAAAGACCCGCTAGGTCGACTGGCCTAGGCAAAAATAAGGGCTTCCCGGCGAACCAAAAGGGTTTGGGAAAAAGTAAGGGATGAAATGAAAAAAAAAACTGTACACCCGGCAAGTCAAAAACTTGAAAAGGCGGCTTGGGAAAAAAGGGTATCCCGGTGGATTGAAAACCTGAAAGGGCAGTCCAGGCAAAAATTAGGGATCAAAGTGTAACACTATGTCTCATTAGATCATCTTGAAACCAGACTTCGGTATCGACTATCAAGCTCAGACGACGCCAATCAATCTGATCTACCTTCAACCAAGTAGCAAAGTGATGGGATGTTCGAAGATATAAGGGCAATAGCAGAGTTGGAACCCGATGGGATTGTTTCACATAGCTGTTTTTCTTTCTTTTTCACAAATTGTATAATTCCTATCTTTCAGTGGCGTTCTCTTACTGGGACGTCAGCCTCTTGTACAAAACGCCTATTATGGGCCAAACTTCAAAATCAATACAATTCATTTTCACAAGAAATTTCGATTTGTTTTTCTTTTTCTGTTTTGTTTTGCAAGAACGTCCAATGATTCATTTTTGATATATGCATTTGAAAATGATTGCTGCTCATAAATATTCACATACGAAACAAAAGACAATCACTCATAATTCCAGGAACAGGGGCAAACAAGAAGTGTCTGAACCTTACAGTTGCTCTACCCACCAGGTACATGGATAGAGCCAGCTTGAGAATACAACTAAAGGTACATACACTCCCCGTAGAGTAGGAAGTATCCAAAGACAGTGGTGTTAGCTCTCCCCAGCCGAGGTTCATAATCACGAATAAGTTGGCAAATTTCTCCCCAAACAGAGTTTATCTATCACCAGCAATAGAAGTTCACCATCAGCTGAGTTTATTTCTTCCACAAGCAGAAATTTAATCCCCGACAGGGTTCATTATCACCAGCAACGGTAATTCATCCCCAGCTGAGTTTATTTCTCCAAATCGGAAGATCTACCAACAAAGTATCTCTCTTTCCCACAGAGTCATTCCCCTACAGGATTATTCTCAGACATAATCACTCCCGGCAGAATACTCTCAAGCTGAACGAATAAATCTCCAGCTAATCATCTCCGGTCGCTATCTCCAGCAAGAACGAAGAACTCAACTCCTTGAACTCTTCAACAATAGTCCATGATTTATTCTCCCCAGCCAGAGAATATCATAAGAGCATTGCATATCCATACATCGTAGCATGCGCATATGCATCATACAGCATAATCTCATTTATTTTGAGAACATCATTACTCAACACATTTCATACATCATGACATTACATACGACTAACTCTTTACCTTTCAGGGAAAGATGCAATCAAGTTCTGTCAAGTATTATCTGGTTCAGTCAAATCGATACTAAGATTTATATTCCAGTTCAAGCTATGAAGCCTGTGAATCGACCAGATAATATCTTGATCTCGCCAAAATACTACGAAGCTTGGAATCGGCCAGATAGTGGTATATCTTAAATTCAAGCTATGAAGCCCGGGAATCGACCGGATAATATCTTGATTTCTCCAAAATACTACGAAGCCTGGAATCGACCAGATAGTGGTATATCATAAATTCAAGTTATGAAGCCCGGAAATCGACCGGATAATATTTTGATTTCTCCAAAATACTACGAAGCCTGGAATCGACCAGATAGTGGTATATCATAAATTCAAGTTATGAAGCCCGGAAATCGGCCGAATAGTATCTTGATTTCTCCCAAATACTACGAAGCATGGAATCGACCAGATAGTGGTATATCTTAAATTTGAGCTATGAAGCCCTGAAATCGACCAAAAAATAACTTAACCCTCAACAAGTTATTGTGAAGCCTGGAGATCGACCAGATAGCAATACAAGATACCATGAAGCCTGGAATCGACCAGATAATTGTATAAGACGCTGTGAAGCCTAGACCGCGACCAGATAGCGGCAAGGGACACTGAAACCTGGGACACGACTAGATAACAGTATAAGGTACTGCGAAGCTTGGAATTTGACTAGATAGCAGTTTATCCGTCCAATTACTATGAAGCCCGGAAATCAACCGGATATTAGTATTGCCTTAAATTCAAGTTGAAGCCCGGATGCAATCAGATAACCACTTGATTCCTTCTGAAGCCTGGAGCACGACCAGATAAGAATTGAGAAATTGCGAAGCCTGGAAGACGACCAGATATCAAGTTTAATCTCATCTCCCCAGTAAGCCACTATAAATCCTGGAGCACGACCAGATAGCAGTTGGTCTTATTTTTCTCAGCAAATCACTGTGAAGCCTGGAGCACAACCAGATAGCAGTTCATTTTCACCTCCTCAATGAAGAGATGATTCCCCAGTAGAGTAACGGACAACTGAAGTTCCTAAAACTCTATTTCTCTCAAGACAGATACCATCATTCCCCAGCGTAGTCCTCCTTAATAACAGGTATACAGGCTCTCGCAAAGGGATCTCTTATGCGATCGACACTTCTTCTGATGGCATCTTTAAGCCCATCTTCCGATATCAACCTCCAAATGGAATATATAATCCTATACCCGAGATCACAAGACCAGTACCACTTCATGCGAGTGCAAATTTCTGGGCACTCTAGTGTTCAATCATCTTCCACCTTCGGATCACGAAAGGCAGACAAGCCAATCTACATCCTCAAATGTAAGAAGATTGAACAGGGGAAGATGTTTTACCCAAAAATTTTCCCTCCCATATTTCTCAATACATGTCAAGTGAGGTCCTAAAATTGCTCTAGGAAGTCCAAGGGTTGACCAGACAAACTCTCTCCTAAGGCAGTCTACCTCAAATTAGGGTTTCAGTTTGCATCAAGATGCTTGAGTCCAAAGGATCCCAAATGCTCACCATTTTCCTAATATATTCTCAAGATCATCCATGTCAAGTTTCAATCCTTGCAGAGGAAGTTTTCTCAGTCAATTGCTCAAAGGCCTGAAAATCGACTATGCTAGGGCAAAAGTCAACTGTGGCCCACATACAGTCAAACATCAAGATTTTTGGTCAACATTCTCATTTTGAAATATTATTCATCATTTGATCAAGGTTTAATCATGATTCCTCAAGGATTTCTCACAATCATCAAAACCCAGAAGTTGCTAAATTAGGGTTTTATAGGAAAAGTCAACTCAACTTTGACCAAGCATAACTTTCTCATACTTTATCAAAAATGACCTATCCAAAGCTCATTTTTAAGAGGATGTAATTCCCTACAATCCATCTTCAGCTCCCAAGTTCAAAATATGCACTCACAAGAAGATATGAATTTGGACATTATAGGTCACTTTGAAAAGTCAACAAAAACACCTTTTGGGTCAAAGCTTCATATATGAACATGTAAGACTCAATTGATATGAGACCAAAAGGGTTGCTTAGAGGACATCTTAAGCTTTCTAAAAAGTCCAAGAACACCTCTCTAGGGTCAAAATTGAAAGAGTTATGCATTGGCAAAGTTGGCCCTTTTTGCAAAATTGCCAAAAGTCAAATGTGGCCAAAATTGCATTTTTTGCCAAATGGGCCCAACTTTTTATGCTTGCATTGAGTTTGTAACATGACCCACGGCCCATGATCCCTTCCATTTGTAATTCTTTTATTTTTGTCATTTATTTTGATTTTATTTCAATTAAATCAAATAAAATCATGAAAATATCTAAAACTAATCAAAGCTTGAGATTTTGTGCATGTTAAGGTCTATTATACAGCTGGAGATGGAATCAAATCGTGCAAGGCTCATATGGATACAAAAAGATTGCATTTTGCTTGATTTGGAAAGATTTGCACAAGGATCAAATCATGAATCAATAATCATAATTGAGGGAGATTTGGTACAAGTTTGCAACCCTAATTCATTCTAGGGTACATAAGGAACATGTTCAGATCAAAAACAAAGAGATTGGAGGCGTGTAAAAGAGAGAGCAAGTTTCAAAAAAATTCAAGAAAAGTGGCAAACTGATTTCCATGTTTCAGATCAATTCAAAGTGTTCTAGTCATTCCAATCAATTGCTGGACATCCAAGGATCAAGATTCAACCATTAGCAAGCTTCCTAACATCCAGAATGGCGCTGTAAGTTTCAGACGGTTCACCCTTTTTCTTGAATTCGAATATCATAATTCTGGCATAGTTAGCATGTTTTATTGACATATTCTTAATCCTTATGATGCTTGCAAGCTAATGGTCATATTTAATTACGTTTTCATTGACTATACAGCAAGTTGCCATAGTTAGGGTTCTTGCTTTGTTTTTAGAGTTTTTTTGTATAGGAACAATTGGCCATGGATAATGGTACCATGATGCTCGTGAGGTTGCAACGATTTGATTGGTACCATTAGTTGGGATTTATCATGCCTGTATGAAATTTTGGAGAAGCACAGGGTTGTACCTACACCCAGGCGACCGTAGGTAAAAGTCAAGAAACTTTTAGCAACGGTGGGAGGAAGAAGAAGGATAACGTGGCCCTCCATGACTCGCCCATTCAAATTTCGCGCGTTTGATAATTATTATTTTGTTTTTTCCATATAATGTTTGTTTGTTGTTCTTTGTACAACTAACAAAGCTGGCTCAGCTGGTAAGCGCGCAGGGTAAAAATGCCAAAGGGCCTGGGTTCGATCCCCAGGTCCCAACTTTGCTTTCTATTATTTTTCTTTGCATAATCAGGTACGTTAGCCTCCCATGTGCCCACATACATCATCAAACCCAGCCAATAGATCATCAACAAGCCAGATCCAAGGCTCCTTCAGTTAGGGTCCACCGTGTGCATAGGTCAAGCGTGCACACCAGATTGGAAAAGTTAAACAGGGCCAGAGCTTGTTGGGCTTGATATTCGCAATCAGCACCCCCCTTCTTACAAAGACACTAGGCCCATTCTTGTTTCTTTCTTTTTTCTTTTATTTAATATAATTTGTTTAATTTATTTTCTAACAAAATAATTTCTTTTTCACAAAACATCATAAAATCAATTTTCACAAATTTAGAATTAGGTTTTATTTAATTTTAACAAATTTAATTTAATGTTAGTTTAATTTAATTTAGGATTAATTCTAACTTTTTCATATATTTAAAATCAATTAAGAAAAATTAGGGTTAACATGTGATTTAATTTTTATTTCTTTTCACAATAAAACAAAAATACAAAAATAGGTTGATTTAATTATTTTTCTTAAATTTTAAATTAATTAGTAATTTGGTTTTTATTTATTCAATTAAAATCTTATTTTCTCAAAACAATCAAAAACAACAAAAAATGATTTTTTTCTTTAAGTTTCAATTAGGTTTAGATGGGGTCAAAACCCTAATTCCTTTTCATTTAATTCATCGCACGCGTTTTATTATTTTCGCAATATTAATGTAACTGCTTACAGTATGTAATAGTTTAAATAGGATTTTCTTTTATTTATCATTTTTACGGGTTTTTTTGCTATGTAATCCCTACCCCGAAGCCTGGTAATAGCATAGTTTTTATTTCTGGCATTTTAATTCTCGCAAATATTAACTGTTAGATGTATGATAATAGAATCGTATGACAAGATTGCATGTTAATTTAAAATGGCTAGCAAACCCTAATGTGCAAAGATAATAACTAAAATCAAATCACCCGCACATGCGCACTCTTAGGGTATACTCTCACTTCGGTTGCCTTCGGTAAACGATCATTAAGTATAGGGTGTTTTAGTGGTTACCCTCCTGTCTAACAAAGATCAAAAGTCTCGTTCGGAAGTGTTGCCTCGGAAACGTCGCCTCAGAAATGTTGCCTCGAATATGATCTTAAGACACTTGGGTTATTACTAAGGTGTCCTAACATTGCTTTAGTGATCGTACGTCCCTTACGAATTGACCCTTACAACTCCAATGACGGTGCTACCTATTTCTCAATAGTATGATAGCGCTGTCTAAAGGAAACGAGAACAGAAACAATCTTTTTACGAGTAGGTAGATGCTAGTAGGTACTTGCTTAAAACAAACTTTTTCACACCAAACACTTTTCAAACAAATTTTTTTAAAAAAAACACTTTGTAACACTCTTGAAGACAGAAGCAAGGGTTAAAACAAAGTAAAACAAAAAACTTTTCAAAACAAACACACACAAGCAATTTTAAAATATGAGCAAGTACCTAAGAGCCCATGGAAAACCATGGATAGAAAGGGTGCTAACACCTTCACTTTCTATAATCTACCCCCCGTACTCAAAATCTCGAAAAAGGAATTTTTATGTGCTTTTTTCCTTTCCAGTTGGATAAAATAAAAGTCGGTGGCGACTCTTGCTTACCGTGACATTTTGGGAACACAAACGCAAAACACAAACCAACATTTTCCAAAACAGTCGGTTCTGCCACCGTATCACAGAACTGGCGACTCTGCTGAGGATTATAAGTGGGGTATACCTTAGGATTAGTTCATCATAAATTGCTTCTCTTGTTTGTTTTGGTTGCTTTACTTTTAAGGGTTTTGTATTGGGAGTTACTATAGATCCTAACCCGGATCTGGGGACACCTTTTAGGTAAGTAGCAATAAACTATGAGGGAACTGTACGGCGTAGGCCGATACGGTTGAAGCAGTAGCTACGTTGATGTGGCACATTGGTTGGTATCAGTATCCCTTGTGGAGAAACGAGGAGAATACGGGGCTGCTATGTGTGTCGTTAAGTATCAACTGACCTTAGAACCCTTAATCGACCAACTTGGCCACTTGGAAGTAGTGAGATAGCCGGCCTCGGTGTAAAGCTGGGAACTGGTTAATACTCGATGCTACACTCATTGAGACCATACTCTCGAGATAGTTCCGGCTGCAAGAAAAGATTGCGTAAGCTGAAACCATGACCGATGGAGGATGGTTAGTGATATTATGAACCTTTAGAACCCGGTTACTTTTTCTAGGACAGGTTGAAACCAACTGAACTTCAAGAGGGTAATACCTTTGACCCCATGCAAGCCTTAAACTTAAGGGCTTTTGTGTGACTTGTTTGCCATTGTCATGCATGTTATCTGCTATACCTGTTGATTGTTTTCATCATGACATCATGCATCATAACATAGCATGCATACTTCATTATACTAACCATTTCAAAGACCGAGGGAATTTATCTTTGTTCTGTTTTGCAGATTATGGCTTCCGTGCGCAGAAACACCATCCGAGTTAACTTTGTGCAAATACCTGCTTAACTTATAGAGTTATCCTCAAGAGTGTCTGAGACTTCTATGTTTATTAAGAGGCATGGTCAGCTTCTTAGCCTGGTTACCTTAAAGCTTGATGAGCAAATGATGAGTGTGCTTTTCTGGTTCTTCGATCTTGTGCATCATTGTTTCACTTTTCCAGAATACCAGTTGGTTCATACTTTGGAAGAGTTATCTCACTTATTGGGCATATCCATCCTTGAGCAGGTGCCTTTCACAGGTATGAAAGAGACTCCTAGACTAGAAGACATTGCCTCAGTTCTGCATCTGAAACGGGCTGATGTAGTATCCAATTGGGAGACGCGAAGCAGGGTCGAAGGTTTCTTAGCCAAATTTTTGATGGATCAGTCTCAACTGTTTTGGGATAATTTGGATTTTCAGGGTTTCAAAGATATCTTGGCTCTCCTTATCTACGGTTTGGTTCTCTTCCCGAATTCGGACTCCTTCGTGGATTTGAATGCGGTTAAGATATTCCTTTCTCGCAGCCTTGTGCCTACTTTACTGGGTGATATCCTGCATGCCCTCTACACTCGTACTGTGCATAGAATAGAGACTCTTATGTTTTGTATGCCGATGCTGTCGAGGTGGTTTATTTTGCACCTCCCTAAGTCTGTGTTGAAGAATAAAGAAGGTTTGGGATGGTCTTACAGGATAATGTCTCTTGCCTATACAGATATTCTTTGGAGCTCCCGGGCTATGGAGGACACTACTGTCATTGATCGTTGTGGGGGATACCCTAATGTCCCGTTTCTTGGAATCAGAGGGGGTATAACCTAGAGTACTTGTCTAGCTTTGCGACAATTCGGTCGTGCCCGGAGAGACGGTCCTCATGAGCTACTTCTTACGGATATTGAATTCGACTACAAGGAAGATGTTGACGAGCATCGCCGGAGGTTCATACGAGCTTGGGGCATGGTGAACTGATCTGACCCCCAAGAGCTGGGACCAAATACTTCTCTCCCTATGCAGCCTTATCTCCAATGAGTCCGAGCTCATGCTCAGAAGCTTGGGATGCCTTATGAAGCTATGTTACCATTGATCGTGGAGCCCACCAATGAAGAGGGAATTCCTTATATAGTCCTTTATCCTTACATGCCCACTGATCTTGGGGCATTGCAGAGATCCTGGATTCAGCTAAAATAAGAGAGGGATACTTATCGGGAAAAGTATCGTGAGAAAGAAAGGAAGATCTTGAAGCTCACTAGGCAACTCGAGGAGGAACAAACGATCAATGAATATGTCAGCACAAAGAGGAAGCGTCCATGGGATTTCTGATTTTAGTTTGTTTTCTAGTTTAAATTTGCTTTCCATTTACTTCCTTGTAACGCCTCAAAGGCATTGTTGAACCTTTTTACCAGTTAATCTAATAAAGTTTTGTTTTATTTTTGGTTTGCAAATTTAAATCTCCTAAAGTCTTTGAAATCATTACATACGCATCCCATTATCATGCACACCATTACAGGTACCATTACAGGTTTCTCATCTTCTTCGCTGTTTATTTCAGCAATTATGTCTTTCGATCAAGCCTTCAAAGATCTCCAGGCACAGAACGCCTAATTTCAGCAGATGTTCTTAAGCTTGGCTAAAGGGCAAGAGGATTTGAAGACCCTGATTCTGAAAGAGAAGAAGAAGAAGAAGAAGAAGAAGGTAGTTCTTCTGAATATGGGCAGATACATGATCAGTGGTCTTCCCTCGACTGGTGGCATCAACACATGAGGCTCTTGTAAGTACTCTTTGATTTTGTCAAAAGCAACCTGGCACTCATCATTCCATTTTACTACTTGATCTTTCTTCAATAGCTTGAAGATTGGCTCACAAGTAGCTGTTAGGTGAGAAATGAATCTGGAAATATAGTTCAAGAGTCCCAAGAATCCTCTAACTTCCTTCTCAGTACGAGGAGCAGGCATCTCTTGTATTGCTTTAACTTTGGCAGGATCAACTTCAATACCCTTGTTACTGACGATAAAACCTAAGAGTTTACCGGACCGTACTCCGAATGTGCACTTGTTTGGATTCAACCTTAGCTTGTACTTCTTCAATCTCTCAAACAGCTTTTGTAAGTTATCCAAGTGCTCTTCTTCTGTTTATGACCTGGCTATCATATCGTCTACATAGACCTCTATTTCATGATGTATCATGTCGTGAAATAAAGCCACCATGGCACGGTTATATGTTGCCCCAGCATTCTTCAGTCCGAATGCCATCACCTTGCAGCAGAATGTGCCCCACTGTGTGACAAATGTTGTTTTCTCCATGTCCTCAGGTGCCATTTTGATTTGGTTGTAACTTGAGAATCCGTCCATGAAGGAAAACCCTTTGTGTTGAGCCGTATTGTCAACCAGGATATCAATGTGGGGAAGTGGAAAATCATCTTTAGGGCTTGCCCTATTCAAATCTCTATAGTCCATGCACATTCGTACTTTGCCGTATTTTTTAGGTACAGGAACAATGTTGGCAACCCATTGAGGATAGGAAGTGACAACCAAGAATCCCGCATTGAATTGCTTCATGACCTCTGCTTTGATCTTTTCTGACATATCAAGTCTCATGCGGCGGACTTTTTTTTTACTGGTGGACAGTCCTCTCTTGTAGGTAGACGATGTACCACGATGTCTGTATCAAGTCCCGACATGTCTTTATATGACCAGGCAAAGATCTCAACATAATCATGCAATAGCTGAATCAGACGCTCCTTGACACTAGGTTCCAGGTTGGCACCCACCTTGACTTCTTTTTTATCCTCCTCGATACCCAGGTTAATCGTATCCACAGGTTCCTCGTGAGTCTGAATGGCTCTTTCCTCTTGTTGTAGTAATCTGGCCAGTTAAATCGATTCTAAGACTTTTCTGATTCTTTTCCAGTCAAAGTTAATCCAAGACCTTCTCTGGTTCAGTCAGATCGATGCTAAGATCTCCCTGATTCTTATTCCAGTTGAAGATATTCCAAGACTTTCGTCTGGTTCAGTTAAATCGATTCTAAGATTTTTCTGATTCTTATCCAGCCAAAGTCAATCCAAGACCTTCTCTGGTTCAGTCAGTTCGACGCTAAGATCTCCCTGATTCTTATTCCAGTTGAAGATATTCCAAGACTTTCGTCTGGTTCAGTTAAATCGATTCTAAGATTTTTCTGATTCTTATCCAGCCAAAGTCAATCCAAAACCTTCTCTGGTTCAGTCAGATCGACGCTAAGATCTCCCTGATTCTTATTCCAGTTGAAGATATTCCAAGACTTTTGTCTGGTTCAGTTAAATCGATTCTAAGACTTTTCTGATTCTTTTCCAGTCAAAGTTAATCCAAGACCTTCTCTGGTTCAGTCAGATCGATGCTAAGATCTCCCTGATTCTTATTCCAGTCGAAGTTCAGACCTCCTATCAACAATCTCTAAATGGCATATGTAAGCCCATTCCCGACATCACAATGCTGATACCACTTCATGCGAGTGCAAATTTCTGGGCACTCTAGTGTTCAATCATCTTCCACCTTCGGATCACGAAAGGCACGAAAGCCAATCTACATCCTCAGGTTTAAGAAGATTGAACAGGGGAAGCTGTTTTACCCCAAAATTTCCCTCTCATATTGCTCAAAACATTGCAAGAAAAATCTCCAAGTGGCTCAAGATTGCTCAAGAGTTGGACAGTCAAGCTATCTCCTAAGGCAGTCAACCCCAAATTAGGGTTTTGTGTTGCATCAAGAGCTTTGAGTCCAAATGACCTCAAGTTCTCCCCAATGTCCTAATATGTTCTCAAGGTCATCCATGTCAAATTTCAAGCCTTGCAGAGGAAGTTTGCTCAGTCAATTGCTCAAAGGGTCCAAAATCGACTATGCTAGGGCAAAAGTCAACTGTGACCTATAAACAGTCAAACTTCAAGATTTTTTGTCAACATTCTCATTTTGAAGGATATTTTATAATTTCATCAAGGGTTGATCATGATTCATCAAGGATTGCTCAAAATTCATCAAGACTCAAAAGTTGCTAAATTAGGGTTTTGTAGGAAAAGTCAACTCAACTTTGACCAAGCATAACTTTCTCATACTTTATGAGAAATGACCCATACAAAGCTCATTTTTAAGAGGATTCAATTTCCTAAAATCCATATTCATACCCCAAGATCAGAAAATTGACTCACAAGAAGTTATAAATTTGGACATTACAGGTCATTTTTGAAAGTCAACAAAAACACCTTTTTTGCCAAAGCTTATAACTTGAACATGGAATATCAAAATGACATGAGACCAAAAGTGTTGGTTATAGAACATCTCAAGCTTTCTAAGAAGTCCAAGAACACTTCCAAAAGTTCAAAATTTAAGAAGTTATGCATTGTTGAAGTTGGGCATTTTTGCAAAATTGCCAAAAGTCAACTATCCCCAAAACTTCAAATTTTGTCAAATGGACCCATTCTTTTCCACTTGATTTGAACTTTCCACATTGCACACGTGTCCTAGATTCAGCCTTGTGTCCATTTATCAATTTTATTATTTTATTTGATTTTTTATTGAATTATTTCATTTTTAATCAAATTAAATCCAAATATTGATTGCTTGATATCTTTTTGGCTATTTTAGGACTTAATCATCATCACGATCAGCATCAAATTCGTATCTTACCATATCATGTACAAAAAGATGGATTTTTGACAAATTAGGCAAGCTTTCAAAAGTGAATCAAATCAAATCTCATGGCATTGATGTGGAAGGATTCAATACATATTTGTTAACCTAATGCATTCTATCATACATAAGGAAGCTAGAGGGCACGAAAAAGAGGCTAGAGGCTGCAGAAAGAAGAAAAGCAAAACTTGCAAAATTCACAAAAAAGTGTGAAACCAAAATCCTACTTGGAGGCGTTTTCAGAAGCAAAGCTTGACACCAATCGATTGTTGGAGGTTCACTGAGTCAGAACCAATCCAAAGCAAGCTCTCATACACATCAAAACTCGCTGTAAGTGTCACGTTTCTTGGCCCTATTTTCAAAATCGTGGCCCTCTATTTCTGCATCATTCTGGCAAATCATTGATACATTTATGACTCTCATGAGATTTATAAGCTTTTGGCAATATTTAATTTCATTTATATGGACTGTAATCTCATAATAGCATGGCTAGGGTTTCGTGTTGGATTTTAGGGATTTGCGTTTCAGGTGAAATTGGATCTCGTGATGGACATGGTTGCACTCAGGAGAGGGAGACGAACCTAACCATGTCTTTAGGGGTCGTTTTTATGGCCCAGAATTAATTTTGGGATCGACCTACGAATTTAGTTGCGGATCTAAATCCGCAGGTAAAGTTACAGGGGCTGGAGGTAGGGGACGGAGACGTGGTAATTCCCCAGTGGACCATTCAAATGTTCGCACACTTTTTTTATTTTCTGGCATATTAACGCATTTTAATATATTATATTTTGTTTGTGTTTTATTAACAATTCAAGTGAAGTGGTCCAGTGGTCAGTGTGAGTGCTCCCAAGGCGTTGTTGGATGGAGGTCAGGGGTTCGATCCCTGCCTCCAGCGCTTTGTATTTTCCTTTATTTTGTCATGCAATCAGGTACAAACCAATGCTTGCAGCTCACCATATGCCTTCACAAGTCAAAGCGCCAGATGGCCAAAGGCCAGATTTGGTGATTCAGATTGATGGTCTACCATGGACCAAGTCAACCAGCGCACAGGGGATCCAAAAAGTCCACCAGGCCAGCGTGTTAATGGGCCTTGGAATTGCTATTCAGACCTCCTAAAACAAGGCCCATATACCTCTATCTCTCTCTATTTTCATTTAGTTTATTTAATTGTTTTATTTTTTTTTTATTAATTAACCAATCAAATCTTTTCCTTTAATAAAATTAAAACCAAAATAATTTTCTTTATTAAATTAAATTTCAGTATTTTATTTTTTTTATTAACAAATTAATTAATTAATTTAGGCCATTAATTAGGAATAACTTTAATATATTTTTTCAATAATTAAAATTAATTTGGACATAATTAGGTTTTTATTAACATTGATCAATTTTATTTTCTTTCTTTAAATAACACAAAAAATCCAAAAATATTTATTTTATTAATTGATTTAATTAATTTAATTCTATAATTAATTTAGGATAGTTTACTTCTTTATAAAATTCAAAAACAACAAAAAAAATCATTTCTTTAGTAACAAAGGGTCAAAACCCTAGAACTCGCATTCGGTTTAATTTCCCGCACGTGATCCATTTTATTCAATATTGTATTTGTTCCCGGAATGTAATAGATAATTAGGACTATTTTTATCGCTTTATTTATTTTTCCGCATTTTAATTTAAAAGGGTTGCTTTTGGCGATGTAAATACCCGACGCCTTGTAATAGTTAGTTAAATTTCCGCAATTTAATTTCCGTAACTTATAAACTTTTAGATGTTTGATAATAGGGAATGCATGACAAGATCGAATGTTTAAACCTAAAATCAACATAGATCACCATTAACATGTACAAAGATAAAATTAACTGAAAACAACATTGTGATACGGTGGGAGAACTGACTAGGGATTTTGCGTTCGTGTTCGCAAATGTTTCGGTTTAGCAAGAGTCGCCACCGACTTTTTATTTTATCCTATGGAAAGGTCAAAAAGAGCAGGAAAGACCTTTGAGATATTTTCTTGGGTTCGGGGAGTAGATTATAGAAATGGAAGGTATTAGCACCCTTTCTATCCATGGTTATCCATGGGCTCTTAGTTACTTGCTTAGATCACTTGCTTTGCATTTCTATTGTTTGAAATGGTGCTTTTCAATTGTTTGAAATGGTGCTTTGTGTGTGATTTTGGAAAATGTTTTGAAAAGAGGCCATCGTTGTGGAAACCTTTGTAATGATTCTTGTTTGAATGTATACAAAGGTGTTTTTGTCTTTTGAAAGGTTTTCAATGTTTGAAAGTAGGGTTTTGAAATTGTGTTGTGGAGTGTGTTTTGAAAAGTAGCAAGGATGTTTTGTTTTTGCAAGCTTGATCAAGTAGCTAAGAGCTATCTACCCTATTTTACTCAAAGATCTTTCTTATGTTTTTAACCCTTTTAACAGTGTTGTTTCACCATTGTATTTGGTGAACAACCTTGTGTTAGGATGTTTACGGGACAGGCGCGGGTCATCGTATAGACCATGATAGCAATAGTGTCAAGTATCTTTGGTAATTTTCTTGAGGGACTTGATCATTTTGTTTTAGGCAACTCAGATAGCGTCATCGATGGACTATGATCTTTTTGTTTGTTTTTGTTTTGCCAAAGTACTTGACATGCAACCATGGCCCATTTTTGAAGGCAACAAGTGGATGAAACCCTAGGGGTGCAAGTGTGCATTGTGTTTGTTTTTCATGCATATTTATCTTGGATTAGGTCAAACTAATTGTTGATTTTATTTGCATACAAACCCTAGGTCTAAATATGGCATAATTGAAAGCTTTTTAAATGTGCGAGAATTTAAAAGCTACACTATTACAACATGATATAGGGAGGGGGTACAAATTTGAATTGGGAGTATTTGACAAGAAAAAAAATTCTAAGTTATTACAACCTGTTGGCTCCTAAATTCGACACCCATGTTCTATTATCATATGGATCATTAATTATGAGTTAGAAGAGTTTCCTACACAAGAAGGCTTCGATCAGCTGATCACATCGAAGGCTTATCAAAGAATGACAAGATACTTAGAGAAATTTCTCTAAGTTGGAATCATGTTGTTTTCAACGTCGAAGGAGCAACCTTTCGACCAAGGTCCCTGAGGCCCAAGATCGAACGGTTTGAATTTTTAATTGTTGAAGGGAAAACGGTTCCCAGCAGTTACCAAGCGCAACGTGGCGTGGAAGTAGGCGTCGAGGGTTGTGAACGTGCCATGTGGGGTCACCTCGAAGCGATGTAACTGTCCAACAGTTACTTAGGATTTTTAGTATAAATACTAAGTGTTCACGTAGTTATTGCGGGTGTTCATCATTGTATACAAGTCACTCATTTAGATTCAATTATCCAGCGTGAGAGAAAGAATCATTGAGAATGTATGTGTGAAACACCATTTACCTTAATCGAAATCTTTTACATTCAAGCAATTTATCGCTTTCACTTATTTACCTCAGTCGAAGTCATTTATTTAACAAGCCTTTAATGCTTTTATTTACTTTATCAAGCTTTTCTCCATGCAATTTACTTAAAGTGTCTCTACCTTACTTGTTTTAATCACCATTAGGATTAGTCGAAACTCTCTATTTTAAAGCATTTAAACTCTCTAAAATCAACCATGTCTTAGGATCAATCTGATCGATCCTGTGAGTCACTAAATAAGTTACCTTTTGGAAGATCAGCGGTTGTTTACCATTTTTCACGGTAAACAAATTGGCACACCTGGTGGGACCTTGCGTTGATTTTACGAGTTTAATCGTTTTTTATAAAATATACTCCTTTTTCGAGAGTATTGCATGTTACTGAGAAGTGGTAGAATATACACCAACGAAACCAATACTAGGAGAAGAAGTGGAGAAATGGCGAATCCGCCAAACAATGGAGAAAACCTACCAACAAACGTGGGAGCGACGATTATCCCAACCATGAGCGAAGTGGTAACCGTTGGTTCAACGCCAACAGTAACGATTACACAAACGGGGCCAATGCCTTCATTTACAGGCCCCAGAATGCCTTTGGGAACTCCCCCACCAAGGGGAAACCAAGGAACCAGACCATATGTTCCCCCAGGTTTTTCGACAGCATGGATAAATCGAGAACCACCCTACGGCATGCCAACTTCTAAATTGACTAGCCTGACGAACGATGCGTCCACCTTTTCAGAACCTTTAGTGAGCGCCTCTTCGCCACTCCAAGGCTCTGGAGTTGGTATGGCGAACATGGGTAGGAACCAACTCTTAGGAGGAACGTCCCATGTAATGCCTGGCCTTACGAATGCCTCGACAACAGTCTTGAGGCAGCAAATGGACGAAAGCAACCACGACATGGTTCAAATGTTGGCGCAAACTTTAAGTACAGTGCTAAATCCTCTAATACGGAATACCACCCAGTCGAATCAGCAAATGACAGCGCAAATGTCGCGTCTGGATGACTTTTTTGGGGTAACCCAACCCATTCGACAGCCCCAAAGGGCACAGATAAGGGGAAACCAAGGCATACTTCTAGAGGAAGAAACCACTATTAACCAAGTCCAGTAGCCTATCGAAGAGAACCTTAGGGTACAAATGGAACAACCCGGGGTCGAAGAGCCGAGAGTTTTAGCCCCGGAAATAAGGATGGTTAATAGAAACCAAAACGCTGACGAAGTAGTTCAGCAAATCCAATACCAGAATGTTGGTTTGGAGAATAACTTGACAGCCATGATTGAAAGAATCATGATGCAAAACGGGATGAATACGGGCTTCCGTAGGCCCAACTTCACATCCCCGCTGTCGGAATATGTGTTACAAACGGACTTGCCTCCTAGATGAAAAGTCCCTAAGTTCACTAAGTTTTCAGGGGACACGACAGAATCCACTGTCGAACATGTGGCAAGATATTTAATCGAAGCGGGATAAATCTCAAACAATGAGAACCTAAGGATTAAGTATTTCCCAAGTTCCCTAACAAATAATGCGTTTACTTGGTTCACAACTCTCCCCCCCAATTCGATCCACCATTGGACCCAGTTGGAGAGATTGTTCCATGAGCAATTCTACATGGGACAAACCAAGATAAGCTTGAAAGAGTTGGCTAGTGTAAAGAGGAGATTCACTGAGCCTATAGACGACTACCTAAATAGGTTTAGATTGCTCAAGGTAAGATGCTTTACGTAAGTGCCAGAGCACGAGTTAGTCAAAATAGCCGCTGGAGGTCTAGATTACTCCATTAGGAAGAAATTAGGCACTCAGTACCTGAGGGACATGGCCCAATTGGCCGATAGGGTTCAACAGGTAGAACGCCTTAAAGCTGAAAAAGCTAGGGCGACGAAAACTCATAAAAGAGAAAAGATAGCATATGTCGAAATGGACGATGAAGATCCAGAAACATTCGACGAACTTATAGCCGTCGAGGAGAGTGAGGTCGATTTAGCTGAGTTAAAACAAGGGCCACCATACTCTTGCAAATTACTAGTTCCCTCAAGTGGAAAAAACCCTATTGAGTCTGAAAAGACCAATGATAGGTTCCCTAAAAAGACTTACAGTTTCGATATTACGAAATGTGATGAAATTTTTGATTTACTTGTAAAAGATGGCCAAATGATAATACCCCCAGGGGTAAAAGTGCCTCCTCTTGATCAAAGAAAGAAAAGAGGCTATTGTAAATATCATAAATTTCTGGGCCATAAAACATCTCAATGTTTTCTTTTCAGGGATCTTGTGCAAAATGCTATCAAAGAAGGGAGGCTGAAGTTCGCTGACAAGGCCCCCGTGAATGTGGATTCGAGCCCTTTGCAGGCGGAAGCCCACTATGCTGAACCCTCAGGGATAAATGTGATCGAAGCTTCCAGGAGTCAGGTGAAAAGGCCAAAGATAACTATGGTCGAAGTCACCAAAGATCATATCAATATGCCAATATTTGGCAATTTTTCTGGGAACCTTTCTAGAAAAACAATCGAAGCAGTCCAAAAGGCCGCTGAGGGCCCAAAACTGGAGACAGGTGGAGTCTCAAAATTTGGAACTAAACCCACTTCCTACTTGGCTGCGGTGCAAGGCCAAACAAAAGACCCGGAGGCTCAAATGAAGCAAATGTCTCTTGCTACTAAAGACAACATGAATGTCAACATGGTCGAAATCACTGAATCAAAAGTTTCAGAGGAAGCCATCAGGAAAGAGCAAGCAAACAGAACAGCGTTCCCCTGAGAGAACGAAAATCTGGCAGAATTCTTGCAACGATGCCAGAAGAAAAAATCAGAAGTAATGTTGTATCCTCGATGCAGCTCTATTTTTGATAAGAAAGTTGCTGAACACATCGAAGGTGTGAGAGCAACAAACAAAAAATGGAGCAGAAATGCCCAAACAAGTGCAGGCTCTGATGTTCGACACGATCCTAGAAGAACCTATCAAAAGGGTTCAAGTCAGGAAAAGAGGCCACTAACTTTCAGGCCTCCAGCCAATGTGTCAGTCGATACATGGCTCAAAACATTGAGTCGAAAGAGACCCAACGAAGAAAGGTGGCATTCCTTTGAAGTACCAAGAGGTTCATCTTTGACACTCAAGAAAGAACCTCATGTAGGTGCCACCAAAATTGCTCAAGTATCGAGTAACTACAAGGGAAAGAACCCAATGTCTCGATCCCAGTGGAGAAGGTACCAAAGGCGGCGCAAGGCTGAGAGAGAGGCTGCCACGAACCAAAACCAGAGTCGAGCTCAAATGTCCCCCAGTGAAAGCAAAGAAAGCCTCTGGAGAGGGAATCAGTGGCCAATAGATTGGTATGGCCTGATCAAGACGAAGCTGGTGACGAGGATAGCTCCGAGTCCGATGATACATTAGACATCATGATAAATGTAGTTTCGGTCTTGCCAAGAGAATTCGACCTCCAAATGGAAGTCGAAGCAAACGACTGGGAAGTCGAACAAGAGATGGCCAAGCATAGGCCAGTATTCTACTTTGTCATGGGTAAGGGCTGCACTGAAGAGCAAAATGGTTTCTTCGAACCACCAACTAAGGCGATGAAAAGTCACCTCAAGCCTTTATTCATAAGGGCAAAGCTCGAAGAGGCCACTGTAAACAAAATCTTGGTGGACTGTGGGGCGACTATCAACATAATTCCCCACTTCATGTTAAGAAAAGTAGGCAAGAATGATGAAGACATTAAGCCTCATAATATGGTCCTATCGAACTACGAAGGCGGAATAGGGACCACCATGGGTGTGATTCAACTAGACCTTAAAGTGGGATCCATCCTTCGACCAACCATGTTCATGGTCATATCGGCTAAACCAAATTACAACCTACTGTTAGGCCGAGAATGGATACATGGTGTCAGAGCAGTACCATCGTTGATGCACCAAAGGGTGATATTATGGCGTCTCGATGGGATTGTCGAGAATATAGAAGCAGATCAGAGCTACTACTTAGGCGAAGTTAATCACCTAGGGAGAGCTGACTTCGACAAAAATTTGGCTCACATTGGGCCATGTCCAACACCTGACTTCGACATGGCGCCAGCGCCAAATTCTTTTTGTTCCTTGTACCTGCATCCTGATCATGGGTTTCAATGGGATAAAGAAGACTTGTCTCACATTGATTTCAGTGGGCTAACTGACATCCAACCAACTGGTTGGGGAAGCGAATTCAGTGATAATGACTGAGTCGCAAGCGTTACAGCGAATTTCGGCCTACGTAGCCGAAACAAGAATGATAGCGGCTCTCAAAGCCGAAGTAAAATATATGGTCACCAAGGCCAATGACCTAGTACTACCTTCTGCAGGTCCTGGGAAAGATTTCGACCCAGAGCCACCAGATATAGGTCCTGGAAAAGATTTCGACCTATAACCTCCCGATATCTCGACAGAAGGAGTGCAGGAACAGAGGCTCGACGCCATCTACGACGATGAGACTTTGGGTTTCGAAAAGGACCCCCTGGCGAACAACATCAAAATGTTAGCACATGATCCTTTAGAAGAAATCGACTTGGGAAAAGGGTTAGATAAAAGACCCACTTACATCAATGCCAAAATAGACCCAAAGCTCAGGGTCGAAGTGATCCAATTACTGAAGGAGTTCAAGGACTGCTTTGCATGGGATTACGACGAGATGCCTGGTCTCGACAGAAGATTGGTAGAACTTCAGTTACCAATCAAACCTGGGAAAAAGCCTTTCAAACAAACTCCAAGACGCTTCGCTCCAGAAATACTGTTGAAGATCAAAACGGAAGTCGAAAGACTGCTGAAGTGCAAATTCATATGAACTACGAGGTATGTCGAATGGATTGCAAACATTGTGCCAGTTATTAAGAAAAATGGTACATTGAGGGTGTGCATAGATTTCAGAGATCTGAATGCTGCGACACCCAAAGATGAATATCCTATGCCTGTGGAGGAAATGCTTGTCGACTCTGCCGCTGGCCACGAATACCTGAGCATGCTCGACGGTTACTCAGGATACAATCAAATTTTCATTGCTGAAGAAGATGTGTCGAAAACAGCTTTTCGATGCCCTGGGGCCTTAGGCCCTTACGAATGGGTAGTGATGCCTTTTGGCCTAAAAAACGCTGGGGCAACATATCAGCGAGCAATGAACTCTATCTTCCATGATTTTATTAACACTTTCATGCAAGTATATATTGACGATATTATTGTAAAATCTGTTTCCAGGAAGAACCATATAGACCACCTTCGACAATCATTCGAAAGAATGAGAAAGCATGGTTTGAAGATGAACCCTTTGAAGTGTGCGTTCTGTGTGAAAGCTGGAGATTTCATGGGCTTCGTCGTCCACAAGAAAGGAATCGAAATCAACCAGAACAAGACGAAGGCAATCTTGGAAGCGAAAGCGCCAACAAACAAGAAGGAACTGCAATCTCTGCTGGGCAAGATAAACTTCTTAAGGAGATTTATATCTAACCTAAGTGGAAAAGCGCAAGCCTTCTCACCCTTACTTCGATTGAATAAGGAAGGGTTCGAGTGGGGGCAAGAGCAACAAGAAGCCTTCGACAAGATCAAGGGGTACCTCACCAAGCCACCTATTTTGGTGCCTCCTTGTAGAAATAGGAGTATGAGATTGTACATAGCTGCATCCAATAAAACTTTAGGAAGCATGTTAGCCCAAGAGGATGAAAATGGAGTCGAAAGACCCATTTACTACCTTAGCAGAGTTTTGAACGATGCAGAAACTAGATATAGCGAAGTTGAAAAATTATGTCTATGTCTTTATTTCTCTTGTACAAAGCTCAAACAATATATAAAACCAGTTGATGTGTATGTTTCGTCCCATTCTGATGTTTTCAAATACATGTTGTCGAAACCCATCTTGCACAGTCGAATTGGCAAGTGGGAGCTAGCATTAACTGAGTATTTGTTAACCTTTATGCCTCTCAAGGCAGTAAAAGGACAAGTGGTAGTAGACTTTATAGTCGACCACTCAATTCAGGTACAAAATATAAATTACTTGGAGATAGAACCCTGGAAATTTTACTTCGATGGTTCCAGCTATAAAGATGGAACGGGAGTAGGGGTCTTAATTATTTCTCCAGAAAAAATTCCAACAACATTCAAGTACAAGATAGAAGGTACTTGTTCGAACAATGAGGCTGAATATGAAGCTCTAATTACTGGCCTTGAAATACTGTTGGAATTGGGGGCAACTCGAGTCGAAATAATGGGAGACTCAGAGTTAGTCATTAAGCAAATCACAAAAGAGTACAAATGTATAAGAGAAAATCTCATTATGTACTTTGTGATAGCAAATCGTTTATTGAAAAAATTCGAAGTGGTTAATATTCGACACATACCTAGATTGGAAAACCAAATAGCCAATGATTTGGCACAAATTGCATCTGGGTATAGGATTTCAAAAACGATATTACAAAGAGCAATCAAAGTCTGAGAAAAAATGACAGCAACCAGCTTGTCTCCAACTGATTTGGAATCGACAAGACTAGGATATGCCGATCAAAGGGATTTCGAAATTTTGTTCATAGACAATTTATCGGAGCAAGATTGGAGGAAACCCATTGTAGATTATCTACAAAATCCAGCAGCTTTGACAGAATGAAAATAAAATATAGGGCGTTAAGTTACGTACTCATGGGGAATGAGTTATTTAAAAATACGCCTGAAGGGGTATTATTAAAATGCTTGAGCGAAACCGAAGCATACATAGCCCTTTCCACTACGCATGCTGGAGCATGTGGGGCTCACCAAGTAGGTCATAAGATGAAATGGTTATTGTTTCGACAAGGACTATATTGGCCCACTATCTTGAAAGATTGTGTCGAGTTCGCGAAGGGTTGCCAGGAATGCCAAGTCCATACTGGTATCCAACATGTACCAGCAAGCGAGCTTCACTCGATAGTGAAACCTTGGCCTTTTAGAGGATGGGCGTTGGATCTTATTGGAGAGATTCGACCAGCATCATCGAAGAGCCAGAAATATATACTGGTAGGCATTGATTATTTCACTAAATGGATCGAAGTTATCCCTTTAGTCAACGCAGACCAAGAAAATGTCATTGAATTTATTCAAAAGAACATTATCTACAGATTTGGAATCCCTGAGACTATAACAACTGTCAAGGGTCAGTGTTCACTGGTCGAAAGATGCAGGAATTCGCGCAAGAAATAGGCTTTAGACTCCTAACATCAACGCCTTATTACGCGCAGGAAAATGGTCAAGTCGAAGCGGCGAATAAAATAGTGATTGGCCTGATAAAAAATCATGTAGGAAAGAAGCCAAAAAATTGGCACAAAACGTTAGACCAGATCTTGTGGGCTTGTCGAACATCCCCAAAGGAAGCCACAAGTACAACACCATATCGGCTAACTTACGGTCATGACGCAGTATTGCCAGCAGAAATTTGTCTTCAATCAGCAAGGGTTCAAAGACATCAAGATATCCCCCCTGAGGTTTATTGGGATATGATGTTAGACGAATTGGTAGATTTAGACGAAGAAAGACTACGAGCTCTCGACCTACTGAGAATTCAGAAGAAAATAGTGGAGGACTCTTACAATAAGAAAGTAAAACCTAAGGCATTCTCGCCTGAAGAACTAGTTTGGAAGGTAATTCTTACCATGGATCGAAAAGATCGAAGCATGGGAAAATGGTCACCCAAATGGGAAGGACCCTTCAAAATTATTCAAACTTTTTCTGGTGGAGCATATGAGGTCGAAGAGTTAAGCGAAGATAAAAGACTCTTGAGAGTAAACGAAAAATATTTGAAAAAATATAAACCCATGCTCCAAGAGATCAAAATAAATAACGATTAATGATTAAGTTAACAATAAAGCCAAAATGGAAAATAACATTAATAAGCCAAAATGGCTACAAAAATTACAGAATATTCGAGTACATGGTCAATGAAGTACAAAGCAAATTAAAAAGGGACGGAAGCTTTGAGACGAAGACATTTTGCTCGCTGTAACTCCATTCGCTTGTTGCACAAACCATTCGCCTAAGAGATTTTGGAAATCTGGTCATCTAGAGCCTGGGCCTTTTCAGCGAACTCTAGGCCTCGAGCAACTTCATCTTGGCTCTCCGCGTCTGAAACAGTCGAAAAAAGTTCTTCCTTGCGCTTAGTATTAGCGTTTAACCAGGCTTCCAACTCCTCCATCTGCGCCCGTATAGAGGCATTATCCTGATCGATGGCTTCGATTTCCTGTTGCTTGGACGTTCTCTGTTTCGACAACTCTTTAATTCGAGAGGTCGATTCAGCTACTTCAGTCCAAGCAGCAGAACTCTTGCCATGCAGCATTTCGAGTTGGTTGTTGAACCCCCTTCGACGATTGTAATCCGCAGAGGCTTGGTCAATAATGGAGTATAACTCCAAGATGAAGCCGGAAATCTCTGGAGAAACAGCAAGCAAATCGACTGCACCCAAGACAGCCCCCAAACAAGATTGGGCAGTAGGATCCCCCTCCAAAGCCTTCATTAGGTCCCTCTTGAAGAATTGAGCCTTAACTTTCTTCAAGACCTCATGGAGAGGAGAAGTCGAAGTAGACTTCCCTGATGCAGTAGAAGCATCATGACTAGGGTCAGATGAATTTTCCCTACTCTCAACGATGGCATTCATATAGCCAATTGGATCATTTTGCTTCAAGAGAGCCAAGTCCTCTTAAAACCTGGGCTTTGCCGAGGTAACCTTTTCTGTTTCGGCAATGTTGGCTTGGGGTTGAACATTTTCAGTAGCATCAGCGTCAACATGACCCTCTTCATCATGTTGCTCTTCTGTCTCGTTGACCACTTGAACCTCCTCCTGGTGATGCTCCTCAGGGGCACCCCCTGTCTCAGCAGGTAACTCATCATCCACCAGTTCCTCTTCGCGTTGTCTGCTATGGTCAGCAGAGTCCTGCGGCTCCGAAGTTTGATTCACTTTGTTAGCAGAACTGATGAAAGAAGAAGGATTGTAGGTGGGTTCCGCTGCGCTATTTACGAAGGCACCGGAACCTTCGACAGGATGCCCAGCTGGCGCTGAAGTGCCAGCCGTTCCTGAAAGTAGAAAAAAAAACTCTGATTAGAGAGATGCACAATCGAAGGTGATCATCGACACTTAAGTTAAAAGTGGTCGGAGACATTACCTGTAAAGGAACCTCAGCCCTAGGGCTAGAGTTGTTGCTCTCAACAGGATTACTGAGCAAGACATTTAGCTCCTCCTCTGTGGGTTCTTCGATAATCACAGGGGGCGGCCTGGGTTTATTCCCTGTGACTTTAGTTCTTATCACAGGTCGAGGTTCAGGAGCAGGAGCAGCCTTTTTCAGCTTTCCCCATTTGAGAGGAACAAGAGGAGATTCCTCCTCTTCGCCACTCGAAGTTTCGACCGTTAATATGGGTCGCTTCTTAGGCGCAAGTTTCTGAAAATCCCAAACGGGGTCAATTTAAAACACAACATCGAAAACCAGGATGTTTAAAACCAAAGAGGGAAACAAGGAAAAATTGTTACCTGTACTGGAGGTTTTGCAGAGGGACCTCCACCCTGATTGTTGTCTGTGGCCTTCTTAGCCACAGGTTTTCGAACAACTGAAAGAGAAACGTTCACAAGTTATAATTGACAGATATAAGTCGAAATGAAAAGACAAATATAATTTGAAGAGGGAACGTACATTTCTTTATTTTATCGAGGACCATGACGAAGGACTTCTTGAGTTCGTCTGCAAAGTCCTTCTCGTCGAAGAACTCTTCGACGTAATATCTCTTCCACCAGTCTTCAAAGGCTGGTGAACAGAGGAAGTTGAGTTGGTAGTCGAACAATGATAGTACGGTCCGACCAACGTACCTACTAATATACCTAGTCGCGGCGTCTTCAGAGTAGTCATTGGAAAAGAACAACAATGATTTCTCCCGAGGATAAATCGGAGAAGGAAGCGATTGGATAATGCCAAATTGTCGAGAGACAAGATTCGGCTGGTAGGCAATCAGGCTCAGCTGATTTTTCGAACTCTTGAAACGCAACGGCATTATCCTTGGGGTGAGAAACGCTTCCCACATTGTTGTATGCTCTTCGAAGTGAGGATCCTCTGGTGATTTAGGATGGGGCCTGGTAAACCATCATGGACCACACTTTCGATCGGCGAAAGGGGCCATGGTCGAAGTGAATTTCTTCCTCCCCGCAAACATCTGAACGAAGTTTGCGAAGGTCTTTTGTAATTCCAGCCCATCCTCAGTAGGAGTCAATAAGGCGAGCCTGGTGCCTTCAACGCGCCTTCTGGCTATCTCAGGAGCCTTTTCATCTATTTGAGTCTTCTGGGGTAGAAAAGACTCGAAAGTGGCATTCAGCCAGAGTTGAAGTAGCCAGAAGGGACCAGCAAGCAGCAGGCTGGCTCTATTTTCGATTACTTTTAATTGAGCCGCTCCATTGCTTATCGACTCGTACAAGTTCGCCAATATTAATTCAGCCAAACAGATGTTTTGGCCGTGATGAGGCTGAGTAGCGAGGGTGACCATCTTCTTCGTCACCTGCAGGGATTTCGTGCAGAACACGAAGTGCGACAGCCAAAGGGCTAGAAACGCGATGTGCTCCACATCAGTCACCGCAGTCGTTGATTTGTCGTGGTAATGACTGGTGTAAGTGGTGTAGGTGGGTTTGGTAGCAGAAAACCCAATCTGGTCTTCAGACATTTCCTCTGGGTCGAAGTAGTCCCCAGTTGGTCGAAGACCAGCAATTGCGGCCACATCGAAGAGAGTGGGCGTAACCATTCCACAAGGCAAGTGGAAGGTATAGTGAGTGTAGTCCCAAAACAGCAATGAAGCTACCAGCATGTCAGGACAGTAGTTAAGACCAGTTTTGAACAACATGACTAGGTCATAAATGCCCATGCCTTTCCAAATCGAAGCCTGGCACTCCTCCATCTTGTTGAGCCAAGCGGTATATTCTGGTGTAAGGCTAGGGCTAGATCGAAAAGCCCTAACCCCCCTGTTAAAAAACCGAAGATCTATTTTCTCTTTCGCAGGATCTTCAGTATCATCTTTCACCTTCTTTGAGCACCCAATGGGTTTGAGTGCCTCATGCGCGGGGAAGAAACTCTCAATTTTTGTGGGGTCAGTAATGCATGTTGAAAGAGGGCCTGACATGGAAAAAACCTGGTTGGAATACCCAACGGGAATCAGCAGTTAAGAGCTATAGGTTTTGCGCTCAGCATCACCCATGGGTTCAGGAACCCTTCGCATTCCCATAGAATTAACTACCGGAGCAGTTGAGAACGTTTCTAGTTGAGCAGTCTTGGAGAGAATGCTAGCTGTGATCGGTGGATCTGGAACTGACTGTTTAACGCTGGTTCGCGAAATGTCGCGGAAGCAAGAGTCGCCACCGTCTTTTATTTTCTCCAAATGGAAAGGACAAAAGCACAGAAAAATTCCTTATAGAGATTGCTCTCGATTCGGGAGGTAGATTATAGAAAGGGAAGGTGTTAGCACCCTTTCTATCCATGGTTATCCATGGGCTCTTAGGTACTTGCTCATTTGTGTTTTCAAAATTGTTTGTTTGCTTTTCAACTGTGGGTTTTAAAAAAGTTTCTTTGAAAATTCCAGTTCGACTCTTGTATCGGTCCTCAAGAGTGTTTGAAAAATTGCTTTCGAAAGCTTTTTGAAAAGGTGTCGGTGTGAAAAGTATTTTTTGAATTTGTTTTGAAATTAGAGCAAGTATCTAGAGTCGTCTACCTACCCTAAGGAATTCGTCTGTGTAAATGTCCTTAAAGTAGTGCCATCCCACCATTGAGAGGTAGGTAGCACCACCGTTGGAGTTGTTCGGGTCAATTCGAGGTTCGGGACATGGTGATCACCAGAGAAATAGGAAGATACCTTAGAAGCTACCCTCATGCCAGGTTCCCGGATCATGAGGACTTACTAAAACATCCTCTACTCGACGATCACCTTTCGAGAGGCAAGGCAACAGTGAGGCGTACCCTAGGGGTGGTGTGTGATTTGTGTGTCATGTTCATTTATTTTTGTCTTGTCATGTATTGGCGATCTACGCGTTGTTTTTATTTTGACATTCATTCTTGCATGCAAATTTATTAACAGTTAAAAAAAGATGCGGAAATTAAAGGTTCCTACGCTATTACAAAGGCGCGGGTCCACATCGCCAAATTAAATCCAGGACCCGATTTGACATAAAATAAAGTAAAGTGCGAGAAATATAAATATCGAATTTACATGGCTTTGGGAGAATTACATGAATATTATAAGAACGAACATAAAAAATGCGAAAGAGAATTAAAATCGAAAGCGAGGGCGTTGGACCCTTTTTAATGAAATTAAATTGCGATTAACCAATTAATTAAATTAAAATAAAAAGAAAAGATTTTTTAGAGTTTTTGGTATTTATGGATTTTTATGAGAGAATTAAATGAAATTTTAAAACCTAAGTCTAGTTATTTTTAATTTATTAAGAAAAGCATTAAAATTTTATCTAAAATTAACCTAATTCAATTTTATTTACACAAAATAAATAATTAATTATTATAATGGTAAAAGAAAAGTAAAAGATAAAAAGAGATTAAAACCCTAATTCTACAATTTTTAAGTTTATAAAAAAAACATTAAAATTAATCCTAGGATAAAAGAACTAAATTAATTGATAATATTTATTTGCAAAAATAACATTAAATAAAATATATTTATTATTTTGTCTTTCTGATTTTTTTTATTATTTTTATGTTAAAAGAAAAATATTGATGGAATTAAATAAAATAGAGAGAAGAATTAAAATGACTAAAAAAAAATAAAAGAAATAGGGAGAAGAAGGCAAACATGGGGGGTTTGTAGGCCCATTTGGAGGTATAATTCAGTAATTCTGGCCCAATAGACCCTGGCCTCTTTGACTTTTCTTGGGAGCGTGTGTACGCGTTGACTGGTGAGTATGACGTTCATCAAATCTGAGCCCTTGGATGGACGTTCTGGGACATGTGGCATGCTGAGATTATGGACGTATGACGAATCATGGGATTGAAGCTGCATAGGATTATATTGAAACAAAATATATTAAGAATATGGGGGGACCTGGGATTCGAACCCAGGTCCCAGTGCTTTATGAGACAACGCCTTAACCATCTGTACCAACCACGCGCTTTGTTTATTATACGACAAATAAATAATATCAGTCAACACAAGGGTTAGTGATATTTTTCCGCGCGAAATTCAAACGCTCCACTCATTGGCCTACACATCACCATCTTCTCCAATGGCTTGCTGTATCTGAAACAAAACAAATTGAATAGCGGGGGTTTTAAACCCCCACTAAATAGCAAGCACCAAAAATAGCGATTAGGATTTAACAAAATATAAAAACAGCGCGATGGGTGTTTTGAACTCCTTGGAACGTCACGGTTTTAATGGTGCAAGCCTCGTGTTCTGATTTTGCCCTATGCCAGAATCCCCAATTCAAGGTTTCTGAAAACCTAGAAAGCTTCAATGGTGGATCCTCCAATTTTGCACGAAAACTCAATTAAAATATATGGTTAGCTTTAGAATGAATCAATTAGTATAAATCAACAAAGAAAATGCAATGAGGATGCTTAAAAATTGAAACACGAATCTGCATAAAGTGTCAGAAACTTTGAGTTCTATGTACCAATTCTGGATGCTATGGACGTGGAAAAGTGTTCAGTCAGGTTCAATGATGTCTTGGCAAGCTAATGGGATCAATCTTTTCCTCTGAATCGTCCTCCAAGGCAATTTTCAGTTTTGGATTTTTTTGATAAAATTGCAAAGTTCTTTCTTCAGATGGGGCGCAGCTTAGAGGTCTCTTTGCATTAGGTTTTGATCACACTTATATGAGGATGGATTAGGGTTGAGTTTTTGATCCAAAAAATCCTTGCATTGATGGAATGAATATTTGATTTCAATGGCATAATCTTTCAAATCTTTTTCACATGTTTTTGATTCCAATCATGGCAAAACCTTCCAATTTTGGTTATGCACGAATCTTGAGCCTTTAAGGAGAGTTTATTCTGCACAAAAAGATTTAAAAACTTTGGTTTAGTATTTTTCCATATTTTATTTAATTTAAATGAATTAGTTGTAATTAAAAATTCAAATAAATAAATAAAAATGATGAATAAATCCCCGTTGGGCCAAATGGTCGTGCACATGCTTTGGATGATGAATCTTGGAAGAAAATGTGGCCCATTAGCAATTTTAAGGCATTTGAAGCAAAGTTGACTTTTCAAAATACCCAAAAATTTCCCAACTTCCACAAGGTATATCTTGCTCAATTTTTAAGCTTTGATCATGTTCTTGGACATTTTGGAAAGGTCTTGAAGTTCTCTAACCAATGCCTTTGGTCCCATGTCATTTTGATTTACCAATCTCAAGTTATGGCCTTTGACTTAAAGTCCCTTTTTGTTGACTTTTGAAAATGACCTATAATGTTGAAATTGATAACTTTTTGTGAGAGAATTTCTTGGACTTGAAGTGTGAAGATGAGTTGTAGGAAATGTCTTTATCTTCAAAATGAGCTTTGGATGGAATTTTTCTGATAAACCATGTGGAAGTTATGCCTTGGTCAAGTTACAGTTGACTTTTTCAACTGTCCAAATATGGCAACTTTTGCATCTTGAGACTTTTTGAGCCAAGCTTTGAGAATCATGATCAAGAATTGATCAAATGATGTTTGTGGCTTCAAAATAAGATGTTGACTAAAAATTTGAACTTTTGACTGTCAAATGACCATTTTGCCCCTGCAGTTGACTGTAGTGCAATTAGGGTTTCTGACTGTGCAATCTTGTGCTGTAAGTCTTGAAACTTGGTATGAGGATGCTTGACCATGTTTATAGGCATGTGGGACTTGATTGGACCCTTGGAAACTTCATTTTCTTTGTCAGAACCAAAACCCTAATTTTGATTGTTAGGAGGCCCTTGAACTGTGCAACCCTTGGAGAGATTTTGAAGCTTTGACTTGGCAAATCTTGAAGAATATGGGAGGGCAAATTTTGGGGTACAACACTAGCTCTTGGGGCATTGGGAGCACGAGTAAGTGAAGCCATTTTTCGTTTAAATGAGGGTGAATGAAGGATAAAGATTACTGGATTTGGAGAGGAAGAAGCAAAGGGCTGTTTGCAAAAGATTTCGTTTGATCGAAGGTTTGGATGCAAGAAAGCGTAAAGAGTCCAAATGAAGCACTTAGTGCTATTTATAGTGATTGGAAAATCACATGGCTTGAGGTCATTTAATGCCACAGACGGGAGTGGGGCACGTGGCACGCATTGGCGTTGTAACCGTTCTGGAAAACGGAAACGTTGCAGCATGCTTCCTCGATTTCAAAGAATGGTCATGATGACAGCGTATGAAGGGCCATCGTGTGTGCGAAGTGCCTTACTGAAGTGACATCTTGGGAAAAGTTGAAATGATGATTTTTGATATTGTCAGATGGTTGGTAGGAGACGAAAAGCGCACAAACTAATTTGTGGCTGAGAGTGAAGGACAGGTGTCGAATGGAATATCAAAGAATGCCTCTTTCTTCTAAGCGTAGAAATAAGACATTCTTGGGGGGCAATTTGTTGGCTCCTAAATTCGACATCCATGTTCTATTATCATATGGATCATTAATTATGAGTTAGAAGAGTTTCCTACACAAGAAGGCTTCGATCAGCTGATCACATCGAAGGCTTATCAAAGAATGACAAGATACTTAGAGAAATTTCTCTAAGTTGGAATCATGTTGTTTTCAACGTCGAAGGAGCAACCTTTGGACCAAGGTCCCTGAGGCCCAAGATCGAACGGTTTGAATTTCGAATTGTTGGAGGGAAAACGGTTCCCAGAAGTTACCAAGTGCAACGTGGCGTGGAAGTAGGCGTCGAGGGTTGTGAACGTGCCATGTGGGGTCACCTCGAAGCGATGTAACTGCCCAGCAGTTACTTAGGATTTTTAGTATAAATACTAAGTGTTCACGTAGTTATTGTGGGTGTTCATCATTGTATACAAGTCACTCATTTAGATTCAAGTACCCAGCGTGAAAGAAAGAATCATTGAGAATGTATGTGTGAAACACCATTTACCTTAATCGAAATCTTTTACATTCAAGCAATTTATCGCTTTCACTTATTTACCTCAGTCGAAGTCATTTATTTAACAAGCCTTTAATGCTTTTATTTACTTTATCAAGATTTTCTCCATGCAATTTACTTAAAGTGTCTCTACCTTACTTGCTTTAATCACCATTAGAATTAGTCGAAACTCTCTATTTTAAAGCATTTAAACTCTCTAAAATCAACCATGTCTTAGGATCAATCTGATTGATCCTGCGAGTCACTAAATAAGTTACCTTTTGGAAGATCAGCGGTTGTTTACCATTTTTCACGGTAAACACAACCATATCGAATGTACAAGATACAATATTTAAAAGTACAATAATTGAAATAAATACAATAAATAAATGTAAATAAAATGTATTATGCCAAAATGTTTTTAGTATGTAAAAAGTCTTTTTTTTAATGTAAAGTGTATATAAATAAAATGTAAATTTTAATTATTTTCTATTTAGGGCTAAAAACCCTAATTCCTAATAAATAATATTATTTATTAATTTTATACAAATATATATTAACAAAATAAAAATATATTGTAAAAAATGTTTTTTAGTGTAAAATATAAATAAAAATGAAAATGTGATATTTTTGTATTTTTTAACCTAATTATTTAATAACAAGTATATATATATATATATATATATATATATATATATATATATATATATATATATATATATATATATATATATATATATATATATATATATATATATATATATATATATATATATATATATATATATATATATATATATATATATATATATATATATATATATATATATATATATATATATATATATATATATATATATATATATATATATATATATATATATATTTATTTATTTATTTATTTATTAAACATTAAATGTACAAAGATAAAAATTAATTATTTACAAAAAATGAATATTTTCAAGAAAATGTTTTTAAATGAAATAAATGAAAATAAGTATATCTTTTGTATTATTTTTGAGTTTTGTTTTAAAAAAGAAAATAGTTTATTTACATAAGTATACTTAATAAAATAAAATAAATATCAAATAAATATGAAAAAATATAGAAAATTATTTTTGGCATTTTTTATATTTATACAAAAAATAATAAATTCAGAATAAAAAATAAAAATGTATAAAATGAAAAATATTAAATAAATGGGCCAGGGGGGTGTAAACAGAACATATGGGTGTTAAAAGTGAAAACACAACAGGCCCAGCCCACCAGACTTCTTCTTCTTCCTCTCGTTCAAAAACGCGCGCTTCTGTGTATCAATGTCGAACTCCTGATTCTTTGATTTTTTTACAAAACTCATAACATGAACATTGTAGAGAATTAAACAACGAATTCAACCATATAAAAAACTTGGATTAACTCTCAAAGACCAGAGAGAATTTCTCTGGCCCTAATTTTTAACCTAGTTTTTTCAGAAAGTTCATGAGTGAAATTCTCTCAGCACGATTAATGTAAATGAAAGCTAAGCATATGTATGGCTTCAGGGCTATGAGTACAACATATTTCATTCACAAAGCTAAGCCTAACCATTCCTAAATAGAGAGTTAGAAGTCCATGAAATACCTGTTTCAGTTGACTTCGAGCTGGACAATGTAGCAATCTTCAATGGTGTTTGAGCTTCTGTTGAGCTTGCCTGAGGTCCAAGGAAGCTTCTCCAATGCTTGGCTTGCCTTGAAACAACTTGAATTGTGCTGTAGAACTCAACCTGCAGAGCTTTGAAATGAAAATGGCAAAGTGTGTTAGAGGTGTTACAGCTTGCAATGGGGGCTTGGGATAGCTCAGGTGAGTTGATTGAAAGGTGTTGGAACTATCTTGGGACAAAACGCACGATGGAAATTGGTTGTGGCTTGCAAGATGCAGAAACTGCTCTGTTTTGCATAAAAACAGTGATTCTGAATATGAGGAGGTTTGAGGGATGAAAGGGTCATGCTTTAGGCTTGTTGGTATGTATGGAACCTGTTCACTAAGTTCTTGTAAGCTTCTGTTCACAGATATGAGAGGTTCCTTATGTTTTGCCACTTTTCTTCTACTTGAAGCAAGAGAATGGAAATGATGTTATAGCCCTGTACAAGCCCTCCTATCATGCTGCAACTTTTGTTCTTGGTTACTGGAATTAGTGGACTTGATCTTGCCTCAAAGATCTGGCCCCATGTCTCAAGGATTTGGTTTTGACATAAAGTGAAGTTAGGCAAAAATGGCATTGTTGCTTTTTCCTTTTAAGGCTTAAACTAATGTATAATGTCCTAATGACCAAGACAATACCTTAATACAATGGATATGCATTAAATTAAGTAGTGCAAATTGGTTTTGAGGCCTTTAATGTTGAACCAACCTAGCTAGATCAGAATTGCAAGTTGTTATGAACATGTATTGGCCATGGACAAAGGTGAGTTTTTGCCAACTTCAAGCATTCGATTATCTCTAACCACAAGGGTGTTTGAGGAGTTCTTGGACAGTTTGGAAATCTTGGAATATGTACTACAATCCATATTTGTAATGCAACTTTAAAATCCAAGTGGAACTATGTGAAAAATGGCCAAGAAGATGGGTCCAAATCCTGTCAAGATTAGGGCAAATTTTCTCTAAGTTAAAAGTTTTAGGTACCCTTGTTACAAAAATCATAACTTGAGATACAAGCTTCTTTTGAGAAAACTTTGTGAATCAAAGTTGTAGACTTTGTGATGGACTACAACTTTCATGTTTCAAGTTTTGTTTGAATCCATTTGCATCTTGGTGAAAAAATGGGACAAAGATAGGAAAAAATAAGAAAATTTCCTAACTTAGAAAATTTCTAAGTTATGAAAATTTTCCATTTTAAACCCTAATTTGCATTTTTGGGTTTCTTGATGAACAAGTTTCATAATTTGACATGTCTTGATGAAAAATAACTCTTGGCACTTGAATTTGACCAAAAAGTCATAGTTTGACTTTTCAGTATACAGTCAAATTTTGATCAATTGACTGAAAAATTCATCTGTCAATCCTATGCAATTGAGATCTTCTGAACTTGTTGAATGGGTCAAGACAATGTCATTGATTCCTTGTGTCCATGGTTGAGCTTGATTTGCCATTGGTTAGGTCAAACAGTCAAAAATTGCCTTTGTGCAGTCAAAACCCTAAAAATGACCATTTTGCCCTTTTGATGATCTGATCAAATTTCTTGTGGAATTGTGATCCAAACTTGATCAAATGGTTCATATGTGTTCATAATGTTGATGTGGGTCAAATTTCATGAGGTTTGACTGTCAATTGGCCACAGTTGACTTTTTCCCCAATACAGCTGATTTCTAGGTCAACTGTCCAATTGACTGAGCAAAGATTTGATTCAAGGCTTGAAACTTGGTATGGACAAACTTGTGAGTCCAAAATGAAGTATGAAAGTCACTTTGGACATTGTGGGTCAAAATATCCCTATGCAAACTCAAACCCTAATTTAGGTCAACAGTGCAAGGAGGTGTCTTGAGCGGAGCAAACCCTAGCTTGATCTTGAGTTCCAAGGGCTTTGTGATGAGAAATGTTGATAAAAGGAGAGGGCAAATTTTGGTGTACAACAATTTCCCCTGTTCAATCTTCTTGAACCTGAAGAGTTAGATTGGCAAGTTTTGCCTTTCGCGACTCGAAGGTAGAGGAAGATTGGACACTAGAGTGCCCGTAAATTTGCACTCGCCAAAATATTATTGAGGGAATGGGCTTAAAGATGCCATTTGGAGATGGTCGAATATTGCTGGAGATGGGCTTAAAGATGCCATCCTATAGTGTTTGTTGAACTGTAATGTTGTAGGTTAGGAGAATGAGCATCAAAATGGTATCCGCGTCTGGAATGCACTTGAACTGTATCTGGAGACTGAGTTTATATGAGCAAAAGAATGGCGTCCACGTCCGGGGCGTATCTGAGTTGTAACTGTGTTTGAATGTTGAATGAATATCAGAATGTCTGCCGTGTCTGGAGTGTATCGGTATTGTATCCAGGTAACAGAGAAATATTTGTGTATGGAGCAACTGTGTGTTGGGGATAAACTCTTAATGAGTGACAGAATGGCAACCGCGTCTGGACTATATCTGAAGTTGAGATCTGTATGAGTAGTAGAATGACTTCCGTGTCCAGAGTGTATCTGTACTGTAACTGGGATCTAAATACATGACAGAATGACTTCCGTGGCGACTGCACTGAGGGAATCAAACTGTTGGTGTAAGGGTCAGAATGGCATCCGTGTCTGGAGCATATTTGAAGTTGATAATTGAATCTGAATGGGAGATAGAATGGCCACCGTGTCTGGAGCGTATCTAGTCTGTATCGGATTGCTGAAGTCTGAATGAGTAGTAGAATGACCGCCGTGTCTGGGGTGTATCTGTACTGTATTTGACTTGAAACTCCGAATGAGTAATAGAATGACCGCCGTATCTGGGGTGTATCCATATTGTATCTGAATAATTGTTAATGATAGTCTTTTAATCTTATCCTGAAAAGGATAAAATGTTAGCTAAAACACAAAGTTATGTTGCATGATATGTATGATGCAATGAACTGTATTTCATCAATGTTTATGATATATGAATGTAATGGTTATGCATGTAAGCTGAATAGTCGTCTTGTTGAGGAAGATAAAATCCGGATAATTTGAAATAATGAATTCTTTGACTGCTGCCGGGGAAAATAAATCCTTGATCGATGCTGAGGATTTGAAGATGAGAAACCCTTGCTGACTGCTTGGGGAATAAGGGAAACTCTGAAAAATCTCTACTGGGGAGTTAAAACCTGGGAGACCTCTGCTGGAGACATGAGACTGAGAATCTTCAATCTGCTGGGAAATAAATCTGTGGGGAAATGCTCACTATTCTGGCTCTGCCGGGGATAGGATTTTCAGGGTTTTTGGACTCCACTAGGGATCTTGAAACCTGACTCTGATGGGAATTTTGAAATTCAGCTTAGCTGGGGAATCAAGCTTTAGAAAGCAACGGCTCTGTCGAGGATCTTGAAGCTTAACCCCGCTGGGGAAATATATTCCAAATTTAGCTTTGTTGAGGATTCGAATGATGTATCGTAGGGGATTTCTTCTGAAATGGCATAAAGATATCTTCCTACACCTTCAACTTATCAGTAACTATCTTTTTTTCAATTTCGTTTTATTTGTAAGCAGTGATTATGTTCAAATGCATATGCCTTTTTAACAAAACATTGGACATTTTCAAATAAAACATAAGTGTAAAAAGCAAGCAAATTTCTGCACTTCGAAGTATATTTGTATTTAACTTTGGTGAGTATCTTTGTACAAAGGAGACAAACACCCTAGTAAGAGAATGTTGTCATAAAATAAAAAAAAATTATACAAAAGAAAGATGGCTATGTGTAACCATTCCATGGGATTCCCATTCTGCTATAGCCTTCACAACTCTGAATATCTTGTCCATTCACTGCTTCGTCCGTCGACGACTGGATTGATCAGAGGCTTGGAGCTTGTCTGGTGAAGAGATTGTCCTTTAAAGTGATCCGACAAGACACAGTCATACGCTTTAATTCCCTAACTTTTTCCTGAATCGCCCTTTCGGGTTTTCGATCCACCAGGAAACCCTTTTTTGCCCAAGTCGCCCTTTCGGGTTTTCAACTTGCCGGGTGTACAAATTTTTTTTGTCTTATCCCTAATTTTTGCTGAACCGCCCTTTCGGGTTTTCGGTTCACCGGGATGCCCATTTTTGCCCAAGTCGCCCTTTCGGGTTTTCAACTTACCGGGTCATTTTATGCGTAGTATCTTTTGACTATGTCTGCGTTCGCAGGGTGTGGCAAGTCATCACCGTCCATGGTGGTCAGAATCATTTCCCCACCAGAAAAGATGCTCTTGATTATAAATGGTCATTCGTAAGTAGGATTCCACTTTCCCCTGGGATCACTTTGCGGTAAGATGATCCGCTTGATTACAAGATCTCCGACTTGATATACCTGACGCCTGACTTTCTTGTTGAAAGCCTTGATCATCCGTTTTTGATACGTCTGACCATGGGAAACAATAGTAAGTCGCTTCTCGTCGATCAAATTGAGTTGATCAAGTCGGGTCTGAATCCAATCGTCTTCACTCAAACCGGCATCCTTCATAATCCTTAAAGAAGGAATCTGAACTTCCATAGGCAAAACAGCCTCCATGCCATATACTAAAGAAAATGGGGTTTCCCCTGTTGAAGTACGTGTCGTGGTACGATATCTATGCAGAGCAAACGGTAACATCTCATGCCAGTCTTTGTAGGTGACTGTCATCTTTTGAATGATCTTCTTGATATTTTTGTTCGCGGCTTCAACAACACCGTTCATCTTCGGCTGATAGGGAGATTAATTGTGATGATAAATCTTGAACTGTTCGCATAGAGCGGTGATCATAGTATTGTTCAAATTTGTACCGTTGTCTGTGATGATCCTGTCGGGGATACCATACCAGCATATGAGATTCTGCTTGATGAAGCGGGCAACCACATTCTTTGTAACTGAGGCACAGGAAGCTGCTTCGACCCATTTGGTGAAGTAATCAATAGCCACCAGGATGAAGCGATGTCCATTGGACGCCGTGGGCTTGATCTCTCTGATCATGTCAATGCCCCACGTTGTGAATGGCCAAGGAGCTGTCAGAACGTTGAGAGGAACAGGAGGAATATGTACCTTGTCGGCATAGACTTGGCATTTGTGGCAAGTACATCAATGTTGGTGACAATCAGCTTCCATGGTAGACCAGTAGTAGCCTGCCCTTAGAATCTTCTTAGCCATCGTATGTCCGCTCAAGTGGGTGCCAAATGTACCACTGTGTATCTCAGTCATGATCAACTCTGCTTCAGCTTTGTCCATGCATCGGAGTAAAACACAATCATGGTTGCGCTTATAAAGGATGCCATTGCTTAGGAAGAACTTGGCAGCAAATCTCCTTAAGAACTTTTTTTCATTGACGGAAGCTCCTTCGGGGTATTCTCTAGTCTGGAGATACCCTTTGATTTCATGAAACCAGGGTTGTTCCACTACTTCTTCGGTATTAATCTCATGATAGTGCGCAGGTTCGTCCATTCGCTCGACGGTGATTTGGGGAGCCTCTTTATCCCAATTGAGTTTAAACATGGAAGACATTGTAGCCAGAGCATCTGCTAGCTAATTCTCTTCTCGCGGGAAATGCTCGAAAGTAATCTGCTCGAAATGAGGCAACAATGTCATGACATGTTCTTTGTATGGGATAAGATTACGATGTTTGGTGTCCCACTCTCCTTTGACTTGACTGATAACCAAAGCCGAGTCCCCAAATACGACCAAAGATTTGATCCCCAAGTCTATAGCAGCCTTGAGACCAAAGATGCAAGCTTCATATTCGTCCATGTTGTTGGTACAGCTGAAACAAAGTCGGACAGTGAAGGGTGTATGGCAACCTTCCGGAGAAATGAGTACCGCACCGATACCGTTGCCAAGTGCATTTGAAGCACCATCAAAGTACAGGGTCCATCGGGATCCTTGTTCAGGTCCGTCATACGGTCCGTTACCTTTGATGTTGTCTAATGTCATGATGTCCTCGTCAGGAAAGTCGAATCTCATAGATTGATAATCATCGACGGCTTGATGAGCTAGATGGTGAGCTAGTACACTCCCTTTTATAGATTTTTGGGTAGTCTACTGGATGTCATACTCATTCAGGATCATCTTCCATCTAGAGATTCTTCCAGATAAAGCAGGCTTCTCGAAGATATACTTGATCGGATCCATCTTGGAAATCAGCAAAGTGGTATGAGTCAACATATACTGCCTTAGCCGGCGAGCAGCCCATACCAAAGTGCAGCAAGTTTTCTCGAGCAATGAGTAGCGAGTCTCACAGTCGGTAAACTTTTTGCTAAGGTAATAAATGGCATGCTCTTTTCGACCAGACTCGTCATGTTGGCCCAGTACGCACCCCATTGAGTTATCCAAGACAGTCAGATACATGATCAACGACCTTCCTTCGACGGGTGGCATTAGAATAGGAGGTTCTAGTAAGTACTCCTTGATCTTATCAAAAGCAACTTGACAATCATCGTTCCATTCAACTACCTGATCTTTCTTCAACAGTTTGAAAATTGGCTCCCAAGTAGATGCCAGGTGAGAGATGAACCTCGCAATATAGTTCAAGCGTCCCAAGAATCCTCTAACCTCCTTTTCAGTATGCGGGGCAGGCATTTCTTGTATAGCTTTTACTTTATCCGGATCAACCTCAATGCCCTTGTTGCTGACAATAAATCCCAGAAGTTTACCAGATCTAACTCCAAAAGTGCACTTGCTTGGGTTCAGTCTGAGCTTATACTCCTTCAACCTGGCAAACAACTTTTTCAAATGTTCAAGGTGCTCTTCTTCTGTCTGTGATCGAGCTATCATGTTGTCTACGTAAACTTCGATCTCATGATGTATCATATCATGAAACAAAGCCACCATGGCGCGTTGATAGGTTGCCCCTGTGTTCTTCAGTCCGAACGACATCACTTTGTAGCAGAAGGTACCCCATTGTGTAACAAAGGTTGTTTTCTCCATGTCCTCGGGGGCCATTTTGATTTGATTGTATCCCGAGAACCCATCCATGAAGGAGAACACCTTATGCTGAGCTGTGTTGTCAACCAAGATGTCAATATGTGGCAGCGGAAAATCATCTTTAGGGCTAGCCCTGTTCAAATCCCGATAGTCTACACACATTCTGACTTGCCGTTCTTCTTAGGTACAGGCACGATGTTAGCAACCCATTGTGGATAGGAGGTAACATCCAGAAAGCCAATGTTGAATTGCTTCATTACTTCAGCCTTAATCTTCTCAGACATTTCAGGCCTTATTTGGCGAACCTTTTGCTTGATCAGTGGACAATCTTCTCTTGTGGGGAGACGGTGAACCACGATATCGATGTCTAGCCCTGGCATGTCTTCATAAGACCAAGCGAAGATTTTAACATATTTGTTCAACAACTGCACTAAACGCTCCTTGACACTCGGTTCCAGGTTGGCACCCACTTTTACTTCCTTCCTGTCTTCCTCTGTCCCTAAGTTGATGGTTTCTAACAGCTCTTCATGAGGCAGAATGGCCCTCTCTTCTTGTTGTAGAAATCTGGCTAACTCTCTCGGCACTTCACAATCTTCGTCAACTTTTTACTCAACATGATTGACCAAATCTTCAGAGTTATTGAAGGCTAAAGCAGAATAGTCACCCATGGAATCCGGAGTGGATGGGTACCTGCATTTGTGAGTGTGGGTGTGTGTAAGGGATAGCCATTCTTAAACAAAACAAAAATGCAAAAGGAAAGAAAATGAACACAACAGTTTATAGATGAAAAACGTCCAATGATTCATTAAAACATGACATATGATTATGAAGAAAATCAAGCCCTTACAAATGGACCTACATGCCCCGGGCAAGGCATGAGGTGAAAATAGTGTGCAAATTGTTTTAGTTATTACAGACCATAAAAAACGGGAAATTGTTCAAAGATAAAATTACCGGTTGATAAATGTGATAGGAACAAAATCCTTTGCTTCCCAATTGCTCAAACCCCCTTCGACAGTCGGAAAGATCCAGTCTTCAAAATGGCTCTCCTCATCTTCATCTTCTACAACATTGATTCCATGGTGAGAAATCTTGACGGGTGGTCTTCCAATCTTAGAGCGACGCATAGCCTTTTGTCCTGCAGCAGTAAACCCTAAACCAAACTTGTCCGTATTATGGGGAAAGTCAGACAATTGTCCCCATACTGTGCTCTTCCCCTCCTTAATCACAGCCTCTACGTCTTTGAGAGATGCCATCGTAGCCACATGCTTGGGAATTATAGGTACCTCAACCACTGTCTTCGCAACTGCTACCTCAGGAGAAACTTCCTCAAAATGTTGAAAAGGCGTTTTGATGAACTCGCCATCTAACTTAACATATCGAAAGGAATTGAGATGACTGATCATGTACTCTTCCTCGCCGTGCACAATTATGATTTTACCCTTAACAGGGTATTTCAGCATCTGGTGCAAAGAGGATGTAACTGCCCCGGCATAATGGATCCACGGTCTTCCCAGCAAACATGAGTATGACGGACGGATGTCCATTACGTAGAAGGTGGAGTTGAACACTTCGGTACCTACCTTGATAGGAATATCAACCTCTCCATGAACCATTCTTTTGGAACCATCAAAAGCCCTAACGACGATGTTACTAGGTTTGAGGATCAAACCTTCGCAATCCAAACGGTCTAAGGCCTTCTTTGGCAGCACGTTTAGGGAAGAACCAGTATCAACCAAGACATGGGCGAGAGTGGTTCCTCGGCATTCAACTGAAACATGTAACGCATCATTGTGCTTCCTTCCTATGAGAGTTAAGTCAGCGTCAGAAAAGCCCAAGCCATTGTCAGCAGTAAGACTGGCCACACAATCCTGAAATTGGTCAGCCGAGGTCTCTTGGGGTACATGTGCCGTCTTCAAGAATTTAATATGGGCCTTAGCATGGGCCTCTGAACAGAGCAGGAGGGCTAACATTGAAATTCTAGAAGGGGTCTGCCCCAGTTGTTCTACAACGCCGTAGTCACTTTTTCTGATTATTTTAAGGATTTCATCCATTTCCTTCTGAGTGGTTTCGAGGATAACCACAACATGATCCTTCGTCCTGACAGGCATTTCCAGTATCCCCTTACCCTTGTCGGTATTATCAGCAGATGGTCTTTCTTCAGGAGTAACCACTTCTTCAATCACTGGGCCTTACACAGAGGGTCCAACAGGTGCAGAAGCTTTTAAGGGTCTGAAAACTGCTCGAGGGGGAGCAATCTCCGGAGAAAAGATTCGGCCACTGTGGGTTATCTTGCTGGTACCCGCGATGTTCCCTATATCAGGGTCTTCTTCAGAAATCTCTTGGACTGCTTCGATTTGTTTGATGCCGTGGTAGAAGATTTCTCCCCCATAGTTCCACGGTATCATTTTGCTTGATTGGTACGGGATAGGTCCCGACATGGTGATCTTTAAAGGTACACATTCAGAGTTGGGTGTAATCCTGACAGGCCTTTTGCAAGCCTTGGGAGGATTGTCAGAAATGGTTATGATGGCAATATCGTTGGTTGAAGTATCACAAGTATCAGGAGTAATCGGATTGAAAGTGTTAACATGGGTTTTCTGGAAAAGTATCTCTTGAGTATCCATCAGGCGTTGGACACCTGACTTCAACATTGGACAGTCACCTTGAATGTTCAAACAAAAATAACAGTTTTTTCCACAACCAGGAAAGATCCTGGCTCTCAACAAATTTTCTTTAATCACAAGCAATGGAGTCAACAGATTGGAAACATCAGTAACATGGAGGTTTCCCAAAATGGCATGCACATTGTGGCCGTGCTTGGGCATCGGAGCGGATATAACATTGGGCTTCTCAGGAGCGTCAAATTCAACCTCTTTGGCATCAATTAAGTCCTGAATTTTGTTTTTAAGTGCCCAACAATTATTGGTATCATGCCTAGCACTGTCGGAATGGTAAGCACACTTGGCGTTGGAGTGATAGTATGGAGAGGAAGTGTTAGGTTTTTTTGGCGCCTCTTTCAAACTAGTCAGATTCAGCTTCAGCAAATGGGGAAGAACCTGTGCAGGTGTCATGTTGATGCGGGTGAACTGCTGTTGTGGCCGTTCTACCCGTTGTTGATTAGGTCTCGCCTGATTGTTACGAGGTTGATCATTTGACGAATTTTGAATCATCACGGCCCCTACAGTCGGACGGTGCTCAGTTCTTCCCAATCCCTTCTGAGAATACACAGCAAATGCTTCTTTCTTGGCTGGGAAAGGTTTTTTAACAGCTGTGGATGCGGAAGCATCCTTTTGAATCTTTCCGCTTTTAATACCGGCCTCCACCCTTTTGCCGCTCAGAATCAGTTCAGTAAATCCCGCAGAAGAGCTCCCGATTAGATGGTTGAAGAAAGGGCCAGATAGGGTCCCTAAAAACATGTCAACTAATTCCCTATCTGATAGCGGTGGCTGTACCCTTCCAGCCAGATCACGCCACTTCTGGGCGTACTCCTTAAACCCTTCATTTGAAGCCATCCCCATACTTTGTAACTAAGTACGAGTGGGCGCCAAATCAGCATTGTATTGATACTGACGATAAAAAGCAGCTGCCAAGTCTTTCCAATTGTGAACCTCTGATCTCTCGAGCTGATAAAACCAATCTAACTGAGTGCCAGACAAGTTATCCTGGAAAAAGTGTACCCAGAGGTTTTTATCGGATGAATGAGGTTGGATCTTTCTAACATACGACCTCAAGTGCATCTTAGGGAAAGACAAATCGTCGTACTTGGCAAATGTTGGCACCTTGAACTTGGGAGGGATAACAATCCTAGCTACCAACCCTAATTCCTCAAAATCCAATCTGGGCACCCTCTGCAACTCCATAGCTGCCAATCTGTCTTCAAGGTTCTTATATTTGTCATCCGCTGGTGGATACTATTGTTCGGAATAGTCTTCGTCGTCTTCCTCTTCCTCCTCTTCTACCTCAGACTCAGAAGGTACAGTAACTCCTTTCCCCTTTCCAGCCCCTTCGTCAGATGTCGAAGGGAACTCAAGAGTCCTTCTAGAATCACCCTCAAACCTTCTTCCGAAAGTGGCTACCCCCGGTCTCTTTTTCTTTTTCTTCTCTTTATTCTTCTCTAGCAGAACTTTGAGATCCTCTTGACCCTTTGCCAAGGTCATGAGGAGTTGCTGAAATTGTGAATTTTGTGCCTGTAGGTCGTTTACTGTTTGCTCCAAATCCATCTTGCTGAAATAAACAGCAGAAAGATAAGGAAACCTGGCTTGAAGACCTGTTTATGCATATGATGAATGGTATGTTATTCATGTAATGCATTCAAGGGTTCAAAAATTCAAATTTGTTGCAAACAAAAAGAACGCACGTCATATTAAGAAGAAATTTGTTAGTACATAAATGCCCCATGGGCGAAATATTACAAAATTATTAATGTAAAAAGACATTGCGCATCCTCTTTGGTTCGATGTAGGTGTTGAGAGTTTCCTCCTCGTGAAGTCGGCAGGTGAGCTCTAAAACCTTCTTCTCACTGGCATAGAAGTTGGCTTCAAAAGTATCTCGTTCTTCTTTGAGTTAGATCCAACTCTTTTGCATTTCCTCCCATGATGTTGGCATGTCAGGATGTAGGATGGTGTATGGAACCTCTCCTTCCATAACAGGCTCTTTGATCAAGGGGAGAATGTGAGGATATGGCATCATAAGATTCTGGGAGCGGGTACGTACCCACTTGAGGTAAGGCTCAAGGGGGATGGAATTCTTATGCCCCAGTGTCTTACTATCCACTTTGTTAGGCATCCTCCAAGATCTGATGAACCTTTGTTGAAGTCCTTGCGCATCGTTGTCGAAGTCAAAAACTAGGTCCGGAATCAGCATGTAATGAGGGCCATCCCTCCGAGCATATCCAAATTGTCTTAAAGCTAGATAGGGGTTGTAGGTAATGCCTCCCCTAATACCGAGTAGTGGGACATTAGGGAATTCCCCATAACGATCAATGATGATTACATTTTCTCTGGACCGAGAACACCAATGTACATCAGAATGTGTGATGGTCATCAATCGTTGTGACCACCTCAAACCCTGCTCATTCTTCAAAACTTCTTGTGGAAGGTGAGAAATAAACCACCTTGCTAGGAGAGGAGTACAGCACATGAGAACACCTCTTTTTCTCATTGTTGGTGTGTAAAATGAGTGTAGGATGTCCCCAAGCAATGTAGGTATGGGATTCCTGGATATGAAAATCTTGACAGCATTCTCATCTATAAGTTGGTCAGGGTTTTGGAACAAGACCAACCCATAGATAAGGAGTGCCACAATCTCTTCAAAGGCTTGTAGATCAAGAGAATTCCAGCATTCTTGTGCCTTCTCAAACAAAAACTTTGCCAAGAATCCCTTGACACCACTTCTGGTTTCCCAATGCCCCTTGATGTCAGATGGTTGCAAGTGTAATGCTTGAGCAACATCTTCAGGTTTTGGTTATTTTTCCGTACCGTTGTAGGGTAGTTGATTAAGAATAGGAATTCTCAGGAGTTGAGAAAATTCCTCCAAAGTAGGAACCAACTGATAATCAGGGAATGTGAAACAGTGGTGTAGGGGGTCAAAGAATTGGAAAAGTACTTTTACCATGTCTTCTTCAATGCTGGTGTTGACTAAGTTGAGGAGTCTACCATGTCTTTCACTGAAGAGTGAATTCTCTGGAATCCTGGAAGTAAGCTCCTTGAGTTGAGGAGGGATCCTCACAAGGTTGATTTGAATTGTTTTCCTGCGAAGAGATTCCATGACCTACAAAACAAGAACAAAGATGAATATCCAAACCCTTGAAATGGTTAGTGAATGCATATGATGCTTTATGATGTTCATGATGTATGCACAAGCACATGTACAGACAAGTCACACAAAACCCTAGTTTTAGGCTTGCATGAGGTTTCATAGGTAACTACCCTCTTGAGTTTAGTTGACTCAAAACCTGTCCTATAAATAGTAACCGGGTTCTAAGGAGCTCAATATCATTGGATTGTTTTCTATGTTCATTGTTTTGGTTTAGCCACTTAACTAGCAACCAAAATATTCCAAGAAAATAACCCTCAATGAGTGTAGTATCGAGTATCTACCAACTTCAGACTGCACCAAAGCCGGTCATCTCACTACCCATAATAAAAAGGCCAAGATGGTCAAGTAAGGTGCTAGTTCATTAGTGTTTAATGACATCACTCAGCGGCCCCGTATTCTCTTTGATTGACTCAAAGGCTACCGGTACTCACAAATATGTCGCACTAATATAGCTATTGATTCAACCGTGTCGGTATACCCCGCACAGTTTCCACAATGTATTGTTATCTATGAATGTTTCCCAAATCCGGGTGGAGGATTTCAAGCCCAAACAAGAGAACCAAAATGTATAGCAATCAAAGCAAACAATATTCATGCAAAGGGTGATCTAAGCCCTAAGGTTACTCCACTTTTATAATTTTTCCCTAGCAGAGTCGCCAGTTCTATGATACGGTGGGAGAAAAGACTAGGGATTTTGCGTTCGTGTTCGCAAATGTTTTGGTTTAGCAAGAGTCTGAAGGAAAATTGCGATCAAAAGCGCAACGGAATTTAAAATTTTCCTTTAGCGATCCTTATGAATGAACATGGTCAGTGATAGAAATATTTACCTCTTGTGGCGATTCAGACCTTTGATTTTGTGATCACGAGCATTGATGAAGAACAACGCCTCTACTCAGTCCACACGAACAGATCGCTTCCGGTCACAGTGCTAACTGATCACGAATGGAAACCTTGAGTGAGAGAGAGAACCAAAAACGAAATTGCATCAAGTGAAATTGCTTCATCACAAGGGATCTATTTATAGAATCACTCGTGTAGGCTACAAGCTAAAAGCCCAATTAAGGCTATAAGCTAAAAGCCCAATTAAGCTTATGGACATCATACCTTATGATGTACCATATATCACTTATCCACGTGGTACCTTACCACTTTCCGTATTACATTTAAGTGCACCGTACCTTACGGTGTTCCTTATTTATTCTATCTCTCATCAACCTGTCCTTATGTGTGTGACCCTGTAGGTTTTCGCGACGTTGGCAATTATATTAAATCACACATATAATAAACAGTAAGCGGTATCTAGCAACACATCACTGTTACCCAAGTCACGAAAATGTCATGTGATCTGACCAAACCTTTTATGTGATAATATTTGTGTTGTACAATTACCCTTTTGCCCTCATGTCTATATTGAACACAAGGCATACACTGTGTCACCCTTGTCCAGTTTAATATTGGGCCCTTAGACATTTATCCTGTTATGTAGGATGAGCAAATTCCATCTAGGTCACTCATGTCCCTTAGCATGCTTTGTGAAGTACCCATCAACCGTCTTTATAGTCATCCAGTTACGGATGACGTTTGATCAGCAATAAATTAATTGACTCTACATCTAGGGTCCATAGTGGTTTCAGGTCGAAGGGTGGTATACACCATTATCATCATGAGAATAACTTATGACACTTTGCATAACATTCTATGTAGTATTCTCATAACGGGTCAATCCAGTATAAATATTACTCCTAATATTCATACCTATGTCAAGACTTGATAACTCCTTATCTATGATCCATGAGATGTGATCATCAATCTATCTTCATAATAATCTTAATGCTTTAATGTTATCCCACTTCACATTACAGCTTGACTACGGATACTTTAAGAATAATGTCTTATGTTTAATAGGATCTCATGATTAAGTCACACTTAACATTTCATTAAACAAATAAACCATTCTAGGGACTTTATTATTTTGGAAAGCAAACATAATAAAGAAATGCCTTTTATTATTAATAAATAATTCGATACAAGTACCAAAATTATTGGCCTCTAGGGCTTACACCAACAGAGTCGCCATCGACTTTTTATTTTATCCTAAGGAAAGGTCAAAAAGCACAGGAAAGACCTTTGAGATGTTTTCTTGGGTTCGGGGAGTAGATTATAGAAAGGGAGGGTATTAGCATCCTTTCTATCCATGGTTATCCATGGGCTCTTAGTTACTTGCTTAGATCACTTGCTTTGCATTTCTATTGTTTGAAATGGTGATTTGTGTGTGATTTTGGAAAATGTTTTGAAAAGAGGCCATCGTTGTGGCAACCTTTGTAATGATTCTTGTTTGAATGTATAAAAAGGTGTTTTTGTCTTTTGAAAGGTTTTCAATGTTTGAAAGTAGGGTTTTGAAATTGTGTTGTGGAGTGTGTTTTGAAAAGTAGCAAGGATGTTTTTTTTTGCAAGCTTGATCAAGTAGCTAAGAGCTATCTACCCTATTTTACTCAAAGATCTTTCTTATGTTTTTAACCCTTTTAACAGTGTTGTTTCACCATTGTATTTGGTGAACAACCTTATGTTAAGATATTTACGGGACAGGCGCGGGTCATCGTATAGACCATGATAGCAATAGTGTCAAGTATCTTTGGTAATTTTCTTGAGGGACTTGATCATTTTGTTTTAGGCAACTCAGATAGCGTCATCGAGGGACTATGATCTTTTTATTTGTTTTTGTTTTGCCAAAGTACTTGACATGCAACCATGGCTCATTTTTGAAGGCAACAAGTGGATGAAACCCTAGGGGTGCAAGTGTGCATTGTGTTTGTTTTTCATGCATATTTATCTTGGATTAGGTCAAACTAATTGTTGATTTTATTTGCATACAAACCCTAGGTCTAAACATGGCATAATTGAAAGCTTTTTAAATGTGCGAGAATTTAAAAGCTACACTATTACAACATGATATAGGGAGGGGGTACAAATTTGAATTGGGAGTATTTGACAAGAAAATAAATTCTAAGTTATTACAACCATATCGAATGTACAAGATATAATATTTAAAAGTACAATAATTGAAATAAATACAATAAATAAATGTAAATAAAATGTATTATGCCAAAATGTTTTTAGTATGTAAAAAGTATTTTTTTTAAATGTGATGTGTATATAAATAAAATGTCAATTTTAATTATTTTCTATTTAGGGCTAAAAACCCGAATTCCTAATAAATAATATTATTTATTAATTTTATACAAATATATATTAACAAATTAAAAATATATTGTAAAAAATGTTTTTTAGTGTAAAATATATTAAACATATTAAATGTACAAAGATAAAAATTAATTATTTACAAAAAATGAATATTTTCAAGAAAATGTTTTTAAATGAAATAAATGAAAATAAGTATATCTTTTGTATTATTTTTGAGTTTTGTTTTAAAAAAGAAAATAGTTTATTTACATAAGTATACTTAATAAAATAAAATAAATATCAAATAAATATGAAAAAATATAGAAAATTATTTTTGGCATTTTTTATATTTATACAAAAAATAATAAAGTCAGAATAAAAAATAAAAATGTATAAAATGATAAATATTAAATAAATGGGCCAGGGGGGGTGTAAACAGAACATAGGGGTGTTAAAAGTGAAAACACAACAGGCCCAGCCCACCAGACTTCTTCTTCTTCATCTCGTTCAAAAACGTGCGCTTCTGTGTATCAATGGCCAACTCCTGATTCTTTGATTTTTTTACAAAACTTATAGCATGAACATTATAGAGAATTAAACAACGAATTCAACCATATAAAAAACTTGGATTAACTCTCAAAGACCAGAGAGAATTTCTCTGGCCCTATTTTTTAACCTAGTTTTTTCAGAAAGTTCATGAGTGAAATTCTCTCAGCACGATTAATGTAAATGAAAACTAAGCATATGTATGGCTTCAGGGCTATGAGTACAACATATTTCATTCACAAACCTAAGCCTAACCATTCCTAAATAGAGAGATAGAAGTCCATGAAATACCTGTTTCAGTTGACTTCGAGCTGGACAATGTAGCAATCTTCAATGGTGTTTGAGCTTCTGTTGAGCTTGCCTGAGGTCCAAGGAAGCTTCTCCAATGCTTGGCTTGCTTTGAAACAACTTGAATCGTGTTGTAGAACTCAACCTGCAGAGATTTGAAATGAAAATGGAAAAGTGTGTTAGAGGTGTTACAGCTTGCAATGGGGGCTTGGGATAGTTCAGGTGAGTTGATTGGAAGGTGTTGGAACTATCTTGGGACAAAACGCACGATGGAAATTGGTTGTGGCTTGCAAGATGCAGAAACTGCTCTGTTTTGCAGAAAAACAGTGATTCTGAATATGAGGAGGTTTGAGTGATGAAAGGGTTGTGCTTTAGGCTTATTGGGATGTATGGAACCTGTTCACCAAGTTCTTGTAAGCTTCTGTTCACAGATATGAGAGGTTCCTTATGTTTTGCCACTTTTCTTCTACTTGAAGCAAGAGAATGGAAATGATGTTATAGCCCTGTACAAGCCCTCCTATCATGCTGCAACTTTTGTTCTTGGTTACTGGAATTAGTGGACTTGATCTTACCTCAAAGATCTGGCCTCGTGTCTCAAGGATTTGGTTTTGACATAAAGTGAAGTTAGGCAAAAATGGCATTGTTGCTTTTTCCTTTTAAGGCTTAAACTAATGTATAATATCCTAATGACCAAGAAAATATCTTAATACAATGGATATGCATTAAATTAAGGAGTTCAAATTGGTTTTGAGGCCTGTAATGTTGAACCAAGCTAGCTAGATCAGAATTGCAAGTTGTTATGAACATGTATTGGCCATGGACAAAGGTGAGTTTTTGCCAACTTCAAACATTCGATTCTCTCTAACCACAAGGGTGTTTGAGGAGTTCTTGGACAATTTGGAAATCTTGGAATATGTAATAAAATCCATATTTGTAATTCAACTTGAAACTCCAAGTGGAACTATGTGAAAAATGGCCAAGAAGATGGGCCCAAATCCTGCCTAGATTAGGGCAAATTTTCTCTAAGTTAAAAGTTTTAGGTACCCTTGTTCCAAAAATCATAACTTGAGATACAAGCTTCTTTTGAGAAAACTTTGTGAATCAAAGTTGTAGACTTTGTGATGGAATACAACTTTCATGTTTCAAGTTTTGTTTGAATCCATTTTCATCTTGGTGAAAAAATGGGACAAAGTTAGGAAAGAATAAGAAAATTTCATAACTTAGAAAATTTCTAAGTTATGAAAATTTTCCATTTTAAACCCTAATTTGCATTTTTGGGTTTCTTGATGAACAAGTTTCATAATTTGACATGTCTTGATGAAAAATAACTCTTGGCACTTGATTTTGACCAAAAAGTCAAAGTTTGACTTTTGAGTATACAGTCAAATTTTGATCAGTTGACTGAAAAATTCATCTGTCAATCCTATGCAATTGAGATCTTCTGAACTTGTTGAATGGGTCAAGACAATGTCATTGAGTCCTTGTGTCCATGGTTGAGCTTGATTTGCCATTGGTTAGGTCAAACAGTCAAAAATTGCCTTTGTGCAGTCAAAACCCTAAAAATGACCATTTTGCCCTTTTGATGATCTGATCAAATTTCTTGTGGAATTTTGATCCAAACTTGATCAAATGGTTCATATGAGTTCATAATGTTGATGTGGGTCAAATTTCATGAGGTTTGACTGTTAATTGGCCACATTTGACTTTTTCCCTAATACAGCTGATTTCTAGGTCAACTGTCCAATTGACTGGGCAAAGATTTGATTCAAGGCTTGAAGCTTGGTATGGACAAACTTATGAGTCCAACATGAAGTATGAAAGTCACTTTGGGCATTGTGGGTCAAAATGTCCCTGTGCAAACTCAAACCCTAATTTAGGTCAACAGTGCAAGGAGGTGTCTTGAGCTGAGCAAACCCTAGCTTGATCTTGAGTTCCAAGGGCTTTGTGATGAGAAATGTTGATAAAAGGAGAGGGAAAATTTTGGGGTACAACAAACACACTCGCACATGCGCACTCTTAGGGTACACCCCGCTTGGTTGCCTTCGTAACGCGGTCATTAAGTATAGGTCGTTTTAGAGGTCGCCCTCTTGTCCAAAGATCATAGTCGCCTCAAAACGGTTGCCTCGGATATTGTTGCCTCAAAACAAATGATCTAAGACATTAGGGTTACAGTTAAGGCGTCCTAACATTGCTTTGGTGATCGTAAGTCCCTAATTCGAATTGACCCTCAAACTCCAACGACGATGCTACCTACTCATTCATAGTGGGATAGCATTGTCTAAAGGAAGATAGCATAGAACGATTCCTTTTTCGAGTAGGTAGATGGTTCTTAGATACTTGCTCTTTCAAAACAAAACAAAATTTTCACACTTACACTCCTTTTCAAACAAAGACTTTTTCAAACCCACAAGCACAAAGAAAGCAATTTTGAAAACAATATGAGCAAGTATCTAAGAGCCCGTGGATAACCACGAATAGAAAGGGTGCTAACACCTTACCTTTCTATAATCTACCCCCCGAACCCGAGAAAATATCTCGAAAAAGGAATTTTTCTGTGCTTTTTTTCCTTTCCTTGTTGGATAAAATAAAAGTCGGTGGCGACTCTTGCTTACCGCGACATTTTGCGAAAACAAATGCAAAACGCAAACCAACATTCCAAAAAACAGTCAGTTCTTTCCCACCATATCACAGAACTGGAGACTCTGCTGGGGACGCTTATAAGTGGGGTGTACCTTAGGATTAGATCATTGTGTTTTCAATTGTTTGCTTTGTATGCTTTATCTTTGTGGGTTTGTATCAGAGTTACTATAGATCCTAACCCGGATCTGGGGACACCCTTTAGGTAAGTAGCAATAAACTGTGAGGGAACTGTACGACGTAGACCGATACGGTTGAAGCAGTAGCTACGTTGGTGTGGCACTTTAGTTTGTACCGATATCCCTTATGTTGGAACGAGGAGAATATGGGTCTTCTAAGGGGTCATTAAGCACCAACTGACCTTAGAACCTTTAAATTGACCAACTTGGCCATAGAACAGTAGTAGTATGCTACATTCATTGAGACTAACCCCTCATGATGATTCCGGCCGCAAGAAAAGGTTGCTAAACTGGAATTATGACCGATCGAGGGTAGTCAGTGATATTGAGATCCTCTAGAACCCGATTACTATTTTTAGGACAGGTTTGAACCAACTGAATTGAAAGAGGGTAGTACCTAAGCTCCTTGCCAGCCTGAAATCTAAGGGCTCTTTGTATGACTTATGTGCCTTTACCATGTTTGCTATTTGTGGATACTTGTGGTGTGCTTTCTATCATGACATCATGACATCATAACATTGCATACATCTTGCATTGGACTAACCTATTTCAAAGACAGGAGGGATTCATCTTTATTATGTTTTGTAGGTCATGGAACCCATGCGTAGGAACACCATCCGGATCAACTTTGTCCAGGTTCCCGCTATGCTTAAAGAATTGGTTGCAAAGATGTCTAATACTACCTCCTTCATCAGAAGACATGGGCATCTTCTTAGTTTGGTCACCTCCAAATTGGACGAGCAGATGATGAGTGTCCTAGTCCAGTTCTATGATCCACTGTACCATTGTTTTACTTTTCAGGACTACCAGTTGGTCCCCACCTTAGAAGAGTTCTCTGATCTGCTCGGTATCTCTATTCTGGAGCAGACCCCGTTTACAGGTTGGGAGAAGATCCTCAGGCCGGAAGAGATTGCTTCAGCCCTTCATCTGACAAAGGCTGAGGTAATGGATAATTGGGAAACTAGAAGTGGAGCAAAGGGCTTTTTGACTAAGTTCTTGGTTGGTAAGGATAATCATTTCTGGGATAGTTTAGACTTCCAGGCATTCGAAGATATTCTGTCTCTTTTGATATATGGCTTGGTATTGTTTCCTAACTCTGACTCTTTTGTTGATGTGAATGTGGTAAAAATCTTCATCTCTTGTAATCCTGTACCCACTCTCCTGGGTGACATTCTTCATCAGCTTTATGCCCGTACTTCTAGGAAGCGGGGAACCTTGATATGCTGTGCTCCGTTATTGGCGAGGTAGTTTATTTCGCACCTCCCCAAATCAGTGTTGAAGAACAAAGAAGGCATGGGCTGGGCTTATAGGGTTATGTCTCTCTCTCACAATGACATCATTTGAACTATCAAGGGTATGGACGAGGTGGCCATTATTGATCGCTGTGGGGAATACCCCAATGTTCCACTGATAGGAACCCATGGAGGAATTACTTACAATCCATGCTTGGCCTTACGTCAGTTTGGGCGAGCCAGAAGGGAAGGACCTCATGAGCTGCTAATGCCTAGTATAATCTTTGATTTTCAAGGGGACAGTGACGAGCAACGCCGCAGATTCATAAGGGCTTGGGATAGATTTCACAGATCTGATCCACACGAGCTGGGTCCAAAGACTTCTCTTTTGATGGAGCCATATCTCAGATGGGTTCGCATCCGTGCCCAAAAGCTGGGAATGCCGTATGAAGCCGTCTTGCCTATCATTGTTGAAGTTGCTAATGAAGAGGGGGTTCTTCCTACCATCCTCCACCCTTACATGCCTACTGACATTGGGGAACTGAAGAGGTCCTGGATGCAACTAAGGGAAGAGCGGGATACTTATAGAGAAAAGTATCACGAGCAAGAGCGAAAGATCCAGAAATTGACTAGGCAGTTGGAGAAAGAGCAGATCATCAATGACTATGTCAGCACTAAAGGCAAACGATCATGGGAGCGTTGATGTCCTTTGATTATTTCCAGTTTTTATTTACTTTCCAGTATTTCCTTTCTTGTAACGCCTTAAAGGCATCTGTTGAACAATTTTAATTTCAAGTTTATCTAATAATAGTGTGTTTCATTTCTTGTTTACGAATTTGAATCTCTCGATGTCTTTGAAATCATATCATACGCACTTTATTCCATGCACCTCATAACAGGTACCCTTACAGGTTTTCTCATCTTCTTCGCTGTTTATTTCAGCATCATGTCTTCTGAACCATCGGCTGAACAAGCAATCAAGGCTTTGCAGGCTCAGAACGCCCAGTTCCAAGAGCTGTTCATGAATCTAGCTAAGGGTCAGCAAGATCTGAAGACCCTGATTCTGAAAGAGAAGAAGAAGAAGAAGATGACAGTCCTGTTTAACACGGGTCATAGGTTCGGAAACAGGCTACGAGATGAAGTTTATTTGACCACCTCATCTGGAGGGAAAGATAGTCAGGAAGAAAGGAGGGCTCCTAGCCCTGTGGTTTCAGACAACGAGACAGACTTCGACGAAGACCAGTATCCTCCGGCTGAGGATAGATACAAGCAACTGGAGGATCGTTTGAGTGCGATGTAAGTTCAGAAGGTTCCTGGTATGGACTTCGGTGATCTGGGTCTGTCATATGGGGTGGTGATTCCCCACAAATTCAAAGCACCAACCTTTGCTAAATACGACAGAGTTTCTTGCCCGAAACTGCACCTCCGGTCGTATGTAAGGAAGATTCAGCCATACACCGCTGACAAGAACCTATCGATCCACTTCTTTCAAGACAGTCTCTCAGGGACTCAGCTTGAATGGTTTTACCAGCTAGAAGGAGCCAGTATCCGTAGTTGGGAATATTTGGCTGCTGCTTTCTACAAGCAGTACCAATACAATGCCGACCTCGGTCCCACGCGTACCCAGCTCCAGGGTATGTCAATGGGAACGGGTGAAGGTTTAAAAGATAATGCTCAGAAGTGGAGGGACCTTGCTGGAAGAGTGCAACCACCCTTTACTGATAGGGAGCTAGTAGATATGTTTCTGGGGACCTTGTCTGGTCCATATTTCAACCATCTGATTGGAAGCTCTTCGTCTGGGTTTACAGAGCTAATTATGATCGGTGAAAGGATTGAGGCTGGTATTAAGTCTGGTAAGATACAAAAGGGTGCTTCATCGAGCACCGAGAAAAAGCCTTTTAAGAAGGAGTCCAGTGCTGTTTACAGTTCGAAAAGACAGAATAGACCTGAACGCAGCCAAGCTGTTAATGCGGTTGTTATTTCAAGACCTGTTGGGGCTCCTCAGCGCAACAATCAACAAAAGGCCGAGAGACCTTGAAGGAAATTCACCCATCTCAACATGACTTTGTCTCAGATTCTGCCGTAGTTATTGAAAACTAATCTAGTAACTCAAAGGGAGGCTCCGCAGAATCCCAACACTGCATCGCCTAAGTACAACCCAAATGCCCGCTGTGCTTTTCACTCTGATAGCCCGGGGCATGATACGGATGATTAGTTGGCTTTGAAGAACAAGGTACAAGACTTGATCGATGCGAAGGAGATTGAGTTCGGAGCACCAGAAAATCCTAAACAGGATGTGGGAGTGAATGCTATCGGGGATGACGATGATGAAGAGTTTGATATTGACAGTTGGATCTATCCGACTGCCGATGGTGGACTAAGCAACTGGATAACGAAGGATTCTATGCCCGTTTCTGTTGTTACCCAGTAATGAGACTTTTGTTTTGAATTTGTAATAGACAATGTTTTAAACTTTACGGCCCGGTGTCTTACCCGGGGCACCGTGGCCTCATTTGTGAGGGATTTATGTGTGTCATTTACATATATCATTAATAAAAGCATTGGACGTTTCTTGCATTTCAAATTTTGCGCTCCTTGTTTTTCTTTTATTACATATTGCAAAACAGATATTTTACACACACTCACATATACAAGTCTACATCCACTCTGGATCTCACTGGTAAAGACTCTGCTACTGCCAGTTATGACTTCGAAAGTCCGATCAACTTATCTGAAGACGAAGGTGAAGATGATTGCGAAGTGTCGGGTGAACTTGCAAGACTGTTACTTCAGGAAGAGATGGTTGTTCAGCCGCACGAATAGCCGGTGGAATCAGTGAATCTGGGTACAGAGATAGACAAGAAAGAGGTCAGGATCGGTGCAAATCTGGAGCTTAATGTGAAGCAACGATTGATTCAGATGTTGCGGGTTGAGATCTTCACCTGGTCTTATGAATATATGCCTGGGTTGGATACCGATATTGTGGTTCACCGCCTGCCTACCAAGGAAGACTGTCTTCCAGTGAAACAGAAGGTCCGCCGAATGCGCCCAGAGATGTCTGAGAAAATCAAGGCTGAAGTTATGAAACAGTTTGACGTCGATTTTCTACCAGTTACTTCTTACCCACAGTGGGTGGCCAACGTGGTTCCTGTACCGAAGAAGGATGGAAAGGTTCGAATGTGTGTTGACTATAGGGATCTGAACAGGGCGAGTCCCAAGGATGATTTTCCTCTACCTCATATCGACATTCTGGTTGACAACACCGCTCAGCATAAGGTATTCTCCTTTATGGATGGTTTCTCCGGTTATAATCAGATTAATATGGCTCCCGAAGACATGGAGAAGACAACTTTCGTTACTCAGTGGGGTACCTTTTGCTACAAGGTCATGCCCTTTGGATTGAAGAATGATGGGGCAACGTATCAGCGTGCCATGGTTGCTTTGTTTCATGACATGATCCATCATGAGATTGAGGTATACGTCGATGACATGATTGCAAGATCCCAAACCGAGGAAGAACATCTGGACCACCTTCAGAAGTTATTTGACAGGTTGAAGTTGTACAAGCTGAGGTTAAACCCGAATAAGTGCACCTTCGGAGTGAGATCTGGTAAGCTGCTGGGTTTCGTTGTAAGCGATAAAGGTATTCAAGTGGATCCTGTAAAGGTAAAGGCTATACAGGAGATGCGAGCTCCCCGAACAGAAAAAGAAGTCAGAGGCTTTCTGGGACGTCTGAACTACATTTCCTGATTCATCTCGCACCTGACCGCTACTTGTGAACTAATCTTCAAGTTACTAAAGAAGATCAAGTAGTATGTTGGAGCGATGAATGCCAGGCCGCTTTCGAAAGGATCAAAGAGTATCTCCAAGAGCCACCTATTCTGATGCCACCAGTTGAAGGGAGACCTTTGATCCTATACTTGACAGTACTCGACAACTCAATGGGGTGTGTGCTGGGTCAGCATGACGAGTCTGGCCGAAAAGAGCATGCTATTTATTACCTTAGCAAAAAGTTTACCAACTGTGAGACCCGATACTCACTGCTCAAGAAAACTTGCTGCGCTTTGGCATGGGCTGCTCTCCGGCTGAGACAGTATATGCTGACTCACACTACTCTATTGATATCGAAGATGGATCCAATCAAGTATATCTTCGAAAATCCTGCTTTGTCTGGAAGAATAGCGAGATGGCAGATGATATTGACTGAGTATGACATCCAATATACGACCCAAAAGGCAATTAAGGGAAGTGTGTTGGCATACCATTTGGCACATCAAGCAGTGGATGATTACCGGTCTATGAACTTTGAATTCCCGGACGAGAATATCATGATAGTGACTGACTGTGAGACACCTAGGCCAGATGAAGGACCTGAGGAAGGATCCTGATGGTCTATGTACTTTGATGGAGATTCAAACACTTTGGGCAATGGCATTGGCGCCGTGATCATATCTCCTAAAGGCTCTCATATTTCGTTCATCGTCCGACTATGTTTCAACTGCACCAACAACATGGCGGAGTATGAAGCATGCATCATGGGTCTTCGAGCAGCAATTGACCTAAGGATTAAGTTTCTGAGTGTCTTCGGAGATTCCGCTCTCGTGATCAGTCAGATCAAAGGCGAGTGGGATATGAAACACCCAAATCTTATTCCTTACAAGGAGTATGTATTGACGTTGCTTCCACATTTTGAGGAAATAACGTTTGAACACTTCCCTAGAGAGGAGAATCAGTTGGCGGACGCGTTGGCTACAATGTCTTCTATGTTCAAAGTCAATTGGGACAACGAGGATCCCCGGATTATCATTGAAAGATTGGACGAACCTGCACATTGCTGTGACATTGAGACTGAAGAGGTAACAGAAAAGCCCTAGTTTCACGAAGTAAAAAGGTATCTTGAGGCTCAGAAATACCCCGAGGGTGCATCTGTTAATGACAAGAAGTTTCTGAGGAGGTTCGCAGCAAAGTTCTTCATCACAATGGCATCCTTTACAAGCATAACCATGATTCGACCTTACTGTGGTGGGTGGATAAGAACGAAGCAGAAAGGATCATGGCAGAGTTACATGAAGGTACTTTCGGAACTCATTCCAGTGGACATACCATGGCAAAGAAAATCCTACGGGCAGGATATTATTTGTCCACAATGGAAGCCGACTGTTATCAGCATTCTCGGACATGTCACAAGTGCCAGGTCTATGCTGATAAGGTGCACATACCTCCAGTTTCTCTGAACGTCTTGACGGAACCTTGGCCTTTTGCAATGTGGGGCATTGATATGATCGGCGAGATCAGACCTACAACGTCCAATGGGCATCGTTTCATCTTGGTAGCTATTGATTACTTTATGAAGTGGGTTGAAGTAGCTTCCTTTGCTACTGTAACTAAGAACATCGTGGCACAGTTCATTCGGCACAATCTGATCTATCGATACGGTGTACCAGAGAGGATCATTACGGACAATGGTACCAATCTTAACAATAAGATGATCACCGAGCTCTGCAAGCAGTTCAAGATACAACATCACAACTCTTCTCCTTACCGGCCAAAGATGAATGGGGCTGTCGAAGCGGCTAATAAGAACATTAAGAAGATCGTGCAGAAGATGACAGTGACATACAAAGACTGGCAAGAGATGTTACCATTTTCTCTTCATGGGCACCGTACCTCAGCACGGACGTCAACAGGGGCAACACCCTATTCCTTGGTATATGGCATGGAGGCCGTACTGCCCATTGAAGTTCAGATACCCTCTCTTAAGATCATGAAAGATGCAGGTTTGAGCGAAGATGACTGAATCCAGACTCGGCTTGATTAGCTGAACTTAATCGACGAAAAGAGACTGACTGCTATTTGTCATGGTCAGACGTATCAAAAGCGGATGATCAAGGCGTTTAACAAGAAAGTCAGACGACAAGAGTATCAAGTTGGGGATCTGGTGATCAAGCGCATCATTTTACCTCAAGGTGATCCCAGGGGCAAATGGACCCCTACTTACGAAGGGCCATTTGTGGTTAAGAACATTTTCTCAGGAGGAGCTATGATTCTAACCACCATAGATGGTGACGACCTTCCTCACCCCGTCAATGCATACATAGTGAAAAAATACTACGCATAATTAACGACCTGCTAGGTTGACTGGCCTAGGCAAAAATAAGGGCTTCCCGGCGAACCAAAAGGGTTCGGGAAAAAATAAGGGATGAAAATGAAAAAAATCTGTACACCCGGCAAGTCGAAAACCTGAAAAGGCGGCTTGGGCAAAAATGGTTATCCCGGTGGAATAAAAACCCGAAAGGGAGGTCCAAGCAAAAATTAGGGATCAAAGCGTAACAATATGTCTCATTGGATAACCTTGCATCCAGACTTCGGTATCGACTATTAAGCTCGAACGACACTAATCAATCTGATTCATCTTCAACCAAGCAGCAAAGTGATGAGATGCTCGAAGACATAAAGGCAATAGCAGAGTTGGAACCATGTGGGATTGTTCACATAGTTGTTTTTCTTTGTTTTTCACAAATTGTGTAAATTCTATTATTCGGCGGAGCTCTCTTACTAGGACGTCAGCCTCTTGTACAAAAACGCCTATTTACAGGCCAAATTTCAAAATCAATACAATTCATTTTCAAAGAAATTTCAAACTGTCTTTCCTTTATCTGTTTTGTTTTGCAAAGAACGTCCAATGTTCATTTTTGATATATGCATTTGACATTAATTGCTGCTCATGAATATTTACATGCGAAACAAAAGATGATTACGGGTAATATCAGAAACAGGGGCAATAAAAATTGTCCAAACTATACAGTTGCTCTGTCCACCAGGTACAAGGGTAGATTCAGCTGAAGAATATGGCTAAGATACCTTCACTCCCCGCAGAGTAAGACAGTAATGATAACTCTCCCCAGCTGAAATTGCAACTGTGAATGAATCGGTAATATTCTCCCCGAGCAGAGTTTATCTACCATCAGCACTAAAAAGGCTTGATATCCTCGGCAGTCTTAATATTCCCCAATGGAGTATAAGAATGCTCCCCGGCAGGGTACAAGAGATCCCCAGTGGAGTTAAAATTTTCCCAGCGCTGTCTGAAAAAGCTTCCCCAACGGAGTTGGGAGAATCATCCCCAGTAGACTCTGGAAGTTTATCCCCAGCGGAGTACAAAAATAAATCCCCCCAGCCGAGTTCAAAGGATCATTCCCAGCAGAACTCAAAGGATTATCCCCACAAAAGTCTAAAAGGTTATCCCCAGAGAAGTCGCAACCGAAGATCATCCCCAACGGAGTTCTTTCCTTTCACAAATAGGAATTCAATCCCCAACAGGATTCAGTATCACCAGCAACGATAATTCATCCCCAACGGAATTTATCGGTGGAATCCTCAGCAGAGCATCTCTTCCCCACAGAGTAATCTCCTCATTAGTTTATTCCCCCAACAGAGTCATCCTCTCCTGCAGGTTTATTCTCTTCGTTCGCCATTCCCAGCGGAAACGAAGAATCCATCTCTATTCTTCAACATCTATCCGAGACTTATTTTCCCCAGCTAGAAACATTACATTTCCATACATCGTGATACAGGCATATACGCATCATACCACATAATCTCATTTATTTTGAGAGCATCATTGCTTGATATATATCATGCATTTCATACATCATGACATTGCATATGACTAACTCTTTACCTTTTCAGGGAAAGACGAATCAATAAACACCGTTGACTACTTATATGACCTGGTAGTCCCCTCAAAAACTACATCTATTAAGGGTTGTTTCAGTGGATCCCTTAGAAAGATGCTCTCACAAGACTTTCGTCTGGTTCAGTTAAATCGATTCTAAGATTTTTCTGATTCTTTTCCAGTCAAAGTTAATCCAAGACCTTCTCTAGTTCAGTCAGATCGACGCTAAGATCTCCCTCATTCTTATTCCAGTTGAAGATATTCCAAGACTTTCGTCTAGTTCAATTAAATCGATTCTAAGATTTTTCTGATTCTTATCCAGCCAAAGTCAATCCAAGACCTTCTCTGGTTCAGTCAGATCGACGTTAAGATCTCCTTGATTCTTATTCTAGTTGAAGATATTCCAAGACTTTCGTTTGGTTCAGTTAAATCGATTCTAATACTTTTCTGATTCTTTTCCAGTCAAAGTTAATCCAAGACCTTCTCTGGTTCAGTCAGATCGACGCTAAGATCTCCCTGATTATTATTCCAGTTGAAGATATTCCAAGACTTTCGTCTGGTTCAGTTAAATCGATTCTAAGATTTTTCTGATTCTTATCCAGCCAAAGTCAATCCAAGACCTTCTCTGGTTCAGTCAGATCAACGCTAAGATCTCCCTGATTCTTATTCCAGTTGAAGATATTCCAAGACTTTCGTCTGGTTCAGTTAAATCGATTCTAAGATTTTTCTGATTCTTATCCAGCCAAAGTCAATCCAAGACCTTCTCTGGTTTAGTCAGATCGACGCTAAGATCTCCCTAATTCTTATTCCAGTTAAAGATATTCCAAGACTTTCGTCTGGTTCAGTTAAATCGATTCTAAGACTTTTCTGATTCTTTTCCAGTCAAAGTTAATCCAAGACCTTCTCTGGTTCAGTCAGATCGACGCTAAGATCTACCTGATTCTTATTCCAGTCGAAGTTCAGACCTCCTATCAACAATCTCCAAATGGCATATGTAAGCCCATTCCCGACATCACAATGCTGATACCACTTCATGCGAGTGCAAATTTCTGGGCACTCTAGTGTTCAATCATCTTCCACCTTCGGATCACGAAAGGCACGAAAGCCAATCTACATCCTCAGGTTTAAGAAGATTGAACAGGGGCAGCTGTTGTACCCCAAAATTTTCTCTCTCATATTGCTCAAAACATTGCAAGAAAAATCTATAAGTGGCTCAAGATTGCTCAAGAGTTGGACAGTCAAGCTATCTCCGAAGGCAGTCAACCCCAAATTAGGGTTTTGTGTTGCATCAAGAGCTTTGAGTCCAAATGACCTAAAGTGCTCCCCAATTTCCTAATATGTTATCAAGGTCATCCATGTCAAATTTCAAGCCTTGCAGAGGAAGTTTGCTCAGTCAATTGCTCAAAGGGTCCAAAAATCGACTTTGCTAGGGCAAAAGTCAACTGTGACCTATAAACAGTCAAACTTCAATATTTTTTTCAACATTCTCATTTTGAAGGATATTTCATCATTTTATCAACGGTTGATCATGATTCATCAAGGATTTCTCAAAATTCATCAAGACTCAAAAGTTGCTAAATTAGGGTTTTGTAGGAAAAGTCAACTCAACTTTGACCAAGCATAACTTTCTCATACTTTATGAGAAATGACCAATCCAAAGCTCATTTTGAAGAGGATGAAATTTCCTACAATCCATCTTCATACCCCAAGATTATAAAATGCACTCACAAGAAGTTATAAATTTGGACATTATAGGTCATTTTTGAAAGTCAACAAAAACACCTTTTTTGCCAAAGCTTATAACTTGAGAATGGAATATCAAAATTAGATGATACCAAAAGGTTTGGTTATAGGACATCTCAAGATTTCTAAAAAGTCCAAGAACACTTCCAAAAGTTCAAAATTGAAGAAGTTATGCATTGTTGAAGTTGGGCATTTTTGCAAAATTGCCAAAAGTCAACTATCCCCAAAACTTCAAATTTTGTCAAATGGGCCCATTCTTTTCCACTTGATTTGAACTTGCCACATTGCACACGTGTCCTAGCTTCAGCCTTGTGTCCATTTATCAATTTTATTATTTTATTTGATTTTTTATTAAATTATTTCATTTTTAATCAAATTAAATCAATTTAAATCCAAATATTGATTGCTTGATATCTTTTTGGCTATTTTAGGACTTAATCATCATCATGATCAGCATCAAATTCGTATCTCACCATATCATGTACAAAAAGATGGATTTTTGACAAATTAGGCAAGCTTTCAAAAGTGAATCAAATCAAATCTCATGGCATTGATGTGGAAGGATTCAATACATATTTGTTAACCTAATGCATTCTATCATATATAAGGAAGCTAGAGGGCACGAAAAGAGGCTAGAGGCTGCAAAAAGAAGAAAAGCAAAACTTTCAAAATTCATAAAAAAGTGTGAAACCAAAATCCTACTTGGAGGCGTTTTCAGAAGCAAAGCTTGACACCAATCGATTGCTGGAGGTTCACTGAGTTAGAACCAATCCAAAGCAAGCTCTCATACACATCAAAACTCGCTGTAAGTGTCACGTTTCTTGGCCCTGTTTTCAAAATCGTGGCCCTCTATTTCTGCATCATTCTGGCAAATCATTGATACATTTGTGACTCTCATGAGATTTATAAGATTTTGGCAATATTTAATTTCATTTATATGGACTGTAATCTCATAATAGCATGGCTAGGGTTTCGTGTTGGATTTTAGGGATTTGCATTTCAGGTGAAATTGGATCTCGTGATGGACATGGCTGCACTCAGGAGAGGGAGACGAACCTAACCATGTCTTTGGGGGTCGTTTTTATGGCCTAGAATTAATTTTGGGACCGACCTACGAATTTAGCTGCGGATCTAAATCCGCAGGTAAAGTTACAGGGGCTGGAGGTAAGGGACGGAGATGTGGCAATTCCCCAGTGGACCATTCAAATGTTCGCGCACTTTTTTTATTTTCTGGCATATTAACGCGTTTTAATATATTATATTTTGTTTGTGTTTTATTAACAATTCAAGTGAAGTGGTCCAGTGGTCAGTGTGAGTGTTCCCAAGGCGTTGTTGGCTGGAGGTCAGGGGTTCGATCCCTGCCTCCAGCGCTTTGTATTTTCCTTTATTTTGTCATGCAATCAGGTACAAACCAATGCTTGCAGCTCACCATATGCGTCAGATGGCCAAAGGCCAGATCTGGTGATTCAGATTGATGGTCTACCATGGACCAAGTCAACCAGCGCACAGGGGATCCAAAAAGTCCACCAGGCCAGAGTGTTAATGGGCCTTGGAATTGCTATTCAGACCTCCAAAAACCAGGCCCATATACCTCTATCTCTCTCTATTTTCATTTAGTTTATTTAATTGTTTTTTTATATTTTTGTTAATATTAATTAACCAATCAAATCTTTTCCTTTAATAAAATTAAAACCAAAAAAAAATTCTTTATTAAATTAAATTTCAGTATTTTATTTTTTTTATTAACAAATCAATTAATTAATTTAGGCCATTAATTAGGAATAACTTTAATATATATTTTCAATAATTAAAATTAATTTGGACATAATTAGGTTTTTATTAACATTGATCAATTTTATTTTCTTTCTTTAAATAACACAAAAAACCCAAAAATATTTATTTTATTAATTGATTTAATTAATTTAATTCTATAATTAATTTAGGATAGTTTACTTCTTTATAAAATTCAAAAACAACAAAAAAAATCATTTCTTTAGTAACAAAGGGTCAAAACCCTAGAACTCGCATTCGATTTAATTTCCCGCACGCGATCCATTTTATTCAATATTGTATCTGTTCCCAGAATGTAATAGATAATTAGGACTATTTTTATCGCTTTATTTATTTTTCCGCATTTTAATTTAAAAGGGTTGCTTTTGGCGATGTAAATACTCGACGCCTTGTAATAGTTAATTAAATTTCCGCAATTTAATTTCCGCAACTTTTAAACTGTTAGATGTTTTATAATAGGGAATGCATGACAAGACCGAATGTTTAAACCTAAAATCAACATAGATCACCATTAACATGTACAAAGATAAAATTGACTGAAAACAACACACTCGCACATGCGCACTCTTAGGGTACACCCCGCTTGGTTGCCTTTGTAACACGGTCATTAAGTATAGGTCGTTTTAGAGGTTACCCTCTTGTCCAAAGATCATAGTCGTCTCGAAATGGTTGCCTCAGATATTGTTGCCTCAAAACAAATGATCTAAGACATTAGGGTTACCGCTAAGGCGTCCTAACATTGCTTTGGTGACTGTAAGTCCCTAATTCGAATTGACCCTCAAACTCTAACGATGATGCTACCTACTCATTCATAGTGGGATAGCATTGTCTAAAGGAAGATAGCATAGAACGATTCCTTTTTCGAGTAGGTAGATGGTTCTTAGATACTTGCTCTTTCAAAACAAAACAAAATTTTCACACTTACACTCCTTTTCAAACAAAGACTTTTTCAAACCCACAAGCACAAAGAAAGCAATTTTGAAAACAATATGAGCAAGTATCTAAGAGCCCGTGGATAACCACGGATAGAAAGGGTGATAACACCTTCCCTTTTTATAATCTACCCCCCAAACCCGAGAAAATATCTCGAAAAAGGAATTTTTCTGTGCTTTTGTTCCTTTTCTTGTTGGATAAAATAAAAGTCGGTGACGACTCTTGCTTACCGCGACATTTTGCGAAAACAAACGCAAAACACAAACCAGTATTCCAAAAAACAGTCAGTTCTTTCCCACCGTATCACATCGGGTAAGACACAAGGTTTTTAGAGTGCGAATTGTTTTTGAATATTACAAGTCCAATCAAAATGTAAAAGATAAATTACTGAGGGGTGAAAGTTATTGGGACAAAGTCTCTGGCCTCCCAATTATGGAGTCCTTCGTTGACAGTTGGAAATATCCAATCCTCCAAGCTGCCATCCTCTTCACCATCTTCTACCGCGTTGACCTCTTGGTTGCTAATCTTCAAGGGTGGCCCTCCAGCACGGGCATGGCGTACAACCTTATGAGCACTTGAAGTGAACCCTAAACCAAACTTGTCAGATTTATACGGAATATCCGGAGGTTGCCCCAGATGGTGCATCCACCCTCCTCTACTACTGCTTTGGCACCCTTTAGAGATGACATCCTGAGTGGAGGTCTTGTAATCTTGGGAATCTGAACATTGTCTTGGTTACTCCTACCTCTTGGGGGACTTCTTCGAAATGTTGAAAAAAGGTGTTTCAATGAACTCGCCGTCCAATTCCACATACCTGAAAGAATTGAGGTGGCTAATCATATATTCTTCATCTTCGTGGACAGTGATAATCTTTCCCTGGACCGGATATTTGAGCATCTGGTGCAGTGTAGAGGTGACAACGCCAACATTATGGATCCACGACCGTCCTAGCAGACAGGAGTAAGAGGGGTGGATGTCCATTACATAGAAGGTTGAGTTGAAAGTTTGAGTCCCAACCTTTATGGGGATATCGACCTCCCCGTGTACCATCCTCTTTGAGCCATCAAATGCCCTTACGACTATGTTACTTGGTTTCAATGTCAGTCCTTCACAGTCTAGTCTGTCGAGAGCTTTTTTTGGTAAAACATTCAAAGATGAGCCAGTGTCCACCAAGACATAGGCCAGAGTTGTGCCTCTACATTCCACAGAGACATGTAGTGCCTCGTTGTGCTTTCTTCCCCTTAGTGTCAGATCAGCATCTGAGAAGCCTAGGCCGTTATCCGCTGTCAAGTTGGCCACGCGATCTTGAAATTAATCAGCAGACGTCTCTTGCGGCACATGGGCTGTCTTTAGGAACTTCACCAGGTCTTTCACATGTGCCTCGAAACACAGCAGCAGTGCCAGCATGGAGATCTTGGAGGGAGTTTGCCCCAACTGTTCAACTACATCGTAGTCTCTCCTCTTTATTATTTTCAGAATCTCCTCCATCTCTTTCTTGGAGGTCTCGGGGATAGTCAGGGATTGAGCCTTCGTCCGGACAGGCTCTTCTTGAATACTTTTTCCTCGAGTTTCAGCAGCAGGAGTGTTGGTAAGAATGACAGCAGGGGTTGTATCTTCTTCGTCAATAGGAGCACTTGTAGAGATGATTATTGGTACAGAAGTAACCTTTGGAGCAGCCACGGGTCCAAAAACTGCCTTTGAGGGGGAAATTTCTGGAGAAAAGATTCTACCGCTTCGGGTAATCTTACTGGTTCTGGAAATATTGCTAATGTCAGAGTCTTCTTCTTCGGAGCTTATCTCTTTGGCGGCCATCCCACCTTGTTTGATGCCATGGTAGTAGATGTCCCCACCGTAATTCCACGGCATAATTTTATATGATTCATATGGGACTGGCCCAGGCATTGTGATTATAAGAGGAGTAGTTTTTGGAACTGATGTAATTCTAACGGGTCTTTTGGGGACCCTGGAAGAATTGGCGGAGATGGCGATGATGGAAACATCTTCAACAGGAACAGGTGAAGCAGGAATACTTTCAAACATGATCTCTTTGTTGTCTATCAAGCGTTGAATTCCTGTCTTCAACAAAGGGCAAACAATTGGTGAGGATAAGTAGAGGTGGCAGTCTTCATTACAACCCGGGAAAACAGCGGCTTTCAACAAGCTTATCTTAATGATTGGGAGTGGAGTCATGAGTTCATCCACTATGGTAACAAACAAATCTTCTTCAATAGCATTGGTGTTGTGACCATGTCTGGGCATATGAGCGGAAATGACGTTTGGTTTCCCGGGTGCATCAAACTCAATTTCTTTCGCCTCTATAAGGTCTTGAATTTTGTTTTTCAAAGCCCAACAGTTGTTGGTGTCGTGACCCGAACTTTCAGAATGATATGCGCAACGGGCATTTGGGTGATAATGAGGGGACGCTGTGTTGGGTTTTTTTGGAGCTTCTTTTAAAGTTGCCAAATTGGATTTCAGAAGATGCGGTAATACTTGGGACAGACTCATATTGATTCTGGTGAATTGTCGGACTGGCCTTTCCACCCTCGGTTGATTACTTCTTGGTTGATCAGATGTAGGATTTGGGATCATAACAACCCCCACCATTGGTCGTAGTTCGGCTCTCCCTTGGTTCCTTTATAGATATACAGTAGCTACTTCTTTCTTCCCTACAAAAGGCTTCCTCACAACCGTAGAAGAAGATGAATCCTTCTGAGTCTTTCCACTTTTTATGCCAGCTTCCACCCTCTCTCCGGTCAGTATTAACTCAGTAAATCCTGCAGATGAGCTTCCAATCAAATGGTTGAAAAAGGGGCCTGATAGAGTGCCTAAGAACATGTCCACCAATTATCTTTCAGACAGAGGGGTCTGAACTCTTCCAGCTAGATCTCTCCATTTCTGCGCGTAATCTTTGAAACCCTCATTGGAAGCCATAGCCATACTCTGAAGTTGAGTACGGGTAGGCGCAAAATCAGCATTATATTGATATTGCTTGTAGAAATCTGCGGCAAGATCTTCCCAATTGTGGATGTTGGCCTTTTCCAGTTGGTAAAACCAATCGAGTTGTGTTCCAGATAGACTATCTTGGAAAAAATGTACCCACAAGTCTTTATCAGCGGAGTGTGGCTGGATCTTTCTCACATATGATCGGAGGTGCATCTTAGGACAGACACCCCATCATATTTTTCAAACAAGGGCACTTTGAATTTCGGAGGAATCACGAGCCTCGACACTAGTCCCAATTCTTCAAAGTCTAGACCTGGCACTTTTTGTATTTCCATAGCGCTCAAACGCTCTTCAAGATGTCTGTACTTATCATCAGTTGGAGGATACTGTTCTTCATAGTAGTCTTCCTCTTCTTCCTCCTCTTTAGATTCTGACGGGACTGCTGTTTCTTTTCCTTTCCCCTCTCCTTCACCGAATGTTGTTGTGAAGTTCAAGGTTCTTCTAGTCTGTCCTTGAAACCTTCTCCCCATGTTTAAACCCCCGGTGACCTTCTTTGTTTTCTTTTTCCTTTCCTCATCCAGTAGAGTCTTCAACTCTTCTTGCCCCTTGGCTAGGGTCATGAGCAACTGTTGAAACTGCATGTTCTAAGCTTGGAGATCTTTGACTGTCTGTTCAAGATCCATCTTACTGAAATAACAATAGAGAGATGAGGAAACTCGTTGCAAAAGACCTTCTTATGTCATATTGAATGATATGTGCATATGCAATGTTTTCAAGGATTTTAAAGATTCAAGTTCGTTTTAGACAAAAAGGAAACACACGTTATATTAATGAGATAAAGTTTGAGTGCATCAATGCCCCTTGGGAAAAATAATACAAAACTCTAAGATAAAAAAGTAGTGCGCATCCTTTTTGGTGCTATGTAGGCATTTAGAGTCTGCTCCTCATGAAGTAGCCTAGTGAGTTCCAAAACCTTCTTCTCGCTTGCGTAGAATTGGGCTTAAAAAGTATCTCTCTCTCCTTTGAGCTGTATCCAATCCCTTTGTAGGTCTTCAAGAGATGTGGCCATGTCAGGATGTAGGATAGTGTATGGAACTTCTCCCTCCTTAACAGGCTCAATAATTACCGGAAGAATGGAAGGATAAGGCATCATAAGACTTTGTGTACGGGTTCGTACCCATTTGAGGTAAGGCTCAAGAGGGATGGAATTCTTGTGCCCCAAAGTCTTGCTATCCACCTTGTTTAGCATCCTCCAAGCTCGGATGAATCTCTGGCGAAGACCTTGATTGTCGTTGTCGTAGTCGAATACCAAACCTTGAATCAGCATCTCGTGCGGGCCATCCCTTCGAGCGTAACCAAACTGTCTTAAAGCTAAGCATGGGTTGTAGGTGATGCCTCCCCTAATGCCAAGTATATGGACATTAGGTAATTCCCCACAACGGTCAACAATAATAACATTCTCTTTGGATCGGGAGCACCAATGAATATCTGAATGTTTGAGCGTCATTAACCTTTGTGACCACCTTGAACCTTGCTCATTCTTTAAGACTGATTGGGGAAGATGATAAATAAACCATCTTGCCATGAGGGTAGTGCAACACATAAGGACACCTCTTTTCCTCATTGTGCGAGTGTGAAAAGAGTGTAGGATATCCCCTAGCAATGTAGGCACCAAATTGCGTGACATAAAGATTTTGACGGTGCTCACATCTATGAGTTGGTCAGGATTGGGAAATAAGACCATCCCATAGATAATAAGAGACACAATTTCCTTAAAGGCTTGCAAGTCTAAGGAATTCCAATAGCTTTGGGCTTTCTCAAACAAGAACTTTGCTAAGAAGCCTTTGACACCACTCCTAGTTTCCCAATGAGTTGTGACATCAGATGAGTGCAAGTGCAGAGCTTGTGCAATCTCTTCTAGCTTTGGGTCTCTTTCTGTACCGTTGAAAGGTAGTTTATTGAGAATGGGAATCCTCAAGAGTTGTGAGAATTCTTCCAAAGTAGGCACAAGCTGATAGTCGGGAAATGTGAAACAATGGTGCAAAAGATCAAAGAACTGAAAGAGCACTTTCATCATATCCTCATTTGTGTTAGAGGTGACCAAGTTGAGTAGACGACCATACCTCTCGGTGAATGGAGAGTTCTCAGGGATCCTCGAAGCTAGCTCCTTAAGTTGTGGAGGAATTCTTACAAGGTTGACTTGGATAGTTTTCCTGCGAAGTAAATCCATATCCTACAAAACAAGAACAAAGATGAATCTCCAAAATCCTTGAAATGGTTAGTGGATGCATGTGATGTTCATGATGTCCATGATGTTATGTACAAGTATGCATATGCAAGAAAAGTAAACAAGTTTTTAGTTTAGGCTTGCATGGGGTTTTATAGGTAAGTACCCTCTTGAAGTTTAGTTGGCTTAAACCTGTCCTAATAATAGTAACTCGGTCCTAAGGAGCTCAATATCACCGGATTGTTTCCTTGGTCATTGTTTTAGCTCAAACCTCTTTAATGGCGACCGAAATATCCCAAGAAGCCAAACCTCAATGAGTGTAGTATCGAGTATCTACCAATTTCGAACTGCACCAAAGCTGGTCATCTCACTACATCCTAAAGGCCAAGTTGGTCAAGTAAAGGGTTCTAGAAGTTCATTAGTGCTTCATGACATCACTCAGCAGCCCCGTATTCTCTTTGATTAACTCAAAGGCTACCGATATCCACAAATATGTCACACTAACATAGCTATTTCTTAGACCATGTCGGTATACCCCGCACAGTTTCCACAACGTATTGCTATTTACCAATAATGTATCCCAAATCCGGGTTGAGGATTCAAACCCAAACAAAGAACCATAATGTAAAGCAAACAAGTCAAACAATGTAAGCAAATAAATGTGATCTAGCCTTAAGGTAACCCCACTTTTATAATTATCCCCAGCAGAGTCGCCAGTTCTGTGATACGGTGGGAGAACTGACTTGAGGTTTTGCGTTTGTGTTTGCAAATGTTGCGGTTTAGCAAGAGTCGCCACCGACTTTTCTTTTATCCAAAAGGAAAGGTGAAAAAAGCACAGGAAAGACCTTTGAGATTGTTTCTTGAGTTCGGGGGGTAGATTATGAAAAGGGAAGGTATTAGCACCCTTTCCATCCATGGTTTTCCATGGGCTCTTAATTACTTGCTAGATCACTTGCTTTTATTTTGAAAGTGTGCTTTGTGTAGTTTTGAAGGTATTTTGTAAAAGAGGCCATTGTTTAGGAAATCTTTGTAATGATTCTCGTTCGTAAGAATGTATACAAAGATGTTTGTATTTTTGAAAATATTTTCAATGTTTGTAGGATGTTTGTAAATGTGTGTGTGTGTTTTGAAAATAGCAAGGATATTTGTTTGAAATGGAGCAAGTAACTAGAAGTAATCTACCTACTCAAATGTCTTTCCTATTCCTTTTCTATTACTTTGATATTGTTGTCTTACCATTGATTTGGTAAGCAACCCTATCTTTGGATATAAACGGGACGGGCGTGGGTCATCGTATAACCATGATTAGCAATGTTGCAAAGTATCTTAGCATTTTTTAGGGACCAAGATCATTTTGTAAGGAAACTTTGAATAGCGTCATCGAGGGACTATGATTTTATATTTGTTTGTTTTGCCAAGATACTTCGCATGCATAATATGACTATTTTTGTATAAGACAACCAAGTGGGGAAACCCTAAGGGTGCTTGTGTGCAAGTGTGTTATTTTCATGCTTGATTTTGTCTTGGATTGGGGTTTTCTATTTAATTTGTTTTGATCTTGCCATACAAACCCTAATTACTAACATGGTATATAAAAGCGGTAAATTGCGTAATTTAAAGATTCCTACGCTATTACAACATTTTATAGGAGGGGGGAGTACAAATTGTGAATGAGTATTTGCAATAATGTAAATCAAATTAAGCTATTACAACCAAATCGAACTTGTACAAATATTTGAATAAACAATATACAATATAATTTAAATATGCAATGTTATGTATATGCAAGGAAAAGAAATTGTTTTATTTTTCATATGCAAAAGAATTTTGACCTAATCCTAATATCTTAAGAAAAAGAAATTAATTCTTGAAAAATGGTTAACCCTAATTTCTAACGTAAAAAGAAAATAAAGCTCTTTAAGTATTATTTTTGTGTATTTTTTGTCTTAAAATAATAAATAATATTTTATGAAAATATTTAGTCTTTTTATATGTCAAAATAAATATTTACAAGTGTGAGAAAAAGAATAAATAATTAACCTAATTCTATTTTTTTATTTACAAGTTTATTAAAGAAAGTATATATATGATATGTAACTAAAATAAAATATTTTCTATGAGAAAAATAAAATAAAATGGACCAAAAATATAAATTTAGCATTTATATATTTTTTATGATTTTTAATATTAAGGAAAATATATTTAATAAAATAGAAATGAAAATAAAATGAATAATAAAAATACATGTGCCAGGGGTGCTGCAAGCAAACAGGGGGTAATATGTTAGAAAAAACAAAAAGGCCCAAGAATGAGAGGCCCAGTGCTGCCAGAAATAAAAAAAAAAGAACAAAAGTGTGAAAAATGCAAAAAAGGCAGGCACCAAGGCTCGAACCCATGACCTTGACATTCTCAGCGCGCTGCCTTGCCACTGGAGTGGCTGTACATCTGTTAGTTTAAATGAAACAAGAAAAACATAACATATAAAGCCTTCTTGCCCTGTACTTCATCTTCTTCCTCAAGCTGGCCAGAACCTCTGTATCTTTCTCATTTCTCCATGAAAATGGAAACTTCCAACTTGAAAATGATAGTACTCTTTCCCACGATTTCAGACATGTAACTTATGGAAACTAACAATCAAAGATCAAAACAAATTTTAAAGGCCCTAATTTTAAACCTAATTTTTACATAAGTTTGAACTCTAAAATTCTCTATACACAATGAATATAAATGAATTCTACGCACATGGTTGGCTTTAGCACAATAATATCTACATTTTTCTTTCACAAATCGTGGCCAATGGATGCCTGTATGAAGAGATAAAAGTTGGAGTTCTTACCTCTTTCAGCTGAGATCGTGAATGGAGTTTGAGTGAGTTTTATGAAGGCCTGGAGATTCCTTTAGCTTGCCTGAATCTCCCTGAGTATGTTCCAATCCTTGCCTTGCTTTGAAAGTGCCTGAATCTCTCTATCCAAGTCAACCTGCAAGCTTGAAAAACAAAAATGGCAGATTAAGAAGGAGGAGTTACAGTGCAGGGGTGATGGTCTGGAACACTTAGATATGAGGTAGGTAAAGTGTTTGAATGATTAAAACTTGAAACGCACGAGCAAATTTGTGGATTTCTATGCTTGGACACAAACTGTAAGTTTTGATAGTTTTTTGGTGATAGGGAGTTTTAGGGAGTTTCTGGACTTTTTCAATCGTGTTCTAAGTTGTAATGTGTTTTTGTATAAGTATATAGAAGTTTTTTCATCCACTCCACAACAGATTTCTTTGCCATCCTTTTTGCACTCTTACTTGCTTTTTTAAGAAAGGTGAAGAGACAAGTCTCCACATGCTTGTACTGGCCTGCTTGGAGTTGGTACAAGTCCTAGACAACTTGTATTTGGTTTATAGGACTTGTGTGTGCAGAGAAAACAAGTCCAATACTCAAGAAATAAAAAGTTGCAAAAGCTATGCTTTTCCAAAATGGCTATGGCAACTTTGTGCCATTTATGGAATTAAAGCTTGGACAAAGACTCTTGTGCTTGGATTAAGGCTTTATCATCTGTGTAAGAATTAAATTATGAAGTGAGAAACAAGTTTGAGGCCTGTAAAGTAAGGATTAGGCAGCATAGGTTCAGATTTGAATTTTGTTCTTCATGAAATGACTTGAAATCAAAGTGAGAAATTGCCAACTTCATCTCTTCGATTCTCCTTAACCAAAAATGATATCAAGGAGTTCTTGGACATTTTGAAAAGCTTGCAATGTGCTCTATAACGCATATTTGAAATGCATTTCAAGATTCCTCTTGGAACTACGTGAAAAATTGCCATGAAGTTAGGTCAAAAACCTGCCTAAATTAGGGCAAAATTTTACTAAGTTATTTTAGTTCATGGGCATGTATTCACAAAATTATATCTTGAGATCCAAGCATCTTTAGGTAAAAATGTGTGAAGAAAAGTTGTATATTTCATGGAGATATACAACTTTCATGTTGGGAACTTTCTTTGAATCATCTTGTATCATGGTGAAAAAATGGCTTAAAGTTGAGAAAAAATAAGAAATTTTCTATACTTAGAAAAATTTCTAAGTTAAGAAAAATTCAAATTTCAAAACCAAATCTTCAATCTTTGATTTATTGATGAACAAGTTTCACATTTTGACATGTTTTGATGAATTGTGATCCTTGGCACTTGATTTTGACCAAAAAGTCAAAGTTTGACTTTTCAGTATACAGTTGATTTTTGATCAGTTGATTGTAAATTTCATCTGTCAATCCAATGAAATTGCAATGTTTTGAACCATGTTATTAGGTCAAGATGATACAATTGAACCCTTGATATCATGCTTCAAATAAATTGGTCATTTTCTAGGTCAAAAATCAGAAATTGCCCTTTCTCAGTCAAAACCCTAATTTTGACCATTTTGCCCTTTTGATGATTTGATCAAATTTCTTGAGGAATTGTGGTCCGAACTTTATCAAATGATACATATGAATCCAAAATGTTGATGTGGATAAAAAATTATGAAGTTTGACTGTAAATTGGCCATGGTTTACTTTTTCCCAAATACAACTGATTTTTAGGTAAACTGTCCAATTGACTGATCAAAAATGTGGTTCAAGGCTTGAAACATGTCATGAGTAATCTTAGGGGTCCATAATGATGTTTGAAAGTCATATGAAGCATTGATAGGCCAAAAATCTTGGTACAATCTTAAACCCTAATTTTGGGTGATCAGTGCATGATGAGAGGTCTTGAGTTGGTCAAACCCTAATCCAGTCTTGAGTTAAAGAGATCTTGTGAGAAAAGTATTGATAAATAAGAGGGCAAATTTTGGGGTACAACACCATGAATTTCTAGAAGAAGTTGTGTTCTAAAATGTTTTAGATCTCATTGAGATCTACAACTTTCATGTTGGAGGTTTCCTTTGAATCATCTTGCATCATGGTGAAAAATTGGCTCAAAGTTGTGAAAAAATATGAAATTTTCAACACTTAGAAAAATTTCTAAGTTTAGAAATTTTGACTTTTCAAAATGCAATCTTGAATTTTTTATTTATTGATGAACAAGTTTCATATTTTGACATGTTTTGATGAATTGTGATCTTTGACACTTGATTTTGACCAAAAAGTCAAAGTTTGACTTTCAGTGTACAGTTGACTTTTCATCAGTTGACTAAAAATCAACTATCAATCAATTGAACTTGAGGAATGTTTTGAACCATGCCATTAGGTCAAAATAAAGCAATTGAATCCTTGAGATCATTTCTCAAACCAATCAATCATTTTCTAGGTCAAAAATCAGAAATTGCCCCTTCTCAATCAAAACCCTAATTTTGACCATTTTGGCCTTTTGATGATCTGATCAAATTTCTTGAGGAATTATGGTCCAAAATTGATCAAATAACATATATGAGTTCATAAAGTTGACATGGATCACAAATTATAAAGTTTGACTGTAAGTTGACCATATTTGACTTTTCCCCCAATACAACTGATTTTAGGTCAACTGATCAATTGACTGAGCAAAAATGTGATCCAAGACTTGAAACTTGACAACAATCTTGAGATTCCAAAATGATCCATGAAAGTCATATGAGGCATTAAAAGTTTAGTTGTCCTTGTGCAGTCTCAAACCCTAATATTCAGTCATCAGTGCTAGAGGAGGTGTCATGAACTGATCAACCCTTGTGCAGTCTTGAACCAAAGGAGATCTTGTGAGAGATTATTTGAGAAATGAGAGGGCAAATTTTTGGGTACAACAGCTTCCCCTGTTCAATCTTCTTAAACCTGAAGAGTTAGATTGGCGGATCCGCCATTCGCGACTTGATGGTGGAAGATGATTGAACACTAGAGTGCCCAGAAATTTGCACTCGAAGATGTATTGTGAATGGGCTTATAGATTCCATTTGGAGGAATGATGGTAAACACTGGAAGAAGTATCAGCACAAATCTATGGTCGATTTATACTAAAACTTGATGTTTCACCTGTGGGACAAAAAGGTTAGTAAAATGCAGATGTATGCATGACGTTCACAAGATGAATGAGATTAGGCTAAATGCATTTTGTATGTATATGTCACGATGTATGAATGTGAGATGCATGTTTTTGTCCGGGAAAATAAATCCCTGACTACTGCTGAGGATATTCTGGGGAGTTGAATCCCTGATTGCTGTTGGGGATGAAGAATATACATATCTTCAAACTTTGTTGAAAGGATGCTTCCACTGGGTAATATCTCTTGAATGTCAGTTGTTATCTGGTCGGATCCAGGCTTCAAAATTTGATGAGGATGAGGAATTCAACTGCTATTTGGTCAGGTTCCAGGCTTCACGGTAACTTACTGGGGAAGAGATAAATTAACTGTTATCTGGTCGGATTCCAGGCTTTGCAGAAAATTTCTTGAAATTTAATTGTTGTCTAGTCGGATACAGGATTCACAACAAGTTGCTAGGGATAAGGAAGTTTAACTGTTATCTGGTCAGATTCCAGGCTTTGCAGTAACTCTCTAGAAAGGAGGGAGTTGAACTGATATCTGGTCGGGTCCAGGCTTCACATTAACTTGAAGTGGTAACTATTATCTGGTCGGGTCCAAGATTCATAGGTTTTGAAGAGTTATACTATTATTTGGTCGGGTTCAGGCTTTATAGTGTCTTGTTGGCATTATAGCTAGTTGTTATTTGGTCGGACTCCAGGCTTCATAATAATTTGCTTGAAAAGACAAAGTTGAGCTGATATCTGGTCGGGTCTAGGCTTTACAGTAACTTAATGACATTGAAACGCTATCTGGTCAGATTCCATGATTTGCAGATTTCTGAGGTGGATGAGGTTAATTGTTATCTGGTCGGGTCCAGGTTTCACAATAAACTGCTTGGGGATTTAGTTGTTATCTGGTCAGATTCCAGGTTTCACAATGAATTTCTAAAGGGAATTGCTATCTGGTCGGATCCAGGCTTCATAATAACTTGTTGGGGTAGAGGCAAACTCTACTTGGGAAAAGAAGTTAAACCCTAGTCTGGTTGAGTCCAGGTTCTTCTATATCTTGAAGAGTTAAACTATTATCTGGTCGGGCCTAGGTTTCATATTATCTTGAGAAGTTAACTATTATCTGGTCGGGTCCAGGCTTCCCAATATTTGAAAGGTTACACTATTATCTGGTCGGGTCCAGGCTTCATAGTATCTGAAAGGTTTTTACTATTATCTGGTAGGGTTAGGCTCTATAGTGAATTAAGAAGTTGACTATTATCTGGTCGGATCCAGGTTTCATAGTAGTTTGAAAGTTGTATTAATATCTGGTCGGGTCCAGGCTTCATAGTATCTTTTGGAGATAGTAAAGGTTTTGTTGATGACTTTACTGGGGATTAGGGGTTGTAGCCTTATGATTTGCAATAGTCTGAAAGGAAAACTCAAACTGGAGTATGGACTCAGTTGGGGAAGACAAATTCAGCTTGGGGGAGGACTTACTCAGCTGGGGATAACAGGCTCGGCTGGGGAAGATAGGGTATGTCGGGGGAATACAAACTCGGCTGGGGAGGACAGATTAAGCTGGGGAATTTTGTGGTTTCTTGATTGTTGTATGTTGGGGAAATCAACCATGTTGATGAATACTCGATGAACTGCTGACGAAGTGAGTTCTTTGAGGAAGAGATCTACAAGGATTCTACTTATAGGATTCAACTTAGCTGGGGAGAGAGCTGCCAAGAGATTGAGACTCTGGCTGGAGATTGACCTGTGCAAAGAGACTTCGTGTGTAACTTTGTTGAGGATTGGTTTATTGTGACCGTCTTGGTGGGGATAATGCTAATGAAATAACTTTGTGGGGGATATTCCATATACTTTAAAGAGATGCTTGTTACTGCTTAGCAGGACACGTGTGCCAAATGGTTTTAATTATGTTCATATGCATATGTTCGTTCAATTTTAGTCATTGGACAACTTTGCATTCGAAACAAAAACTGAAAGTTTGTACTTCAAAGTATATTTGTATTGATCTTTTGCCCATGAATAGGCGTTTTTTGTACAAAGAGACGGAGATCCTAGTAAGAGGAAATCGTCGAAAGGAAAAAAAAGATTGAAAACAAATCAAATAGCCATGTGAATGATCTCATTACACTCCAACTCTATTATTTACCCAATGTATTCGAATGCCCCTTGCCGTTGACAGAAGTTGATTAGATTGATCTTGGACTGTTTGAACTCGGACCTTGGTGATAAAGTTGATTGTGGTAATTCCACAGGACATAGTCATACGCTTTCAATCCTTAACTTTTGCCTGGACCACCCTCTCGGGTTTTCAGCCCACCAGGATACGCATTTTACCCAAGTCGGCCTTTCGGGTTTTCAACTTGTCGGGTGTACAATCTTTTGCATATATCCCTAATTTTTGCCCAAACCTTTTGGTTTTTCGGGATGCCCTTATTTTTCCTAGGCGTGTCAACCTAGAGGGTCTCTTATACGTAGTATTTTTTTAACTGTGTCAACGTTTATAGGATGTGGGAAGTCTTCACCGTCCATGGTAGTCAGCAACATGGCACCGCCAGAGAACACTCTCTTGACAACAAACGGCCCTTCATAGGTGGGAGTCCATTTGCCTCTGGGGTCGCCTTGTGGCAGAATAATGCGCTTTATCACCAAGTTGCCAGCTTGATATACTCGAGGCTTGATCTTTTTGTTGAAGGCCTTGATCATACGTTTTTGGTACGTCTGACCAAGACAAACAGCAGTCAGCTGCTTTTCGTCAATCAAGTTCAGCTGATCCAATCTCGTTTGAATCCACTCGTCTTCTCCTAAGCCTCCCTCATTCATAATCCTTAGTGAGGGAATCTGAACTTCCACTGGCAAAATAGCTTCCATACCATAGACTAAGGAAAAGGGAGTTTCCCCAGTTGATGTTCTAGCTGAAGTACGGTAGTTGTGAAGAGCAGACTATAACATCTTATGCCAATCCTTGTAGGTAACTACCATCTTCTGCACAATCTTCTTAATGTTTTTGTTGGCCGCTTCGACTGCGCCATTCATTTTAGGTCTATATGGAGAAGAGTTGTGATGCTTGATCTTAAACTGAGTGCAAAGCTCAGTAATCATAGCATTGTTGAGGTTAGTCCCATTGTCAGTGATGATCATTTCGGGGATACCATAGCGGCATATGAGGTTGTGTTTGATGAATCTGGCTACCACATTCTTGGTGACTGAGACAAATGAGGTGGCTTCGACCCATTTGGTGAAATAATCAATAGCGACCAGAATGAAGCGATGTCCATTGGAAGCGGTAGGCTTCATTTCTCCAATAATGTCAATGCCCCACATTGCAAATGGCCACAAAGCGGTCATGACGTTCAGAGGGATAGGAGGTACATGGACCTTGTCAGCATAGATTTGGCATTTGTGACAAGTTCTTGAATGTTGATGGCAATCAGTCTCCATTGTTGACCAATGATAGCCAACTCTTAGGATCTTCTTGGCCATCGTATGCCCTCTTGAATGAGTACCAAAGAGACCATCGTGCATGTCTTCCATAATTTCCTCTGCCTCCTTCTTGTCCATACATCAGAGTAGAGTAGAGTCATGGTTGCACTTGTATAATAGTTTGTTACTTAGGAAGAATTTGGCTGTAAATCTTCATAAGAACTTTCCATCATTGATGGATGCTCCCTCGGGATACTCTTGTGCTTCAAGATATCTCATCACCTCATGGTACCATGGCTTTTCTGTATCAGTGTCAAGCTCACAGCAGTGTGCAGGTTCTTCGAATCTTTCAATCATAATCATAGGGGATTCGTTGTCCCATCTGACCTTGAACATTGAAGACATGGTTGCTAAGGCGTCAGCTAGCTGATTTTCTTCCCTAGGGAAGTGCTCAAAAGTGACCTCTTCGAAACAAGGAATCAGAGATAGCACAAGTTCCTTGTAAGGAATGAGATTAGGATGCTTAGTGTCCCAATCTCCTTTTACTTGGCTAATCACCAGAGTGGAATCCCCAAACACATTCAAATTCTTGATCCTCAAGTCAATGGAAGCTTTCAGTCCCAAAATGCATGCTTCGTACTCGGCCATATTGTTCGTGCAATCAAAGCATAGTCTGGAAGTGAATGGAGTGTGGAAACCTTCAGGGGAGACTATCACAACACCAATTCCGTTACCCAAGGCGTTGGAAGCCCCATCGAAAACCATAGTCCATCGGGATCCCTGTTCAGGTCCGTCATACGGTCCAGGTTTCGCACAATCGATCACCAGCATGATGTTCTCATCCGAGAAGTCAAAGTTCATGGAATGATAATCATCAACAGCTTGATGGGCCAAATGATCTGCAAGTACGCTTCCTTTGATGGTCTTTTGAGTCGTGTATTGAATGTCGTACTCCGTCAAGATCATTTGCCATCTGGCTATCTGTCCGGAGAGAGCAGGTTTCTCGAAGATGTGTTAGAACAAAGTTTGAATCTACTACCCTATGTTTAAGTTTTGATGATAACAAAATGAAAAGATATATTATTTATATGATTCATGTATGAACTATTTGCTACCTAAAAATATTACGTTCTGCTTTGCAGAAACTCTGATAGGTATCAGCAAGAGCACACTTAATCAGCATCAGAATATTGGTTCTTGACATCAGCATCAGAAGTTGCTATATCAGAATACCAGAATCAGAAGATCAACTCACGTGTATGCTGAAGCTTGATGAACAGAACTGCGCTCAACACTCTGATAAAGAAAAACAACAGTTCATCAGCAGTTAAGAAGAGTCAGAATGAGCCAAGCCAGAACATGCATTAAGTAAGCAACGGTACTGTGCATTGAAAGCAAATTATTACCAACGGCCTCATTCCAGACAAGATCTGCTCAATAAGGAAAGTTTGTTATTAGCATTGAATCAAGAATATTGCTCCAACGTTCAACAATATCAGTGCTATATAAACAAGACTATGAAGATTGAATTGGCCAATGCTCTCCAACATTTTACACGCCTAAAAGCTAATCATAATCTTCCTTCTCTCAGTTTGCTAAACGCTACATATCTCCTTATTCAATCATTGTTTAGCAATCTAGTTTCATAAAGCTTAAGTTGTGTATACATCACAGTTGTGATACAGTTTTGTAGAAAACACTCACACACCTAGATTTATCTTCTTTGTAAGAAAGTGTTTCCTTGACAAACCGGGTTGTGGTTTGCATCAAGAAGGCTTTAGCAGTTGTTAAAGCAGTTTGTAATATTCAGTTGAATATAGTGGATTAAGACCTCGTTGGAGAGAGGCGAAATCACCTTGACGGGTGGACTGGAGTAGTTTGAGATCAAACGAACCAGGATAAAAATATCTTGTTCATTGCATTGATTTTCAGTTTTACAATTCAACCCCCCCTTCTTGTGTTTTTCACTTCTTCAATTGGCATCAGAGCGCCTGGTTCTGAGCTAAAACACTTAACCGTGTCAGTACAAGATCCAACGTCAGAAAAACACAATGGCAGGAAACTATTCTCACACCAGCAATGACAACCATGAGGACATAGACAGATTCAGCGGCAAACCTCCAGTCTTTGATGGAGAAAACTTTGATTACTGGAAAGACAGAATTGAAAGCTTCTTTCTGGCACATGATGCTGATCTGTGGGATATGGTGACAGATGGATACACGCACCCTGTGAATGCAAGCGGTCAGAAGATTGATAGAAAAACAATGTCTGACCAACAAAAGCGTGACTTCAAGAATCACCACAAGGCCAGAACCATTCTTCTCAGCGCCATCTCCTATACTGAATACGAAAAGATCTCCAACAGAGACACAGCAAAGAACATTTTTGACTCACTCAGAATGACGCATGAGGGCAACGTTCAGGTCAAAGAAACTAAAGCCCTGGCGCTCATTCAGAAGTATGAGGCGTTCAAAATGGAAGAATCTGAATCCATTGAAACAATGTTCTCAAGATTCCAGATTCTGGTAGCTGGTCTCAAGGTTCTGGACAAAGGATACTCTACTGTTGACCATGTTAAGAAAATCATCAGAAGTTTACCCAAGCAGTGGAGACCAATGGTTACAGCTCTGAAGCTAGCAAAAGATCTCAACAAAATCACTCTGGAGGAACTTATCAGCTCCCTCAGAAGTCATGAGATAGAGCTAGAAGCTGATGAGCCTCAGAAGCAAGGTAAGCCTTTAGCATTAAAATCTAACAAAAAATCTGAGTCTAAAGTTTTGCAGGCAGTTGAAGAAACATCTGATGGATCCTCATCAGAAGAAGACGAACTCTCCCCCCTCTCCAGAAGAGTAAATCAACTGTGGAAGCAAAGACAAAGGAAGTTCAGGAATCCCAGAAGATCTGATCAGAACGAGTCCTCTTCCAGATACAGAAGGACAGAGTCTTCCTCTGGATACAGAAGATCTGAAGGCTCCTCAAGTAGCAAAAAGCCAAACACCAAGGACATCATCTGCTATGAGTGCAATGAGCAAGGACACTACAAGAGTGACTGCCCAAAGCTTCAGAGGGAAAAGCCCAAAAAGAAGTTTGGAAGAGAAAAGAAGAAAAGTCTCATGGCTACATGGGATGACTCTGACTCGTCTGAAGCTGACTCAGAATCAGATGATGAGAGGGCAAACATAGCTCTCATGGCTAACATTTCAGAAGATAGTGAAGCTTCTGAATCAGACTCTGAATCAGACACTGAAGAGGTATTTCCTAACTTTGCTGTTAATTTTACCAAGGCTGAACTTGCTGAAAGCCTTAATGAAATCCTGGAAAGGTATCAGCAAATTAGAGTTAAATTCAGAGACCTGAAAAGGAATCTTGAATCTGACTCTAATAAGACTGAGAGTCTCAAATTGGAGAATTCTGAGCTGAGAAATAAGATTTCAAAATTAGAAAATACTTTACAAAACTCTCAGAAGGAACCAATTTCTGAAACTCCCAGCAACGCTGATGAGATCATCAAGGAGTATGACCACAGTTTCCAGAAGTTCCTTGCTAAAAGCATAGATAGAAGCAAAATGGCTTCAATGATCTATGGAGTTAGCAGAAACGACAGGAAAGGAATAGGATACCAAGGTAAGGTTCCTACACCAAAGAATGTCATGGACTTAACCATTAAACACACTCCTCTGAATTCACATTTTGTGTATGGTCACACACATGATATTAAATACACTAGCAGTAAATACTCTGTGAAACCAAAATTCCACCAGAGTTTTGGTAAATCTAACAAATCAGGACCCAAGAAAATCTGGGTACCTAAGGATAAAATAATACATGTTGCAGATATCTTTAGCAGCAAGTCAGAAACACCAGTCATGGTACCTGGACTCTGGCTGCTCGCGACACATGACGGGAAGAAGGCATATGTTCCAAAGCCTGGAACTTAAGCCTGGAGGCCACGTTGGCTTTGGAGGCAATCAGAGGGGAAAGATAATTGGCTCTGGAACTGTAGGTAATGGAAATCTTCCCTCTATTAATAATGTTCTGCTAGTAGATGGATTAATGCATAATCTGTTATCCATAAGTCAATTAAGTGATAACGGTTATGATATAATCTTTAATCAAAAATCATGTAAAGCTGTTAGTCAGAAAGATAGGACTATCCTGTTTAATGGTAAGAGGAAAAACAACATTTACAAAATCAAACTTTCTGAACTAAAAAGTCAGAATGTAAAGTGCCTTCTGTCTGTTAACAATAAGCAGTGGATCTGGCACAGAAGATTGGGGCATGTTAGTATGAGAAGAATATCTCAGATTAACAAACTCAATCTGGTCAGAGGACTTCCTAATTTGAAGTTCAATTCAGATGCTCTGTGTGAAGCATGTCAGAAAGGCAAGTTTGCAAAACCTTCTTTTAAATCTAAAAATGTTGTTTCTACCTCTAAGCCATTAGAACTTCTGCACATTGACTTATTTGGACCAGTTAAAATTGCTTCAGTCAGTGGTAAGAAGTATGGGTTAGTAATCGTAGATGACTATAGCAGATGGACATGGGTAAAGTTCTTAAGACACAAGGACGAGTCACACTCTGTGTTTGTTACCTTCTGTAACCAAGTTCAGAATGAAAAGGATCTTAGAATCGTTAAAGTCAGAAGTGATCATGGTGGAGAATTTGAAAACAAAGATTTTGAGTCATTCTTTAATGACAGAGGCATTCTGCATGATTTCTCTTGTCCTAGAACTCCCCAACAAAATGGAGTTGTAGAACGAAAGAACAGAACATTGCAAGAAATGGCCAGAACCATGATCAATGAGACAAACGTTGCTAAGATCTTCTGGGCAGAGGCAATAAACACAGCGTGCTACATTCAGAATAGAATCTCAATAAGACCTATTCTGGAAAAGACTCCATATGAATTGTGGAAGAACAGAAAGCCCAACATTTCATATTTTCATCCATTTGGATGTACCTGTTTTATGTTAAATACAAAGAATTATTTGAACAAGTTTGACTCTAAAGCACAGAAGTGTATTATGTTAGGATACTCTGAACGCTCAAGAGGGTACAGAGTATACAATACAGAAACACAGATTGTGGAAGAATCAATCAGTGTTCGTTTTGATGATAAGCTTGACTCTGAAAAGTAAAAGTAGAATGAAGTTTTTGCAGGTATGGAATTGAATTTACAGGTTCTGAAGACAAGTCATCAGAAGCTCTCAACACAGACACTCCTTCAACATCCGAAAGGAGCATTGCTAGTAATCCTACAACAGCTGCTGATCAACCTCAGAAGAGATTACCCAGAAGAAGCTTGGATCACCCAGAAGAGACTATCTTAGGGAGAAAGGAAGATCCAATCAGAACAAGAGTAAGCTTCAGAAACTCTGAAGAAACACTCTTGGGACTTGTGTCTCTGATTGAACCTTCTTCTATTGATGAAGCACTTCTGGATAATGACTGGATTCTGGAAATTCAAGAAGAGCTGAATCAATTCACCAGAAATGACGTATGGGATCTTGTTCCCAGACCAAAAGGATTCAATGTCATTGGAACAAGATGGGTCTTCAGAAACAAGCTAAATGAACAAGGTGAAGTCATCAGAAACAAGGCACGACTGGTTGCACAAGGTTATAGTCAGCAAGAGGGGATAGACTATACAGAAACCTTTACTCCAGTCGCCAGGTTAGAATCTATCAGACTTTTAATTTCATTTGCTATTAATAGAGGCATCACTCTGTATCAGATGGATGTCAAAAGTGCATTCTTAAATGGTTATATAGAAGAAGAGGCTTATGTGCACCAACCCCCTGGTTTTGAAAATACAAAACATGCAGAACATGTTTTCAAACTAAAGAAGTCACTATATGGTATGAAACAAGCTCACAGAGCTTGGTATGAAAGGCTAAGTAACCTTCTGTTAGAAAATGAATTCACCAGAGGGAAGGTGGACACTACCTTATTTTCTAAATCAGTTAAGAATGACATCTTAGTCTGTCAAATTTATGTTGATGATATTATTTTTGGTTCTACTAATCCTTCTCTTCGAAGAAAATTTGCTAAGTGTATGCAGGCAGAATTTGAGATGAGCCTCATGGGGGAACTGAAATTCTTTCTAGGAATTCAGATTAATCAAACTCCAGAGGGAACTTACATTCATCAGAGCAAATACATCAGAGATCTTCTGAAGAAATTTGACCTCTCAGAATGTAAGCCATCAAAGATTCAAATGCATCCCACGTGCATTCTGGAAAGAGAAGAGGTAAGCAAAAATGTAGAACAGAAAGTCTACAGAGGTATGATTGGTTCTCTCCTTTATCTGACTGCTTCAAGACCTGATATATTATTCAGCGTTTGTATTTGTGCTAGATTCCAATCAGATCCTAGAGAATCTCACTTAACAGCTGTTAAGCGAATTTTCAAGTATCTGAAAGGTACTACTAATCTGGGTTTGTTTTATAGAAAATCTAGTGATTACAGTTTAGTAGGCTACTGCGATGCTGACTTTGCTGGAGACAGAGTGGAGCGTAAAAGTACTTCTGGAAGCTGCCAGTTTCTGGGAGAAAATCTGATCTCTTGGTCCAGCAAAAGGCAATCAACAATTGCGCTATCAACAACAGAAGCTGAGTACATAGCAGCAGCAGGATGTAGCACACAAATGCTCTGGATGAAAAGTCAGCTTGAAGACTTCCAGATTTTTTAGAGTAACATTCCTATACTCTGTGATAATACTTCTGCTATTTGCTTAAGTAAGAATCCTATTTTACATTCTAGAGCTAAGCATATAGAAATAAAACATCATTTCATTAGGGACTATATTCAGAAAGGAATTTTGAACTTAAAATTTATAGATACAGACCATCAATGGGCTGATATCTTCACTAAACCCCTTTCTGAAGATAGGTTCAATTTCATTCTGAAACATCTCAGCATGAAAATCTGCCCAGAGTGAAAATGTTTTAATTCCATATATTTATCTTCAGAATGTATTTGTTTTACTGTGAACTTCTGATCAATCTCTTTTCAGAAAGATAGAACATGCAGATTGTATCAGATGCAAGTCAAAAGATCTGAGAGTCTAAGCTCAAGGACAGACGTGTTGATCACTACATCAAACAAGTGTCATCCAATCATCAGCAAATCTCTGAAGCAGAACGCGTGCACGCTTCTGAGAAGGCAAAACGCTGATTGGGTGCATTGAGACACATGTCTGGTAACCGTTTTTAAGTATCTTTCTCAAATCTCCCAAAATCAGCAAGCATTAAATGAAAGTAATCATGTTTTTAAAACGTAATCATGATTTTATTTCTCTTTCTTAAAAATGTTTACAATTTCAAAATATTCTGAACCCTATTTAAACACGTTAAACCTCTCACTTTCATCTTTTACAGTTTCACACTATTTCTCAAGCATTCTCTGCATTTTTCTGTGTTCATCTATCACAAACTCTTTTTCTCAGTTTTTCTCAAAATCCCTAAGTGTGAACATGGCAACCTCCAGCAGTGCTTCTGCAGGTTCTCAGAAGAAAGCATCATCTGAACAGTATCACGTGCCATTCAGAACACTCCTCACTCCTGTGAAGAATATTGAAGTGTTATCTGAATTGATCATTGATTTTGGAAGCCTGAAGGAAAACAGTTTTGATTTAACAGAAGAAGTTAGGGCACAGAAATGGGAAAGGTATTTTGACAGGTTGGTTGGACCAACATTCCCTATGTTAGTCAAGGAGTTTTAGATTCATGCAACAGCTTCAACGCATCAAGTCACCTCCTACATTATGGGGAAGAAGATTGTGATCACTGAGGATCACATAGCAAGGTTAATTGGTTACAGTGGCGGTGGCGTCCGCTGTATTGATATGGCTGAGAGATGTGCTGACGTGGGCGTCATAGCAAAAAGGATTTTCACCCATGGGGTGCCCAGCAGCAGAATCAAAGATCTGAAGGATCATCACAGAGTTTGGGCGAAGATAATTCTGGGGTGTTTTAACCATAGGAAGCCAACTAGTTCCCCTGATTACATAAATGTAGATCAGCAGTTTCTGATCTACTTTATCAATCAGAAGGTAAAAATCAACTTGGCTCATCTTATGTTCAATCACCTCAAAACAAGCGTGAAGGAAACCAGGGAAGAAGAAAGAACAAAGAGGGATTGGATACCCTTTGGAAGGTTGATATCAGATATTCTGACTGAGAATAGGCTGATAGAGCATCTGATAGAAGCTCAAGAGTTAAGCACCATTGAACCAACGGTTGGGAAGCCTCTGAACGCGAAGAACTTGAAGAAAATGAAGTTGATAGAGAATATCAAAAAGGAACCCAGCGCTACTTCTATTGCTGATATCTCCAACAGAAGAGTTCCACTGAGTGACTTTCCTTTATTCTCTGAGATAGAATCTAAACCAGAGGTGGTTCTCAGATACTTACGCGTGCAAGGCAGATGGTACATATCCCAATCTGAATATCAAAGATCTACACAAACCTCAACCAGAAGTTATACTGAAGAAGACGAAGAAAAGGAAGGCACCTTCAGAAGGATCATCCCAGCAGACACCCAAGAAAAGAGGTAATTTATCTGCTGCTTCTGTTTTAAATTCTTCTACTATTCCAGCATCAATTCCACCTCCAACCTCTCATAGAATCTTAATCCCCATCCCAACAATAGATGAAACTGAACCAGAAGATGACCCTTCTGAGGCATTACAACTCAGAAGACCCAGATCCAAACATCCCAAACTAACAATCTCAACAACATCAGCAATTGACAAAGTGTTGTCTGACATTGATCAACACACTTCTGATCACTCCTCCATCAATCCAAACTCTGAACCACACATTGTCCCTTCTCCACAACCAGAACAACAACAACCTCTCTCATCCATTCCAGAAGAACCTCTTATCCCTGAACAACCAGAACAACAACAACCTCTCTCATCCATTCCAGAAGAACCTCTTATCCCTGAACAACCAGAAATTCCAACAACTTCTCCACAACCAGCAATTTCGTCTCCCTCTCCTCAACTAGAAATTCATCCACCATCACCTCAACCTGAGTTTCATCACTCTGAAACTCCAACTCCTCCACCTTCTGAACCTCATTCACCTCAACCATCACCTCTGGTAATCCAGCTGCCATGTGGAACAACAGTCACAATGGCTCAGCTGCCATCCTCGCCAGAATCTACACCACCAAATACTCCCAAAACACCAAACAGTCCAATCATTATCTCTGATTCTCCCACTCCATCTCCAAAACAAACAGATCCTAAGCAAACCACCGAAAACCCCAGCAGGACCTTCATAGACTTAACAATCCTTGTCCGTCTTGCTGATCTGAAAAATAAAATAGCCATTCCAAAACCAAAACAACCAGATGTTGGCTCTGGTATTATGAATTTTGAAACAGGTTTGCAGTAGTGGATTGCTTCTCTGAAGCAAGTCTGTCCTGGAATGATTGACCCAGCTGCCTCTGACCAGCTCTGGTCACAATTCAGAATTTAGGTACGTGCTGAAGCCCTCAAGTTGCAGGATATCAACTATGAGCAGGCACAACAGAACTTCAGCAAGCTGCTGAAGGAAGTTGAAAGTCAGCTGCCACAGGAAGACGTGCTCCCTCTAGATAGTGAGCCATGGTCTGAGAAACAACCAGCTTCAAAGGTGCAACCAGAAGAAGACAAGACTATTCAAGCTGAAGCAAGTCAAGCTGAAGATGTTGCAGAAAGCTCTCAGAAGCTCCCTGCTTCTGATGTTTCTCAAGCTGCCTTGGACAGGCAGACTCTGGAAGAGCTGAAGCTGAATGACATGCGTCTGCAGCAAAGGATGGATGAAAATGACCAGAAGATGAAAGAAAGGATGGATGTGCAGGATAACAAGATAGACACAGTTGTCAGCATGGTACACAAGCAGAATGAGACTGCTGATCAGATCAAAGCCATGCTGGAGAACCTGTTCACACGCCTTCCTCCCCAACCTTAGTTTTTCATTCATGTCATTTTCATGTTTTCTTTGATTATCTGTTGTACTGTTTTGTTTGATTCTGAACCTTTTAATATGACAAGTTTTTCTGCCTTAAATGTTTTAGCACATCACTTACACTTTTTGATTGCTGACAAAAAGGGGGAGAACAAGAATGGTATTTTAAATAATAACGGATTACTAAGACAGAAATTCTCGAACATTCTAACTCTGATATACTTGAATATGTTCTCTGTTTTGCTTAAGTCTATAGGTACAAGAAAGCTCCATGATACTCTGAAGACTAAAGCTCTGATACTCTGACCCGCTCTGATACTCTGACCCAAAGCAAAGCTCTGACAAGAAAAGCTCTGATACGCTAATCTGAAGCTCTGCTCTGATATGCTGATCTAAAGCTTCTGATAGTCAAAGACTCTGATACTCTGATGTTCAAAGAAAGGCAAAAGGATCTGATCCTGAAGAACTCTTGGAATCAAAAAGGGAAGTAATAAATTCAGGGGGAGTATCTCTCAACTCTGATATCTCTTTATCCCTTATCTTTGATAAACTCTTACTCTGATACATCTTATCATTTAGTTACCTCTGATACTTTTTCACGTTATTTTCAATTAAAAATATCTAGTTTTTGTCATCATCAAAAAGGGGGAGATTGTTAGAACAAAGTTTGAATCTACTACCCTATATTTAAGTTTTGATGATAACAAAATGAAAAGATATATTATTTATATGATTCATGTATGAACTATTTGCTACCTAAAAATATTACGTTCTGCTTTGCAGAAACTCTGATAGGTATCAACAAGAGCACACTTAATCATCATCAGAATATTGGTTCTTGACATCAGCATCAGAAGTTGCTATATCAGAATACCAGAATCAGAAGATCAACTCACGTGTATGCTGAAGCTTGATGAACAGAACTGCGCTCAACACTCTGATAAAGAAAAACAACAGTTCATCAGCAGTTAAGAAGAGTCAGAATGAGCCAAGCCAGAACATGCATTAAGTAAGCAACGGTACTGTGCATTGAAAGCAAATTATTACCAACGGCCTCATTCCAGACAAGATCTGCTCAATAAGGAAAGTTTGTTATTAGCATTGAATCAAGAATATTGCTCCAACGTTCAACAATATCAGTGCTATATAAACAAGACTATGAAGATTGAATTGGCCAATGCTCTCCAACATTTTATACGCCTAAAAGCTAATCATAATCCTCCTTCTCTCAGTTTGCTAAATGCTACATATCTCCTTATTCAATCATTGTTTAGCAATCTAGTTTCATAAAGCTTAAGTTGTGTATACATCACAGTTGTGATACAGTTTTGTAGAAAACACTCACACACCTAGATTTATCTTCTTTGTAAGAAAGTGTTTCCTTGACAAACCGGGTTGTGGTTTGCATCAAGAAGGCTTTAGCAGTTGTTAAAGTAGTTTGTAATATTCAGTTGAATATAGTGAATTAAGACCTCATTGGAGAGAGGCGAAATCACCTTGACGGGTGGACTGGAGTAGTTTGAGATCAAACGAACCAGGATAAAAATATCTTGTTTATTGCATTGATTTTCAGTTTTACAATTCAACCCCCCCTTCTTGTGTTTTTCACTTCTTCAAGATGTACTTGATTGGGTCCATCTTAGAAATCAACAGAGTGGTATGAGTCAACATATATTGTCTTAGCCAGCGAGCAGCCCATGCCAGAGCGCAACAAGTTTTCTCGAGCAGTGAATATCTGGTTTCACAATCGGTAAACTTTTTGCTCAGGTAATAAATAGCATGCTCTTTTCGGCCAGACTTGTCATGTTGGCCCAAAACACACCCCATAGAGTTCTCTAGTATTGTCAAGTACATGATCAAGGGTCTTCCTTCAACTGGAGGCATGAGAATAGGAGGTTCTTGTAGGTATCCTTTGATCTTGTCGAAGGCAGCTTGGCATTCATCATTCCATCTGACTACCTGATCTTTCTTCAAGAGTTTTAAAATTGGCTCACAAGTAGCAGTCAAGTGTGATATGAAGTGGGCGATGTAATTGAGACGAACTAAGAATCCTCTTACTTCCTTTTTAGAGTGAGGTACTGGAATTTCTTGGATGGCCTTCACCTTGTCAGGATCAACTTCAATGCCTTTATTGCTGACAAGAAAACCGAGAAGCTTTCAAGATCGTACTCTAAATGTGCACTTGTTAGGGTTTAACCTTAACTTGTACTTTCAGCCTTTCGAATAGCTTGTACATGTGATCGAGATGTTCCTCTTCAGTTTGTGATCTGGCAATCATATCATCCACATATACCTCTATTTCATGATAGATCATATCATGAAATAAAGCTACTATAGCTCTTTGATATGTTGCCCCTGCATTCTTCAATCTGAATGGCATGACCTTGTAGCAGAAGGTGCCCCATTGTGTAACGAAAGTGGTCTTCTCCATGTCTTCGGGAGCCATTTTTATTTGATTATAGCCTAAGAAGCCATCCATGAAGGAGAAGACTTTATGCTGAGCAGTATTATCAACTAAGACGTCAATGTATGGTAGAGGGGAGTCATCCTTGGGGCTTGCCCTATTCAGATCCCTATAGTCTACGCACATGCGAACTTTTCCGTCCTTTTTCGGTACTAGCACTACATTGGCAACCCATTGGGGATAGGATGTCACAGCTAAGAATCCTGCATTAAACTGTTTCATCAACTCAGCTTTGATCTTTTCAGACTGTAGTTGTTTAGTTATTGGCTTGCATTTTTGGTAAAACCCAAGTGTATGTGTGAATGTCATGACTGATGTCATAACATTCTAGTTTAGTTTGTACTGATTCATTAGGTACCTTTGCAGAAAAATATTGTCATACAGGTACTGATGTTTATAAGTGTGTATCTGAGCATTTTGAAAAATGATCACATTTACCTAAATCAGTAGACAGGTTTTCAGATGTCATAACAGATGTTAAGACATCCTGTTCTGAACTAACAGGTTTGCAGTCTGGTTAATTCTGAGTCTTTTCAGGAAAATGACTCAGTCTTTTCAGAACAGAATCCTGCATTTTCTTTGGGTTAACCTAGCTCAACCCCAACCTGGTTGATAAAGTCCTGTGACCTAGTCTTAAGGTCAAACGGAATTAACCCTAGCTTTTTGTGGAAACCCTAACTGAAGTTGCAGCTGCTATATATTCAACAGGGCTGCTGTTTTGAATGTAATCCCTTTTTGACAGAAGATCATTTAGAAGCTGTATAGTTTTTACTATTGTAATCCAAGCAATTATCATTGTGATAAGTGACTTGGAATAGGTTTTAATTGTAAGGGTTGTGTAACACTCAAAGCTTTGAAGCAAGAGTGTTTGTATGTCTCTTGACTAAAGCTGTGAAGCAAAGTTAAGTTAGGTTTGTGTATCACTCAAAGCTGTGAAGCAAGAGTGTTTGTGTTGCTTGATTAAAAAGCTGTGAAGCATAATCAAGTGTATGTTTTGAAGAGTGTCTTCAACAATTCATTAGTCAAATTGTTTTTATGTATCACTGCTGTGATTGAGGGGGAGTGAGTAGGAACTCAGGTTTAAGTTGTACTTATATTGAAGTTGCATTGGGTAGGTCTTAAGTGAAGGAGATAAACTGGTTGGTTTATTCCTGAATTAATATCTCTTATAGTGGATTTCCTCCCTGGCTTGGTAGCCCCCAGAGTAGGTGTTGTTGCACACTGAACTGGGTAAACAATTGACTGTGTTCTTTACTGTTTTTGTATTTACTGTCTTATAAAAAGTCAGATACGGTGTCATAACATTGAACGTGACATTGAGTATCTGCAGCCAGAATTTCAATTGGCATCAGAGCAGGCACCCTGCCTGTATTACTGGGTGAGATCTAGGGATATCACTTTCTGGAACTATGGACAAAGAAGGAGTTTTTGGAAATAGACCACCCATTCTGGATGGAGCTAATTATGACTACTGGAAACCTCGTATGATTGCCTTCTTAAAATCTCTGGACAAAAAGGCTTGGAGAGCTGCTGACAAAGGATGGATCCATCCCACCATAACTGAGAAAGATGGGACAATCAGTTTGAAGCCTGAGGAAGATTGGAGTAAAGAAGAAGATGAGTTAGCCCTGGGAAATTCCAAAGCTTTAAATGCCTTGTTCAATGGAATTGATAGAAACATTTTCAGACTAGTACATCAATATGAACTGGCCAAGGAAGTTTGGGACACTCTCAAAACTACTCATGAGGGTACTTCCAAAGTAAAAATGTCAAGGCTTCAGATGTTGACTACCAAGTTTGAGAATCTAAAAATGATGGAAGATGAAACCATTCATGAGTTTCACATGAACATCTTGGAGATTGCCAACACCTCAGGAGCACTGGGAGAAAAGATGTCAGAAGAAAATTGGTGAGAAAGATTCTCAGATCCTTGCCTAAAAGATTTTCTATGAAGGTAACTGCCATAGAGGAAGCCCAGGACATCAGCAAGTTGAAAGTGGATGAACTAATTGGGTCTCTTCAGACTTTTGAGATGGGGATCACTGATAATGGTGACAAGAAGAACAAGAGCATAACACTTGTATCCAACACTGATGTTGAAAACAAGGAGGATGAAGAAGAAAATATTTCAGAAGCTATAGCCATGCTTGGAAGACAGTTCAACAAACTCATCAAAAGAATAGATCCAAAGTCAAGGTCTAATGTTCATAACATTCCCTCTGACATTGACAGTTCCAGCAGAAGACCAAGGTCAGAAGAGAAGGGAAACCAAGGCAGAGGTATTCAATGCCATGGCTGTGAAGGATATGGGCATATTCGAGCTGAATGTCCTACCTTTCTTAAGAAACAAAAGAAAGGAATGACTGTTACTTGGTCTGACTGTGATTCAGAAAGTAATTCTGAAGAAGAATCTTCCAAACTAGTTACTGCTCTAACTAGTGTTTGTACCTCTGAAAGTGACACTAGTGATGAAGAAGTGACATTTGAAGAACTGGCTGATACCTACAAGAAATTGTGTATCAGAAGTGCTGAAGTCTGTGTGCAGAATGAGAAACAAGCAAAACTCATCATAAAGCTGGAGGCTGAAAAAAGGGCAGATCTTGAAACTATAAGTCATCTAGAAGGGGAAGTTCAATTGCTGAACTCACAACTGAACCAAATGACCAAATCTGTCAAGATGCTGTCTAATGGAACAGATAAATTGGAAGAGATTCTTCAGGTTGGACAAAATGTGGGAAACAAATTTGGACTAGGATTTGTGGAAGCAAAGAACTCTGGTACAGATAAGAAGATCAGGCCTGATAAGCAAATGTCAAAACAGATGTCTCAACACAACTCTCAACATCAGGAACAGAGACATATGAAGAAAAGGTACCAAAGATGGAGATGTCATCATTGTGGGAGATATGGCCACATAAAGCCCTTCTGCTTCAGATTGCATGGATACCCTAATCAGAACTCAGGTGTCAAACCTAAGTCTAAAAAGGTACCACATGCTCCTAAATGGAAGAAAAAGGCTACTGCCCTGATAGCCCACACTTCCCTGAGGGTCTCTGCAAAGGAAGACTGGTACTTTGACAGTGGATGTTCCAGACACATGACTGGAATCAAGAACCTCCTCAATAATGTTAAGCCTCACACCACCAGTTTTGTGACCTTTGGAGATGGTGCTAAAGGTGAAATCAAAGGAGTTGGTGATTTGAATTGCCCTGGAGTTCCAAGTCTGAATGAAGTACTGCTGGTAAAAGGGCTGACTGCTAATCTCATTAGTATCAGTCAACTGTGTGATCTAGGATTCAAGGTCAATTTCTCAAAATCTGAATGTCTTGTAATCAATGAAAAACAAGAAATTGTAATGAAAGGAGTCAGATCCAAAGATAACTGTTACTTGTGGCAGCCTGAGAACACTAATAACTCCACTATGTGTCCAATTACCAAAGAAGAAAAAGAGATGAAATTGTGGCACCGTAAGCTTGGTCATCTTCATCTAAGAAGAATGAAAAGAGCTATCTCTATGGAAGCAGTCAGAAGGAATCCAAGACTACAGATTGATAAAAGAAGGGTTTGTGGTGAACTTAAAATTGAAAGGCTTGGTAAAAAGAAACATGTCCATGATGTGGTGGATAAACTTGAAGAAGGATGTGTTGTCAGAACCAGAAGTAATCATGACAAGGATTTTGGAAACAACAAGTCTAATAAATTCTGTTTCCCAGAGGAAATGAGTTGTGAAGTCTCTTCTCCTATAACTCACCATCAAAATGGAGTTGACAAAAAGAAAAATAAGATCATTCAAGAATCAACCAGAACTATGATTCATGTCAAAAGAATGCCTTCCCAACTTTGTGCTGAAATGGTTGCAGCTAGTAGTAAGTGTTCTCAAAATATCTGGACAAAGAAGATGCTCACTGAGTATAATGTCTCACAAGATGTTGTGACATTGTATTGTGACAATCTTAATACAATCAATATTTCCATGAACCCTATTCAGCATAGCAGGACCAAGCACATTGACTTTGTTGAGAAGAATTCAATTAAACTGGAACATGGTATCATTAAGCTTCAGCTGGCTGATTCTTCTACCAAGGCTCTTGTTGGAAATAAACTTGAAAACTTGAGGGGCAGGTTGGGTATTTGCCAACATGAGAAATTATAGCAATTAATTTTGCTTAAAACAAGGGTTGAAGGAGTTAATTTTGTTAAGTCTATTCTTAGTGGGTTAATCATATGTTTTCCCAATTCTTTCAAAATCTTTAAGAAGTTGAAAAGACTCTCTTTTGCCTCCTACCTCTCTCGTATTTGCAACCTGTTCCCTTCTCTCAATCAAAATTTTCTCTCAAATTGCTACTGGTGCTCTAAGTCAATCAAAATGTCTCAAACATCATCTTCAACCAAGGCGACTTCATCATCCTCATCATCTTCATCATCTGACCAAGACTCTAGAGCAATCACCACATGCATAGAATCTGAAGTTCTTGAGGTCACTCCTCTCAGAGAGATGGCAACTGACCCCGCCAAAGTCAAAAAGCTGAGAACTAGACATGCAGGAAGAGCTCAAGCTACAACCTCTGGTAATCCTTCTCATCCTTCTTCTTCTGTACCAAATAGAGAAGGATCAGTTCAAGTTCATCAAGCAATTGCTAGGCTAGTGACAAGTATACTAAGCGGAAACCAATCTGTACCGGGGATTTCTGTCCCTTTGAATCAATCAGGAAGCCCAAATGTGGATGTCTCTGAGAATGTAGATGTCTCTGAGAATGTTATGACACAAAATGACAACATTCAGAACCCTTCAGAAAAGACTGTTGATCCACCTATCATTGATGTGGATGAGGAATACTCAGACAATGATCTGATTGCCAATGTAAACCCTAGCATAGCTAGGAGAATGATGAAAAGGAAGAATAATCAGAATGCTGGAAAATGTTTGACAAAAGATAAACCTGCTAATAAAAAATCCAAGGCTGAAGGCATGGCTGGGGTAGAATCTGTGAAAACTGTTCAGTCCAAAGGGAAGGTGAAAGCCCAGGTGCATACTGATAGACAACCAATTTCAAAGAAGAGAAAAGAACCCGAATCTTCTGATTTTGATGAGGAATCAGAGTTTGAGATTGATGTTGAAGAAATTCCTATCAGAAGGAAACTCCCCTCCAGCAAAATTGCTAGAGTTCCTGAAGTCCCAACAGACAACATCTCTTTCCACCACCCTGACAATGCAAACAGATGGAAGTATGTTTGCTTGAAGAGAATAGCTTTAGAAAGAGAACTCAACAATGATGCCATGGAGTGCAAAGACATCATGGACTTGATCAAGAATGCTGGACTGATGAAGACAGTGATAAAATTTAACAAGTGTTATGAAAATCTGGTCAAGGAGTTCATAGTTAACTTGTCTAATGATTGTGGTGATGGAAGTTCAGCTGACTTTGAAAGTGTTTTTGTTAGAGGAAGAAGGGTTAATTTCTCTCCATCAGAAATTAACAAATTTCTTGGAAGAATAAATGAGGATTGTCCTGATCTGGAAGTCACTGACAATGAAGTTTGTCAAACCATCACAGCAAGGCAAGTGAAGTGCTGGCCCTTGAAAGGCAAGCTGAATGCCAGCAAACTTAACATGGAATTTGCCATCCTGCACAAGATTGGTGCAGCCAACTGGGTGCCTACAAACCATAAATCAACTATCTCCACAGGATTGGGGAGATTTATTTATGATGTGGGAACCAAGACTGCTTTTGACTATGGCAGGTATATTTTTGAACAAACTTTAAAACATGCTGGTAGTTATGCTGTCAAAGGACCAATTGCCTTTCCCTCCCTCCTTTGTGGAATTATCCTTGCACAATACCCTGATATCCTGGTGGCAAGAGATACTGCTTGCAAAAGAGCTCATGCCCTTGGGTTGCACTACAAACTGTTTCAGGGATCTCATGCTACTGATATTGTCATAACATCAGTTGAGACATCGTCTGTGAAGACCCAGTCCAAGACATCTGATGTCATAGCTGTTTTAAAAGAGACATGCAAAGAACTGGAAGCTAGGAAAAAGACCCTAAAAAACCTAATTGCCAGGTTAGAAAAGGAGGAAGCTGAAGGAAACAGAAGGGAAGAGGGTGTAGAAGCTGAAGGTCATCTCAATACTGAAGAAACTAGCTCCTCTGAGTCTGATGACAGTGCTTAAAGGTTGGTGGAGTTGCTGTTTGGTGGAGTTGATGCTGGTCCCTGGTGGAGGTTGGAAGTGTGTTCAGTTTTTAGTTGCTGCTCTTATTACTTTTTCTGGATGACTGTATAATTTTTATGAACAAGTATCTTTGGCCCATTTGTGGCTAAAGAGGGGGAGATATATTTTGGTACTTAATTAGACATTCTATTTTTCTGCAGTCATTTCTTTTTGCTGCTATCTATCTCTGATTGCTTAGGGTCTTTAGCCAAAAATCTGCCAAAGGGGGAGTTTGTAGTTGTTTAGTTATTGGCTTGCATTTTTGGTAAAACCCAAGTGTATGTGTGAATGTCATGACTGATGTCATAACATTCTAGTTTAGTTTGTACTGATTCATTAGGTACCTTTGCAGAAAAATATTGTCATACAGGTACTGATGTTTATAAGTGTGTATTTGAGCATTTTGCAAAATGATCACATTTACCTAAATCAGTAGACAGGTTTTCAGATGTCATAACAGATGTTAAGACATCCCGTTCTGAACTAACAGGTTTGCAGTCTGGTTAATTCTGAGTCTTTTCAGGAAAATGACTCAGTCTTTCCAGAACAGAATCCTGCGTTTTCTTTGGGTTAACCTAGCTCAACCCCAACCTGGTTGATAAAGTCCTGTGACCTAGTCTTAAGGTCAAACGGAATTAACCCTAGCTTTTTATGGAAACCCTAACTGAAGTTGCAGCTGCTATATATTCAACAGGGCTGCTGTTTTGAATGTAATCCCTTTTTGACAGAAGATCATTTAGAAGCTGTATAGTTTTTACTATTGTAATCCAAGCAATTATCATTGTGATAAGTGACTTGGAATATGTTTTAATTGTAAGGGTTGTGTAACACTCAAAGCTTTGAAGCAAGAGTGTTTGTATGTCTCTTGACTAAAGCTGTGAAGCAAAGTCAAGTTAGGTTTGTGTATCACTCAAAGCTGTGAAGCAAGAGTGTTTGTGTTGCTTGATTAAAAAGCTGTGAAGCATAATCAAGTGTATGTTTTGAAGAGTGTCTTCAACAATTCATTAGTCAAATTGTTTTTATGTATCACTGCTGTGATTGAGGGGGAGTGAGTAGGAACTCAGGTTTAAGTTGTACTTAGATTGAAGTTGCATTGGGTAGGTCTTAAGTGAAGGAGATAAATTGGTTGGTTTATTCTTGAATTAATATCTCTTATAGTGGATTTCCTCCCTGGCTTGGTAGCCCCCAGAGTAGGTGTTGTTGCACACTGAACTGGGTAAACAATTGACTGTGTTCTTTACTGTTTTTGTATTTACTGTCTTATAGAAATTCAGATACGGTGTCATAACATTGAACGTGACATTGAGTATCTGCAGCCAGAATTTCACAGACATATTAGGCCTCATGTGACGAACCTTTTTTTTGACAGGAGGACAGTCTTATTTTGTCGGCAGACGATGAACTACGATGTCAATATCCAACTCTGGCATATCTTCATAAGACCAAGCAAATACTTCCACATAATCATGCAACATCTGGACCAACCTGCTCTTGACATTGTCTTCCAAGTTAGCTCCGATCTTAACCTCTTTTTTGTCCGTCTCAGTTCCAAAATTGATGACTTCAACTGATTCTTCATGCAGCTGAATATCTTTTTCCTCTTGTAATAGAATTCTGGCTAGTTCTCCTGGTATATCACAATCTTCCTCGCCTTCGTCTTCGTCATGATTAATTGGACATTCGAAGTCATAGTCGGAAATACTATAGTCATTGGCAATAGGATCCAGAGTGGATGAGGACCTGCAAGAGTGTGTGTGTGTGTGTGTGTGTGTGTGTGTGTGTGTGTGTGTGTGTGTGTGTGTGTGTGTGTGTGTGTGTGTGTGCATGTAAGATACATGGCTGTTTTGAAAAATGTAAGAAAGGAAAGAAATATAATGAACACAAAGATTTGAATGCAAAAGAGTCCAATGATTTGTGTTGAATGATCATATGATTAGATGAACATAAATAAAACCCTTGACAAATGGACCAAAGTACCCCAGGCCAGACATGTGGCTTTAAAAGTCATTGTTAACTATTACAGAAAAAATGTTCTTGAATTGAAAGAAAAGCAATAACAAGTAGATTACTCCTCAACGAAGGAGATGGGCACGAAGTCCTTTGCATGCCAATTCTTCAGCTTCGTTGTAGTGGGATACACCTAATCTTCAAATGCAGCTTCTTCATTAGAGTCACCTACAGCGTTGACTTCATTGACATCCTTGCCATGTTTTGGCATAGGCACGGTGATTACATTCGCAATCGGAGGAGGATTAAACTCAACAGTCTTGTTATCAATCAAATCCTAGATTTTATTCTTCAAGGCCCAATATTGGTCAGTCTCATGCCTGGGGCTACTTGAGTGGTAAGCGCATTTAGAGTTCATATTATACTTTGGTGAAGAGGTGTCAGGGTTGGCAAGAGGGTTGCGCAATGTCACTAAATTATCCTTTAGCAAATGTTGAAGGGCTTGATATAGTGACATGCCTAATCTCGTGAATTTTCTTCTCGGAGTTTCAAACCGTTGATGATTTGCAGATGGTCTTGGAGTAGGAGTTGGATTGGAGATTCGGATAGCATTAACAGACGGATGATCATTCTTCTTGGTACGGGCCCTTTCCCCATACACAACATTGATTTCCTTCTTTTCAGCAAAAGGTTTCTTGACAAGATTGTAAGTGAAGGCAGATGCCACAGAGATCTTCCCATTTTTTATGCCGCTTTCAACTCTTTCACTGGTTAAGATTAACTCGGTGAATCCATAAGAAGAACAACCAACTAACAGGTTATTGAATGGACCAGATAAACTGCCCATAAACATGTCAATATGCTCTCTATCAGTCAAAGGTGGTTGAACCCTACTGGCCAGGTCTCTCCACTTTTGTGCATATTCTTTAAATTCTTCATTCTTTCCCATGGTCATATATTGCAACTGAACCCTTGATGGCGCCAAGTCGGTGTTATACTGGTCCTGATGGTAGAAGGCGATAGCCAAATCCTCCAAAGTATTGATGTGGGAACCATCCAACTGGTAGAACCACTCTAGTTGCGTTCCGGTCAAGCTCTCTTGAAAAAAGTGAACCCAGAGCTTCTTATCAGCGGTGTGCGACTGTATCTTGCAGACATAAGATTTTAAGTGAAGTTTTGGACAAGAAACTCAATCGTACTTTGTAAAGACTGGTATTTTGAATTTGTGGGGAATGACAACCCCAGAGATCAAACCCAAATCATCAAAATCTAAATCGGGGACAACTTGGATTTCAACAGCTTTCAACCTGTCTTCTAGTTGTTTGTACTTGATATCGGCGGGTGGATACTGCTCGTCAAAATAATCATCATCAGACGCTTGATCATTAACACAGTCATCCTGAGTACTCTTAACCTCACCAATCTAATTCTCGTCTTCTTCAGATGAGTCCTCCATTATCGGGATCTGACGAACCGACTCTTTGAACCTTCTGCCCATGTTGACCAGGGCTCTCTTCTTGGGCTTCTTCTTAACTGCCAGCAATGCCATCATATCTTGCTGCCCCTTGGCTAGGGCCAGTAGCGTCTCTTGGAATTGTGAGTTTTGTGCCTGAAGATCCTTCACAGTTTTCTCTAGATACATCTTGCTGAAATAAACAGCAGAAAGATAAGGAAACCTGTTATGCAAAAATTTGTCATGTTATGATGCATGGAAGATGTATATGCAAATGATTTCAAGGATTTATGGAATTTAAATTTTCATAGACAAAGGAATGAACAGAGGTCAATTTTCATTAAATTAATTCAAAAGATTACAACATGCCTCTTGGGCTTTACAAAATAATTTTCTAAGGTAAAAAGATTGAACGCATCCTCTTCGGCGCAAGGTAGGCGTTCACACTTTGCTCTTCTTGTAGCTGCTTTGTAAGCTCCAAGACCCTCTTCTCACTAGCATAGAATTGAGCTTCAAAAGTATCTCGTTCTTCCTTTAGCTGAATCCAACCTTTTTGTAAGTCTTCGAGAGAGGTAGGTATGTCGGGATGGAAGACAATGTAGGGAACATCTCCTTCAACCACAGGTTCCATGATGATTGGTAAGATAGAGGGATAAGGCATCACAAGTTTCTAAGAACGAGATCGTACCCACTTAAGGTCAGGCTCAAGGGGAATGGAATTCTTGTGTCCCAACATCTTTCTATCCACTTTGCTTACCGTTCTCCAAGCTCGTATAAACCTCTTGCGGTAACTCTGATCGTCGCTCTCGTAGTCGAATACCACTCCTTGAATGAGAATCTCATGTGGACCATCCCTTCGGGCGTAACCAAACTGTCGTAAGGCTAAGCAGGGGTTGTAAGTGATACCTCCCCTAATGCCAAGTAAAGGGACATTAGGGAATTCACCATAACGGTCGATGATAGTAACATTCTCCAAGGATCGGGAACACCAATGAACATTCGAATGTCTGAGCGTCATCAACCTATGGGACCACCTCAAACCTTTCTCGTTCTTCAACACAGATCGGGGAAGATGCTAAATAAGCCATCTTGCCAATAGAGGAGTGCAACACATGAGGATCCCTTTTTTCCTCATAGTGCGAGAGAGAAAAGAATGAAGGATATCTCCCAACAAGGTAGGCACCAGATTGCGAGATATGAAGACTTTGACAGCATTAACATATATGAGTTGGTCAGGGTTTAGAAACAAAACCATCCCATAGATGAGAAGGGACAAGATTTCTTCAAAAGCTTGTAAGTCCAAAGAGTTTCAACAATCTTGAGCTTTCTCAAACAAGAACTTGGCTAAGAAACCTTTGACACCACTCTTTGTTTCCCAATTAGTTGTGATATCAGATTGTTGCAAGTGCAATTCTTAGGCAATCTCTTCAGGTTTTGGATCTCTTTCAGTATCGTTGAAGGGTAGTTGATTGAGAATTGGAATCCTCAAGAGTTGTGAGAATTCTTTTAGAGTTGGCACAAGTTGATAATCGGGAAAAGTGAAGCAATGGTGTAGAGGATCAAAGAATTAGAAGAGCACCTTCAACATATCTTCATCAGTATTTGAGGTAACCAAGTTTAGGAGTCGACCATGTCTTTCGGTGAATGGAGAATTATCAGGAACCCTTGATGCTAACTCTTTGAGTTGAGGAGAAATTCTTACGAGATTGACTTGGATAGTATTCATGCGGATAAAAGCCATGTCCTACAAAACAGAACAAAGATAAATCCCCAAAACCCTTGAAATGGTTAGTGAGAATGAGTATGATGTTATGATGTTTATGATGTTATATACAAGTAAGTATATACAAACAAGGCAAACAAGTACTTAGGTTTAGGCTTGCATGGAGTCTCATAGGTAAGTACCCTCTTGAAGTTTAGTTGGCTCAAACCCTATAAATAGTAATCGGGTTCTAAGGGATCTCAATGTCACTGATTTGTCTTATCGGGCATTGTTTCAGCGCAATCCTCTTTCACGGTGACCGAAATATCCCGAAAATCAAACCTCAATGAGTGTAGTATCGAGTATCTACCAACTTCGGACTGCACCAAAGCCGGTCATCTCACTACGTCCTAATGGCCAAGTTGGTCAAGTAAAGGTTCTAAAGTCAGTTAGTGCTTCATGATATCACACAGCATCCCTGTATTCTCCTTAACTACTCAAGGGCTATCGGTACCCATAAATATGTCACACTAATTTCGCTATTGCTTAGACCATGTCGGTATATCCCGCACATTTTCCACAATGTATTGCTACTTACTTATAAGGTATCCCAAATCCGGGTAGAGGATTAGAACAAGCCAAAACAAGGAACCAAAATGTAAAAGCAATCAAGTCAAACAATGAAAGCAAATAAAGGTGATCTAGCCCTAAGGTAACCCCACTTTTAAGTATTTCCCCAGCATAGTCGTCAGTTTTATGATACGGTGGTTGAACTGACTTTGGTGTTTTGCGTTTTATCGTAAATGTTGCGGTTAGCAAGAGTCGCCACCGACTTTTCTTTTATCCAAAAGGAAAGGCTGAAAAGAACAGGAAAGACCTTTGAGATTGTTTCTTGAGTTCGGGGGCTCTTAGTTTCTTGCTAGATCACTTGTTTTTGTTTGAAAAATATGCTTTATGTGGTTTTTGAAAGTATTTTGAAAAGGCGCCATCGTTTAGGCAAACTTTGTAATAGTTCTCATTTGTAAGAACGTATACAAAGTGTTGAGCTTTTGAAAATGTTTCAAGTTTGGAAAAATGTTTTGAAAGTGTTTTTGAAAGTGTTGGTGTTTGTTTTGAAAATAAGCAAGAGTGTTTGATTAGAAATTGAGCAAGCAACTAGGAACAATCTACCTACTCAAAAGTCTTTGTTCATTTATTTCTTCCTTTGATATTGCTATCTTACCATTGATTTTGTAAGAAGCCTTATCTTTGGATGTAAAGGGACGGGTGTGGGTCATCGTATAGCCATGATAGCAATGTTGTGAGATATCTTAGCATTTTTCTTTGAGGGACTATGATCATTTTTGAAAGGCAACATTGATAGCACCATCGAGGGACTATGATCTCGTATTTTTGATTTGTTTTTTCTAAGACATCCCACGTGCATAACATGGCCACTTTTATAAGGCAACAAAGTGGAATTACTCTAAGGGTGTAAGTGTGCAAGTGTGTTGATTTACATGCTTGTTTATCTTGAATTAGGGTTTGCTAACTTGTTGATTTTATCTTTACATACAAACCCTAATTACTAGCATTTATATAAAGCGATAAATTGCGGGAAGTAAAAATACTAAGCTATTACATCATTTGGGGAGGGGTGTATAAATTTACAAATGAGGATTTTGCAAGAAAATTAAATCTAATCATCTATTACAACCATGTTGAATATTGTGCAAGAATTGAATAAATAATAATGTACAAATATAAATGGATAAAGAAATGATTTTTGTTTGATTTTTTTGTTAAGGGTTTTATTCTTGACCTAATTTAGAAAATGATTAATTGAAAATAAGCAAAATTAAACTTAAGCTAATTAAGAAAGAAATTAAATTAAAAAAATCTTAGGGTTTTTTTATGAAAAGGTTTTAAATTAATAAAAATAAAATAAAAGTTAATCAATTAAAATAAACCTAAGTTCTAAATTAATTTTAATTTACAAGAGAATTATATAATAAATAAACCTAATTATATAAATTTTAATTATTTAAGAAAAGAAATTAAGTTGTTTTAAGAAAAATGTTTTTTAGTCTTTTTGTTTTTTATAAATGAAATAAATAAGTGTGAAAATAATAATAATATTATTTTTGGATTTTTTATCATTATCAATAATAATAATAATAATAATAATAATAATAATAATAATAATAATAATAATAATAATAAAGAAAATATGAAATGAAAATAAAATAAAATAAAAAAATAAAATAACAAAGAAAAAATAAAGGGCCAGGGGTGTAAAAAACAGGGCAGGGGGTCAGAAGCTAGCAAAAAGCAATAAAGCCCAATGGAGAGGCCCAAGCACCTGTTTGGAAACAAAAAAGAGTGAAAATGTTGAAAAATGAACAAAAGGGTACCGCTAGGGCTCGAACCCAGGTCCCAAAGGTTAACGGGCGCGCGCTTTACCACTGGGGTGGCTATACATCCGTTGATATAAACAAAACAATAAATATGTAACCGAAATCAAGTTCTGAATGAACTTCATCTTCAACTTCCAGCCAGAGAACATGTAACTCATTCATTTCTCATCCATTCACAAAACTTCCAACATCAAACTTGTTAGAAATTTCCTCACGATTCTAAATATGTAAATAACTTAAGCTAATTCTCAAAGATGAGCATGAATTTCTAACAGTACCAAATTCTGACCTAAATATTTTCAGAGGTTCAAACTCAAAATTCTCCATACTCAATGAGATCTACAACTTTCATGTTGGGGGTTTCCTTTGAATCATCTTGCATCATGGTGAAAAATTGGCTCAAAGTTATTTAAAAATATGAAATTTTCAACACTTAGAAAAATTTCTAAGTTTAGAAATTTTGACTTTTCAAAATGAAATCTTGACTTTTTGATTTCTTGATGAACAAGTTTCATATTTTGACATGTTTTGATGAATTTTGATCTTTGACACTTGATTTTGACCAAAAAGTCAAAGTTTGACTTTCAGTGTACAGTTGACTTTTCATCAGTTGACTGAAAATCAACTATCAATCAATTGAACTTGAGGAATATTTTGAACCATGCCATTAGGTAAAAATGAAGCAATTGAATCCTTGAGATCATATCTCAAACCAATCAATCATTTTCTAGGTCAAAAATCAGAAATTGCCCCTTCTTAGACAAAAGCTTAATTTTGACCATTTTGCCCTTTTGATGATCTGATCAAATTTCTTGAGGAATTATGGTCCAAACTTGATCAAATGACATATATGAGTTCATAAAGTTGACATTGATCACAAATTATGAAGTTTGACTATAAGTTGACCATAGTTGACTTTTCCCCCAATACAATTGATTTTAGGTCAACTGATCAATTGACTGAGCAAAAATATGATCCAAGACTTGAAACTTGACATGAGCAATCTTGAGAGTCCAAAATGATCCATGAAAGTCATATGAGGCATTAAAAGTTCAATTTTCCTTGTGCAGTCTAAAACCCTAATTTTCAGTCATCAGTGCTAGAGGAGGTGTCTTGAGCTGATCAACCCTTGTGCAGTCTTGAACCAAAGGAGATCTTGTGAGAGATTATTTGAGAAATGAGAGAGAAAATTTTGGGGTACAACAATGGTTACATACATCCGGTTGATGAAAGAGGGCAAAATATTGACAGAAAAAGAATGTCAAATAATCAAAAGCGAGACTTCAGAAATCATCACAAGGCCAAAACTATTCTCTTGAGTGCCATCTCATATTCAGAGTATGAGAAGATCACAAACAGAGAAACGACAAAGCACATGTATGATTCTCTGAGAATGACGCATGAAGAAAACACGCAAGTAAAAGAAACCAAAGCCCTTGCGCTCATTCAGAAGTATGAAGCCTTCAAAATGGAAGAAGATGAAACCATTGAAGAAATGTTCTCAAGATTTCAAATTTTGGTTGTTGTGATGAAAGTTTAGGACAAAGGATACTCAACTACTGATCATGTAAATAAGATCATCAAAAGTCTACCAAATAAATGGAGACCCATGGTCACTGCTCTCAAAATGGTAAAAGATCTAAATAAAATATCTTTAGAAGAACTTGTCAGCTCTCTCAGAAGCCATGAGATAGAGTTAGAAGATGATGAGGCCCAGAAGAAAGGTAAGCCTCTAGCCCTCAAATCTAACAAAAAATATGATTTTAAAGTTTTGCTGACAATAGAAGAAAACTCTGGAGGTTCCTCATCAGAAGAAGATGAATTATCTCTTCTCTCCAAAAGAGTAAATCAGTTGTGGAAGTACAAGCAAAGGAAATTCAGAAATTCTAGAAGAACGGGGAATCAGTCTGAATCATCGTCTGGATATAGAAAAAATGGAATTTTTTTTATTAATAACCAAGTATTAAAATAATATTTCGCAAATAACCGGGTTTCGGAAAAAAATATGCAAATAACCATGTTTCAGATGACTCCCCAAAGGAGGAGCCATCTGAAATGACGCATGCACCTCCTTTTTTAAGGGAGGCGCCATCTCACTTGGAGCCTATGTGCTTAGGGCATGCCCTAAGCCAAGTGAGATGGCGCCTAAGTGTAATTTTAGGGCAAAAAAATTTTTTTTTTATTTTTTTTCCTGTGCATTGCCTGTTGGACAGAGATCAACAAAATGGACTTTTTATTAAAAAAAAAATAATTACATCCAACTGTATTACATTAAAATAACAGTAAAAAAAATGGATACAAAAATACTGGGGAAAAAAAGATACATCAGTGATCCCCCGGAACCCGATAATGACCCCCGGTTCCGCATCCCCGTCCTCGCCTTTCTCTTGCTGGGTGCCGTCGCGTTTCCTGCTATGGCAAGGTCGATGGCCCAGTGAAGTCAATGCGGTCCGAATCCATAAAATCAGTCAGATCTCCATATCTAGAAGATCCGCTCTGGTACAGTCGGTTACCCATACCCTCAAAGTTTGGTCGTGTTGGCGGTGGGTGGGGTTCCATGGTTGGTCTGTAGCATTGGTCATCTGAGTATGGGGGGTAGAAAGGAAATGGATCTTGGGGTGTTTGGTATTGAGGATGTTGGGTGGTTTGGTGATATGGTGGGTGATGGTAGGTTTGGTCGGCTTGGTCATAATCTTCTGACATTCCCATATCAGGGCTAAGGCTGGATGTTGAGGGCGCCATATTGGGATATGTGGAAGACTAAAATTGTGTGTGGGGTATGTGGGTGTGCTGGTATTGGGGTTGGTATTATGGTTGGGTTTGAGGCATATCGGGGTATTGGTAGTTTGGTGGTGATTGTGGTTGGTTGTACGCCATTTGATTGTAGTTGTGTTGTGGTGGGGAATGTGGTTGGGTGGTTGTGGGTCTGTTTCTTCTTGGGGGTTGGTGGGAGGTTGATGGGTTTTGGGTTTGTTGATGGGGAATCGAGGGTTGTGCCCATTGTGTGCGTGGGTCAACCAAGTACCTCGGATGAGACACATGCATATCTGGGTTACTAACCGACCTGTACCACGACAAATATTGATCTGTGTGTCGCATGTTACCTTGAGTAAGGAAAACCGGGAATTGCAAGACGTAGCGGTGACGCCTCTGCCACATCTTACACCATTCTGGAGCGAAGTCTTTCCAGTTGGTAAGACCCCACTGGGCGTCGACCCTTTTAAGATGCCATGGGGACAAATCTGTTGGATCACTTGGTATATCTTGATGCATTCCGAACTGCATCTTCACACGGTCGCTGTGGTGCATCTCCACAATGTTGAACCGAATGAGTGCAGTCTTTGCAGTCTAAGTTGCTGCATCCTCTGGGTTTGGATCATGGCCCAAACCCAAATATGGTCTCCATACGAACTGCGATAAAATTTAAATCAGGTTAGCGTAAAAGTAATTTATAAATAATTTAAATGAACAAAAGTTAAAAGCTACGACGTACGTCATCTGGGCCTAAGTGATCCAACAGATTGCGGTAGAGTGCGACATTGAATCTTGGATTCTTGCCGTAATCCATACCCCTCACGCAGTACCTAAAGGAAATGAGAAACATGTTATTCTTAGCATATATTTTGGGAAGAGCAGAATAGTTATAAATGCTATAACTTGATGACTTACTTTGTTGCGTACGGGAAACCGAAAGTGTTGTTGTTGACGGGGTTTAACGACTCCATCCTCCACCAACCCCAGGCTTTTAGTAAAAATGCGCACCCATAAAATGTACATTTTTCCTTGACTGCGTTTTTGCACAAGGAACTGTATAGGTGGGCTAATACTGCAGAACCCCAACTATATTTTCTAGTTTTTTCAAAATTTGTTAGTAAATGTAAGTACATAAAATTTACACTATTTCCTGTACTTTCGGGAAATAAAAATGTACCAAAAAGTATCATAAGATACGTTCTGGCTTTTACTACTCTGTCATTCTCTGAGGAATTTTCATTTAATTCCATACTTGCATAATGACGTTTCAGGTCAGTGAGTAGTATTCCCTGCCCTCTTGCTCCACCACCTTCTACCATATCCCTACCCAACAGTTCTTCACACTATGAGTTAGGTTGTTGAACCGACCCGTTCACCGCCTTACCGTCGATAGGGAGGCCCAGTAGCATGTACACATCCTCTAGCGTGATGGTACATTCACCTATTGGTAGGTGAAATGTATGGGTCTCCGGTCTCCACCTTTCCAACATTGCAAGAATGAACTTCGAGTCAATGGTGCAGTTGGAGATCTTTATCACATGTCCAAAACCTGCGTATTCCAGATAAGGGACGATAAATGGGTCGGGAGCCAGGTAGTTGTGCGAACGGATTCTGAATCTTTTTGTGTCCCGAGATCATAATTTAACAGGTGTAAGATTAATTCAGATGAACAACGCGTTATTTGAAGTATGAAAAATGTATAACCAAAGAAGAGACTTACAAATGCAGCAATGTTTTCCCTTGTGCCTCTGTGAGTATCGCCCATTGTTAGAAGAGCCATTGTTTAAAATGCTTGAGAGTATGAAAGACTTAGGAAGAGATAGAGAGTATGATAGACTTATGAAATATTTCGTAGCAGAGAGTGAGACTTGTGTGGGTGTGAGAGATGTTTCATATGGTATGTATTTATAGGCAAATAAGTTTGATGTAGGGGTTGCTTGTGCTTGCATGCCTGCGAAGTGTCACATTTGCATGCTTAGGGGGTTACACATATGCATGCATGCATGTACAAAAAATGAAAGGTGTCACTCTTGCAGGCTAGGTGGCAGCCCATGCATGTATCACGATTGGACAGTAAGGGAGGCGCCATTGGACTTGGCGAAAGAGTACAAAAATGAATGGTGTCGCCACCCCATTTGGCGAATAAGAGGTGTCATTTGTTACAGCATAGGCTCAGGCTACGTGACAGCCTTTGGGATTCCTTTCATTATTGCATGCAAGTCCATTGGAGTTGATGGGTGGAGTCTTACAAAAAACATGTATATGTGCAGAATAGGGCCAGGCTAGGTGGCAGCCTATGGGGTTTCATAAGCCCATGCATGTATCACGATTGGACAGTAAGGGAGGCGCCATTGGACTTGGCGAAAGAGTACAAAAATGAATGGTGCCGCCACCCCATTTGGCGAATAAGAGGTGTCATTTGTTACAGCATAGGCTCAGGCTACGTGATAGCCTTTGGAATTCCTTTCATTATTGCATACAAGTCCATTGGAGTTGATGGGTGGAGTCTTACAAAAAACATGTATATGTGCAGAATAGGGCCAGGCTAGGTGGCAGCCTATGGGGTTTCATAAGCCCATGCATGTATCACGATTGGACAGTAAGGGAGGCGCCATTGGACTTGGCGAAAGAGTACAAAAATGAATGGTGTCGCCACCCCATTTGGCGAATAAGAGGTGTCATTTGTTACAGCATAGGCTCAGGCTACGTGACAGCCTTTGGGATTCCTTTCATTATTGCATGCAAGTCCATTGGAGTTGATGGGTGGAGTCTTACAAAAAACATGTATATGTGCAGAATAGGGCCAGGCTAGGTGGCAGCCTATGGGGTTTCATAAGCCCATGCATGTATCATGATTGGACAGTAAGGGAGGCGCCATTGGACTTGGCGAAAGAGTACAAAAATGAATGGTGTCGCCACCCCATTTGGCGAATAAGAGGTGTTATTTATTACAGCATAGGTGTTGTACCCCAAAATTTGCCCTCCCATATTTTTCAAGAAATTGCCAAGCCAAGTCACAAAATTCCCCAAGGGTTGCACAGTGCAAAGGTCTCCTATACAGTCAAGACTAGGGTTTGTGTTCTGATCAAGAAAATGAAGTTTTCAAAGGTCCAATCAAGTCTCATATGCCTACAAATATGGTCAAGTATCCTCATATCAAGTTTCAAGGCATTCAGCTCAAAATTGCACAGTCAAAAAAACCTAATTGCACTACAGTCAACTGTAGGGGCAAAATGGTCATTTGGCAGTCAAAAGTTCAAGTTTTTGGTCAACATATCATTTTGAAGCCACAAACATCATTTGATCAATGCTTGATCATGATTCTCAAAATTTGGCTCAGAAATCATCAAGATGCAAAAGTTTCCTTATTTGGACAGCTGAAAAAGTCAATTGAAATTGACCAGGGCATAACTTTCACATGGATTATCAGAAAAATTCCATCCAAAGCTCATTTTGAAGAGAAAGACATTTCCTACAACTCATCTTCATACTTCAAGTCCAAGAAATGCTCTCACAAAAAGTTATCAATTTCAACATTATAGGTCATTTTCAAAAGTCAACAAAAAGGGACTTTAAGTCAAAGGCCATAACTTGAGATTGGTAAATCAAAATGACATGGGACCAAAGGCATTTGTTAGAGGACGCAAAGACCTTTCCAAAATGTCCAAGAACATGAGAAAAGCTTAAAAATTGAGCAAGTTATGCCTTGTGGAAGTTGGGAAATTTTTGGATATTTTGAAAAGTCAACATTGATTCAAATGACCTAAAATTGCTAATGGGCCCATTTTTCTTCCATGATTCATCATCCATGACACATGCACGACCACTTGGCCCAAAGGGAAGTATTTTCTCATTTTTTATTTATTTATTTGAATTTTTATTTATATTAATTCATTTAAATCATTTAAATATATGAAAAATATTTAACTTAACCTAACCAATCTTTTTATACATGTTTTAGACTCAATATTTCGTGCATATGCAAATGTGGAAAGATTTGGCTTGATTGGATCCTAATTGACACAAAAGCACATGGAAAAAGATATGGAAATCATGGTGAAAAAATCAAATCTTCAAGTCATGAATGAAAGAGATTTTGATCAATTTTGTTAACCTAATTTGTTCACTACATAAGCATAAACATAAACCTAATCATGCTAGAGGCGCAGCTGCTAAAGAAACTCCATTGACAACTTGAAAAAATTTGCAAAAAAGTCAAAACTGTAAACACCTCTACAAGGCGATTCAGGTCTCAAGACTTGGTTCAATAGCTTCCTCAAGGTCCACTGAACACATTCCAACCAAAAACAACCATCAAAACGCAAGGAATTGGTATACAGCATTCAAGATACCTTGTGAAAAATCCATGATCGTATTTTAATTTCTAAGCATCCTCATGACATTTTAATGGTTGATTTACATTCCTTGTGAAGTTCTGAAGCTAACCAATATACTTAATTGCTTTTTTATGTGCTACACACGATTATGCCATGTTAGTTTTCTAGGGTTTTGCAGGATGTGAAATTAGGGCTTTTGAAACGAGGCAAAATTAGCCCTCGAGACCACCACCATCCAACTCATCGCATCTGGACGAAGAAGACGCAACTATCGCGCCCAATTTATGAACACTATAGGCCTAATCGCTATTTTCCAGTAGCAGGCCTAAGAAAACGCATAAGAAACCGTGGCCTAATATTTTATGTTTCAGGAATGTGAAGAAGATGAACTCGTGTCAAGGTGGGAGTGGCTAGTTCAAATCCTGCGCGCGTTTTTTCAGATACTAACCAATTTTCTTTTATAATGATTAATAGCTATTATATATTAAAAGTAGTTGAAGTGGCTCAGTGGCGCAGGAATTGATTGATAATGCTAGTGACCTGGGTTCGAGCCCCAGGTCCTCACCTCCTTTCAATATTATTTTTCCTCTAATGTTCATATGCAGCGCAAGCGTTATAGATCACCATACACTTCCAGAATCCAACATCCACGTGCCCCTGGAGATCAAACCAAAGGCCTAGATCTGAAGCACACCATGAGCATAGGTCAACGCTGCAGCATGCCATCTGGAAAGTCAATAAAGGCCAGATCCTTAATGGGCTTAAAATGCTTACAATTCACCTCCATATTGGGGTCTGAACCCCCCCTGGTTTGCAAATTCTTTATATTTTCCTCATGTTTTATTTTCAATTGTTATTTTATTTTCTTTATTTGTTTAAATTAATTAGTTATTTCTACAAAATATAAAATACCTAAAAATCAGAAAAGAAAAATATAATAAATATTTTGTGTTAATATGTTTTTTTTTTGTAAATTAATTTGCATGTAAATAAATTTGGTTTTAAATTAGGTTGCAATTTTAATTCTTTTCATAATAAAATATAAAAAACATAGAATTAGGTTTAATTAATGTTTTTATTCCTTTTTAATTTTTCTTTCTTATAATAATACTTATTTATTTTATTTATTTTTGTAATTAAATTGGCATGAAAATAACTTAGGTTTAAATTAGGTTAAAATTCAACATATTTCTTAATAAATTAAAAATAACTAGAATTAGGGTTTGCGTCGTACTTTGATTAATTCTTTTTCTATTAAATCTTAAAATACATAAAAATACCAAAAACAAGTCTTTCTTTTAACTTTAATTAATTAATTAATTCATGTAATTTTAATTTTTGCAAAAGGGTCCAACGCCCACGTTCTTAATTGTTTAATTTCGCATATTTATTTTATTTTTGCTCAAATAATTATGTACCTCTCCCGAAGCCTTGTAATTACTTCTCGCACTTTTAATTTCTTTATTTTCCGTCAAATCGGGTCCTGGATAATTTTGGCGATGTGGACCCGCGCCTTTTGTAATAGCTTTAGATTTATTTTTCCTCGCAATTTTTAACTGTTAAACAAAAGCATGCAAGAATGAATGTCCAAATAAAATCAAGCGTAGAACACCGATAACATGACAAGACAAATACAAATGAAAACGACACACAAATCGCACACACCACCCCTAGGGTACGCCTCACTGTTGCCTTGCCTTGAAAGGTGATCGTCGAGTAGAGGATGTCTTAGTAAGTCCTCATGATCCGGGAACCCGGCATGAGGGTAGCTTCTAAGGTGTCTTCCCATTGCTCTGGTGATCACCATGTCCCGAACCTCGAATTGACCCGAACACCTCCAACGGTGGTGCTACCTACCTCTCAATGGTGGGATGGCACTGCTTTAAAGGACATTTACACAGACGAATTCCTTAGGGTAGGTAGACGACTTTAGATACTTGCTCTAAATTTCAAAACAAATCAAAAATACTTTTCACACCGACACCTTTTCAAAAAGCTTTCGAAAGCAATTTTTCAAACACTCTTGAGGACCGATACAAGAGTCGAACTGGAATTTTCAAAGAAACTTTTTTTAAAACCCACATTGAAAAGTAAACAAACCATTTTTGAAAACACAATGAGCAAGTATCTAAGAGCCCATGGATAACCATGGATAGAAAGGGTGCTAACACCTTCCCTTTCTATAACCTACCTCCCGAACCGAGAGCAATCTCTTTAAGGAATTTTTCTGTGCTTTTGTCCTTTCCATTTGGAGAAAATAAAAGACGGTGGCGACTCTTGCTTCCGCGACATTTCGCGAACCAGCGTTAAACAGTCAGTTCCAGATCCACCGATCACAGAACTGGCGACTCTGCTGGGGACCAAACTATAAAGTGAGGTGTACCTTAGGGCTAGTTCATAACTGTGTTTTCAATTGTATTGATTTGCTTGCTTTACTATTGTGGGTTGCATCGGAGTTACATAGATCCTAACCCGGATCTGGGGATACCCTGTTTAGGTAGCATAAGCTGTGAGGGACCTGTCCGGCATAGACCGACACAGGTGAAGCAGTGGCTACGTTGGTGTGGCACCTTGGTCTGTACCGATATCCCTTGTGTCGCAACGAGGAGAATATGGGTCTTCTAAGGAGTCATTAAGCACCAACAACCTTAGAACCTTAATTGACCCAACTTGGCCTTTAGAATTGTAGCAGTATGCTACGCCCATTGAGGCTAAACTCTCGTGATGGTTCTGGCCGCAAGAAAAGATTGCGATGCTGGAGTTATGACCGATTGAGGGTAGTCAATGATATTGGGATCCTCTAAGAACCTGGTTACTTTTGATTAGGACAGGTATGAACCAACAAACTGAAAGAGGGTAGTACCTAGACCTCATGCTGGCCTAAACTTTAGGGGCTTGCCTTGTGTGACTTGTGTGCCTTACCATGTTTGCCTTTGTATCTATTTGTGGTGTGCTTTATCATAACATCATAGCATCATGAGCATTGCATGCATCCTGCATAAGGACTGACCATTTCAAAGACAAGAGGGTTTCATCTTTGCTCTGTTTTATAGGACATTATGATGCCTGTGTGAAGGAATACCATCCGGTTCAACTTTGTTCGTTCACCTGAGTTTCTTGATGTGTTGGTTAGCAGAATTCCAAACACCACTTCCTTCATTCAGAGGCATGGTTCCCTTCTCAGTTTAGTCACTGCAAAGCGGGATCAGCAGTTGATGAGTGTTCTGACCCAGTTCTATGACCCTCTGTACCAGTGCTTCACCTTTCAAGACTTCCAGCTGGTCCCTACCCTGGAAGAGTTCTCTGATTTGCTTGGTATCCCTATCTTGGATCAGACTCCCTTTACTGGTTGGGAAAAGACCCTCAGGCTTCAGGATGTGGCTGCAGCTCTTCCTTTGACCCATCAAGAGGTAACAGACAACTCGGTAACTAGAAGCGGAGTTAAGGGTTTCTTGGCCAAATTTCTAATTGGCAAAGCTAACAGTTTCTGGAATGACCTGGACTTTAGGGCATATGAAGACATCTTGGCTCTCCTAATCTATGGGTTAGTCCTGTTTCCTAATCCTGACAACTTCATCAATGTCACTGCCATAAGGATCTTTATGTCTCAGAATCCTGTGCCCACTCTCTTGGGTGACATCTTGCAACAACTTCATGCCCGTACTACCCGAAGACGAGGAACCCTATGGTGTTGTATCCCTTTGTTGGTGAGGTGGTTTATTTCGCACCTCCCTAAGTTCGTACTGAAGAATCAAGAAGGAAGAGGTTGGGCTCACAGGTTAATGTCTCTCACCGATAAAGACATCATTTGGACTTGCAGAGGTTTGGATGAGATAGCTATTATTGATCGATGCGGGGAATACCCTAATGTTCCTCTGATTGGTACTCAAGGAGGGATCTCTTACAATCCATGTCTAGCACTCCGCCAGTTTGGAAGAGCAAGAAGAGCAGGTCCCCATGAGATGTTGGTGCCTCACATCAGTTTTGAATTTCAGGTGGATAGTGACGAGCTACGTCGTAGGTTCATCAAGGCTTGGGACAAGGTTCATAAAGCTGACCCACAGGAGTTAGGGCCAAAGACTTCTTTACCTATGGAAGCCTACTACAAATGGGTCCGCATCCGTGCTCAGAAGTTAGGTATGCCGTATGAAGCTGTCAGACCCGTCATTCTTGAGTGTCCTGACAAAGATGGTGTTCCTCCAACTGTCCTTCCTCCTCAGATACCTACTGATTATGAGACATTGAAGAGATCTTGGTCGCAACTGCGAGAAGAGCGGGATTCTTACCGGGAAAAGTTCAACGAGCAGGAATCAAAGATCCAGAAGCTGACCAAGCAGTTGGAGAATGAGAGAGCTCTGAATGCCTACATCCGTACTGAGAAGAGGAGACCATGGGATCAATAAGGAGCCCCAGATGTGTTTTTACAGTTTTACTTCCTTTTTAGTATTTCCTTTCATGTAACGCCTAAGGGCAACCTGTTGAATAATTTCAGTTGCAAAGCAAAATCTAATGAAGTGTGTTCCTTTTTTGTTTACAAAGTTGATTCCCGATTGTCTTTGAAAACATAATCCATACGCATTTCATACATCATATGCATAGCAGGTTTTTCCCCTTTTCAGGTCGCTTACAGTTCTTCGCTGTTTATTTCAGCATCATGAATACCGACTCTGCATCAACCGAGACATCAATCAAGGCTCTTCAGGCGCAGAATGCGCAGTTTCAAGAATTAATCAAGGGTCTAGCTCAAGGCCAAGAAGAACTGAAGGCTATGCTCCTGAAGAAGGAGAAGAAGAAGAAGAGAAGAACTGTTCTGTTCAACTCGGGCCGAAGGTTTGGTAATACTCTGCAGCAGGAAGAGGCTGGTTCTTCTGTTGACAAGAGTTCTCCTCAGGCAGAAGCAAGGGTTCCTAGTCCGGTAGTCTCCGACAACGAGACTGATTTTGATGAAGAGCAGTACCCTCCTGCAGACGACAAATACAAGCAACTGGAGGATAGGTTGAAGGCTATGGAGGTTCAACAGGTACCTGGGCTGGATTTCGGAGATCTGGGTTTGTCAACTGGTGTGATCATCCCTCACAAGTTCAAAGCACCATCCTTCTCTAAGTATGACGGGGCGTCTTGTCCCAAGCTGCATCTAAGGTCCTATGTTCGGAAAATTCAGCCGTACTCTGCGGATAAGAATTTATGGATCCACTTCTTCCAGGAGAGTCTTTCAGGGACTCATCTTGAATGGTTCTATCAGCTGGATGGGACCAAGGTTCGTAACTGGGAGGAGTTGGCTACTGCTTTCTACAAGCAGTATCAATATAACGCCGACCTTGCCCCCACACGTACCCAACTCCAGGGTATGTCGTTAGGTGCAAGCGAAGGTTTTAAGGAGTACGCTCAGAAGTGGAGAGACCTGGCTGGCAGGGTGCAGCCACCGTTGACTGATCGGGAGTTGGTGGACATGTTCTTGGGGACCCTATCTGGGCCATTTTTCAACCATCTCATCGGGAATTCGTCTGCAGGGTTCACTGATCTAATCTTGACTGGAGAAAGGATTGAAGCTGGGTTAAAGTCTGGAAAAATTCCGAAGGGTACATCATCTAGTTCTGAGAAGAAACCCTTCAAGAAGGAGTCTAGTGCCGTATATGGTTCCAGGAAATCAGAGAGACCTGAGCACCGTCAATCTGTCAGTGCGGTAATGATTGCTAAGCCTGCTGCCGCTCCTCGGCTAACTAATCCCCAAAAGGTTGAAAGACCCCGGAGAGAATTCACCCGCTTAAGCATGACTTTGTCGCAGATCCTGCCACAGTTGCTCTCAACCAATTTAGTGACTGTCAGGGAGGCGCCGAAGTTTCCAAATACTGCATCCCCCAAGTACAACCCGAATGCTCGTTGTGCATACCATTCAGATAGCCCGGGGCATTCTACTGATGACTGTTGGGCGTTAAAAAATAAGGTGCAAGACCTTATCGACGCAAAGGAGATACAGTTCGAAGCGCCTGCGAAGCCGAATGTAGTTACTGCTCCTATGCCTCAGCATGGGGTAAATGCTGTGGATGAAGATGTTTATGCCATTTCTGTGGATGATCTAGCCACTCCTCTGAAGACTGTCAAAAAGAACCTGCTGCTGGCCGGTTTATTTCCGGGTTGCAGTGAGGGTTGCCTGTTCTGTGCTGTGTCCCTATCTGGTTGTCCCTTGCTAAAATTAAGCATCCAAAGCCTAATGGATAGCAAGGAGATTCTGTTTAAGAAGTCTGCTGTTCAGTTGGTTCCGATGGAAGAAGTTTCTGTGGTAACTATCTTCAATAATCCAATCCCGGCTCTCCCGAAGAAGCCCGTTCAAATCATGACCGTTGCACCTGTTATTATCACCGTTCCGGGGCCCCTGCCCTATGTATCTGATAAAGCTGTCCCTTGGCACTATGGGGCAGACGTATATGTAAATGGGATTAAGCAAGAGTTCAACGCTGGCGCCAGCATTTGTGACATCACTGGCCCAGCCAAAGTTACCCGTAGTGGCAGGCTCTTCTCGCCTGACATTGCACCGCCTGCTGCCCGAAGACCGCTACTGATAACTCCTACAAATATACCTGTTCCTGCTGCTGATCCAATTGTTTCTCCTGCTGCCGAGTCATCCAATGCCCGAGGCAAAGGAGTTGAGGTTGAGCCTGCCCAGATGGAGGCACCTGTACCCATAACTGCTGAGGCCCCCCAACAAGAGATGGAGGAGATTCTAAAAATTATAAGGAAGAGTGACTTCAATGTGGTGGAACAGCTGGGGCATACGCCCTCTAAAATCTCCATGCTCTCTTTACTGCTGTGCTCCGAGGCCCATGCCAAGGCCTTAATCTCATTCCTCAAGACGGCCCATGTGCCACATGAGACATCTGCAGTCCAGTTCACTGATTGCATAGCAAATCTGACAGCAGACAATGGCTTGGGTTTCTCAGATGCTGACTTGACCGCAAAGGGGAGAGACCATAATGATGCTCTGCATGTCTCTATTGAATGCAGGGGCACTACCTTGGCACATGTGTTGGTGGATACTGGTTCGTCTTTGAATGTGCTACCCAAGAAGGCTTTGGACCGTCTAGATTGTGAAGGCCTGGAATTAAAACCCAGCAATATCATCGTCAGGGCCTTTGATGGTTCAAAGAGGATGGTTCATGGAGAGGTTGACATTCCGATTCGTGTGGGCTCTCAGGTGTTCGACTCCACTTTTTATGTGATGGATATCCGTCCATCTTACTCTTGTCTACTGGGTCGACCTTGGATACATAAGGCTGGGGCAGTGACCTCTACCTTGCATCAGAAGCTGAAGTACCCCGTCAGAGGGAAGATCGTCACTGTGCAGGGAGAGGAGGAATATATGGTGAGCCACCTGAACTCCTTCAGATACATTGAGATGGATGGGGAGTTTATTGAAACCCCCTTTCAGCATTTTGAGGAGGTGCTTCCAATTACATCAGCGTCAGAAACAGCAGAAGAATTTGTTCCTTTGAAGATGGCTTCCCTAAAGGATGCCCGGGCTGTGGTTCAGAAGAGTGAAAATGCCAACTGGGGCAGACTTCCAGACTTTACTCAGAAGACTGATAAATTTGGGCTGGGAGTTACCACAGAAGGTCAGAAAGCTATGAGGAAAGCGAAGATCGGAAGACCTCCTGTATTCATTACGAGTTCAGAAGTGAATGCGGTTGGGGAAGACAACGAAGTGGATGAAGCGGAATTTAATAGCTGGATCTATCCAACGGCTGAAGGCGGATTGAACAACTGGATTGCTAAGGACCATACCCTTGTTACCTTTGTGACGCAGTAATAAATTTCTTTGTTTCGTTATTTTGTAATAAACAATGATAAACTCTATGGCCCGGTGTCTTACCCGAGGCACCGTGGTATCATTTGTGAGGGCATACAAATTGTCATTTCATATATCATGAATGAAAATCTTGGACGTTTTTCGCGTTGCAAATATTGTGCTCCTTTTCTGTCTTTCTTTTCCTTTACATAATTTTCAAAACAGCTGTATTTACACACACACTCACTCATACAGGTTCCAATCCACTCTGGATCTCACTGATAACAACTCTGCTACTGCCAATTATGACTTTGAAAATCCGATCAACTTAGCCGAAGACGAAGGTGAAGATGATTGCGAAGTGCCTGGCGAGCTTGCAAGACTCTTGCTTCAGGAAGAGAGGGCAATTCAACCCCATGAAGAGCTAGTGGAAACCATAAACCTGGGTACAGAAACAGACAGGAAAGAGGTAAAGATTGGTGCCAACCTAGAGCTCAGCGTGAAGCAACGGTTGACTAAAATGTTGCATGATTATATGGAGATATTTGCCTGGTCCTACGAAGACATGCCAGGGTTGGATACCGACATTGTGGTCCATCACTTGCCAACTAAGGAAGACTGCCCTCCAGTTAAGCAAAAGGTCCGTCGGATGCGTCCAGAGATGTCTGAGAAGATTAAAGCTGAGGTCATGAAACAGTTTGATGTTGGGTTCCTTGCAGTGACTTCTTACCCTCAGTGGGTTGCTAATGTGGTGTCGGTACCTAAGAAGGACGGTAAGGTCAGAATGTGTGTCGACTACAGGGATCTGAACAGGGCCAGCCCCAAGGATGACTTTCCCTTACCTCACATTGATGTCCTTGTTGATAACACAGCTCAGCACAAGGTATTCTCTTTCATGGATGGCTTTTCAGGTTACAATCAGATCAAGATGGCACCTGAAGACATGGAAAAGACTACATTTGTTACTCAGTGGGGCACCTTCTGTTACAAGGTCATGCCATTCGGGTTGAAGAACGCTGGGACAACCTACCAACGTGCCATGGTCGCCTTATTTCATGATATGATCCATCATGAGATAGAAGTGTATGTGGACGACATGATCGCAAGGTCCCAGACTGAGGAAGAGCACCTAGATCATCTGCAAAAGCTGTTTGACCGGTTGAAACTATACAAACTGAGATTGAACCCGAACAAGTGCACCTTCGGGATAAGATCTGGGAAGTTGCTAGGCTTCGTGGTCAGTGATAAAGGTATTCAAGTGGACCCTGCTAAGGTCAAAGCTATTCAAGAGATGCCAGTTCCTAAGACAGAGAAGGAGGTCAGAGGCTTTTTAGGACACCTGAATTACATCGCTCGATTCATCTCGCATCTGACTGCTACCTGTGAGCCAATCTTCAAGCTGCTGAAGAAAGATCAGGTAGTACGTTGGAACGATGAATGTCAGGCTGCTTTTGACAGAATCAAAGAGTATCTCCAAGAACCACCTATCCTTATGCCACCGGTTGAAGGGAGACCTCTGATACTATACCTGACAGTGCTTGACAATTCAATGGGGTGTGTGCTGGGGCAGCATGACGAGTCTGGCCGAAAAGAGCATGACATTTATTACCTTAGCAAAAAGTTTACCGACTGTGAGACCCGATACTCACTGCTTGAGAAAACTTGCTGCGCTTTGGTATGGGCTGCTCGCCGGCTGAGACAGTATATGCTGACTCACACTACTTTGTTGATCTCAACGATGGATCCTATAAAGTACATATTCGAAAAGCCTGCTCTGTCTGGGAGAATTGCAAGATGGCAAATGATCTTAACGGAATACGACATTCAGTACACAACCCAGAAAGCCATCAAGGGAAGTGTATTGGCAGACCACTTGGCACATCAAGCTGTAGATGACTATCAGTCCATGAACTTCGAATTTCCGGATGAAAGCATCATGATAGTAACTGATTGTGAAGTACCTGGACCGGATGAAGGACCTGAACCAGGATCCCGATGGTCTATGCACTTTGACGGAGCCTCCAATGCTTTGGGTAATGGTATCGGCGCCATCATCATATCTCCTCAAGGTACTCATACTCCACTCACGGCCCGGCTATGTTTCAACTGTACCAACAACATGGCGGAGTATGAGGCGTGCATCATGGGTCTCCAAGCTGCGATCGACCTAAGGATCAAGTTTCTAAGTGTCTTCGGAGATTCCGCTCTTGTGATCAATCAGATCAAAGGGGAGTGGGATACGAAACATCCAAACCTAATTCCTTACAGAGAATGTGTGTTGACCCTGATTCCCCACTTCACAGAGATAACCTTTGAACACTTTCCAAGAGAAGAGAATCAGTTAGCGGACGCGTTAGCTACAATGTCTTCAATGTTCAAGGTCAAATGGGATAATGAGGCTCCCCGGATCATCATCTGGAAACTGGACGAACCGGCATACTGTTGTGATCTCGAAACTGAATTGGTGACTGAGAAGCCTTGGTACCACGAAGTGAAGAGATATCTGGAAGCTCAGGAATACCCTGAAGGTGCCTCTGTCAACGATAAGAAGTTCCTGAGGAGGTTTGCAGCCAAGTTCTTCCTAAGCAACGGCATCTTGTACAAACGAAACCATGATTCAACCTTACTGCGTTGTGTGGATAAGACTGAAGCAGAAAGAATCATGGAAGAGCTACATGAAGGGACCTTTGGTACACATTCCAGTGGACACACTATGGCTAAGAAAATCCTACGGGCAGGATATTACTGGTCCACAATGGAAGCTGACTGCTACCAACACTCCAGGACATGCCACAAGTGCCAGATTTATGCAGACAAGGTGCATGTTCCTCCGGTTCCCCTGAATGTTCTGACTGCGCCTTGGCCGTTTGCAATGTGGGGCATAGACATGATCGGCGAGATTAAACCTACGGCATCCAATGGACATCGCTTCATCCTAGTGGCGATTGATTATTTCACGAAGTGGGTTGAGGCAGCATCCTATGCTACGGTAACCCAGATTGTTGTGGCACGGTTTATTCGACACAATCTGATCTGTCGATACGGCGTCCCTGAGAGGATTATTACAGACAACGGTACCAATCTGAACAACAAGATGATCGCTGAGCTCTGCGAGCAGTTCAAGATACAGCACCACAATTCTTCCCCTTACAGACCGAAGATGAATGGGGCTGTAGAAGCAGCAAATAAGAACATCAAGAAAATCGTGCAGAAGATGACAGTGACTTACAAAGATTGGCACGAGATGTTACCGTTCGCTCTGCATGGGTACCGTACTTCAGCTAGGACGTCAACCAGGGCAACTCCTTTTTCTCTGGTTTATGGCATGGAGGCAGTCTTACCGATCAAAGTACAAATACCCTCTCTCCGGATAATGAAGGATGCAAACCTGAACGAAGATGATTGGATCCAGACACGACTTGATCAGCTCAATCTCATTGATGAAAAGAGACTTGCTGCTATCTGCCATGGTCAGACGTATCAGAAACGGATGATCAGGGCATTTAACAAAAAGGTCAGACCACAGGAATACCAAGTCGGGGATCTGGTGATCAAGAGAATCATCCTTCCTCAGAGTGATCCAAGGGGAAAATGGACCCCTACGTACGAAGGGCCATTTGTGGTTAAGCATGTGTTCTCAGGAGGAGCAATGATATTAACCAATATGGATGGTGACGACCTTCCTCACCCCGCCAATGCAGACATAGTAAAAAGATACTACGCATAAAAAAGACCCGCTAGGCTGACATGCCTAGGCAAAAATTAGGGCTTCCCGTCGAACCAAAAGGGTTCGGGCAAAATGAAGGGATGAAAATGAAAAAATCTGTACACCCGGCAAGTCGAAAACCTGAAAAGGCGGCTTGGGCAAAAATGGGTATCCCGGTGGACCGAAAACCCGAAAGGGAGGTCCAGGCAAAAATTAGGGATAAAAGCGTAATACTATGTCTCATTGGATCACTTTGCATTCAGAATCCGGTATCTACATCAAGTTCAGACGGCATCGATCAGTCAGCTTCACCTTCAACCAAGGTCATCAAGTGATGAGACGCTCGGAGTTATAAAGGCAATAGCAGAGTTGAAACCCAGTGGGATCATTCACTTCACACAGCTGTTTTATTTTTGTACAAAATTTGTATAAACTCTCTTGTTCGGCGACGTTCCTCTTACTAGGACGTCATCCTCTTGTACACAAAACGCCTATTTTCAGGCCATTCAAAAATCAATACAAATATATTTTCAATTAAACGTGCCAAGTGTTTTCTTTTTCTGTTTTGTTTTGCGAAGAACGTCCAAGGTTCAATTTGTGATATATGCATTGACAATAGTTTGCTAACTCATAAATATTTGCATACGAAACAAAGGGATTAATTACAGGTGACATTAGAAACAGGGGCAATAAAGAGTTGTCTGAGCAGTCTAATTGTTCTATCCTCCAAGGTACCAAGGTAGGTTCGGCTAAAGAATATAACCAGTACATATTAATTCCCCAGAGAGTAAGTCAGCAGTCAGTACATTCCTCTCCAAGCAAATCTCAAGGAAGTTGGGTATCCTCCAGCAGATATCAACATCCCCCAGCAGCAATCCATATATTCTTAACAAGCATCCCCGACAGTCTCGGCCTAAAAGACTGTTCCCCGGCGGTACATCAAACATTCAAAGGAATCACTTCCCCAGCATATCAAAACCCCCCAGAAGAGTCCAATCCAGTTTCCCCAGGAAAGTTGGAATTCATCTCCCCAAGCAGTAAGCTTATCCCCAGTAGATTCTGAAAGCTTATCCTTCGCAGAGCACGAACGCGTCGCCCGACTTTATTTAAAGAGTTATTTCCTCAACAGGATATAACTGGGTTATCCTCAGCCAAAAGCCACGGAAAGATCGTCGTCGACAGAGTCTTCTTACCCCAGCGAAGTCTATCAACACTTTCAGTACAACAAGGATATCGCCAGCAAATTACTACTAACAACACTCAGCAAAGCATCCCTCTTCCCACAGAGTATTGCTTCCCAGCATAGTCACTAGAGTATCTTTTCTCCCCGCAGAATCCTCCATTTGCCAAGTTTATTCCGCAACGGAGTCATCTTCTCCTACCGGTATTCCTGCAGTTATCATCCCCAGCGGAAGCAAAATCTATTCTTCAACATCAGCCCAGGATATGACTTCCCGGCACCCGTCAAGGATTTACTTTCCTAGACAAAAACATACATAAAACATCACATACATCATTATAACATGCATAGACACATCATATCATACAAATCTCATTTATATTTAGAACATCATTGCTTGATCCATATCATGCATTGCATATGACTGACCTTTACCTTTCAGGAAAGATCCAGTTAAGTTCTTAGCTATATTCCAAGGCCTTCTCTGGTTCAGTCAGATCGACCCTAAGATCTCCCTGATGCTTATCCAGTTGAAGATATTCCAAGACCTTGTCCGGTTCAGTTAAATCGACCCTAAGATTTTCCTGATGCTTATCCAGTCAAAGGCCTTCTCTGGTTCAGTCAGATCGACCCTAAGATCTCCCTGATGCTTATCCAGTTGAAGATATTCCAAGACCTTGTCCGGTTCAGTTAAATCGACCCTAAGATTTTCCTGATGCTTATCCAGTCAAAGGCCTTCTCTGGTTCAGTCAGATCGACCCTAAGATCTCCCTGATGCTTATCCAGTTGAAGATATTCCAAGACCTTGTCCGGTTCAGTTAAATCGACCCTAAGATTTTCCTGATGCTTATCCAGTCAAAGGCCTTCTCTGGTTCAGTCAGATCGACCCTAAGATCTCCCTGATGCTTATCCAGTTGAAGATATTCCAAGACCTTGTCCGGTTCAGTTAAATCGACCCTAAGATTTTCCTGATGCTTATCCAGTCAAAGGCCTTCTCTGGTTCAGTCAGATCGACCCTAAGATCTCCCTGATGCTTATCCAGTTGAAGATATTCCAAGACCTTGTCCGGTTCAGTTAAATCGACCCTAAGATTTTCCTGATGCTTATCCAGTCAAAGGCCTTCTCTGGTTCAGTCAGATCGACCCTAAGATCTCCCTGATGCTTATCCAGTTGAAGATATTCCAAGACCTTGTCCGGTTCAGTTAAATCGACCCTAAGATTTTCCTGATGCTTATCCAGTCAAAGGCCTTCTCTGGTTCAGTCAGATCGACCCTAAGATCTCCCTGATGCTTATCCAGTTGAAGATATTCCAAGACCTTGTCCGGTTCAGTTAAATCGACCCTAAGATTTTCCTGATGCTTATCCAGTCAAAGGCCTTCTCTGGTTCAGTCAGATCGACCCTAAGATCTCCCTGATGCTTATCCAGTTGAAGATATTCCAAGACCTTGTCCGGTTCAGTTAAATCGACCCTAAGATTTTCCTGATGCTTATCCAGTCAAAGGCCTTCTCTGGTTCAGTCAGATCGACCCTAAGATCTCCCTGATGCTTATCCAGTTGAAGATATTCCAAGACCTTGTCCGGTTCAGTTAAATCGACCCTAAGATTTTCCTGATGCTTATCCAGTCAAAGGCCTTCTCTGGTTCAGTCAGATCGACCCTAAGATCTCCCTGATGCTTATCCAGTTGAAGATTCCAAGACCTTGTCCGGTTCAGTTAAATCGACCCTAAGATTTTCCTGATTCTTATCCAGTCAAAGGCCTCCTCTGGTTCAGTCAGATCGACCCTAAGATCTTCCTGATTCTTATCCCAGTAGAAGACACCCAAGATTTTTCTCAACGAGCGTTGTTGAAGTTAAAGTCGCCCAAGGTTCTCTTACCATTCATGCTAAGGCAATAACCATCCCTGGTTCATTCATCGCCGTTTGAAGCTCCAGACTTAACTCCTGCAACCAGTCAGGACATATCTATACCAAGCATCTAAAAATCAGCTCATGCAACGTGTCAGGTACTCATTTGTTCTTTTGCAGGTATGCAGGTTCTCGCTAAGGAATCTCCTACGCGATCAACATCCAGATGGCATCTATAAGCCCATCATCCTATCCAGAAATCTCAAAATGGCATCTATAAGCCCATCCCATCATCACCACTACTATGTGAGCGCAAATTTCTGGGCACTCTAGTGCTCAATCATCTTCTACCCTCGGATTACGAAAGGCACGTCCGCCAATCTGCATCCTCAAGTCTAAGAAGATTGAACAGGGGCAACTGTTGTACCCCAAAATTTGCCCTCCCATATTTTTCAAGAAATTGCCAAGCCAAGTCACAAAATTCCCCAAGGGTTGCACAGTGCAAAGGTCTCCTATACAGTCAAGACTAGGGTTTGTGTTCTGATCAAGAAAATGAAGTTTTCAAAGGTCCAATCAAGTCTCATATGCCTACAAATATGGTCAAGTATCCTCATATCAAGTTTCAAGGCATTCAGCTCAAAATTGCACAGTTAAAAAAACCTAATTGCACTACAGTCAACTGTAGGGGCAAAATGGTCATTTGGCAGTCAAAAGTTCAAGTTTTTGGTCAACATATCATTTTGAAGCCACAAACATCATTTGATCAATGCTTGATCATGATTCTCAAAATTTGGCTCAGAAATCATCAAGATGCAAAAGTTTCCTTATTTGGACAGCTGAAAAAGTCAATTGAAATTGACCAGGGCATAACTTTCACATGGATTATCAGAAAAATTCCATCCAAAGCTCATTTTGAAGAGAAAGACATTTCCTACAACTCATCTTCATACTTCAAGTCCAAGAAATGCTCTCACAAAAAGTTATCAATTTCAACATTATAGGTCATTTTCAAAAGTCAACAAAAGGGACTTTAAGTCAAAGGCCATAACTTGAGATTGGTAAATAAAAATGACATGGGACCAAAGGCATTTGTTAGAGGACGCAAAGACCTTTCCAAAATGTCCAAGAACATGAGAAAAGCTTAAAAATTGAGCAAGTTATGCCTTGTGGAAGTTGGGAAATTTTTGGATATTTTGAAAAGTCAACATTGATTCAAATGACCTAAAATTGCTAATGGGCCCATTTTTCTTCCATGATTCATCATCCATGACACATGCACGACCACTTGGCCCAAAGGGAAGTATTTTCTCATTTTTTATTTATTTATTTGAATTTTTATTTATATTAATTCATTTAAATCATTTAAATATATGAAAAATATTTAACTTAACCTAACCAATCTTTTTATACATGTTTTAGACTCAATATTTCGTGCATATGCAAATGTGGAAAGATTTGGCTTGATTGGATCCTAATTGACACAAAAGCACATGGAAAAAGATATGGAAATCATGGTGAAAAAATCAAATCTTCAAGTCATGAATGAAAGAGATTTTGATCAATTTTGTTAACCTAATTTGTTCACTACATAAGCATAAACATAAACCTAATCATGCTAGAGGTGCAGGTGCTAAAGAAACTCCATTGACAACTTGAAAAAATTTGCAAAAAAGTCAAAACTGTAAACACCTCTACAAGGCGATTCAGGTCTCAAGACTTGGTTCAATAGCTTCCTCAAGGTCCACTGAACACATTCCAACCAAAAACAACCATCAAAACGCAAGGAATTGGTATACAGCATTCAAGATACCTTGTGAAAAATCCATGATCGTATTTTAATTTCTAAGCATCCTCATGACATTTTAATGGTTGATTTACATTCCTTGTGAAGTTCTGAAGCTAACCAATATACTTAATTGCTTTTTTATGTGCTACACACGATTATGCCATGTTAGTTTTCTAGGGTTTTGCAGGATGTGAAATTAGGGCTTTTGAAACGAGGCAAAATTAGCCCTCGAGACCACCACCATCCAACTCATCGCATCTGGACGAAGAAGACGCAACTATCGCGCCCAATTTATGAACACTATAGGCCTAATCGCTATTTTCCAGCAGCAGGCCTAAGAAAACGCATAAGAAACCGTGGCCTAATATTTTATGTTTCAGGAATGTGAAGAAGATGAACTCGTGTCAAGGTGGGAGTGGCTAGTTCAAATCCTGCGCGCGTTTTTTCAGATACTAACCAATTTTCTTTTATAATGATTAATAGCTATTATATATTAAAAGTAGTTGAAGTGGCTCAGTGGCGCAGGAATTGATTGATAATGCTAGTGACCTGGGTTCGAGCCCCAGGTCCTCACCTCCTTTCAATATTATTTTTCCTCTAATGTTCATATGCAGCGCAAGCGTTATAGATCACCATACACTTCCAGAATCCAACATCCACGTGCCCCTGGAGATCAAACCAAAGGCCTAGATCTGAAGCACACCATGAGCATAGGTCAACGCTGCAGCATGCCATCTGGAAAGTCAATAAAGGCCAGATCCTTAATGGGCTTAAAATGCTTACAATTCACCTCCATATTGGGGTCTGAACCCCCCCTGGTTTGCAAATTCTTTATATTTTCCTCATGTTTTATTTTCAATTGTTATTTTATTTTCTTTATTTGTTTAAATTAATTAGTTATTTCTACAAAATATAAAAATACCTAAAAATCAGAAAAGAAAAATATAATAAATATTTTGTGTTAATATGTTTTTTTTGTAAATTAATTTGCATGTAAATAAATTTGGTTTTAAATTAGGTTGCAATTTTAATTCTTTTCATAATAAAATATAAAAAACATAGAATTAGGTTTAATTAATGTTTTTATTCCTTTTTAATTTTTCTTTCTTATAATAATACTTATTTATTTTATTTATTTTTGTAATTAAATTGGCATGAAAATAACTTAGGTTTAAATTAGGTTAAAATTCAACATATTTCTTAATAAATTAAAAATAACTAGAATTAGGGTTTGCGTCGTACTTTGATTAATTCTTTTTCTATTAAATCTTAAAATACATAAAAATACCAAAAACAAGTCTTTCTTTTAACTTTAATTAATTAATTAATTCATGTAATTTTAATTTTTGCAAAAGGGTCCAACGCCCACGTTCTTAATTGTTTAATTTCGCATATTTATTTTATTTTTGCTCAAATAATTATGTACCTCTCCCGAAGCCTTGTAATTACTTCTCGCACTTTTAATTTCTTTATTTTCCGTCAAATCGGGTCCTGGATAATTTTGGCGATGTGGACCCGCGCCTTTTGTAATAGCTTTAGATTTATTTTTCCTCGCAATTTTTAACTGTTAAACAAAAGCATGCAAGAATAAATGTCCAAATAAAATCAAGCGTAGAACACCGATAACATGACAAGACAAATACAAATGAAAACGACACACAAATCGCACACACCACCCCTAGGGTACGCCTCACTGTTGCCTTGCCTCGAAAGATGATCGTCGAGTAGAGGATGTCTTAGTAAGTCCTCATGATCCGGGAACCCGGCATGAGGGTAGCTTCTAAGGTGTCTTCCCATTGCTCTGGTGATCACCATGTCCCGAACCTCGAATTGACCCGAACACCTCCAACGGTGGTGCTACCTACCTCTCAATGGTGGGATGGCACTGCTTTAAAGGACATTTACACAGACGAATTCCTTAGGGTAGGTAGACGACTTTAGATACTTGCTCTAAATTTCAAAACAAATCAAAAATACTTTTCACACCGACACCTTTTCAAAAAGCTTTCGAAAGCAATTTTTCAAACACTCTTGAGGACCGATACAAGAGTCGAACTGGAATTTTCAAAGAAACTTTTTTTAAAACCCACATTGAAAAGCAAACAAACCATTTTTGAAAACACAATGAGCAAGTATCTAAGAGCCCATGGATAACCATGGATAGAAAGGGTGCTAACACCTTCCCTTTCTATAACCTACCTCCCGAACCGAGAGCAATCTCTTTAAGGAATTTTTCTGTGCTGTTGTCCTTTCCATTTGGAGAAAATAAAAGACGGTGGTGACTCTTGCTTTCGCGACATTTCGCGAACCAGCGTTAAACAGTCAGTTCCAGATCCACCGATCACAATAGGCTCAGGCTACGTGACAGCCTTTGGGATTCCTTTCATTATTGCATGCAAGCCCATTGGAGTTGATGGGTGGAGTCTTACAAAAAACATGTATATGTGCAGAATAGGGCCAGGCTAGGTGGCAGCCTATGGGGTTTCATTATTGCATGTAATATTATTGGCAGCCTTGGGGGGTTGCATCCTTACTTAATTGAAATTTTTAGCCTTACGTTTAACATAACATTGTTTCACATAATCTGTCAAATCTTCCAACCTTCGAATCAGTCATCAAATTCATACATTCCAACCTTCAAACATTACAGCATTCATACCTACATACAATCAATAAACCTCAAACATTCCAACCTTCAAACCTTAAAACAATTCTACGCAATGGCCTCTTCACCATAATTTGTCGTCAAAGCACATTTCAACGGTGAGACATACATTTGTCCCACAGTTGGGTTTTTGTTTAGAAACACCGACAACGTTCGATTTCTCTTAAACGGGAAAGCCAATTTCTCGTACTTCAAGAAAAGATTGGAGGCCAAACTTGAACGAGGGCCGGTGTCCCAGATATTTTATCAGAATCCAGTTTTTTTGGAAACAACCAAGTAATTTTTTATAAGCTTGAAGTTCAAGATGACGAGGATCTCCAGAATATGATTTCCAGCCATGTCTATTCTGGATACGACTCTATTGAGTTGTACGTTTTGCTTCAAGAGCCTCCGGTGACACAGGAGGTAGAGCCTCCGGTGACACAGGAGGTTGATCCTTTGGAGAATGAACAAGATGAGGTAGATGCAGTTGATGATGAAGAAGAAGATAACGAGTTAGAGTTTGATGAAATGGTGAACGATGATTCTGACGATGATGGCATCCCTAGTATTCCTACAGACAAAATCTACACACCACCTCCGCACATGAAAACTTCAACATGGGCGGAGATGAACCTTCTACTGACTTATTTTTCAAACCGTATATGCAGTCGGATGAAAATTTAAAAGAGAAGGACAAGTTTCGTAACAGAGAGGAATGCATCAGGGCCATTAAAAAATTACACATGCTCAACTCGGTTGATTTTAAGGTGGATCGTGTCAACCCGGAAAGGTACAAGATCAAGTGTGTCCACCCTGACTGTATGTTCAAGCTGACCGCATCATACAGATTAAGGGGTGACTGATGGGTCATAGGTTCCATGACTACCCACACTTGTGTAAGTTCCACTCAATCACAGGACCACCGAAAACTCAACTATGATCTAATCTATCAAGAAATCCTACCCCTGGTCAGCAACGACCCATCTTTGAAGGTGAAAACAATCATCTCCCACATCACCACGGTTTTTAACTACACTCCGTCTTACTGTAAGGCGTGGTTAGCAAAGACTAAGGCGATTGAAAGGGTGTACGGAAACTGGGAGGAGTCATACCGAGAACTTCCCCGCTACCTGAATGCACTCAAGACGTATTCTCCAGGTAGTGTTTATGTTCTGGAAACATTGCCAGCGTACGCCCAAGATGGTAGTCAACTGCATGGCAACGGAATATTCAGTCGCGTGTTTTGGGCATTTCAACCATGCATCACAGGGTTTGCATCATGCAAACCAATTCTACAAATTGACGGGACTTGGTTGTATGGGAAGTACAAAGGCACGCTATTGATGGCAGTTGCACAAGATGGCAACAACAACATTTTCCCCGTTGCGTTTGCCCTTGTCAAGGGGGAGACCGGTGGTGCTTGGAGCTTTTTCCTGAAAAATCTTCGGACACACGTGGCTCCTCAACCAGATCTCTATTTGATCTCGGACAGACATGCCTCCATTGAAAGTGCCTACAATAATCCAGCAAATGGTTGGCATGACCCTCCTTCTACGCATGTCTATTGCGTCAGGCATATCGTCCAGAATTTCTCGAGGGAGGTCAAGGATAAAACATTGAGGAAAGCGGTTATGAATGCGGGATATGCATTGACACAACCCATATTCAAATATTACCGCAACGAGATCCGTTTGTCTAATCCAGAAGCCGGTAGGTGGATCGACAATATCCTGGTGGAAAAGTGGACTAGGTCATACGACAATGGCCAAAGATGAGGGCATATGACAACGAATCTTATTGAATCAATGAATGGGGTATTCAAGGGCATACGAAACCTCCCAATCACTGCCTTGGTAAAATCTACGTATTTTAGGATAGTTGTGTTATTTGCCAAAAGAGGTGAAATGTGGAATGCGGTGTTGCAATCTGGACAACTATGGAGTGAAAGTTGCATGAAATACATTAAGGCTGAAAGTGCTAAAGCCAACACTCACATGGTTATACGGTTTGACCGAAACAGCCACAACTTCATTGTGAAAGAGACAATCGACCACAATGAAGGCCTGCCAAGACAAGAATACAGGGTCATTTTACCTTCTCAATGGTGCGATTGTGGCAGGTTTCAAGCATTTCGTATGCCTTGCTCTCATGTCATTGCCGCTTGTGCTCATACCCATCAAGACGCGCTTCAACTGCTGTCAAACGTTTACAAATCTGAAACGTTGCTCACTGTTTACAACAACAACTTTCCTTTGGTGGCAAAACCGGATTATTGGCCTGAATACAACGGCGATATAGTTTGGCACAATGACCAAATGCGAAGGAACAAGAAGGGTCGTCCCAAAAGTAGGCGCATCACAACAGAAATGGACGATCTTGACAGGTTGGAAAGAAAGTGTGGTTTATGCCGTCAGGTCGGACACAATCGCAAAAACTGTCCGAATCGGGCGTCTGGCTCGACCACATAAATATTGTAATACAATAAATCTTTTCAATATTTGTGTTGTAAACATTAGGGTTTTCCGTTAACAGATTTTGCTACAGTTAATAAAACGCGTACAACAATAATTAACGATATTCAATCTAGGAAATTACAACTGTTAACACAATTTCATCTGACCCATGCATCATCAGCATTACATCACTGTCTGTTTTGACTTCCTCCAACCACACATTAGGTCTTCCTATCGCATGTGAGGTTGTTGTTCGTTTTCGCTAGATCCTTCGAATTTTTTCCCCTCCGCGATGTCTCCATCTAGCCACCGCATCAACTCCCGCTTCAGACGCTCCATGGAGTGAATGTGCCAGAATTTCATTTTCATCGCAGGTTTCGTGGCGGAGAATATAACGTAACCATCTCTACTAAAAATCATAGGCGACGTCATTACGCAAATAACAGAGTACAAAATAAAAATACAGTGCGAGAAAGTGTGAGAAATTTCGGAGAAACGGACGAATTATTTATAAAACAGCATTTTGCCCTAGTTTTGCTCTAGGAGCCAAGTGAGATGGTGCCTCCTCTCATTTTTAAGGAGCATGCGCCATCTCACTTGGCTAAAAGCCAAGGGAGGCGCCAAGTGAGATGGCGCCTAGGGAAAAACCCTAGGTGGAGGCGCCAAGTGAGATGGCTCCTCCTTTGTGGAGCCATCTGAAACATGGTTATTTGCGTAATTTTTTCCGAAACCCGGTTATTTGCGAAATATTATTTTAATACATGGTTATTAATAAAAAAAATTCAAAAATATGAACCATCTTCTGAGTATAGAAAGTCAAGAAACAGAGACATTGTCTAGTACGAGTGCAATGAACAAGGGCACTACAAAAGCGATTGTCCAAGGCTTCAGAAGGAGAAACCTAAAATGAAGTTCATTAAGGATAAGAAGAAAAGTCTCATGGCAACGTGGGATGACTCATACTCTTCAGAAGCAGACACTGAATCAGAAGATGAAAGAGCCAACATTACCCTGATGGCTAACATATCAAAAGATACTGGATCATCTGGATCAGAATCAGATTCAGAGGCAAAAGAGGTCTTTTCTAACTTTTCTAGATCTCAATTAGAGGAGAGCCTGTCAGAAATTCTAGAAAGGTATCATAAGATTTGATTCATAAACAAGAACCTGAAAAAGGATCTAGTTTCTGACTCTGAAGAAACTAAGAATCTGAGACTAGAAAACTCTGAGTTGAAAGAAGCAATTTTAAAACTTGAAAATGATTTACAAAATACTCAAAAGGAAACTGTCTCAGAAGTTCCTAGTAACCCTGATACAATCATAAAGGAATATGATCACAGCTTTCAGAAGTTCCTCGCTAAAAACATAGATAGAAGCAAGATGGCTTCAATGATCTATGGAGTTAGCAGAAATGGCAGAAAAGGGATAAGATACAAAGGTAAAGTATCCCAACCTAAGAAAGTCAAGGATTTGGTTATTAAATTCACTCCTCTGAAATCTCACTTTACCTATGGGCCCACACATGACTTAAAATATACCAGTAATGATTTCTCTGCTAAACCAAAATTCAAACAGAATTTTGGTAACTCTAACAAATAAGGACCCAAAAAGATATGGGTACCTAAGGATACAATTTTATATGTAGAAAATATCTTTGACAGCAAGACTGAAACACCAATCCTGGTACCTGGACTCTGGATGCTCACGACATATGACGGGAAGAAAGCATGTGTTCCAAAGCCTGGAGCTTAAATCTGGAAGGGAATCAGAAAGGGAAGATCATTGGCTCTAGAGCAGTTGGTAAGGGTAATATTCCTTCTATTACTAATATTTTGTTAGTAGATGGATTAATTCATAACTTGTTATTCATAAGTCAATTAAGTGATAACATTTATGATATAATATTTAATTAAAAATCCTGTAAAGCTGTTAGTCAGAAAGATGGATCTATCCTCTTTAATGGAAAGAGAAAGAACAACATTTACAAAATAAAACTTTCTGACTAAAAATTTAGAATATAAAATGCTTATTGTCTGTTAACGATGAGCAATGGATATGGCATATAATATTGGGGCATGTTAGTATGAGAAGAATATCTCAGATTTATAAACTCAATCTGGTCAGAGGACTTCCTAACCTGAAGTTCAGCTCAGATTCTCTGTGTGAAGCATGTCAAAAAGGTAAATTTGCAAAACCCCCTTTTAAAGCAAAAAATGTTGTTTCTACCTCTAGACCATTAGAACTTATGCATATAGATCTATTTGGACCAGTGAAAATTGCATCCATTAGTGGCAAGAAGTATAGATTCGTGATTGTAGATGACTATAGCAGATGGACATGGGTAAAATTCTTAAGACACAAGGATGATTCATACTTTGTGTTCTTTGCTTTATGTAACCAAGTCCAAAATGAAAAAGGTCTTAGAATTGTCAAAGTCAGAAGTGATCATGGTGGAGAATTTGAAAACAAAAAATTTGAAATATTTTTTAATGAGAATGGCATCACTCATGATTTCTCTTGTCCTAGAACTCCCCAACAAAATGGAGTTGTCGAACGAAAGAACAGAACTTTTCAAGAAATGGCCAGAACCATGATCAACGAGACTAACATTGCTAAGAACTTCTGGGCAGAAGCAATTAACACAGCGTGTCACATTCAGAATAGAATCTCCATAATACCTATTCTGGATAAGAATCCATATGAATTGTGGAAGAACAAAAAGCCCAACATCTTGTATTTCCATCCATTTGGATGTATTTGTTTTATTCTTAACACCAAAGAACATCTGAACAAGTTTGACTCTAAAGCACAGAAGTGTGTTATCTTAGGATACTCTGAACGCTCAAAAGGCTATAGAGTATACAACAGAAACACAAATTGTAGAAGAGTCAATCAGTGTTAGATTTAATGACAAGCTTGACTCTCAAAAGTCAAAGTAAAATGAATCTCTTGCAGATATAGAAGTCCAATTTACAGGTACTGAAGACACTACATCTGAAGTTCCCAACAAAGAATCACAAACAACGTCAGAAGGAGATATCACAAACATTACAGCAACATCAGAAGAACCTCTCCAGAAAAGACTATCCAGAAGCAGCCTAGCTCATCCTGAAGACAAAATTCTGAGAAAGAAGGAAGACCCAATCAGAACAAGATCCACATTCAGAAACTCTAAAGAATCTCTCATGGGATTAGTATCTCTGATTGAGCCAACTTCCATTGATGAAGCTCTTATAGATAATGATTGGATACTGGCTACGCATGAGGAATCAAATCAATTCACCAGAAATGATGTGTGGGATTTGGTTCCTAAACCAAAAGGGTTCAACGTCATTGGAACAAAATGGGTATTCAGAAACAAGCTGAATGAACAAGGAAAAGTCATCAGAAACAAGGCATTGTTGGTTGCACAAGGTTATATTCAGCAAGAGGGGAAAGACTATACAGAAACCTTTGCTCCAGTCGCTAGGTTAGAATCTATCAGACTTTTAATTTCCTTCATTGTAAATAATGGCATTACTCTCTATCAGATGGATGTCAAAAGTGCATTCTTAAATGGATACATTGATGAAGAAGTTTATGTGCACCAACCCCCTGGTTTTGAAAATTCCAAACATCCAGAATATGTTTTCAAACTAAAGAAATCACTATATGGTCTGAAACAAGCTCCCAGAGCTTGGTATGAAAGACTAAGTAGCTTTCTATTAGAAAATGATTTCACCAGAGGGAAAGTGGACACAACCTTATTCTGTAAGCCATTTAACAATGACATTCTAGTTTGTCAAATTTATGTAGATGATATTATTTTTGGATCTACTAAAGCCTCTCTAGGAAGAGAATTTGCTAAGTCTATGCAGGCAGAGTTTGAAATGAGCTTGATAGGAGAACTTAAATTCTTTCTGGGTATTCAGATCAATCAAAATCCAGAAGGAACCTACATACACCAGAGCAAATACGTCAAAGAACTTCTGAAGAAATTCGACTTATCTGAATGTAAGCCAGCCAAGACTCCAATGCATCCTACATGCATTCTGGAAAAGGAAGAGGTAAGTAAAAAGGTAGAACAGAAGATCTACATAGGTATGATTGGTTCTCTCTTATATCTTACAGCTTCAAGACCTGATATTCTATACAGTGTATGTTTATGTGCCAGATTCGAATCGGATCCTAGAGAATCTCACTTAACAATTGTTAAGCGAATTTTCAAGTATATGAAAGGTACTACTAATCTTGGTTTATTTTATAGAAAAACCAGTGAATACAAATTAGTAGGGTACTATGATGCTAACTTCGCTGGAGACAGAGTAGACATAAAAAGCACTTCTAGAAGCTGCCAGTTTCTGGAAGAAAATCTGATCTCATGGACTAGTAAGAGGCAACCCACAATTGCATTGTCAACTACTGAAGCTGAATACATAGCAGCTGCTGGATGTAACACACAAATGCTCTAGATGAAGAGTCAACTTGAAGACTTCAATATATTTGAGAGTAACATTCATATATTCGGTGATAACACTTCTGCAATTTGTTTATCTAGAAATCCTATTTTACATTCTAGGGCTAAGCATATAGAAATAGAACATCACTTTATTAGGGACAATATTCATAAAGGAATTCTTTTCTTAAAATTTATTGACGCAGACCATCAATGGGATGATGTCTTCACTAAACCACTTTCTGAAGATAGGTTTAATTTCATTCTGAAACATCTCAGCATGAAATTATGTCCAGAATAAGAGTTTTATTTATATATTCTTTAACCCTTAGAATTTTTTTTTGAACATTTGATCAACAATTCTTCATAAGTTAGAAGGATAGTTGCATTAGGATCTATCTAAGAAGATCTGAACAGCCTCTAAACAGTTCATTTCAAAGATAGAAGCATGTAGTTCACATCAGCAAACATCTGTCATCCTCTCACAAGCGTCCTTCTAAGGATGAACACGCGTTCAAATTCAGAAAGGATTAAAACTTTTATTGGATGCATTGAGACGCGTGTTATATTGGTGATTGTTTTATATCCACGATATCTCCCTATTTTCAGGAATCATTAATGCTATGTAATCATTAATTTTTTTCCTTTTCTTGCTGATTAAGTTTTCGATTTGCTTATAAATACACCATTCACTTTCACTCTCACTTCTTCTCGCTACTATTTTCTCTCTAGTTTTCGTTGGCAAAAACCCTCTTTCAAAAAACTCTCAACAGTCTCCGTGAACAATGGCTCATCTTCAAGCGCTCAGAATCCTCAATGTGCTCCTGGTTCATCTTCGTCAACTGCAGAAAGATACGAAGAACTGCCAAGAAACTTACTTACCCCCATTGATTCACTAGAGGTTCTCTGCAAACTCATCATTGATTTTGAAAGAATGAAGGAAAACAACTATGATCTCACACCAGATATGGAATTTCAAGGATGGACCAGATATTTTGATCGTCTTCTGGGTCCAGTTTTCCCAAAATTGGTCAAGGAATTCTGGATTCACGTATCCACTTCAAATCATAAAGTAACTTCATATGTAATGGGGAAGAAGATTGAAATCATTGAAGATCTGATTACAAGGTTGATTGGTAATAATGGCGGAGGAATCCAGTGCAAGGATATGGCTGAGAAATGTTCTGACCTAACAACAATCTCGAGAGAAATTTTCACCTCTGGGCAACCATCTAACAAAATCAAAGATCTGAAGGACTACTTCAGAATCTGGGCAAAAATTATTCTGGGCTGTATCAACCACAGGAAGCCAACAAGCTCTCCGGATTACATCAACATTGATCAACAATTTCTGTTGTACTTCATTGCAGCAAAGGAAAAAATAAACCTTCCTAATTTGTTATTCAATCATCTGAGAACAAGTGTGAAGGAAACCAGAGAAGATGAAAGGACCAAGAGGGATTGGATACCTCTGGGTCGGCTAATATCAGATATTCTGACTGAAAACAAATTGGTAGAATATCTGATTGAAGCTCAGCAGACCAGCACTCTGGAGGCATGTGCAGGAAAACCTCTCAATTCCAAGAACTTGAAGAAGATGAAAATCATTGACAACATTAAGAAGGATCCAACTATTTCAACCAAAGAAGTCGTCACATCAAGAAGAGTCTCTCTGAAAGATTTCCCTTTGTTCTCTCAAATAGATGCTTCACCAAAAATCATTGTCAGATATCTGGAAGCATGCAAGATAGATGGGACTAATCCATAGTTAAACATTTGTGATCTGCATCAACAGGCTCCAGAAGTTGTCCTCAAGAAATCCAGAAAAAGGAAAGTTGCAGGAGAAGGATCTTCTCAGAAGACACCAAAAGCTGCTAAGAAGAAAGGTGATTCTTCTTTTATTTATGTTGTAGAATCAGTGATTTTTTCAACATCTGAAACACTCTCTTCTCCAAAACCAATAGAAGACCCATCGGCACAAACCTTTGATGATTTTGATATAGAATTTGACCCTTCAGTCACTCTAGAAAACATTCTGAATTAACTACACTCTCCTAACCCACATCTTGAACAAAATCAGCCAGAAGTTGCTCAAGTTCTTTCTGATGTTGATCAATTTGATCCAGAATTTCAGGCTCCCCACATAGAAAATCCAAACTTCCAAGATACCCACTCTGAAAATCCAAACATTAATGCTTCCCAACCAGAAAATCCATATATTGACTCGGATACCACCACACTAATTCCTGGAATAACAGAACCTCTCATGGTTCGACAACCTCTCTCAATCCACGACATTCCAAAAATTCCATCTCCTTACCATTCCACTCCACCAAACACACCTCCATCACTAATTATCATTTATGATTATCCTTCTCTCTCTCTCCTATTAATCCTCCAGAAGATCACCTAAGAACTGTAATAGACTTAGAAGCGTTGGATCAACTTGCCTCTAACTCTCACAAAATTGTTATCCCAAAACCAAAACCAACTATCACCAAGGCAGATGTTGGTAGAAATTTACTGATTTTTCAAACAGAGATAATTGAATGGGTTAACTCTTTGAAGCTAGCATGCTTAGAAAATCTGAATCCTGCTGCTTCTGATTCTCACTGGAATCAGTTCAGAAAATGGTTCAATTCTGAATCCCAGAAACTCAAGGAGTTAAGTTATGAAATGGCCTAACAGAACTTATGTGATCAATTGAATGTTTTCAAAGATCAAGTTCTGAGTCACTGGAAAAAGAAACCTATTCTTCTGCTGGATAATGCTCCCTGGAAAGAGCGCCAGCCTTCAAAAGTTAATGAACCATGCTCTGATAAGCTTCCTCTGGTTATTATTCAAGACAAAGGCAAAGAGACTGAAGAAGCCACTGAGTCAGAAACTGCTACAGATCGTTTTGAGAAGCTTGCACCTTCTATGGATATACCTTCCTCATCTCTGGTTATGCAAACTCTGAAAGAGTTAAAGAAAGAAAATGCAGTGATCAAGGAAAGATTAGACAAGCAAGATGACACATGCAAAGAAGTCAAAGGAATTTTGGGAAAACAAGAGGAATCGAACACTCATATTAAGAGCTTGCTGGAAGCGTTGTTCACATGAATTCCTCCACCTCAATCTTAGTTTTTTTTTTAAAACTTGTTTTCTTTACTGTATTCATTTTTCTTGTTTTGTTTGCCTCTGAACGTGTTATTCTAATCAAGTTTAATACAACTAAACTTTTGACTCTGAATATTAGTGTTTTATTGTTTTTTTATTCTTGATAAAAAGGGGGAGAACGTAAGATATTTCTAATAACAGTATATCGAGACACAGTCTTAAACATTTTGAATATCATAACTTCTCGTTTTTTTTTTCTGAAAGCAAAACAGGAACAAAACTCTGATAAAGACAGAAGTAGATGCATCAAAAGCTCTGATCATAATGAACTTCAGGGAAGTAACTCATCTCTATCTGAGTACTCACCTCAGGGGGGACCCTATAATGCTTTATGTTCTGTTTATTTTGAGTGAAATATCCTAGTTTTTGTCATCATCAAAAAGGGGGAGTTAGAACATAGTTTAATTCTACAACCCTTGTAAGAGTTTTGATGATAACAAACACAAAGAACAATTATGCACTCTGTTGTACCCCAAAATTTGCCCTCCCTTTTTCACAAGAAAATCACAACCCTAGGGTTTTTCTCTGATTTTTAAGATTGGCTCAAGAATCGGTCAAACAGACTTTTCTTTATCAGTCAATCCAGAATTAGGGTTTTCTCTGATTTGTTAAGATTGACTCAGGAATCATTCAAACAGATCTTTCTTTGGAAGCAATCCAGAATTAGGGTTTTCTCTCGCATTTCTCAGAAGAAATTGAATCCTCAGAAATTCAGTTAACTGTTACATTGTTTTCACGCTTGTTCAAGTTTACTGGTTGTTTCTCAAAACCTAATTATCTGGGATAAGAGCTGAGACTTTTGTTTGGAACATTAAGGCATCTGCTTGTTAGTGGAGTGAAATGTTTGCCAGTTAATGGAAATGCTTGTTTGTTTAGAATGCACAACGCGTATGTTGATTGGAATACTGATGCAAAGAGATTGCAGAGTTTTTATGGATTACTTGGATTTTAATGGCTAATGCTCTCCAAATATCTACACGCACAAAGCTGAACCATAATCTTCATTCTACCAGTTTTGCTAAACCTCATACTCTGATATTCATTATTGTTTAGCAATCTAGTTTCTAAGCTTCATTTTGTGTATACATCACAGTTGTGATAAAGTTTTGTAGAAAACATCCACACACATTGTTTTATACCTTTGTAAGAAAGTGTTGCCTTGACAAACCGGATTGTGGTTTGAATCAAGAAGGCTTTAGCAGTTGTTAAAGCAGTCTGTAATATTCAGTTGAATATAGTGAATTAAGACCTCGTTGGAGAGAGGCGAAATCACCTTGACGGGTGGACTGGAGTAGTTTGAGATCAAACGAACCAGGATAAAAATATCTTGTCAATTGCTTTAGATTTCAGTTTTACAATTCAACCCCCCCTTCTTGTGTTTTTCACCCCTTCAATTGGCATCAGAGCGCCTGGTTCTGAGCTAAAACACTTAACCGTGTCAGTACAAGATCCAGCGTCAGAAAAACACAATGGCAGGAAACAATTCTCACTTCAGCAATGACAATAACGAGGACAGAGACAGATTCAGTGGCAAACCTCCAGTCTTTGATGGAGAAAACTTTGATTACTGGAAAGACAGAATTGAAAGCTTCTTTCTAGCACATGATGCTGATCTGTGGGATATGGTGACAGATGGATACACGCACCCCGTGAATGCAAGTGGTCAGAAGATTGATAGAAAATCAATGACTGATCAACAAAAGCGTGACTTCAAGAATCACCATAAGGCCAGAACCATCCTCCTCAGTGCCATCTCCTATACTGAGTATGAAAAGATCTCCAACAGAGACACAACAAAGAATATCTTTGATTCTCTCAGAATGACGCATGAGGGCAACGTTCAGGTCAAAGAAACAAAAGCTCTGGCACTCATTCAGAAGTATGAGGCGTTCAAAATGGAAGAATCTGAATCCATTGAAACTATGTTCTCTAGATTCCAGATTCTGGTAGCTGGTCTCAAAGTTCTGGACAAAGGATACTCTACTGCTGACCATGTCAAGAAAATCATCAGAAGTTTACCCAAGCAGTGGAGGCCTATGGTTACTGCTCTGAAGCTAGCTAAAGATCTCAACAAAATCACTCTGGAGGAACTTATAAGCTCCCTCAGAAGTCATGAGATAGAGCTAGAAGCTGACGAGCCTCAGAAGCAAGGTAAGCCTTTAGCATTAAAATCTAACAAAAAATTCGAGTCTAAAGTTTTGCAGGCAGTTGAAGAAACATCTGATGGATCCTCATCAGAAGAAGACGAACTTTCCCTTCTCTCCAGAAGAGTAAATCAACTGTGGAAGCAAAGACAAAGGAAGTTCAGGAATCCCAGAAGATCTGATCAGAACGAGTCTTCTTCCAGATACAGAAGGACAGATTCTTCCTCTGGATACAGAAGATCTGAAGGCTCCTCCAGTAGCAAGAAGCCAAACACCAAAGACATCATCTGCTACGAGTGCAATGAGCAAGGACACTACAAGAGTGACTGCCCAAAGCTTCAGAGGGAAAAGCCCAAAAAGAAGTTTGGAAGAGAGAAGAAGAAAAGTCTCATGGCCACATGGGATGACTCTGACTCGTCTGAAGCTGACTCAGAATCAGATGATGAAAGGGCAAACATAGCTCTCATGGCAAACATTTCAGAAGATAGTGAAGCTTCTGAATCAGACTCAGAATCAGACACAGAAGAGGTATTTCCTAACTTCGCTGTTAACTTTACAAAGGCTGAACTTGCTGAAAGCCTTAATGAAATTCTGGAACGTTATCAGCAGATTAGAGCTAAATTCATAGACCTGAAAAGGAATCTTGAATCTGACTCTAATAAGTCTGAGAGTCTCAAATTGGAAAATTCTGAGCTGAGAGATAAAATTTCAAAATTAGAAAACACTTTACAAAACTCTCAGAAGGAACCAATTTCTGAAACTCCCAGCAACGCTGATGAGATCATCAAGGAGTATGATCACAGTTTCCATAAGTTCCTTGCTAAAAGCATAGATAGAAGCAGAATGGCTTCAATGATCTATGGTGTTAGCAGAAACGGCAGGAAAGGAATAGGATACCAAGGTAAGGTTCCTACACCAAAGAATGTCATGGACTTAACCATTAAACACACTCATCTAAATTCACACTTTGTGTATGGTCACACACATGACATCAAATATACTAGCAGTAAGCACTCTGTGAAACCAAAATTCAACCAGAGTTTTGGTAAAACTAACAAATCAGGACCCAAGAAAATCTGGGTACCTAAGGATAAAATAATACATGTTGCAGATATCTTTAGCAGCAAGTCAGAAACACCAGTCATGGTACCTGGACTCTGGCTGCTCACGACACATGACGGGAAGAAGGCATATGTTCCAAAGCCTGGAACTTAAGCCTGGAGGCCACGTTGGCTTTGGAGGCAATCAGAGGGGAAAGATAATTGGCTCTGGAACTGTAGGTAATGGAAATCTTCCCTCTATTAATAATGTTCTGCTAGTAGATGGATTGATGCATAATCTGTTATCCATAAGTCAATTAAGTGATAACGGTTATGATATAATCTTTAATCAAAAATCATGTAAAGCTGTTAGTCAGAAAGATGGGACTATCCTGTTTAATGGTAAGAGGAAAAACAACATTTACAAAATCAAACTTTCTGAACTAAAGAGTCAGAATGTAAAATGTCTTCTGTCTGTTAACAACGAGCAGTGGATTTGGCACAGAAGATTGGGGCATGTTAGTATGAGAAGAATATCTCAGATTAACAAACTCAATCTGGTCAGAGGACTTCCTAATTTGAAGTTCAATTCAGATGCTCTGTGTGAAGCATGTCAGAAAGGCAAATTTGCAAAACCTTCTTTTAAATCCAAAAATGTTGTTTCCACCTCTAAGCCATTAGAACTTCTGCACATTGACTTATTTGGACCAGTTAAAACTGCTTCAGTCAGTGGTAAGAAGTATGGGTTAGTAATCGTAGATGACTATAGCAGATGGACATGGGTAAAGTTCTTAAGACACAAGGACGAGTCACACTCTGTGTTTGTTACCTTCTGTAACCAAGTTCAGAATGAAAAAGATCTTAGAATCGTTAAAGTCAGAAGTGATCATGGTGGAGAATTTGAAAATAAAGATTTTGAGTCATTCTTTAATGACAGAGGCATTCTGCATGATTTCTCTTGTCCTAGAACTCCCCAACAAAATGGAGTTGTAGAACGAAAGAACAGAACATTGCAAGAAATGGCCAGAACCATGATCAATGAGACAAACGTTGCTAAGACTTTTTGGGCAGAGGCAATAAACACAGCGTGCTACATTCAGAATAGAATCTCAATAAGACCTATTCTGGAAAAGACTCCATATGAATTGTGGAAGAACAGAAAGCCCAACATTTCATATTTTCATCCATTTGGATGTACTTGCTTTATATTAAATACAAAGAATTATCTGAACAAGTTTGACTCTAAGGCACAGAAGTGTATTATGTTAGGATACTCTGAACGCTCAAGAGGGTACAGAGTATACAATACAGAAACACAGATCGTGGAAGAATCAATCAGTGTTCGTTTTGATGATAAGCTTGACTCTGAAAAGTCAAAGCAGAATGAAATTTTTGCAGGTATAGAAATTGAATTTGCAGGTTCTGAAGACAAGTCATCAGAAGCTCTCAACACAGACATTCCTTCAACGTCTGAAAGAAGCACTGCTAGAAATCCTACAACAGCTGCTGATCAACCTCAGAAGAGATTACCCAGAAGCAGCCCGGATCACCCAGAAGAGACTATCCTAGGAAGAAAGGAAGATCCAATCAGAACAAGAGCAAGCTTCAGAAACTCTGAAGAAACTCTTATGGGACTGGTGTCTCTGATTGAACCTTCTTCTATTGATGAAGCACTTCTGGATAATGACTGGATTCTGGCAATGCAAGAAGAGCTGAATCAATTCACCAGAAACGACGTATGGGATCTCGTTCCCAGACCAAAAGGATTCAACGTCATTGGAACAAGATGGGTGTTCAGAAACAAGCTAAATGAACAAGGTGAAGTCATCAGAAACAAGGCACGACTGGTTGCACAAGGTTATAGTCAGCAAGAGGGGATAGACTATACAGAAACCTTTGCCCCAGTCGCCAGGTTAGAATCTATCAGACTTTTAATTTCATTTGCTGTTAATAGAGGCATCACTCTGTATCAGATGGACGTCAAAAGTGCATTCTTAAATGGTTATATAGAAGAAGAAGTTTATGTTCACCAACCCCCAGGTTTTGAAAATACAAAACATCCAGAACATGTTTTCAAACTAAAGAAGTCACTGTATGGTCTGAAACAAGCTCCCAGAGCTTGGTATGAAAGGCTAAGTAACTTTCTGCTTGAAAATGAATTCACCAGAGGGAAAGTGGACACTACTCTATTCTGTAAAACAGTTAAAAGTGACATCTTAGTCTGTAAAATTTATGTTGATGATATCATTTTTGGTTCTACTAATCCTTCTCTTGGAAGAAAATTTGCTAAGTGTATGCAGGCAGAATTTGAGATGAGCCTCATGGGGGAACTGAAATTCTTTCTAGGAATTCAGATCAATCAAACTCCAGAAGGAACTTACATTCATCAGAGCAAATACATCAGAGATCTTCTGAAGAAATTTGACCTCTCAGAATGTAAGCCATCAAAGATTCCAATGCATCCCACGTGCATTCTGGAAAGAGAAGAGGTAAGCAAAAGTGTAGAACAGAAAGTCTACAGAGGTATGATTGGTTCTCTCCTCTATCTGACTGCTTCAAGACCTGACATATTATTCAGTGTTTGTATCTGTGCTAGATTCTAATCAGATCCTAGAGAATCTCACTTAACTGCTGTTAAGCGAATTTTCAAGTATCTGAAAGGTACTACTAATCTGGGTTTGTTTTATAGAAAATCTAGTGACTACAGCTTAGTAGGCTACTATGATGCTGATTTTGCTGGAGACAGAGTGGAACGTAAAAGTACTTCTGGAAGCTGTCAGTTTCTGGGAGAAAATCTGATCTCTTGGTCCAGCAAAAGGCAATCAACAATTGCTCTGTCAACAGTAGAAGCTGAGTACATAGCAGCAGCAGGATGTAGCACACAAATGCTCTGGATGAAAAGTCAGCTTGAAGACTTCCAGATTTTTGAGAGTAACATTCCTATACTTTGTGATAATACTTCTGCTATTTGCTTAAGTAAGAATCCTATTTTACATTCTAGAGCTAAGCATATAGAAATAAAACATCATTTCATTAGGGACTATATTCAGAAAGGTATTTTGAACTTAAAATTTATAGATACAGACCATCAATGGGCTGATATCTTTACTAAACCCCTTTCAGAAGATAGGTTTAATTTCATTCTGAAACATCTCAGCATGAAAGTGTGCCCAGAGTGAAAATGTTTTAATTCCATATATTTACCTTCAGAATGTGTGTGATTATTTTACTGTGAACTTCTGATCAATCTCCTTTCAGAAAGATAGAACATGCAGATTGTATCAGATGCAAGTCTAAAGATCTGAGAGTCTAATCTCAAAGACAGACGTGCTGATCACTACATCAAACAAGTGTCATCCAATCATCAGCATATCTCTGAAGCAGAACGCGTGCACGTTTCTGAGAAGGCAAAGCGCTGATTGGGTGCATTGAGACACATGTCTGGTAACCGTTTTTAAGTATCTTTCTCAAATCCCCCAAAATCAGAAAGCATTTAATGAAAAGTAATCATGCTTATAAATGGCAATCATGATTTTTTTCTCTCTCTTAAAAACGTTTATCTTTTCAAAATAATTTTGAAAACTCTATTTAAGCACATTAATCTCTCATTCTTATTCTTTACGCTTTCTCACTATCACTCAAGCTTTTTCTGCATATTTCTGAGTTCATCTCTTGCAAACTTTTTTTCTCAATTCATTCTCAAAGCTTTTTTAGTGTGAACAATGGCATCCTCCAGCATTTCTACAGGCAATCAGAAGAAAGCAACTTCTGAGCAATATCAAGTGCCACTCAGAACTCTCCTCACTCCGGTGAAGAACCTTGAAGTGCTCTCTGAGTTAATCATCGACTTTGAAAGCTTGAAGGAAAATGGTTTTGACCTAACTGAAGAAATTAGGGCTCAAAAGTGGGAGAGGTACTTCGATAGGTTGGTTGGACCAACATTCCCAGCGCTAGTCAAGGAATTTTGGATTCACGCCAAGGTTTCAAAACATCTAGTCATCTCCTCTGTCATGGGGAAGAAGATTGTGATTTCTGAAGATCTCATTGCTAGGCTAATCGGTCAAAGTGGTGGTGGCGTCCGTTGTGTGGACATGGCTGAAAGATGTGCTGATACAGCTGTGGTAGCTAACAAGATTTTCACTCTTGGAATGCCCAGCAGCAAGATTAAGGATCTGAAGGATCACTGCAGAGTATGGGCTAAGATTGTTCTGGGATGCTTCAACCACAGGAAACCAACAAGTTCTCCTGATTATATAAATGTGGATCAGCAGTTTCTGATCTACTTTATTGATCAGAAGATAAAGATCAATCTGGCTCACTTCCTGTTCAACCATCTCAAAACCGGTGTGAAAGAAACAAGAGAAGAAGAAAGAACCAAGAGGGACTGGATACCGTTTGGAAGGCTAATATCAGATATTATGACAGAGAATAGGCTGATTGAACATCTGATAGAAGCTCAGGAGCTGAGCACTATTGAACCAACAATTGGGAAACCTCTGAACGCAAAGAATCTGAAAAAGATGAAGCTGATAGAAAATATTCAGAAGGAACCCAGAGCTACTTCAACTGCTGATATCTCCAGCAGAAGAGTGCCTCTGAGTGATTTTCCGGTATTTTCTGAAATGGAATCCAAACCAGAGATGTTTCTCAGGTACCCAGATGCGTACAAGGCAGAAGATACAGGTTCAAAGCTGAATATCAAAGATCTGAGTCAACCCCAAGCAGAAGTGACTTTGAAGAAGACAAAGAAGAGGAAAGCGCCATCAGAAGGATCATCTCATCAGACTCCAAAGAAAAGAGGTATTTCATCTGCTGCCCCTATTTCAAAATCTTTTACTATTCCAGCATCTGCTGCTCCTCAAACCTCCCATAGAATATCAATCCCAATCCCTACCATTGATGAAACCATACAAGAAGAAGACCCTTCTGAGGCCTTACTACTCAGAAGACCTAGAACCAAACAACCCAAACAACTAACAATTTCAACAACAACAACACTTGACCAAGTGCTGGCTGATATTGAGCGTGAACATGCCTCTGCTCAACCAAACTCTGAACCACAAAATATTCCTCCTCCACAACCAGAACAACAACAACAACCTGAACCAGAAATACAACAACAACAACCAGAACCAGAACCACAACAACAACCACTCACAAAAGAACCTCTGATCCCTGAGCAATCAGAGATTCCAACTCCCTCTCTCCAACCAGAAATAAATCCACCTTCTCCTCAAACAGAGTTTCACCATTCTGAAACCCCTTCTCCTCATAAATCTGACCCTCACTCACCTCAACCTTCACCGCTGGCAATCCAGTTGCCATGTGGAACCACTATTGTCATGCCCCAGTTACCATCTTCAGAAGAATCGACACCTCCAAAAACTCCCAAAACACCACCCACTCCAATCGAAATATCTTACTCTGATACCCCTCCTCCAAAACAAACAGCCTCTCAGAAAACCGCTGAAAACCCCAGCAGGACTTTCATTGACTTAACAAGTCTTGAACGTCTTGCTGATCTAAAACACAAAATTTCCATCCCAAAACCAAAGCAACCAGATGTTGGCTCTGGTATTTTGAATTTTGAAACAGGTGTGCTGCAATGGATTGCTTCTTTGAAGCAAGTCTGTCCTGGGATGATTGACCCAGCTGCTTCTGATCAGCTCTGGTCACAGTTCAGATCTTGGGTACGTGCTGAAGCCCTCAAGTTGCAGGATATCAACTATGAGCAGGCACAACAGAACTTCAGCAAGCTGCTGAAGGAAGTTGAAAGTCAGCTGCCTCAGGAAGTTGTGCTCCCTCTGGACAGTGAATCTTGGTCTGATAAACAGCAAGCTGCAAAGGTGCAACCATCAGAAGAAGACAAGACCATTCAGGATGAAAGTCAAGCAGCGGATGTTGCTGAAAGTTCTGAGAAGCCTCCTCCTTATGATGCTTCTCAAGCTGCCTTGGACAGGCAGACTCTGGAAGAACTAAGGCTGAATGACTTACGTCTACAGCAGCGGATGGATGACAACGATCAGAAGATGAAAGCAAGAATGGATGTGCAGGATAGCAAGATTGACACTGTTGTCAGCATGGTTCATAAGCAAAATGAAACTTCTGAGAAGATTCAAGCGATGCTGGAGCGCCTGTTTACACGCTTGCCTCCTCAACCTTAAATTTTTTTCATGCATGACATTTTTCATGTTTTCTTGATTTTCTGACGTACTGTTTTAACTATGTTTTGTAATATTTTCTTGCTCTGATTCTGAACTATCTTAATATAATTAGTTTTTCTGATCTTAATTATTTTAGCACAGCACCAACACTTTTTGATTGCTGACAAAAAGGGGGGAGAACAAGAATGATATTTAAATCAATAACGGCTAACTAGACAGAAATTCTCAAACATTCTAACTTTATTACTTGAAATGTTTTTTCTGTTTTGTTTAAAGTCTACAGGCACAAGGAAGCTCCTGGACACTCTGAAGACTAGAAGCTCTGATCAAAATGTAGAAGCTCTGATCAATGTTGCTCTGATCAATATGAAGTTCTGATCGACCTAATACTCTGATCCAAAGCAAAGCTCTGACAGGAAAAGCTCTGAAGCTCTGCTCTCTGATTAGTCAAAGACTCTGATAATCTGATGTTCAAAGAAAGAAAAAGATCTGATCCTGAAGAACACGTATAAATCAAAGGGAAGTAATAAACTCAGGGGGAGTATCTCTTAACTCTGACTTCTCCGTACTTCTTACTCTGATATATTTTCCAGATACCTTTTCACGTTATTTTCATTTAAAATATCTAGTTTTTGTCATCATCAAAAAGGGGGAGATTGTTAGAACAATGTTTGAATCTACTACCCTATATTTGAGTTTTGATGATAACAAAGTGAAAAGATATAGTATTTATAAGTTTCATGAATGAACTATCTGCTGCCTAAAATTATTATGCTCTGACTTGTAGATACTCTGATTGATATAAGCAAGATCACGTCTATTCAACATCAGAACTTGAATTCAGACACCAGCATCAGAAGTTGCCACATCAGAACGTCAAAATCAGATGATCAACTCACGTACATGCTGAAGCTTGATGAACAGAACTGCGCTCAACACTCTGATACAGAAACACAATAGTTCATCAGCAGCGAAGCAGAATCAGAATGAGCCAAGCCAGAACTTGCGTTAAAGAAGCAACGGTACTGTGCATTGAAAGCTAATTAATTCCAACGGCCTCATTCTAGACAAGATCTGCTCAAAAAGGAAAGCTTGTTATTAGCATTGAATCAAGAATATTGCATTCAACGTTCATCTTCTCAAGTGCTATATAAACAAGGCTTTGAAGATTATAATGGCTAATGCTCTCCAAATCTCTACACGCACAAAGCTGAACCATAATCTTCATTCTACCAGTTTTGCTAAACCTCATACTCTGATATTCATTATTGTTTAGCAATCTAGTTTCTAAGCTTCATTTTGTGTATACATCACAGTTGTGATAAAGTTTTGTAGAAAACATCCACACACATTGTTTTATACCTTTGTAAGAAAGTGTTGCCTTGACAAACCGGATTGTGGTTTGAATCAAGAAGGCTTTAGCAGTTGTTAAAGCAGTCTGTAATATTCAGTTGAATATAGTGAATTAAGACCTCGTTGGAGAGAGGCGAAATCACCTTGACGGGTGGACTGGAGTAGTTTGAGATCAAACGAACCAGGATAAAAATATCTTGTCAATTGCTTTAGATTTCAGTTTTACAATTCAACCCCCCCTTCTTGTGTTTTTCACCCCTTCACTTTTTGATTGCTGACAAAAAGGGGGAGAACAAGAATGATATTTAAATCAATAACGGGCTAACTAGACAAACTCTCAAACATTATAACTCTATTACTTGAAATGTTTTTCTGTTTTGTTTAAAGTCTACAAGCACAAGGAAGCTCCTGGACACTCTGAAGACTAGAAGCTCTGATCAAAATGTAGAAGCTCTGATCAAGAAAATCAAGAAAACATGAAAAATGTCATGCATGAAAAAAATTTAAGGTTGAGGAGGCAAGCGTGTAAACAGGCGCTCCAGCATCGCTTGAATCTTTTCAGAAGTTTCATTTTGCTTATGAACCATGCTGACAACAGTGTCAATCTTGCTGTCCTGCACATCCATTCTTGCTTTCATCTTCTGATCGTTGTCATCCATCCGCTGCTGTAGACGTAAGTCATTCAGCCTTAGTTCTTCCAGAGTCTGCCTGTCCAAGGCAGCTTGAGAAGCATCAGAAGGAGGAGGCTTCTCAGAACTTTCAGCAACATCCGCTGCTTGACTTTCATCCTGAATGGTCTTGTCTTCTTCTGATGGTTGCACCTTTGCAGCTTGTTGTTTATCAGACCAAGATTCACTATCCAGAGGGAGCACAACTTCCTGAGGCAGCTGACTTTCAACTTCCTTCAGCAGCTTGCTGAAGTTCTGTTGTGCCTGCTCATAGTTGATATCCTGCAACTTGAGGGCTTCAGCACGTACCCAAGATCTGAACTGTGACCAGAGCTGATCAGAAGCAGCTGGGTCAATCATCCCAGGACAGACTTGCTTCAAAGAAGCAATCCATTGCAGCACACCTGTTTCAAAATTCAAAATACCAGAGCCAACATCTGGTTGCTTTGGTTTTGGGATGGCAATTTTGTGTTTTAGATCAGCAATACGTTCAAGACTTGTTAAGTCAATGAAAGTCCTGCTGGGGTTTTCAGCGGTTTTCTGAGAGGCTGTTTGTTTTGGAGGAGGGGTATCAGAGTCAGATATTTCGATTGGAGTGGGTGGTGTTTTGGGAGTTTTTGGAGGTGTCGATTCTTCTGAAGATGGTAACTGGGGCATGACAATAGTGGTTCCACATGGCAACTGGATTGCCAGCGGTGAAGGTTGAGGTGAGTGAGGGTCAGATTTATGAGGAGAAGGGGTTTCAGAATGGTGAAACTCTGTTTGAGGAGAAGGTGGATTTATTTCTGGTTGGAGAGAGGGAGTTGGAATCTCTGATTGCTCAGGGATCAGAGGTTCTTCTGTGAGTGGTTGTTGTTGTGGTTCTGGTTCTGGTTGTTATTGTTGTATTTCTGATTCAGGTTGTTGTTGTTGTTCTGGTTGTGGAGGAGGAATATTTTGTGGTTCAGAGTTTGGTTGAGCAGAGGCATGTTCACGCTCAATATCAGCCAGCACTTGGTCAAGTGCTGTTGTTGTTGAAATTGTTGGTTGTTTGGGTTGTTTGGTTCTAGGTCTTCTGAGTAGTAAGGCCTCAGAAGGGTCTTCTTCTTGTATGGTTTCATCAATGGTAGGGATTGGGATTGATATTCTATGGGAGGTTTGAGGAGCAGCAGATGCTGGAATAGTAAAAGATTTTGAAATAGGGGCAGCAGATGAAATACCTCTTTTCTTTGGAGTCTGATGAGATGATCCTTCTGATGGCGCTTTCCTCTTCTTTGTCTTCTTCAAAGTCACTTCTGCTTGGGGTTGACTCAGATCTTTGATATTCAGCTTTGAACCTGTATCTTCTGCCTTGTACGCATCTGGGTACCTGAGAAACATCTCTGGTTTGGATTCCATTTCAGAAAATACCGGAAAATCACTCAGAGGCACTCTTCTGCTGGAGATATCAGCAGTTGAAGTAGCTCTGGGTTCCTTCTGAATATTTTCTATCAGCTTCATCTTTTTCAGATTCTTTGCGTTCAGAGGTTTCCCAATTGTTGGTTCAATAGTGCTCAGCTCCTGAGCTTCTATCAGATGTTCAATCAGCCTATTCTCTGTCAGAATATCTGATATTAGCCTTCCAAACGGTATTCAGTCCCTCTTGGTTCTTTCTTCTTCTCTTGTTTCTTTCACACTGGTTTTGAGATGGTTGAACAGGAAGTGAGCCAGATTGATCTTTATCTTCTGATCAATAAAGTAGATCAGAAACTGCTGATCCACATTTATATAATCAGGAGAACTTGTTGGTTTCCTGTGGTTGAAGCATCCCAGAACAATCTTAGCCCATACTCTGCAGTGATCCTTCAGATCCTTAATCTTGCTGCTGGGCATTCCAAGAGTGAAAATCCTGTTAGCTACCACAGCTGTATCAGCACATCTTTCAGCCATGTCCACACAACGGACGCCACCACCACTTTGACCGATTAGCCTAGCAATGAGATCTTCAGAAATCACAATCTTCTTCCCCATGACAGAGGAGATGACTAGATGTTTTGAAACCTTGGCGTGAATCCAAAATTCCTTGACTAGCGCTGGGAATGTTGGTCCAACCAACCTATCGAAGTACCTCTCCCACTTTTGAGCCCTAATTTCTTCAGTTAGGTCAAAACCATTTTCCTTCAAGCTTTCAAAGTCGATGATTAACTCAGAGAGCACTTCAAGGTTCTTCACCGGAGTGAGGAGAGTTCTGAGTGGCACTTGATATTGCTCAGAAGTTGCTTTCTTCTGATTGCCTGCAGAAATGCTGGAGGATGCCATTGTTCACACTAAAAAAGCTTTGAGAATGAATTGAGAAAAAAAGTTTGCAAGAGATGAACTCAGAAATATGCAGAAAAAGCTTGAGTGATAGTGAGAAAGCGTAAAGAATAAGAATGAGAGATTAATGTGCTTAAATAGAGTTTTCAAAATTATTTTGAAAAGATAAACGTTTTTAAGAGAGAGAAAAAAAAATCATGATTGCCATTTATAAGCATGATTACTTTTCATTAAATGCTTGCTGATTTTGGGGGATTTGAGAAAGATACTTAAAAACGGTTACCAGACATGTGTCTCAATGCACCCAATCAGCGTTTTGCCTTCTCAGAAGCGTGCACGCGTTCTGCTTCAGAGATATGCTGATGATTGGATGACACTTGTTTGATGTAGTGATCAGCACGTCTGCCTTTGAGATTAGACTCTCAGATCTTTAGACTTGCATCTGATACAATCTGCATGTTCTATCTTTTCTCAAAAATCTGGAAGTCTTCAAGCTGACTTTTCATCCAGAGCATTTGTGTGCTACATCCTGCTGCTGCTATGTACTCAGCTTCTGCTGTTGACAGAGCAATTGTTGATTGCCTTTTGCTGGACCAAGAGATCAGATTTTCTCCCAGAAACTGACAGCTTCCAGAAGTACTTTTACGTTCCACTCTGTCTCCAGCAAAATCAGCATCACAGTAGCCTACTAAGCTGTAGTCACTAGATTTTCTATAAAACAAACCCAGATTAGTAGTACCTTTCAGATACTTGAAAATTCGCTTAACAGCTGTTAAGTGAGATTCTCTAGGATCTGATTGGAATCTAGCACAGATACAAACACTGAATAATATGTCAGGTCTTGAAGCAGTCAGATAGAGGAGAGAACCAATCATACCTCTGTAGACTTTCTGTTCTACACTTTTGCTTACCTCTTCTCTTTCCAGAATGCACGTGGGATGCATTGGAATCTTTGATGGCTTACATTCTGAGAGGTCAAATTTCTTCAGAAGATCTCTGATGTATTTGCTCTGATGAATGTAAGTTCCTTCTGGAGTTTGATTGATCTGAATTCCTAGAAAGAATTTCAGTTCCCCCATGAGGCTCATCTCAAATTCTGCCTGCATACACTTAGCAAATTTTCTTCCAAGAGAAGGATTAGTAGAACCAAAAATGATATCATCAACATAAATTTGACAGACTAAGATGTCACTCTTAACTGTTTTACAGAATAGAGTAGTGTCCACTTTCCCTCTGGTGAATTCATTTTCAAGCAGAAAGTTACTTAGCCTTTCATACCAAGCTCTGGGAGCTTGTTTCAGACCATACAGTGACTTCTTTAGTTTGAAAACATGTTCTGGATGTTTTGTATTTTCAAAACCTGGGGGTTGGTGAACATAAACTTCTTCTTCTATATAACCATTTAAGAATGCACTTTTGACGTCCATCTGATACAGAGTGATGCCTCTATTAACAGCAAATGAAATTAAAAGTCTGATAGATTCTAACCTGGCGACTGGGGCAAAGGTTTCTGTATAGTCTATCCCCTCTTGCTGACTATAACCTTGTGCAACCAGTCGTGCCTTGTTTCTGATGACTTCACCTTGTTCATTTAGCTTGTTTCTGAACACCCATCTTGTTCCAATGACGTTGAATCCTTTTGGTCTGGGAACGAGATCCCATACGTCGTTTCTGGTGAATTGATTCAGCTCTTCTTGCATTGCCAGAATCCAGTCATTATCCAGAAGTGCTTCATCAATAGAAGAAGGTTCAATCAGAGACACCAGTCCCATAAGAGTTTCTTCAGAGTTTCTGAAGCTTGCTCTTGTTCTGATTGGATCTTCCTTTCTTCCTAGGATAGTCTCTTCTGGGTGATCCAGGCTGCTTCTGGGTAATCTCTTCTGAGGTTGATCAGCAGCTGTTGTAGGATTTCTAGCAGTGCTTCTTTCAGACGTTGAAGGAATGTCTGTGTTGAGAGCTTCTGATGACTTGTCTTCAGAACCTGCAAATTCAATTTCTATACCTGCAAAAATTTCATTCTGCTTTGACTTTTCAGAGTCAAGCTTATCATCAAAACGAACACTGATTGATTCTTCCACAATCTGTGTTTCTGTATTGTATACTCTGTACCCTCTTGAGCGTTCAGAGTATCCTAACATAATACACTTCTGTGCCTTAGAGTCAAACTTGTTCAAATAATTCTTTGTATTTAACATAAAGCAAGTACATCCAAATGGATGAAAATATGAAATGTTGGGCTTTCTGTTCTTCCACAATTCATATGGAGTCTTTTCCAGAATAGGTCTTATTGAGATTCTATTCTGAATGTAGCACGCTGTGTTTATTGCCTCTGCCCAGAAAGTCTTAGCAACGTTTGTCTCATTGATCATGGTTCTGGCCATTTCTTGCAATGTTCTGTTCTTTCGTTCTACAACTCCATTTTGTTGGGGAGTTCTAGGACAAGAGAAATCATGCAGAATGCCTCTGTCATTAAAGAATGACTCAAAATCTTTATTTTCAAATTCTCCACCATGATCACTTCTGACTTTAACGATTCTAAGATCTTTTTCATTCTGAACTTGGTTACAAAAGGTAACAAACACAGAGTGTGACTCCTCCTTGTGTCTTAAGAACTTTACCCATGTCCATCTGCTATAGTCATCTACGATTACTAACCCATACTTCTTACCACTGACTGAAGCAGTTTTAACTGGTCCAAATAAGTCAATGTGCAGAAGTTCTAATGGCTTAGAGGTGGAAACAACATTTTTGGATTTAAAAGAAGGTTTTGCAAATTTGCCTTTCTGACATGCTTCACACAGAGCATCTGAATTGAACTTCAAATTAGGAAGTCCTCTGACCAGATTGAGTTTGTTAATCTGAGATATTCTTCTCATACTAACATGCCCCAATCTTCTGTGCCAGATCCACTGCTCGTTGTTAACAGACAGAAGACATTTTACATTCTGACTCTTTAGTTCAGAAAGTTTGATTTTGTAAATGTTGTTTTTCCTCTTACCATTAAACAGGATAGTCCCATCTTTCTGACTAACAGCTTTACATGATTTTTGATTAAAGATTATATCATAACCGTTATCACTTAATTGACTTATGGATAACAGATTATGCATCAATCCATCTACTAGCAGAACATTATTAATAGAGGGAAGATTTCCATTACCTACAGTTCCAGAGCCAATTATCTTTCCCCTCTGATTGCCTCCAAAGCCAACGTGGCCTCCAGGCTTAAGTTCCAGGCTTTGGAACATATGCCTTCTTCCCGTCATGTGTCGTGAGCAGCCAGAGTCCAGGTACCATGACTGGTGTTTCTGACTTGCTGCTAAAGATATCTGCAACATGTATTATTTTATCCTTAGGTACCCAGATTTTCTTGGGTCCTGATTTGTTAGTTTTACCAAAACTCTGGTTGAATTTTGGTTTCACAGAGTGCTTACTGCTAGTATATTTGATGTCATGTGTGTGACCATACACAAAGTGTGAATTTAGAGGAGTGTGTTTAATGGTTAAGTCCATGACATTCTTTGGTGTAGGAACCTTACCTTGGTATCCTATTCCTTTCCTGCCGTTTCTGCTAACACCATAGATCATTGAAGCCATTCTGCTTCTATCTATGCTTTTAGCAAGGAACTTCTGGAAACTGTGATCATACTCCTTGATGATCTCATCAGCGTTGCTGGGAGTTTCAGAAATTGGTTCCTTCTGAGAGTTTTGTAAAGTGTTTTCTAATTTTGAAATTTTATCTCTCAGCTCAGAATTTTCCAATTTGAGACTCTCAGACTTATTAGAGTCAGATTCAAGATTCCTTTTCAGGTCTCTGAATTTAGCTCTAATCTGCTGATAACGTTCCAGAATTTCATTAAGGCTTTCAGCAAGTTCAGCCTTTGTAAAGTTAACAGCGAAGTTAGGAAATACCTCTTCTGTGTCTGATTCTGAGTCTGATTCAGAAGCTTCACTATCTTCTGAAATGTTTGCCATGAGAGCTATGTTTGCCCTTTCATCATCTGATTCTGAGTCAGCTTCAGACGAGTCAGAGTCATCCCATGTGGCCATGAGACTTTTCTTCTTCTCTCTTCCAAACTTCTTTTTGGGCTTTTCTCTCTGAAGCTTTGGGCAGTCACTCTTGTAGTGTCCTTGCTCATTGCACTCGTAGCAGATGATGTCTTTGGTGTTTGGCTTCTTGCTACTGGAGGAGCCTTCAGATCTTCTGTATCCAGAGGAAGAATCTGTCCTTCTGTATCTGGAAGAAGACTCGTTCTGATCAGATCTTCTGGGATTCCTGAACTTCCTTTGTCTTTGCTTCCACAGTTGATTTACTCTTCTGGAAAGAAGGGAAAGTTCGTCTTCTTCTGATGAGGATCCATCAGATGTTTCTTCAACTGCCTGCAAAACTTTAGACTCAGATTTTCTGTTAGATTTTAATGCTAAAGGCTTACCTTGCTTCTGAGGCTCGTCAGCTTCTAGCTCTATCTCATGACTTCTGAGGGAGCTTATAAGTTCCTCCAGAGTGATTTTGTTGAGATCTTTAGCTAGCTTCAGAGCAGTAACCATAGGCCTCCACTGCTTGGGTAAACTTCTGATGATTTTCTTGACATGGTCAGCAGTAGAGTATCCTTTGTCCAGAACTTTGAGACCAGCTACCAGAATCTGGAATCTAGAGAACATAGTTTCAATGGATTCAGATTCTTCCATTTTGAACGCCTCATACTTCTGAATGAGCGCCAGAGCTTTTGTTTCTTTGACCTGAACGTTGCCCTCATGCGTCATTCTGAGAGAATCAAAGATATTCTTTGCTGTGTCTCTGTTGGAGATCTTTTCATACTCAGTATAGGAGATGGCACTGAGGAGGATGGTTCTGGCCTTATGGTGATTCTTGAAGTCACGCTTTTGTTGATCAGTCATTGATTTTCTATCAATCTTCTGACCACTTGCATTCACGGGGTGCGTGTATCCATCTGTCACCATATCCCACAGATCAACATCATGTGCTAGAAAGAAGCTTTCAATTCTGTCTTTCCAGTAATCAAAGTTTTCTCCATCAAAGACTGGAGGTTTGCCACTGAATCTGTGTCTGTCCTCGTTATTGTCATTGCTGAAGTGAGAATTGTTTCCTGCCATTGTGTTTTTCTGACGCTGGATCTTGTACTGACACGGTTAAGTGTTTTAGCTCAGAACCAGGCGCTCTGATGCCAATTGAAGGGGTGAAAAACACAAGAAGGGGGGGTTGAATTGTAAAACTGAAATCTAAAGCAATTGACAAGATATTTTTATCCTGGTTCGTTTGATCTCAAACTACTCCAGTCCACCCGTCAAGGTGATTTCTCCTCTCTCCAACGAGGTCTTAATTCACTATATTCAACTGAATATTACAGACTGCTTTAACAACTGCTAAAGCCTTCTTGATTCAAACCACAATCCGGTTTGTCAAAGCAACACTTTCTTACAAAGGTATAAAACAATGTGTGTGGATGTTTTCTACAAAACTTTATCACAACTATGATGTATACACAAAATGAAGCTTAGAAACTAGATTGCTAAACAATAATGAATATCAGAGTATGAGGTTTAGCAAAACTGGTAGAATGAAGATTATGGTTCAGCTTTGTGCGTGTAGAGATTTGGAGAGCATTAGCCATTATAATCTTCAAAGCCTTGTTTATATAGCACTTGAGAAGATGAACGTTGAATGCAATATTCTTGATTCAATGCTAATAACAAGCTTTCCTTTTTGAGCAGATCTTGTCTAGAATGAGGCCATTGGAATTAATTAGCTTTCAATGCACAGTACCGTTGCTTCTTTAACGCAAGTTCTGGCTTGGCTCATTCTGATTCTGCTTCGCTGCTGATGAACTATTGTGTTTATGTATCAGAGTGTTTGAGCGCAGTCTTGTTCATCAAGCTTCAGCATGTACGTGAGTTGATCATCTGATCTTGACGTTCTGATGTGGCAACTTCTGATGCTGGTGTATGAAATCAAATTCTGATGCTGAGAAGATGTGATCTTGCTTATATCAATCAGAGTATCTGCAAGTTAGAACATAATAATTTTAGGCAGCAGATAGTTCATTCATGAAACTTATAAATACTATATCTTTTCACTTTGTTATCATCAAAACTTAAATATAGGGTAGTAGATTCAAACATTGTTCTAACATTTAAGTCATCTGTATTGGAAATGGTGGAATGCAATTTCAGTCATTGTTTAATCAGGAATCTTAAATAAAAGTGAAGAGGCAAAGGGAAAGATTGGAAGATATTTGACAGTAGAAATTTCTTTTGGATAAAGACTTTTTATTCATTTCAAATGTTGTTACAAAATTTATTTGAATATTGTAAATTTACAACTTACAGTATTTACAATAATAATGGTTTACAACAAATGAAAAAAATCTATCTATTTCTAAGCCTAATTTCCTAAGCTTCAAGTGCTCCCATGCTCAAGATCTTTGGCTTCTACTGCTTCCTCTATCATCCAATTGGTACTTACCTGCAAAAGACAAAGAAAAAGAAATTAGTATAAGAATTTTCAAGCAGAAAAGGAAAAAAGAAAATCATCACTAAAGTTTGCCGGCCGGAATCAGAATGCTATTTGTTCATCATGTTTTATTTTCCTCTTTGCAAATCACAAGAAGATTACTCTTCTTGGTTCACAAAGAGAAAAGTAAAAACAAATAATAAAATGCAAGCATGTCAAACTAGATGCAAAAACTTGGTTCAAATGCAAAACTGTCAAACATAGGCATTGTAAAGGCAAACCAAGGTGCCAAGCATGTCAAACTGAATTGCAAAGCATAAACAAGTCAGCAAAGCTAACTAAGCATGGAAAATCCAAACTAAGTTGCAAAACAAGTACAGGAAGTACACAATGCAGAGAGATAAACCAAATTACAAGCCAAAGAGGTTTGTCCTAGCCATCATCACTTTCCAGCCTAGAAAAACTTTTCAGAACAAATAATATAATAAGCAAAGGTGCTTAGGAGAGAGGGAAAAGAGAGGACCTTCAGTGAAAATTTGCAGTTTGGGCAAAAAGCAGGTTGTCAAAGACAGTAAAGAAAACAAAAAAATATAAAGAGAAGAGACTGTATAATAGTCCAAAAAGGAGAAGAACATTAGAACATGCAGTCCCCAACCTGCATAACAACAAAAACCACAAACCTTCTTGCAAAACCCAAAAACCTGCAGCTAGCCCAAAATATGCAAAACAACAAACTGCAAGCCTGCATTTCAAACTACAAGCCTGCATCTCAAACTGCAAAAAACAAACTCCTCAAACCTGTACCAAAACTGCTCAAACCACAAGCTCAACAAGGAAAAACAAAACCACAGCCAAGCCAACCTGTCAAAATACAAAACACAAATAACCTACATAGCTAAGCCAAGCTCAAAACACATAGGCCAAACCAAAATAGATCTGCATAGCCAAATTCCAAAACCTGTCAAACCATAAGCCAAGCTGCCTCAAACAAATCACATCCTTCCCAACTACACAAACAAAATCCAAACTGAACATAACAAACTGCTAGGCCAAACAAGTAGCCAAAAACCTTTCAAACATAGCATACAAACTCAGTTCAAATCATCAAAAACCTTCAAGCCTACCAACTCAGGATTATCTAGAACAATCTAAGTAACAAGTTTCAGAACTTCTTCATCATTAACATTAACAAGCCAGAAAGAAGAAGAAGAGGTTCAGAAGCAACCAAAACAGTTTCAGAACTTCTTTGTCATTAACATTAACAAGCCAGAAAGAAGAAGAAGAGGTTCAGAAGCAACCAAAACAGTTTCAGAAGTATATTCATCATTAACAAAATTCAGAAGCAAGCAAGTTCTCAGAATAATTTCATCATCATCAAACAATCAGAGCCAAGAAAAAAGAAGAGAATTTCAGAAGCTAACCAACAAGTTTCAGAAAAACATTCATCATCAACCTCAAAACAAAGAGAAAGGAAGAGGTTCAGAGGTAATAAAGCTAACCAACAAAATTTTCAGAAACACCTTCATCATCAACATCAAAACAAAGAGAGAGGAAGAGAAAGTCAAGCAAAGCTAGTTTTCAGAATCAAATCATCATCAAACATCAATATTCAGAAGCGAAAGGAAAAAGTTTCAGAAGCGTGTTCATCACCAACAAAAAATCAAAAAACAAACAGTCTCAGAAGTTCATCATCAATATACAACAAAAAAGATACCAGAAGCTAGAAGCGTGTTCATCTCCTCTTCCTCCGCCTAGCCTCCAAGGAGCACCACCGGCCGGTCTCACGTCCCTCTCTCTCCATCGTTTTTCAGAAGCAAAATGTTCAAGGTAAGTTTTTCTGAACCCCTTTTCTGCATCTCAAACACAAGAACCATGGATTAAAACATGCAAGCAAAATCAAACAAACGTTGAAACTGTAAAAACCCTAAAAAGGTAATGAATCATACCATGATAAAACCACAACCGTGGGCCACTGTAAGGAGGAAGAGAGCGAGAGAGGGCGGCGCTCTGGCGGCTTAAGGCTAGAGAGAATCAACGCTTATGGCCTGAGAAGAGAAAGATGAAACGGAGAAGAAGAAGAGATGAGAGAAACGGTGCCGCTATGGCCAAAACTCACAAACCCTAAAACTGAATGAAACCCTAACAAAATTGTGAAAACCAGATACTGGACCTTCGCCCAAACAAATGCTTAAGCCCACAGCGTTCTTCTGCCTGCACTTCCTTTCTATTCTTTCTTTTAGGCTTTAACATACTTTACAAACTTAGCCCATTCCCTTTTTTTAACAATGTTTTTTAATTATTAACCCTTTCTAATCAATTTGTTTTATTTCTTTAATTTATTTTATTTTGTTAATAATAAAGATTTATTTAAAAATTAATTTTATTGTCATTCTTTTATTAATTGATTTTTGTTACATTTAATTAAATAAAAAAAATACAAAAATAATGGAATCGTTAATTTAAATAATTTTCTTTCTTTAAAACTTTTTCTTTTCATAAATCATAAAACACAAAAAAATAACAATAATACTTAGTTTAAATTTTATTTGTTTATTTGTAAATAAACACCATGCATCTCATAATTCATTGATTTTCCTTATTTCATAATTTGTTATAATTTATATTTGAATCGCGACAATTCGATTTGGTTGTAACACCTAATATTTGGACATTATTATTCTTGTGAGACTCATCCCCATTTGTAAATAATTGTACCCCCATCCCCGAATACTTTTGTAATAACTTAGACTTTAAATTCCCGCAATTTATTGCTTTCAATATACTGTATAGTAATTAGGGTTTGTATGGCAAGATTCAAAATCAATCGCTAGATGACCTAATCCAAGAATAAATGCATGAAAATCAACACACAATTCACACTTGCACCTCTAGGGTAACCTCACTTGTTGCTTCGGAAAATGCAATCATGTCCCTCGAGTATGAGACACTCTAGCAAATGCCCCTTCGATAAACAAAGATCGCAGTCCCTCGATGACCCTCGATGTTGCCTTCGATAAAATAATCTTGTCCCTTACAAAATTGCTAGAGCGTCTCACAAGTTGCTTTCAATGATTGTATACGATGACCCGCGCCTGTCCCGTTTAACATCCTAACACAAGGTTATTCACCAAATACAATGGTGAAATAACACTGTCAAAAGGATTGAAAACATAAGAAAGATCTTTGAGTAAAATAAGGTAGACAACTCTTAGTTACTTGATCAAAAGCTTGCAAAACATCCTTGATATTTTCAAACACACCTCACAACACAATTTCAAAATTCAACTTTCAAACATTGAAAACTTTTCAAAAGATAAAAACATCTTTGTATACATTCAAACAAGAATCATTACAAAGGTTTCCACAACGATGGCCTATTTTCAAAACATCTTTCAAAACCACACACAAAGCACCATTTTAAACAATTGAAAAACACCATTTCAAAACAATTGAAGAGCATCATTTCAAACAATTGAAAAGCAAAGAAAGTGATCTAAATAAGTAAACTAAGAGCCCATGGAAAACCATGGATGAAAAGGGTGCTAGCACCTTCCCTTTTCATAATCTACCCCCCGAACCCAAGAAAAACATCTCAAAGGTCTTTCCTGTGCTTTTTGACCTTTCCTTAGGATAAAATAAAAAGTCGGTGGCGACTCTTGCTAAACCGGAACATTTGCGAACACAAAAGCGAAACCTCAAGTTAGTTCTCCCACCGTACCACACACTCTAAAACTTTATTTTGTTTTGTAGAGAAGTTATGATGGAAGAAGATCTAAAGATAAGCTACAAGGTTGTTACTGCTGTGAATATAGACAATTCTCAAAAAGCTCTGATGAAAGAAGATCAGAAGTTATGCTAAAAGAAATATGTTTTAACTCTAATTTCACAACTCTTGGAAAGTAAGTCTAATGTTGTAAACATGATCTTATGGCTCTGGCCTTCAGAATTTCTGAAGCAAGCAACAACGTATACTTCAATATTCTGAAGCGTTACAAATCAAATATTTCCATTTCAAGAGTAACGGCTGGAAGGGAACAAGGATATTTATTTTTGGAAAGCACCTTAACTGTCATTAATCAAGTTTCCAAATGATCATCCATGTTGCGCCAATTTAAATAAGACTTAAGGATAAATCGTTTACGATTTTCACAACACTCAACAACGCTGCAATCTTTTCTAATCCCCATACATACAATACTTTCAACTGTGTAAAACATCACAATACTGTGATATTGTTTTGTAAGAAACAATATTGTACACTGTTTTATTCTTATATTATTTAGTGCACTTCATTGAGAAAAACCGGCTTGTGGTTATACTCAAGAAGACTTTGGCAGTAGTCAAAGTAGATTTATAATCAAGATTGATTAGTAGATTAAGACATCGTTGGAGAGAGGAGAAATCACCTTGATGGGTGGACTGGATTAGTTTGAGTTCAAACGAACCAGGATAAAAATCAACGTGTTCTTTTCATTGAATTTTAAGATTCCAATTAATCCCCCCATTCTTGTGTTTTTCCATTCTTCACATACTTCATCAAGAAATTCCCAACTAAAGCCCATTTTGATGGAAATTAAATTCTCTACAACTTTGTCTCTGTAAGCTCAGGGTCAAAAAATGTTTCATTTGAGAGATATGAGTCAAAACATTACAGGTCAGTTTAAAAGTCAACAAAAAGACACTTTTTGTCAAAGTAATTTAATTCAAGTTAAAATCTTCAAATGAAAAAATGACCAACATGATAATTGTAGGAGACATCTTGAGCTTTCCAAAATGTCCAAGATCACCTTCATATGACAAAAATTGAGCAAGTTATGAGTTGCACAAGTTGGACAATTTTGAGAAAATGCATAAACTCCAAATTGAGCAAATTTGTAATTTTGGGCTATTGGGCCTAAGTTTTCAGATCCGAACGTGTTCATAACACATTAGAGAACATCTAAACCCATTAATATATATATATTTTTTATTTCTTTTATTATGACTTTATTCAATTAAAATCAAAATAAATCAAATAAATCCATTAAATAATGAGATGTGCATGGATCTATTTTTTAGATCAAATCATGAGTCCAAAATATATCTTGAAGCTAAAGAAACCGTGTGAGGATAATTGATACATGATTGAAGAAAATTTAGAAAGTTTCATACAAATTCCGAATCAAATATTTTCACCATGAATTATCAAGATTTGATACAATTTTGTTAATCTAAATCCATGTCCCATAAATACACAAGACATTCAGGCACTCATGACACGAAAAAAGGCTGCCTCCAAGAACTCTAAAAAAATCTCAAAATTTCTCAAACTAGGGAAAATACAAAACCCTATTTGCAGCCTCCTTCAATCGAAACCAAGTATCCAAACGCATTCCTGAAGTTCCCATGATCACTACCAAGCCAAGAAGAAAGCTTGTCCACGCCTGGAATCGTTCATTAAAGCTCACCAGTTTTGGTAAAGTTTCTCAATTACAAACTCTTGATTCTCGCATTGTAAATCATTTATAAGCATTCATACATGTTCATACTCATGTTTGGAATGTTTTAGAACCATTGTTTTTGAGTTTTGATGCAGGAATCAGAAATCACCATGGTTGGGGCATGGAGCTCTTGAATTCTTGAAGGACCCGATGCAAGTATTCCATAACCAGAGCAAAAAGGAGGGGAGATATAGGGTCCCCTGTCTTAGAACATGTTTAACTTTAAGGATTTTTGATGGAGCACCATTTATAGAAAATCTATATGAGACAGTTGTCACACAAGCCATGATCCAATTAGTATATATATATGCGGGAAACCCAGCTCAGTCATAATATGGCGGAGGGCTGACCATTCTACTATGTCATAAGCTTTTTGAATATCCATTTGAACCATACACCAAGGAGAGACATGTCTTCTATTGTAACCCCTAATCAACTCTTGTGCCATCATGATGTTGTCATAGATAATTCTGCCAAAGACAAACGCTAATTGATTTTCATGAACCACAATGTTAATCACTTCCCCCAATCTAGAAGTAAGAATTTTAGAGATTATTTTATACATTATAGTACAACACGTAATAGGCCGCATGTCCTTGATAGTGGTTGCATCCTTAGATTTTGGAATTAACGTAACAAGAGAGCAATTTTCTGCCAAATGCATTTTGCAAGTACCGAAGAACTCCCAGATTGCTTCCTTGACATCCTTCTTAACAATATCCCAAGAAGATTTTAAGAAGAAGGCATTGAACCCATCTATCCCTGAAGCTTTATCATCGCCTATACTACTCAATGCTGTCCAAATTTCTTTGTCCTTAATGGGGCGAATGATACTTTACGCTGTAGTGGCAGGAAGCATTTTTCTATTGTGAATCACTGAAAGGTCAATGTTGTGCAACTCAGAAGCATTTGTTCCCACCAAAGTATTATAGAACTCCATAATTTTAAGCTCTATTTCTTCCTGAGTACACAGAAGTCCGCCTTGAAAAGAGTTTAAAGTGCGGAGACCCTTGTTCTTATTTTTGTCCCAAACAGAAGTGTGGAAAAAGCGTTATTGTCGTCACCGAAGTTGAGCCATGATTCTTTTGATTTTTGCATAAACATGGTTTCCTCAAGTTGATTCAAGTGAGTGATCTATTCAGTGCAATGTTTTAAATGACTAATGGCCCGAATATCAAACATGTTTGAGTTAAGACTCTCCTGCGCATGCTCCATTGCAGTTTTAGCTTGCTGGATTTGAAGCTGAATATTGGTTTACTTCTTGTTAAGAGTTAGCAAAATAGGTTGTAGGCGCTTGATTTTTTCCCAGAGCCTAAACATTGTTGTGCCCTCAACTCGCTAATGCTTGCTATTACTAACAATATGTATATACGAATTATCCTTAGTTGTACAATTAATGAACTTAAACAAAGTTCTTCTCTTGACATAATGTTGTTTCGAATTCACTCTCAATGGAGCATGGTCTGAAATGTTTGGGAGTAAAACCTCCAGTGTAGCATCATGATATTTTTGAAACCAGTGAACATTTCCAATCAGACTGTCTATCCGCAAATATATCACACCTATTGAATGTTTGTTCGACCAAGTGAAGTGAAACCCTCTAGAGTCAGCATCAAGCAAGCCCTTATTTTGCATCATGGTGTGGAGATCTTTATATTCCACTACTGTAATGTCCTTACCACTAATACGGTCCCGAAACGTGAGCACGTTATTGAAATCTCCCATAATAATCTATGGGTAGTCCCCATTGATGATAATATTCTCAATTTCTTTCCAAAATATTTTCCTTTGTTCAAGCTGATTGAAAGCATATAGAAGTGTGGCAACATAAAGTACCGTGTTACCAAGTTCACAAACCTCAACATGAATGTATTGTGCAACTGTTTTAATTACTCTAATCTGCATAGTATCATATTTCCATAAAATCCAAATTCATCCTTTGCCACGGTGCATATAATTGTCAGTAAACTTCCATGCTGACTCGAATTTCATCCTAATGCGATCGACATTTTTATTTTTGATCCTAGTTTCCAATAAAGCAACGACTGGTACATTGAATTTAGAGATACATGAGCCAATCTCTCGATGTCGTGCTTCTTTGTTTATGCCTCTTACATTCCACGTGACTATCTTGGGACTTTGTGGATCTCCTCTATAGGACGGTCCTTAATCCTAAGAGTTGAGAAGTTATTCTAAAATCGCTTGTTTTCAGTGTTTTTTGGAGTTTTTTTCAGCATGTTATTTGCCTCTATCAGATCTATATGATGGTACAAACATCTAACTTGGACCTCCATTCTCTATTGTTGCATCTTCTGTAGTCTTTTCTTTGTTGATTATAGTACCCGGAGGTTCATCTACTTCCTTCTTCTGTACTGGTTTCCATACTTTGTCATTTCATTTCTTGATTGGTTTTTGTGTCGTACAATCATGTCCTCTCCTTAAGCATGCATGACAATATTTTGGCCTCCATTCATATTCAATTTTTTGTTCCAAATTTTTTCCATTATGGTCCTTAATGGTTATGGTTTCATGTGGTTGTTGTGTGACATCAACTTCAATTAGAACTCTTGCATACAAAATTCACAACTTCTTTGTAGTACATTTATCAGTGGCTATAGGTTTACCTATGGTACTTGTGATTTTCGATAAACTCTTTTCTCCCCACAAGTGAAGTGGTAAATTTGGTAAGGTTACCCAAAGTGGAAGAATTCTGATCGTATCTGATCAAAAGGGATTTTCAAGAGAAGTGGAATCACTGCCCGACATTGTCAAGGTCAGACTCTCTCTTGTTGGTTTTCTCCTGCAACAAATTTGGATTGGGCCTCATATGATGTTTGGTCCAAGTGTAGGCCCAGTCCATAACAGGATCCCCCTGAGTCGTTTCTCCCGAGGAAAGGAGTTATGACTTAAGACCAACTTCCCCGTATGGCAAGCATAATTTTCGTCAGGGTCCCCCATCACATTGAAGGACAGGGTCTTTTTATACGCGACTACTCGAGCGAATATTGGAATGTGTTTATGGAGAAAATTTATCTGCTCCTCGACTCCCGGAGAGACAACCTGTTCGCAGGATATTTACTTCGTAAGCCATGTGGTTTAGCTTTTGGGATATAATGATGGCCTAATGAGTAGGGATCATAATGACCCTGAGCGCATGGACGGCGGAGAGACGAATAGTTGATATGTTGTTCGACGTTGTTGTACCCCAAAATTTTCCCTCTCATTTTATCAAGATTTCCCCTCACCATACTCTTTGAACTCCAGACAGGATTAGGGTTTTGCTCTGCTCAAGACATCTCCTTGCATTGATGAACTAAATTAGGGTTGGAGTTTGCACAGATATTTTTGGACTTTCAATGCTCAAAGTGACTTTCATACTTTATGTTGGACTCATAAGATTGTCCATACCAAGTTTCAAGCCTTGAATCAAATCTTTGCCCAGTCAATTGGACAGTTGACCTAGAAATCAGCTGTATTGGGGAAAAAGTCAACTAGGGCCAATTTACAGTCAAACCTCATGATTTTTTATCCACATCAACATTATAGACTCACATGAACCATTTGATCAAGTTTGGACCACAACTCCTCATGAAATTTGATCAGATCACCAAAAGGGCAAAATGGTCATTTTTAGGGTTTTGACTACACAAGAGCAATTTCTGATTTTTGACCTAGCCAATGGAAAATTGGGTTCAAGCATGGATTCAAGGACTCAATGGCACCATCTTGACCTATTCACAAGGTTCAAAAAAATCTCAATTGCATTGGATTGACAGATGAATTTTTCAGTCAACTGATCAAAATTTCACTGTACACTGAAAAGTCAAACTTTGACTTTTGGTCAAAATCAAGTGCCATGGGTCATTTTTCATCAGGATGTGTCAAAACATGAAACTTGTTCATCAAGAAACCCAATTTTGCAAATTAGGGTTTAAGTTTGAAAATTTTCATAACTTAGAATTTTTCTAAGTTATGAAATTTTCTTAATTTTTCCCAACTTTGCCCAACATTTTCACCATGATGAAATTGGATTCAAACAAAACTTCCAACATGAAAGTTGTGTTCCTCCACAAATTATACAACTTTGATTCACAAAGTTTTCTCAAAAGAAGCTTGGATTTCAAGTTATGATTTTTGGAACAAGGGTCCATGAAACTTTTAACTTAGTGAAATTTTGCCCTAGTTTTTAGGCAGGATTTTGACCCATCTTCATGACGATTTTTCATATAGTTCCACTTGGAATCTCAAATTTCATTTCAAAGATGGATTGTAAAGAGTGTTGCAAGCTTTCCAAAATGTCCAAGAACTCTCCAAACTCATTTGTGGTTAGGGAGAATCGAAGGCTTGAAGTTGGAAAAAACTCACTTTTTATCCATGGCATGTTCATAGTGATACAAGTTGCAAACTCTAATCAGCCTTGTTTTCACTAGATTACAGGTCTCAAAACCATTCCATACTCAATAATTAAATGCAAATACATTGGTCTAAGGCTTTGTTTTGGTCATTAGAGGATTGCGCACAAGATTAATCCTTAAATAGAAAAAGCAACATTACCATTTTTGCTTAAATCTTGCTTTATGTCAAAACTGCATCCTTGAGCATTGAGCCATATATTGTGCAGCAAATCAAATCCAACAACTTGAGGGGCCAAGGGCATAGTGTGAAAGCTGATAGATAGCCTGTACAAGTTGGTCTTACATCACTTCTCATTTTTTTCTTCATATACAATAAACATGTCAAATATCACAGATCTTACACATCTGTAAAAACGAACCTTTGCAAACATTTGGAAAAAGTTTCTCACATCCCTTTGAGCCAGAAACATGAGCCTTTGAGCCCCAAACCTCCCATAGCACAAAATCATCCTCATTTGGCAAAACAGGGCACTCCCTGCAGTTTGATTTCTATAGCACAAATCCCTCGTGCGTTTTGCCTCAAATTGGTTCAAACACATTCCACATAACCCATCCAAGATATCCCAACCTTTAAACACTGGCTGTAACTACATTTACAAGATTTGCCATTTTTGATTTCAGCTTGTGCAGGTTGAGTTCTACAGGCTTGTTCAAGCACATTCAAGGCAAGCTAGGCATTGGGGAAGGTCAGGGGAAGTTCAAGCAAGCTCCCAAACATCTCAGACCTCACTGAAAAGCTCCACATTGCCATACACGAAGTCAACTGAAACAGGTTTTTGTCAACTTCCTATCTCTCTATTTAGGAATAATTAGGCTTAGGTTTGTGAATAAAAAATGTAGTATTCATAGCCATGAAACTGTACATATGCTCAGTTTTCATTTTAGTTAAGCATGCTAAGAGAATTTGATCCATGAACTTCCTGAAAAAATTAGGTTAGGATTTAGGGCCAGAGAAATTCTCTCTGGTCTTTGAGAGTTAGGACAAGTTTCTTATATGGTTGAATTCGTCTTGAAAAATGCTACAACTTTGATGTTATGTGTTTTTGCATTAGAGCACGTATGCAGGATCTGGAGATTTGTACAGGGCGCGTGTTTTGTTTGAGACAAAGGTTGAAGATGAAGTCTGTTGGGCTGGGCTTGGTCCTGGCTCACTATTGACACCCCCCTTTTGCTGAATGCACCCCCTGGCCCAATTTCTTTACACTTTTATATTTTTGTATTTATTTTCATTTTCTGATTTATTTTTATATTTTCTAAACATAAAAAATACCCAAAAATATTTTCATAAATTTTCACATTTATTTTATTATTTTATTATTTTTTTAGACATGAAAATAATTATTAAGTAGTATATACTTTTATTATATTTAATAAAAAAACTTATAAACATTATAGAAATATTATATATTTTATTTTTTTTAATCATTTATACCTATAAAATAATATTTTTTTCTCATATACTATTATTTATCTAAATATTTGTGTATATTTATATTTTATTTTTTGTACATAAAATAATTAATATAATATATATTGTCTTAAAACAAAAAAAAACTAGGGTTTCCACCCTTATTAAAAATAATACTTTTTTTTAAATATATTTTTACACTTGAATATATTTTTATTTTTATTGTGCATAAATAAATAATATTAATAAATATACTTCCTTAAAGAAAATTAGTTTTTTTACCCTTAATTAATAAAATAAAAATAATCTTTTTATTTCTTTCTTTTTACATTGAATATTTTTACGTACATAAAAATAAAACGAAACATTTTTTGCATATTCATAATATTTTGCATATTTGTTTAATTTATTCATTTAAATATTGTTCATTTATTATTTGTACCAATTATTCAATTTGGATGTAATAGTAAAAATTAGGTTTTAATTTCTTGCAAAATAATCCCCATTCAAAATTGTATCCCCCTTCCCATATCAAATGTTGTAATAGTGTAGATTATTTTACGCATTTATGCTTTCAATTATGCCATGGTTAGAGATTAGGGTTTGTATGCAAGAATCCAAAATCAAACAAATAGCTTGACCAATACAAAGATAAAAAGCATGTAAAATGACAACACAATGCACACTTGTACCCTTAGGGTATCATCCACTTGTTGCCTTTAAATATTGGCCATGTTATGCATGTTGAGTACTTTGGCAAAACAAAAACAAAACAAAAGATCATAATTCCCTCGATGACGCTATCTTGGTTGCCTATACAAAATGATCTAGTCCCTCAAAAATTGCTAAAGATACTTGGCAATATTGCTATCATGGTCAATACGATGACCCGCGCCTGTCCCGTTTAACATCCTAATACAAGGTTGTTTACCAAATGCAATGGTAAAACAACACTGTCAAAAGGGTTAAAAATGTGTAGGAAATACCTTTGAGTAAAATAGGGTAGACAACTCTTAGTTACTTGATCAAAACTTGCAAAAACATCCTTGCTATTTTCAAACACACCTCACAACACAATTCCAAAACATTTCCCAAATCAAAACTTTCAAAACATTGAAACACCTTTGTATACATTCAAACAAGAATCATTACAAAGGTCGCCACAACGATGGCCTCTTTTCAAAACATTTTCAAAACCACACACAAAGCACCATTTCAAACAATTGGAAAAGCAAAGCAAGTGATCTAAACAAGTAACTAAGAGCCCATGAATAACCATGGATGAAAAGGGTGCTTGCACCTTCCCTTTTCATAATCTACTCCCCGAACCCAAGAAAACATCTCAAAGGTCTTTCCTGTGCTTTTTGACCTTTCCTTTGGATAAAATAAAAATTCGGCGGCGACTCTTGCTAAACCAAAACATTTGCGAACACAAAACGCAAAACCTCAAGTCAGTTCTCCCACCGTATCACAGACGTGATGCTTCATCTTTCGTGCTAGCCTTATAAATAGCACCTAATGGCACATTTTTAATGTTTCCAAACTCCCGCTCTCTCCTTTCTCCCTAGTGTCCTCCGTTTTCTAAAACCCTAAATTTCCTTCTCCAACCGTAAGCGCCTCCGTAACTTCCACCGCAGAGTCTCTACCAACCCCAATCAAGTAAGTGTTTCCCAGCGATTATTCTTTTTTATAATTGGTTTGTTGACAAATTTTATGGATTTCAGGATAAATTCACTACCCGGGAGACTTTTACTCGGGATATTCATACCTCTCTTTGTGATACTCACGAAATGGCTCGTGAAATTCATCCCCTCCTTGAAATATTCATGAGATTTCTCGGGAGATTCATCTTATCCTCTTCACCTTCACGGGGTTTCTCGAGAGATCTATATTATCCTCATGTAGTTCACGAGTTTGTTTGCTTTTACTGAAGGGGGTTCGTTGACCTAATTTGGTCGTGGTAACCCCCTTTCACTTGTGTTGCGATAGAAGGGTTGATTCGATTTAGCTGTCAAATTCACTTGTTTCCTCTACTTTACAGGTGAAATGGTCGAACCAGTCGAGACACCTGAACAGGTCGAGATAGAAGAAACGAGTTGAGTCGGCAAGGGTGTCCACTTGATCGACATTGTCACTGATTCGTCATTATCCTGGGTTGGGGCAGAGCCCCGAGGAATAGCCTCGGTCTTTAGCCATTCAAGGATGAAGGCATATACGTCGAATATGGCGGCGACCAAGAGGGTTTCAGGTGAAATTTCTTGATCTTTCGCCTGACACCTACGACCAGAATATGCTCATCTTTCCCGGAGGATCGCTTACCTATGTATGAGATTGTCTTCAGAGATTTGGGGCTTCGTCTTCCCTTAAGTGACTTTCAAATGGGTGTCTTTAATCATTTGTCCTTGGTGCCCTCCCAACTGCACCCCAACGCGATTGCTTTTATACGGGCTTTCGAGATTACTTGTCGATACTTGACGATTGGGGCGACGATTCCTTTATTCTTCAGGGTTTTCCATCTTCAACGGCAGTCTATGGGAGGAAAACATAGGTTGGTTTCTTTCAAGAAATCCAAGAGGTTGTTCCGGATGTATATGGACTATGTCCGTGACTTTAAAGATAAGTGGTATGTCGTGCAACCTTCATCCCAAGAGGCAGTGGACGCGGTGTTCGACCTAGTTTCTCTTGTCGATGAGGACGGGAAGGTTTGTTATAACAAGTAGGGGAACAAAGAGATCAGAAGGCTCTTTATGTTCCCTATCCATTGGTGTTAGGCTCACTACAACCATATGTCTGGCCACTATCATACCCTTGTTGGCAGCATGGACGCCGAGGATGAGGGGGCCTTTGGTATTCTTAACAGGTTCGTCGGTGGTTTCTTCCCCTCTAGGTGGCTGACGAGGGAGAGAGATGACGTTCTTGATGAAAATGGCGAACCTACGTTTGATGTCCACCCGATCAACACCAAGGCGCTTGTTGAATGTCGTACATAAGGGGACATTGTGGTTCTTCTAGGTCTCTGTTCGCATGACTCTATTGCATTCTATTTTTAAATTGTTTCGGATATGTCCCTCTATCCGTATTGACTCGAGCATATTTGTGATACCTCAATTTTTTACCTAAAGATCCTATTTTTCATCTGCATCATTCATAGCAAGTGTTCACGAGTGGTTTGACATATTTTTGCCAATTCTCGAGTCAAATTTCAAAAATTTATAACTTCTTCAATTTTTGATATTTTTGAGGGGTTCTTCTTGCATATGATTCTCCTTGAAGTCATTTACAATTTTTCTTTATAAGTCAAGAGCTAATTATGCTTTAAAAAACTACGAAAAATAGAAACGTTAGAAGTCATTTATGAATTTAGTGGAATTTGATTTTTATTGTGTTTTATTCATGATTTATTTTTCATTTAAGAAAATCACAAAAAAAAATGTACTTAGCATCATGTTATTTTTTTATTTACTATTTTTACTTCTTTACTAAAAAACTATCAAAAATATGTTTTTTTATTAATTTAAATTTATATATTGGTATCACTTATTTCAAAAAAATCTAGAAAAATTTATATAAGTCCTTTTACTTTCTTATATGTATTTTATTTTTTATCTTTTAATTTGTACTTTTATTTTCATTTATTTTAGTTCAAGAAAAAAAATCATAAATAGTTAATTTAATATCTATTTTATTTTCTATTTTGTATTTATTATTATTACTAACACTTTTAGTTTCTTTTATTATTATTATTATTATTATTATTATTATTATTATTATTATTATTATTGCTATTATTATTATTACTTTGTCCTTTTGTTTTTTTGTGCCAATAAATAAAAGTTGAGACCACTATAATGTAGTACAAACACTTCACATGGATTGTCAACTTGTACTTATCAATGGTCAAGAATCATTCTCACACTTCACATAGATTGTCAACTTGGAATTATCAATGACCAAGAACCATTCTCATAAAGTCACATGGATTTCCACATCAACACTCCCACCTCATTCACCCTATAAATAAGATATCTCTTTCTTTCATTTGGGACCAACAATACCATAAATCATTCACTAAACTAAGCCAAAACTCTCTTCTTTTTTCTCTTCATTTTATTTCAAGTCATTTCTTCCTTTCATTGAATAGGTAGACTATTATACTTGTTCTTTATTTAATTCTATTGCATTTTTACTTTTTATTTATTTATTTAGTACCATAATTATCACCATTTTGGAAGGAAACTCTATTGATTCAAAATTAAGAGTTGAAAAGTGTTCTTGAACCTCCAAATGAAAAAGTGATTTATTGTTGTTTAATTTTCATTTTTTTCTGTATTTGTTTGTTATTTACTTACTTATTTTGAGCATAGATCTTTGGTCATGAGATTGAGTAGATAAATTTTCATTATTCATTTGTTTAATTTCATGAAAAATTGAGAAAGTTATGACATTTATACTATTTTTATTATAGACCTCATCTTATTCTTCTTTATCTATTGTATTTTTATTTTTATTTGGATCAATTTGGAAAGCATTTGAGCTTTTGTTTAGTTCATCTAAGTTTGTCAGATATTTTATGAACTTTCATCATTTCCAATCTACCTCTAAATGGTCCTTTGATCATTCAAGGTACTTGAGATTGATGATAAATTTGTCATAATGTATCTTCCTTGACTTTGTCTTGATCCCGCATGTTTTGGTAATTGTACTACATATATAAGAGAATAAACTTCAAAGTGTCATTTCCCCAACATGTATAGTGTTGTACCCCAAAATTTGCCCTTCCATATTTCTCAATACATGTCAAGTGAGGTCCTCAAATTGCTCAAGGAGGTCCAAGAGTTGACCAGACAAACCCTCTCCTAAGGTAGTCTATCTTAAATTAGGGTTTCATTTTGAATCAAGATGCTTGAGTCCAAAGGATCCCAAATGCTCACCATTTTCCTGATATGTTCTCAAGATTATCCATGTCAAGTTTCAAGCCTTGCAGAGGAAGTTTGCTCAGTCAATTGCTCAAATACCTAGAAGTCGACTGTGTTAGGTCAAAAGTCAATTGTGGCCCACATACAGTCAAACTTCAAGACTTTTGGTCAAAATCCTCATTTTGAAGTATCATTCATCATTTGATCAAGAGTTTATCATGACTCGTCAAGGATTTCCCATAATTCATCAAAACCCAAAAGTTTCTAAATTAGGGTTTTGTAGGAAAGGTCAACTCAACTTTGACCAAGCATAATTTTCTCATACTTCATCAAAAATTACCCATCCAAAGCTCATTTTAAAGAGTATGCAATTCCCTATAATTAATCTTCAGCTCCCAAGTTCAAAATATGCATTCACAAGAAGATATGAATTTGGACATTATAGGTCATTTTGAAAAGTCAACAAAAACACCTTTTGGGTCAAGGCTTCATACATGAACATGAGATACTCAATTGAGATTAGACCAAAAGGGTTTCTTAGAGGATATCCTAAGCTTTCTAAAAAGTCCAATAACACCTCTCTAGGGTCAAAATTGAGAGAGTTATGTATCGGCCAAGTTGACCTTTTTTGCAAAATTGCCAAACGTCAAACATGCTCAAATTTGCGATTTTTGCTAAATAGGTCCAACTTTTTATGCTTGCATCTCATTCCTAAAATAGGCCACGACCTATGGGACCCTCCATGCTTTATTTGTTCATTTATTTAATTTATTTTGATTTTTATTCATTTAAAATTCAAATAAAATCAAATAAATCCTAAAAAATTATATATTTTATTTTAGGGATGATTTGTGCATTGAAAAAAGATCTTATAGGATGTCAAATGAAGATCAAATCGTGCAAGGCCAATTTGTTTGAAAAAGATTGGATTTGAGCCAAATTTGGAAGGTTTACATATGCCATGAAAACAAAATCAAATCTTGAAAAAACTTCCAAAGATGTGATCAGTTTTACAACCCTAATGCATTCTCTAATATATATGGAACATATCCAAGGCAAGAAAAAGGAAGAAGCAGTCGTGCAGAGGTGAAAGAAAAACTCAAAAATTGAAAGAAAAGTGGTGATCCAATTTCTGTGTTAGAGTTCAATTCGTGCCATTCTCAGGTTACCAATAGGTTGCTAGACATTCCAGAAACATTTTCCAATCAGATTCAAGCCTTTCCACGCCTGGAATTGCAAGATAGAGGTATCACGATATGCCTTCAAATTCAAATTCAGTTTCATTGATTCACTCACCCATTGCATATTCTAATGATATATTCATGTTTGTCTTTGAGTTTGCAAGCTTTTGATACCATTTAATTGTATTTCTAACGCTTGTACATGAAGTTGCCATAGCTAGGGTTTTATGTTCTTGATTAGGGCTTTGCAGGATAGGCAAAATTGGGTAATGATTTTGGTACCAGGAGACTCGTAAGGTTGAAACGAGTAGAATAGTACCAGCCATGGCAATTTATCTTAAACATACACGATTTTGGAATTTTACAGGGATGTACCTACAGTAAGTGTCGGTAGGTAAAAGTTTAGAACTTTAAATAACAGTTCTAAGGAAGAAGACAATAGCGTGTCACAGCCTGACTGGCTGATTCAAATTCTGGCGCATTATTCTGGCCAGAAACCTGTAGTTCTGATATATATTGTTTGTTTCTATTATATTAATAAACTAACATCCAACGCAGTTGGTCAGAAGAAGGAAGTCAGAAGCTCATTGTTCTGGGTTCGATCCCAGGCGTGAGCTTTTGGTATTTTCTCCTTTGTTTTCGCCAGAGCCAACACGTGCATTTTCTGCGGATCACCACCTTCTGGATCCACTAGCCAGCATCAAATCCAGTGCACCATCTTTCTGATCCATTAGCCAGGATCAGATCTAGTGCATCATCTTCTGGATCCCAGTCAGAACCAGATCCAGCACGTACAGACCATCATATTTTGGATCCTAGTCAGAACCAGATCCAGCACGTGCAGGCCATCATCTCCTGGATCCCATTCAAAACTAGATCCAGTGCACCCCATCTTCTGAGGGTCATCATCTGCTGGATCCACCTGCCAGGATCAGATCCAGTACCCCCATCTTTTGAGGGCCACCATCTTCTGGACCCCATCAGCCAGAACCAGATCCGCTGACAGCAGGCTCACTTGGTTATTTCCATTATTTTTCTTTAAATTTCGTTTCTTTAATTATTCTGTTTTTTTTCATCAACACCAAAATTATTTTTTTTCTAAAATTAACCAACCAAAAATCACAAAGAAGACTTATTTGCTTGATAAATTTTTTTTTTAAATTAGTTTAATTAATTTAAGGCAATTCTAATTTCTTTCACAATTAAAATTAATTAGAACTTAGGATTTTATTTTTTTAATTCAATTATTTCATTATTTTCTTAAATAACAAAAATGGCAAAAAAACATGTTTACTTTAATCAATTACAATTAGGTTTAGTCAAGGGTCAAAACCCTAGTCGCTTCGCATTTAATTCGCTGCACGCTGATTATTTATTTTTGCCAATATTGTTGTAACTGCTCACTGGTATGTAATAGTTTAATTTAGGGCTTTTACTTATCGCTTATTTTTCTGGGTTTTTTGGCTATGTAATTAATCTCCCTCCCCGAAGCCTTGTAATAGTGTAGGTTTACTTTCTCGCATTTTAATTCTTGCAATATTTAACTGTCTAGATGTATGAGAGGAATGTATGATAAGAATACATGACAACTTAATCCAGTTAGAAAACCCTAATGTGCAAAGACTAAATAATTGAAAACAGATCACTCGCACATATCACTCTTAGGGTATACTCGCACTTCGGTTGCCTTCGGTAAACGATCATTAAGTATAGGGTGTCTTAGTGGTTTCCCTCCTGTCTAAAAAAGGATCAAATGTCCCATTCGAAATGTTGCCCCGGAAATGTTGCCTCGGAAATGTTGCCTCGAATATGATCTTAAGACTTTAGGGTTATTACTAAGACATCCTAACATTGCTTTAGTGATCGTACGTCCCTTATGAATTGACCCTTACAACTCCAACGACGGTGCTACCTATGTCTCAATAGTAGGATAGCGCTGTCTAAAGGAACAAGAATAGAAACGATCTTTTTCGAGTAGGTAGATGCTAGTAGGTACTTGCTCAAATCAAAACTTTTCACACTTACACTTTTCAAAACAATTTTCAAAACAACTTTGTCACACCTTTGAGGACTGATACAAGGGTTATCACGAAGTAAAACATTTTCGAAAAATAAGCACACACACAAGCAATTTTAAAAGATGAGCAAGTACCTAAGAGCCCATGGAAAACCATGGATAGAAAGGGTGCTAACACCTTCCCTTTCTATAATATACCCCCCGTACTCAAAATATCTCGAAAAAGGATTTTTTTTGTACTTTTTTCCTTTCCGATTGGATGAAATAAAAGTCGGTCGCGACTCTTGCTTACCGTGACATTTTGCGAACAAAAAACGCAAAATGCAAACCAGCTTTTCAAAACAGTCGGTTCTGCCACCGTATCACAGAACTGGCGACTCTGATGAGGAATTATAAGTGGGGGATACCTTAGGATCTAGGTCATTAAAATTGCTTCTCTTGATTGCTTTGTTTGCTTTATTTTTGAGGGTTTTGTTTCGGAGTTACTATAGATCCTAACCCGGATCTGGGGATACCTTTTAGGTAAGTAGCAATAAACTGTGAGGGAACTGTACGGCGTAGACCGATACGGTTGAAGCAGTAGCTACATTGATGTGGCACATTGGTTGGTATCGGTATCCCTTGTGGAGAAACAAGGAGAATACGGGGCCGCTGCGTGGTGTCGTTAAGCATCAACTGACCTTAGAACCTTTGATCGACCAACTTAGCCATTAGAAAGTAGTGAGATAGTCGGCCTCGGTGTAAAGCTGAGAAATGGTTGATACTCGATGCTACACTCATTGAGACCATACTCTCGAGATAGTTCCGACCGCAAGAAAAGATTGCGTGAGCTGAAACCATGACCGATGGAGGATGGTCAGTGATATTGAGATCCTCTAGAACCCAGTTACTTTTGCTAGGACGGCTTGAAACCAACTTAACTTCAAGAGGGTACTACCTTTGACCTCATGCAAGCCTTAAACCTAAGGGTTTTGTGTGATTTTACTGTGCTTGCAATACCTTTTGTTTGCTATACCTGTGGTTTATCATGAAATCATGCATCATAACATGGCATTCATATTTCATTATACTAACCATTTCAAAGACCAAGGGAATCTATCTTTGTTCTGTTTTGCAGATTATGGCTTCCGTGCGTAGAAATACCATCTGAGTTAACTTTGTGCAAATACCTGCTCAACTTAAAGAGTTAGACTCAAGAGTTTCAGAGACTTCCATGTTCATTAAAAGACACAGTCAACTTCTCAGCCTGGTCACTTTAAATCTTGATGAGCAGATGATGAGTGTACTTTTCCAGTTCTTCGATCTTGTGCATCATTGCTTCACCTTTCCGGACTACCAGCTGGTTCCCACCTTGGAAGAGTTCTCTCACCTATTGGGCATATCCATTCTTGAACAGGTACCCTTCACAGGTATGAAAGAAGTTCCTAGACCAGAAGACATTTCCTTAGCTCTGCAGTTGAAACGGGCTGATCTAGTATCCAATTGGGAAACACGAAGCGGGGTTGAAGGTTTCTTAGCCAAATTTCTGATAGACCAGGCTCAACTATTCTGGGATAGTTTGGATTTTCAGGATTTCGAAGATATCTTGGCTCTCCTTATCTATGGTTTGGTTCTCTTCCCGAATCCGGATACCTTTGTAGATATGAATGCTGTCAAGATTTTCCTTTCTCGCAATCTTGTGCCTACCCTGCTGGGTGATATCTTGCATGCCCTTTATACTCGTACCGTGCGAAGAAGAGGGACTCTTATGTGTTGCATGTCGCTGCTATCGAGGTACTTTATTTCTCACCTCTCTAAGTCTGTGCTGAAGAACGAAGAAGGTTTGGGTTGGTCCTACAGGATAATGTCACTTGCCCATACAGATATTCTTTGGAGCTCCCGGGCTATGGAAGACACTGTTGTTATTGATCGTTGTGGTGGATACCCTAATGTCCCATTGCTTGGAATTAGAGGGGGTATAGCCTACAATCCTTGTCTAGCTTTGTGACAATTTGGTCGTGCTCGGAGAGATGGTCCCCATGAGCTACTTCTTGAGGATATTGCATTTGACTACAAGGAGGACGTTAAGGAGCACTGCCGGAGGTTTATACGAGCTTGGGGCATGGTGAACAGATCTGACCCCTAAGAGCTGGGACCAAGGACTTCCCTTCCTATGCAACCTTACCTACAATGGGTCTGAGCTCGTGCCTAGAAGCTTGGGATGCCCTGTGAAGCCATATTGCCAGTGATTGTGGAGCCCACTAATGAAGAGGGCATTCCTTACACGGTTCTTTATCCTTACATGCCCATTGATCCTGGGGAGTTGCAGAGGTCTTGGATTCAGCTGAAGAATGAGTGGGATACTTACCGGGAAAAGTACCATGAGCAGGAAAGGAAGATTTTGAAGCTCACCAGGAAGCTCGAGGAAGAAAGAGTGATCAATGACTACATCGGCACAAAGAGGAAGCGTCCATGGGATTTTTTATTTTGCTTTTTCTAGTTTTTAGAGTTTGTTCTATTTACTTCTTTGTAACGCTTTAAAGGCATTGTTGAACCTTTCAAAGTTAATCTAATAAAGTTTGTTTATTTTTGGTTTGCAAATTTAAATCTCCCAAAATCTTTGAAATCATTACATGTGCATCCCATTATCATGCACACCATTACATGTACCATTACAGGTTTCTCATCTTCTTCGCTGTTTATTTCAGTAGAAGTGTCTTCTGATCAAGCTATCAAATATCTTCAGGCGCAGAACGCCCAATTCCAACAAATGTTCCTAAGTCTAGCTAAAGGGCAAGAGGCTCTGAAGACCCTTATTCTGAAAGAGAAGAAGAAAAAGAAGAAGGTCGGTATTTTGAACATGGGTAGAAGATTTGGAGAAAGGATAAGGCAATCAGCTGATCTGACCTCCTCATCCAAAGACGGGGAGAACCAAGAAAGGACAAAGGACCCTAGTCCAGCAGTTTCTGATAACGATACGGATTATGACAATGAGTAATATCCTCCTGCTGAGGATAGGTACAAGCAGCTAGAAGACCGTCTGAGTGCTATGGAGATTCAGAAGATCCCTGGTTTGGATTTCAGAGAACTGGGACTGGTATCGGGAGTGGTGATCCCTCATAAGTTCAAAGCTCCGGTTTTTGCTAAATACGATGGAGTATCCTGTCCAAAACTCCATCTCCGCTCTTATGTAAGAAAAATCCAACCCCACACTGTTGATAGAAATTTGTGGGTACACTTCTTTCAAGATAGTCTGTTAGGGACTCAGCTTGAATGGTTTTATCAGTTGGAAGGAGCCAGTGTCTGAAACTGGGAAGACCTTGCTGCTGCTTTTTACAGGCAGTATCAGTATAACGCCGACCTTGCTCCCACTCCTACTCAGCTCTAGGGTATGTCTATGGGTGCAAGTGAAGGTTTTAAGGACTATGCTCAAAAGTGGAGAGACTTGGCTGGAAGAGTCCAACCCCCTTTGTCTGATAGGGAGTTGGTTAACATGTTTCTAGGGACGCTATCTGGTCCATTTTTCAATCATCTGATCGGAAGTTCGTCATTTGGGTTTACTTAGTTGATTTTGACTGGAGAGAGAGTAGAAGCTGGCATTCAAAGTGGTAAAATACATAAGGATGTTTCATCAAGTGCAGTAAAGAAGCCTTTCACCAGTAAGAAGGAAGCTAGTGCAGTCTATGGCCCGAGGGGCCAAAGCAGATCTGGACACCGTCAAGCAGTAAATGATGTAGTGATATCAAGACCAGCAGTTGCTCCATAACGCAACAATCAGCAAAGGATGGAAAGACCACAACGGCAGTTTACCCATATCAACATGACTTTGGCTGAAGTTCTGTCTCATCTGTTAAAATCCAACTTGGTAACCTTGAAAGAGGCTCCCAAGAATCCAAACACTGCTTCTCCCAGATACAATCCCAACGCGCGGTGCGCCTACCATTCGGAAAGCCTAGGCCATGATACAAACGATTGCTGGGCTCTAAGGAATAAAGTGCAAGATTTGCTGGAAGCTAAAGAGATTTAGTTTGATGCTCCGGAAAAGCCTAACGTTATAACTGCTCCTATGCCCAAACATGGTCGTGGAGTCAATGTTGTGGACACTGATTCATTCGTGACCTTTGTGGAAGAAATTTCTACTCCTTTGATAACGGTTAAGAAGAATTTGTTGTTGGCCAGTTTATTTCCGGGTTGTAGTGAAGGTTGCCACATGTGGGCGATCCTGCCTTCCGGTTGTTGTTTGTTAAAGTCAGGAGTTCGGCGCCTGATGGATAATAAAGAAATTTTGTTTGAGAAGACTATGATTCCGTTTGAAGATGTTTCCATCCTAACCATTTCTGCCAACCCTTCCAAGGTTTCCTTGAGAAAACCTGTTAGGGTTACACCCGTTCCAAGAATTGCTCCGTTAATAATCACCGCTCTAGGTCCCATCCCATATACCTCGGATAAGGCTATCCCATGGCATTATGGTGCTGATGTATATTACCATGGTGTTAAACAAGATCTGAGGACTGAAGAAGCCGATATGGATATCAGTAATATTATTGGGACAAGCAAGGTGACCAGAAGTGGAAGACTCTTTTCCCCCGAGATTTCCCCTCCGACTGTCCACAAACCTGTTGTTATTCTGTCTACTAGTACATCAACTACAGTCTCAGTTTCTACTCAAGTTATCATCCCTGTCGCCGAGCCATCTGGGACTCGGGGCAAAGAAATCATAGGTGAGCCTGCCCGGACGGAGGCACCTAAGAAGATCATTGTAGAAACCTCGAAACAAGAGATAGAGGAAATTTTGAAAATCATCAAGAAAAGCGACTACAATATGGTCGAACAGCTGGGGCAGACCCCGTCAAAGATTTCCATGTTGTCCTTGTTGTTATGTTCTGAAGCCCATGCGAAGGCTTTGATTGCATTTCTCAAGACTGCGTATGTGCCGCATGAAACTTCAGCCAATCAGTTCAAAGATTGTGTAGCTAGCCTGACTACCGACAATGGGTTGGGTTTCTCAGATGCAGATCTGACTGCTAAGGGGAGAAATCATAATGATGCTCTACACGTCTCGATCGAGTGCAGGGGCACCACTATGGCCCATGTGCTGGTAGATACCGGATCCTCATTGAATGTTCTGCCAAAGAAAGCGCTAGACCGTCTGGATTGTGAAGGTTTGAGTCTAAAGCCAAGTAATATTGTGGTAAAGGCGTTTGATGGGTCAAAAAGGATGGTGCACGGGGAGGTGGACATCCCTGTCAAGGTGGGTTCTCAGACCTTTTGGTCCACCTTCTACGTAATGGATATTAAGCCATCGTATTCTTGCTTGTTGGGTCGTCCTTGGATTCATAAGGCTGGGGCAGTGACTTCCACACTCCATGAAATGCTGAAATATCCAGTGAAGGGGAAGATTGTCATGGTGCAAGGTGAGGAAGAGTATAGGGTGATCCATCTCAATTCCTTCCATTACGTAGAGATGGATGGGGAATTCATAGAAATGCCTGGTCAAAATTTCGAAGAGGTCCCTCAGTTCTCGGCATCAACTGAATTTGCTACCAATAAACCTCCGCTGAAGATGGCTTCTCTCAAGGACGCCAGGGCTGTAATTGAAGAAGATGGGTGTACCACTTGGGGTCAGCTCCCTAATTTCACTCACAAAACTGACAAATTTGGTTTGGGCTTTACTATAGGGGCTCAGAAGGCTGTTAGGTGCGCACGGATTGGAAGACCTCCTCTTCACATCAGCAATCAGGGAGTTAATGCAATTGAAGACAGTGAAGAGGATTCAGACATCGACAGCTGGATCTACCCAACAACCAATGGTGGACTGAACAACTGGACGGCGAAGGACTTCATACCTGTCTCTTTTATTCCGCAGTAATTGACTTTTTGTTCTAAGATTTATAATAAACAATTTGAAACTTTACGGCCGGGTGCCTTGCCCGAGGCACCTTGGCTTTGCTTGTGAGGGCTTATTATTTGTCATTTCATATATCATTAATAAAACATTGGATGTTTCTTGCATTACAAATTTTGCACTCCTTGTTTTTCTTTTGTCTCTCACTTTATCAAAACAGCTATTCTCTTACCGCACTCACGTATCATAATGCAGATCCATATCCACTCTGGATCCCATTGATAACAACTCTGCTACTGCCAGTTATGGCTTCGAAAATCCGATCAACCAAGCCGAGGACGAAGGTGAGGATGATTGTGAGGTGCCTGGAGAACTTGCTAGACTGTTACAGCAGGAAGAAAGGGCCACACAGCCTCATGAAGAGCCAGTTGAGTCAGTGAACTTAGGTACAGAGGAAGACAGGAAAGAAGTCAAAATAGGTGCAAATCTGGAGCCTAGTGTCAAGCAACGGTTGATACAAATGATACGCGACTATGTTGAGATCTTTGCCTGGTCCTATGAAGATATGCCTGGTTTGGACACTGATATTGTGGTACACCGCCTGCCGACCAAAGAAGATTGTCCTCCGGTAAAGCAGAAAGTTTATCATATGCGCCCTGAAATGTCAGAGAAAATCAAAGCAGAAGTCATGAAACAGTTCGACGCAGGGTTCTTAGCTGTTACTTCTTATCCGCAGTGGGTTGCGAACGTTGTTCTGGTACCTAAGAAGGATGGTAAGGTACGAATGTGTGTGGACTATAGAGATCTGAATAGGGCAATCCCCAAGGATGACTTCCCACTTCCTCACATTGATGTTCTGGTCGACAACACCGCACAGCACAAGATCTTCTCCTTCATGGATGGTTTTTCTAGATACAACCAGATCAAGATGGCTCCTGAAGACATGGAGAAGACAACCTTCGTTACACAGTGGGGCACCTTCTGTTACAAGGTAATGCCTTTCGGGTTGAAGAATGTTGGGGCAACTTATCAGCGCGCCATGGTCGCTTTGTTCCATGACATGATTCACCGTGATATCGAGGTTTATGTTGATGACATGATAGCTAGGTCCCAGACTGAGGAAGAGCACCTTGATCATCTCCAAAAACTGTTCGACAGGTTGAAGACGTACAAGCTGAGGTTGAATCCGAACAAGTGTACCTTCGGGGTAAGATCTGGTAAGCTTCTGGGTTTCTTCGTCAGTGATAAGGGTATTCAGGTGGACCCTGCAAAGGTAAAAGCCATACAAGAGATGCCGGCTCCCCGCATAGAAAAAGAAGTTAGAGGTTTCTTGGGACGTTTGAATTACATCGCCAGGTTCATTTCACATCTGACTGCTACTTGTGAGCCAATCTTCAAGATGCTGAAGAAAGATCAAGTGGTAAGGTGGAATGATGAATGCCAGACCGCTTTCGAAAGAATCAAAGAATACCTTCAAGAACCACCAATTTTGATGCCTCCAGTTGAAGGAAGACCTTTGATTTTATACTTGACAGTGCTAGACAATTCAATGGGGTGTGTGTTGGGGCAGCATGACGAGTCTGGCCGAAAAGAGCACGCCATTTACTACCTTAGCAAAAATTTTACCGACTGTGAGACCCGATACTCATTGCTCGAGAAAACTTGTTGCGCTTTGGCATGGGCTGCTCGCCGGCTAAGACAGTATATGTTGACTCACACCACCTTGTTGATATCAAAGATGTATCCAATCAAGTATATCTTCGAGAAGCATGCCCTAGCCGGAAGAATAGCGAGATGGAAGATGATCCTAACTGAGTACGATATCCAATACACAACCCAAAAAGCAATCAAGGGGGGTGTATTGGCAAATCATTTGGCGCATCAGGCCGTGGATAACTACCAGTCCATGAATTTCGAGTTCCCGGATGAGAATATCATGTTGGTAACCGACTGTGAAGAACAAGGACCGGATGAACGACCTGAGGAAGGATCCTGATGGTCTATGTATTTTGATGGAGCATCAAACGCTTTGGGTAACGGCATTGGCACCGTAATTATATCTCCTAAGGGTTGTCATACTCCGTTCACCGCCCGATTATGTTTTAACTGCACCAACAATATGGCGGAGTATGAAGTGTGTATCCTGGGTCTTCGAGCTGCTATTGACCAGAGGATTAAGTTCTTGAGTGTATTCAGAGATTCTGCTCTGGTGATCAGTCAGATCAAAGGCGAGTGGGATACGAAGCACCCAAATCTTATTCCTTACAAAAATATGTACTGACGTTGCTCCCACACTTCTAGGAGATAACCTTTGAACATTTCCCCAGAGAAGAGAACCAGTTAGCGGACGCGCTAGCTACCATGTCTTCTATGTTCAAAGTGAGGTGGGACAATGAAGCTCCCCAGATTACCATTGAGAGGTTGGACGAACCCGCACACTGCTGTGACATTGAGACTGAAGAGGTAGCAGATAAACCCTGGTTTCACGAGGTAAAGAGGTATCTTGAGGTTCAAGAATACCCCGAGGGGGCATCTGTTAATGATAAGAAGTTTCTGAGAAGGTTCGTTGCGAAGTTCTTCATCATTAATGGAATCCTTTATAAGCGCAACCATGATTCGACCTTACTGCGGTGCATAGACAAGAGCGAGGAAGAAAGGATCATGGCAGACCTACATGAAGGTACCTTAGGAACTCATTCTAGCGGACATACCATGGAAAAGAAAATCCTACGGGCAGGATATTACTGGTTTACTATGGAAGCCGATTGTTATCAGCACTCTCGGACCTGTCATAAGTGCCAAGTCTATGCTGATAAGGTGCATGTGCCTCTGGTTCCCCTGAATTTTTTTACAGCTCCTTGGCCTTTTGCAATGTGGGGCATCGACATGATCGGCAAGATCAGACCTACTGTGTCCAACGGGCATCGTTTCATTCTGGTAGCAATTGATTATTTCATGAAGTGGGTTAAAGCAGCTTTCTTTGCTACAGTAACCAAGAACGTTGTGGCGCGGTTCATCCGACACAATCTGATATGTCAATATGGTGTACCAGAGAGGATCATTACGGACAATGGTACAAATCTCAACAATACAATGATCACCGAGCTCTGCAAACAGTTCAAGATACAGCATCATAACTCTTCTCCCTACCGGTCGAAGATGAATGGGGCTGTTGAAGCAGCTAACAAGAACATCAAGAAGATTGTGCAGAAGACGACGGTGACATACAAAGACTGGCACGAGATGCTACCATTTGCTCTTCATGGGCACCGTACCTCAGCACAGACCTCAACAGGGGCAACACCCTACTCCTTGGTATATGGTATGGAGGCAGTCCTACCCATAGAAGTCCAGATACCCTCTCTCAGGATTATGAAGGATGCAGGCTTGAACAAGGACGACTGGATCCAAACCCAGCTTGATCAGCTAATTTAATCAATGAAAAGAGGCTTACTGCTACCTGTCATGGTCAAACGTATCAAAAGCGAATGATCAAGGCTTTTAACAAGAAAGTCATACGTCAAGAATATCAGGTCGGGGATCTAGTGATCAAACGCATCATGCTACCACAAGGTAATCCCAGGGGCAAATGGACCCCCACATACGAAGGGCCATTTGTGGTTAAGAACATTTTCTCGGGAGGAGCTATGATTCTAACCACCATGGATGGTGACGACCTTCCTCACCCCGTCAATGCAGACATAGTGAAAAAATACTACACATAATCAAAGACCCGCTAGGTTGACCGACCTAGGAAAAAATAAGGGCTTCCCGGCGAACCAAAAGGGTTCGAGAAAATGTAAGGGATGAAAATGAAAAAACTGTACACCCGGCAAGTCGAAAACCTGAAAAGGCGACTTGGGAAAAAAAGGGTATCCCGGTGGACTGAAAACCCGAAAGGGAGGTCCAGGCAAAAATTAGGGATCGAAGCGTAACACTATGTCTCATTGGATCGTCTTGCGACCAGACTTCGATATCAACTATCAAGCTCATACGGCGCCAATCAACCTGATCCATCTTCGAACAAGTAACAAAGTGATGAGACGCTTGAAGATATAAAGGCAATAGCAGAGTTGGAACCCAATGGGATTGTTTCACATAGCTGTTTTTCTTTCTTTTACACAAATTGTATAATTTCTGTCTTTCAGCGGCGTTCTCTTACTAGGACGTCAGCCTCTTTGTACAAAAATGCCTATTACAGGCCAACTTCAAAAATCAATACAATTCATTTTCACAAGAAATTTCAAATCATTTTTCTTTTTCTGTTTTGTTTTGCAAGAACGTCCAATAATTCATTTTGATATATGCATTTGAAAATAATTGCCACTCATAAATATTTACATAAAAAGCAAAAGACAATTACTCGTATTTCCAGGAATAGAAAAAAAATTGCCCCAAACCTCGCAGTTACTCTGCCCACCAGGTACAGGGATAGAGCCAGCTCGAGAACATGAGTATTGATACTGTTGTACCCCAAAATTTTCCCTCTAATTTTATCAAGATCTCCCCCCACAAGGCTCCTTGAACTCCGGACAGGATTAGGGTTTTGCTCTGCTTAAGACATCTCCTTGCACTGATGACCTAAATTAGGGTTTGAGTTTGCACAGGGATTTTTGGACTTCTAATGCTCAAAGTGACTTTCATACTTCATTTTGTACTCATAAGTTTGTCCATACCAAGTTTCAAGCCTTGAATCAAATTTTTGCCCAGTCAATTGGACAGTTAACCTATAAATCAGCTGTATTGAGGAAAAAGTCAACTGTGGCCAATTTACAGTTAAACCTCATGATTTTTGACCCACATCAACATTATAGACTCATATGAACCATTTGATCAAGTTTGGACCACAACTCCTCAAGAAATTTGATCAGATAATCAAAAGGGCAAAATGGTTATTTTTAAGGTTTTGACTGCACAAGGACAATTTCTGACTTTTGACCTACCAAATGACAAATTGAGTTCAAGCATGGATTCAAGGACTCAATGGCATCATCTTGAACTATTCACAAGGTTCAAAAGACCTCAATTGCATTGGATTGACAGATGAATTTTTCAGTCAACTGATCAAAATTTGACTGTACACTGAAAAGTCAAACTTTGACTTTTTGGTCAAAATCAAGTGCCAAGGGTCAATTTTCATCAAGATGTGTCAAAACATGAAACTTTTTCATCAAGAAACCCATTTTTGCAAATTAGGGTTTAAAATTGAAAATTTTCATAACTTAGAATTTTTCTAAGTTATGAAATTTTCTTAATTTTTCCTAACTTTGCCCAACATTTTCACCATGATGCAATTGGATTCAAACAAAACTTCCAACATGAAAGTTGTAGTCCTCCATAAAATCTACAACTTTGATTCACAAAGTTTTCCAAAATGAAGCTTGGATATCAAGTTATGATTTTTGGAACAAGGGTCCATAAAACTTTTAACTTAGTGAAATTTTGCCCTAGTTTAGGCAGGATTTTGACCTATCTTCATGGCCATTTTTCACATAGTTCCACTTGGAATCTCAAATTGAATTTCAAAGATGGATTGTAGATAATGTTGCAATATTTCCAAAATCTCACGGAACTCTCCAAACTCATTTGTGGTTAGGGAGAATCGAAGGCTTGAAGTTGGCAAAAACTCACTTTTCATCCATGGCATGTTCATATTGATACAAGTTGCAAATTTAAACCAGATTGCTTTGCACTAGATTACAAGTCTAAAAACCATTTCACACTCAATAATTTAATGCAAATCCATTGGTCTAAGGTTTTGTTTTGGTCATTAGAGCATTGTACACAAGATTAATCCCTAAATGGTAAAAGGTATATTACCATTTTTGCCAAAGTATGCTTTATGTCAAAACCACATCTCTTGAGCCTTGAACTATATCTTGTGCAGCAAATTATATCCACCAACTTGAGGGGCCAAGATCACAAGGGGCAGGCTGATGGATAGCCTGTACAGGCTTGTATTACATCATTGCTCATTTTTGCTTCATATACAAGAAATATACCAAATACATGAGAACTGGAATATCAGAAGAAACCAACCTTAGCAAGCATTTGGAACATTTTTCTTATATCCCTTTGAGCCAGAAACACGACCCTTTGAGCCTTCAAACATCCCATAGCACAAAATCATCTTCATTTGGCAACATAGGGCACTCCCTGCAGTTTGATTTCCACAACTCAAATCCCTCGTGCGTTTTGTCTCAAATTGGTTCAAACACCTTCCATACAACATATCCAAGCTATCCCAACCCTTAAACACCAACTGTAACTCCATCTACAAGGTTTGCCATTTTTTATTTCAGCTTGTGCAGGTTGAGTTCTGTAGGCTTGTTCAAGCACATTCAAGGCAAGCTAGGCATTGGAGAAGGTCGGGGGAAGTTCAAGCAAGCTCCCAAACATCTCAGGCCTCATTGAAAAGCTCCACATTGTCAGACACGAAATCAACTTAAACAGGTTTTTGTCAACTTCCTATCTCTCTATTTAGGAACAATTAGGCTTAGGTTTGTGAATAAGAAATGTAGTATTCATAGCCATGAAGTTGTACATATGCTCAGTTTTCATTTTAATTAAGCATGCTAAGAGAATTTGGTCCATGAACATCCTGAAAAAATAGGTTAAGATTTAGGGCCAGAGAAATTCTCTCTGGTCTTTGAGAGTTAGGACAAGTTTTTTATATGGTTGAATTCGTCTTGGAAAACCCTACAACTTTGATGTTATGTGTTTTTGCATTAGAGCTCGTATGCAGGTTGTTCATGTTTGGTACAGGGCGCGCGCATTTTGAACCAAGGCTGAAGATGAAGTCTGGCTTTGGGCTGGGCTTTGCCTTCTTTTGTTTTTGACACCCCCCTTTTGCTGAATGCACCCCCTGGCCCAATTTCTTTATATTTTATATTTTTGTATTTATTTATCATTTCTGATTTTTATTTTATATTTTCCAAACATAAAAATATCCAAAAATATTTTCATAAATTATCACATTTATTTTTATTATTTTATTATTTTTTTAGACATAAAAATAATTTAATAGGATATACTTTGTTTATTGAAAACTTAAAAATAATATATAATAACATTATACTTTTATTTTATTCTTTATTTTATTTACACTAAAAAAATATTGTTATAAATATATTTTTATTTGGTATATATTTTATTTTATTTTTATTACATAACTAATATAATTAATATATACATACATACTTTTATTTTATTTAATAAATACTTGAGAATAAAAACATAAAAATATTATACTTTTATTTTTATTATTATTTATACTTAAAAATACTTTTTATAAGTATATTTTATTTTTTGTATATACACTATTTTATTTTATTGTATATAAATTGTATATTTAATATATTTGTATTCTTAAAAGAAAATTAGGGTTTACCCTTAATAAAAAAATAATAATCTTTTTATTTATTTCTTTCTATTGCATTAAATATTTTTTACATACATAAAAAATAAACATAAACATTTTTGCATATTCATATTATTTTGTATATTTATTTAATTTGTTTATTTAAATATTATTCATTTATTATTTATGCCACTATTCAATTTGGATGTAATAGTAAAATTAGGGTTTTAATTTCTTGTCAAATAATCCTCATTCAAAAATTGTATCCCCCTCCCCATAATCATGTTGTAATAGTGGTAGATTTATTTTACGCATTTACGCTTTCAATTATGCCATGATTAGAGATTATGGTTTGTATGCAAAAATCCAAAATCAACAAGTAGCTTAACCTAATACAAAGACAAAAATGCATGAAAATCAATACACAATGCACACTTGCACCCCTAGGGTTTCATCCACTTGTTGCCTTAAAAATGGGCCATGTTATGTATGTTGAGTACTTTGGCAAAACAAAAACAAAACAAAAGATCATAGTCCCTCAATGATGCTATCTTGGTTGCCTATATAAAATGATCTAGTCCCTCGAAAAATTGCTAAAGATACTTGGCACAATTGCTATCATGGTCTATACAATGACCCGCGCCTGTCTCGTTTAACATCCTAATACAAGGTTGTTTACCAAATGCAATGGTAAAATAACACTGTCAAAAGGGTTAAAAAACATATAGGAAATATCTTTGAGTAAAATAGGGTAGATAACTCTTAGTTACTTGATCAAAACTTGCAAAACATCCTTGCTATTTTCAAACACACCTCACAACACAATTTCAAAATATTTCCCAAATCAAACTTTCAAAACATTGAACATCTTTTCAAAAGACAAATACAACTTTGTATACATTCAATTAAGAATCATTACAAAGGTTGCCACAACGATGGCCTCTTTTTAAAACATTTTCAAAACCACACACAAAGCACCATTTCAAACAATTGAAAAGCAAAAGTAAGTGATCTAAACAAGTAACTAAGAGCCCATGGATAACCATGGATGAAAAGGGTGCTTGCACCTTCCCTTTTCATAATCTACTCCCCGAACCCAAGAAAACATCTCAAAGGTCTTTCCTGTGCTTTTTGACCTTTCCTTAGGATAAAATAAAAAGTCGGTGGAGACTCTTGCTAAACCGAAACATTTGCGAACACAAACGCAAAACCTCGAGTCAGTTCTCCCACCGCATCACAGAACTGGCGACTCTGCTGGGGAAAATTCTAAAAGTTGAGTAACCTTAGGGTTTAGATCATATTTACATGCTTACCTTGTTTGCTTTGATTGCTTTACATTTGGTTCTTTTGTTTGGGTTTAAATCATCCACCCGGATTTTTGGGAAACATTCATAGGTAAATAGCAATACGTTATGGAAACTATGTGGGGTATACCGACATGGTTGAAGCAATAGCTATATTAGTGCGACATATTTGTGGGTAACGGTAGCCTTTGAGTCAATCAAAGAGAATACGGGGCCGCTGAGTGATGTCAAGCACTAATGAACTCTTAGAACCTTTACTTGACCATCTTGGCCTTATTAGGGGTAGTGAGATGACCGGCTTTGGTGCAGTCCGAAGTTGGTAGATACTCGATACTACACTCATTGAGGGTTGTTTTCTTGGAATATTTCGGTCGCCAGTTAAGTGGCTAAACAGAAACAATGAACACAGAAAATAATCCAGTGATATTGAGCTCCTTAGAACCCGGTTACTATTTATAGGACAGGTTGAGCGAGCTAACTTCAAGAGGGTACTTACCAATAAAACCCCATGCAAGCCTGAAACTAGGATCTTCTGTGATTTGCCTGTACATATGCTTGTGCATACATCATGAACATCATAAAGCATCATATGCATCCACTAACCATTTCAAGGGTTTGGATCTTCATCTTTGTTCTTGTTTTGTAGGTCATGGAATCACTCCGCAGAAAAACAATTCAGTTCAACCTTGTGAGAATCCCTCCTCAACTCAAGGAGTTTACTTCCAAGATTCCAGAGAATTCTCTCTTCAGTGAAAGACATGGTAGACTCCTCAACTCGGTCAACTCCAACATTGAAGAAGACATGGTGAAAGTTCTCTTCCAGTTCTTTAACCCCTTACACCATTGCTTTACATTTCCTGATTACCAACTAGTACCTACTTTGGAGGAATTTTCTCAACTCATGAGGATTCCTATTCTTCATCAACTACCCTACAACGGTACGGAAAGAGAACCAAAGCCTGAAGATGTTGCTCAAGTTTTACACTTGCAACCATCTGATATCAAAGGTCATTGGGAAACCAGAAGTGGTGTCAAGGGTTTCTTGGCAAAGTTTATGTTTGAGAGGGCACAAGACTGCTGGAACTCTATAAATCTGCAAGCCTTTGAGGAGATTGTAGCACTTCTCATCTATGGGTTGGTCTTGTTCCCAAACCCTGATCAGCTTATAGATGTGAATGCTGTCAAGATTTTCATATCTCGAAATCCTGTGCCTACATTGCTTGGGGACATCCTACACACGAACAATGAGGAAAAGAGGTGTTCATATGTGCTGTACTCCTCTTCTAGCAAGGTGGTTTATTTCTCACCTTCCCCAGTCAGTCTTGAAGAATGAACAAGGCTTGAGGTGGTCACAACGATTGATGACTCTCACACATTCTGATGTTCATTGGTGTTCTCGGTCCAGAGAAAATGTCATCATCATTGATCGTTGTGGGGAATTCCCTAATGTCCCGCTACTTGGCATTAGGGGAGGCATTACCTACAACCCCTGTTTAGCTCTAAGACAATTTGGGTATCCCCGAAGGGATGGCCCTCATGATATGCTAATTCTTGACTTGGTTTTTGACTTCGACAATGATGCTCAAGGACTTTGACAAAGGTTTATCCGAGCTTGGAGGATGCCCAACAAAGTGGACAGTAAGACACTGGGACACAAGAATTCCATCCCCCTTGAGCCTTATCTCAAGTGGGTATGAACCCGCGCCCAGAGTCTTATGATGCCTTACCCCCATATTCTCCCTGTGATCAAAGAGCCTGTTATGGAAGGAGAGGTTCCATACACCCTCCTACATCCTGACATGCCAACATCATTGGAAGATTTGCAAAAGAGTTGGATACAACTCAAGGAAGAACGGAATACTTTTGAAGCCAGCTTATACGCCAGTGAGAAGAAGGTTTTGGAACTTACCCGTCAACTCCACGAAGAGAAAAATCTCAACACTTACATCGCACCAAAGAGGATGCGCAATGTCTTTTTACATTAAGAGCTTTGTAATATTTTTCCCATGGGGCATTTATGTACTAACAAATTTCTTCTTATTAATATGACGTGTGTTCTTTTTGTTTGCAACAACTTTGAATTTCTAAATCCTTAAATGCATTACATGAATACACATCATTCATCATATGCATAAACAGGTCTTCACACCAGGTTTCCTTATCTTTCTGCTGTTTATTTCAGCAAGATGGATATAGAGCAGACGGTCAAAGATCTGCAAGAACATAATTCGCAATTCCAGCAACTCCTCATGACCTTGGCAAAGGGTCAAGAGGACCTTAAAGCACTGTTAGAGAAAGAAAAGGAAAAGGAAAAGAAGAAAAAGAAAAGAATTGGTATGGCCACTATGGGAAGAAGATTTGAGAACCAAGCTAGGAGAGTTCTGGATTTCCCCTCGACGTCTGACAAAGGGGTTGGTAAGGGAAAGGGAGTTGCAATGCCCTTCGAGTCTGAAGCTGAAGAAGAAGAAGAAGAAGAAGAGGATGAAGATAACTCCGAACAGCAGTACCCTCCGGCGGACAATAAGTATAAGAATCTAGAGGACCGGCTGGCAGCCATGGAGGTACAAAGGGTACCTGGGCTAGATTTCGAAGAACTAGGTTTGGTTGTTGGGATCGTCATTCCTCCCAAGTTCAAAGTGCCTACATTTGCTAAATACGACGGTTTGTCCTGTCCGAAGATGCATTTGCGGTCCTACGTCAGAAAGATCCAACCTCACTCTTCTGATAAGGATCTGTGGGTCCACTTTTTTCAAGATAGTTTGTTGGATACGCAATTGGACTGGTTATATCAACTTGAGAGATCTGATGTACATAACTGGGAGGATTTAGTTGCTGCTTTCTATCGACAATACCAATATAACGCAGACTTGGCGCCTACTCGTACTCAGCTACAGAGTATGGGTATGGTCTCTAATGAGGGATTTAAGGAGTATGCCCAGAAGTGGCGGGATTTGGCTGGAAGGGTGCAGCCACCATTGTCGGATAGAGAGCTGGTTGATATGTTTTTGGGGACCCTGTCAGGTCCATTCTTCAATCACTTGATCGGGAGCTCATCTGCAGGATTCACTGAATTAATTTTGACCGGTGAAAGGGTCGAAGTTGGCATTAAGAGTGGTAAAATTTAGAAGGATGCCTCTGCTTCCACTGCTATCAAGAAGACCTTCCCAGCCAAGAAGGAAGTTTCTACTGTTCATACCCAGAGAAATCAGGGAAGAATGGAGCGCCGACCAGCGGTGGGGGCTGTGATGATCCAGAACTCCTCAGCCGATCAACCTCGAAGCAGTCAACCCAGAGCTAACAAGCAAAGGGTAGAAAGGCCACAATGACAATTCACCCGGATCAATATGACACTGGCTCAGGTCCTCCCTCATCTGTTAAAATTAAACCTTACCAACTTGAAAGAAGCGCCGAAAAACCCAAATACCTTTTGTTGTACCCCAAAATTTGCCCTCCCATATTCTTCAAGAAATTGCCAAGTCAAGCTTCAAAATTCCCCAAGGGTTGCACAGTTTAACAGTCTCCTAAGCAGTCAAAATTAGGGTTTTGATTCTGATCAAGAAAATGAAGTTTCCAAGGGTCAAATCAAGTCCCACATGCCTACAAATATGGTCAAGCATCCTCATACAAAGTTTCAAGGCTTTCAGCACAAAACTGCACAATCAAAACCCTAATTGCACTACAGTCAACTATAGGGGCAAAATGGTCATTTGACAGTCAAAAGTTCAAATTTTTGGTCAACATATCATTTTGAAGCCACAAACATCATTTGATCAATGCTTGATCATGATTCTCAAAGCTTGGCTCAAAAATCATCAAGATGCAAAAGTTTCCTTATTTGGACAGCTGAAAAAGTCAACTGTAAATTGACCAGGGCATAACTTTCACATGGATTATCAGAAAAATCCCATCCAAAGCTCATTTTGAAGAGAAAGACATTCCCTACAACTCATCTTCATACTTCAAGTCCAAGAAATGCTCTCATAAAAAGTTATCAATTTCAACATTATAGGTCATTTTCAAAAGTCAACAAAAAGGGACTTTAAGTCAAAGGCCATAACTTGATATTGGTAAATCCAAATGACATGGGACCAAAGACATTGGTTAGAGGACTCAAAGACCTTTCCAAAATGTCCAAGAACATGAGCAAAGCTTAAAAATTGAGCAAGTTATGCCTTGTGGAAGTTGGGAAATTTTTGGATATTTTGAAAAGTCAACATTGATTCAAATGACCTAAAATTGCTAATGGGCCTATTTTTCTTCCACAATTCATCATCCAAGGCATGTGCACGACCATTAGGCCCAAAGGGAAGTTTTTCTCCATTTTTATTTATTTATTTGGATTTTTTATTATTAATAATTCATTTAATTAAATAAAATACATGAAAAATATAAAACCAATGAAATAAAATCTTTTTGTGCATATAATATCTTCAAAAAAACGTGCATGATCAGATATGGAAAGGACCAATACAATTGGATGTGATTTGGTATCAATTTGCATGAAAAGATTTGAAAATATCATGGCTTAAAAATCAAATCTCAAAAACCATGAATGCAAGGATTTGGATTGTTTTTGTTGACCTAATTCACTCATACTTATACAAAGAACACAACCCTAATGCATTTGACCACTAAGCTGCGCAAGAACCTGGAAATCAAACACACACTTTTTTCTTAAAAATCTCAATTCTGAAAACACTTGTGCAGGACGATTCAAGGCGAAATTTTTATCCCATCACCTTCCTGAAGCTTCAAGGAAGGGTTTCTGATCAAAATCATCCATCATAACTTCAAGAATTGGTAAAACGAACAGGACCTGTACCGAAAAATTTTCATACTCTTGCATCTCAATTCATGCGCTTTTTGCACTTTTTAACATGTGATTTACATTCCTTATGCAATTCTGATGCTAACCATGTGGCTTAATTTCGCTTTCATGCCTTATATGAGGATTTGCCATTAGAGATACTTAGGGTTTTCAGGTTTTCAAATTAGGCGTTTCTCATCCCTGCAAAATTAAGACACGCGAATATCACCATTGCATCAGGCACACTCAGACGAAAAGGAACCCACCCTCGCGCTCAATTTATGAGCGTTCTTGGGCTATTCGCTATTTTCCAGAAAGTAGCCTAAGAGAACGGTGTAAAAACCGTTGCTTATGTTTGTTATGTTTTCAGGAAGAACGAAGACGTGAGGAAGATGATGATGTGTAGAGCAATGATTGGGGCGTTTTAAATTTTCGCGCTAAAACATCAACAATGTTTGTTTTTATTTTATATTAATTGTTTGATATTAAATGTACAAGCGCGTTGGTTGGAGCAGTTGGTAGAAGGCGTTGTTGGTAACAATCATGACCTGGGTTCGAGCCCCAGGTCTTCACTATTTCCATCTTATTTTTCAACTAATTATCCTATGCAGTTTCAACACAATGAGCGTACTATGTAGTCCACCATCCAGCCTGCCACGCGTACGCTAAGGACAACCCCAGGGCTATAATTGGAGGAGCATCGTAGACCGCAGTCAATGCTGATACACGCTAGTGAAAAAAGTCTTACAGGCCAATTGCTAATGGGCCAGATTACTGGAAAAAAACCTCCATGTTGGGGACTGCAACCCCCCTTGGTTTGCAAATTTTCTTAACTTTCCTTATTTTTATAATTTTTATTTTCTTTTAATTATTGTTTGTTTAATTAATTTAATGTTTTCATAAAATAAAAAAAACATAAAAAAATCAGAAAAAAGAGAAAAAATATAATAAATATTTTATTTTAGTATTTTATAAATAAATTGCATATAATTAAATTTAGTTATTAAATTAGGGTTAGTTATAATATTTTCATAATAAAAATCTAAAAATATAGAATTAGGGTTTATGATAATTTTATTCCTTTTTTTATTTTTATTCCATAATAATTAAATATTATATATTTATTTTTATAATTAAATTTGCATGTAAATTAATTAGGGTTAATATTAGGTTTTAATCTTCTTTTCTTAATAAATTAAAAAACAAGTAGAATTAGGGTTAGCATTTAATTTCAATTAATTCTTTTTTTTATATTAAATCCTAAAATACTAAAAAATACCAAAAACATCTCCTTTTCTTTTTCTTTATTAATTAATTCCATGTAATTTAATTTTGCAAAAAGGGTCCAACGCCCTCGTTTTTAATTCTTATTAATTCGCATATTTATTTTATTTCGTTAAATATTTATGTATCTCTCCCGAAGCCATGTAATTAATTTCTTGCACTTTTAATTCTTTATTTTCATTAATTCTTTATTTTTTTGTCAAATCGGGTTCGAGAAATTTTGGCGATGTGGACCCGCGCCTTTTGTAATAGCTTAGAATTTTTACTTTCTCGCAATATTTTAACTGTTAATCAAGACATGAAAGAATGTATGGACAAAAATAAAAACAAACGCTAGATCACCCATGACATGACAAAAGACAAAAATAACTGAACATGACACACAAATCACACACCACCCCTAGGGTATGCCTCACTGTTGCCTTGCCTCGAAAGGTGATCGTCGAGTAGAGGATGTCTTAGTAAGTCCTCATGATCCGGGAACCTGGCATGAGGGTAGCTTCTAAGGTGTCTTCCCATTGCTCTGGTGATCACCATGTCCCGAACCTCGAATTGACCCAAACACCTCCAACGGTGGTGCTACCTACCTCTCAATGGTGGGATGGCACTACTTTAAAGGACATCTACACAGACGAATTCCTTAGGGTAGGTAGACGACTCTAGATACTTGCTCTAAACTTCAAAACAAATCAGAAAAATACTTTTCACACCAACACATTTTCAAAAAGCTTTCGAAAGCAATTTTTCAAACACTCTTGAGGACTGATACAAGAGTCGAACTGGAATTTTCAAATAAACTTTTTAAACCCACAGTTGAAAAGCAAACAAACCATTTTTGAAAACACAATGAGCAAGTATCTAAGAGCCCATGGATAACCATGGATAGAAAGGGTGCTAACACCTTCCCTTTCTATAATCTACCTCCCGAACCGAGAGCAATCTCTTTAAGGAATTTTTCTGTGCTTTTGTCCTTTCCATTTGGAGAAAATAAAAGACGGTGGCGACTCTTGCTTCCGCGACATTTCGCGAACCAGCGTTAAATAGTCAGTTCCAGATCCACCGATCACAGAACTGGCGACTCTGCTGGGGAATTCATAAACTTAAAGTGAGGTGTACCTTAGGGTTAGTTCATAACTGTGTTTTCAATTGTATTGACTTGCTTGCTTTATTATTGTGGGACTGTCTCGGGAGTTCTATAGATCCTAACCCGGATCTGGGGATACCTTCTTAGAAAGTAGCAACAAGGCTGTGAGGGAACTGTGCGGGGTATACCAACATGGTTGAAACAGTCTGCTACGTTGATGTGGCACTTTGGTGTGTACCGGTAACCCTTGAGTTCAGTCAAGGAGAGTATGGGGCCTCCGCGTGGTGTCATGAAGCATCAACAGACCTTAGGAACCTTAATTGAACTATCTTGGCCTCTTTAGGGTAGTTAGATAACTGACTTTGGTGCAGTCCGAGGTTGGTTGATACTCGATACTACACTCAATTGAGGGTTGCTTTCCTGGAATATTCCGGTCTCCAGTTCAGTGGCTAAATCGAAACGATGAACAATGAAAGCAATCCCGTGATATTGGGACCCTTAGAACCCGGTTACTTTGATAGGACAGGTTGAACCCACCAACTTCAAGAGGGTACTACCCAGACCCCATGCTGGCCTAAACTCTAAGGGCTTTCTCTTGTGTGACTTGTGTGCCTTCATACTTGACTACTCGCATGCTTTACCTGACACATGAACTACTTGCAGGTTTTGTTTATAGTCCTTAATTGGGACTCATAACAGGATGTACTAAATTTCTTGCAGGCTTTGTTTGTAGTCCTTAATTGGGACTCATAACAGGATGTACTAAATTTCTTACAGGTTTTGTTTATAGTCCTTAATTAGGACTCATAACATGGTATCCTAAGTTTCTTGTAGGTTTTGGTTTGCAGTCCTTAATTAGGGACTCATAACAGGGTTTACCTACATTACCCCATGCATAGCATGACATCATACCATTGCATACATCCTGCATAAGAACTAATCCATTTCAAGGATCTCGAGGGCTTGTGATGCAGGTCATGGTGAATCAACTATCCCAGCAAGGGGCAGGTAAGAGGATTTATTTTCCTCTAGCCAGAGAAGTCAGGGGCTATGACCCACTTGATATGGTGAGCCTTTGACCCTTGAAGAAGGATTCTCAGCAACGTGGAGCTCCTTCAATCAAAACACCGGACCCAAGTTCTAACAAATTTTCTTGTTTATCCTGCGAGGTCCTTGAAATCATTGCATACATATCATACATATCATTGCATAACAGGTACCCATTCTCTGCAGATTGCTTACCTTCTTCGCTGTTTATTTCAGCAGTCTCGTCATGAATCCAGAATCCTTAACCGAGCACACTATCAAGGCCCTCCAGGCTCAGAACGCCCAGTTCCAAGAGCTGATCATGAATTTGACCCAGGGGCAATAAGATCTGAAGACCCTACTCTCGAAAAAGAAGAAGAAGAGGACTGTTTTGTTCAGCCCTAGACGCAGATCTGGGAACACACTGCAGGATGAAGCTGAGAGGACAACTCCATCTGTGGGGAAAGGCAGTCATCAAGAGGAAAGGGTTCCCAGTCCAGTGGCCTCTGACAATGAGACAGATTTCAATGACGAACAGTACCCTCCGACTGAGGATAGCTACAAACAGTTGGAAGACCGGCTAAGTGCTATGGAGATACAAAAAGTGCCTGGCCTGGACTTCGAGGATCTAGGTCTGTCTTCTGGGGTAGTGATCCCGCACAAATTCAAGGCACCTGCCTTTGCAAAGTACGACGGGGCATCCTGTCCAAAGCTGCATCCCAGGTCATACATGAGGAGGATCCAGCCCTACACGGCCGACAGGAACTTATGGATCCACTTTTTCCAGGAGAGTCTTTCAGGGACTCAGCTTGACTGGTTCTATCAACTGAATGGAGCCAGCATCCGCAGCTGGGAGGACTTGGCCACTGCTTTCTACAAGCAGTACCAGTACAACGCCGACCTTGCTCCCACGCGCACTCAACTTCAAGGAATGTCTATGGGTGCAAGCGAAGGTTTCAAAGAATATGCCCAAAAGTGGAGGGACCTTGCTGGAAGAGTACAACCACCTCTAACCGACCGCGAGCTCGTCGATATGTTCTTAGGAACCCTGTCCGGTCCATTCTTCAACCATCTGATCGGGAATTCTGCTGTTGGATTTACAGATTTAGTCTTAACTGGGGAAAGAATAGAAGCTGGCATCAAGTCAGGGAAAATACAGAATGGTGACTCCTCGAACACTGAGAAGAAACCATCCAAGAGAGAATCTAGTGTGGTCAACGCAGTAGCTATCGTAAAGCCGACCGGTGCTCCTCAGCGTCACCGTCAACAAAGGGAAGAAAGACCTAAGAGGCAATTTACTCCCCTCGGCATGACCTTGTCACAGATATTGCCACAGCTACTGGAAACCAAGTTGGTAACTCTCATGGATCCCCCAAAGAATCCTAACAGGACACCTTCAAGGTACAATCCCAATGCTCGCTGCGCCTATCATTCCGACAGCCCGGGGCATGCTACAGATGACTGTTGGACTTTGAGAAACAGGGTTCAAGATCTGATTGACGCAAAGGAAGTCCAGCTCGACTCTCCAGAGACTCCGAATGTGATCACTGCTCCCCTGCCAAAATATGGCTAGGATTGGAAATTTTTTGTTCATTCGAATGTTCAAGTTGTAATTTTCTTTTGATTGTTCAAGCATTCTATTCATGTCAAACATTGTTATTTCATTAATGCATCGCATATGTCTGTTCTGAAACAATATATTCGTATTCACTAAATGCAAATTATTTTTATATTTTTTTTCTGATGATCAACTCTTAAATAATAATTCTAAGCCTCTTGAGGGAGGATGACGAAAACGATACCACGATCCTTACAGTATGCTTTTGAACAGACCCCGCTGATGAGGTACAGGCATTGTTTCAATCCCTAAACACTGGAGTTATAAGGAAGATAATCCCTCGTCAACCCCTCTGAGCCAAAGAAGTAGGAGTTTTTCTTTTCGAAAATTAAAACCCTTTATCATAACCTGGGGCAGGGTAGTTCTCTCAGTTGATCCAAGTGCATAACAAATGGCACCAAAGAGGTCCTTACAAAAAAAGAAGACCGTGATGATTCTGAATAATCATAAGAATAGGCAGTCATTATTCCTCAGAAATAAAAAACCCAATAAGTCAAAACCTATGAAGGAAACTTACAAAACTGGGGCATCCCGCTGACTGTAATTCCAAAAAGGAAACAGTTCAGGCAAAAAAAGAAAAGGGATAACAAAAATCAAGAAAGAGGTCTTACAAACCCTCAACAAAAATGGAATGACTGCCTATTCAAAATAAGTTATCCACATCCGGATCATCACCGGAAAATCAGAGCAAAGACTCAAATAAGGTCTAACGTATGATCAACTGAGTTTAGGTTTGGAGAACATCACGAAGAGCGGGTGGGTACAAATAATTTGAGCCTTTATCCTTTGTTTCTTAAACCGTGAACCAAGCCACATTATAACCCTTAAAAGTCCTAGCTGAAGCATGGGTTAGTTCGAAAGCATACTGTTACGAAAGGTATCCTGACTCCTGAAGGCCTACGGTAAATATGGAGTTGACATCACGTTTTACAAACATTCATTTGTTTATGAAAAAGAATGCATTTTCAAAATCTTCAAGACAGACATAGGCTTTGCATTTTTAACATAACTTTGTTTGCATATGACTTTTCGTTTGAACAGCAGGGAAATTCGCACGATGAATACCTGGTGAACAAAGGCACTTCCAATCAAGGGGCATGACCTGATCGTGGTCCGTCATCTGGGGCAGTTAAGTCAAGATTCAGAGAATCCCTCAAATGCCAAGTAGCCTGGGGCAAATCTCCGCCTAAGTCACTTGGGGCATTGGACGAGCAAACGAAGATCTTATGGTGGCATGATAACACAACAACAGGGGCAATAACGAGTGGTCTAAGCAATCTGATTGTTTCTGTCCTCCAAGGTATCAAGGTAGGTTCCGTGGAAAAACATAACCAATACAGTTCAATACTTCCCCAAGAGAGTCCAATCTAGTTCCCCAGGAAAGTTGGAATCATCTCCCCCAGCAGTAAGCTTATCCCCAGTAAATTCTGGAAGCTTATCCTCGCAGAACACGAACGCGTCGTCCGGCTTTATTCAAAGAGTTATTTCCTTACCAGGATATAACTGGGTTATCCTCAGCCAAAAGCCATGGAAAGATCGTCGTCGACAAAGTCTTCTTATCCCCAGCGAAGTCTATCAACACTTCCAACACAACAAGGATATCCCCAGCAAGCTATTATCAACAACTCAACGAAGTATCTCTCTCCCCACAGAGTATTGCTTCCCAGCAAGATCGTTAGAGTAATTTTCTCCCCGCAGAGTTATTCCATTCGCCAAGTTTATTCCCCAACGGAGTTATCTTCTCCTACCGGTATTCTTGCAACTATCATCTCCAGCGGAAGCAAAAGCTTATTCTTCAACACCATCCCAGGAGTGACTTCCCGGCACCCGTCAAGGATTTACTTTCCTAGACAAAAACATACATAAACTTCACATACATCATTATAGCATGCATGGACGCATCATACAAATCTCATTTATGTTGAGAACATCATTGCTTGATCCATATCATGCATGGCATATGACTGACCTTTACTTTTCAGGAAAGATTCAGTTAAAATCTCAATCATATTTCAAGACCTAGACCGGTTCAGTTAATCGACTCCAAAGATTTCTTATCCAGTCCAAGGCCTTCTCTAGTCCAGCTAAATCGACCCTAAACAGATTTTTCTGATGAAGACTCAGTAGAAGTTATCAGGTTTTTCTCAAACGTCCGCTTTTGAGATTATAATTTCCTATGGTTCTCTCCCCAGCGGTGCGGAGATGATAATTCCATCCCAGGTTTTTCTCAAACGTCCGCTTTTGAGATTATAATTTCCTATGGTTCTCTCCCCAGCGGTGCGGAGATGATAATTCCATCCCAGGTTTTTCTCAAACGTCCGCTTTTGAGATTATAATTTCCTATGGTTCTCTCCCCAGCGGTGCGGAGATGATAATTCCATCCCAGGTTTTTCTCAAACATCCGCTTTTGAGATTATAATTTCCTATGGTTCTCTCCCCAGTGGTGCGGAGATGATAATTCCATCCCAGGTTTTTCTCAAACGTCCGCTGTTGAGATTATAATTGCCTATGGTTCTCTTCCCGATCATGCGGAGGTGGTAATCCCAAGATTTTGCTCAATGATTGCTGTTGAAGTTAAAGTCACCCAAGGTTCTCTCACCGTTCATGCTGAGATAGCAACCACCCCTGGTTCATTCATCGCCGTTTGAAGATCCAGATCCAGCTCCTGTAACCAGGCAGGACACATCTATACCAAGCATCTGAAAACCAGCTCCTGCAATATGTCAGGTATTCATTTTTCTTTTGCAGGTACGCAGGTTCTCGCTAAGGAATCTCTTATGCGATCAACATCCAGATGGCATCTATAAGCCCATCATCCTATTCACCAATCTCTAAATGGCATCTATAAGCCCATTCCATCATCACACTGCTACTATGTGAGCGCAAATTTCTGGGCACTCTAGTGTTCAATCATCTTCTACCCTCGGATTACGAAAGGCACGTCAGCCAATCTGCATCCTCAGGTATAAGAAGATTGAACAGGGGCAACTGTTGTACCCCAAAATTTGCCCTCCCATATTCTTCAAGAAATTGCCAAGTCAAGCTTCAAAATTCCCCAAGGGTTGCACAGTTTAAGAGTCTCCTAAGCAGTTAAAATTAGGATTTTGATTCTGATCAAGAAAATGAAGTTTCCAAGGGTCAAATCAAGTCCCACATGCCTACAAATATGGTCAAGCATCCTCATACAAAGTTTCAAGGCATTCAGCACAAAACTGCACAGTCAAAACCCTAATTGCACTACAGTCAACTGTAGGGGCAAAATGGTCATTTGACAGTCAAAAGTTCAAATTTTTTGTCAACATATCATTTTGAAGCCACAAACATCATTTGATCAATGCTTGATCATGATTCTCAAAGCTTGGCTCAAAAATCATCAAGATGCAAAAGTTTCCTTATTTGGACAGTTGAAAAAGTCAACTGTAAATTGACCAGGGCATAACTTTCACATGGATTATCAGAAAAATCCCATCCAAATCTCATTTTGAAGAGAAAGACATTCCCTACAACTCATCTTCATACTTCAAGTCCAAGAAATGCTCTCATAAAAAGTTATCAATTTCAACATTATAGGTCATTTTCAAAAGTCAACAAAAAGGGACTTTAAGTCAAAGGCCATAACTTGAGATTGGTAAATCCAAATGACATGGGACCAAAGACATTGGTTAGAGGAGTCAAAGGCCTTTCTAAAATGTCCAAGAACATGAGCAAATCTTAAATATTGAGCAAGTTATGCCTTGTGGAAGTTGGGAAATTTTTGGATATTTTGAAAAGTCAACATTGATTCAAATGACCTAAAATTGCTAATGGGCCTATTTTTCTTCCACAATTCATCATCCAAGGCATGTGCACGACCATTAGGCCCAAAGGGAAGTTTTTCTCCATTTTTATTTATTTATTTGGATTTTTTATTATTAATAATTCATTTAATTAAATAAAATACATGAAAAATATAAAACCAATGAAATAAAATCTTTTTGTGCATATAATTTCTTCAAAAAAACGTGCATGATCAGATATGGAAAGGACCAATACAATTGGATGTGATTTGGTATCAATTTGCATGAAAAGATTTGAAAATATCATGGCTTAAAAATCAAATCTCAAAAACCATGAATGCAAGGATTTGGATTGTTTTTGTTGACCTAATTCACTCATACTTATACAAAGAACACAACCCTAATGCATTTGACCACTAAGCTGCACAAGAACCTGGAAATCAAACACACATTTTTTTCTTAAAAATCTCAATTCTGAAAACACTTGTGCAGGACGATTCAAGGCGAAATTTTTATCCCATCACCTTCCTGAAGCTTCAAGGAAGGGTTTCTGATCAAAATCATCCATCATAACTTCAAGAATTGGTAAAACGAACAGGACCTGTACCGAAAAAATTTCATACTCTTGCATCTCAATTCATGCGCTTTTTGCACTTTTTAACATGTGATTTACATTCCTTATGCAATTCTGATGCTAACCATGTGGCTTAATTTCGCTTTCATGCCTTATATGAGGATTTGCCATTAGAGATACTTAGGGTTTTCAGGTTTTCAAATTAGGCGTTTCTCATCCCTGCAAAATTAAGACACGTGAATATCACCATTGCATCAGGCACACTCAGACGAAAAGGAACCCACCCTCGCGCTCAATTTATGAGCGTTCTTGGGCTATTCGCTATTTTCCAGAAAGTAGCCTAAGAGAACGGTGTAAAAACCGTTGCTTATGTTTGTTATGTTTTCAGGAAGAACGAAGACGTGAGGAAGATGATGATGTGTAGAGCAATGATTGGGGCGTTTTAAATTTTCGCGCTAAAACATCAACAATGTTTGTTTTTATTTTATATTAATTGTTTGATATTAAATGTACAAGCGCGTTGGTTGGAGCAGTTGGTAGAAGGCGTTGTTGGTAACAATCATGACCTGGGTTCGAGCCCCAGGTCTTCACTATTTCCATCTTATTTTTCAACTAATTATCCTATGCAGTTTCAACACAATGAGCGTACTATGTAGTCCACCATCCAGCCTGCCACGCGTACGCTAAGGACAATCCCAGGGCTATAATTGGAGGAGCATCGTAGACCGCAGTCAACGCTGATACACGCTAGTGAAAAAAGTCTGACAGGCCAATTGCTAATGGGCCAGATTACTGGAAAAAAACCTCCATGTTGGGGACTGCAACCCCCCTTGGTTTGCAAATTTTCTTAACTTTCCTTATTTTTATAATTTTTATTTTCTTTTAATTATTGTTTGTTTAATTAATTTAATGTTTTCATAAAATAAAAAAAACATAAAAAAATCAGAAAAAAGAGAAAAAATATAATAAATATTTTATTTTAGTATTTTATAAATAAATTGCATATAATTAAATTTAGTTATTAAATTAGGGTTAGTTATAATATTTTCATAATAAAAATCTAAAAATATAGAATTAGGGTTTATGATAATTTTATTCCTTTTTTTATTTTTATTCCATAATAATTAAATTTTAGATATTTATTTTTATAATTAAATTTGCATGTAAATTAATTAGGGTTAATATTAGGTTTTAATCTTCTTTTCTTAATAAATTAAAAAACAAGTAGAATTAGGGTTAGCATTTAATTTCAATTAATTCTTTTTTTTATATTAAATCCTAAAATACTAAAAAATACCAAAAACATCTCCTTTTCTTTTTCTTTATTAATTAATTCCATGTAATTTAATTTTGCAAAAAGGGTCCAACGCCCTCGTTTTTAATTCTTATTAATTCGCATATTTATTTTATTTCGTTAAATATTTATGTATCTCTCCCGAAGCCATGTAATTAATTTCTTGCACTTTTAATTCTTTATTTTCATTAATTCTTTATTTTTTTGTCAAATCGGGTTCGAGAAATTTTGGCGATGTGGACCCGCGCCTTTTGTAATAGCTTAGAATTTTTACTTTCTCGCAATATTTTAACTGTTAATCAAGACATGAAAGAATGTATGGACAAAAATAAAAACAAACGCTAGATCACCCATGACATGACAAAAGACAAAAATAACTGAACATGACACACAAATCACACACCACCCCTAGGGTACGCCTCACTGTTGCCTTGCCTCGAAAGGTGATCGTCGAGTAGAGGATGTCTTAGTAAGTCCTCATGATCCGGGAACCTGGCATGAGGGTAGCTTCTAAGGTGTCTTCCCATTGCTCTGGTGATCACCATGTCCCGAACCTCGAATTGACCCGAACACCTCCAACGGTGGTGCTACCTACCTCTCAATGGTGGGATGGCACTACTTTAAAGGACATCTACACAGACGAATTCCTTAGGGTAGGTAGACGACTCTAGATACTTGCTCTAAACTTCAAAACAAATCAGAAAAATACTTTTCACACCAACACATTTTCAAAAAGCTTTCGAAAGCAATTTTTCAAACACTCTTGAGGACTGATACAAGAGTCGAACTGGAATTTTCAAAGAAACTTTTTAAACCCACAGTTGAAAAGCAAACAAACCATTTTTGAAAACACAATGAGCAAGTATCTAAGAGCCCGTGGATAACCATGGATAGAAAGGGTGCTAACACTTCCCTTTCTATAATCTACCTCCCGAACCGAGAGCAATCTCTTTAAGGAATTTTTCTGTGCTTTTGTCCTTTCCATTTGGAGAAAATAAAAGACGGTGGCGACTCTTGCTTCCGCGACATTTCGCGAACCAGCGTTAAACAGTCAGTTCCAGATCCACCGATCACACCTTTTCTCCCTATTATCATTCAAATGAAAAATGTGCATATCATTCGGACAGTGTGGGGCACGACACCAACAACTGTTGGGACCTTAAAAACAAGATCCAAGATTTGATATATGCCAAGGAGGTGGAGTTTAATGCCCCCGAAAAACCTAATGTGATATCCGCTCCTATGCCAAAACATGGTCATAATGTCCATGCTATTGTAGAAGATCTTCATGTTACCGCTGTTGATGACTTAATGACTCTGTTGCCAATGATCAAGATGAATCTGTTGAAAGCCGGGATTTTCCCAGGCTGTGAAAAAGATTGTTACCTTTGTTCGACCTTGCAATTCGACTGTCCGCTGTTGAAGTCAGGCATCCAATGCTTGATGGATACTCAAGAGATCCTCTTTCAGAAAACTCTTGTTGCTACTGTTACTCCTATTACTCACATTACTCATGTTACTCCTGTTACTCCCATTACGCATGTTACTCATGTTACTCTAATCAATGATGTTGCTATAATCACCATTTCTGACAATCTTTCCAAGACCTGCAAAAGGCATGTTAAGATTGCACCCGATCCAAAGTTTGTACCGCTGAAGATTACCATGTCGGGGCCTATCCCATATAAGTCCAATAAGACAATACCGTGGAATTATGGAGGAGAGATCTTCTATCACAGTGTGAAACAGATCGAATCAGTGGAAGAAAATTCCGATGAAGAGACTCCTGATATAGGAAATATTGCAGGGACAAGTAAGATCACTCGTAGCGGAAGAATCTTTTCTACGGAGATTTCTCCTCCCCGGGCGATCTTCAGACCCTCAAGTGCTCTTGTGCCTGTCAAGATATCTGTGCGAAGCCCGGTGATTGAAGAAATTGTTACTCCCGAAGTTGTACCCTCTGCTCTTACTGCTGATAAAGGTAAGGGGATCCAAGAAGCGCCCGTCAGGACGAGGGCTCAGACTTTGGTTATCCCCGAGACCACCCAAAAGGAGATGGAGGAGATTTTAAAGATAATTAAGAAGAGCGACTATGATGTCGTAGAGAAGCTGGGGCAAACCTCTTCAAAAACCTCTATGCTGGCTCTATTACTCTGCTCCGAGGCTCATGCCAAAGCATTGATCAAATTCCTAAAGACGGAACACGTGCCTCAAGAAACTTCTGCGGATCAGTTTTAAGAATGTGTGGCTAGCCTTACAGCCGAGAATGGTCTTGGCTTTTCTGATGCCGATCTGACGTCTAAGGGAAGAAAGCATAATGATGCGCTGCATGTCTCGGTAGAGTACAGAGGAACTACACTTGCCCATGTTCTGGTTGATATTGGTTCATCTTTAAATGTCCTACCAAAGAAAGCGTTGGATAGACTAGACTGTGAAGGTTTGACCTTAAAGCCCAGTAATATCATTGTTAGAGCCTTCGACGGTTCTAAACGGATGGTTCATGGAGAAGTGGACATCCTAATTAAGGTGGGTACGGAAGTTTTCAACTCTACTTTTTATGTGATGGACATCCGTCCTTCATATTCATGCTTGTTGGAGAGGCCATGGATCCACAATGCTGGAGCAGTCACTTCTTCTCTGCACCAGATGCTCAAATACCCAGTCCAGGGTAAGATCATAACAGTTCATGGTGAGGAGGAGTATATGATAAGCCACCTTAACTCTTTCCGCTACGTGGAGTTAGATGGTGAATTCATAGAAACACCTTTCCAACACTTTGAAGAGGTTTCTCCGGAAGTTGCGGTAGCCAAGACAATGACTGATGTGCCCATCATTACCAAGCCTGTGTCCCGGATGTCATCCCTTAAAGATGTGGAGGCTGTAATCAAGGAGGGAGGAAGTACAGTATGGGGTCAACTGCCAGATTTTCCTTACAAGACAGATAAGTACGGATTGGGCTTCACTGCTGCTAGTCAGAAAGCTGTGCGTCGCTCCCGGGCTGGAGGACCGCCACTGAAAATCACTCATCATGGAGTTCATGCCTTAGAAGATGATGAAGACGAAAGCAATTTTGAAGACTGGATCTTTCCAACCATTGAAGGAGGACTAAACAACCTGGAGGCGAAAGACTTCGTTCCCATTACTTTCATCAATCAGTAATTTATCTTTTGAACATTTCCTATTTGGTCTGTAATAATTATTAAACAATTCGTACACTCTTTTCGCCTTATGCCTTACCCGGGGCATATAGGTCCATTTGTAAGGGTTTTGATTCTTCATTTTCATATGCCATTTTTAATGAATCATGGACGTTTTCATATATAAAATTTTGTGTTCATTTTCTTTCTTTTTTTACATTTCATTTTGTTTAAAGGTGGTTATCCCTTACACGCACCCATACTCACAAAATGCAGGTACCCATCCACTCCGGATTCCCTGGGTGACAATTTTGCTATGGCCTTCAGTGACTCTGAAGATCTGGTCAATCATGCCGAATACGAAGGTGATGAAGACTGTGAAGTGGCTGGAGAGTTGGCTAGACTTTTGCAACAAGAATAAAGGGCTATTCTGCCCCATGAAGAGTTGTTAAAGACTATCAATTTGGGTACCGTCGAAGACAGAAAAGAGGTTAAAGTGGGTGCCAACTTGGAGCCAAGTGTCAAAGAGCGCTTAGTTCAGCTATTGAATGAATATGTCGAGATCTTTGCCTGGTCCTATGAAGAAATGTCGGGACTAGATACAGATATTGTGGTTCACCGTATCCCTACAAGAGAAGACTGTCCACCAATCAAGCAGAAAGTCCGCCGAATGAGGCCCGATATGTCTGAGAAGATCAAAGCTGAAGTGATGAAGCAGTTCAATGCTGGCTTTCTTGCTATTACTTCCTATCCACAATGGGTTGCTAACATTGTGCCCGTGCCTAAGAAGGACGGCAAAGTCAGAATGTGTGTGGACTACAGAGACTTAAACAGGGCTAGCCCTAAAGATGATTTTCCACTACCACATATTGACATCTTGGTTGACAACACAGCTCAACACAAGGTATTCTCTTTCATGGACGGATTTTCAGGGTACAATAAAATCAAAATGGTCCCCGAAGACATGGAGAAGACTACTTTTGTTACGCAGTGGGGTACCTTCTGCTATAAAGTGATGCCATTCGGACTGAAGAATGCCGGGGCAACCTATCAGTGAGCCATGGTAGCTTTGTTTCATGACATGATACATCATGAGATTGAAGCCTACGTAGACGACATGATAGCCCATTCACAGATAGAAGAAGAACACCTCGACCATCTGCAAAAGCTCTTTGTCAGGTTAAAAGAATACAAGCTCAGACTGAACCCTAGCAAGTGCACTTTCGGAGTCAGGTCCGATAAACTTTTGGGATTCATTGTCAGCAACAAAGGCATCGAGGTTGATCCTGCCAAAGTCAAAGCTATACAAGAAATGCCAGCCCCTCGCACTGAGAAGGAGGTCAGAGGTTTCTTGGGACGCCTAAACTACATCGCAAGGTTCATCTCTCACCTAACATCTACCTGTGAACCAATCTTCAAGTTGTTGAAGAAAGATCAGGTGGTTGAATGGAACAATGATTTTCAAGTCGCTTTCGATAAAATCAAGGAGTATTTGCTGGAACCTCCTATCTTGATGCCACCCGTCGAAGGAAGGCCTTTAATCATGTATCTGACTGTTTTGGATAATTCAATGGGGTGCGTACTGGGCCAACATGACGAGTCTGGCCGAAAATAGCATGCCATTTATTACCTTAGCAAAAAGTTTACCGACTGTGAGACTCACTACTCACTGCTCGAGAAAACTTGTTGCGCTTTGGTATGGGCTGCTCGCCGGCTAAGGAAGTATATGTTGACACATACCACTTTGTTGATTTCTAAAATGGATCCAATCAAGTACATCTTCAAGAAGCCTGCTTTATCCGGAAGAATCGCTAGATGGAAGATGATCCTGACTGAGTATGATATCCAGTACACAACCCAAAAAGCTATAAAGGGGAGTGTACTAGTTGACCATCTAGCTCATCAAGTTGTCGAAGATTACCAATCTATGAGGTTCGACTTCCCCGACGAGGATATCATGACTTTGAGCAACATTGAAGAAAACAGACCGTATGACAGACCAGAACAAGGATCCCGATGGACTCTGTACTTTGATGGCGCCTCCAACGCACTTGGGAACAGTATCGGCGCGGTACTTATCTCTCCAGAAGGTTTCCATACACCTTTCACTGCTAGACTCTGCTTCAGCTGCACCAACAACATGGCCGAATATGAAGCATGTATCTTTGGTCTCAAGGCTGCTATTGACTTGGGAATCAAATCTTTGATTGTATTTGGGTACTTAGCTTTGGTTATCAGTCAAATCAAAGGAGAGTGGGATACTAAGCACCCTAATCTCATCCCATACAAAGAACATGTCTTGACATTGTTACCACATTTCGAGCAGGTTACCTTCGAGCACTTCCCGCGAGAAGAGAATCAGCTAGCAGATGCGCTAGCTACAATATCATTCATGTTTAAACTTAACTGGGACAATGAGGCACCTCAAATCACCATTGAACGAATGGACGAACCTGCACATTGTCACGAGATTAATACCGAAGAAGTGGTGGACCGACCTTGGTTTTATGACGTCAAAAGGTATCTCGAAGCACAAGAATATACTGAAGGAGCTTCAGTCAACGACAAAAAGTTCTTAAGGAGGTTCGCTGCCAAGTTCTTTCTAAGCAATGGTATCCTATACAAGGGAAATCTTGATTGTGTCCTACTCCGTTGTGTGGACAAGGTTGAAGCTGAGCAGATCATGGCTGAACTACATAATGGCACTTTTGGCACCCACTCTAGCGGTCATACGATGGCTAAGAAGATTCTACGGGCAGGCTACTACTGGTCTACCATGGAAGCTGATTGTCATCAACACTCTCGTACTTGTCACAAATTCCAAAGCTATGCTGACAAGGTACATATTCCTCCAGTTCCTCTCAATGTCTTAACAGCTCCTTGGCCATTCGCAATGTGGGGAATCGACAGGATTGGAGAGATCAAGCCTACAGCATCCAATGGACACCGTTTCATCCTGGTGGCCATTGATTACTTTACCAAGTGGGTTGAAGAAGCTTCTTTCGCCTCCGTTACAAAGAATGTGGTTGCCCGCTTCATCAAGAAGAACCTCATATGCCGGTATGGTATCCCCGACAGGATCATCACTAACAACGGTACAAATTTGAACAATACTATGATCACCGCTCTATGCGAGCAGTTCAAGATTCAACATCACAATTCATCTCCCTATCGGCCTAAGATGAACGGTGTTGTCGAAGCTGCGAACAAAAATATCAAGAAGATCATTCAAAAGATGACAGTCACCTACAAGGACTGGCATGAGATGTTACTGTTTGCTCTGCACGGGTACCGTACCACGGCACGCACTTCAACTGGGGCAACCCCTTTTTCTTTGGTATATGGCATGGAAGCTGTTTTACCTATCGAGGTTCATATTCCCTCCTTGAGAATCATGAAGGATGCTGGTTTGAGTGAAGACGATTGGATTCAGACCCGGCTTGACCAACTCAACTTGATTGACGAAAAGCGACTTACTGCTGTTTGCCATGGTCAGGCGTATCAAAAACGTATGATCAAGGCCTTCACAAGAAAGTCAAAAGACAGGTATACCAAGTCGGGGACCTTGTAATCAAGCGAATCATCTTACCGCAAAGTGATCCCAGGGGCAAGTGGACTCCTACTTACGAAGGACCATTTGTGATCAAAAACATCTTTTCTGGTGGGGCAATGATCTTGACCACCATGGACGGTGATGACCTGCCGCACCCTGCAAACGCAGACATAGTCAAAAGGTACTACGCATAAACGACCCGACAAGTCAAAAACCCGAAAGGGAGACTTGGGCAAAAATGGGCATCCCGGTGAATCGAAAACCCGAAAGGGCGGTTCAGGCAAAAATTAGGGATAAAACAAAAAAAAATTGTACACCCGGCAAGTTGAAAACCCGAAAGGGTGACTTGGGCAAAAAAGGGTTTCCCGATGGACTGAAAACCCGAAAGGGCGGTCCAGGCAAAAGTTAGGGAATTAAAGCGTATGACTATGTCTCGTCGAATCACTTTAAGGACAATCTCTTCACAGACAAGCTCCAAGCTTCTGATCAATCCAATCATCTGCGGACAAAGAAACGAATGGACAAGATACTCAGAATTGTGAAGGTTATAGCAGAATGGGAACCCCATGGAATTATTACACATAGCTATCTTTCTTTGTATAATTTTTTCTCATTTTTTACGACAACATTCTCTTACTAGGATGTCGGTCTCCTTTGTATAAAATACTTACACAAAGTTAATACAAAGATACTTCAAAGTGCAGAAATTTGCTTGCCTTTTCTTTCTTTTTTACACTTATGTTTTATTTGAAAACGTCCAATGATTTGTTAAATGAGCATATGCATTTGAATATAATCACTATTCACAAATAAAACGAAATGAGAAAGAATAATTACTGATAGGTTGAAAGTATAGGAAAACGTCTTTAGGCTATTCCAGAAGAAATCCCCTACAGTAGGTCATTCAGATCCTCAACAGAGCTAAAGTTTTTAAATACATATCCCCAGCGGAGTTAAATACATATCGCCATCAGAACTAAGTTTCCAAACTCCCAATCCCCAGCGGAGCCAAAAAACTTTGAACTACAAACCCTCAGCGAAGATAAAACTTTCTTCCCCAACAGAGTCCAAAACTTCAAATCTTAAACCCCGGTGGAATACCATCCAATTTCCTCCATAAATCCTCAGTAGATTGGCATACAACCCAAGCTCTTGAGAATTCTTCGACGGAATAAAAGTTCTCCCCACAGAGTTATTTCCCAGCAGAACGAAGATTTTGTTCTCATTTCTCCAGTTGAAGCCTCCCAGGTTTTAATTCCCCAGTAGAGATCATCAGAGTTTTCCTTATCCGCCAGGAAAGTCATGAAGGATTCTCAATTCCCCGCAGAAGTTGTCAAATCTCTTGTTAATCCCCATAAGTCACCAAGTATTTTCAATCCCCAGCAGTAGTCCAAAGGATTTCTCAGTCTCAGCAATTATAGGTTTTGAATCTCCAGCAGCAGTCAAGGGTTTATTTTCCCCAGCAGCGGTCAAAGATTTCATTATCTCCAGTTATCAAGGATTTATTTCCCTCAGCAAGACAGCTAATCAGCTTACATGCGCATACATTACATTCATATATCATAAACATTGATAAAACACATTTATTGCATCATACATTTCATGCAACATAACTTTGTGTTTTCAGCTAACATTTTACCCTTTTCAGGATAAGATTAAAAGTTATCTTTAACAAATATTCAAAGATCTCAGATACAGTCCAGATACGCTCCAGACACGGATGCCATTTTGTCACTCATTCAGACTTCAACAATCAGATACAGACTAGATGCGCTCCAGACAAGGAAACCATTCTATTTCTCATTTAGATTCAACTATCAACCTCAGGTTCAGATACACTCCAGACACATAAGTTATTCTGTCACTTGTCCAGATCCCAGTTACAGTACGGATACACTCCCAACACGGAAATCATTTTGCTACTCATATAGATCTCAACTTCAGATACAGTCCAGATACGCTCCGGACACGGTTGCCATTTTGTCACTCATTCAAACCTATTCCCCATCCCAGAGATACTCCAGACACGGATGTCTTTCTGTTGCTTATTCAGATTTCAGGTTTCGGATACAATACAGATACACTCCAGACACGGCAGTCATTCTGATATTCGCCAAGAATCAAATACAGTTACAGCTTGGATACGCTCCAGACACTTACGCCATTCCTTTGCTCATATAAATCCAATCTTCAGATACAACTCAAATACGTTCCAGACACTGATACCATTCTGACATTCATTCTCCTGATTTTCAACAAACAAATCTTGGATGGCATCTTTAAGCCCGTCTCCAGCAAGATTCTACCATCTCCAAATGGCATCTTTAAGCCCAATTCCTCAGCTACATTTTGACGAGTGCAAATTTACGGGCACTCTAGTGTCTAATCCTCTTTTACCTTCGAGTCACGAAAGGCAAACTCGTCAATCTAACTCTTCAGGTTCAAGAAGATTGAACAGGGGAAGTTGTTATACCCCAAAATTTTCCCTCTCATTTTATCAAGATCTCCCCCCACAAGGCTCCTTGAACTCCAGACAGGATTAGGGTTTTGCTCTGCTCAAGACATCTCCTTGCACTGATGACCTAAATTAGGGTTTGAGTTTGCACAGGTATTTTTGGACTTCTAATGCTCAAAGTGACTTTCATACTTCATGTTGGACTCATAAGTTTGTCCATACCAAGTTTCAAGCCTTGAATCAAATTTTTGCCCAGTCAATTGGACAGTTAACCTAGAAATCAACTATATTGGGGAAAAAGTCAATTGTGGCCAATTTACAGTCAAACCTCATGATTTTTGACCCACATCAACATTATAGACTCATATGAACCATTTGATCAAGTTTGGACCACAACTCCTCAAGAAATTTGATCAGATCATCAAAAGGGCAAAATGGTTATTTTTAGGGTTTTGACTGCACAAGGACAATTTCTGACTTTTGACCTAGCAAATGACAAATTGAGTTCAAGAATGGATTCAAGGACTCAATGGAATTATCTTGACCTATACCCAAGGTTCAAAAGACCTCAATTGCATTGGATTGACAGGTGAATTTTTCAGTCAACTGATCAAAATTTGACTGTACACTGAAAAGTCAAACTTTGACTTTTTGGTCAAAATCAAGTGCCAAGGGTCATTTTTCATCAAGATGTGTCAAAACATGAAACTTGTTCATCAAGAAACCCATTTTTGCAAATTAAGGTTTAAAATTGAAAATTTTCATAACTTAGAATTTTTCTAAGTTATGAAATTTTCTTAATTTTCCCTAACTTTGCCCAACATTTTCACCATGATGCAATTGGATTCAAACAAAACTTCCAACATGAAAGTTGTAGTCCTCCACAAAATCTACAACTTTGATTCACAAAGTTTTCCCAAAAGAATCTTGGATCTCAAGTTATTATTTTTGGAACAAGGGTCCATAAAACTTTTAACTTAGTGAAATTTTGCCCTAGTTTAGGCAGGATTTTGACCTATCTTCATGGCCATTTTTCACATAGTTCCACTTGGAATCTCAAATTTCATTTCAAATATGGATTGTATATCATGTTGTAAGATTTCCAAAATGTCCAAGAACTCTCCAAACTCATTTGTGGTTAGGGAGAATCGAAGGCTTGAAGTTGGCAAAAACTCATTTTTCATCCATGGCATGTTCATATTGATACAAGTTGCAAATTCAAATCAGCTTGCTTTGCACTAGATTACAGGTCTCAAAACCATTTCACACTCAATAATTTAATGCAAATCCATTGGTATAAGGTTTTGTTTTGGTCATTAGAGCATTGCACACAAGATTAATCCCTAAATGGTAAAAGGTATATTACCATTTTTGCCAAAGTATGCTTTATGTCAAAACCACATCTCTTAAGCCTTGAACAATATCTTGTGCAGCAAATCATATCCACCAACTTGAGGGGCCAAGATCACAAGGGGATGGCTGATGGATAGCCTCTACAGGCTTGTATTACATCATTGCTCATTTTTGCTTCATATACAAGAAATATACCAAATACATGAGAACTGGAATATCAGAAGAAACCAACCTTGGCAAGCATTTGGAACATTTTTCTCACATCCCTTTGAGCCAGAAACATGACCCTTTGAGCCTTCAAACCTCCCATAGCACAAAATCATCTTCATTTGGCAAAACAGGGTACTCCCTGCAGTTTGATTTCCACAACTCAAATCCCTCGTGCGTTTTGTCTCAAATTGGTTCAAACACCTTCCATACAACATATCCAAGCTATCCCAACCCTTAAACACCAACTGTAACTCCATCTACAAGGTTTTCCATTTTTTATTTCAGCTTGTGCAGGTTGAGTTATATAGGCTTGTTCAAGAACATTCAAGGCAAGCTAGGCATTAGAGAAGGTCAGGGGAAGTTCAAGCAAGCTCCCAAACATCTCAGGCCTCATTGAAAAGCTCCACATTGTCAGACACGAAATCAACTGAAACAGGTTTTTGTCAACTTCCTATCTCTCTATTTAGGAACAATTAGGCTTAGGTTTGTGAATAAGAAATGTAGTATTCATAGCCATGAAGTTGTACATATGCTCAGTTTTCATTTTAATTAAGCATGCTAAGAGAATTTGGTCCATGAACATCCTGAAAAAAATAGGTTAAGATTTAGGGCCAGAGAAATTCTCTCTGGTCTTTGAGAGTTAGGACAAATTTTTTATATGGTTGAATTCGTCTTGGAAAACCCTACAACTTTGATGTTATGTGTTTTTGCATTAGAGCTCGTATGCAGGTTATTCATGTTTGGTACAGGGCGCACGCATTTTAAACCAAGGTTGAAGATGAAGTCTGGCTTTGGGTTGGGCTTTGCCTTCTTTTGTTTTTGACACCCCTTTTTGCTGAATGCACCCCCCTGGCCCAATTTCTTTATATTTTATATTTTTGTATTTATTTATCATTTCTGATTTTTATTTTATATTTTCCAAACATAAAAATATCCAAAAATATTTTCATAAATTCTCACATTTATTTTTATTATTTTATTGTTTTTTTAGACATAAAAATAATTTAATAGGATATACTTTGTTTATTGAAAACTTAAAAATGATATATAATAACATTATACTTTTATTTTATTCTTTATTTTATTTACACTAAAAAAATATTGTTCTAAATATATTTTTATTTGGTATATATTTTATTTTATTTTTATTACATAACTAATATAATTAATATATACATACATACTTTTATTTTATTTAATAAATACTTGAGAATAAAAACATAAAAATATTATACTTTTATTTTTATTATTATTTATACTTAAAAATACTTTTTCTAAGTATATTTTATTTTTTGTATATACACTATTTTATTTTATTGTATATAAATAGTATATTTAATATATTTGTATTCTTAAAAAAAATTAGAGTTTACCCTTAATAAAAAAATAATAATCTTTTTATTTATTTATTTCTATTTGCATTAAATATTTTTTACATACATAAAAAATAAAGATAAACATTTTTGCATATTCATATTATTTTGTATATTTATTTAATTTGTTTATTTAAATATTATTCATTTATTATTTATGCCATTATTCAATTTTGGATATAATAGTAAAATTAGGATTTTAATTTCTTGTCAAATAATCCCCATTCAAAAAAATTTATCCCCCTCCCCATAATCATGTTGTAATAGTGATAGATTTATTTTACACATTTACACTTTCAATTATGCCGTGATTAGAGATTAGGGTTTGTATGCAAAAATCCAAAATCAACAAGTAGCTTGACCTAATACAAAGACAAAAATGCATGAAAATCAATACACAATGCACACTTGCACCCCTAGGGTTTCATCCACTTGTTGCCTTAAAAATGGGTCATGTTATGCATGTTGAGTACTTTGGCAAAACAAAAACAAAACAAAAGATCATAGTCCCTCGATGACGCTATCTTGGTTGCCTATATAAAATGATCTAGTCCCTCGAAAAATTGCTAAAGATACTTGGCACAATTGCTATCATGGTTTATATGATGACCCGCGCCTGTCCCGTTTAACATCCTAATGCAAGGTTGTTTACCAAATGCAATGGTAAAATAACACTGTCAAAAGGGTTAAAAAACATATAGGAAAGATCTTTGAGTAAAATAGGGTAGATAACTCTTAGTTATTTGATCAAAACTTGCAAAACATCCTTGCTATTTTCAAACACACCTCACAACACAATTTCAAAATATTTCCCAAATCAAGCTTTCAAAACATTGAACATCTTTTCAAAATACAAATACACCTTTGTATACATTCAAACAAGAATCATTACAAAGGTTGCCACAACGATGGCCTCTTTTCAAAACATTTTCAAAACCATACACAAAGCACAATTTCAAACAATTGAAAAGCAAAAGCAAGTGATCTAAACAAGTAACTAAGAGCCCATGGATAACCATGGATGAAAAGGGTGCTTGCACCTTCCCTTTTCATAATCTACTCCCCGAACCCAAGAAAACATCTTAAAGTTCTTACCTGTGATTTTTGACCTTTCCTTAGGATAAAATAAAAAGTCGGTGGCGACTCTTGCTAAACCGAAACATTTGTGAACACAAACGCAAAACCTCAAGTCAGTTCTCCCACCATATCACAGATACATACACTCTCCACAGAGTAAAAGGTATCTAAAGACGGTGATGTCAGCTTCCCCAAAACAAGACATGACTCTCCCCAGCTGAGGTTCACAATTGCAAGTGAGTCAGTAAATTATTCCCCAGGCAAAGTTTATTTCTCTCACAAGCAGAAATTCAATCTCCAATAGAATTTATTATCACCAGCAACAGAAATTCATCCCCATCTGAGTTTATTTCTCCAAATCAGAAGATCTATCAACAGAGTATCTCCTCTCCAACAGAGTTATTCCCCGCAGAGTTATCCTCAGACAGGGTCTCTTCCGGCAGAATATTCACCAGCCGAATGGATGTGAGTCCCTAGCTAGTCATCTTTGTTCACCATCCCCAACAGAAGTAGAGGAACTATGGTCTTTTACAGCAGTCAAGAATACCATTTCTCATACTCTCCAAACAATAGTCAGGGATTTATTTTCCCAGATTCAGATTATTATGTCAACATTCCATGTTCATACATCATGACATGTGCATACATCACATATAACATAGTCTCCTTTATTTTGAGAATGTCATTACGCATTACATCTCATGCATCGCACATAACTAATCGTGTATTTCTTTCAGGAAAGACAGTTATTATCAGCAACTTCCAGCAAGTCCATGATCAACACTCAAAATCTAAAACAGAGTAATCATCGATGCAACAAAAGCAACCCTACTATCCAGGCTTTCATATCGAAGTAACCCTACTATCCAGGTTCCTTCTCACAGCCCTACTATCCAGGCTTTCATATCGAAGTAACCCTACTATCCAGGTTCCTTCTCACAGCCCTACTATCCAGGCTCTCATATCGAAGTAACCCTACTATCCAGGTTCCTTCTCACAGCCCTATTATCCAGGCTCTCATATCGAAGTAACCCTACTATCCAGGTTCCTTCTCACAGCCCCACTATCCAGGCTCTCATATCGAAGTAACCCTACTATCCAGGTTCCTTCTCACGGGCCTACTATCCAGGCTCTCATATCGAAGTAACCCTATTATCCAAGTTCCTTCTCACAGCCCTACTATCTAGGCTCTCATATCGAAGTAACCCTACTATTCAGGTTCCTTCTCACAGCCCTACTATCCAGGCTCTCATATCGAACTGACCCTACTATCCAGGTTCCTTCTCACAGCCCTACTATCCAGGCTCTCATATCGAACTAACCCTACTATCCAGGTTCCTTCTCCCAGCCCTACTATCCAGGATTTCATTTCGAAGTAACCCTACTATCCAGGTTCCTTCTCATAACCTTACTATCCGGGTTTTCCTCTCTTATCCCCAGACAGCAGTCCACAACACTGTAAGACCTGGACCCGAAAAAACACAATGGATTTCACATTTCCCCATTAAGTCGTGGTGCAACATATACCCCGACCAAACACACGATCACTCTCGCTTCCCAAACTGGAATCATTCCCCAGTAGAGTAACGGACAACTGAAGCTCCTAAAACTCTATTTCTCTCAAGACAGAGACCAACATTCCCCAGTGAAATCCTCCTCAACAACAGGTACACGGGTTCTCGCAAAGGAATCTCTTATGAGATCGACACTTCTTCGGATGGCATCTTTAAGCCCATCTTCCGTCATTGACTTCCAAATGGCATCTATAAGCCCATTCTCGATATCTCAAGACAAGTATCACTTCATGCGAGTGCAAATTTCTGGGCACTCTAGTGTTCAATCATCTTCCACCTTCAGATCACGAAAGGCAGACAAGCCAATCAACATCCTCAGGTTTAAGAATATTGAACAGGGGCATCTAATGTACCCCAAAATTTTCCCTCCCATATTTCTCAATACATGTCAAGTGAGGTCCTCAAATTGCTCAAGGAGGTCCAAGAGTTGACCAGACAAACTCTCTCCTAAGGCAGTCTATCTTAAATTAGGGTTTCATTTTGCATCAAGATGCTTGAGTTCAAAGGATCCCAAATGCTCACCATTGTCCTGATATGTTCTCAAGATTATCCATGTCAAGTTTCAAGCCTTGCAGAGGAAGTTTGCTCAATCAATTGCTCAAATACCTAGAAGTCGATTGTGCTAGGTCAAAAGTCAATTGTGGCCCACATACAGTCAAACTTCAAGATTTGTGGTCAACATCCTCATTTTGAAGTATCATTCATCATTTGATCAAGAGTTGATCATGACTCATCAAGGATTTCCCATAATTCATCAAAACCCAAAAGTTGCTAAATTAGGGTTTTGCAGGAAAGGTCAACTCAACTTTGACCAAGCATAACTTTCTCATACTTCATCAAAAATGACCCATCCAAAGCTCATTTTAAATAGGATGCAATTCCCTACGATTCATCTTCAGCTCCCAAGTTCAAAATATGCATTCACAAGAAGATATGAATTTGGACATTATAGGTCATTTTGAAAAGTCAACAAAAACACCTTTTGGGTCAAGGCTTCATACATGAACATGGGAGACTCAATTGAGATGAGACCAAAAGGGTTGCTTATAGGACATCCTAAGCTTTCTAAAAAGTCCAAAAACACCTCTCTATGGTCAAAATTGAGAGAGTTATGCATCAGCCAAGTTGACCTTTTTTGCAAAATTGCCAAAAGTCAAACATGCTCAAATTTGCATTTTTTGCTAAATAGGCCCAACTTTTTATGCTTGCATCTCATTCCTAACATAGGCCACGACCTATGGGACCCTCCATGCTTTATTTGTTCATTTATTTAATTTATTTTGATTTTTATTCATTTAAAATTCAAATAAATCCTAATAAATTATATTTTATTTTAGGGATGATTTGTGCATTGAAAAAAGATCTTATAGGATGTCAAATGAAGATAAAATCATGCAAGTCCAATTTGTTTGAAAAAGATTGGATTTGAGCCAAATTTGGAAGGTTTACATATGCCATGAAAACAAAATCAAATCTTGAAAAAACTTCCAAAGATGTGATCAGTTTTACAACCCTAATGCATTCTCTAATATATATGGAACATATCCAAGGCAAGAAAAAGGGGAAAGCAGCCGTGCAGAGGTGAAAGAAAAACTCAAAAATTTCAAGAAAAGTGGTGATCCAATTTCTGTGTTAGAGGTCAATTCGTGCCATTCTCAGGTTGCCAATAGGTTGCTAGACATTCCAGGAACATTTTCCAATCAGATTCAAGCCTTTCCACGCCTGGAATTGCAAGATATAGGTATCATGATATGCCTCCAAATTCGAATTCAGTTTCATTGATTCACTCACCCATTGCATATTCTAATGATATATCTGTGTTTTTCTTTGAGTTTGCAAGCTTTTGATACCATTTAATTGTATTTCTAACCCTTGTACATGAAGTTGCCATAGCTAGGGTTTTATGTTCTTGATTAGGGATTTGCAGGATAGGTAAAATTGGGTAATAATTTTGGTACCAGGAGACTCGTAAGGTTGAAACGAGTAGAATAGTACCAGCCATGGCGATTTACCTTAAACATACAGGATTTTGGGATTATACAAAGATGTACCTACAGTAAGTGTCTGTAGGTAAAAGTTCCGAACTTTAAACGACGATTCCAGGGAAGAAGACAATAGCGTGTCACATCCTGACTGGCTGATTCAAATTCTGGCGCATTATTCTGGCCAGAAACCTGTAGTTCTAATATATTTATTTGTTTCTATTATATTAATAAACTAACGTCCAGCGCAGTTTGTCAGAAGAAGGAAGTCAGAAGCTCATTGTTCTGGGTTCGATCCCAGGCGTGAGCTTTTGGTATTTTCTCCTTTATTTTTGCCAGAGCCAGCACGTGCATCTTTTGAGGATCATCACCTTCTAGATCCACTAGCCAGCATCAGATCCAGTGCACCATCTTTTTGATCCATTAGCCAGGATCAGATCCAGCGCATCATCTTCTGGATCCCAGTCAGAACCAGATCCAGCACGTACAGGCCATCATCTTCTGGATCCCAGTCAGAACCAGATCCAGCACGTGCAGGCCATCATCTTCTGGATCCCATTCAGTGAAGGAAAATTGCGATCAAAAGCGCAGCGGAATTTAAAATTTTCCTTTAGCGATCCTTACGAATGAGCATGGTCAGTGATAGAAATATTTACATCTTATGGCGATTCAGACCTTTTGATGTTGTGATCACGAGCGTTGATGAAGAACAACGCCTCTACTCAGTCCACACGAACAGATCGCTTCCGGTCACAGTGCTAGCTGATCACGAACGGAAACCTTGAGTGAGAGAGAGAATCGAAAACGAAATTGCATCAAGTGAAATTGCTTCATCACAAGGGATCTATTTATAGAATCACTCGTGTGGGCTACAAGCTAAAAGCCCAATTAAGGCTATAAGCTAAAATCCCAATTAAGCTTATGGACATCATACCTTATGATGTACCATATATCACTTATCCACGTGGTACCTTACCACTTTTCGTATTACACTTAAGTGCGCCGTACCTTACGGTGTTCCTTATTTATTCTATCTCTCATCAACCTGTCCTTATGTGTGTGACCCTGTAGGTTTTAGCGACGTTGGCAATTATATTAAATCACACATTTAATATAATAAACAGTGAGCGGTATCTAGCAACACATCATTGTTACCCAAGTCACGAAAATGTCATGTGATCTGACCAAACCTTTTTCGTGATAATATTTGTGATGTACTTTGGTACGGTGGGAGAACTGACTTGGATTTTGCTTTTGTTTTCGCAAATGTTTCGGTCTAGCAAGAGTCGCCACCGACTTTTTATTTTATCCTAAAGGAAAGGTTAAAAAGCACAGGAAAAACCTTTGAGATGTTTCGTGGGTTCGGGGAGTAGATTATAGAAAGGGAAGGTATTAGCACCCTTTCTATCCATGGTTATCCATGGGCTCTTAGTTACTTGCTTAGATCACTTGCTTTGCATTTTCAATTGTTTGAAATGGTGCTTTGTGTGTGTGTTTGAAAGATGTTTTGAAAAGAGGCCATCGTTGTGGCAACCTTTGTAATGATTCTTGTTTGAATGTATACAAAGGTGTTTGTCTTTTTGAAAGGTTTTCAATATTTTGAAAGTTGTTTTGAAATTGTGTTGTGGAGTGTGTTTTGAAAAATAGCAAGGATGTTTTGCAAGATTTTTTGATCAAGTAACTAAGAGTTGTCTACCCTATTTTACTCAAAGATCTTTCTTTTGTTTTTAACCCTCTTAACAATATCGTTCCACCATTGTATTTGGTGGACAATCTTGTGTTAGGATGTAAACGGGACGGGCGCGGGTCATCGTATAGACCATGATAGCAATTTTGCAAAGTATCTTAGCATTTTTTGAGGGACTAAGATCATTTTTGTAAGGCAACTTTGGATAGCGTCATCGAGGGACTATGATCTTTTGATTTTGTTTGTTTTACCAAGATACTTTGCATGCGTAACATGGCCCTTTTTTTGAAGGCAACAAGTGGATGTAATCCTAGGGATGTTTGTGTGCAAGTGTGATTCATTGCATACAAGAGTTTATCTTTGAATTAGGATTTTCTATTTCATTGATTTTATCTTGCCATACACACCCTAATTACTAGCATTTATTTGAAAGTAATAAAAAGCAAGAATATAAAATCCTACGCTATTACAACAATTAGGGGGTGGGGATACATATTTGTACATGGGGTGGTTCAATGAGAAAAATAGACAGGAAAAGAAAATAACAAAAACAAGATAGGGAGAAAGAGAGAGGGAGCCAGCGTGCTGCTGAGAGGTCATCAGAAGTTCTGATTCAGGCCTGTTTCCAGATGATCAACCTTTTGGTTAAACTGTATGAGTCAGAACTTCTGGCTCTTGCACCTGCAAAACAGAAACCTGTTAGTGGGGAAATCAGAAGTTCTGACCCCCCTGCGCTGCAAGACAAAAGTTTGTTAGTGGGGAAGTCAGAAGTTCTGATCCTGCTGGAAATACAATAATTCTCAGAAGTTCTGATATTATTGACAACAAAACAGGCTTCAGATGTGCTAACGTCAAAGTCAGCACTTGGCTTCTCCCTGTGCTAATCAGAACATCTGCAAATTTGTTATTTTCCCACCAAACAGAAAACATGTTTGGAGCAGCTCCAGCAAATGTCAAAGTGTTTCAGAGGACAGAACCAACAGGGTCACAGGCAGGTTCTAGTCTGACTCAAAACGTTCTGAGGTATGAAAATCCTCAGAACACAAACAGCAACAACATGATATTTACATTATGTTTATTTGAGCATGCAGAGCTGATGATGTTTAGCAGCGTGATGAAGGTCAGCAGGTGCTTACCTGGCTGTTGGAAAAGTTTGTGAATGAGAGCTAGCTTTTGGCTCTGATGGTGTTCTAGACAGGTTCTTTTTTGAAAGGGGTAGATGAAGGTGTATGTGTATGTATGGTCATAGGTTGAAAGGGTGTTCTTTAGTCACAAAGAAAACTGGGTATTGATGAAGTTTGAAGGTAAGAAATTCAAAGTTATGAAACACTGGAGATTTTGGCAGAGTTTCACAACACTTTCTTGCTAAAGATTTCTGTTTCTCTTCTAGCAATTTTCTGTTTTTTTTTTTTGGACGCCCCCTTCCAGTGGATAATGGTTCTCTATTTATAGGCAAAACTCTTGTGGATTTGTTGAACATTAAAGGCGCCAACAGAGGTTGAATTGTTCTTTGAAAGAAATTCCTGGGAAGTTGTGATAACAGATAGCCTTTCAGCCTAGGCTGGAACACCAGGCATGGATTGGGGAGAAGTGACCTCTTAGGTGGACGGTGGCGCGTAGACCCATGCCTGAACCTGCATAAAGGCGTTTACCAAGCCACACGTGAAGGGACTACTTGGATGAATGTTCAAGAGTGGTTGGGAGCATTAATGAGCATTAAATAGTGATGAGACTTATCAACACCAATATTCAGGTAATAGAAACAAAACTTTGAACCAACAGTTCTATTTTACCAAAAACAACGTAAACCATGCTCTGGTCTTGGCCCCCTGTTGTCTTAGCAAATTCTGGGGATTCTCCTGACCTTCTGACACGTTCCCTGGATTTGCTTCTGGAAATCCTGGACTTAGAGATTCTGTTATCAGTGTAACACCCACTCTTCTGACCCTTTCATCTTCTGATTTCAGCCTGTTCTGAAGGAGCCTTCAGACTTCCTTGCTTCTTTTTCATTCCTTTAGCAAACTCTGGCTGAACTTGCGTAATTGCTGAAAGAGTTATATTTTGTTTGAGGCTTACGTGTTGAACCACGTTTGCAACTTCTGACTGAGTTGATGTAGCTGCTGAAGAGCCAACTTCTGACTGTGTTGAGCCAAGCTTGCAACTTCTGACCGTTTCTATCTGGAGTTTGGTCCAGAAGTTCTGAAGCGCTAATTTCTTCTTAAACACCCATTTTTTAGAGAAAAATTCTAAATGTTTAGAATTTAATTTTTCTCAAGATAAAATTGTTGCCTTTAGAGCTTGTGTTATCATTTAGCTCTTGTAAATGGTTTGCTTGGGAAAAAATGACAATTCAGGACTTGGATTTGTTTCAAAGGGACTCTAAGAATCCAAGATGATTTCCTAAAGAAAGAGAGGGCAAATTTTGGGGTACAACAGTTGCCCATGTTCAATCTCCTTGCACCTGAAGAGTTAGATTGGTAGGCTTGCCTTTCGCGTCTCGAAGGTAAAAGGAGATTGGACACTAGAGTGCCCTTAAATTTGCACTCGTCAAAACAATGGATGCGGGAATGGGCTTAGAGATGCCATTTGGAGATGGGCTTAAAGATGCCATCTGGAGGGGTGACAGAATCTTGTCGATGATGGGCTTAAAGATGCCATCTGGAATGTTTATTGAACTGCAATGTGGTTGGTCAGAAGAATGAGGATCAAAACGGTATTCGCATCTGGAATGCCTTTGAGCTGTATCTGGAGACTGAGTTTGTACGAGCAAAAGAATGGCCTTCGTGTCTGGGGCGTATCCGAGCTGTAACTGTGTTTGAAGGAAGAATGAACATCAGAATGACTGCTGTGTCTGGAGTGTATCTGTATTGTATCCGGGTAACAGAGAAATGTCTGTGTGGAGCCACTGTGTGTTGGGGACAAATTTTGAATGAGTGACAGAATGGCAACCGTGTCTGGAGCGTATCTGGACTGTATCTGAAGTTGAAAGTTGTATGAGTAGCAGAATGACTTCCGAGCCGAGAGTGTATCTGAAACTGTAACTGGAATTGAGATATGTATGAGTAATAGAATGACTTTCGTGTTTGAAGTGTATCTGAAACTGTAACTGGGATCTAAATAAATGACAGAATGACTTCCGTGGCGAACGCACTGGGGAAAATCAACCTGCTGTTGTAAGGGTCGGAATGGTATCCGTGCTTGGAATGCATTGAACCTTGAGGTGGGTAAGTGAATCTGAATGAGAGATAGAATGGCTGCCGTGTCTGGAGCGTATCTAGTCTGTATCTGATTGTTGTAGTGTGAATGAGTAGTAGAATGATCGCCGTGTCTGAGGTGTATTTGTACTGTATCTGACTTGAAATTCTGAATGAGTAGTAGAATGACCGCCGTGTCTGGGGTGTATCCATACTGTATCTGAATAAATTCTAAATGAGTAATAGAATGACTGCCGTGTCTGGGGTGTATCCATACTGTATCTGAATAATTGTTAATGGTAGCCTTTTGATTCTTATCCTGAAAAGGATGAAATGTTAGCTATAAAACAAAGTTATGCTGCATGATATGTATGATGCAATATATATGTTATATCAATGTTTATGATATGAATGTAAATGAATGTGCATGTAAGCTGAAGAGTTGTCTTGCTGAGGATAGATGAATCCTGGATGGCTGGAGATAAAAGAATCTTGATTGCTGCCAGGGAAAGTGAATCCTTAACTGCTGCAGGGGATTGCAAGAATTTTGATCGCTGAGGACAAGACATCCTTGTTGACTACTGCAGGAGAATCAGGAGCTTGGACTGTATTCCAATCTACTGGGGATTCCTGTCCTGAGGAGATCTTCACTGGGGAACATCTGAATATCCTGTGAGGAACTGAGAATGAGGGTCTTCACTCTGCTTGGGAAATGTAAGATCTTCAATTGTTGAGGGGTCTTAGGACCACTGCGGGGAACTGGAATTCCTTGGTGACCTGCAGGGTAAGAGAATTCTGATGATCTCTACTGGGGAGTTTAGGACCTGATAGACTTATGCTGGAGAAGCGTGACTGAGAATCCTGAGTCTGGTGGGAAACATCTCTGTGGGTTGAAAGTTCACTAGTCTGGTTCTGCTGGGGATTGATAGTTGGAAGTGTTAGCTCCACTAGGGATTGGATTTTTAGATTTTTGAGGCTCCACTGGGGATACTGAAACTCTGAGGGGAATTGAGTTCTGGAAGGCCCTCTGGCTGGGGAGATCAGTTTTGAGAAAACCATTGCTCTGCTGGAGATCCTGAAGTTTAATTCTGTTTGGGGAATTGAATTTTAACTCTGCTGAGGATTCCTTCTGAAAGGGTATCAAGATATCTATATGTACCTTCAACCTATCAGTAATCATCTTTTTCTTGGTTTGTAAGGAAAATGATTACATTCGAATGCATATGCCTATTTAACAAAACGTTGGACGTTTCTCAAATAAACATAAGTGCAAAAGAGAGAAAAGGACGTCAAAGCAAATTTCCGTATCTGGAAAAGTATTTGTATTAACTTTCTATGAGTATATTTGTACAAAGGAGACAGCCATCCTAGTAAGAGGATGTCGTTGTAAAAATTGAAAAATTTATACAAAAGAAAGATGGCTATGTGAAACAATTCCATGGGATTCCATTCTGCTATAGCCTTCACAACTCTGAATATATGTTCATTCAAGGCTTCGTCTGCCGGTGACTGGATTGATCAGAAGCTTGGAGCTGGTTGATGATGAGATTGTTCTCAAAGTGATCCGACAAGACACAGTCATACGCTTTAATTCCCTAACTTTTGCCTAGATCGCCCTTTCGGGTTTTCAATCCACCGGGAAACCCCTTTTTGCCCAAACCGCCCTTTCGGGTTTTCGACTTGCCGGGTGTACAGATTTTTTGTTTTTATCCCTAATTTTTGCCTGAACTGCCCTTTCGGGTTTTCGGTTCACCGGGATGCCCATTTTTGCCCAAGCCTCCCTTTCGGGTTTTCGACTTGTCGGGTTATTTTACGCGTAGTATCTTCTGACTATGTCTGCGTTCGCAGGGTGCGGCAAATCGTCGCCGTCCATGGTGGTCAGAATCATTGCACCACCAGAAAATATACTCTTGATTACAAATGGTCCTTCGTATGTAGGAGTCCATTTTCCCCTGGGATCACTTTGCGGCAAGATAATCCGCTTGATTACGAGATCCCCGACTTGATATACTTGACGTCTGACCTTCTTGTTGAAAGCCCTGATCATCCGTTTTTGATACGTCTGACCATGGCAAACAGCAGCGAGTCGCTTCTCGTCGATCAAATTAAGTTGATCAAGTCGGGTCTGAATCCAATCATTTTCATTCAAACCTACGTCCTTCATAATCCTTAAGGAAGGAATCTGAACTTCCATGGGCAGGACAGCCTCCATGCCATATACCAGAGAAAATGGGGTTCCCCCTGTTGAGGTACGTGCCGTGGTGCGGTATCCGTGCAGAGCAAACGGTAACATCTCATGCCAGTCTTTGTAGGTGACTGTCATTTTCTAAATGATCTTCTTAATGTTTTTGTTCGCAGCTTCAACAGCACCGTTCATCTTTGGCTGATAGGGAGATGAATTGTGATGATAAATCTTGAACTGTTCGCATAGAGCGGTGATCATAGTATTATTCAGATTTGTACCGTTGTCTGTGATGATCCTTTCGGGTATACCATACCGGCATATGAGGTTCTGCTTGATGAAGCGGGCAACCACATTTTTTGTAACAGAGGCGAAGGAAGTTGCTTCGACCCATTTGGTAAAATAGTCAATGGCGACCAGGATGAAGCGATGTCCATTGGACGCTGTGGGCTTGATCTCTCCAATCATGTCAATGCCCCGCATTGCGAATGGCCAAGGAGCTGTCAGAACGTTGAGAAGAACCGGAGGAATATGAATCTTGTCAGCATAGACTTGACATTTGTGACAAGTACGGGAATGTTGATGGCAGTCAGCTTCCATGGTAGACCAGTAATAGCCTGCCCTTAGGATCTTCTTAGCCATTGTATGCCCGCTCAAGTGGGTGCCAAATGCACCGCTATGTATCTCGATCATGATTAACTCTGCTTCAGCTTTGTCTACACATCGGAGTAGAACACAATCATGGCTGCGTTTATAGAGGATGACGTTGCTCAGGAAGAACTTGGCAGCAAATTTCCTTAGGAACTTCTTGTCATTTATGGAAGCTCCTTCGGGATATTCTCTAGTCTGGAGATACCGTTTGATTTCATGGAACCAGGGTCGTTCCACTACTTCTTGGGTATTAATCTCATGACAATGCGCAGGTTCATCCATTCGCTCGATGGTGATTTGGGGGGCCTCGTTATCCCAGTTGAGTTTAAACATTGAAGACATTATGGCAAGAGCATCTGCAAGCTGATTCTCTTCTCGCGGGAAATACTCGAAGGTGATTTGCTCGAAATGAGGCAACAATGTCAGGGCATGTTCTTTGTATGGGATAAGATTAGGATGTTTAGTATCCCACTCTCCTTTGATTTGACTGATAACCAAAGCCGAGTCCCCAAATACGATCAAAGATTTGATCCCTAGGTCAATAGCATCCTTGAGACCAAAAATGCAAGCTTCATATTCAGCCATGTTGTTGGTACAGCTGAAGCAAAGTCGGGCCGTGAAAGGCGTGTGACAACCTTCCGGGGAAATGAGCACCGCACTGATACCGTTTCCAAGTGCATTTGAAGCACCATCAAAGTACAGGGTCCATCGGGATCCATTTTCATGTCCGACATACGGTCTGTTACCTTTAATGTTGTCCAAATTCATGATGTCCTCGTCCGGGAAGTCGAATCTCATGGACTGATAATCTTCGATAGCTTGATGAGCTAGATGGTCAGCTAGCACACTCCCCTTTATAGCTTTTTGGGTAGTGTACTGGATGTCATACTCTGTTAGGATCATTTGCCATCTAGCTATTCTTCCAGATAAAGCTGGCTTCTCGAAGATATACTTGATAGGATCCATTTTGGAAATCAGCAAAGGGGTATGAGTCAGCATATATTGCCTTAGTCGGCGAGCAGCCCATACCAAAGCGCAACAAGTTTTCTCGAGCAGTGAGTAGCGAGTCTCATAGTCGGTAAACTTTTTGCTAAGGTAATAAATAGCATGCTCTTTTCGACCAGACTCGTCATGCTGGCCCAAAACACACCCCATTGAGTTATCCAAGACGCTCAGATACATGATCAACGGTCTTCCTTCGACGGGTGGCATCAGAATAGGAGGTTCTAGCAAATACTCCTTGATCTTATCAAAATCAGCTTGGCAATCGTCGTTCCATTCGACTACCTGATCCTTCTTTAATAGTTTGAAAATTGGCTCACAGGTAGAAGTCAGATGAGAGATGAATCTGGCAATATAGTTCAGGCGCCCCAAGAACCCTCTAACTTCCTTTTCGGTATGGGGAGCAGGAATTTCTTGTATTGCTTTCACTTTTGCTGGATCGACCTCAATGCCTTTGTTGCTGACAATAAATCCTAGAAGTTTACCAGACCTAACTCCAAAATTGCACTTACTTGGATTCAGCCTGAGTTTGTACTCCTTCAACCTGGCAAATAGCTTTTCCAGATGTTCAAGGTGTTCCTCCTCTGTTTGTGATCGAGCTATCATGTCGTCTACGTAAACTTCGATCTCATGATGTATCATATCATGAAACAAAGCTACCATGGCGCGTTGATAAGTTGCCCCTGCGTTCTTCAGTCTGAACGGCATTACCTTGTAGCAGAAGGTACCCCATTGTGTAACAAAGGTGGTTTTCTCCATGTCCTCGGGGGCCATTTTAATCTGGTTATAGCCCGAGAAGCCATCCATGAAGGAAAACACCTTGTGTTGAGCTGTGTTGTCAATTAAAATGTCGATGTGTGGTAGCCGAAAATCATCTTTGGGGCTGGCCCTATTCAAATCCCGGTAGTCCACACACATTCTGACTTTGCCGTCTTTTTTAGGTACTGGCACGATGTTAGCAACCCATTATGGATAGGATGTAACAGCCAGAAAGCCAGCGTTGAATTGCTTCATTACTTCTGCTTTAATCTTCTCAGACATGTCGGGCCTCATTCGGCGGACTTTTTGCTTGATCGGTGGATAATCCTCTCTTGTAGGGAGACGGTGAACCACGATATCTGTGTTTAAACCCGGCATGTCTTCATAAGACCAGGCAAAGATTTCGATGTATTCGTTTAACAGCTGTATCAAACGCTCCTTGACACTTGGTTCCAGATTGGCACCCACTTGTATTTCCTTCCGGTCTTCCTCTGTTCCTAAGTTGACAGTTTCCAACAACTCTTCGTGAGGCAAGATGGCCCTCTCTTCTTGTTGTAGAAGTCTGGCTAGCTCTCCCGGTACTTCACAATCTTCGTCATCTTCATACTCAGCCTGATTGACCAGATCTTCAGAGTTATTGAAGGACATAGCAGAATAGTCACCCATGGAATCCAGAGTGGATGGGTACCTGCATTTGTGAGTGTGGGTGTGTGTAACGGATAGCCATCCTTAAACGAACAAAAATGCAAAAGGAAAGAAAATGAACACAGCAGTTTATCAATGAAAAACGTCCAATGAATCATTAAACATGGCATATGAATATGAAGATAATCAAAACCCTTACAAATGGACCTACATGCCCCGGGCAAGGCATGAGGTGAAAAAGTAGTGTGCAGATTGTTCAAAAGTAATTATTACAGACCAACAGGAAATGTTTGACAGATAAGTTACTGATTAATGAAAGTAATGGGGACGAAGTCTTTTGCCTCCCAGTTGCGTAGTCCCCCTTCGATGGTTGGGAAGATCCAATCTTCAATGTTGGCCTCTTCGTCTTCACCTTCCAAAGCATTGATTCCATAAGGAGAGATCTTGATGGGTGCTCGTTCAACTTTTGAGCGGCGCATAGCTTTTTGCCCCGCAGCAGTGAATCCTAAACCAAACTTGTCTATTTTATGAGGAATATCAGGCAATTGTCCCCATGTTGAGCTCTTCCCTTCCTTCATTGCAGCCTTCGCGTCTTTTAGAGATGCCATCCTGGCCACCTGCTTTGGTATCTCAGCTACCGCTTTTGCTACTGCCACCTCAGGAGAGACTTCCTCAAAGTGCTGGAATGGTGTTTCAATGAATTCACCCTCCACCTCTACATACCGAAAGGAGTTCAGGTGGCTGATCATATATTCTTCTTCACTGTGCACGGTTATGATTTTTCCTTTGACAGGGTACTTCAGCATTTGATGTAAGGAGGATGTGATCGCGCCAGCATTATGTATCCATGGTCTTCCTAGCAAGCAGGAGTATGACGGACGGATGTCCATCACATAGAAAGTTGAGGAGAACACTTATGTGCCTACCTTAATGGGAATGTCGACCTCCCCATGCACCATTCTTTTAGACCCGTCAAAGGCCGTGACAATGATATTGCTCGGTTTCAGCTCCAAGCCCTCGCAATCCAATTGATCCAAAGCTTTCTTAGGCAGCACATTTAAAGAAGAACCAGTGTCGACCAAAACATGGGCAAGAGTAGTTCCTCGGCATTCAACTGACACATGCAATGCGTCATTATGCTTTCTTCCTTTCGGAGTCATGTCAGCATCAGAGAAACCCAGGCCGTTGTCTGCGGTCAGACTGGCTACACAATCTTGGAATTGATCGGCTGAGGTTTCCTGGGGAACATGGGCTGTCTTCAGAAACCTTATCAATGCTTTGGCATGAGCCTCAGAATAAAGCAACAATGCTAACATGGAGATCTTCGAGGGGGTTTGCCCCAGTTGCTCCACCACGTCATAATCACTCTTCTTAATTATCTTCAGAATCTCCTCCATTTCTTTCTTAGAGGTTTCGGGGATAACCAATGGCTGAGCCCTCGTCCTGACGAGCTCATCTTGGATCCCTTTCCCCTTATCAGCAGAAGTAGGAGGGACAACCACAGGAGTAACAACTTCTTCAATTAACGGAGTTCTTGCAGAAAGTTTTATCGGTGCAGGAGTAACTTTGGCATCGGCTGAGGGTCCAAAGACTGCCTTTGGAGGGGAAATCTCTGGAGAAAATATTCTCCCACTTCGGGTGATCTTGCTTGTGTCGGCAATGTTTCCAATGTCGGCATCTTCTTTATCAGAGTTTTCCTCGGTTATCTCAACTTGTTTAACACCATGGTAGTAGATTTCTCCACCGTAATTCCATGGTATTGATTTTTCAGAAATGTAGGGGACAGGCCCTGGCATAGTTATTTTCAAGGGAACAATCTTTGTAGAGGATGTAATCTTAACAGGCTTTTTGACGGCCTTGGAAAGATTGGTGGAAATGGTGATTATTGAAACATCTTCGATAAGGGTTGGAATAGCAGGAATCTTTTCAAATAGAATTTGTTGACTGTCCATCAGGCCTTGGACGCCCTTTTTTAGCAACAGACAGTCGACTGGTAGAGAGGAACAACCGTAGCAATCTTCTTTGCATCCTGGGAAAATCCCAGCCTTCAACAGATTTAGCTTGATCGTCAACAGTGGAGTCACCAGGTCATTAACATCAGAAACATACAGATCTTCTTCAATAGCATGGACATTTTGACCATGCTTCGGCATCGGAGCGGATATTACGTTTGGCTTCTCTGGAGCATCGAATTCAACCTCTTTTGCATCTATCAAGTCTTGAATTTTATTCTTTAGCGCCCAACAATTGTTGGTGTCATGTCTGGCGCTATCAGAATGGTAGGCACATTTAGCATTGGCATGATAGTATGGAGATGTGGTGTTAGGGTTTTTCGGTGCCTCCTTTAAACCAGTCAGATTCAACTTCAACAAATGTGGAAGAACTTGCGCAGGTGTCATATTGATGCGGGTGAACTGCCGTTGTGGCCGCTCTACCCGTTGCTGATTTGGTCTGGAATGATTGCCACGAGGCTGATCATTTGATGAGTTTTGGATCATCACCGCCCCCACAGTCGGCCAGCGCTCAGTTCTTCCCACTCCTCTATGAGAGTACACAACAGTCGTTTCCTTCTTCGCCGGAAATGATTTTTTAACAGTTGTAGATGCAAAGGCATCCTTTTGAATCTTCCCATTCTTAATACCGGCTTCCACTCGCTCGCCAGTCAGAATTAATTCGGTAAACCCTGCGGAAGAGCTCCCGATTAAGTGGTTGAAGAATGGGCCAGATAGGGTCCCTAGGAACATATCAACTAGTTCTCTATCAGAAAGAGGTGGTTGCACTCTCCCGGCCAGATCGCGCCATTTTTGGGCGTATTCCTTGAATCCCTCATTTGAGGCCATCCCCATACTCTGTAGCTGAGTGCGGGTTGGTGCCAAATCAGAGTTATATTGATATTGGCGATAAAAGGCAGCTGCCAAGTCTTCCCAACTATGTATCTCCGACCTCTCAAGCTTGTAAAACCAGTCTAGCTGGGTACCAGACAGGCTATCCTGAAAGAAGTGTACCCAAAGGTTTCTGTCGGATGTATGAGGTTGAATCCTTCAGACGTGTGACCTTAAGTGCATCTTTGGGCAAGACAGCCCGTCATACTTTGCAAAAATTGGCACTTTAAACTTTGGAGGGATCACAATTCCAGCAATTAATCCCAGATCTTCGAAATCTAACCCGGGAACCCTTTGTAGCTCCATAGCTGCCAGTCTATCCTCGAGGTTTTTGTATTTGTCGTCGGCTGGCGGATATTGTTGCTCTGAGTAGTCTTCATCTTCCTCAACCTCTTCCTCTTCAGCTTCGGACTCAGAAGGTAGTGCAGCTCCTTTTCCCTTACTGGTTTCCTCCTCAGATGCAGAGGGAAATTCAAGAACTCTTCTAGCTTCATTCTCAAACCTTCTTCCCAGTGTCGCTACCCCGACTCTTTTCTTCTTCTTTTTCACTTTTTCCTGCTCTTTGTTCCCAAGCAGTGTTTTTAGATCCTCCTGACCCTTTGCCAAGGTCATTAGAAGTTTTTGAAACTGTGAGTTTTGTGCCTGCAGATCTTTGACCGTCTGTTCGAGATCCATCTTACTGAAATAAACAGCAGAGAGATAAGGAAACCTGGTGTGAAGACCTGTTTATGCATATGATGAATGATATGTTTATCAATCTAATGCATTCAAGTATTTAGACATTCAAATTTGTTGCAAACAAAAAGAACACACGTCATATTAATAAGAAGAGATTTGTCAGTACATAAATGCCCCATGGGCCAAATATTACAAAAACTCCTTAAGGTAAAAAGACGTTGCGCATCCTTTTTGGTGCGATGTAAGTGTTGAGGGTCTCCTCCTCGTGAAGTCGGCGGGTAAGCTCCAAAACCTTCTTCTCACTGGCGTAGAAGCTGGCTTCAAAAGTATTTTGTTCCTCCTTGAGTTGGATCCAACTCTTCTGCAACTCCTCCCATGATGTTGGCATGTCAGGATGTAGGATGGTGTATGGAACCTCTCCTTCCTTAACAGGCTCTTTGATCAAAGGGAGAATGTGAGGGTAAGGCATCATAAGACTCTGGGCGCGGGCTCGCACCCACTTGAGATAAGGCTCAAGAGGGATGGAGTTCTTGTGCCCCAGTGTCTTAGTATCTACCTTGTTAGGCATCCTCCAAGCTCTGATGAATCTTTGGCGAAGTCCTTGCGCATCGTTGTCGAAGTCAAAAACTAGGTCGGGAATCAGCATGTCATGAGGGTCATCCCTCCGTGCATATCCAAATTGTCTCAAAGCTAGACAAGGGTTGTAGGTAATGCCCACCCTAATGCCAAGTAATAGAACATTAGGAAACTCTCCACAGCGATCGATGATGATGACATTTTCTCTGGACCGAGAACACCAATGTACATCAGAATGTGTGAGGGTCATCAACCGTTGTGACCACCTTAAGCCTTGGTCATTCTTCAAAACAGATTGTGGAAGGTGCGAAATAAACCACCTTGTAAGGAGAGGAGTACAGCACATGAGAACACCCCTCTTTCTCATTGTTCGTGTGTAAAATGAGTGGAGGATGTCCCCAAGCAATGTAGGTATGGGATTCCTGGATAGGAAAATCTTGACGGCGTTGACATCTATAAGCTGGTCAGGATTTGGGAACAAGACCATCCCATAAATGAGGAGTGCCACAATTTCTTCGAAGGCTTGTAGATCCAAAGAATTCCAACACTTTTGTGCCTTCTCAAACAAGAATTTTGCCAAGAAGCCTTTGACACCACTTCTAGTCTCCCAATGCCCCTTAATGTCAGATGGTTACAAGTGTAGTGCTTGAGCAACATCTTCAGGATTTGGTTCTTTTTCCGTACCGTTGTAGGGTAGTTGATTAAGAATAGGAATTCTCAGGAGTTGAGAAAATTCCCCCAAAGTGGGCACCAATTGGTAGTCGGGGAATGTGAAACAGTGGTGAAGGGGGTCAAAGAACTGGAACAGCACTTTCACCATGTCCTCCTCAATGCTGGTGTTGACTAGGCTGAGCAGTCTACCATGTCTTTCACTGAAGGGAGAGCTTTCTGGAATTCTGGATGTGAGCTCCTTGAGTTGAGGAGGGATTCTCACAAGGTTGACTTGGATAGTTTTCCTGCGAAGAATTTCCATGACCTACAAAACAAGAACAAAGATGAAGATCTAAACCCTTGAAATGGTTAGTGGATGCATATGATGCTTTATGATGTCCATGATGTATGCACAAACATATGTACAAGTAAGTCACACAAAACCCTAGTTTCAGGCTTGCATGGGTTTTCATAGGTAAGTACCCTCTTGAGTGTAGTTGGCTTAAAAACCTGTCCTATAAATAGTAACCGGGTTCTAAGGAGCTCAATATCATTGGGTTGTTTTCCATGTTCATTGTTTTGGTTTAGCCACTTAACTAGCGACCAAAATATTCCAAGAAAACAACCCTCAATAAGTGTAGTATCGAGTATCTACCAACTTCGGACTGCACCAAAGCCGGTCATCTCACTACCCCTAATAAAAGGCCAAGATGGTCAAGTAAGGTTCTAGGTCATTAGTGCTTAGTGACATCACTCAGCGGCCCCGTACTCTCCTTGATTGAACTCAAGGGTTACCAGTACTCACAAATATGTCGCACTAATATAGCTATTGCTTCAACCGTGTCGGTATACCCCGCACAGTTTCCACAACATATTTGCTATCTATGAATGTTTCCCCAAATCCGGGTGTAGGATTTCAAACCCAAACAAGAGAACCAAGATGTAAAGCAATCAAAGCAAACAATTAGTCATGCAAAGGGGTGATCTAAGCCCTAAGGTTACTCCACTTTTAAATTTTCCCCAGCAGAGTCGCCAGTTCTGTGGTACGGTGGGAGAACTGACTTGGATTTTGCGTTTGTTTTCGCAAATGTTTCGGTCTAGCAAGAGTCGCCACCGACTTTTTATTTTATCCTAAAGGAAAGGTTAAAAAGCACAGGAAAAACCTTTGATATGTTTCGTGGGTTCGGGGAGTAGATTATAGAAAGGGAAGGTATTAGCACCCTTTCTATCCATGGTTATCCATGGGCTCTTAGTTACTTGCTTAGATCACTTGCTTTGCATTTTCAATTGTTTTAAATGGTGCTTTGTGTGTGTGTTTGAAAGATGTTTTGAAAAGAGGCCATTGTTGTGGCAACCTTTGTAATGATTCTTGTTTGAATGTATACAAAGGTGTTTGTCTTTTTGAAAGGTTTTCAATATTTTGAAAGTTGTTTTGAAATTGTGTTGTGGAGTGTGTTTTGAAAAATAACAAGGATGTTTTGCAAGATTTTTTGATCAAGTAACTAAGAGTTGTCTACCCTATTTTACTCAAAGATCTTTCTTTTTTTTTTAACCCTCTTAACAATATCGTTCCACCATTGTATTTGGTGGACAATCTTGTGTTAGGATGTAAACGGGACGGGCGCGGGTCATCGTATAGACCATGATAGCAATTTTGCAAAGTATCTTAGCATTTTTTGAGGGACTAAGATCATTTTTGTAAGGCAACTTTGGATAGCGTCATCGAGGGACTATGATCTTTTGATTTTGTTTGTTTTACCAAGATACTATGCATGCGTAACATGGCCCTTTTTTTGAAGGCAACAAGTGGATGTAATCCTAGGGATGTTTGTGTGCAAGTGTGCTTCATTGCATACAAGAGTTTATCTTTGAATTAGGATTTTCTATTTCATTGATTTTATCTTGCCATACACACCCTAATTACTAGCATTTATTTGAAAGCAATAAAAAGCAAGAATATAAAATCCTACGCTATTACAACAATTAGGGGGTGGGGATACATATTTGTACATGGGGTGGTTCAACGAGAAAAATAGACAAGAAAAGAAAATAACAAAAACAAGATAGGGAGAAAGAGAGAGGGAGCCAGCGTGCTGCTGAGAGGTCGTCAGAAGTTCTGACTCAGGCCCGCTGGCAGATGATCAACCTTTTGGTTAAACTGTATGAGTCAGAACTTCTGACTCTTGCACCTACAAAACAGAAACCTTTTAGTGGGGAAATCAGAAGTTCTGACCCCCCTGCGCTGCAAGACAAAAGTTTGTTAGTGGGGAAGTCAGAAGTTCTGATCCTGCTGGAAATATAATAATTCTCAGAAGTTCTGATATTATTGACAGCAAAACAGGCTTCAGATGTGCTAACGTCAAAGTCAGCACTTGGCTTCTCCCTGTGCTAATCAGAACATCTACAAATTTGTTATTTTTCCACCAAACAGAAAACATGTTTGGAGCAGCTCCAACAAATGTCAAAGTGTTTCAGAGGACAGAACCAACAGGGTCACAGGCAGGTTCTAGGCTGACTCAAAACGTTCTGAGGTATGAAAATCCTCAGAACACAAACAGCAACAACATGATATTTACATTATGTTTTTTTGAGCATGCAAAGCTGATGATGTTTAGCAGCGTGATGAAGGTCAGCAGGTGCTTACCTGGCTGTTGGAAAAGTTTGTGAATGAGAGCTAGCTTTTGGCTCTGATGGTGTTCTGGACAGGTTCTTTTTTGAAAGGGGTAGTGTGATCGGTGGATCTGGAACTGACTGTTTAACGCTGGTTCACGAAATGTCGCGGAAGCAAGAGTCGCCACCGTCTTTTATTTTCTCCAAATGGAAAGGACAAAAGCACAGAAAAATTCCTTATAGAGATTGCTCTCGGTTCGGGAGCTAGATTTATAGAAAGGGAAGGTGTTAGCACCCTTTCTATCCATGGTTATCCATGGGCTCTTAGATACTTGATCATTTGTGTTTTCAAAATTGTTTGTTTGCTTTTCAACTGTGGGTTTAAAAAAAGTTTCTTTGAAAATTTCAGTTCGACTCTTGTATCAGTCCTCAAGAGTGTTTGAAAAGTTGTTTTGAAATCTTTTTGAAAAGTGTCGGTGTGAAAAAGAAGTTTTGATTTGTTTTGAGTTAGAGCAAGTATCTATGAGTCGTCTACCTACCCTAAGGAATTCGTCTGTGTAAATGTCCTTAAAGTAGTGCCATCCCACCATTGAGAGGTAGGTAGCACCACCGTTGGAGGTGTTCGGGTCAATTCGGGTTTTGGGACAGTATGGTCACCGAGCAACGGTAAGATACCTTAGGAGCTACCCTTATGCCATTGATCTTTTATTCCGAGGCAACTATTCCGAGGCAACTTGTTTTGAGGCAACCAGATCAATGGGACATAAGGACTCGCTAAGACGTCCTATAGTCGACGACCACGTTTCGAGGGACAAGGCAACAGTGTGGCCACCGGAGCAATAGGAAGACACCTTAGAAGCTACCCTCATGCCATGTTCATGGACATGAGGACTTACTAAAACATCCTCTACTCGACGACCACTTTTCGAGGGGCAAGGCAACAATGAGGCGTACCCTAGGGGTGGTGTGTGATTTGTGTGTTGTTTTCAGATATTTTTGTCTTGTTCATGTATTGGTGATCTACGCTTTGTTTTTATTTTTGACATTCATTCTTTCATGCAAGTTATTAACAGTTAAAAAGTGCGGAATTAAAAAGTCCTACGCTATTACAACGGCGCGGGTCTACATCGCCAAATAAATCCAAGACCCGATTTGAAATAAAATAAAAATGCGGAAAGATAAATGTCTAATTAAGCTATTACACGGCTTTGGGATAAATACATTATATTTACAAAAAGAAATAAAAATAAAATGCAAGAAGAAGTAAAGTCGGGAATGCGAGGGCGTTGGGCCCTTTTAAAGAAACTAAATTAAAATTGTGAAATTAATTGGATTTAAATAAAAGAAAGAATTATTTTTTGGTATTTTTTTGTATTTTATGAAATTAAGAGAATTAATTAAACCTAATTCTACTATTTTTAATTTATTAAGAAAAATGTTTAGATTTAACCTAGTTTTAACCTAATTATTTAATAGCAAATTTATTTACAAAATAAATAATTAATTATTAAATATGGTGAAAAGAAAAGAAAAAGGATAAAAGTATTTAAAACCCTAATTCTACATTTTTTTTAGTTTATTAAGAAAAATATTAGAATTAAACCTAGAATTAAAAAAACTAAATTAATTAATAAAGTTTATTTACAAAAACATTTAAATAAAATATATCTATATTTTTTTGTCTTTCTGATTTTTATTATTTTTTATGTTAAAGAAAAAATTAATTTAAAGAAATAAACTAAAACTAAATAAAATAAATAAAATAGAAAAAATAAAGAGAATGAAAAAAAGCAAACCAATGGGGGGTGTTGACCCCAATTTGGAGGTTATGTTGTGAGTAATTAGGCCCAATTATTGGAGGCCTGGTTGACTTTTGGTGGTCACGTGTGGCTCCATTGACCAATGCATAGGGTGTTCTTCAGATCATGACCATTGGTTTGATCTTTATGTACAGATGGCAAGCACAGGTATGGAGGCCTATGATACTCCCTTGAGAACATGCTGCATAGAATTATGTTAGCAAGAAAAATATTGAAATAACATGGGGGACCTGGGGATCGAACCCAGGTCCCAAGGCTTGCCAGCACTACGTTCCACCAACTGAGCCGCTTTGTAACTTTGTAATAATAATGGATAACAATTAATATATAAAAAACAAACACGCTAATGCTATTAATCAAAAAAAACGCGCTGAAGTTTGAATGGCCCTATCACATTGAGACAAATCACCTTCTTCTCCACTCGTTCGTTTTGACCTGAAACAAAAGAGAAAGGATAGCGGGGGTTTTAAACCCCCACTAAATGGTGCATGTAAAAATAGCGATTAGGCCGTCGTTGCTCATAAATTGAGCGCGACATGTGTAATGGATTCGTATGAAGGTCGTGAGTTCAGTGGTCCAGGTCTTGTTGGCCAATTTTTCTGGACAAGAGAAACCCCAATTCTACAGCCTTGAAACCCTAGCGACCTCCAATGGTGGATTCATGTATAGGGCACGAAAACTTAATTGAATGGCATGGTTAGCTTCAGAATGATTGAATTAGTACAAATCAACAAGAAAAAAGCAAGAATGATGCGTATAAATTGAAACACGAATATAAAAAATATTGAGAACAGGACTGCTTCGTGTTACCAATTCTTCGCGTTAGAAGCTGTGATTTTGATCCAGAAACTTTCCTTGTGGCCTTGGCAAGCGATTGGAATAGTTATCTTGCCTTGAAACCAACTCTAAAGGCGTTTTCAGTTTTCAATTTTTTCACAAAAAATGCCAAGTTTGTTCTTAGGTTTGGGCGCAACTTCCAGGTTGTGTGCACTAGGGTTGTGATCAGCTTAAGTATGCCAATGGATTAGGGTAGAAATTTGAGTCAAGAGATCAATGTTTTGATGAATCAAATATTTGATCTTTAATGAAATATTTTCAAATCTTTTCCATGTGTTTTTGATACCAATCATGGCCAAACCTTTCCAAATTGGGTGTGCACGAATCTTGAGTAACCAATGAGAGCATATGCTGCATAAAAAGATTCAAACACATTTGTTTAGTATTTTTTCATATTTTATTTAATTAAATGAATTAATGGTGATTAAAAATTCAAATAAATAATAAAAATGATGAAATAAATCCCCTTTGGGTCAAATGGTCGTGTATAGACTTTGGATAATGATTCTTGGAAGAAAATGTGGCCCATTAGCAATTTTGAGGCATTTGAAGCAAAGTTGTCTTTTCAAAATTCCCAAAAATTTCCCAACTTCCACAAGGCATACCTTGCTCAATTTTTAAGCTTTGATCATGTTCTTGGAAATTTTAGAAAGGTCTTGAAGTCCTCTAACCAATGCCTTTGGTCCCATGTCATTTTGATTTACCCATCTCAAGTTATGGTCTTTGACTTAAAGTGCCTTTTTGTTGACTTTTGAAAATGACCTATAATGTTGAAATTGATAACTTTTTGTGAGAGCCTTTCTTGGACTTGAAGTGTGAAGAGGAGTTGTAGGAAATATCTTTCTCTTCAAAATGAGCTTTGGATGGAATTTTTCTGACAAACCATGTGGAAGTTATGCCTTGGTCAAGTTACAGTTGACTTTTTCAACTGTCCAAATATGGAAACTTTTGCATCTTGAGACTTTTTGAGCCATGCCTTGAGAATCATGATCAAGAATTGATCAAATGATGTTTGTGGCTTCAAAATAAGATGTTGATAAAAAATTTGGACTTTTGACTGCCAAATGACCATTTTGCCCCTGTAGTTGACTGCTGAGCAATTAGGGTTTTTGACTGTGCAATTTTGTGCTGTGAGTCTTGAAACTTGACATGAGGATGCTTGACAATGTTTATAGGCATGTGGGACTTGTTTGGACCCTTGGAAACTTCAACTTCTTTGCCAGAACCAAAACCCTAGTTTTTGACTGTTAGGAGGCCCTTGAACTGTGCAACCCTTGGGAAGATTTTGAAGCATGCTCTTTGCAAATCTTGAAGAATATGGGAGGGCAAATTTTGGGGTACAATAGGTAGATAAAGGTGTATGTGTATGTATGGTCAGAGGTTGAAAGGGTGTTCTTTAGGCACAAAGAAAACTGGGTATTGATGAAGTTTGAAGGTAAGAAATTCAAAGTTATGAAACACTGGAGATTTTGGCAGAGTTTCACAACACTTTCTTGCTAAAGATTTCTGTTTCTCTTCTAGAAATTTTCTGTTTTTTTTTTGGACGCCCCCTTCCAGTGGACAATGGTTCTCTATTTATAGGCAAAACTCTTGTGGATTTCTTGAACATTAAAGGCGCCAACAGAGGTTGAATTGTTCTTTGAAAGAAATTCCTGGGAAGTTGTGATAACAGATAGCCTTTCAGCCTAGGCTGGAACAGCAGGCATGGATTGGGGAGAAGTGACCTCTTAGGTGGACGGTGGCGCGTAGACCCATGCATGAACCTGCATAAAGGCGTTTACCAAGCCACACGTGAAGGGACTACTTGGATGAATGTTCAGGAGTGGTTGGGAGCATTAATGAGCATTAAATAGTGATGAGACTTATCAACACCAATATTCTGGTAATAGAAACAAAACTTTGAACCAGCAGTTCTGTTTTACCAAAAACAACGTAAACCATGCTCTGGTCTTGGCCCCCTGTTGTCTTAGCAAATTCTGGGGATTCTCCTGACCTTCTGACACGTTCCCTGGATTTGCTTCTGGAAATCCTGGACTTAGAGATTCTGTTATCAGTGTAACACCCACTCTTCTGACCCTTTCATCTTCTGATTTCAGCCTGTTCTGAAGGAGCCTTCAGACTTCCTTGCTTCTTTTGCATTCCTTTAGCAAACTCTGGCTGAACTTGCGTAATTGCTGAAAGAGTTATGTTCTGTTTGAGGCTTACGTGTTGAACCACGTTTGCAACTTCTGACTGAGTTGATGTAGCTGCTGAAGAGCCAACTTCTGACTGTGTTGAGCCAAGCTTGCAACTTCTGACCGTTTCTATCTGGAGTTTGGTCCAGAAGTTTTGAAGCGCTAATTTCTTCTTAAACACCCATTTTTTAGAGAAAAATTCTAAATGTTTAGAATTTAATTTTTCTCAAGATAAAAGCGTTGCCTTTAGAGCTTGTGTGATCATTTTGCTCTTGTAAATGGTTTGCTTGGGCAAAATTGACAATTCAGGACTTGGATTTGTTTCAGAGGGACTCTGAGAATCCAAGATGATTTCCTGAAGAAAGAGAGGGAAAATTTTGGGGTACAACATGTACAATTACCCTTTTGCCCTCATGTCTATATTGAACACAAGGCATACATTGTGTCACCCTTGTCCAGTTCAATATTGGGCCCTTAGAAATTTATCCTGTTATGCAGGATGAGCAAATTCCATCTAGGTCACTCATGTCCCTTAGCATGCTTTGTGAAGTACCCATCAACCGTCTTTATAGTCATCCAGTTACGGATGACGTTTGATCAGCAATAAAGTACTTGACTCTACATCTAGGGTCCATAGTGGTTTCAGGTCGAAGGGTGGTATACACCATTATCATCATGAGAATAACTTATGACACTTTGCATAACATTCTATGTAGTATTCTCATAGAGGGTCAATCCAGTATAAATATTACTCCTAATATTCATACCTATGTCAAGACTTGATAACTCCTTATCTATGATCCATGAGATGTGATCATCAATCTATCTTCATAATAATCGTAATGCTTTAATGTTATCCCACTTCACATTAAAGCTTGACTACGGATACTTTAAGAATAGTGTCTTATGTTTAATGGGATCTCATGATTAAGTCACACTTAACATTTCATTAAACCAATAAACCATTCTAGGGACTTTATTATTTTGGAAAGCAAACATAATAAAGAAATGCCTTTTATTATTAATAAATAATTCGATACAAGTACCAAAAGTATTGGCCTCTAGGGCTTACACCAACAATCTCTCACTAGCACTAGAGCCAATCAGGCATACCCCTAATACCCATAGATCTAGTATGTCCATCATGCTTCAGCTGCGCAAGAGGCTTTGTTAATGGGTCAGCAATATTGTCAAGTGTAGGTACTCTGCATATTTTCAGATCTCCCCGATCGATTATCTCTCGAATGAGATGATAACGCCTAAGTATGTGTTTGGATCGTTGGTGAGATCTAGGCTCCTTAGCTTGTGCGATAGCACCATTGTTATCACAATAGAGATCAATGGGATCCACAATGCTATGGACTATGCCAAGTTCACTAATGAACTTCTTGATCCAAACAACTTCCTTTGCTGCAGTTGAGGCAACAATATACTCAGCCTCGATTGTAGAATCAGTTGCTTTGAACTTTTCCAGCTTACAGCGCCACCATTTAAACAAAACACATAACCAGATTGTGAGCTAAAGTCATCCTTATCTGTCTGGAAGCTAGCATCGGTGTATCCAATTACAGCAAGCTCTTCCTGACCTCCATATATCAAGAATGAATCCTTAGTCCTTCTTAAGTACTTAAGGATATTCTTGACAGCTACCCAATGAGCATCACCAGGATTAGATTGGTACCTACTCGTTGCACTTAAAGAATACGAGACATCTGGTCGAGTACATAGCATGGCATACATGATAGATCCTATTGCAGATGCATATGGAATCTTATCCATGCGATCCCTTTCTTCCTTACTTGAAGGGGATTGTGTTTTTGACAGACACATGCCATGTTGCATAGGTATGAATTCTTTCTTGGAATCATGCATATTAAAGCGTCTCAACACTTTTTCTATGTATGTACTCTGACTTAGGCCAAGCAGGTTTTGTGACCTATCTCTATAGATCCTGATTCCTAATATATAGGCTGCTTCACCTAGGTCCTTCATTGAAAAGCATTTCCCTAACTAAGTCTTCACTTGTTGCAAGGTAGGGACATCGTTTCCAATGAGTAATATGTCATCTACATATAATACCAGGAATACGATCATGCTCCCACTAACCTTCTTGTAGACACAAGTCTCATCTTCATTCTTGATGAATCCATATTGTTTTACTGTTTCATCAAAACGAAGATTCCAGCTTCTGGAAGCTTGCTTCAATCCATAAATTGATCGTTGTAACTTACATATCTTTTGGGCTTCTTCTGGTATGTCAAATCCTTCAGGTTGTGTCATGTACACATCCTCAAGAAGATTCCCATTAAGGAAAGCAGTTTTGACATCCATCTGCCATATTTCATAATCATGATATGCAGCGATAGCAAGTAAAATCCGAACAGATTTAAGCATTGAAACTGGTGAAAGGTTTCATCATAGTCAACCCCATGAATTTGTTTATAGCCTTTTACAACCAGTCTTTCCTTATAGGTATGTACCTTACCATCCATGTCAGTCTTCTTTTTGAATACCCACTTGCATCCTATAGGGTTAACTCCTATAGGAGGCTCTACCAAGGTCCAAACCTGGTTTGTGTACATGGAATCCATTTCAGATTTCATGGCTTCTAGCCACTTCTCGGACTCAGGACCAGTTATGGCCTCTTGGTAGGTCACAGGCTCATCTTGATCCATGAGTAATACATCACCCTGATCACTTATGAGATATCCATATCTCTCAGGTTGTTGACGTATCCTGCTTGACCTACGCTGGTCTTGTTCTACTTGAGCAGGTTATTCTTCCACAACTACTTGTGTTTCCTGCTCTAATTCCTCCATAGGTCTATCAACGCTTTGTGGTTCTTGAATTTCTTCAAGCTCTATTTTCCTCCCACTGATTCTTTTGGAATAAAATCTTTTTCCAGAAAAACTCCAGTTCGAGCGACAAACACTTTGCCCTCAGAAGGATTGTAGAAGTAATACCCTCTTGTTTCTTTAGGATACCCCACAAATAAGCATTTTTCAGATTTGGGCTCAAGCTTAGTTGAAATTTGTCGTTTCACATATACTTCGCAACCCCAAATCTTCATGTAAGACATATGTGGTTTCTTACCACTCCATATCTCATATGGTTTCTTCTCAACCTTTTTGGATGGAACCCGGTTAAGTGTGTAAGCTGCAGTCAATAGTGCATGTCCCCAAAAGGAGTTCGGAAGATCGGCGTGACTCATCATGGATCGGACCATGTCTAACAAGGTTCAATTTCTTCTCTCAGAAACACCATTCCATTGTGGTGTTCCGGGAGGAGTAAGTTGGGATAAAATCTCACATTCCTTTAGATGGTCATCAAACTCTAGGCTTAAATATTCACCGCCTCGATCTGATCGAAGAACTTTAATATTCTTACCTAGTTGGTTTTGTACTTCATTCTTGAATTCCTTGAATTTTTCAAAGTTTCCAGATTTGTGTTTCATTAAATACACATAACCATATCTACTAAAATCATCAGTAAATGTGATGAAGTATTGAAAACCTCCTCTGGCTGGTATGTTCAGTGGTCCACATACATCAGTATGTATGAGGGCCAAAAGATCATTAGCCCTTTCACCTTTTCCTGTGAATGGGGACTTTGTCATCTTTCCAATTAAACAAGATATGCATGTCTCATATGATTCATAATCAAAAGAGTCCAAGAGTCCATCTTTATGGAGTTTGGAAATGTGTTTCTCATTTATGTGGCCTAAGCGACAATGCCAAAGGTAGCTTGGATTTAACTCATTAGGTTTAATCCGTTTAGTATTAATGTTATAAATTGGCATTTCAAGATCAAGGACATATAGTCCATTGTTCATTTGTGCAGAAGCATAGAATATATCATTCAAATAAATAGAGCAACAATTGTTCTTTATTATAAATGAAAAACCAAACTTGTCCAAACAAGAAACGGAAATAATATTCCTACTAATTGCAGGTACATAATAACAGTTCTCTAACTGAATTATTAAACCACTAGGTAAAGTCAAAACATAAGTTCCTACGGCTAAAGCAACAACCTTTGCTCCATTTCCAACTCGTAGGTCAACTTCACCTTTTGCCAAATCTCTACTCCTTTTTAGCCCCTGCACATTAGTACAAATGTGAGAACCGCATCCAGTATCTAATACCCATGATGCAGAAGTAGATAAATTAATTTCAATAACAAAAATACCTGAATTTGAAGTCCCTACTCCATTGTTCTTATCTTCCAGGTACTTTGGGCAGTTTCTCTTCCAATGTCCGGTCTTACCGCAATGGAAGCAAGTGCCCTCCTTTGCTATGCCTCCACTAGGCTTCAAAGCAGGAACAGTAGGTTTAGGCTTGGCAAATTCCTTGCCTTTCCCTTTACCAACCTGCTTGGTAGGCCTCTTGTTCAGCTTCTTTCCATTACTGACCATCAGAATGGACTTCCCTTTTGTCTTCATATTCTGCTCAGCAGTTTTCAACATGCTTAGCAATTCTGGAAGACTCTTATCCATGTCATTCATGTTGAAATTCATGACAAACTGATTAAAGCTATCTGGCAACGATTGCAAGATAAAATCAGTTGCAAGTTCCTTTCCAAGCGGAAACCCTAACCTTTCAAGGTTCTCCACATACCTAATCATTTTGAGTACATGGGGACCTACGGGGTTTCCCTCAGATAACTTGCTGTTAAAAAGGGCCTTTGAAGCCTGAAACCTCTCATTTCTTGCCTGCTCTTGATAGAGCATTTTCAGATGTCTGATCATATCGAACGCTGACATGTTCTCGTGTTGCTTTTGCAACTCCGAGTTCATAGTAGCTAGCATGAGACAAGCGGCTTCATTAGCATCATCAACATGCCTCTTATAAGCATCTCTTTCTGCCTTAGGTGCCGAACTAGGCGGTTCCTCTTCAGGAACAGGTGTCTCCAAGACATACAGCTTCTTATCGTGCTTGAGGACAATCCTCAGATTTCGGTGCCAATCCAGGAAATTTGTCCCAGATAATTTTTCCTTATCTAGGATTGATCGCAAAATATGGTTGTTTGTTGTCATGGTAATCTACAAAAAAAATGAAAATATAAGTATCATTAAAACGACATATTTAATTAGGCCTTTAATCAAATATGCTCCCACTATTTTACTCAAACCAAATGACCCTCATCATTTGATTCGGAAAATCCCGTTGGAAGACTTTCTAGTGGGTCGAGATCCACATTTCACTTCGTTCTAAGTCAGCGTTAGGCTGATTACACAAAACTAGGTTATTTAGGTAGGAACTCCTTCCAATTGTATCTCATACAACTCTCGAATATTTTCAGTTGGGTGAATAACTCCTTATTCTAATTCATCATATGAATCATTCCCAACTCTTGCTTCTAAACATGTATAATCTTATTATAATGTGTTTAGTTAAGTTTGACCCATTGTTTTAGCAGTTGGATATTACAATTATCCCATTGCACCTTACTAATATAGAACATGCACCTCACGTAGGCGAAACCTACATTGTTCGATACTAGTCTTGATGAGTGCTAAAACTTGGAAAGCATGAACTTAATATTTAACTTGAGGGATTTTGTTATTAGTTTGATCTCACCGGCTTAACATGCAATTCGTCTCTCTCATGCATCAACATACAAACACATGCATCAATATACATAAAAGGATACAGTTATGGCCCCTAGCGCAATTGTTCTCCCAAGCCAATGAGAGAACCTAAGCTAACCTAATAACAATCTAAACTTCTCCAAGCAAGATCTCCAAGGTTATCCTCCTTTGATATTGTATTCTTCTCTTTCTTCATAACATTACATTACATAAAAGAAACTCGTTTTACATACGAGGGAGTGAGATGAGAAAAGAAGTTACATCAAGAATTTTAGAGAGAGGCACGACACGCAGGCCGTATTTTACAATCCCAAAACAAAATAAAGGAAAAAAAACTAAGTCCATAACTGATCACCACAAGACAATAATAATAAACACACTTTTATTATTAGTTTAAATTTTGTTAATTAAAAAAAAGGCAAATTAAATTTCGACGATTGATCACACGATTAATCGATGATTGAACAATTCATTTGAAATCGGCGTCATTTTCGCACAACTCTTGTGCATTCACAACCCTAATCGCATAACTCTGCAACAACACAACCCTTATGCTGTCATGAACCCTAATGCAACAGTTTCATGATGTCAAACACATTTCGATTGATAATTCAGTATGATTAATCACATGCCATTGCTTCACCATACTAATGTCGGATTCCGAAGCATATGAACAGTGATCGGTCAAAGGAATAACAATCATCAAGTGTTTGAATGAACGAAACAGAAACAGTATATCCCATATACAATCGTTGCATCAGATTTACTTATATCATATATAAAAGTGATCGATCTTATTTGTGTAACCTATGGACGATCGATGTATCGCTGCTTCACCATACTAATGTCGGATTCCGAAGCATAGTCAACATCAATCATCCAAATCGTACACAACAGATGCCAAATTTAATTACTCGTTTATTATTCAATTCATTCTGGTTTTAATCGAATCAAAACAGAAAATATAGAACATAAACAACTATCAGATCCATGGTTTCGTAAGTGGCTCTGATACCACTGAAGGAAAATTGCGATCAAAAGCGCAGCGGAATTTAAAATTTTCCTTTAGTGATCCTTATGAATGAGCATGGTCAGTGATAGAAATATTTACCTCTTGTGGCGATTCAGACCTTTTGATGTTGTGATCACGAGCGTTGATGAAGAACAACGCCTCTACTTAGTCCACACGAACAGATCGCTTCCGGTCATAATGCTAGCTGATCACGAACGGAAACCTTGAGTGAGAGAGAGAATCAAAAACGAAATTGCATCAAGTGAAATTGCTTCATCACAAGGGATCTATTTATAGAATCACTCGTGTGGGCTATAAGCTAAAAGCCCAATTAAGGCTATAGGCTAAAAGCCCAATTAAGCTTATGGACATCATACCTTATGATGTACCATATATCACTTATCCACGTGGTACCTTACCACTTTCCGTATTACCCTTATGTGCACTGTACCTTACGGTGTTCCTTATTTATTCTATCTCTCATCAACCTGTCCTTATGTGTGTGACCCTGTAGGTTTTCGCGACGTTGGCAATTATATTAAATCACACATTTAATATAATAAACAGTAAGCGATATCTAGCAACACATCACTGTTACCCAAGTCACGAAAATGTCATGTGATCTGACCAAACCTTTTCTGTGATAATATTTGTGCTGTACAATTACCCTTTTGCCCTCATGTCTATATTGAACACAAGGCATACACTGTGTCACCCTTGTCCAGTTCAATATTGGGCCCTTAGACATTTATCCTGTTATGCAGGATGAGCAAATTCCATCTAGGTCACTCATGTCCCTTAGCATGCTTTGTGAAGTACCCAGCAACCGTCTTTATAGTCATCCAGTTACGGATGACGTTTGATCAGCAATAAAGTACTTGACTCTACATCTAGGGTCCATAGTGGTTTCAGGTCGAAGGGTGGTATACACCATTATCATCATGAGAATAACTTATGACACTTTGCATAACATTCTATGTAGTATTCTCATAGCGGGTCAATCCAGTATAAATATTACTCCTAATATTCATACCTATGTCAAGACTTGATAACTCCTTATCTATGATCCATGAGATGTGATCATCAATCTATCTTCATAATAATCTTAATGCTTTAATGTTATCCCACTTCACATTAAAGCTTGACTACGGATACTTTAAGAATAGTGTCTTATGTTTAATGGGATCTCATGATTAAGTCACACTTAACATTTCATTAAACCAATAAACCATTCTAGGGACTTTATTATTTTGGAAAGCAAACATAATAAAGAAATGCCTTTTATTATTAATAAATAATTCGATACAAGTACCAAAAGTATTGGCCTCTAGGGCTTACACCAACATTCAGAACTAGATCCAGCGCATCCCATCTTCTGAGGGTCATCATCTGCTGGATCCACCTGCCAGGATCAGATCCAGTACCCCCATCTTCTGGACCCCATCAGCCAGAACCAGATCTGTTGACAGCAGGCTCACTTGGTTATTTCCATTATTTTTCTTTAAATTTCGTTTCTTTAATTATTCTGTTTTTTTTTCATCAACACCAAAATTATTTTTTTTCTAAAATTAACCAACCAAAAATCACAGAAATAAGACTTATTTGCTTAATAAATGTTTTTTTAAATTATTTTAATTAATTTAAGGAAATTCTAATTTCTTTCACAATTAAAATTAATTAGAACTTAGGATTTTATTTTTTTAATTCAATTATTTCATTATTTTCTTAAATAACAAAAATGAAAAAAAAACATGTTTACTTTAATCAATTACAATTAGGTTTAGTCAAGGGTCAAAACCCTAGTCGCTTCGCATTTAATTCGCCGCACGCTGATTATTTATTTTTGCCAATATTGTTGTAACTGCTCACTGGTATGTAATAGTTTAATTTAGGGCTTTTACTTATCGCTTATTTTTTCGGGTTTTTTGGCTATGTAATTAATCCCCCTCCTCGAAGACTTGTAATAGTGTAGGTTTACTTTCTCGCATTTTAATTCTTGCAAATATTTAACTGTTTAGATGTATGATAGGATTGTATGACAAGAATGCATGACAACTTAATCCAGTTAGAAAACCTAATGTGCAAAGACTAAATAATTGAAAACAGATCACTCACACATATCACTCTTAGGGTATACTCTCACTTCAGTTTCCTTCGGTAAACGATCATTAAGTATAGGGTGTCTTAGTGGTTGCCCTCCTGTCTAAAAAAGGATCAAATGTCCCATTCGAAATGTTGCCTCGGAAATGTTGCCTCGAATATGATCTTTAGACTTTAGGGTTATTACTAAGACGTCCTAACATTGCTTTAGTGATCGTACGTCCCTTATGAATTGAGCCTTACAACTCCAATGACGGTGCTACCTATGTCTCAATAGTAGGATAGCGCTGTCTAAAGGAACAAGAATAGAAACAATCTTTTTCGAGTAGGTAGATGCTAGTAGGTACTTGCTCAAATCAAAACTTTTCACACTTACACTTTTTAAAACAATTTTCAAAACAACTTCGTCACACCTTTGAGGACTGATACAAGGGTTATCACGAAGTAAAACATTTTCGAAAAACAAGCACACACACAAGCAATTTTAAAAGATGAGGAAGTACCTAAGAGCCCATGGAAAACCATGGATAGAAAGGGTGCTAACACATTCCCTTTCTATAATCTACCCCCCGTACTAATAATATCTCAAAAAAGGATTTTTTTTCTGTACTTTTTTCCTTTCCGATTGGATGAAATAAAAGTCGGTGGCGACTCTTGCTTACCGCGACATTTTGTGAACAAAAAACGCAAACCAACATTTCAAAATAGTCGGTTCTGCCACCGTATCACATATGGGTACATACATTGTATGCTCCATATGAAGTTACACTTATCTCAAATTAGATTATTAACTTTATGTTGTACTAACTTTACTTTAATAACATTTATATTTCCGCACTTTATATTTTTCTCTCTTTATTTTTATGCCATTTATCATCCATAACATTTTATTTTCTTTACTTTATGCATTTTTTTTCTTTGCTCACTTGAGCAGTTATCTTCTCTTTGCTCACTTGAGCTTCTTTTTTTTGCTTGTCATAAGACACTTAATAAACAAAAAATCTAAAATTGGTTCTTTAATCCTTGGACTATGGTTACTGTGATACGGTGACAGAACCGATTGTTATACTAGTTTTGTGTTTTGTATTCGCAAATGTACGGTGTTGTACCCCAAAATTTTCCCTCCCATATTCTTTAAGATTTGCCAAGATCAAGCTTCAAAATCTCTCAAGGGTTGCACAGTCCAATTGCCTCCTGACACAGTCAAAATTAGGGTTTTGGTTCTGGCAAAGAAATTGAAGTTTTCAAGGGTCCAAACAAGTCCCACATGCCTATATACATTGTCAAGCATCCATATGTCAAGTTTCAAGACTCACAGCATCAAATTGCACAGTCAAAAACCCTAATTGCTTCACAGTCAACTGCAGGGGCAAAATGGTCATTTGACAGTCAAAAGTCAAAAAAATTGGTCAACATCTCATTTTGAAGCCACAAACATCATTTGATCAATTCTTGATCATGATTCTCAAAGCATGGCTCAAAAAGTCTCAAGATGCAAAAGTTTCTATTTTTGGACAGCTGAAAAAGTCAACTGCAAATTGACCAGGGCATAACTTCTTCATGGTTTATCATAAAAATACCATCCAAAGCTCATTTTTGAATAGAATGACATTTCCTACAACTCATCTTCACACTTCAAGTCCAAGAAATGCTCTCACAAAAAGTTATCAATTTCAACATTATAGGTCATTTTCAAAAGTCAACAAAAAGGCACTTTAAGTCAAAGACTATAACTTGAGATTGGTAAATTAAAATGACATGGGACCAAAGGCATTGGTTAGAGGACTTCAAGACCTTTCCAAAATGTCCAATAACATGATCAAATCTTAAAACTTGAGCAAGATATGCCTTGTAGAAGTTGGGAAATTTTTGGGAATTTTGAAAAGTCAACTTTGCACAAAAGGCTTCAAAAATGCTAATGGGCCACAAATTCTTCCATGAATCATTACCCAAAGGCTATGCACGACCCATTAAGCTAAAAGGGAGTTATTTTCTTATTTTTAATTAATTAATTGAATTTTTAATCTTATTAATTCATTTAATCAAATTTAATTATGAGAAAAATACTAAACAATGGTTTTAAATCTTTTTGGTGCAGCAAATCCTTCCATTATGAGCTAAATATTTCGTGCACCTTCTCAAGGGACAAAATCTTCCAAATTTGGCATGATTGGTATGGAAAAAGATTGAAGAAAAGATGTGGAAAAATCAAATATTGAATCATTAAATCAATGGATCTTTGGGCTTGGTTTTGACCTAATTCTATTCACTTACTTATGCACAAGTTAACCTAAGGCATTGGACACAGAAAGCTGCGCAGGAAACAAAGAACCAAAATTGCATTTTTTTCACAAAAAGTTGGAAACTGTTTTCATACCTAGAGCATAATTCAAAGCTCCAAACGCATTCCAATATATTGCCAAAGCATCCAGGAATCGATTACAATCAAATCCAGGCCTCCATACCCAGAAAAGTGGTAGAACGACATCACACTTTTCTTGAAATTGTTCCTTATCGTGTTTCAATTTACATGCATTTTTCATATGTTTTAAATGTTGATTTACACTAATATGGATGTTCTGAAGCTAATGGTACCCTTGAATTGAACTAAGAACGCCTGTATCAAAAGTTGCCATTAATGCATTTTAGGGTTTCAGAAGCTTTGAATTAGGGGTTCCTTCATATGGAAAAATCAGCCTTTCAAACTGGTACCATTAAATTCGTGACATGAAGACGAATCATTTGACTACCTTGCGCCCTTTTTATATTTGCTTATGTGCTAATCGCTATTTTCATGGTTCCTATTTAGTGGGGGTTTAAAACCCCCGCTATCTGTTTTCTATTTATAGGGACAAAGATGAAGACGAAGCCTATGTGTCCAAACATGACTGGATGGTTCAAATATTGGCGCGTGATTTCTTGCTTTATGCCACTAGCGCTTGTTTTCTATTATATTATTTATGTTCTATTATAATAACAAAGAGACTCAATAGCCTGGATGGTGGATGAGCTGGCTTGCAGGTACTGGGGCCTGGGTTCGATTCCCAGGTCCCCCATATTATTCATAATTTTTTCCTTAACGTGTTCCCATGCATTTTCTATCCAGTGGTTCATCATATGCACACACGCCTAGGCTTGCCACCTATTCATGATGATCCATCTGAAGGCTATAAATGGAGGTCCGTCGTGTACGCTCAGTCAACCACAAGCATGTGATCCTGGAAAGTCAAAAAAGGCTTGGATTGCAGTGGGCCAAATTGCTCCAAAAACCTCCAAATTGGGCCAGATACCCCCTTGTTTGTATTCTATTCTTCTTTCTAATTTTCTTTTCTTTTCAATTCTTTTTAGTTTGTTTTAATTATTTTAGTTAATTCACTCAAAAATAATTTTTACAATAATAAATCAGAAACTACAAAAAATGTTTATTTTTATTAATATTAATTTCTATTAATTTATTTTGTAAATAAATATGTAAATAATTAATTAGTGTAAATTAGGTTTTAAAACTTAAATCTTTTTCTTAACAAATTAAAATATTTAGAAACTAGGGTTGTTAACTTTCCATCATTTTTTTAATAAATAATTTTCTCATTATTATTATTATTAATTATTAAATATTTTTGTAAATAAACATGTACATTAAATATTTAGTAAATTAGGTTAAACTTGAATATTTTTTCATTAATAATTAAAAACAACTTAGAATTAGGGTTTCTCTTCAATTTTAATTTCTTTATTTCATAAAATACAAAAAACCTAAAAAACACTTCTTTTCTTTTATTAAATAATTAATTAGCTTTCTTATTTCAATTTAATTCCAAAAGGGTACAACGCCCTCGAACGTTCTATTTCTATTCTCTCGCGCATTTATTTTATTTTCTGGTGAATATTATGTAATTGCTCAAGCCTTGTAATAGTAATTAGGAATTTATTTACTTTCCGCATTTTTAGTCAAAACGGGTCTTTGTTAATTTGGCGATGTATAGACCCGCGCCTTGTAATAGCGTAGGATTTTACTTTCCGCACTTATAAACTGCTAACTTGCATGAAAGAATGAATGACTAATTAAAAACAATGCGTAGCTCATAAATGACATGTTCAAAGATAAACTTAACATGAAAACAACACACAAATTCACACACCACTCTTAGGGTACGCCTCACTGTTGCCTTGCCCTCGAAACGTGGTCATCGAGTATAGGACGTCTTAGTAAGTCCTTATGTCCATTGATCCCGTTGCCTCAAAACAAGTTGCCTCGAAACGGTTGCCTCGGAATAGTTGCCTCGAAACGGTTGCCTCGGACTAAAAAAGGATCAATGGCATAAGGGTAGCTTCTAAGGTGTCCTACGGTTGCTCTGGTGACCACACTGTCCCTAAACTCGAATTGACCCGAACATCTCCAACGGTGGTGCTACCTATCTCTCAATGGTGGGATGGAACTACCTTAAGGACTTTTACACAGCCTAATTCCTTAGGGTAGGTGGATGACTCATAGATACTTGCTCTAATTCAAAACAAATCAAAACTCTTTTCACACCGACACTTTTCAAAAAGCTTTCAAAACAATTTTTCAAACACTCTTGAGGACTGATACAAGAGTCGATCTGAAATCTTTAAACGAAACTTTTTTCAAACCCACTCACACTTTGAAAAGCAAACACTTTTGAAAACACAAATGAGCAAGTATCTAAGAGACCATGGATAACCATGGATAGAAAGGGTTCTAACACCTTCCCTTTCTATAAATCTACCTCCCGAACCGAGAAATTATCTCATAAGGAATTTTGTTGTGCTTTTGTCCTGTCCATGTTGGAGAAAATAAAAGACGGTGGCAACTCTTGCTTCCAAGACATTTCGCGAACCAGCATTAAACAGTCAGTTCCATATCCACCGATCACATACGGTAAGCAAGAGTCGTCACTGACTTTTCTTTTATCCAACAAAGGAAAAGGTGAAAAGAACAGAAAAAGACCTTTTTCAAGAAAACAACATTTGTCACACAGTGGGGCACATTCTGTTACAAGGTGATGCCATTCGGACTAAAGAACATTGGGGCAACCTATCATCGTGCCATGGTAGCTCTATTTCACGACATGATACATCACGAAATAGAGGTCCACATGGACGATATGATAGCTAGATCTCAAACAGAAGAAGAGCATCTTGATCACTTACAAAAACTGTTTGAGATACTGAAGAAGTACAAGCTGAGGTTGAATCCAAACAAATGCACATTTGGGGTACGGTCTTGTAAACTCTTAGGCTTTATCGTCAGCAACAAGGGTATCGAGGTCGATCCTGCCAAAGTTAAAGCAATACAAGAGATGCCTGCTCCTCATACTGAAAAGGAAGCCAGAGGATTCTTGGGGCGTTTGAACTATATTGCCAGATTCATCTCTCACCTGACAGCTACTTGTGAACCAATCTTCAAACTGTTGAAGAAAGATCAAGTAGTCAAGTGGAATGATGAGTGCCAATTTGCTTTTGACAAAATCAAAGAATACTTGCAAGAGCCTCTTATGTTGATGCCACCAGTTGAGGGAAGACCACTGGTCATGTATCTGACTGTTTTAGAAAACTCAATGGGGTGTGTATTGGGGTAGCATGACGAGTCTGGCCGAAAAGAGCACGCTATTTACTACCTGAGCAAAAAGTTTACCGACTGTGAAACCAGATATTCACTACTCGAGAAAACTTGTTGGGCTTTGGCATGGGCTGCTCGCCGGCTGAGACAGTATATGCTGACTCATACTACCTTGTTGATATCTAAAATGGATCCTATAAAATACATCTTCAAGAAGCCTGCTCTTTCTAGGAGAATAGCGAGATGGAAGATGATCCTGACAGAATATGACATACATTATACTACCCAGAAAGCTATAAAGGGCAGTGTATTATCTGACCACCTTGCTCACCAAGCTGTAAAAGACTACCAGTCCATGAAGTTTGAATTCCCAGATGAAGACATCATGATATTAGACAACTGTGAAGAATCTAGACCATATGACGGACCTAAACAAGGATCCCGATGGACCCTGTTCTTTGATGGAGCCTCCAATACACTCGGCAATGGTATTTGTGTTATACTCATATCTCCGGAAGGGTGTCATACTCCCTTTACTGCCAGACTTTGCTTCAATTGTACAAACAACATGGCGGAATATGAAGCGTGCATCTTCGGTCTCAGAGCTGCCATAGACTTGGGGATCAAATCCTTGGATGTATTTGGAGATTCAACTTTGGTTATCAGCCAGATCAAAGGGGAATGGGACACAAAACACCCTAACCTTATTCCTTACAAAGAACATGTTTTGACATTGCTACCACATTTTGAGAAGATTACCTTCGAGCATTTCCCGCGAGAAGAAAATCAGCTAGTAGACGCACTAGCCACAATGTCATCTATGTTTAAACTTAATTGGGATAATGAGGCTCCCCGGATCACCATCGAACGAATGGATGAACCAACACACTGTCACGAGATTAATACTAAAAAAGTAGTGGACCATCCTTGGTTTCACGAAGTCAAGAGATATCTCGAGGCTCAAGAATATCCAGAAGGAGCTTCAATCAATGATAAGAAGTTCTTAAGGAGATTTTCTGCTAAGTTCTTCCTTAGTAATGGCATCCTGTACAAACGCAATCATGACTTTGTGCTACTTTGGTGCGTAGATAAGGTTGAAGCTGAAAGGATCATGGCTGAATTGCACGAAGGCACTTTTGGTACCCATTCCAGCGGGCACACGATGACAAAGAAAATCCTACAGGCAGGCTATTACTGGTCGACCATGGAAGCAGATTGCTATCTGTTGTACCCCAAAATTTTCCCTCCCATATTCCTCAAAACATTGCAAGAAAAATCTCCAAGTTGCTCAAGATAGCTCAAGAGTTGGTCAGACAAGCTCTCTCCTAAGGCAGTCTACCCCAAATTAGGGTTTTGTGTTGCATCAAGATCCTTGAGTCCAAGTGACCTCAAATTCTCCCTAATGTCCTAATATGTTCTCAAGATCATCCATGCCAAGTTTCAAGCCTTGCAGAGGAAGTTTGCTCAGTCAATTGCTCAAAAGGTCCAAAAATCGACTATGATAGGGCAAAAGTCAACTGTGACCCAAATACAGTCAAACTTCAAGATTTTTTGTCAACATTCTCATTTTGAAGGATATTTCATCATTTGATCAAGGGTTGATCATGATTCATCAAGGATTGCTCAAAATTCATCAAGATTCAAAAATTGTTAAATTAGGGTTTGGTAGGAAAAGTCAACTCAACTTTGACCAAGCATAACTTTCTCATACTTTATGAGAATGGGCCCATCCAAAGCTCATTTTTAAGAATATGCAATTCCCTACAATCCATCTTCATATCCCAAGTTCAAAAAATGCACTCACAAGAAGTTATGAATTTGGACATTATAGGTCATTTTGAAAAGTCAACAAAAACACCTTTTTTGCCAAAGCTTATAACTTGAGCATGGAATATCAAAATGAGATTCTACCAAAAGGGTTGGTTAGAGGACATCTAAATATTTCTAAAAATTCCAAGAACACTTCCAAAAGTTCAAAATTGAAGAAGTTATGCATTGTTGAAGTTGGACTTTTTTGCAAAATTGCCAAAAGTTAACTATCCCCAAAACTTCAAATTTTGCCAAATGGGACCATTCTTTTCCACTTGAATTGAGTTTGCATTATTTCCCACGTGCTCTAACATCAGCCATGTGTCCACATCACATTTTTATTATTTAATTTGATTTTTATTTGAATTAATTTATTTTAAATCAAATAAAATCATATAAAATCTAAAAGTTTTGATAACACATGATCTTTTGGCTATTTCAGGCTCCAAATACAACAATAATTATCATCAAATTCGTATCAAATCAAATCATGTGCAAAAAGATTGGAATTAGGCAAATTTGGCAAGTTTGTAAATGGAGATCAAATCAAATATGCAAGCATTGATAAGGCAAGATTTGGACCAATTTTATTAACCTAATGCACTGAGTGATACATAAGAAAGTTGAAGGACACAAAAATAAGGGTTGAAAATCGTGGGAAGAGGCAGAACAAGAATTGAAAAAATCACAAAAAAGCTTGAGGTCGAAATCCAGGTTAGAGGCATTTTCAGAGGTCGAGACTTGTTCTAATTGATTCCTGGCCATTCACACAGGCTACCTGGATCCAAGTGTTTACCGTGAAAAATGGTAAATAATCGCTGATCTTCCAAAAGGTAACTTATTTGGTGACTCGCAGGATCGATCAGATTGATCCTAAGACATGGCTGATTTTTATCGTTTAAATGCTTTAAAATAGAGAGTTTCGACTAATCCTAATGGTGATTAACGCAAGTAAGGTAGAGACACTTTAAGTAAATTGCATGGAGAAAAGCTTGATAAAGTAAATAAAAGCATTAAAGGCTTGTTAAATAAATGACTTCGACTGAGATAAATAAGTGAAAGCGATAAATTGCTTGAATGTAAAAGATTTCGATTAAGGTAAATGGTGTTTCACACATACATTCTCAATGATTCTTTCTCTCACGTTGGGTACTTGAATCTAAATGAATGACTTGTATACAATGATGAACACCTTTAATAACTACGTGAACACTTAGTATTTATACTAAAAATCCTAAGTAACTGTTGGGCAATTACATCGCTTCGTGGTGACACCACATGGCACGTTCACAACCCTCGACGCCTACTTCCACGCCACGTTGCGCTTGGTAACTGCTGGGAACCGTTTTCCCTCCAACAATTCGAAATTCAAACCATTCGATCTTGGGCATCAGGGACCTTGGTCGAAAGGTTGCTCCTTCGACGTTGAAAACAACATGATTCCAACTTAGAGAAATTTCTCTAAGTATCTTGTCATTCTTTGATAAGCCTTCAATGTGATCAGCTGATCGAAGCCTTCTTGTGTAGGAAACTCTTCTAACTCATAATTAATTATCTATATGATAATAGAACGTGTAGGAGCCAACAAATTTCCCCCCAAGAATGTCTTATTTCGACGCTTAGAAGAAAGAGGCATTCTTTGATATTCCATTCGACACCTGTCCTTCACTCTCAGCCACAAATTAGTTTGTGCGCTTTTCGTCTCCTACCAACCATCTGACAATCTCAAAAAATCATCATTTCAACTTTTCCCAAGATGTCACTTCAGTAAGGCACTTCGCACGCACGATGGCCTTTCATACGCTGTCATCATGACCATTCTCTGAAATCGAGGAAGCATGCTGCAACGTTTCCATTTTTCAGAACGGTTACAGCGCCAATGCGTGCCACGTGCCCCAATCCCGTTCCATCTTTATGGCTGGAACCATCGAAGTAAAATTTCTAGGGTTCTATCTCCAAGTAATTTATATTTTGTACCTGAATTGAGTGGTCGACTATAAAGTCTGCTACCACTTGTCCTTTTACTACCTTGAGAGACATAAAGGTTAACGAATACTCAGTTAATGCTAGCGCCCACTTGCCAATTCGACTGTGCAAGACTGGTTTTATATATTGTTTGAGCTTTGTACAAGAGAAATAAAGACATAGACATAATTTTTCAACTTCGCTATATCTAGTTTCTGCATCGTTCAAAACTCTGCTAAGGTAGTAAATGGGTCTTTCGACTCCATTTTCATCCTCTTGGGCTAACATGCTTCCCAAAGTTTTGTCGGATGCAGCTATGTACAATCTCATACTCCTATTTCTACAAGGAGGCACCAAAATAGGTGGCTTGGTGAGGTACCCTTTGATCTTGTCGAAGGCTTCTTGTTGCTCTTGCCCCCACTCGAACCCTTCCTTATTCAATCGAAGTAAGGGTGAGAAGGCTTGCGCTTTTCCACTTAGGTTAGATATAAATCTCCTTAAGAAGTTTATCTTGCCCAGCAGAGATTGCAGTTCCTTCTTGTTCGTTGGCGCTTTCGCTTCCAAGATTGCCTTCGTCTTGTTCTGGTTGATTTCGATTCCTTTCTTGTGGACGACGAAGCCCAAGAAATCCCCAGCTTTCACACAGAACGCACACTTCAAAGGGTTCATCTTCAGACCATGCTTTCTCATTCTTTCGAATGATTGTCGAAGGTGGTCTATATGGTTCTTCCTGGAAACAGATTTTACAACAATATCGTCAATATATACTTGCATGAAAGTGTTAATAAAATAATGGAAGATAGAGTTCATTGCTCACTGATATGTTGCCCCAGCGTTTTTTAGGCCAAAAGGCATTACTACCCATTTGTAAGTGCCTAAGGCCCCAGGGCATTGAAAAGCTGTTTTCGACACATCTTCTTCAGCAATGAAAATTTGATTGTATCCTGAGTAACCGTCGAGCATGCTCAGGTACTCGTGGCCAGCAGCAGAGTCGACAAGCATTTCCGCCACAGACATAGGATATTCATCTTTGGGTGTTGCAGCATTCAGATCTCTGAAATCTATGCACACCCTCAATGTACCATTTTTCTTAATAACTGGCACAATGTTTGCAATCCATTCGACGTACCTCGTAGTTTGTATGAATTTGCACTTCAGCAGTCTTTCGACTTCCGTTTTGATCTTCGACTGTATTTCTGGAGCGAAGCGTCTTGGAGTTTGTTTGACAGGCTTTTTCCCAGGTTTGATTGGCAACTGAAGTTCTACCAATCTTCTGTCGAGACCAGGCATCTCGTCGTAATCCCATGCAAAGCAGTCCTTGAACTCCTTCAGTAATTGGATCACTTCGACCCTGAGCTCTGGGTCTATTTTGGCACTGATGTAAGTGGGTCTTTTATCCAACCCTTCGCCCAAGTCGATTTCTTCTAAAGGATCCTGTGCTAACATTTTGATGTTGTTCGCCAAGGGGTCCTTTTCGAAACCCAAAGGCTCATCGTCGTAGATGGCGTCGAGCCTTTGTTCCTGCATTACTTCTGTCGAGATATCGGGAGGTTCTAGGTCGAAATCTTTTCCAAGACCTATATCTGGTGGCTCTGGGTCAAAATCTTTTCCAGGACCTGCAGAAGGTAGTACTTGGTCATTGGCCTTGGTGGCCATATATTTTACTTCGGCTTCGAGAGCCGCTATCATTCTTGTTTCGGCTACGTAAGCAGAAATTCGCTGTAACGCTTGCGACTCAGTCATTATCACTGAATTCGCTTCCCCAACCAGTTGGATGGATGTCAGTTAGCCCACTGAAATCAATGTGAGACAAGTCTTCTTTATCCCATTGAAACCCATGATCAGGATGCAGGTACAAGGAACAAAAAGCATTTGGCGTTGGCGCCATGTTGAAGTCAGGTGCTGGACATGGCCCAATGTGAGCCAAATTTTTGTCGAAGTCAGCTCTCCCTAGGTGATTAACTTCGCCTAAGTAGTAGCTCTGATCTGCTTCTATATTCTCTACAATCCCATCGGGACGCCATAATATCACCCTTTGGTGCATCGACGATGGTACTGCTCCGACACCATGTATCCATTCTCGGCCTAACAGTAGGTTGTAACTTGGTTTAGCCGATATGACCATGAACATGGTTGGTCGAAGCATGGATCCCACTTTGAGGTCTAGTTGAATCACACCCATGGTGGTCCCTATTCCGCCTTCGTAGTTCGATAGGACCATATTATGAGGCTTAATGTCTTCATCATTCTTGCCTACTTTTCTTAGCATAAAGTGGGGAATTATGTTGATAGTCGCCCCACAGTCCACCAAGATTTTGTTTACAGTGGCCTCTTCGAGCTTTGCCCTTATGAATAAAGGCTTGAGGTGACTTTTCATCGCCTCAGTTGGTGGTTCGAAGAAACCATTTTTCTCTTCAGTGCAGCCATTACCCATGACAAAGTAGCATACTGGCCTATGCTTGGCCATCTCTTGTTTGACTTCCCAGTCGTTTGCTTCGACTTCCATTTGGAGGTCGAATTCTCTTGGCAAGACCGAAACTATATTTATCATGATGTCTAATGTGTCGTCAGACTCGGAGCTATCTTCGTCACCAGCTTCGTCTTAATCAGGCCATACCAATCTATTGGCCACTGGTTCCCTCTCCAAAGGCTTTCTTTGCTTTCGCTGGGGGACATTTGAGCTCGACTCTGGCTTTGGTTCGTTGGCAGCCTCTCTCTCAGCCTTGCGCCGCCTTTGGTACCTTCTCCACTGGGATCGAGACATTGGGTTCTTTCCCTTGTAGATACTCGATACTTGAGCAACTTTGGTGGCACCTACATGAGGTTCTTTCTTGAGTGTCAAAGATGAACCTCTTGGCACTTCAAAAGGAATGCCACCTTTCTTCGTTGGGTCTCTTTCGACTCGATGTTTTGAGCCATGTACCGACTGGCACATTGGTTGGAGGCCTGAAAGTTAGTGGCCTCTTTTCCTGACTTGAACCCTTTTGATAGGTTCTTCTAGGATCGTGTCGAACATCAGAGCCTGTACTTGTTTGGGCATTTCTGCTCCATTTTTTGTTTGCTGCTCTCACACCTTCGATGTGTCCAGCAGCTTTCTTGTCAAAAATAGAGTTGTATCGAGGACACAGCATTACTTCTGATTTTTTTTCTTCTGGCATCGTTGCAAGAATTCTGCCAGATTTTCATTCTCTCGGGGGGAACGCTGTTCTGTTTGCTTGCTCTTGCCTGATGGCTTCCTCTGAAACTTTTGATTCAGAGATTTCGACCATGTTGACATTCATGTTGTCTTTAGTAGCAAGAGTCATTTGCTTCATTTGAGCCTCCAGGTCTTTTGTTTGGCCTTGCACCGCAGCCAAGTAGGAAGTGGGTTTAGTTCCACATTTTGAGACTCCACCTGTTTCCAGTTTTGGGCCCTCAGCAGCCTTTTGGACTGCTTCAATTGTTTTTCTAGAAAGGTTCCCAGAAAAACTGCCAAATATTGGCATATTGATATGATCTTTGGTGACTTCGACCATAGTTATCCATGGCCTTTTCACCTGACTCCTGGAAGCTTCGATCACATTTACCCCTGAGGGTTCAGCATAGTGGGCTTCCGCCTACAAAGGGCTCGAATCCACATTCACGGGGGCCTTGTCAGCGAACTTCAGCCTCCCTTCTTTGATAGCATTTTGCACGAGATCCATGAAAAGAAAACATTGAGATGTTTTATGGCCCAGAAAGTTATGATATTTACAATAGCCTCTTTTCTTTCTTCGATCAAGAGGAGGCACTTTTACCCCTGGGGGTATTATCATTTGGCCATCTTTTACAAGTAAATCAAAAATTTCATCACATTTCGTAATATCGAAACTGTAAGTCTTTTTAGGGAACCTATCATTGGCCTTTTCAGACTCAGTGGGGTTTTTTCGACTTGAGGGGACTAGTAATTTGCAAGAGTATGGTGGACCTCGTTTTAACTCAGCTAAATCGACCTCACTCTCCTCGACGGCTATAAGTTCGTCGAATGTTTCTGGATCTTCATCGTCCATTTCGACATATGCTATCTTTTCTCTTTTATGAGTTTTCGTCGCCCTAGCTTTTTCAGCTTTAAGGTGTTCTACCTGTCGAACCCTATCGGCCAATTGGGCCATGTCCCTCAGGTACTGAGTGTCTAATTTCTTCCTAATGGAGTAATCTAGACCTCCAGCGGCTATTTCGACTAACTCGTGCTTTGGAACTTGCGTAAAGCATCTTGCCTTGAGCAATCTAAACCTATTTAGGTATTCGTCTATAGGCTCAGTGAATCTCCTCTTTACACTAGCCAACTCTTTCAAGCTTATCTTGGTTTGTCCCATGTAGAATTGCTCATGGAACAATCTCTCCAACTGGGTCCAATGGTGGATCGAATTGGGGGGGAGAGTTGTGAACCAAGTAAACGCATTCTTTGTTAGGGAACTTGGGAAATAATTAATCCTTAGGTTCTAATTGTTTGAGATTTCTCCCGCTTCGATTAAATATCTTGCCACATGTTCGACAGTGGATTTTGTCGTGTCCCCTGAAAATTTAGTGAGCTTAGGGACTTTGCATCTAGGAGGCAAGTCCGTTTGTAACACATATTCCGACAGCGGGAATGTGAAGTTAGGCCTACAGAAGCCCGTATTCATCCCGTTTTGCATCATGATTCTGTCAATCATGGTTGTCAAGTTATTCTCCAAACCAACATTCTGGTATTGGATTTGCTGAACTACTTCATCAGCGTTTTGGTTTCTATTAACCATCCTTATTTCCGGGGCTACGACTCTTGGCTCTTTGACCCCGGGTTGTTCCATTTGTACCCTAAGGTTCTCTTCGACAGGCTGCTGGACTTGGTTAATAGTGGTTTCTTCCTCTAGAAGTATGCCTTGGTTTCCCGTTATCTGTGCCCTTTGGGGCTGTCGAATGGGTTGGGGTACCCCAAAAAAGTCATCCAGACGTGACATTTGCGCTGTCATTTGTTGATTCGACTGGGTGATATTCTGTATTAGAGGATTTAGCATTGTACTTAAAGTTTGCGCCAACATTTGAACCATGTCGTGGTTGCTTTCGTCCATTTGCTGCCTCAAGATTGCTGTCGAGGCATTCGTAAGGCCAGGCATTACGTGGGACGTTCCTCCTAAGAGTTGGTTCCTACCCATGTTCGCCATACCAACTCCAGAGCCTTGGAGTGGCGAAGAGGCGCTCACTAAAGGTTCTGAAAAGGTGGACGTAGCGTTCGTCAGGCTAGTCAATTCAGAAGTTGGCATGCCGTAGGGTGGTTCTCGATTTAACCAGACTGTCGAAAAACCTGGGGGAACATATGGTCTGGTTCCTTGGTTTCCCCTTGGTGGGGGAGTTCCCAAAGGCATTATGGGGCCTGTAAATGAAGGTATTGGCCCCGTTTGTGTAACCGTTACTGCTGGTGTTGAACCAGCGGTTACCACTTCGCTTATGGTTGGGATAACCGTCGCTCCCACGTTTGTTTGTGGGTTTTCTCCATTGTTTGGCGGATTCGCCATTTCTCTACTTCTTCTCATAGTATTGGTTTCGTTGGTGTATATTCTACCACTTCTCAATAACATGCAATACTCTCGAAAAAGGAGTATATTTTATAAAAAACAATTAAACTCGTAAAATCAACACAAGGTCCCACCAGGTGTGCCAATTTGTTTACCGTGAAAAATGGTAAACAACCGCTGATCTTCCAAAAGGTAACTTATTTGGTGACTCGCAGGATCGATCAAATTGATCCTAAGACATGGCTGATTTTTATCGTTTAAATGCTTTAAAATAGAGAGTTTCGACTAATCCTAATGGTGATTAACGCAAGTAAGGTAGAGACACTTTAAGTAAATTGCATGGAGAAAAGCTTGATAAAGTAAATAAAAGCATTAAAGGCTTGTTAAATAAATGACTTCGACTGAGATAAATAAGTGAAAGCGATAAATTGCTTGAATGTAAAAGATTTCGATTAAGGTAAATGGTGTTTCACACATACATTCTCAATGATTCTTTCTCTCACGCTGGGTACTTGAATCTAAATGAGTGACTTGTATACAATGATGAACACCTTTAATAACTACGTGAACACTTAGTATTTATACTAAAAATCCTAAGTAACTGCTGGGCAGTTACATCGCTTCGTGGTGACACCACATGGCACGTTCACAACCCTCGACGCCTACTTCCATGCCACGTTACGCTTGGTAACTGCTGGGAACCGTTTTCCCTCCAACAATTCGAAATTCAAACTGTTCGATCTTGGGCATCAGGGACCTTAGTCGAAAGGTTGCTCCTTCGACGTTGAAAACAACATGATTCCAACTTAGAGAAATTTCTCTAAGTATCTTGTCATTCTTTGATAAGCCTTCGATGTGATCAGCTGATCGAAGCCTTCTTGTGTAGGAAACTCTTCTAACTCATAATTAATTATCTATATGATAATAGAACGAAGGTGTCGAATTTAGGAGCCAACACTAAGCCACGCATTTTCAGACTCCCTAGTGCACTGTAAGTCTCACGCGACATAGCCATATTCTTGAAATCAATTTGAGTTATCCTGGCATCATTAGAATAAACTAATAGCATATTTTGAATCTACAAACCATTTGCAAGCGTTTGGTATCATTCAATTGCATTTATCTGCCCTGTATAGAAAATCACCATAGCTAGGGTTCTTCGTTTGCTTTTAGGGTTTTTTGTTTCAGGTAAAATTGAGACACAAGAAGAACATGGTTTTGATGAGGAGGCCATGACGAACTGAACCATGTTCTTGGAATGTATTTATATGGTCTGGAGAGGAATTTTGAACAAGGCTACACTTTTAGCTGCGGATACAAATCCGCATGTAATTTTTGCAGGGGTTTGAGGACAAGGATGATGAGGTGTCCTCCGTCCATTGGGCCATTCAAACCAAGCGCGCCTTTTTTTTTGTTTTTTTTGGCATTGGAATTGTTTTATTATATTATTAATTCTTTGTATTATACTAACAACAAAAACAGCTTGGCGTAGTGGTGGACATAGCGTGTGTATCTCCTTCAGGACCTGGGTTCGAATCCCAGGTCCCCCTCTTTCTCAATGTTATTATTTTTCAGATATTCCAGTGCGCGCTCAAGCTTGTAATCCACCATATGCCATCACCAATCTAAGCGCCAGATGGCCAATGGCCAGATCTGATGGCCAGGGATTGAAGGTCCACCAAGACGCCAGTCAATACGTGAGTACCAGATCCACAAAGTCAAAAAAGGCCAGCACTAATGGGCCTACAGAATTGCTTCTCACACCCTCAAATCAGGCCCAACACTCCTCTCTCTTTTATTTATTTTGTTTTGTTTTATTAATTATTTTATTTGATTTAATTAATTTTCTAACCAATCACAAAATTATGTTTTTATTAAATAAAATCACAAAATATTTTTATTTCAATCAAATTTTAAACTTTTATTTTTCTTAATAAATTTATTAATTGATTAGGTTTTTTTTAAAATTCTAGAAAACTCTAACTTATTTTTGTAAATAATTAAAATTGATTAGATTTAATTAGGTTTTAACTACTAATTTAATTAATTTTACTTTCTTTCTTAAAATAACAAAAAAACCAAAAGTAGGTCATAATTAATTTTTTTCATTTAATTAATTTATTAATTTAATTTAGTTCTTTAATTTTGGTTTAATTTCTTTCTTAATTTAAAAACAACAAAAAAACCAAAAAGACTTGTTTTTTTAACCAAAAGGGTCAAAACCCTAAAATTCGCATTCGATTCAATTTCCCGCGCGCGTTACTTATTTTTTATCCAATAATGTACCTGCTTCCGGATTGTAATAGTTAAATAGGACATTTAATCATTTTTTTATCGCTTTATTTGATTTTTCAAAGTGTTTGTCTTTGGCGATGTAAATACCCGATGCCTTGTAATTTAAATTCCGCATTTTATTTCCACAAATTATAACTGCTAGATGTTTGATAATAGGGTTTGCATGACAAGATTGAATGTTAATCTTAAAATCAAATTAGATCACCTCTGACATGTACAAAGATAAAAATAACTGAAAACGACACACTCGCACATGCGCACCCCTAGAGTACACTCCCACTTGGTTGCCTTCGGAAACGATCATTGAGTATAGGTCGTTTTAGAGGTCGTCCTCTTATCTAAAAGATCATAGTCACCTTGAAATGGTTGCCTCAGATATTGTTGCCTCAAACAAACGATCTAAGACATTAGGGTTACTGCTAAGGCGTCTTAACATTGCTTTAGTGACCGTATGTCCCTCATTCGAATTGACCCTCAAACTCCAACGACGATGCTACCTATTAACTAATAGTGGGATATCATTGTCTAAAGGAAACTAGCATAGAACGATTCCTTTTTCGAGTAGGTAGATAGTTCTTAGATACTTGCTCTTTCAAAAACAAAACTTTTTTCACACTTACAATCCCTTTCAAACAAAGTTTTCAAAACACTTCATTACACTCATGAGGACAGAAGCAAGAGTTAAATCGAAGTTTTAAAACAAAAACTTTTTTCAAACCCACAAGCACAAAGAAAACAATTTTGAAAACAATTGAGCAAGTACCTGAGAGCCCGTAGATAACTACGGATAGAAAGGGTGCTAATACCTTCCCTTTCTATAATCTACCCCCCGAACCCGAGAAATATCTCGAAAAAGGAATTTTTCTGTGCTTTTTTCCTTTCCTTGTTGGATAAAATAAAAGTCGGTGGCGACTCTTGCTTACCGCGACATTTTGCGAAAACAAATGCAAAACACAAACCAACATTCCAAAAAACAGTCAGTTCTTCCCACCGTATCACAGAACTGGCAACTCTGTTGGGGAAGCTTAAGTGGGGTATACCTTAGGAATAGTTCATAATGTTTTCAATTGCTTGACTTGTATGCTTTATCTTTGTGGGTTGAATCGGAGTTACTATAGATCCTAACCCGGATCTGGGGGATACCCTTTAGGTAAGTAGCAATAAACTGTGAGGGAACTGTACGGCGTAGACCGATACGGTTGAAGCAGTAGCTACATTGGTGTGGCACTTTAGTTTGTACCGATATCCCTTGTGGCACAACGAGGAGAATATGGGTCTTCTAAGGGGTCATTAAGCACCAACTGACCTTAGAACCTTTAAATTGACCAACTCAGCTATAGAACAGTAGCAGTATGCTACACTCATTGAGACCAAACTCTCGTGATGATTCTGGACGCAAGAAAAGGTTGCTAAACTGGAATTATGATCGATCGAGGGTGGTCAGTGATATTGAGATCCTCTAGAACCCGGTTACTATTTCTAGGACAGGTTTAAACCAACTGAACTGAAAGAGGGTAATACCTAAAACTCCTTGCCAGCCTGAAATCTAAGGGCTATCTGTGTGACTTATTTTTTCCTTACCATGTTTGTTATCTGTGAATACTTGTGACGTGTTTCTATCATGACATCATGCATAATGACATTGCATGCATATTGCATTGGACTAACGTATTTCAAAGACAGAGGGGATTCATCTTTGTTCCGTTTTGTAGGTCATGGCACCCATGCGTAGAAACACTATTCGGATCAACTTTGTCCAGATTCCCACTCAGCTCAAGGAATAGGTTGCAAAGATTCCAGATACTTCCTCCTTTATCAAAAGACATGGACACCTCCTTGGTTTGGTCACCTCCAAGATGGATGAACAGATGATGAGTGTCTTAGTCCAGTTCTTTGATCCACTGTACCATTGCTTTATTTTTCCGGACTACCAGTTGGTCCCTACCTTGGAAGATTTCTCTGATATGCCTGGTATCTCCATTCTAGAGCAGACCCCGTTTACAGGTTGGGAGAAGATCCTTAGGCCGGAAGATATTTCTTCAGCCCTCCATCTGACAAAGGCTAAGGTAATGTCAAACTGGGAAACTAGAAGTGGGACAAAAGGCTTCTTGGCTAAATTCTTGGTTGATCGGGCTAATCAGTTCTGGGACAGTCTAGACTTTCAGGCATTTGAAGACATTCTGGCTCTTCTCATATATGGTTTGGTGTTGTTTCCTAACTCAGATTCCTTTGTTGACGTGAATGCGGTAAAGATCTTCATTTCCCGTAATCCGGTACCCACTCTCTTGGGTGACATTTTGCACTCTCTTTATGCCCGTACTGCTCGGAAATGAGGAACCCTTATGTGTTGTGCACCATTGCTGGCGACGTGGTTTATTTATCACCTCCCTAAATCAGTTTTAAAGAACAAGGAAGGCATGGGTTAGGCCTACAGGGTTATGTCTCTCTCTCTCTCTCTCTCTCTCTCTCATAATGACATCATTTAGACTATCAAGGGCATGGAAGACGTGGCTATTATTGATCGTTGTGGGGAATACCCCAATGTTCCACTGCTAGGAATCAATGGGGGGATCACTTATAATCCGTGTTTGGCCTTACGTCAGTTTGGGCGAGCTAGGAGGGAAGGACCTCATGAGTTGCTAATGCCAAGTATTGTCTTTGATTTCCAAGCGAAGAGTGATGAGCAACGCCGCAGGTTCATACGAGCTTGGGATAGGGTACACAGGTCTGATCCGCACGAGTTGGGTGCAAAGACTTCTCTTCCAATGGAACCATATCTCCGGTGGGTTCGTACACGTGCTCAGAAGCTGGGAATGCCGTACGAAGCTGTCTTTCCTATGATAGTTGAACTTGCTGATGAAGAAGGGGTACCTCCTACCATCCTCCACCCTTACATGCCTACTGACATTGGGGCATTAAAGAGGTCTTGGATGCAGCTAAGAGAGGAATGAGATACTTACAGAGAAAAGTATCACGAACAAGAACGGAAGATCCTGAATTTGACAAGGCAATTGGAGAATGAGCAGATCCTCAACGACTATGTCAGCACCAAAGGCAAACGACCATGGGAGCGCTGATGTCTTTTGATTATTTCTAGTTTTGATTTATTTTTCAGTATTTCCTTTTTTGTAACACCTTAAAGGCATCTGTTGAACATTTGAATTCAAGGTTTATCTAATAAAATTGTGTTTCATTTTGGTATACAAATTTGAATCTCCAAAGTATTTGAAATCATATCATGCGCATTTCATTCCATGCACCTCATAACAGGTACCCTTACAGGTTTTCTCATCTTCTTCGCTGTTTATTTCAGTACATCATGTCTGCTGAAACATCAACTGATCAAGCTATCAAGACTCTACAAGCTCAAAATGCTCAATTTCAAGAAATGTTCATGAATTTGGCTAAGGGTCAGCAAGATCTGAAGACCCTTATCCTGAAGGATAAGAAGAAGAAGAAGAAGAAGAAGAAGAAGACAGTCCTCCTGAACATGGGTCACAGGTTTGGAAACAGGATGCGAGATAAAGTCAATCTATCCCACTCATCTGGAGGGGGAGAAAACCAAGAAGAAAGGAGGGTGCCTAGCCATGTGGTATCTGACCACGAGACTGACTTTGACGAAGACCAGTATCCTCCGGTTGAGGATAGATATAAGCAACTGGAAAACCGGTTGAGCGCGATGGAAGTTCAGAAAGTGCATGGTCTACACTTTGGAGACTTGGGTTTGTCATCTAGGGTGGTAATTCCCCACAAATTTAAAGCACCAATATTTGCTAAATACGACGGGGTTTCTTGCCCAAAACTGCACCTCCACTCGTATGTTAGAAAGATTCAGCCATACACCGCTGACAAGAATCTCTGGATCCACTTCTTTCAAGACAGTCTCTCAGGGACTCAGCTTGAATGGTTTTACCAGCTGGAAGGAGCTAGTATCCGTAATTAGGAGGATTTGGCTGCTGCTTTCTACAAGCAGTACCAATACAATGCCGACCTCGCTCCCACGCGTACCCAACTCCAGGGTATGTCTATGGGTGCGGGAGAAGGATTCAAAGATTACGCTCAGAAATGGAGGGACCTTGTTGGAAGAGTACAACCCCCGCTGGATGACAGGGAGTTAGTAGATATGTTTCTGGGGACCTTGTCTGGTCCGTATTTCAACCATCTGATTGGAAGTTCATCGTCCGGGTTTACTGAGCTGATTATGACCGGGGAAAGAATTGAGGCTGGTATCAAGAGCGGTAAAATACAGAAGGGTGCTTCATCAAGTACCGAAAAGAAGCCTTTTAAAAAGGAGTCCAGTGTAGTTTACAGTTCAAAGAGCCATAATAGACCTGAACGCCGCCAAGTTGTTAATGCGGTTGTTATTTCAAGACCAACTGTTGTCGCACAATGCAACAATCAGCCAAGGGCCGAGAGACCGCGAAGACAATTCACTCAGCTCAACATGACTTTGTCTCAGATTCTGCCACAGCTATTGAAGACCAACTTGGTGATTCCGAAGGAGGCCCCAAAGAATCCCAATACAACATCACCGATGTACAATCCGAACGCCTGTTGTGCTTTTCACTCTGATAGCCCGGGGCATGATACGAATGATTGCTGGGTCCTGAAGAATAAAGTACAGGATTTAATTGATGCTAAAGAGATTGAGTTCGAAGCGCCTGAAAGGCCTAATGTTGTGACTGCTCCTATGCCCAAGCATGGAGTGAACGCCGTAGATGAAGACTCGTTTGTGGTTTCTGTGAAAGACATTGTTACTCCATTGATGACTGTGAAGAAGAACCTTCCGTCAGCCGGTTTATTTCCGGGTTGTGGCTAAGGTTGCCATTTGTGTGTCGTCCTACCTACTGGTTGCCATCTTTTGAAGTCAGGTGTCCAACGCCTGATGGATAATAAAGAAATTTTGTTTGATAAGACTGTTGTTCCTTTGGTTCCTACTGAAGAAGTTGCTATAATCACCATTTTCGACAATTCTTCCAAGGCTTCCTCGAGAAAGTCTGTTAGAATTACATATGTTCCAAGAATCGCTCCCTTGATCATTATTGTTCCTGGACCAATCCCCTATACATCCGATAAAGTTGTCCCGTAGCACTACGGGGCTGATGTATATTATCACGGAGTTAAGCAAGACTTGAGTGCTGAAAAGGCTGATACTGACGTCAGCAATATTGTTGGACCTGCCAAGGTCACCCGCAGCGGAAGACTTTTCTCCCCTGAGATCTCTCCACCAGTTGTTCGGACGCCTGTTGTCATTACACCTGCTAGTGCACCTGATACTATCCCTGTTCAAGTTCCCATTCCTACCCCTGTTGCTGAGTCATCTGATACTCGGGGCAAAGGGACAACTGATGAGCCTGCCCGGATGGAGGCACTGAAGAGGATTACTGTGGAAGCCTCTAGACAAGAGATGGAAGAAATTTTGAAGATCATCAAAAAGAGCGACTACAATGTAGTCGAGCAGCTGGGGCAAACCCCATCCAAAATCTCTATGTTGTCTCTGTTGTTATGCTCAAAAGCCCATGCTAAAGCTCCGATTGCCTTCCTGAAAACTGCACACGTGCTGCAGGAGACGTCAGCTGATCAGTTTAAAGATTGTGTGGCTAGTCTAACAGCAGATAATGGATTGGGTTTCTCTGACACAGACTTGCCTGCTAAGAGGAGGAATCACAATGATGCCCTGCATGTCTCCGTTGAATGCAGGGGCACTACTATAGCTCATGTATTGGTGGATACAGGGTCTTCCTTGAACGTTTTGCCTAAGAAAGCTTTGGACCGGTTAGACTGTGAGGGGTTGGAGCTGAAGCCAAGTAACATTGTTGTTAGGGCCTTTGACGGGCCCAAGAGAATGGTACATGGAGAAGTGGATATTCTAGTGAAGGTTGGTTCTCAGATTTTCACGTCTACTTTTTATGTGATGGACATTCGGCCATCCTATTCTTGTTTGTTGGGTCGCCCGTGGATCCACAAAGCTGGGGCAGTCACCTCTACGCTTCACCAGATACCGAAATACCCAGTCAAAGGGAAAATTGTTACGGTACGAGGAGAGGAAGAGTACATGGTGAGCCACCTCAACTCCTTCCGATATGTAGAGATGGACGGGGAGTTCATTGAAACCCTGTTTCAGCATTTTTAAGAGGTTCCCCAGACACTGGCATCAGCTGAAACTATTACTGAAGATCCTCCAATGAAGATGGCTTCCCTCAAGGATACCTGGGCTGTTGTTGAGAAATGTGGGTGTGCAAATTGGGGCCAACTCCCTGATTTTGCACATAAGACTAACAAGTTTGGTTTGGGTTTCACTGCAGAAGCTCAAAGGGTTGTTCGGAGTGCACGGATCGGAAGAGCTCCCCTGTTTATCAGCAATTCAGGAGTGAATGTCGTTGAAGACGATGTTGAAGAATCTGAGTTCGACAGTTGGATCTATCCTACTACTGATGGTGGACTAAGCAACTGGACAGCAAAAGACTTCTTCCCAATTTCTTTTATTACCCAGTAATGAGACTTTTGTTTTGTATTTGTAACAGACAATGTTTTAAACTTTACGGCCCGGTGTCTTACCCGAGGCACCGTGGCTTTGTTTGTGAGGGCTTTATGTGTGTCATATACATATATCATTAATAAAAGCATTGGACATTTCTTGCATTTCAAATTTTGCGCTCCTTGTTTTTCTTTTATTACATATTGCAAAACAGCTATTTTACACACACTCACATATACAGGTCTACATCCACTCTGGATCCCACTGATAACGACTCTGCTACAGCTAGTTATGACTTCGAAAGTCCGATCAACTTAGCCGAAGACGAAGGTGAAGATGATTGCGAAGTGCCTGGTGAACTTGCTAGACTGTTACTTCAGGAAGAGAGGGCTATACAACCGCACAAAGAGCCAGTGGAAACAATAAATCTGGGTACAGAGGTAGACAAGAAAGAGGTCAAGATCGGTGCAAATCTGGAGCCTAGTGTTAAGCAACGGTTGATTCAGATGCTGCGTGACTATGTGGAGATCTTTGCCTGGTCTTATAAAGATATGCCTGGGTTGGATACCGATATTGTGGTTCACCGATTGCCTACCAAGGAAAATTGTCCTCTAGTGAAACAGAAAGTCCGCCGAATGCGCTCGGAGATGTCTGAGAAACTCAAGGCTGAAGTTATGAAACAGTTTAACGCCGGTTTTCTAACAGCTACTTCCTACCCGCAGTGGGTGGCCAACATGGTTCTGGTACCGAAGAAGGATGGTAAGGTTCGAATGTGTGTCGATTATAGGGATCTGAATAGGGCAAGCCCCAAGGATGATTTCCCTCTACCTTATATCAACGTTCTGGTTGACAACACCGTACAGCATAAGGTCTTCTCCTTTATGGATGGTTTCTCCGGTTATAATCAGATTAAAATGGCTCCCGAAGATATGGAAAAGACCACCTTTGTTACTCAATGGGGTACCTTTTGCTACAAAGTCATGCCTTTTGGATTGAAGAATGCTGGGGCAACGTATCAGCGCGCCATGGTCGCTTTGTTCCATGACATGATCCATCATGAGATTGAGGTATACGTTGACGACATGATTGCAAGATCCCAGACTGAAGAAGAACATCTTGACCACCTTCAGAAGTTATTTGATAGGTTGAAGTTGTACAAGCTGAGGTTAAACCCAAACAAGTGCACCTTCGGGGTGAGATCTGGTAAGCTGTTGGTTTCATCGTAAGTGATAAAGGTATTCAAGTGGATCCTGCAAAGGTGAAGGCTATACAAGAAATGCCAGTTCCCCGAACAGAAAAAGAAGTCAGAGGCTTTTTGGGACGGTTGAATCACATTGCCCGATTCATCTCACACCTGACTGCTACTTGTGAGCCAATCTTCAAGCTACTGAAGAAAGATCAAGTGGTAAGATGGAATGATGAATGTCAGGACGCTTTCGAAAGGATCAAAGAGTATCTCCAAGAGCCACCTATTCTAATGCCGCCAGTTGAAGGGAGACCTCTGATCTTATACTTGACAGTACTCAACAACTCAATGGGGTGTGTGTTGGGGCAGCATGATGAGTCTGGCCGAAAAGAGCATGCTATTTACTACCTTAGAAAAAAGTTTACCGACTGCGAGACCCGATACTCTTTGCTTGAGAAAACTTGTTGCGCTTTGGCATGGGCTGCTCGCCGGCTGAGACAGTATATGTTGACTCACACTACTCTATTGATATCAAAGATGGATCCAATCAAGTATATCTTCGAGAAACCTGCCTTATCCGGAAGAATAGCAAGGTGGCAGATGATCTTGACTGAGTATGACATCCAGTACATGACCCAAAAGGCAATTAAAGGAAGTGTGTTGGTAAACCATTTGGCACACCAGGCAGTGGATGATTACCAGTCTATGAACTTTGAATTCCCGGATGAGAACATCATGTTGGTAACTGACTGTGAGACACCTGGACCGGATGAAGGACCTGAGGAAGGATCCCGATGGTCTATGTACTTCGATGGAGCTTCAAACGCTTTGGGTAATGGCATTGGCGCCATGATCATATCTCCTAAAGGCTCTCATAATCCATTTACCTCCCGACTATGTTTCAACTGCACCAACAATATGGCGGAGTATGAAGCATGCATCATGGGTATTGGAGCAGCTATTGACCTAAGGATTAAGTTCTTAAGTGTATTCGAAAATTCCGCTCTCGTGATCAGTCAGATCAAAGGCGAGTGGGACACGAAACATTCCTTACAAAGAGTATGTGTTGACATTGCTTCCGCACTTCAAGGAGATAACTTTTGAACATTTCCCTAGAGAGGAGAATCAGTTGGCGGACGCGCTAGCTACGATGTCCTCTATGTTCAAAGTCGATTGGCACAACAAAGCTCCCCAGATTACCATTGAAAGGTTAGACGAACCTGCACATTGTTGTGACATTGAGACTGAAGAGGTAGCAGATAAACCCTGGTTTCATGAGGTGAAAAGGTATCTTGAGGCTTAAGAATACCCTGAGGGTGCATCTGTTAATGATAAGAATTTTCTGAGGAGGTTCGCGGCGAATTTCTTCATCAGCAATGACATTTTTTACAAGCGTAACCATGATTCAACCTTACTGCGTTGTGTGGATAAGAACGAAGTAGAAAGGATCATGATAGAGTTACATGAAGGTACTTTCATTCCAGTGGACACACCATGGCAAAGAAAATCCTTCGGGCAGGATACTATTGGTCCACAATGGAAGCCGACTGTTATCAGCATTCTCAGACCTGTCATAAGTGCTAAGTCTATGCTGATAAGGTGCACATACCTCCAGTTCCTCTGAACATCTTGACAGCTCCGTGGCCTTTTGCAATGTGGGGCATCGATATGATCGGTGAGATCAGACCTACGACATCTAACGGGCATCATTTCATCTTGGTAGCAATTGATTACTTTACAAAGTGGGTTGAAGCGGCTTCCTTTGCTATTGTAACCAAGAACGTCGTGGTACGGTTTATTCGGCACAATCTGATCTGTTGATATGGTGTACCAGAAAGGATTATTACTGACAACGGTACAAATCTCAATAACAAGATGATCACCGAGCTCTGCAAGCAGTTCAAGATACAGCATCACAACTCTTCTCCTTACCGACCGATGAATGGGGCTGTTGAAGCGGCTAATAAGAACATTAAGAAGATTGTGTAGAAGATGACGGTGACGTACAAAGATTGGCACGAGATGTTACTGTTTGCTCTTCATGGGTACCGTACCTCAGCACGGACGTCAACAGGGGAAACACCCTATTCCTTGGTTTATGGCATGGAGGCCGTCTTGCCCATTGAAGTTCAGATACCCTCTCTTCGGATTATGAAGGATGCAGGTTTAAGCGAAGATGACTGGATCCAGACTCGGCTTGATCAGCTGAATTTAATCGACAAAAAGAGACTTACTGCTATTTGTCGTGGTCAGACGTACCAAAAGCGGATGATCAAGGAATTTAACAAGAAAGTTAGACGACAAGAGTATCAAGTTGGGGACCTGGTTATCAAGCGCATCATACTGCCACAAGGTGATCCCAGGGGAAAATGGACCCCTGCCTACGAAGGGCCATTTGTGGTTAAGAACATTTTCTCAGGAGGAGCCATGATTCTAACCACCATGGATAGTGACGACCTTCCTCACCCCGTCAATGCAGACATAGTGAAAAAATACTACACATAATCAAAGACCCACTAGGTTGACTGGCCTAGGCAAAAATAAGGGCTTCCCGGCGAACCAAAAGGGTTCGGGCAAAAATAAGGGATGAAAATAAAAAAAAACTGTACACCCGGCAAGTCGAAAACCTGAATAGGCGGCTTGAGCAAAAAAAGGGTATCCCGGTGGACTGAAAACCAGAAAGGGCGGTCCAGGCAAAAATTAGGGATCAAAGCGTAACACTATATCTCATTGGATCACCTTGCAACCAGACTTCGGTATCGACTATCAAGCTCGGACGACACTAATCAATCTGATCTACCTTCAACCAAGTAGCAAACTGATTAGATGCTCAAGGACATAAAGGCAATAGCAGAGTTGGATCCCAGTGGGATTATTCATATAGCTATTTTGTTTAGTTTTTCACAAATTGTGTAAATTCTATTATTCGGCGGCGTTCTCTTACTAGGATGTCAGCCTCTTGTACAAAAACGCCTATTTACAGGCCAAACTTCAAAATCAATACAAATTCACTTTCAGAGAAATTTCAAACTGTTTTTCCTTTTTCTGTTTTGTTTTGCAAAGAACATCCAATGTTCATTTTTGATATATGTATTTGACATTAATTGCTGCTCATGAATATGTACACGCGAAACAAAAGGCGATTACTCATAATATCATAAACAGGGGCAATAAGAATTGTCCAAACTGTACAATTGCTCTGTCCACCAGGTACAAGGTAAATTCAGCTGAAGAATATGGTTGAGATGCATTCACTCCCCGCAGAGTAAGACAATAATGTTAACTCTCCCCAGCTGAGACTTGCAACTGTGAATGAATCGGTAATATTCTCCCCAAGCAGAGTTTTATTTACCATCAGCGCTAAAAGGTCTTAATATTCCCCAACGGAGTATAAGAATATTCCCCGGCAGAGTACAAAATATCCCCAGTGGAGTCTGAAATTTCTCCCAGCACAGTCTAAAAAAAGCTTCCCCAATGGAGTTTAGAGAATCATCCCCAATAGACTTTGGAAGATTGTCCCCAGCAGAACTCAAAAGATTATCCCCATTAGAGTCTCAAAGGTTATCCCTAGTGAAGTCGCAACTGAAAGATCATCCCCAGCGGAGTTCTTTCCTTTCACAAGCAAGGAGCCCAATCCCCAACAGGATTCAGTATCACCAGCAACGGCAATTCATCCCCAGCGGAATTTATCAATGGAATCCTATGCAGAGCATCTCTTCCCCACAGAGTAATCTCCTCATCAGTATATTCCCCAACAGAGTTATCCTCTCCTGCAGGTTTATTCTCACAATCATCTTCATTCACCATCCCCAACGGAAACGAAGAATTCAACTCTTTTTCTCCAGCAGCTATCCGGGATTTATTTCCCCCAGCTAAAAGCATTACATTTCCATACATCATGACACATGCATATACGCATCATACAACATGTGATCGGTGGATCTAGAACTGACTGTTTAAAGCTGGTTTCGCAAAATGTCGCGGAAGCAAGAGTCGCCACCGTCTTTTATTTTCTCCAACATGGACAGGACAAAAGCACAGCAAAATTCCTTATGAGATAGTCTCTCGGTTCGGGAGGTAGATTTATAGAAAGGGAAGGTGTTAGCACCCTTTCTATCCATGGTTATCCATGGGCTCTTAGATACTTGCTTATTGTGTTTTCAAAAGTGTTTGCTTTTCAAAGTGTGAGTGGGTTTGAAAAAGTTTCATTGAAAACTTCAATTCGACTCTTGTATCAGTCCTCAAGAGTGTTGTGAAGCGTTTGTTTTTGAAATCTTTTAGAAAGTGTCAGTGTGAAAAGAGTTTTTGATTTGTTTTGAATTAGAGCAAGTATCTACGAGTCATCTACCTACCCTAAGGAATTAGGCTGTGTAAATGTCCTTAAGGTAGTGCCATCCCACCATTGGGAGGTAGGTAGCACCACCGTTGGAGGTGTTCGGGTCAATTCGAGTTTAGGGACAATATGGTCACCAGAGCAACAGTAGGACACCTTAGAAGCTACCCTTATGCCATTGATCTTTTTATTCCGAGACAACTATTCTGAGGCAACCGTTTCGAGGCAACTTGTTTCGAGGCAACTAGATCAATGGACATAAGGACTCACTAAGACGTCCTATACTCGACGACCACGTTTCGAGGGGCAAGGCAACAGTGAGGCGTACCCTAAGAGTGGTGTGTGAATTTGTGTATTGTTTTCAGTTATGTTTTATCTTGTCATGGTATCGTGAGCTACGCGTTGATTTTATTTGGGCCATTCATTCTTTCATGCAAAATTTAGCAGTTAAGGGGTGCGGAAATTAAAGTACGGAAAATAAAGTCCTACGCTATTACAAGGCGCGGGTCTATACATCGCCAAATTAACAAAGACCCGTTTTTTAATAAAATGCGGAAAATAAATAAATTCCCTAATTACTATTACAAGGCTTTGGGCAATTACATAAATATTTGAAACAAAAAATAAGGACAAACGCGCGAAAAGAAATTAGAATCGAATGTTCGAGGGCGTTGGACCCTTTAAAGAAATTAAATGAAATTAAGGAATTAATTAATTATTTAATAAAGAAAAGAAGTTATTTTTTTGGTTTTTTGGTATTTATGAAATAAAGAAAATTAAAATTAAAAGAAAACCTAATTCTAAATATTTTTAATTATTAAAGAAAAAAAAGATTAAAGTTTTAACCTAATTTATACTAATTATTTAATTACATGGGTATTTACAAAATAATTAATAATTAATAATAATAATAAATAAGAGGAAATTATTTTATTAAGAAAAAGATTAAAAATGCTAAAAACCTAATTTCTACATATTTTAGTTATTTAAGAAAAAAAAAACATTAAAATTTTAACCTAAATTAACCTAAATTGATTATTACAAATTTATTTACAAAACTATTAATGAATTAAATATTAAATAAACCTATTTTATTTTTTTTTTTGTTTTCTGATTTTTGTGTTATAAAAATTATTTTGTGAATTGAAAGAAAACAATTAATTAAAAAAGATTAAAAGAATAAAAGGAAAGAAAAAATAAATAAAGATTGAAAATTGGATAAACCATGGGGGGTATTCTGACCCTTTTGGAGGTATTTAGAAGCAATTTGGCCCATTGAATCAGGCCCTTTTTGACTTTCCAACGCTTGTGTGCAGAGTGGTTGACTAATGTGCATGGTGGAATTCACGTGATGGCCTTTGGATGAGATTTCCTGGGCGCATGGCAAGCAAGCAGACGAGGGTGTATGATGAACCTTTGAGAGCACACTGCATAGAAGCATATTAAGAAAAAAATTATGGAAGAAGTGGGGGACCTGGGAATCGAACCCAGGTCCCAATACCTGCAAGCCAACGCATCAACCAACCCAACCAACGCGTATCTTTGTTAGTTAAATGGAACGTGAATAATATACATGAAAACAAACGCTAGTGGCCTGAAGCAAGAAATCACGCGCGAACATTTGAATTATCCAGTCATGCTTGGACACATAGGCTTCATCTTCTCCATTTGCCTGTAAACAAAAACGAATAGCGGGGGTTTTAAACCCCCACTAATTTCAAAACCTGAAAATAGCGATTAGCACATAGAGCAATATAAATTGGGCGTGAATAGTGGACTTGCTTCGTTTGGATGTCCTGATTCCATTGGTATAAGTTTCAAGGCATGATTTTACCATATGAAGAAACCCCTCTTTCAAAGTTTCTGAAACCCTAATATCCGTTCATGGCAACTTTTGACACAGGCGGTATTAATTCAATTAGAGGGCACCAATAGCTTCAGAACATTCATGTTAGTGTAAGTCAACATTTAAAACGCATGAAAAATGCATGAAAGTGCAAACACGAATATGAAAAATTTCATGAAAAGTGCAATCCAGTTATACCAATTCCTTGAGTATGGAGGGTTGGTTTTGATTGGAATCGTTTCCTGGATGTGTCAGGAGTGTATTGGAATGGCTTTTTTGCTTTGAAACGAGCTCTAGCTAGGTTTTCAGTTTTCAAATTTTTGTGAAAAAAGTGCAATGTTGTTCTTGGTCTTGGGCGCAGCTTTTTTGTGTGTATACATTAGGTTAGCTTTGCATATGTATGAGGATGGAATTAGGTCAAGAAAACCAGGCCCAAAGTCTTTGCATTCATGATTCAAATATTTGATTTTTGTCAAATCTTTTTCAATCTCTTTTCATGCCAATTATGCCAATTATGGAAGATTTTGTTCCCTTGAGGTAGTACACGAAATCTTGAACTCATAATGGAAGAATATGCTGCACAAAAAGATTCAAAACCTTTGTTTAGTATTTTTCTTATAATTAATTTTAATTAAATGAATTAATAGGATTAAAAATTCAATTAATTAATTAAAAATAAGAAAATAACTCCCTTTTAGCTTAATGGGTCGTGCATAGCCTTTGGGTAATGATTCATGGAAAAAATTGAGGCCCATTAGCAATTTTGAGGCATTTGAAGCAAAGTTGACTTTTCAAAATTCCCAACTTCCACAAGGCATATCTTGCTCAATTTTTAAGCTTTGATCATGTTCTTGGACATTTTGGAAATTTCTTGAAGTCCTCTAACCAATTTATTTGGTCCCATGTCATTTTGATTTACCAATCTCAAGTTATGGTCTTTGACTTAAAGTGCCTTTTTGTTGACTTTTGAAAATGACCTATAATGTTGAGATTGATAACTTTTTGTGAGAGCATTTCTTGGACTTGAAGTGTGAATATGAGTTGTAGGAAATGTCATTCTCTTCAAAATGAGCTTTGGATGGAATTTTTCTGATAAACCATGTGGAAGTTATGCCCTGGTCAATTTGCAGTTGACTTTTTCAATTGTCCAAAAATAGAAACTTTTGCATCTTGAGACTTTTTGAGTCATGCTTTGAGAATCATGATCAAGAATTGATCAAATGATGTTTGTGGCTTCAAAATAAGATGTTGACCAAAAGTTTTGACTTTTGACTGTCAAATGACCATTTTGCCCCTGTAGTTGATTGTGAAGCAATTAGGGTTTTTGACTGTGCAATCTGGTGTTGTGAGTCTTGAAACTTGGCATGTGGATGCTTGACAATGTATGTAGGTATGTGGGACTTGTTTGGACCCTTGGAAACTTCAATTTCTTTGTCAGAACCACAACCCTAACTTTTGACTGTTAGGAGGCAATTGGACTGTGCAACCCTTGGGAGATTTTGAAGCATGATCTTAGCAAACCTTGAAGAATATGGGAGGGCAAATTTTGGGGTTCAACAGTTGCCCCTGTTCAATCTTCTTAGACCTGAGGATGTAGATTGGCTGACGTGCCTTTCGTAATCCGAAGGTGGAAGATGATTGAACACTAGAGTGCCCAGAAATTTGCGCTCACATGTTAGCAGTGTGATGGTGGGAATGGGCTTATAGATGCCATTTGGAGACTGATGGATATGAGGATGGGCTTATAGATTCCATGTTGAGAGGTGATGGATAGGTGGATGGGCTTATAGATGCCATCCGGGTGTCGATCGCGTAAGAGTTTCCTTAGCGAGAACTTGCGTACCTGAAAAAGAGAAAGATAATTACCTGGCCTGTTACAGGAGTTGATCTTCAAACTTTTTATGTGGATGTGCCCTGGCTGGTTACGGGAATCGAATCTTTAAACTCTTCAGACGTGCCCTGGCGAGATACAGGAATCGAGTCTGGAGAATATAGTCGTCAACAGATACACCCTGGCAAGATACAGGAATCGGATCTTCGAACTCTTCAGACGCACCCTGGCAAGATACAGGAATCGGGTCTGGTAATGTTAGTCGTCAACAGATACACCCTGGCAAGATACAGGAATCGGATCCTCAAACTCTTCAGACACACCCTGGCAAGATACAGGAATCGGGTCTGGTAATGTTAGTCGTCAACAGATACACCCTGGCAAGATACAGGAATCGGATCCTCAAACTCTTCAGACGCACCCTGGCAAGATACAGGAATCGGATCTGGTAATGTTAGTCGTCAACAGATACACCCTGGCAAGATATAGGAATCGGATCTTCGAACTCTTCAGACGCACCCTGGCAAGATACAGGAATCGGATCTGGTAATGTTAGTCGTCAACGGATACACCCTGGAAAGATACAGGAATCGGATCCTCAAACTCTTCAGACGCACCCTGGCAAGATACAGGAATCGGGTCTGGTAATGTTAGTCGTCAACAGATACACCCTGGCAAGATACAGGAATCGGATCCTCAAACTCTTCAGACGCACCCTGGCAAGATAAAGGAATCGGGTCTGGTAATGTTAGTCGTCAACAGATACACCCTGGCAAGATACAGGAATCGGATCCTCAAACTCTTCAGACGCACCCTGGCAAGATACAGGAATCGGGTCTGGTAATGCTAGTCGTCAACAGATACACCCTGGCAAGATACAGGAATCAGATCCTCGAACTCTTCAGACGCACCCTGGCAAGATACAGGAATCGGATCTGGTAATGTTAGTCGTCAACGGATACACCCTGGCAAGATACAGGAATCGGATCCTCAAACTCTTCAGACGCAACCTGGCAAGATATAGGAATCGGATCTGGTAATGTTAGTCGTCAACGAATACACCCTGGCAAGATACAGGAATCAGATCCTCAAACTCTTCAGATGCACCCTGGCAAGATACAGGAATCGGATCTGGAATCAGTCGTCAACAGATACACCCTGGCGAGATACAGGAATCGGATCTTTAGTTGCGACCGTTGATAGTAATTATATTTGTATTAACCTTTGTCCTGAAAAGACAAAACGTTAGTTGTATGTGATGTCATGATGTATGACATGCGAGATGTGATAAGTGAGATTGTATGTTCATGATGCGTATGTGCATGCTATAATATATGAAAATGCGATGTTTATGAATGTATGTTTTTGTCTAGGAAAGTAAATCCTTGACGGGTGCAAAGAAGTCACATCCTGGGCTGATGTTGAAGAACAGTTGTTGTACCCCAAAATTTTCCCTCCCATATTCTTCAATTGCAAAGAGCATGCTTCAAAACCTCCCCAAGGGTTGCACAGTTCAAAGGCCTCCTAGCAGTCAAAAACTAGGGTTTTGGTTCTGACAAAGAAAATGAAGTTTCCAAGGGTCCAATCAAGTCCCACATGCTTATAAACATGGCCAAGCATCCTCATACCAAGTTTCAAGACTTACAGCACAAAATTGCACAGTCAAAAACCCTAATTGCACTACAGTCAACTGTAGGGGCAAAATGGTCATTTGACAGTCAAAAGTTCAAATTTTTGGTCAACATCTCATTTTGAAGCCACAAACATCATTTGATCAATTCTTGATCATGATTCTCAAAGCTTGGCTCAAAAATCATCAAGATGCAAAAGTTTCCATATTTGGACAGTTGAAAAAGTCAATTGTAACTTGACCAGGGCATAACTTCCACATGGATTATCAGAAAAATTCCATCCAAAGCTCATTTTGAAGAGAAAGACATTTCCTACAACTCCTCTTCACACTTCAAGTCCAAGAAATGCTCTCACAAAAAGTTATCAATTTCAACATTATAGGTCATTTTCAAAAGTCAACAAAAAGAGACTTTAAGTCAAAGGCCATAACTTTAGATTGGTAAATCAAAATGACATTGGTTAGAGGACTCAAATACCTTTCCAAAATGTCCAAGAACATGAGCAAAGCTTAAAAATTGAGCAAGTTATGCCTTGTGTAAGTTGGGAAATTTTTGGATATTTTGAAAAGTCAACATTGCTTCAAATGTCCTAAAATTGCTAATGGGCCTCTTTTTCTTCCAAGATTCATCATCCAAAACATGTGCACGACCATTTGGCCCAAAGGGAAGTTTTTCATCATTTTTATTTTATTTATTTGAATTTTAATTGCTAATAATTCATTTAATTAATTAAAATATATGAAAAATACCAAAACTAGGTTTTCAAATCTTTTTGTGCAAGACAATCACTCATGATTCACTAAGGATTTCGTGCATACCAGAAAAGGAAAGAATTGGAGCAAATTGACATGATTCTTCATGAAGAAATATTGAAAAAGATCCTTAAGAATCAAATCTTGAAAATCATGAATGCAAAGGTTTTGATTTGGTTTCTTTGACCTAAAACCTTCACACATATATACATAATGAAAACCTAATGCAAAGAACCACAAAGCTGCGCCCAAAAGCCATAACCAAGTTGGCATTTTTCAAGAAAAATTTTAAAACTGAAATCACGATTGCAAAGGTTTTCAAGCCAAAACAACCATTCTATCACCTTCCTGGGACATCAAGGAAGGCTCCTGAATCAAAATCATAGCTTCTAAGCTCCAGAATTGGTAACACGAGACAACCCTGTTCATCATATTTTTCATAGTCGTGCATCAATTTACACGCATCATTCTTGCATTTTTTTGATTGAATTATACTAATGAGACCTTCCTGAAGCTAACCACGCAGCTTGATTGAATTTTCATGCACCATACGCGGAATTGCCATTGTTTCCTTTTAGGGTTATAGAGGTCATGAATTGGGGCTTCCTTATTCAGGAACAATTGAGACTTGAGACCTATACCACTGAACTCGGCATGCTTGGACGATCCAGAATCACTAGTCGCGCCCTTTTTATTTTGGCTTGATTTCTATTCGCTATTTTCTGTATTTCAGATTGTGGGGGTTTAAAACCCCCGCTATTTAATATATATTTGCAGGCAAAAGTAAGGAATCAATGGGGAAGATGATGCGTGGAGGAATACCATTGGAGGATTCAAATAATTAGCGCGTTTTTTTTATTCTGTCCACTAATCCATTTTTTTCATTATATTATTTAGTTTCCATCAGGTTAAGGAATGAACGCGCTAGCTTGAGTGGTGGAGAAAGCACTTGGCAAACCACAGGACCTGGGTTCGAATCCCAGGTCCCCACCCCTTTCCATATTATTTTTCTATTAACGCTTCTGTGCAGTTTCAGTACTAGGGAACACCATACATCCACAACATTAAGCCATCCACGTGCCTACTGAGATGAATCAAAGGGCCATAATTGGAAGAACATGATGGGCAGGAGTCAACGCATATGCACGCTAGCCACAAAAGTCAATAAGGCCATGAGCTTAATGGGCCTGAATTACTGAATAAAACCTCCCAATTTGGGGACAGACCCCCCTAGGTTTGCAATTTCTTTTATATTTTTTCATTTTTTTATTTGATTCAATTATTTTTTTAATTAATTTCTTTAATTTAATTATTTTCATAAAAACATAAAAACAATATAAAAATCAGAAAAAGACAAAAAAAATAAGTATTTTTATTTAATTAAATATATGTTTTGTAAATAAAATTTCACCAATTAATTAGTTTTATTCTAGGGTTAATCTTAAAATCTTTTCTTCATAACTTAAAAACTTGTAGAATTAGGTTTAAATAGTTTAATTACCTTTTTTATTTTTATCATCTCTAATAATTAAATATTTACTATTATTTTTTATAAATCAAATTGCATGTAAATAATTAGATTAATTTTAGGTTTAAATTTTAACATGTTTTCTTAATAAATAAAAAAGGACTAGAACTAGGGTTAATTAATATTTTAATTTCATTTAATTCTCATAAAAATTCATAAATCCAAAAAATACCAAAATAATTTCTTTTTTTTATTTTAATTTAATTAATTTAATCATCTAATTTAATTTCATTAAAAAGGGTCCAACGCCCTCGCTTTCGATTTTAATTCTCTTCGCATTTTATTTCATTTCTTATAATTCATGTAACTCCCCCCCAAAGCCATGTAAATATTTATCTGTCGCACTTTATTTTATTTACTTTCTGTCAAATCGGGTCCTGGATTTTAATTTGGCGATGTGGACCCGCGCCTTTGTAATAGTTTAGGAATTTTATCTTTCCGCACTTTTTTTTAACTGTTAAATAAATGCATGCAAGAATGAATGGCCTAAAATAAAAACAAACGCCTAGATCACTTTGACATGAACAAGATAAATGCAATGAACATGACATACAAATCACACACCACCCCTAGGGTACGCCTCACTGTTGCCTTGCCTCGAAAGGTGATCGTCGAGTAGAGGATGTCTTAGTAAGTCCTCATGATCCGGGAACCTGGCATGAGGGTAGCTTCTAAGGTGTCTTCCTATTGCTCCGGTGATCACCATGTCCCGAACCTCGAGTTGACCCGAACAACTCCAACGAAGATGCTACCTACTTCTCAATAGTGGGATAGTATTGTCTAAAGGATATTTACACAGCTTAATTTCTTTTGAGTAGGTAGATTTCTCCTGGGTACTTGCTCTTTCAAAAACAAAAAAAACAACTTTTCGCACCTACACTTTCAAACAAAAAGTTTTCAAACAAACACTTCATACACTCTTGAGGACTGATACAAGAGTTACCTAGAAGTTTTCAAAACAAACTTTTTCAAAACCCACAAACACAAGAAAAGCAAACATTTTTGAAAACATAGTGAGCAAGTACCTAAGAGCCCGTGGATAACCACGGATAGAAAGGGTGCTAACACCTTCCCTTTCTATAAATCTACCTCCCGAACCGAGAGCAATCTCTTTAAGGAATTTTTCTGTGCTTTTCTCCTTTCCATTTGGAGAAAATAAAAGACGGTGGCGACTCTTGCTTCCGCGACATTTCGCAAACCAGCGTTAAACAGTCAGTTCCAGATCCACCGATCACAGAACTGGCGACTCTGCTGGGGATATCTTTATAAAGTGAGGTGTACCTTAGGGTTAGTTCATAACTGTGTTTTCAATTGCTTTCTTTGCTTGCTTTAAATTGTGGGACTGTCTTGGGAGTTCTATAGATCCTAACCCGGATCTGGGGATACCTTCTTAGAAAGTAGCAACAAGGCTGTGAGGGAACTGTGCGGGGTATACCGACATGGTTGAAACAGTCTGCTACGTTGATGTGGTGTGATCGGTGGATCTGGAACTGACTGTTTAACGCTGGTTCGCGAAATGTCGCGGAAGCAAGAGTCGCCACCGTTTTTTATTTTCTCCAAATGGAAAGGACAAAAGCACAGAAAAATTCCTTAAAGAGATTGCTCTCGGTTCGGGAGGCAGATTATAGAAAGGGAAGGTGTTAGCACCCTTTCTATCCATGGTTATCCATGGGCTCTTAGATACTTGCTCACTTGTGTTTTCAAAAATGGTTTGTTTGCTTTTCAACTGTGGGTTTTAAAAAGTTTCTTTGAAAATTCAGTTCGACTCTTGTATCGGTCCTCAAGAGTGTTTGAAAAGTTATTTTGAAAGCTTTTGAAAATGTGTCGGTGTGAAAAGTCTTTTTGAATTTGTTTTGAGATTAGAGCAAGTATCTACGAGAACCTACCTACCCTAAGGAATTCGTCTGTGTAAATGTCCTTTAAAGTAATGCCATCCCACCATGGAGAGGTAGGTAGCACCACCGTTGGAGGTGTTTGGGTCAATTCGAAGTTCGGGACATGGTGATCACCAGAGCAATGGGAAGACACCTTAGAAGCTACCCTCATGCCAGGTTCCTGGATCATGAGGACTTACTAAGACATCCTCTACTCGACGATCACCTTTCGAGGCAAGGCAACAGTGAGGCGTACCCTAGGGGTGGTGTGTGCGATTCGTGTGTCATTTTCATTTGCATTTATCTTGTCATGTTATTGGTGTTCTACGCGTGTTTTTATTTTGTCCATACATTCTTTCATGCTTTTGTTAACAGTTAAAATATTTGAGGGAAGGTAAAAAAAATCTAAGCTATTACAAAAGGCGCGGGTCCACATCACCAAAATTAACCAGGACCCGATTTGACAGAAAAAATAAATAGACAAAGTAAATAAAGAATTGAAAAGTGCGAGTAATTAAATACATGGATTCGGGAGAGATACATAATATTATAAAGAAATAAAAATAAATGCGAATTAATAAGAATTAAAACGAAACGAGGGCGTTGGACCCTTTTGCAAAAATTGAATTAATAATGAATAAAAAAGAAAGCAAGAATTTGTTTTTTTGTATTTTTTAGTATTTTAGGATTTAAATGAAAAGAGAGAGTTAATTAAAATTAAAATAATATGCAAACCCTAATCCTAATTATTTTTAATTTATTAAGAAAAATTGGAGTTTTTTGACCTAAATTAACCCTAAGTTATTTTTATGCAAATTTAATTATAAAAATAAATATTTAATTATTTTAATTATTATGAAAGAAAAATAATAATAAAAAGATGACAAATTATTAATTAAACCTAATTCTACATTTTTTAGATTTTTATTAAAAGTATTAAAATTAAAACCTAATTTACACTAAGTTTAATTACATGCAAATTTATTTAAGAAAATACTAAAATAAAAAATTATTTATTGTTTTAACTCTTTTCTGATTTTTTTTTATGATATTTTATATTTTTGTGAAAATAATTAATTAAATTAACTAAACAAGCAAAAAATAAGAAAAATAAAGAAAGTTAAGAATTTACAAACCAATGGGGGGTAACAGTCCCCAGATAGGAGGTATAGTTTAGCAATTCAGGCCCATTTGACTTTGGCCTTGTTGGACTTTTTCACTAGCATGTAGCACGTTGACTGCAGCCTACCATGCTCCCTAATTCCTGGCCCTTGGATGGATGAGGTTGGACGTGTGGACATTGGATCTTGGCAGTGTATGGTACGCGTGGATGCTGAACCTGCATGTGAAGATTTATTGCAAAATAATATTGAGAATGTTGAAGACCTGGGGCTCGAACCCAGGTCAAGTGCTTTGCCAATCCTTATGCTTGCCACTGAGCCATTACACACGCGTTTGATATATAATAGTTAATAAACATTATAAAAGAAAAGAAAGTCAGTGGCCACCAACGCGCGCGAAATTTGAACTGGCCTATCACGCTTTGCCACGAGGTTGTCTTCTTCATTATTCCTGAAACATCAAACATTAGACAACGGTTTTTACACCGTTGCAGAAAGTGCCATATGAAAAAATAGCGAATAGGCCATAAGGCCTTATAAATTGATCGCGAGTGCTGGCTTCTGTTCGTCCAAACGCGTTGAATCCAATGGCTTTGGTCTCAGCCTCCAATTTTGCCTTATTTCGAAACCCCCAATTCGAAGGTTGAAGAACCCTAAATATCAACAATGGCATAATCGCGTGTAGCACATAAAAATGAAATTAAATATATTGGTTAGCTTCAGAATTTCATAAGGAACATGAATCAATGAATAAAATGTTATGAGGATGCCTGCAAATCAAAATACGAATGTGCATTTTTCATGAAACATATTGAATTCTGTATACCGATTCCTGAGGTTTTGATGAGTGTTAGTGATTGGAAAACGTTCAGTAATGCTTGAGGAAGCTAATGAGGTAGGTTTGGAGGCTTGAATCGCCTTGCAAAGGTGTTTTCAGATTTTGAGTTTCTTGCAAAAAATTCCAAGTTTGATAATGGCTTTTCTGAGCAGTTGCGTGTGTATGAGCATTAGGTTTGTGTTTTTGCTTATGTATAGAATAGATTAGGTCAAAGAAATTGTCCAAAGATCCATGAATTAAAGAATTCAATATTTGATTTTTTCACCATGATTTCCATATCTTTTTCCATGTGTTTTTGGTTCAAATCATCTCCAATCTCTCCAAATCTTTCCTTATTTGCATATGCACGAAATCTTGAGGGTAAAACATGCACAAAAAGATTTAAAACTTTAGGTTAAGTATTTTTCATATATTTAATTTGATTTAAATGAATTAATATAAATAAAAATTCAAATAAATAAATAAATAATGAATAAAACTTCCCTTTGGGCCAAGTGGTCGTGCACATGTCATGGAGGATGAATTATGGAAGAAAATGGGCCCATTAGCAATTTTAGGTCATTTGAATCAATGTTGACTTTTCAAAATATCCAAAAATTTCCCAACTTCCACAAGGCACAACTTGCTCAATTATTAAGCTTTTCTCATGTTCTTGGACATTTTAGAAAGGTATTTGAGTCCTCTAACCAATTTCTTTGGTCCCATGTCATTTTGATTTACCAATCTCAAATTATGGCCTTTGACTTAAAGTCCCTTTTTGTTGACTTTTGAAAATGACCTATAATGTTGAAATTGATAACTTTTTGTGAGAGCATTTCTTGGACTTGAAGTGTGAATATGAGTTGTAGGAAATGTCTTTCTCTTCATAATGAGCTTTGGATGGAATTTTTCTGATAATCCATGTGAAAGTTATGCCCTGGTCAATTTCAGTTGACTTTTTCAGCTGTCCAAATAAGGAAATTTTTGCATCTTGATGATTTTTTAGCCAAATTTTGAGAATCATGATCAATCATTGATCAAATGATGTTTGTGGCTTCAAAATGATATGTTGACCAAAAATTTGAACTTTTGACTGCCAAATGACCATTTTGCCCCTACAGTCGACTGTAGTGCAATTAGGGTTTTGACTGTGCAATTTTGTGCTGAAAGCCTTGAAACTTGATATGAGGATACTTGACCATGTTTATAGGCATGTGAGACTTGATTGGACCTTTGGAAACTTCATTTTCTTGATCAGAACCAAAACCCTAATTTTGACTGCTTAGGAGGCCCTTGAACTGTGCAACCCTTGGGGAATTTTGAAGCTTGACTTTGCACATCTTTGAAGAATATGGGAGGGCAAATTTTGGGGTACAACAGCTGCCCCTGTTCAATCTTCTTAGACCTGAGGATGCAGATTGGCTGGCGTGCCTTTCGTAATCCGAAGGTAGAAGATGATTGGACACTAGAGTGCCCAGAAATTTGCGCTCACATAGTAGCAGTGTGATGATGGAATGGGCTTATAGATGCCATTTGGAGATTGATGGATAGGATGATGGGCTTATAGATGCCATCTGGATGTCGATCGCGTAAGAGATTCCTTAGCGAGAACTTGCGTACCTGCAAAATAGAAAATGAGTACCTGACACGTTGCAGGAGCTGATTTTTAGATGCTTGGTATAGATATGTCCTGACTGGTTACAGGAGCTGGGTCTGGAGCTTCAAAAGATGATGAATGAACCAGGGATGGTTACTACCTTAGCATGAATGGTAAGAGAACCTTGGGTGACTTTAACTTCAACAACGCTCGTTGAGAAAATCTTGGTGGGAATTACCATCTTCGCAGTATCGGGGAGAGAACCATAGGCAATTATAACCTCACTCACCGTCGGAGAGGGAACCATAGGAAATTATAATCTGAAAGGAATTATCACCTCACTCACCGTCGGAGAGGGAACCATAGGAAATTATAATCTGAAAGGAATTATCACCTCACTCACCGTCGGAGAGGGAACCATAGGAAATTATAATCTGAAAGGAATTATCACCTCACTCACCGTCGGAGAGGGAACCCTAGGAAATTATAATCTGAAGGAAAAACCCTAAAATGGAAATCTCATGCACCGTCGGAGAGAGAACCAATAGGAAATCATAATCTGATAACTTCCACTGAGTCTTTATCAGAAAAATCTGTTGGGAGTTGATTTAGCTGGACTAGAGAAGGCCTTGGACTGGATAAGAAATCTTTGAAGTCGATTAACTAAACCGGTCTAGGTCTTGAAATATGATTGAGAATTTAGCCGAATCTTTCCTGAAAGGTAAAGGTCAGTCATATGCACTGCATGATATGAATCAAGCAATGATGTTCTCAACATAAATGAGATTTGTATGATATGATGCGTCTATGATGTATGTGGTGTTTTATGAATGTGTTCGTCTAGGAAAGTAAATCCTTGACGGGTGCCGGGAAGTCACTCCTGGGCTGATGTTGGAAAATAAGCTTTTACTTCCGCTGGAGATGATAGTTACAAGAATACCGGTAGGAGAAAATGACTCCATTGAGGAATAAACTTGACGAATGGAAGATTCTGCGGGGAGAAAAATACTCTAGCGACCATGCTGGGGAGCGATACTCTGTGGGGAGAGAGATACTCTGCTGAGTTGATAATAACTTGCTGAGGATGTCTTTGCTATATGGGAAGTGCTGACAGACTTCGCTGGGGATAAGAAGATTCTGTCGACGACGATCTTTCCGTGGCTTTTGGCTGAGGATAACCCAGTTATATCCTGTTAAGGAAATAACTCTTTGAATAAAGCGGGGCGACGCGTTCGTGCTCTGTGAGGATAAGCTTCCAGAATCTACTGGGGATAAGCCTGCTGCTTGGGGAGATGGATTCCAACTTTTCCTGGGGAAACTGGATTGGACTCTCCTGGGGAGATTTTGAACTGTAATTTTGTAAGTTGAAAGAGGGAACATATGTAGGGTTGCCTGCTGATGAGCTCGTGTAAAACCGCATCTGAAATGGAGAAGGAACCTGTGTAGGGTTACTTTGATGAGTTCGTGTAAAACTTCGTTTTTGGAAAGGGAGAACTTGTGTAGGGTTTCTGGGTGACGAGTCCATGTAAAACTGCATCTTGAAGAGAGGGAACCGATGTAGGGTTGCTTGGTGAGGTAAGTTCATGTAAAACTTCTTGATGAACCGGGGTGAGGTTATCTTGAGCTAAATCCATGTAAGACTTCTGGGGGGAACCGGGGTTAGGTTGCCGCAGGATAAGTTCGTGTAAAACTTCTTGACGAACCGAGGTAAGGTCATCTTGAGATAGGTCCATGTGAGACTCTTGGAGGAACCGGGGTTAGGTTACGGCAGGATAAGTTTTTGTAAAACTTCTTGATGAACCGGGGTTAGGTCATCTTGAGATAGGTCCATGTAAGACTTCTGGAGGAACCGGGGTTAGGTTACGGCAGGATAAGTTTGTGTAAAACTTCTTGATGAACCGGGGTTAGGTCATCTTGAGATAGGTCCATGTAAGACTTCTGGAGGAACCGGGGTTAGGTTACTTGGATAAGTTTGTGTAAAAACTTCTTGATGAACCGGGGTAGGGTTATTTGTGATAAATCCATGTAAGATTTCTAGAGGAACCGGGGTTAGGTTACTTGGATAAGTTTGTGTAAAAACTTCTTGATGAACCGGGGTAGGGTTATTTGTGATAAATCCATGTAAGATTTCTAGAGGAACCGGGGTTAGGTTGCTTCGGGGTAAGTTCGTGTAAAACTTCTGGATGAACCGGGGTAAGGTTACTTGTGGGATAAGTTCGTGTAAAACTTCTTCTGAAAATTGAGAAGGAACCGGTGTAGGGTTGCATGATTTTGATTAAGTGGATGATTGTCCTGTTTGGTTTCGGATGTTAACCCACGATCTGGAATTTGTAGAGGTAGATGGTAATCATCCTTATGTTGATCTTTCCTTTGTACTTTGGTTGACAGAGCAATTGGATTGCCTGGATAACTCATTATTGCCCCTGCTTCGGAGATGAGGGAAGAGGATACCTGTGTGGGTGATTGACAAATCTCCGGGTAGACAAGTGACGAGATGCCGGGACATAGTCGTACGCTTTGATCCCTAACTTTTGCCTGGACCGCCCTTTCGGGTTTTCAGTCCACCGGGATACCCATTTTTGCCCAAGCCGCCCTTTCAGGTTTTCGACTTGCCGGGTGTACATGTTTTTTTCGTTTCATCCCTTCATTTTGCCCGAACCCTTTTGGTTCGCCGGGAAGCCCTTATTTTTGCCTAGGCGTGTCAACCTAGCGGGTCTTTGATTATGCGCAGTATTTTTTCGACTATGTCCACGCTCTCAGAACGTAGGGAGTTTCCCCTGTTGGAAGTATTTTGCCATGCCCCAGATAATGGGCAATGCTCCTACTGTGCCCCTTGATTGGAGGTACTTCTGTTCACAAGGTGTTCATCGTGCGAATTTCCCTGCTGTTCAAACAAATAGTCATATGCAAACAAGGTTATTTTAAGAATGCAAAAGCCTATGTCTGTCTTGAATTTTGAAAATGCATTTTTTGTAATACAGTGCGGTGTCAACTCAAGATTTTACAGCAAACCTTCAGGAGTCAGGATACCTTTGTAACAGTATGCTTTCGAACTAACCCATGCTTCAGCTAGGACTTTTAAGGGTTATATCGTGGCTTGGTTCACGGTTTAAGAAACAAAGGATAAAGGCTCAAATTATTTGTACCCACCCGCTCTTCGTGATGTTCTCCAAACCTAAACTCAGTTGATCATACGTTAGACCTTGTTTGAGTCTTTGCTCTGATTTTCCAGTGATGGTTCGGACATTGATGATTTATTCTGACTAGGCAGTCATTTTTGTTTTTGTTGAGGGTTTGTAGGACCTCTTTCTTTTTGATTTAATTATCCCTTTCTTTTTTTTTTCCTGAACTGTTTCCTTTGTGATTACAGTCAGCGGGATGCCCCAGTTTCGTAAGTCCCCTTTATAGGTTTTGACTCTTTGGGCTTTTTATTTATGAATTTGATAATGACTGCCTTTCTTTATTGATTATTCGGAACCATCACTGTCTTTCTTTGTTTTGTAAGGACCTCTTTGGTGCCATTCGTTATGCACTTGGATCAACTGAGAGACTACCCTGCCCCAGGTTATGATTAAGGGGTTTAAATTTCAAAAAGAAAAACTCCTACTTCTTTGGCTCAGATGGGGTTGACGAGGGATTATCTTCCTTATTACTCCAGTGTTTAGGAATTGAAACAATGCCTGTACCTCATCAGCGGGGTCTGTTCAAAAGCATACTGTACATTGTGGTATCGTTTTCGTCATCCTCCCTCAAGAGGCTTAGAATTTTCAATTAAGAGTTGACCATCACAAAAATATGAAAGCAGTTTTAAGCATAGTAAACATAATTAAATCAAGACAGACATGTGTAATGCATTCATGAAATAAAAGAGTTTAACATGATACTTGTTTATCTGAACAAGAAAAGAAAAATACAACTTAAATTCAAATGAACAAAAATCTCTCGACCCTAGCCATGTTTTGGAAATGGGGCAGTGATAACGTTGGGAGTCTCGGCAGGTTCGAATTCAATCTCTTTAGCATCGATCATATTCTGAATCTTGTACTTCAGCGCCCAACAATCCTCGGTATCGTGCCCCGGGCTATCAGAATGATAAGTACACCTTGCTTTTGGGTTGTAGCTTGGAGAAGAGGTCTTGGGGTTTGCAGGAGGGTTGATTACTGCAATCAGGTTCATCTTCAACATGTGCTGCAATGCTTGTGACCACGGCATGTTAATGTTGGTGAATTGTCTTTTAGGTTCATCCGGCTTTCGCTGGTTTCCCCTTTGTGGTTGGCGGCGTGGTGCAGAACCAGAGATCATGACTGCCCCTGCATGTTGGTCACGACGACTCTTTTGGCTGTATGCAGCATTAGATTCTTTCCTTCCCGTGTAAGGCTTTTTGTGAGTATCAGAAGGTGTGGCCTCTTGAATTTTCCCACTCTTGATACCAGCTTCAATTCTTTCGCCAGTTAGGATGAGGTCGGTAAATCCTGCAGATGAATTACCGATGAGATGATTGAAGAATGGCCCGGATAGGGTCCCCAGGAACATATCAACGAGTTCCCAGTCAGTTAATGGAGGCTGCACCCTTCCAGCAAGGTCTCTCCATCTCTGCGCGTATTCCTTGAAACCTTCACTTGACCCCAGCGACATACCCTGGAGTTGGGTACGTGTAGGAGCAAGGTCGGCATTGTACTGGTAATGTTTGTAGAAAGCAGTGGCTAGGTCTTCCCAGGTATGGATGTTGGCTCCATTCAGTTGATAGAACCATTCGAGATGAGTCCCTGAAAGACTCTCCTGGAAGAAGTGGATCCATAAGTTTTTGTCAGCTGTATAGGGCTGGATCCTCCTTGTGTAAGCCCTGAGATGCAATTTAGGACAGGATGCCCCGTCGTATTTAGCAAAGGCAGGTGCCTTAAACTTGTGCGGGATCACTACCCCAGAAGACAGACCTAGATCCTCGAAGTCCAGGCCAGGCACTTTTTGTATCTCCATAGCACTTAGCCGGTCTTCCAACTGTTTGTACCTATCCTCAGCCGGAGGGTACTGTTCGTCGTTGAGATCTGTCTCATTGTCGGAGACCACTGGACTGGGAACCCTTTCCTCTTGATGACTGCCTTTCCCCACAGATGGAGTCGTCCTCTCAGCTTGATCCTGCAGGGTGTTCCCAGATCTGCGTCTAGGGCTGAACAAAACAGTCCTTTTCTTCCTCTTCTCCTTCTTCAAGAGCAGAGCCTTCAGATCTTGTTGCCCCTGGGTCAAATTCATGATCAGCCCTTGGAACTGGGAGTTCTGAGCCTGGAGGGCCTTGATAGTGTGCTCGGTTGAGGATTCAGGATTCATGACGAGACTGCTGAAATAAACAGCGAAGAAGGTAAGTAACCTGCAGAGAAAGGGTACCTGTTATGCAATGATATGTATGATGTGCATGCAATGATTTCAAGGACCTCGAGGGGTAAACAAATTGTTAGAGTTGAAAACTGGTAACTTGATTGAAGGTGCTTCATGTTGTTGAGAGTCCTTCTTCAAGAGTCAAGGCTCACCATATCGAGTGGGTCATAGCCCCTAACAACCTTGTCTAGAGGAAAACAAATCCCCTTTGCCCCTTGCTGGGATAGTTGATTCACCATGACCTGCATCACGAGCCCTTGAGATCCTTGAAATGGGTTAGGATGTATGCAATGGTATGATGTTATGCTATGCATGGGGTAATGTATGTAACCCTGTTACGAGTCCCAATAAAGGACTGCAAACCAAAACCTGCAAGAAACTTAGGATACCCTGTTATGAGTCCTAATTAAGGACTTAAAACATAACCTGCAAGAACAAGTGTCAGGTAACAGGCATGCAGATGATCAAGTACGAAGGCACACAAGTCACACAAAAGAGTCCTTAGAGTTTAGGCCAGCATGAGGTCTAGGTATTACCCTCTTTCAGTTGGTGGGTTCAACCTGTCCTATCAAAGTAACCGGGTTCTTAGAGGATCCCAATATCATTGACTACCCTCAATCGGTCATAACTCCAGCATCGCAATCTTTTCTTGCAGCCAGAACCATCACGAGAGTTTAGCCTCAATGGGCGTAGCATACTGCTACTGTTCTAATGGCCAAGTTGTGTCATTTAAGGTTCTAAGGTCTGTTGGTGCTTAATGACTCCTTGGAAGACCCATATTCTCCCCGTTTCAACACGAGGGATATCGGTACAGACCAAGGCGCCACACCAACGTAGCCACTGCTTCACCCATGTCGGTATACGCCGGACAGGTCCCTCACAGCTTATGCTACCTAAACAGGGTATCCCCAGATCCGGGTTAGGATCTATGTAACTCCCATGCAACCCACAATAATAAAGCAAGCAAGGAAAGAAATTGAAAACACAGTGATCTTAGTCCTAAGGTACACCTCACTTTAAGTTTAATTCCCCAGCAGAGTCGCCAGTTCTGTGATCGGTGGATCTGGAACTGACTGTTTAACGCTGGTTCGCGAAATGTCGCGGAAGCAAGAGTCGCCACCGTCTTTTATTTTCTCCAAATGGAAAGGACAAAAGCACAGAAAAATTCCTTAAAGAGATTGCTCTCGGTTCGGGAGGTAGATTATAGAAAGGGAAGGTGTTAGCACCCTTTCTATCCATGGTTATCCATGGGCTCTTAGATACTTGCTCACTTGTGTTTTCAAAAATGGTTTGTTTGCTTTTCAACTGTGGGTTTTAAAAAGTTTCTTTGAAAATTCAGTTCGACTCTTGTATCGGTCCTCAAGAGTGTTTGAAAAGTTATTTTGAAAGCTTTTGAAAATGTGTCGGTGTGAAAAGTCTTTTTGAATTTGTTTTGAGATTAGAGCAAGTATCTACGAGAACCTACCTACCCTAAGGAATTCGTCTGTGTAAATGTCCTTTAAAGTAATGCCATCCCACCATGGAGAGGTAGGTAGCACCACCGTTGGAGGTGTTCGGGTCAATTCGAAGTTCGGGACATGGTGATCACCAGAGCAATGGGAAGACACCTTAGAAGCTACCCTCATGCCAGGTTCCCGGATCATGAGGACTTACTAAGACATCCTCTACTCGACGATCACCTTTCGAGGCAAGGCAACAGTGAGGCGTACCCTAGGGGTGGTGTGTGCGATTCGTGTGTCATTTTCATTTGCATTTATCTTGTCATGTTATTGGTGTTCTACGCGTGTTTTTATTTTGTCCATACATTCTTTCATACTTTTATTAACAGTTAAAATATTTGAGGGAAGGTAAAAAAAATCTAAGCTATTACAAAAGGCGCGGGTCCACATCGCCAAAATTAACCAGGACCCGATTTGACAGAAAAAATAAATAGACAAAGTAAATAAAGAATTGAAAAGTGCGAGTAATTAAATACATGGCTTCAGGAGAGATACATAATATTATAAAGAAATAAAAATAAATGCGAATTAATAAGAATTAAAACGAAACGAGGGCGTTGGACCCTTTTGCAAAAATTGAATTAATAATGAATAAAAAAGAAAGCAAGAATTTGTTTTTTTGTATTTTTTAGTATTTTAGGATTTAAATGAAAAGAGAGAGTTAATTAAAATTAAAATAATATGCAAACCCTAATCCTAATTATTTTTAATTTATTAAGAAAAATTGGAGTTTTTTGACCTAAATTAACCCTAAGTTATTTTTATGCAAATTTAATTATAAAAATAAATATTTAATTATTTTAATTATTATGAAAGAAAAATAATAAAAAAAAGATGACAAATTATTAATTAAACCTAATTCTACATTTTTTAGATTTTTATTAAAAGTATTAAAATTAAAACCTAATTTACACTAAGTTTAATTACATGCAAATTTATTTAAGAAAATACTAAAATAAAAAATTATTTATTGTTTTAACTCTTTTCTGATTTTTTTTTTATGATATTTTATATTTTTGTGAAAATAATTAATTAAATTAACTAAACAAGCAAAAAATAAGAAAAATAAAGAAAGTTAAGAATTTACAAACCAAGGGGGGTATCAGTCCCCAGATAGGAGGTATAGTTTAGCAATTCAGGCCCATTTGACTTTGGCCTTGTTGGACTTTTTCACTAGCATGTAGCACGTTGACTGCAGCCTACCATGCTCCCTAATTCCTGGCCCTTGGATGGATGAGGTTGGACGTGTGGACATTGGATCTTGGCAGTGTATGGTACGCGTGGATGCTGAACCTGCATGTGAAGATTTATTGCAAAATAATATTGAGAATGTTGAAGACCTGGGGCTCGAACCCAGGTCAAGTGCTTTGCCAATCCTTATGCTTGCCACTGAGCCATTACACACGCGTTTGATATATAATAGTTAATAAACATTATAAAAGAAAAGAAAGTCAGTGGCCACCAACACGCGCGAAATTTGAACTAGCCTATCACGCTTTGCCACGAGGTTGTCTTCTTCATTATTCCTGAAACATCAAACATTAGACAACGGTTTTTACACCGTTGCAGAAAGTGCCATATGAAAAAATAGCGAATAGGCCATAAGGCCTTATAAATTGATCGCGAGTGCTGGCTTCTGTTCGTCCAAACGCGTTGAATCCAATGGCTTTGATCTCAGCCTCCAATTTTGCCTTATTTCGAAACCCCCAATTCGAAGGTTGAAGAACCCTAAATATCAACAATGGCATAATCGCGTGTAGCACATAAAAATGCAATTAAATATATTGGTTAGCTTCAGAATTTCATAAGGAACATGAATCAATGAATAAAATGTTATGAGGATGCCTGCAAATCAAAATACGAATGTGCATTTTTCATGAAACATATTGAATTCTGTATACCGATTCCTGAGGTTTTGATGAGTGTTAGTGATTGGAAAACGTTCAGTAATGCTTGAGGAAGCTAATGAGGTAGGTTTGGAGGCTTGAATCGCCTTACAAAGGTGTTTTCAGATTTTGAGTTTCTTGCAAAAAATTCTAAGTTTGATAATGGCTTTTCTGAGCAGCTGCGTGTGTATGAGAATTAGGTTTGTGTTTTTGCTTATGTATAGAATAGATTAGGTCAAAGAAATTGTCCAAAGATCCATGAATTAAAGAATTCAATATTTGATTTTTTCACCATGATTTCCATATCTTTTTCCATGTGTTTTTGGTTTAAATCATCTCCAATCTCTCCAAATCTTTCCTTATTTGCATATGCACGAAATCTTGAGGGTAAAACATGCACAAAAAGATTTAAAACTTTAGGTTAAGTATTTTTCATATATTTAATTTGATTTAAATGAATTAATATAAATAAAAATTCAAATAAATAAATAAAAAATGAATAAAACTTCCCTTTGGGCCAAGTGGTCGTGCACATGTCATGGAGGATGAATTATGGAAGAAAAATGGGCCCATTAGCAATTTTAGGTCATTTGAATCAATGTTGACTTTTCAAAATATCCAAAAATTTCCCAACTTCCACAAGGCACAACTTGCTCAATTTTTAAGCTTTTCTCATGTTCTTGGACATTTTAGAAAGGTCTTTGAGTCCTCTAACCAATGTATTTGGTCCCATGTCATTTTGATTTACCAATCTCAAATTATGGCCTTTGACTTAAAGTCCCTTTTTGTTGACTTTTGAAAATGACCTATAATGTTGAAATTGATAACTTTTTGTGAGAGCATTTCTTGGACTTGAAGTGTGAAGATGAGTTGTAGGAAATTTCTTTCTCTTCATAATGAGATTTGGATGGAATTTTTCTGATAATCCATGTGAAAGTTATGCCCTGGTCAATTTCAGTTGACTTTTTCAGCTGTCCAAATAAGGAAATTTTTGCATCTTGATGATTTTTGAGCCAAATTTTGAGAATCATGATCAATCATTGATCAAATGATGTTTGTGGCTTCAAAATGATATGTTGACCAAAAATTTGAACTTTTGACTGCCAAATGACCATTTTGCCCCTACAGTCGACTGTAGTGCAATTAGGGTTTTGACTGTGCAATTTTGTGTTGAAAGCCTTGAAACTTTATATGAGGATACTTGACCACGTTTATAGGCATGTGAGACTTGATTGGACCTTTGGAAACTTCATTTTCTTGATCAGAACCAAAACCCTAATTTTGACTGCTTAGGAGGCCCTTGAACTGTGCAACCCTTGGGGAATTTTGAAGCTTGACTTTGCACATCTTTGAAGAATATGGGAGGGAAAATTTTGGGGTACAACATGTGGCACTTTGGTGTGTACCGGTAACCCTTGAGTTCAGTCAAGCAGAGTACGGGGCCTCCGCGTGGTGTCGTGAAGCATCAACAGACCTTAGGAACCTTAATTGAACTATCTTGGCCTCTTTAGGGTAGTGAGATAACTGACTTTGGTGCAGTCCGAGGTTGGTTGATACTCGATACTACACTCAATTGAGGGTTGCTTTCCTGGAATATTTCGGTCGCCAGTTCAGTGGCTAAATCGAAACGATGAACAATGAAAGCAATCCCGTGATATTGGGACCCTTAGAACTCGGTTACTTCTAATAGGACAGGTTGAACCCACCAACTTCAAGAGGGTACTGCCCAGACCCCATGTTGGCCTTAAACCCTAAGGGCTTGTCTTGTGTGCCTTACATGTTTGTCTTTGTAAATATCTGTGGTGTGTTTAATCATAGCATCATGACATCATCCAGCATCATATGCATTGACTAACCCTTTCAGGGGTTCGAATCTTCATCTTTGTTCTTGTTTTGTAGGACATGGAAACTGTTCGCAGAAAGACAATTCAAATCAGCCTTGTAAGGGTTCCTCCTCAGCTTAAGGAACTTATATCCAGGATTCCTGAAAGCTCTTCATTCAGTGAAAGACATGGAAGACTCATCAGCTTGGTCAATACCAACATTGAGGAAGACATGATAAAGGTCCTGTTCCAATTCTTTGACCCTCTGCATCACTATTTCACCTTCTTGGACTATCAGCTGGTACCTACATTGGAGGAGTTCTCCCGGCTCCTGAAGATCCCTATTCTTGATCAACTACCCTACAACGGTACAGAAAAGGAACCTAAGCTTGAAGAGATTGCTAAAGCCTTGCACCTACAGTCATCTGACCTCAAGGGACATTGGGAAGTTAGAAGTGGTATCAAAGGGTTCTTAGCCAGGTTTCTGTTTGAAAAGGTCCATGAATGTTGGAACTCCCTTGACTTACAAGCTTTTGAAGAAGTTGTGGCCCTCCTTGTCTATGGTTTGGTGTTGTTCCCTAATCCAGATCAGCTTATAGATATCAGTGCTGTCCAGATCTTCATGTCCAGGAATCCTATACCTACGTTGCTGGGGGACATCCTTCGCTCATGTTACACTCGAACCATGAGGAAAAGAGGTGTCCTTATGTGTTGCACTCCTCTCCTGGGAAAGTGGGTTATTTCGCACCTTCCACAATCAGTTTTGAAGAACGAGCGGGGTTTGAGATGGTCACAACGGTTGATGACTCTTACACATGCAGACATACATTGGTGCCCCCGGTCCAGAGAGGATGTCACTATCATTGATCGTTGCGGGGAGTACCCTAATGTTCCTTTACTTGGAATCAGAGGAGGTATTACTTACAGCCCATGCCTGGCTTGGAGACAGTTTGGTTATGCTCGGAGGGATGGCCCTCATGATATGTTAATTCCTGACATAGTTTTTGACTTCGACAACGATGCACAAGGACTTCGCCAGAGATTTATCAGAGCCTGGAGGATGCCCAGTAGGATAGACAGCAAGACACTGGGGCACATGAACTCCATCCCGTTGGAACCTTATCTCAAGTGGGTACGCGCCCGCTCTCAGAAGTTAGTGATGCCTTATCCTCATATGCTCCCTGTAATCAAAGAACCAGTCTTGGAAGGAGAGGTGTCCTACACCATTCAGCACCCTGACATGCCCACATCCTGGGAAGAGATGCAGAAGAGCTGGATCCAGCTTAAGGAAGAACAGAATTCTCTTGAGACCAGTCTACATGCTAGTGAAAAGAAGGTCTTGGAGCTCACCCGCCTGTTGCATGAGGAGAGGAATCTCAACACCTACATAGCTCCAAAGAGGATGCGTAGTGTCTTTTGGGATTGATTTGCTTTGTAATTTGTGCCCATGAGGCTTGGATGTACCAAACAATTATTTCCTTAATGATAACGTGTGTTCCTTTTTGTCTACAACAAATTTGAACTTTCGAACCCTTGAAAGCATTGCATAAACACATATCATTCATCATGGGCATAGCAGGTTTTCTTCTTTTCAGGTTGCTTACCGTTCTTCGCTGTTTATTTCAGCATCATGAATCCCGACTCATCATCAACTGAGATGTCCATCAAGACTCTTCAGGCGCAGAATGCGCAATTTCAGGAACTAATCATGGGTTTGGCTCAGGGCCAAGAAGAGCTGAAGGCTCTGCTCCTGAAGAAGGAAAAAAAGAAGAAGAGAAGAACTGTTCTTTTCAACTCGGGCCGAAGGTTTGGCAACACTCTGCAAAATGAAGAGGTTGGTTCTTCTATAGGCAAGGGTACTCCTCAAGAAGGAAAAGGTCCAAGTCCGGTAGTCTCCGACAACGAGACTGATTTTGATGAGGAACAGTATCCTCCTGCCGAAGACAGATACAAGCAGTTGGAAGACAGATTGAATGCTATGGAGATCCAACAGGTGCCTGGGCTGGATTTTGGAGACTTGGGTTTGTCTACTGGTGTGATCATTCCTCGTAAGTTCAAAGCACCATCTTTTACCAAATATGATGGGGCGTCTTGTCCCAAGCTACACCTCAGGTCGTACGTGCGGAAGATTCAACCGTAATCAGTGGACAAAAATTTGTGGATCCACTTCTTCCAGGAGAGTCTTTCAGGGACTCATCTCGAATGGTTCTATCAGCTGGATGGGACCAAGGTTCGTAACTGGGAGGAGTTGGCTACTGCTTTCTATAAGCAGTATCAATATAATGTCGACCTTGCCCCTACACGTACCCAACTCCAGGGTATGTCGTTAGGTTCAAGCGAAGGTTTTAAAGAGTACGCACAGAAGTGGAGGGATCTGGCTGGCAGAGTGCAGCCTCCGTTGACTGATCGAGAGTTGGTAGACATGTTCTTGGGGACCCTATCTGGGCCATTTTTCAACCATCTTATCGGTAACTCATCTGCAGGGTTTACTGATCTTATTCTGACTGGAGAGAGAATTGAGGCTGGGTTGAAGTCTGGTAAGATTCCGAAGGGTGCATCGTCTAGCTCTGAGAAGAAACCCTTCAAGAAGGAGGCCAGTGTTGTATATGGCTCCAGGAGACAAGAGAAATCTGAGCGCCGCCAATCTGTCAGTGCGGTAATGATTGATAAGCCTACTGCCGCTCCTCGGCAAACCAATCCACCAAGGGCTGAAAGACCCCGGAGAGAGTTCACCCGTTTGAGCATGACTTTGTCGCAGATCTTGCCACAGTTGCTATCCACTAACCTAGTGACTGTCAGAGAGGCCCCAAAAGTTGTGAACACTGCCTCCCCGAAATACAATCCAAATGCCTGTTGTGCTTATCACTCCGATAGCCCGGGGCATTCCACTGATGACTGTTGGGCCTTAAGGAACAAGCTGCAGGACCTTATTGACGCCAAGGAGGTACAGTTTGAGGCATCTGAGAAGCCTAATGTAGTGACAGCTCCCCTGCTTGCTCATGGAGTGAGTGCTATTGGGGACGAAGAGGAAGTGGATGAAGCTGAGTTTGATAGCTGGATTTACCCGGCAACCGACAGTGGACATAACAATTGGAGTGCAAAGGACAATCTACCTGTTTCTCTTGTTACTAAGTAATGAATTCCTATGTTTTGGCATTTGTAATAAACAATAAATTGAACTCTATGGCCCGGTGTCTTACCCGGGGCACCGTGGCTTCATTTGTGAGGGCATATAAATTGTCATTTCATATATCATGAATAAAAATCTTGGACGTTTTCTCGCATTTCAAATCTTATGCTCCTTTTATGTCTTTTCTTCCTTTATATATTTCAAAACAGCTGTATTTACACACACTCACTCATACAGGTTTCAATCCACTCTGGATCTCACTGGTAACGACCCTGCTACTGCCAGTTATGACTTCGAAAGTCCGATCAACTTAGCCGAAGACGAAGGTGAAGATGATTGCGAAGTGCCTGGCGAGCTTGCAAGATTGTTACTCCAGGAAGAGAGGGCAATTCAACCACACGAAGAGCCAGTGGAGACAATAAATCTAGGTACTGAGGCAGACAGGAAAGAGGTAAAGATTGGTGCCAACCTAAAGCTCAGCGTGAAGCAACGGTTGACTAAGATGCTACATGATTATATGGAGATATTTGCCTGGTCCTACGAAGACATGCCCGAGTTGGATACTGATATTGTAGTCCATCACTTGCCTACTAAGGAAGACTGCCCTCCGGTTAAGCAAAAGGTCCGCCGTATGCGTCCAGAGATGTCTGAGAAGATCAAAGCCGAGGTTATGAAACAGTTTGATGCCGGGTTTCTTGCAGTGACTTCTTATCCTCAGTGGGTTGCTAATGTGGTGCCGGTACCTAAGAAAGATGGAAAGGTCAGAATGTGTGTTGACTACAGGGATCTGAACAGGGCCAGCCCCAAAGATGACTTCCCCCTACCTCACATTGATGTCCTTGTTGACAATACAACTCAGCATAAGGTGTTCTCTTTCATAGATGGCTTTTCAGGTTATAATCAGATCAAGATGGCACCTGAAGACATGGAAAAAACTACCTTTGTTACTCAGTGGGGCACCTTCTGCTACAAGGTCATGCCTTTTGGACTGAAGAACGCTGGGGCAACCTACCAACGTGCCATGGTTACTTTATTTCATGACATGATCCATCATGAGATAGAAGTGTATGTTGACGACATGATTGCAAGGTCCCAGACTGAGGAAGAACACCTTGATCATCTACAGAAGTTGTTTGACCGTCTGAAACTGTACAAGCTGAGGTTGAACCCGAACAAGTGCACCTTCGGGGTAAGATCTGGAAAGTTGCTAGGCTTCGTGGTAAGTGATAAGGGTATTCAAGTGGACCCTGCCAAGGTTAAAGCTATTCAAGAGATGCCAGTTCCTAAGACGGAGAAGGAGGTCAGAGGCTTTCTAGGACGCCTGAATTACATTGCTCGATTCATCTCACACCTAACTGCTACTTGTGAACCAATCTTCAAGCTGCTGAAGAAAGATCAGGTAGTACGTTGGAATGATGAATGTCAGGCTGATTTCGATAGAATCAAAGAGTATCTCCAAGAACCACCCATCCTTATGCCACCGGTTGAGGGGAGACCTCTGATACTATACCTGACGGTACTTGACAACTCAATGGGGTGTGTGCTGGGGCAGCATGACGAGTCTGGCCGAAAAGAGCATGCCGTTTATTACCTTAGCAAAAAGTTTACCGACTGTGAGACCCGATACTCACTGCTTGAGAAAACTTGCTGCGCTTTGGTATGGGCTGCTCGCCGGCTGAGACAGTATATGCTGACTCATACCACCTTGTTGATCTCAAAGATGGATCCTATAAAGTACATATTTGAAAAGCCTGCTCTGTCTGGGAGAATAGCAAGATGGAAAATGATCTTGATGGAATACGACATCCAGTACACGACTCAGAAAGCCATCAAGGGAAGTGTCTTGGCAGACCACTTGGCACATCAGGCTGTAGACGACTATCAGTCAATGAACTTCGAGTTTCCAGACGAGAGCATCATGATAGTGACTGATTGTGAGGTACCTGGACCGGATGAAGGACCTGAGGAAGGATCCCGATGGTCTATGCACTTTGACGGAGCCTCCAATGCTTTGGGTAACGGTATTGGCGCTATAATCATATCTCCTCAAGGCACTCATACTCCACTCACTGCCCGGCTATGTTTCAACTGTACCAATAACATGGCGGAGTATGAGGCATGCATTATGGGTCTTCAAGCTGCGATCGACTTAAGGATCAAGTTTCTGAGTGTCTTCGGAGATTCCGCTCTCGTGATCAATCAGATCAAAGGAGAGTGGGATACGAAACATCCGAACCTTATTCCTTACAGAGAATGTGTGTTGACTTAGATCCCCCATTTCACAGAGATAACCTTTGAACACTTCCCGAGAGAGGAGAATCATCTGGCGGACGCGTTAGCTACAATGTCTTCTATGTTCAAAGTCAAATGGGACAATGAGGCTCCCTGGATCATCATCTGGAAACTGGACGAACCGGCATACTATTGTGATCTCGAGACTGAATTGGTGACTGAGAAGCCTTGGTACCATGAGGTGAAGAGATATTTGGAAGCTCAGGAATACCCTGAAGGTGCGTCTGTCAATGATAAGAAGTTTCTGAGAAGGTTCGCAACAAAGTTCTTCCTTAGCAACGGCATCCTGTACAAGCGAAACCATGATTCGACCTTACTGCGTTGTGTGGACAAGACGGAAGCAGAAAGGATCATGGAAGAACTACATGAAGGGACCTTCGGGACGCATTCTAGTGGACACACTATGGCAAAGAAAATCCTTCGGGCAGGGTATTTCTGGTCCACAATGGAAGCAGACTGCTACCAACACTCCCGGACATGCCACAAATGCCAGATATACGCAGACAAGGTGCATGTTCCTCCAGTTCCTTTGAATGTTCTGACTGCGCCTTGGCCGTTTGCAATGTGGGGCATAGATATGATCGGTGAGATTAAACCTACGGCATCTAACGGGCATCTCTTCATCCTGGTAGCGATTGATTACTTTACGAAGTGGGTTGAAGCAGCTTCCTACGCTACGGTAACCAAGACTGTTGTGGCACGGTTCATTCGGCATAATCTAATCTATCGATACGGCGTCCCTGAGAGAATTATTACAGACAATGGTACCAATCTCAATAACAAGATGATTATTGAGCTCTGCGAGCAGTTTAAGATACAGCACCACAATTCTTCTCCTTACAGACCGAAGATGAATGGGGTTGTAGAAGCAGCAAATAAGAACATTAAGAAAATCGTGCAGAAGATGACAGTGACCTATAAAGATTGGCATGAGATGTTACCGTTCGCTCTACATGGGTACCGTACCTCAGCTAGGACGTCAACCGGGGCAACTCCTTTCTCCTTGGTTTATGGTATGGAGGCAGTCTTACCGATCGAAGTGCAAGTACCCTCTCTCCGGATAATGAAAGATGCAAATCTGAACGAAGATGATTGGATCCAGACACGACTTGATCAGTTAAACCTCATTGATGAAAAGAGGCTTGCTGCTATCTGTCATGGTCAGACGTATCAGAAACGGATGATCAGGGCATTTAACAAAAAGGTCAGACCATAGGAATATCAAGTTGGGGATCTGGTAATTAAGCGAATCATCCTTCCTCAGAGTGATCCAAGGGGCAAATGGACCCCTACGTATGAAGGGCCATTTGTGGTTAAGCATGTGTTCTCAGGAGGAACCATGATTCTAACCAACATGGATGGTGACGACCTTCCTCACCCCGCCAATGCAGACATAGTAAAAAGATACTACGCATGAAAAAAGACCCGCTAGGCTGACATGCCTAGGCAAAAATTACGGCTTCCCGGCGAACCAAAAGGGTTCGGGAAAAATGAAGGGATGAAATGAAAAAATCTGTACACCCGGCAAGTTGAAAACCTGAAAAGGCGGCTTGGGCAAAAATGGGTATCCCGGTGGACTGAAAACCCGAAAGGGCGGTCCAGGTAAAAGTTAGGGATAAAAGTGTAATACTATGTCTCATTGATCACTTTGCATCCAGAATCCGGTATCTACATCAAGTTCAGACGGCATCGATCAGTCAGCTTCACCTTCAACCAAGGTCATCAAGTGATGAGACGCTCGGAGATATAAAGGCAATAGCAGAGTTGAAACCCAGTGGGATCATTCATTTCACACAGCTGTTTTATTTTCTCTTGTACAAAGCTTGTATAAACGCTTCTGTTCGGCGGCGTTCTCTTACTAGGACGTCAGCCTCTTGTACATAAAACGCCTATTTACGGGCAATTCAAAAATCAATACAAAATCACTTTTCAGTTAAAATTGCCAATTGTTTTTCCTTTTCTGTTTTTGTTTTGCGAAGAACGTCTAAGGTTCAATTTGTGATATATGCATTGACGATAATTTGCTAACTCATGAATATTTGCATACGAAACAAAGGATTAATTACACGTAACATTAGAGACAGGGGAAATAAAGAGTTGTCTAAGCCATCTAACTGTTCTATCCTCCAAAGGTATCAAGGTAGGTTCAGCTGAAGAACACAACCAAATATCTTAATCCCCCAGAGAGTGAGCCAGCAAGTCAGTGCACTCTCCCCAAGCAAAGCTATTATCAACCTTAAAGAAGTTGGGTATCCTCCAGCAGGTCTCAACATTCCCCAGCAGCATATGTACATTCTTAACAAGCATCCCCGGCAATCTTGGTCTAAAGATTGTTCCCCGGCGGTATATCAAACATTCAAAGGAATCAATTCCCCGATACAGCTCAAAACTTCCCCAGGAGAGTCCAATCCAGTTTCCCCAGAAAGTTGGAATCCATCTCCCCAAGCAGTAAGCTTATCCCCAGTAGATTCTGGAAGCTTATCCCTCGCAGAGCACGAACGCGTCTCCCGGCTTTATTCAAAGAGTTATTTCCTTACCAGGGTATAACTGGGTTATCCTCAGCCAAAAGCAACGGAAAGAGCGTCCTTGACAGAGTCTCCTTATCCCCAGCGAAGTCTATTAACACTTCCAACACAACAAGGGTATTCCCAGCAAGTTATTATTAACATCTCAACAGAGTATCTCTCTCCCCACAGAGTATTGATTCCCAACAAGATCGTTAGAGTACTTTTCTCCCCGCAGAGTAATCTATTCGCCAAGTTTATTCCCCAACGGAGTTATCTTCTCCTACCGGTATTCTTTCAACTATCACCCCCAGTGGAAGCAAAGATCTAATTCTTCAACATCAGCCCAGGAGTGACTTCCCGGCACCCGTCAAGGATCTATTTTCCTAAATGACAAAACATACATTCCTAAACATCACATACATCATGATACATGCATATACGCATCATGTCTTACAAATCTCATTTATGTTGAGAACATCATTGCTTGATCCATATCATGCATGACATATGACTGACCTTTACCTTTCAGGAAAGATCCAGTTAAGTTCTCCGCCATATCTCAAGACCTAGACCGGTTCAGTCAGATCGACCCTAAGATCTCCCTGTTTCTTATCCAGTCCAAGGCCTTCTCTGGTTCAGTCAGATCGACCCTAAGATCTCCCTGTTTCTTATCCAGTTGAAGATTTCAAGACCTAGACCGATTCAGTTAAATCGACCCTAAGATTTTACTGTTTCTTATCCAGTCCAAGGCCTTCTCTAGTCCAGTTAAATCGACCCCTAACAGATTTTCCTGATAAAGACTCAGTAGAAGATATCCAAGATTCTCTCAATGATTACTGTTGAGGTTGTAGTCGCCTGTGGTTCTCTCCCCGTTACTACGGAGGTAGTAATCGCCCCAAGATTCTCTCAGCGTTACTATTGAAGTAGAAGATATCCAAGATTCTCTCAATGATTACTGTTGAGGTTGTAGTCGCTTGTGGTTCTCTCCCCGTTACTGCGGAGGTAGTAATCGCCCCAAGATTCTCTCAATGATTACTGTCGAGGTTGTAGTCGCCTGTGGTTCTCTCCCCGTTACTGCGGAGGTAGTAATCGCCCCAAGATTCTCTCAGCGTTACTGTTGAAGTAGAAGATATCCAAGATTCTCTCAATGATTACTGTTGAGGTTGAAGTCGTCCAAGATTATCTCAATGATTATTGTTGAGGTTGAAGTCGCCTATGGTTCTCTCCCCGTTACTGCGGAGGTAGTAATCGTCCCCAGATTCTCTCAATGATTACTGTTGAGGTTGAAGTCATCCAAGGTTCTCTCACCGTTCCTATTGAGATAGTAACCATCCCTGGTTCATTCATCACTGTTTGAAGCTCCAGATCCAGCTCCTGTAACCAGTCAGGACACATATATACAAAGAGTTTAAAGATCAGCTCCTGCAACATGCCAGGTACTCATTTTTCTTTTGCAGGTACGCAAGTTCTCGCTAAGGAATCTCTTACGCGACCAACATCCAGATGGCATCTATAAGCCCATCCACCTTCTATCATCCCTTAGCATGGCATCTATAAGCCCATCATCCTATCCATCAATCTCCAAATGGCATCTATAAGCCCATTCCACCATCACCCTACTATGTGAGCGCAAATTTCTGGGCACTCTAGTGTTCAATCATCTTCCACCTTCGGATTACGAAAGGCACGTCAGCCAATCTGCATCCTCAGGTCTAAGAATATTGAATAGGGGCAACTGTTGTACTCCAAAATTTGCCCTCCCATATTCTTCAATTGCAAAGAGCATGCTTCAAAACCTCCCCAAGGGTTGCACAGTTCAAAGGCCTCCTAGCAGTCAAAAACTAGGGTTTTGGTTCTGACAAAGAAAATGAAGTTTCCAAGGGTCCAATAAAGTCCCACATGCTTATAAACATGGTCAAGCATCCTCATACCAAGTTTCAAGACTTACAGCACAAAATTGCACAGTCAAAAACCCTAATTGCACTACAGTCAAATGTAGGGGCAAAATGGTCATTTGACAGTCAAAAGTTCAAATTTTTGGTCAACATCTCATTTTGAAGCCACAAACATCATTTGATCAATGCTTGATCATGATTCTCAAAGCTTGGCTCAAAAATCATCAAGATGCAAAAGTTTCCATATTTGGACAGTTGAAAAAGTCAACTGTAACTTGACCAGGGCATAACTTCCACATGGATTATCATAAAAATTCCATCCAAAGTTCATTTTGAAGAGAAAGACATTTCCTACAACTCCTCTTCACACTTCAAGTCCAAGAAAGGCTCTCACAAAAAGTTATCAATTTCAACATTATAGGTCATTTTCAAAAGTCAACAAAAAGAGACTTTAAGTCAAAGGCCATAACTTGAGATTGGTAAATCAAAATGACATGGGACCAAAGACATTGGTTAGAGGACTCAAAGACCTTTCCAAAATGTCCAAGAACATGAGCAAAGCTTAAAAATTGAGCAAGTTATGCCTTGTGGAAGTTGGGAAATTTTTGGATATTTTGAAAAGTCAACATTGCTTCAAATGTCCTAAAATTGCTAATGGGCCTCTTTTTCTTCCAAGATTCATCATCCAAAACATGTGCACGACCATTTGGCCCAAAGGGAAGTTTTTCCATCATTTTTATTTTTTTTATTTGAATTTTAATTGCTAATAATTCATTTAATTAATTAAAATATATGAAAAATACCAAAACTAGGTTTTCAAATCTTTTTGTGCAAGACAATCACTCATGATTCACTAAGGATTTCGTGCATACCAGAAAAGGAAAGAATTGGAGAAAATTGACATGATTCTTCATGAAGAAATATTGAAAAAGATCCTTAAGAATCAAATCTTGAAAATCATGAATGCAAAGGTTTTGATTTGGTTTCTTTGACCTAAAACCTTCACACATATATACATAATGAAAACCTAATGCAAAGAACCACAAAGCTGCGCCCAAAAGCCATAACCAAGTTGGCATTTTTCAAGAAAAATTCTAAAACTGAAATCACGATTGCAAAGGTTTTCAAGCCAAAACAACCATTCTATCACCTTCCTGGGACATCAAGGAAGGCTCCTGAATCAAAATCATAGCTTCTAAGCTCCAGAATTGGTAACACGAGACAACCCTGTTCATCATATTTTTCATAGTCGTGCATCAATTTACACGCATCATTCTTGCATTTTTTTGATTGAATTATACTAATGAGACCTTCCTGAAGCTAACCACGCAGCTTGATTGAATTTTCATGCACCATACGCGGAATTGACATTGTTGCCTTTTAGGGTTACAGAGGTCATGAATTGGGGCTTCCTTATTCAGGAACAATTGAGACTTGAGACCTATACCACTGAACTCGGCATGCTTGGACGATCCAGAATCACTAGTCGCGCCCTTTTTATTTTGGCTTGATTTCTATTCGCTATTTTCTGTATTTCAGATTGTGGGGGTTTAAAACCCCCGCTATTTAATATATATTTGCAGGCAAAAGCAAGGAATCAATGGGGAAGATGATGCGTGGAGGAATACCATTGGAGGATTCAAATAATTAGCGCGTTTTTTTTATTCTGTCCACTAATCCATTTTTTTCATTATATTATTTAGTTTCCATCAGGTTAAGGAATGAACGCGCTAGCTTGAGTGGTGGAGAAAGCACTTGGCAAACCACAGGACCTGGGTTCGAATCCCAGGTCCCCACCCCTTTCCATATTATTTTTCTATTAACGCTTCTGTGCAGTTTCAGTACTAGGGAACACCATACATCCACAACATTAAGCCATCCACGTGCCTACTGAGATGAATCAAAGGGCCATAATTGGAAGAACATGATGGGCAGGAGTCAACGCATATGCACGCTAGCCACAAAAGTCAATAAGGCCATGAGCTTAATGGGCCTGAATTACTGAATAAAACCTCCCAATTTGGGGACAGACCCCCCTAGGTTTGCAATTTCTTTTATACTTTTTCATTTTTTTATTTGATTCAATTATTTTTTTAATTAATTTCTTTAATTTAATTATTTTCATAAAAACATAAAAACAATATAAAAATCAGAAAAAGACAAAAAAAATAAGTATTTTTATTTAATTAAATATATGTTTTGTAAATAAAATTTCACCAATTAATTAGTTTTATTCTAGGGTTAATCTTAAAATCTTTTCTTCATAACTTAAAAACTTGTAGAATTAGGTTTAAATAGTTTAATTACCTTTTTTATTTTTATCATCTCTAATAATTAAATATTTACTATTATTTTTTATAAATCAAATTGCATGTAAATAATTAGATTAATTTTAGGTTTAAATTTTAACATGTTTTCTTAATAAATAAAAAAGGACTAAAACTAGGGTTAATTAATATTTTAATTTCATTTAATTCTCATAAAAATTCATAAATCCAAAAAATACCAAAATAATTTCTTTTTTTTATTTTAATTTAATTAATTTAATCATCTAATTTAATTTCATTAAAAAGGGTCCAACGCCCTCGCTTTCGATTTTAATTCTCTTCGCATTTTATTTCCTTTCTTATAATTCATGTAACTCCCCCCCAAAGCCATGTAAATATTTATCTGTCACACTTTATTTTATTTACTTTCTGTAAAATCGGGTCCTGGATTTTAATTTGGCGATGTGGACCCGCGCCTTTGTAATAGTTTAGGAATTTTATCTTTCCGCACTTTTTTTTTAACTGTTAAATAAATGCATGCAAGAATGAATGGCCTAAAATAAAAACAAACGCCTAGATCACTTTGACATGAACAAGATAAATGCAATGAACATGACATACAAATCACACACCACCCCTAGGGTACGCCTCACTTTTGCCTTGCCTCGAAAGGTGATCGTCGAGTAGAGGATGTCTTAGTAAGTCCTCATGATCCGAGAACCTGGCATGAGGGTAGCTTCTAAGGTGTCTTCCTATTGCTCCGGTGATCACCATGTCCCGAACCTCGAATTGACCCGAACAACTCCAACGAAGATGCTACCTACTTCTCAATAGTGGGATAGTATTGTCTAAAGGATATTTACACAGCTTAATTTCTTTTGAGTAGGTAGATTTCTCCTGGGTACTTGCTCTTTCAAAAACAAAAAAACAACTTTTCGCACCTACACTTTCAAACAAAAAGTTTTCAAACAAACACTTCATACACTCTTGAGGATTGATACAAGAGTTACCTAGAAGTTTTCAAAACAAACTTTTTCAAAACCCACAAACACAAGAAAAGCAAACATTTTTGAAAACATAGTGAGCAAGTACCTAAGAGCCCGTGGATAACCACGGATAGAAAGGGTGCTAACACCTTCCCTTTCTATAAATCTACCTCCCGAACCGAGAGCAATCTCTTTAAGGAATTTTTCTGTACTTTTGTCCTTTCCATTTGGAGAAAATAAAAGATGGTGGCGACTCTTGCTTCTGCGACATTTCGCGAACCAGCGTTAAACAGTCAGTTCCAGATCCACCGATCACAACAGTGCTTTGTTGTTTCCGCTGGGGATGATGGTTGCAAGAATACCGGTAGGAGAAGATGACTCTGTTGGGGAATAAACTTGGAGATTACTCTGTGGGGAGTGATTACTCTAGCGACCTTGCTGGGGAACAATACCCTGTGGGAAGAGAGGTACTTTGCTGAGGTTTGATGATAACTCCGCTGGGGATACCATTGTTGGGTTATGTTGAAGAATATGATGAACTCCGCTGGGGGATAGGAAGACTTCGCCGAGGATGATCTTTCCGTGGTTTTGGGCTGAGGATAACCCAGTTATATCCTGGTAGGGAAATAACCTTTGAATAAGGCCGGGAGACGCGTTCGTGCTCTGCGGGTGACAAGCTTCCAGAATCTACTGGGGATAAGCTTTCTGCTGGGGAGTTTGATTCCACTTTCCTGGGGAAACTTTTGGACTGGACTCTCCTGGGGAAATTAATTTGAGATGCACTGGGGAAGTGGCTCCACTGAATGTCTGGTATATTGCCGGGGAATAATCCTAGATCAAGACTACCGGGGATGCTTGTTAAGAATGTTTGTATACTCCTTGGGGAATGTTGAGATCTGCTGGAGGATACCCAACTTCCTTAAGGCTGACAGGATAACTCTGCTTGGGGAGAGTATCATTGATTTGTTGGCTCACTCTCTGGGGAATTAAGATATATTGGTTATGTTCTTCAGCTGAACTTACCTTGGTACCTTGGTGGACAGAGCAACTAGATTGCTTAGACAACTCATTATTGCCCCATTTTCAGTGGGAGAAGGCACCTGTAGGGGTAATTGACAAATCTTCTGGTAGACAGGTGACGAGATGCCAGGACATAGTCGTACGCTTTGATCCCTAATTTTTGTCTGGACCGTCCTTTCGGGTTTTCAGTCCACCGGGATACCCATTTTTGCCCAAGCCGCCTTTTCAGGTTTTCGACTTGCAAGGTGTACGGATTTTTTTTTCATTTCATCCCTTATTTTTGCCCGAACCCTTTTGGTTCGTCGGGAAGCCCTTATTTTTGCCTAGGTATGTCAACCTAGCGGGTCTTTGATTATGCGCAGTATTTTTTCGACTATGTCCATGATCTCAGGATGTAGGGAGATGCCCCTGTCAATAGTATTGCGTTGCCGTACCACTAGAAGATGTCTGATCAGGCAAGATTCGTTGTCGGAATGCCCCAGGTGATCCAGATGGAGATTTGCCCCAAGCTGGTTGGCCTTTTGAGAGATTCTCCGAATCTTGACTGGACTGCCCCAAATGATGGACACTGATCATGCCATGCCCCTTGATTGGAAGTGTTTCTTCCACTGGAGGTGACTCTTTTGTTGAGGGGACTTTTGTTCATTAGATATTCGTCGTGCGAATTTCTCTGTTGTTCAAACAAATAGTCATATGCAAACCATGTTATTTCAAAAATGCAAAGCTTATGTCTGTCTTGAAGATTTTGAAAATGCATTTTTCATAAAAAACAAGTGAATTTTGTAAATTGTGATGTCAACTCGTCATTTTACCGCAAGCCTTAAGGAGTCAGGATACCTTTCGTAACAGTATGCTTTCGAACTAACCCATGCTTCAGCTAGGACTTTTGAGGGTTATAATGTGGCCTGGTTCACGGTTTAAGAAACAAAGGATAAAGGCTCAAATTTATTTGTACCCACCCGTTCTTCGTGATGTTCTTCAAACCTAAACTCAGCTAATCGTGCGTTAGACCTTGTTTGAGTCTTTGCTTGGGTATTCCAGTGATGGTTCGGATGCTGACAGTTTATTTTGACCAGGCAGTCATTTCTTTTTTTTTTTGTTGAGGATTTGTTGGACCTCTTTCTTTTTGATTATTATTATCCCTGTTTTTGCCTGAACTGTTTCTTTTTGAATTTACAGTCAGCGGGATGCCCCAATTTTGTAAGTCTCCTTCATAGGTTTTGACTTAATGGGTTTTTATTTTGAGAAGTAATGACTGCCTGTCTTTATGATTGTTCGGAACCATCACTGTCTTTCTTTGTTTTGGTAAGGACCTTTTTGGTGTCATTCGTTGTGCACCTAGATCAACTGAGAGAACTACCCTGCCCCAGGTTATGATTAAGGGTTTAAAAGATTTTTTTTTTTGAAAAGAAAAACTCCTACTTCTTTGGCTCAAAGGGGTTGACGAGGGATTATCATCCTTATAACTCCAGTGTTTAGGAATTGAAACAATGCCTGTACCTCCTCAGCGGGGTCTGTTCAAAAGCATACTGTAGATTGTGGTATCGTTTTCGTCATCCTCCCTCAAGAGGCTTAGAATTATTAATTGAGAGTTGATCATCACAAAAATATGAAAACAGTTTGCATATAGCGAATGTGAATATATGGATTCAAAACAGACATGTGCGATGCATTGATAAAGTAATAAAGTTTGCTATGACAATAATTGTTTGAACAATCAAAAGAAAATTACAACTTGAAACATTCTAATGAACAAAAATCCTCTAGTTTGAACTAGTCATTTCTCAGCGGAAGATTTTCATCTCGCCATCTGGCATGAACTCCAGCACCCCTTCGTCAATCAAGTCCTGGATTTTGTTCTTCAAGGTCCAACAGTCGTCTATAGCATGCCCCGGGCTGTCTGAATGATAAGCGCAGCGGGTGTTGGGGTTATACCTTGAAGGTGTCATATTCTGATTCTTAGGAGGGTCCTTTAGAGTGATCAGATTGACTTCCAGCAAGCGCTTCAGTATAAAGGATGATGGTATATCAGTCTCCGAGAAATGTCTTCCAGGCGTATATCGTTTACGCTGACTACCCCATTGAGGCTGGGCTCGTGACCCTGAAGCAATCTGAGGAGATTTTCCTTTGTCTTCTTGCCCCGCATGTGGTTGAATGATGACTGGAACTTCAACCTTGGTTGTTTGCCCCACTGGATTATTTTGAAGCAGCTTGGTGACGAGGACCCGGAGCTCTTCTTGTTTTTGAGCTAAGTCCTGAATGAGAGTCATTTGGCCCATCAACTGCCTCATCATTTGGATCTTCATGGTTGCCAACTCAATTTGTAGCCCTTCCAGCTGATCGTTCATGATACCCCCTGCATTCCCTAGGGTCAAGTTCCTTGTGAGGATAGCCTTTATTTCTTCTTGCCCCTGGGATAGGTTCAAGAGCATTTCTTGCAGTTGGGCGATTTGAGCCCGGAGATCTTGGTTGTCCGGTTGGAAAGCCATTGCTGAAATAAACAGCGAAGGAGATGAGTGACCTGTTAAAAGGGTACCTGTAATTCAATGATATGTATGATATGCATGCAATGTTTTCAAGGACCTCGCAGGGTAAACAAGAAGATTGTTAGCATTTGAATTTGTAGCTTGATTGAAGGAACTTCATGTTGTTGAGAGTCCTTCTTCAAGAGTCAAGGCTCACCATATCGAGTGGGTCATAGCCCCTGACAACCTTGGCTAGAGGAAAATAAATCCCCTTTGCCCCTTGCTGGACAGTTGGTTTATCATGACCTGCATCACAAGCCCTTGAGATCCTTGAAACGGGTTAGTCCTCATGTAGGATGTATGCAATGGTATGATGTTATGCTATGCGTGGGGTGATGTAAGTAACCCTGTTATAAGTCCAGATTAAGGACTATAAACAAAACCTGCAACGAACTCATGGGGTCAGATAACAAGCATGCAAGTAGTCAAGTTTTAAAGCACACAAGTCACACAGAGAGCCCTTAGAGTTTAGGCCAGCATGGGGTCTGGGGTACTACCCTCTTGAAGTTGGTGGGCTCAAAACCTGTCCTATCAGAAGTAACCGGGTTCTAAGGGTCCCAATATCACTGGATTGCTTTCATTGTTCATCGTTTCGATTTAGCCACTGAACTGGCGACCGAAATATTCCAAGAAAACAACCCTCAATTGAGTGTAGTATCGAGTATCAACCAACCTCGGACTGCACCAAAGTCAGTTATCTCACTACCCTAAAGAGGCCAAGATGGTTCAATTAAGGTTCCTAAGGTCAGTTGATGCTTCACGACACCACGCGGCGGCCCCGTACTCTCCTTGACTGGACTCAAGGGTTACCGGTACTCACCAAAGTGCCACATCAACGTAGCAGACTACTTCAACCATGTCAGTATACCCCACACAATTCCCTCACAGCCTTGTTGCTACTTTCTAAGAAGGTATCCCCAGATCCGGGTTAAGATCTATAGAACTCCCGAGACAGTCCCACAATAATAAAGCAAACAAGTCAAAGCAATTGAAAACACAAGTGATCTTAGTCTTAAGGTACACCTCACTTTAATTAATATCCCCAGCAGAGTCGCCAGTTCTGTGATCGGTGGATCTGGAACTGACTATTTAAAGCTGGTTTCGCGAAATGTCGCGGAAGCAAGAGTCGCCACCGTCTTTTATTTTCTCCAACATGGACAGGACAAAAGCACAGCAAAATTTCTTATGAGATAGTCTCTCGGTTCGGGAGGTAGATTTATAGAAAGGGAAGGTGTTAGCACCCTTTCTATCCATGGTTATCCATGGGCTCTTAGATACTTTCTCATTGTGTTTTCAAAAGTGTTTGCTTTTCAAAGTGTGAGTGGGTTTGAAAAAGTTTCATTGAAAACTTCAATTCGACTCTTGTATCAGTCCTCAAGAGTGTTGTGAAGCGTTTGTTTTTGAAATCTTTTAAAAAGTGTCAGTGTGAAAAGAGTTTTTGATTTGTTTTGAATTAGAGCAAGTATCTACGAGTCATTTACCTACCCTAAGGAATTGGGCTGTGTAAATGTCCTTAAGGTAGTGCCATCCCACCATTGGGAGGTAGGTAGCACCACCGTTGGAGGTGTTCGGGTCAATTCGAGTTTAGGGACAGTATGGTCACCAGAGCAACAGTAGGACACCTTAGAAGCTACCCTTATGCCATTGATCTTTTTATTCCGAGGCAACTATTCCGAGGCAACCGTTTCGAGGCAACTTGTTTCGAGGCAACTAGATCAATGGACATAAGGACTCACTAAGACGTCCTATACTCGACGACCACGTTTCGAGGGGCAAGGCAACAGTGAGGCGTACCCTAAGAGTGGTGTGTGAATTTGTGTATTGTTTTCAGTTATGTTTTATCTTGTCATGGTATCGTGAGCTACGCGTTGATTTTATTTGGGTCATTCATTCTTTCATGCAAAATTTAGCAGTTAAGGGGTGCGGAAATTAAAGTACGAAAAATAAAGTCCTACGCTATTACAAGACGCGGGTCTATACATCGCCAAATTAACAAAGACCCGTTTTTTAATAAAATGCGGAAAATAAATAAATTCCCTAATTACTATTACAAGGCTTTGGGCAATTACATAAATATTTGAAACAAAAAATAAGGACAAACGCGCGAAAAGAAATTAGAATCGAATGTTCGAGGGCGTTGGACCCTTTAAAGAAATTAAATGAAATTAAGGAATTAATTAATTATTTAATAAAGAAAAGAAGTTATTTTTTTGGTTTTTTGGTATTTATGAAATAAAGAAAATTAAAATTAAAAGAAAACCTAATTCTAAATATTTTTAATTATTAAAGAAAAAAAAGATTAAAGTTTTAACCTAATTTATACTAATTATTTAATTACATGGGTATTTACAAAATAATTAATAATTAATAATAATAATAAATAAGAGGAAATTATTTTATTAAGAAAAAGATTAAAAATGCTAAAAACCTAATTTCTACATATTTTAGTTATTTAAGAAAAAAAAACATTAAAATTTTAACCTAAATTAACCTAAATTGATTATTACAAATTTATTTACAAAACTATTAATGAATTAAATATTAAATAAACCTATTTTATTATTTTTTTTGTTTTCTGATTTTTGTGTTATAAAAATTATTTTGTGAATTGAAAGATTAAAAGAATAAAAGGAAAGAAAAAATAAATAAAGATTGAAAATTGGACAAACCATGGGGGGTATTCTGACCCTTTTGGAGGTATTTAGAAGCAATTTGGCCCATTGAATCAGGCCCTTTTTGACTTTCCAGCGCTTGTGTGCAGAGTGGTTGACTAATGTGCATGGTGGAATTCACGTGATGGCCTTTGGATGAGATTTCCTGGGCGCGTGGCAAGCAAGCAGACGAGGGTGTATGATGAACCTTTGAGAGCACACTGCATAGAAGCATATTAAGAAAAAAATTATGGAAGAAGTGGGGACCTGGGAATCGAACCCAGGTCCCAATACCTGCAAGCCAACGCATCAACCAACCCAACCAACGCGTATCTTTGTTAGTTAAATGGAACGTGAATAATATACATGAAAACAAACGCTAGTGGCCTGAAGCAAGAAATCATGCGCGAACATTTAAATTATCCAGTCATGCTTGGACACATAGGCTTCATCTTCTCCATTTGCCTGTAAACAAAAACGAATAGCGGGGGTTTTAAACCCCCACTAATTGCAAAACCTGAAAATAGCGATTAGCACATAGAGCAATATAAATTAGGCGCGAATAGTGGACTTGCTTCGTTTGGATGTCCTAATTCCATTGGTATAAGTTTCAAGGCATGATTTTACCATATGAAGAAACCCCTCTTTCAAAGTTTCTGAAACCCTAATATCCGTTCATGGCAACTTTTGACACAGGCGGTATTAATTCAATTGGAGGGCACCAATAGCTTCAAAACATTCATGTTAGTGTAAGTCAACATTTAAAACGCATGAAAAATGCATGAAAGTGCAAACACGAATATGAAAAATTTCATGAAAAGTGCAATCCAGTTATACCAATTCCTTGAGTATGGAGGGTTGGTTTTGATTGGAATCGTTTCCTGGATGTGTCAGGAGTGTATTGGAATGGCTTTTTGGCTTTGAAACGAGCTCTAGCTAGGTTTTCAGTTTTCAAATTTTTGTGAAAAAAGTGCAATGTTGTTCTTGGTCTTGGGCGCAGCTTTTTTTGTGTGTATGCATTAGGTTAGCTTTGCATATGTATGAGGATGGAATTAGGTCAAGAAAACCAGGCCCAAAGTCTTTGCATTCATGATTCAAATATTTGATTTTTGTCAAATCTTTTTCAATCTCTTTTCATGCCAATTATGCCAATTATGGAAGATTTTGTTCCCTTGAGGTAGTACACGAAATCTTGAACTCATAATGGAAGAATATGTTGCACAAAAAGATTCAAAACCTTTGTTTAGTATTTTTCTTATAATTAATTTTAATTAAATGAATTAATAGGATTAAAAATTCAATTAATTAATTAAAAATAAGAAAATAACTCCCTTTTAGCTTAATGGGTCGTGCATAGCCTTTGGGTAATGATTCATGGAAAAAATTGAGGCCCATTAGCAATTTTGAGGCATTTGAAGCAAAGTTGACTTTTCAAAATTCCCAAAAATTTCCCAACTTCCACAAGGCATATCTTGCTCAATTTTTAAGCTTTGATCATGTTCTTGGACATTTTGGAAAGGTCTTGAAGTCCTATAACCAATGTATTTGGTCTCATGTAATTTTGATTTACCAATATCAAGTTATGGTCTTTGACTTAAAGTGCCTTTTTGTTGACTTTTGAAAATGACCTATAATGTTGAGATTGATAACTTTTTGTGAGAGCATTTCTTGGACTTGAAGTGTGAAGATTAGTTTTAGGAAATGTCATTCTCTTAAAAATGAGCTTTGGATGGAATTTTTCTGATAAACCATGTGGAAGTTATGCCCTGGTCAATTTGCAGTTGACTTTTTCAGTTGTCCAAAAATAGAAACTTTTGCATCTTGAGACTTTTTGAGCCATGCTTTGAGAATCATGATCAAGAATTGATCAAATGATGGTTGTGGCTTCAAAATAAGATGTTGACCAAAAGTTTTGACTTTTGACTGTCAAATGACCATTTTGCCCCTGCAGTTGACTGTGAAGCAATTAGGGTTTTTGACTGTGCAATCTGGTGTTGTGAGTCTTGAAACTTGGCATGTGGATGTTTGACAATGTATGTAGGTATGTGGGACTTGTTTGGACCCTTGGAAACTTCAATTTCTTTGTCAGAACCAAAACCCTAACTTTTGACTGTTAGGAGGCAATTGGACTGTGCAACCCTTGGGAGATTTTGAAGCATGATCTTAGCAAACCTTGAAGAATATGGGAGGGAAAATTTTGGGGTACAACACAACACAATCTCATTTATTTTGAGAACATCGTTGCTTGATACATATCATGCATTACATACAACTAACCGTTACTTTTCAGGAAGGATGCGGTTAAATTCTCATAAAATTCAAAGCTATGAAGCTTTTATCTCAGTCGAATTACTGACGAGTTCTTAAATCTCAATAGAATTATCCTCAGTTGAATTACAGATAAGGTCCTAAATCTCGACAAGTTCCTCCGTCGGATTACAGACAGTTCCTAAATCTCAGCAGAGTTTTCTCAGTTGAATCACGGGCAAGTTCTTAAATCTTGATGAAGATGTTTCCCTCAGTCGGATTACTGACTGGTTCTTAAATCTCAATAGAATTATCCTCAGTTGAATTACAGATAAGGTTTTAAATCTCGACAAAGTTCCTCCGTCGAATTACAGACGAGTTCCTAAATCTCAGCAGAGTTTTCTCAGTTGAATTACGGGCGAGTTCTTAAATCTCGATGAAGATGTTTCCTAAAGTTGAAGTACTGACCAGTTCTTAAATTTCAACATAATTATCCTCAGTTGAATTACAGATAAGGTCCTAAATCTTGACAAGTTTCTCCATCGGATTACAGACAGTTCCTAAATCTCAACAGAGTTTTCTCAGTTGAATCACGAGCAAGTTCTTAAATCTTGATGAAGATGTTTCCCTCAGTCGGATTACTGACCGGTTCTTAAATCTCAACAGAATTATCCTCAATTGAATTACAGATAAGGTTCTAAATCTTGACAAAGTTCCTCCGTCGAATTACAGACGAGTTCCTAAATCTCAGCAGAGTTTTCTCAGCTGAATTACAGGCGAGTTCTTAAATCTCGATGAAGATGTTTCCCAAAGTTGAAGTACTGACCAGTTCTTAAATCTCAACAGAATTATCCTCAGTTGAATTACATATAAGGTCCTAAATCTCGACAAGTTCCTCCGTCGGATTACAGACAGTTCCTAAATCTCAACAGAGTTTTCTCAGTTGAATTACGGGCAAGTTCTTAAATCTTGATGAAGATGTTTCCCTCAGTTAGATTACTGACCGGTTCTTAAATCTCAACAGAATTATCCTCAGTTGAATTACAGATAAGGTTCTAAATCTCGACAAAGTTCCTCCGTCGAATTACAGACGAGTTCCTAAATCTCAGCAGAGTTTTCTCAATTGAATTATGGGCGAGTTCTTAAATCTCGATGAAGATGTTTCCCAAAGTTGAAGTACTGACCAGTTCTTAAATCTCAACAGAATTATCCTCAGTTGAATTACAGATAAGGTCCTAAATCTCGACAAGTTCCTCCGTCGGATTACAGACAGTTCCTAAATCTCAGCAGAGTTTTCTCAGTTGAATTATGGGCAAGTTCTTAAATCTTGATGAAGATGTTTCCCTCAGTCAGATTATTGACCGGTTCTTAAATCTCAACAGAAATATCCTCAGTTGAATTACAGATAAGGTTCTAAATCTCGACAAAGTTCCTCTGTCGAATTACAGACAGTTCCTAAATCTCAGCAGAGTTTTCTCAGTTGAATTACTGACGAGTTCTTAAATCTCGATGAAGATGTTTCCCCCCAGTTGAATTACAGACACGTTCTTAAAACTCAGCAGAGATGTTCTCTCGGTTGAAGTACAGGCAAGTTCCTAAATCTCAACAAAGATCAAACTTCCCCAGCAGAATCTTCCATAATAACAGGTATACAATCTCTCGCTAAGGAATCTCTTACACGATCGACACTTCTCCAAATGGCATCTGTAAGCCCATTCCTGGCATCACAAGGCTGATACCACTTCACGCGAGTGCAAATTTCTGGGCACTCTAATGTTCAATCATCTCCCACCTTCGGATCACGAAAGGCATGAAAGCCAATCTACATCCTCAGGTTTAAGAAGATTGAACAGGGGAAGCTGTTGTACCCCAAAATTTTCCCTCCCATATTCCTCAAAACATTGCAAGAAAAATCTCCAAGTTGCTCAAGATAGCTTAAGAGTTGGTGAGACAAGCTCTCTCCTAAGGCAATCTACCCCAAATTAGGGTTTTGTGTTGCATCAAGATATTTGATCCAAGTGACCTCAAATGCTCCCTAATGTCCTAATATGTTCTCAAGATCATCCATGCCAAGTTTCAAGCCTTGCAGGGGAATTTTGCTCAGTCAATTGCTCAAAAGGTCCAAAAATCGACTGTGCTAGGGCAAAAGTCAACTGTGACCCAAATACAGTCAAACTTCAAGATTTTTTGTCAACATTCTCATTTTGAAGTATATTTCATAATTTTATCAAGGTTTGATCATGATTCATCAAGGATTGCTCAAAATTCATCAAGATTCAAAAATTGCTAAATTAGGGTGTGGCAGGAAAAGTCAACTCAACTTTGACCAAGCATAACTTTCTCATACTTTATGAGAAAGGACCAATACAAAGCTCATTTTGAAGAAGATGAAATTCCCTACAATCCATATTCATACCCCAAGTTCAAAAAATGCACTCACAAGAAGTTATGAATTTGGACATTATAGGTCATTTTGAAAAGTCAACAAAAACACCTTTTTTGCCAAAGCTTATAACTTGAGCATGGAATATCAAAATGAGATGAGACCAAAAGGGTCGGTTATAGGACATCTCAATATTTCTAAAAATTCCAAGAACACTTCCAAAATTTCAAAATTGAAGAAGTTATGCATTGTTGAAGTTGGACTTTTTTGCAAAATTGCCAAAAGTCAACTATCCCCAAAACTTCAAATTTTGCCAAATGGGCCCTTTCTTTTCCACTTGAATTGAGTTTGCATTATTTCCCACGTGCTCTAACATCAGCCATGTGTCCACATCACATTTTTATTATTTAATTTTATTTTTATTTGAATTAATTTATTTTAAATCAAATAAAATCATATAAAATCTAAAAGTTTTGTTAACACATGATCTTTTGGCTATTTCAGGCTCCAAATACAGCAATAATTATCATCAAATTCGTATCAAATCAAATCATGTGCAAAAAGATTGGAATTAGGCAAATTTGGCAAGTTTGTAAATGGAGATCAAATCAAATATGCAAGCATTGATAAGGCAAGATTTGGACCAATTTTATTAACCTAATGCACTGAGTGATACATAAGCAAGCTGAAGGACACAAAAATAAGGGTTGAAAACCGTGGTAAGAGGCAGAACAAGAATTGAAAAATCACAAAAAAGCTTGAGGTCGAAATCCAGGTTAGAGGCATTTTCAGAGGTCGAGACTTGTTCCAATCGATTCCTGGCCATTCACACAGGCTACCTGGATCCAAGCCACGCATTTTCAGACTCCCTAGTGCACTGTAAGTCTCATGCAACATAGCCATATTCTTGAAATCAATTTGAGTTATCCTGGCATCATTAGAACAAACTAATAGCATGTTTTGAATCTACAAACCATTTGCAAGCGTTTGGTATCATTCAATTGCATTTATCTGCCCTGTATAGAAAATCACCATAGCTAGGGTTCTTCGTTTGCTTTTAGGGTTTTCTGTTTCAGGTAAAATTGAGACATAAGAAGAACATGGTTTTGATCAAGAGGCCATGACGAATTGAACCATGTTCTTGGAATGTATTTATATGGTCTGGAGAGGATTTTTGAACAAGTATACGCTTTTAGCTGCGGATACAAATCCACAGGTAATTTTTGCAGGGGTTTAAGGACAGGGACGATGACGTGTCCTCCGTCCATTGGACCATTCAAACCAAGCGCGCCTTTTTTTGTTTTTTCTAGCATTCGAATTGTTTTATTATATTATTAATTCTTTGTATTATACTAACAACAAAAACAGCTTGGTGTAGTGGTGGACATAGCGTGTGTATCTCCTTCAGGACCTGGGTTTGAATCCCAGGTCCCCCTCTTTCTCAATGTTATTATTTTTCAGATATTCCAGTGCGCGCTCAAGCTTGCAATCCACCATATGCCATCACCAATCTAAGCGCCAGATGGCCAATGGCCAGATCTGATGGCCAGGGATTGAAGGTCCACCAAGACGCTAGTCAATGCGTGAGTACCAGATCCACAAAGTCAAAAAAGGCCAACACCAATGGGCCTACAGAATTGCTTCTCACACCCTCAAATCAGGCCCAACATTCCTCTCTCTTTTATTTATTTTGTTTTGTTTTATTAATTATTTTATTTGATTTAATTAATTTTCTAACAAATCACAAAATTTTGTTTTTATTAAATAAAATCACAAAATATTTTTATTTCAATCAAATTTTAAACTTTTATTTTTCTTAATAAATTTATTAATTGATTAGGTTTTTTTTTAAATTCTAGAAAACTCTAACTTATTTTTGTAAATAATTAAAATTGATTAGATTTAATTAGGTTTTAACTACTAATTTAATTAATTTTACTTTCTTTCTTAAAATAACAAAAAAACTAAAAATAGGTGATAATTATTTTTTTAGTTTAATTAATTTATTAATTTAATTTAGTTCTTTAATTTAGGTTTAATTTCTTTCTTATTTTAAAAACAACAAAAAAACCAAAAAGACTTGTTTTTTTAACCAAAAGGGTCAAAACCCTAAAATTCGCATTCGATTCAATTTCCCGCGCGCGTTACTTATTTTTTATCCAATATTGTACTTGCTTCCGGATTGTAATAGTTAAATAGGACATTTAATTATTTTTTATCGCTTTATTTGATTTTTCAAAGGGTTTGTCTTTGGCGATGTAAATACCTGACGCCTTGTAATTTAAATTCCGCATTTTATTTCCACAAATTATAACTGCTAGATGTTTGATAATAGGGTTTGCATGACAAGATTGGATGTTAATCTTAAAATCAAATTAGATCACCTTTGACATGTACAAAGATAAAAATAACTGAAAACGACACACTCGCACATGCGCACCCCTAGAGTACACTCCCACTTGGTTGCCTTCGTAAACGGTCATTGAGTATAGGTCGTTTTAGAGGTCGTCCTCTTGTCTAAAAGATCATAGTAGCCTTGAAATGGTTGCCTCGGATATTGTTGCCTCAAACAAACGATCTAAGACATTAGGGTTACCGCTAAGGCGTCCTAACATTGCTTTAGTGACCGTATGTCCCTCATTCGAATTGACCCTCAAACTCCAACGACGATGCTACCTATTAACTAATAGTGGGATAGCATTGTCTAAAGGAAATTAGCATAGAACGATTCCTTTTTTCGAGTAGGTAGATAGTTCTTAGATACTTGCTCTTTCAAAAACAAAACTTTTTTCACACTTACACTCCCTTTCGAACAAAGTTTTCAAAACACTTCATTACACTCTTGAGGACATAAGCAAGAGTTAAATCGAAGTTTTAAAACAAAAACTTTTTTCAAACCCACAAGCACAAAGAAAACAATTTTGAAAACAATTGAGCAAGTATCTAAGAGCCCGTAGATAACTACGGATAGAAAGGGTGCTAATACCTTCCCTTTCTATAATCTATCCCCCGAACCCGAGAAATATCTCGAAAAAGGAATTTTTCTATGCTTTTTTCCTTTCCTTGTTGGATAAAATAAAAGTTGGTGGCGACTCTTGCTTACCGCGACATTTTGCGAAAACAAACGCAAAACGCAAACCAGCATTCTAAAAAACAGTCAGTTCTTCCCACCGTATCACACTATCAATACTCTCGAAGCTACCATAAATGTCAAATTTATGCTAACAAAGTGCATGTACCTCCGGTTCTTCTGAATGTCTTGACGGCTTCTTGGCCCTTTGCTATGTGGGAAATAGATATGATTAGGGAAATCAAGCCGACAACCTCCAATGGACACCGCTTCATCCTAGTGGCCATTGACTATTTTACAAAATGAGTGGAGGCAACTTCCTTTGCTTTCGTTACCAAGAATGTTGTTGCCCGTTTCATCAAGCAAAATCTCATTTACCGGTACGGTATCCCTGAAAGGGTCATCACTGACAATGGTACAAATCTCAACAACACTATAATCACCGCCTTGTGCGAGCAATTCAAGATTCAACATCACAATTCTTCTCCCTATCGGCCAAAGATGAATGGTGTTGTCGAAGCTACAAATAAGAACATTAAAAAGATCATACAGAAAATGGCAGTCACATACAAAGACTGGCATGAGATGTCACCATTCACTCTCCACGGATATCGTACCATGGCTCGCACATCAACCGGGGCAACACCCTATTATTTGGTTTACGGCATGGAGGTTGTCTTGCCTATTGAGGTTCAGATCCCCTCTCTGAGGATTATGAAGGATGCAGGGTTGAACGAAGACGATTGGATCCAGACTCGACTTGATCAACTGAACTTGATTGATGAGAAGAGACTTACTGCTGTTTGTCATGGTCAAATATATCAAAAACGGGTTATCAAGGATTTCAACAAGAAAGTCAGGCGCCAAGTGTATCAAGTCGGAGATCTAGTGATCAAACGCATCATCTTGCCACAAGGTGATCCCAGGGGGAAATGGACTCCTACCTATGAAGGACCATTTATGATCAAAAACATATTCTCCGGTGGGGCAATGATCTTGACCACCATGGATGGCGACGACTTGCCACACCATGCGAACACAGACATAGTCAAAAGATACTACGCATAAGAGACCCGCTAGGTTGACATACCTAGGAAAAACAAGGGCATCCCGGCGAACCAAAAAGGTTCGGGCAAAAGTTAGGGATAAAACCAAAAAAAATTGTACACCCGACAAGTTGAAAACCCGAAAGGGCGACTTGGGAAAAAAAGGGTTTCCCGGTGGACTGAAAACCTGAAAGGGAGGTCCAGGCAAAAGTTAGGGAATTAAGGCGTATGACTATGTCCCGTTGGATCACTTTACGGACAACCTTTGGCTTCCACTGACAAACTCAGAGGTCCTGATCAATTCAATTATCTTCGGATAAGGCAACAAATAGACAAGACGCTCGGGGATACGAAGGCTATAGCAGAATGGAAACCCCATGGGATTTTTTACACATAGCTATCTTTTCTTTGTATCAAAACTTTCATTTTTCTACGACGACATTCTCTTACTAGAATGTTTGTCTCCTTGTACAAAAATACTTACTCAAAGTCAATACAAAGATATCTCTTTGAAAGTGCAAAAACTATCTGCTTTTCTTTACGTTTGTGTTTTGTTTACAAAAAACGTCCAATGATTCATTGTTGAACATGTGCATTTGAGCATAATTACTGTTTACAAATAAATAAAAAAGAGAAAGAGGCAATTACTGATAGGTTGAAAGGATAGGGAAATACCTCTAGACTATTCCATAAGTAATCCCCTGCAGTACGTCGTTTAAATCCCCAGCGGAACAAAAATCCCAGTTATTACTCCCCAGTAGAAATCGTCAAATTTCTCAGGATTCCCCAAAAGGATTTTACAAGCAGTACACGACATTTCCCTTACAACAGAGTTTGTTTCTATAAACGGAGATTCATCAACATTTTGACTTCAAAACATGAAGACTTACATATCCTCAGCAGCAGTCAGGGATTTATTTTCCCCAATCCGACTACAATGTAGCAAATTAGCTCATATACGCATACACCACACCCATATATCATAAAATTTGATAACACATATGCATTATACTATGCATTTCATACAACATAAACATTGCATATTAACAGACATTTTACCTTTTTAGGATAAGATTAATCAACATCTACCATTAACAATGTTCAAAATTTCAGATACAGTTCAGATACGCTCCAGACACGAATGCCATTCTGATACTCATTCAGAATTCAACTTTCATATACAGTTCAGATACACTCCAGACATGGATACCATTCTGATAATCATTCAAAATTCAACTTTCAGATACAGTTCAGATATGCTCCAGACATGGATGCCATTCTGATACTCATTCAGATTCAACTTTAGGATACAGTTCAGATACGCTCCAGACACGGATGCCATTCTGATACTCATTCAGAATTCAAATTTCAAATACAGTTCAGATACGCTCCAGACACGGATGCCATTCTGATACTCATTCAGATTCAACTTTCGGATACAGTTCAGATACGCTCTAGACACGGATGCCATCCTGATACTCATTCAGATTCAACTTCTCAGATATAGCTCAAATACACTCCAGACACGGATGCCATTCTGATACTCATTCAGATTCAACTTTTGGATATAATTCAGATACGCTCCAGACACGGATGCCATTCTGATACTCATTCAAAATTCAACTTTCAAATACAATTCAGATACGCTCCAGACACAGATGCCATTCTGATACTCATTCTTATTCAAACTTCAGACGCAGTTCAGATACGCTCCAGACACGGATTCCATTCTGATACTCATTTAGAATTCAACTTTCAAATACAGTTCAGATACGCTCCAGACACAGATGCCATTCTGATACTCATTCAGATTCAACTTTCGGATAAAGTTCAGATACGCTCCAGACACGGATGCCATTCTGATACTCATTCATAATTCAACTTTCAGATATAGTTCAGATACGCTCCATATATACGGATGCCATTCTGATACTCATTCAGATTCAACTTTGATACGCTCCAGACACGGATGTCACTCTGATACTCATTCAGATTCAACTTTCGGATACAGTTCATATACGCTCCAGACACGGATGCCATTCTGATACTCATTCAGAATTTAACTTTTAGATACAATTCAGATACGCTCCAGACACGGATGCCATTCTGATACTCATTCAGATTCAAACTTCAGACGCAATTCAGATACGCTTCAGACACGAATGCCATTCTGATACTCATTCATAATTCAACTTTCAGATACCGTTCAGATACACTCTAGACACAGATGCCATTCTGATACTCATTCAGATTCAACTTTCGGATACAATTCAGATACACTCCGGACACGGATGCCATCCTGATACTCATTCAGAATCAACTTCTCAGATATAGCTCAGATACGCTCCAGACACGGATGCCATTCTGATACTCATTCAGATTCAACTTTCGGATACAGTTCAGATACGCTCCAGACACGGATGCCATTCTGATACTCATTCATAATTCAACTTTCAGATACAGTTCATATACGCTCCATATACGGATGCCATTCTGATACTCATTCAGATTCAACTTTCATATACAGTTCAAATACGCACCAGGTACGCATGCGATTCTGATACTCATTCAGATTTAACTTCTCAGATACGCTCCAGACACTGACACCATTTTGATACTCATTGTTTCAGCTTATAGATTACAAAATCAACAATCACTCTTGGATGGCATCTGCAAGCCCATCTCCAACAATTATCCATCATATCTCCGAATGGCAAATCCGCCAACCCTACTATCCATGCTTTTATCTCGAAGTAACCCTACTATCCAAGTTCCTTCTCCCTTGTCTCCGGACAACAGTTTACAACACGGAAAGGCCCAGACCCGACCAAATACGGTCCGTTTCCTATTTCCCCAGAAAGTCATTGTACAACATAGACCCCAACTAGGTATACAATTTACTTTCACTCCCTCAATCAAGAGTTAATTCCCTAGTAGAGTAATGGAAAACCGAAGCTCCTAGATTTTATTTCCTAGGGCATAAATCAACATTCCTCAGCAAAGTCCTCCTCAACAGCAGGTACAGGAATCCTCGCCAAGGAATCTCTTATGTAACTGATCTTTTCTAGATGGCATCTTTAAGCCCATCTCCAATGATTCTCCGCCACCTTCCAAATGGCATCTATAAGCCCATTCCCGACATCACCAATTAGTATTACTTCAGGCGAGTGTAAATTTCTGGGCACTCTAGTGTTCAATCATCTTCCACCTTCAGATCACGAAAGGCAGACTAGCCAATCTACATCCTCAGGCTTAAGAAGATTGAACAGGGGCAACTGTTGTACCCCAAAATTTTCTCTCTCATTCTGATACTCATTCAAAATTCAACTTTCAGATACAATTCAGATACTCTCCAGACACGGATGTCATTCTGATACTCATTCAGATTCAAACTTCAGACGCAGTTCAGATAAGCTCCAGACACGGATGCCATTCTGATACTCATTTAGAATTCAACTTTCAGATACAGTTTAGATACGCTCCAGACACCGATGCCATTCTGATACTCATTCAGATTCAACTTTCGGATATAGTTCAGATACACTCTAGACACGGATGCCATTTTGATACTCATTCATAATTCAACTTTCAGATACAGTTCAGATACGCTCCATATACGGATGCCATTCTGATACTCATTCAGATTCAACTTTGATACGCTCCAGACACAGATGCCACTCTGATACTCATTCAGATTCAACTTTTGGATACAGTTCAGATAGGCTCCAGACACGGATGCCATTCTGATACTCATTCAGAATTTAACTTTCAGATACAGTTCAGATACGCTCCAAAAACAGATGCCATTCTGATACTCATTCAGATTCAAACTTCAGACGCAGTTCAGATACACTTCAGACACGAATGTCATTCTGATACTCATTCAGAATTTAACTTTCAGATACTGTTCAGATACGCTCCAGACACGACAGCTATTCTGATACTCATTCAGATTCAACTTTCGGATACAATTCAGATACGCTTCGAACACGGATTCCATCCTGATACTCATTCAGATTCAACTTCTCAGATATAGCTCAGATACACTTCAGACACGATGCCATTCTAATACTCATTCAGATTCAACTTTCGGATACAGTTCAGATAGGCTCTAGACACGGATGTCATTATGATACTCATTCATAATTCAACTTTCAGATACAGTTCCGATACGCTCCATATACGGATGCCATTCTAATAGTCATTCAGATTCAACTTTCAGATACAGTTCAGATACGCACCAGATACGCATGCCATCCTAATACTCATTCAGATTTAACTTCTCAGATACAGCTCAGATACGCTCCATACACTGACACCATTTTGATACTCATTGTTTCAGCTTACAGATTACAAAATCAACAATCACTCTTGGATGGCATCTGCAAGCCCATCTCCAACAATTATCCAACATATCTCCGAATGGCAAATCCGCCAACCCTACTATCCAGACTTTCATCTCGAAGTAACCTTACTATCCAGGTTCCTTCTCCCTTGTCTCCGGACAACAGTTTACAACACGGAAAGGCCCAGACCCGACCAGATACAGTCGGTTTCATATTTCCCCAGTAAGTCGTTGTACAACATAGACCCTAACTAGGTATACATTTTACTTTCACTCCCTCAATCAAGAGTTAATTCCCTAATAGAGTAATGGAAAACTGAAGCTCCTAGATTTTATTTCCTAGGGCATAAATCAACATTCCTCAGCAAAGTCCTCCTCAACAGCATGTACAAGAATCCTCGCCAAGGAATCTCTTATGTAACTGATATTTTCTGGATGGCATCTTTAAGCCCATCTCCAACGATTCTCCGTCACCTTCCAAATGGCATCTATAAGCCCATTCCCGACATCACCAATTAGTATTACTTCAGGCGAGTGTAAATTTCTGGGCACTCTAGTGTTCAATCATCTTCCACCTTCAGATCACGTAAGACAGACCAGCCAATCTACATCCTCAGGCTTAATAAGATTGAACAGGGGCAACTGTTGTACCCCAAAATTTTCTCTCTCATTTCTCAAAGGATCAACTTGGACCCCCAGGTTTGCTTCCATCCAATTTCAAGCTTGGAATTACAAATTTTCCAAGAAAGTCATTCACAAGGGCAAAATGGTTATTTACACACTAAAAAGTCAAACTTTGACTTTTGGATCAAAATCAAGTTTCAAGAATTATATTTCATCAAGACACATTGAAATATGAAGTTTGTTTCATCAAGAAATTCAAAAGTCAAAATTCTAAATACTTAGAATTTTTCTAAGTGTTTAAGAAATATGACAATCTCAGAACTTCTGATCAGATTACCACCATGATGCAAGTTGATTCTGGAAGAACTTATGGCACAAAAGTTATAGATTTCAATAAGATCTAAAACATTGCAGAACAGAACTTCCCTTGGAAATGTTGGAATTTCAAGTTATGAATGTTCAAAGACACACCCATGAAACTAAAGCACTCAGCAAATTCTGGACACTTTCAAGACAAAGTTGGGTCAGAACTTCTGGGCCAGTTTTCATAAAGGGTCAGTCAGAGTTTGCAAGGGTAATTCAAAGAAGGTTACAAAGCATGCTACAAGCTTCCTGTAAAGTCTGAGAGTTCCTTCAGAACATGCTGGAGAAAGGAGATACAAAGATCAGAAGTTGGATGTTTACTCTAAATTATGCTGAAGATGAACCTCTGACCCATAATCAAGCAATGATGTAAAACCTCACATTGCATGATTTCTGGTTTGATAAATCTCATCATCATTTAATGTTCACAACTACTTTTGAGTCTTTATCCAAAGGATTTCCCCACGTGTGGCATAGAAGTACCGTTGTTGTCCTTGAAAAGCAGATTTTGTACAAAGTATATGTTAGGCCCGTGCTTCGCTTTTGTTTCTGAGGGAACTTTTCCTTAATTCATGCTTACAAATCCAGCTTAGGCACGACAAAAAGCTGTTAAACCACCTTACTTTGTGCCTTGAACCATACTTGTTTGAACTTGCTTCAAGAACAAGTCAGCGCCTAGCATATGATGGTTGTGCTTTTGATTTCTCCAAGCTACTAAATCCTTGCCTATAAATTGAACTATGTTGGCAACTGTAAAAAGGTCGTAAATTTGAGAAAGAAAAAGCCTTGAACCCCATCTAAAATTCCAAGAGTCCAAAGTTGCAAATGCAAAATACAAAAACCTGTTAACTTTTGATTTCTTGCATTCAAACTCCATTTGTTCTCAAGTGTTTCTTGACTAAAAAACCATTCACACAGTTTCTGATTCACATATTAGAAGCTATCCTAACTTCTGTGTTCATACTGTAATACACTCTCCCTCCACCTTCACCTCAAAGAAGTCAGAACATTACCCCTTGGTTGTTCTAGAAGGTGAAAACTTCCAACCTGCTGAGTACATGAAGAAGCTGCTCAGAACATCACCAGAGTTTAAGACCAAACTCCATTTCACAGAATCTCTTCCAACTGCAAGGTAAGCTTCTGCTGACTCTCACCATATTACTTAAGCATTATCAGATTTGCATGCTAAAAATACAATGTAGACATCCTGATTATGATGTTGTACACAGTCTGAGGTTTCATATACTTGCCTGCCTAAGCAAGGAGTAAATCAGTTCATAACTTCTTGAAGAAATTAGAACTCAGAATTAGGATTAGCAAATTCATGCTTGCCTCTGATTTATAGTTCTGATATCTCTTGTTTCTGAAACACTATGAAACCTGCCATAACTGTCATATGCGCATCTTCTGTTTTGTTGAGAAATGACCAAGTTGCAGATGTTCTGACTAGTATGGAGAGGGAGACCAAGTTCTGCCAGTGGTATCAGAATTTCTGAAATCTTCTTGGCTCCCAGCGGACCCAGAACTTCTGACTTCACCTATTTTTACTAATATGATCTTTGTTTTGCAGCACGCCAGAGTCAGAACTTCTGATCTCCTTTAGTCAGCAATACGCTGATTCTACTTTCTTTTTCCTCACTATTTTTGCTATCACTTTTTATTTTATTAATCAAAAACACCAAAGACATTTTTCATTTTTACATGTTTTACTTTATTTCTTAAAACAAAAAGATCAAAAATGTTTTCTCAAACAAAACTTATTTCTTTTTTACAAAACAAGTCCATTTTACATTTCCTTGTATATTTTTATTCATTCAATATGGTTGTAATAGTAACTTAGGATTTCATTTCATTTGCAATCCCCATTCATAAATATGTACCCTTATCCCTAAAATATTGTAATAGCGTAGGACTTTACATTTATGCAATTTATCGCTTTTGAATGTAAATGCTAGTAATTAGGGTGTGTATGGCAAGACATAAAATCAACAAATAGATCACCCTAATCAAGACTAAAAATGCATGCAATCAAACTCACTTGCACACTAGCACCCTTAGGGTAATCCCACCTTGTTGCCTATCGAAAATATAGTCATGTCCCTCGAACATGGGTGTTTTAGCAAAGACCCTCTATAAAAGATCGTAGTCCCTCGATGACCCTCGATGTTGCCTCCGGTAAACGATCTAGTCCCTAAAGCGACATTGCTAAAACGTCCCATAGGTTGCCTTCTATGACTATACAAATGTCCCACACACGTCCCTTCACATCCAACGATGGGGCTTCTTACCAAAACAATGGTAAAGATAGCAACATCTAAAGGAGGAGGAAAAGAACACCTAAGACCTTTTGAGTAGGTAGATTCGCTCCTAGTTGCTTGCTTGCTCACAACAAAAACATTATATGCACCAACACTCTCACTTTGGAACATTTTCAAAATATCAACACTTTGTATACATTCTTACGAACGAGAATCATTACAAAAGTTTTCCTAAACGATGGCGTCTTTACAAAGTACTTTCAAAAACCACACAAAGCACAATTTCAAACAAAAGCAAGTGATCTAGCAAGTAACTAAGAGCCCATGGAAAACCATGGATTAAAAGGGTGCTAATACCTTCCCTTTTCATAATCTACCCCCTGAACTCAAGAAACTATCTCAAAGGTCTTTCCTGTGCTTTTTCACCTTTCCTTTTGGATAAAAGAAAAGTCGGTGGCGACTCTTACTAACCGCAACATTTGCAATCAAACGCAAAACCCTCAAGTCAGTTCTCCCGCCGTACCATACATACCATTGAAAGATACCTCGTTAAGGATATGCACCCCCAACAACAGAGAAAACTCCTCCATAGTAGGCACTAACTGGTAATCCGGAAAAGTGAAGTAGTGATGTAGAGAGTCAAAGAATTGAAAGAGCACTTTTAACATCTCTTCATCAGGGTTTGAGGTGACCAATATGAGAAGTCGACCATGTCTTTTAGTGAAGGGGGAGCTTTCAGGAAACCTTGATACCAATTCCTTAAGCTTAGGAGGTACCTTTACCAGACTGACCTGGATAGTGAATATGCGGGCGAGGGCCATGTCCTACAAAATAAGACAAAAATAAACCCTAAGAATCCTTGAAATAGTTAGTATGATATGCTATGTTATGATGTCATGGTTATGCTCAGATATAGTAGATATAGCAAACACAAATGGCGATTCTAAATATAGTAACTGGGTTCTAAGGGATCTCAATATCACCGGTCTTTCCCCCAAATTTTGTTCCGATAGACAATTGACTTGCCACCAAACAAAACTCAAGGGTAAAACCTCAATGAGTGTAGTATCGAGTATCAACCGACTTTGGGTTTACACCAAAGACGACTATCTCACTATGTCCTAAAAGCCAAGTTAGTCAATTAAGGTGCTAAGGTCAGTTGACGCTTTATGATACCACGCAGCGGCCCCGTATTCTCCTTGATTAGTCAAGGGCTACCGGTACACACCAAAGTATCACATCAACATAGCTACTGTTTCAACCGTGTCGGTATACCCTGCACAGTTCCCTTACAGTTTATTGCTACTTACCTAAAAAGGTGCCCCAAATCCGGGTGTAGGATCAAAGCAAGCCCAAACAAGGAACCATAATGTAAAGCATGCAAGTCAAACAAGGAAAGCAATTAAATGTGATCTAGCCCTAAGGTAACCCCACTTTTAAGTTTTATTCCCCAATAGAGTCGCCAGTTCTGTAACGCGGTGGGAGAACTGACTTGGTTGTTTTGGGTTTGATCGCAAATGTTACAGATAGCAAGAGTCGCCACCAACTTTTCTTTTATCCAAAAGGAAAGGCTAAAAAGAACAGGAAATACCTTTAGAGATTTTTTCTTGAGTTCGGGGGTAGATTATGAAAAGGGAAGGTATTAGCACCTTTTTTATCCGTAGTTATCTACGGGCTCTTAGTTGCTTGCTAGATCACTTGCTTTTGCTTGAATGTGCTTGTGGTGTGGGTTTTGAAAGTGATTTTGAAAAGGTGTCTTCTTTGTAATGGCTCTCATTTCTATAAGAATGCGTACAAAGTGTTTTGTCTTTTGAAAATGTTTCAAGATGAAAGTGTTGGTGTAAAAATGTTTTATTGTGAGCAAGCGAGCAACTAGGAGCGAATCTACTCACTCAAAAAGTCTTAGATGTTCTTTTACTCCTCCTTTAAATGTTGCTTACTTACCCATTGTTTTGGTAAGAAGCCCCACCATTGGATGTGAAGGGACGAGCGTGGGACGTTTGTATAGTCATAGAAGGCAACCTATGAGACGTTTTAGCAATTTCATTTTAGGGACTAGATCGTTTACTGAAGGCAACATCGAGGGTCATCGAGGGACTATAATCTTTTATCGAGGGTCTTTGATAAAACACCCATGTTCGAGGGACATGACTATTTTAATAAGCAACACAATGGGATTACCCTAAGGGTGCAAGTATGAATAGAGTGTTTGATTTACATGCATTTAATCTTGATTAGGATTATCTATTTGTGGATTTTATATCTTGCCATACACACCCTAATTACTAGCATTTATGTTTGAAAGTAATAAATTGCAGAAATGTAAAGGTCCTACACTATTACATCATTTAGGGGTGGGGGGTACAAATTTACAAATGGGGATTTGCAAGAATTTAAATCCTAATTAATTATTACAACCATATTGAAATGTACAATGCAAGGAAGAAAAAGGACTTGTTTAGAAAATGGTTTTTGTCTTTAATGAATTAAGAAAAATAAATAAATTAATTAATAAAGAGAAAATATTTTTATGTCCTTTTTATATTAATAAAAAGGGATTAATATTGAAAATGATAAAAAAGGGGAAATAATGAGACAAAATTAGCATGCTGCTGAAAGTAAAACAAAGGGGATCAGAAGTTCTGATGTCGGGCGCGCTGTGGTTCAGAAAGAAGCGTCAGAAGTTATAGACTAATACACTCCGAGGTCCTGCAAGAACGTTAGAGGGAAAACAAATAAGTTCTGGGTTGCTACGTACCGATCTTCTGAATGTTAGAACTGTGAGAAAGTCTTAGAAGTTTTGTGTATTAAAACAGTGAGGAGAACTCAGAAGTTCAATGTTGTGCTAAATCAGTGAGTGAATGTCATAAGTTCAGTGTGTTTAAATAGTGAGAAAATCATAGAAGTTCTGTGTATTTAAAACAGTGAGGAAAATTCAGAAGTTCAGTGTTGTGCTAAAGCAGTGAGTGAAAGTCAGAAGTTTTATGTGGCATTTCAACTCCTTCCTTACATTAATAAGCACATTAACAACTTATTCAGTTCTTAACAAACAGCAAATCAGAAAAATGAAAAGCACAACGGTTTATAGAAGTTATAATCCTAATCCTGAATATAGCTTTATTCAAGAAGTTCTGATCCACAGTTTTTTCTACTTACGCAATGATATGGACAACATCAATACTATGATATTTACATATTTAATGATATTCTAAATGAAAAGATTCAAAGTCAGAAAGACTTACCTTAAACCTGGAACGTGTGTTTGGGACTTGAGCTGGTGCTTTCAGATGTTCTGGAGTCAGCAAGAACAACAGAAGAGAAAATGCTAAGTTCTTTGATTCAAAGGGAAGAACAAAGGTTTTGTTTAGGAGTTGCGAAGGTTTTTTATTATTTCCTTTTCTCTCTTAGATAATTCTCTCTATCTCTCTCTAAAATCCAGTCCCTTGCAAGTGTGATGAACAACTTATTTATAGGTGAGTTTGTTGTGGTTTTGGGGGGAAAACAAATGGGATTTAAACCTTTTTGGTATACTGTTCCATTGCTTTTTAATCACGGTTTTTGTATGATAATTTGGTGCAAAGATAGGGTTTGAGAAAAATGCAGGCGTGGACTAGATCAACAGCAATTTGGAGTGTTGTGGCAGTTGGTTGCAAGACTGTGCTATAGCAGTGCAGCAGGTTGCTCAAACGAGGTTTTAGGATTTGGTGATGTTCTGATCGCAGAAGACCAGAATGAGACTCGAAGGGTGATGTTCTGACCGAAGCGTTGAACATAGCCTTCCTATGTTGAAGAATCATGTTCTGACCGAAGAGAATTGCCTCCACATGTTCTGATTGAAGCATCATGCTCTGAACCGTGTTTGCAAATTCTGACTGCATTTGCGTGGAGGCTGGCTCAGAAGTTCTGAAGCATCATATTCTCTTAACACTTAGAAAAATTTCTAAATGCTTAGAAAATTTGATTTTTTCAAAGTAATTTTTGACTTTTGATTTTGATGAACTAACTTCATATCTTGATGAAATATAATCGTTGAAACTTGATTTTTGATTCAAAAGTCAAACTTTGAATTTTCAGTGTGCATTTGACCATTTTGCCCTTGTGAATGACTTTGCTTAGAAAATTGTATTCTGAGACTTGAAACTTGCCAGAAGCAAACCTGAGGGTATAGAATGATCTTTTGAGAAATGAGAGGGAAAATTTTAGGGTACAACACATTGTAATATAGTTTCAGTAATCCTACAAAGTTCCATGTTTTTCCATGATTTTTTTTACAACATGCATTGATAGGTTTTCCCCTAGGGAAAATAAGACAGTCGCACTCTCCCAGTAGTGTATTTCCTTAGCTACATCATCTTCCTCAATGATAACTTCCATCTCTCCATTAACAATGGTTGGTGCAATAAATTCCACCACCATACCTCTATCTTGATTCTGATTTCCCTTAATAATATCCACCCAAGGTTTCTTATCCTTCATGGGGCTCAGAGTTTCTGTTTCAGAGTTCTTCTTCTGCTCCAATTCATCCAATGACTTCTAGGTTGGTGTCTCCATTGAGTTTTCCGCGTGAGTTTATTTCATGTCTTTCTGAATATTGTCAACACTCCCATTTGGTTCTACCGTTGCTTGCAATATGATGATTTTATCCGCTGTCTTTTGGGATGCCACCACCTATTTTTTTGGCCGACTGGCGCCCCATTTTGCAGACATCGAAACCCTAGCCCCAGTAGAGACAACACTTATATATTTTAATCTACTAGCTATAATTTGAAAACATTAATATATGCATGTTGATATGTGATAATAAGAAGAATATATATGTTTGAGTTCTATGCCTTAGGAAATTTTGGCTTTGCATGTGATGTGATGTAACTTTTGCTTTCTGACATGATTGGCTTGAGAAGCCATTTAAGGTTGGAGATCCTTGTTAATTATTATTACTTAGCTTTCTTTTGAATGGTGAATAGAAATGATTTATGTTGTAATTTCAAGATCATAAGTATACCTTCTATTTTTTCCGGATAAATAAATAGTAGCCTATTTTTCCAAGTGGTGCTTTTATAATAGTAGAGTAAATATCCAAATCACTTCCTGACAAAAAATGCTACACCCAAAAGAGTTATGATCCTCGACCATTACAAACGGGGAATATGTTAGTCCTCTATTTTGTTTTATCCATAATTTACTATTATTTTGGTGAAGTGTTACATTGACTTGTCAATTGTTTAAGCCAAATTATTAGTCCATATATTCATTTTTTATTTGATTTGATCAGATTCATGAAAAAGGGCCATATTATTTCTTTCTTAGATTGACCCAAATTAATTCCTTATATTCATAGTTTATTTGATTATTATGTTATATTGTGTTTTCTTGTGAGCAGGTGATTTCAGATCATTTGTATGTAGAAGAAGTTGTTGGAATAAAAGGCAAAGTTAGCATTGAGGAACTATGAGTAGGTTGTATAGGCTAGACAGGCCACTAAATTTGCGTGATGGATATGTCAAAACTCTTATTTTATGGTTGGTTCACTCTTTAATAACCATGTTCAAGTTTGTTGGATGAATGAAATTTGTTGGTTGCATTTGCATGCGTATAAAACTTAATCGAAAAAAATAACAGAACTGAAGTAGAGTATGATTAATTCAATAAAATTTGAAAATGCATAACAAGAAACCCACCGAAGAAACCAACGTCTCACAAGAGTGAAAAGGTTGTTATCTTGTTCAAAAATAAAAAAGACATTGTTACCTTTGTTGTGAGATTAATGTATGAAGAAGAAGAAGAGCGAACTTTTCATGAAGAAAATAGATAAATTTACGAAGGTTTAAAACCCCCGCAATCTTTTTTTTTTTTTTTGCCATTAAAGGTGTGATTGATTTAAGAGAGAGTAAGGTGAGAGAGAAGTATGAAAGAGAGAGTCAATTTCTCTTGATTTGTTTAGAAGAGAGAAAGAAATATGTGGGATCCACCATTTTTTTCAATCTCTTCAAAATAGAGAAGAAAGAGAGAAATGTTAATTTGATACTAAATTGTCATTTATACCCCTATTTTTTTCTAATTCAAAATTATTATTAAGGATAATTTGATATTTTTAATAACCATCAACATTTCTCTCTTCTATTTTTCTCTTATACTTCTTTTATAATAAACAATACATCAAATCTTCTTTATTTCTCACATCTTTCTCTCTTCTTCCACTCTCTCTTATATATTTCTCTTTTCTAACTTTCTCTTCACAATCAATCACACCCTAAGTGATGTGGCATGACATATGACGTGCCACGTAGGCCTCCATTAGTGGATACTAACGGGAGAAACCACTTTTAGGTATGAAAAAGTTTGTGAGGACCATTGTTTGAAAGAAAATTTTAAAAAGACTTAAATTAAAGATTGTCATATTTATGAGGACCTCTGACATATTTAACTCTAAAATAAAATATTCTTATGACATTAAGAGGTACTAGTACTATAGTAAAAACATTATTCTCGCTCTTACTTTTATATATTTTTTAAATGTATGTGAAATAATCAACTAGCTCACTCATTGTGAGACGAAAGAAGTAAATTTATTAAATATCTCTTACAAAAATATTGAAAGAAATAATTGTGTGTTTAAATGTTGCATTGAAGTGTTTTGAACGACAACAATGTTATCTGGACACCCCTTTTTTACAACAATATCTATCTCATATGCACTGTTCACCGTATTTATACGATGAATAATATTTTTTTAAATAATTTTTTTATAAATAATATATAAACAGTGACTTTTATGATAAAATAAAGTTAATTAATAAAATAAAAAAATTAATTAATGAAATAATGAAATTGATTAATAAATATTTAAATATTAAAAATAATTTAATAATAAAATAAAATAAATTAATCAAAATAAAAAATTAGTTAATGAAATAGAATAAACAAGACTTTGTCCACGTATACACCGGTAGCATTAACTTGAGTGAGGTGTGTGTGCAACAAGAAAGCAAGCGAACGTATGTGTTAGAATGTTAAGAAGCTGGAAGTGGGGTCGTCGGTGTGTCTGGGTAGACTCAAATAGTTAAATCTTTGGTCTCAAAATTGAGGTAGCATAACAAAGAGAAAGAAAATGATGTCATCAGGTTGCGTGCTGTCTTCAACTTCAACTGCAAATGCACGAACTGCCTTCTCTCCCCTCAACTGCGCAACAAGAGATCCATCCTTCTCTTCACCATCGTTTTCTTTCTCCAACCGCACCTTCAATCCCCTATGTCTCAGGTACATTCTCACCTACTCTTCCCTTTCATTTTCTCTCTCATCATTTTCCCCCGTACTTTCATTTCAGATCCTTCACTCGCCATCACGGAATCCGAATCGCCGACAAGTCCAAAACCACCACAGCGTTTCGTGTCCGTTCACATGCTGCTCCTTATCCTTTCACTACTCCTAATGTCCAGTGGATCTCTACTGTTTCTGCTCTGTCAGTTCTCTCTCCTATTTTCTATTTTGCTTCTTTCTTGGTTTATTCTACCTATGCAAGAATGTTCTAAATCTTGTAGGGTTTTAGTGCTGGCAAAGGGCACCACTGTACACAAGTCATTTCTTGTTCCATTATTTGCTTTGCAAGCACCTGCAGCTGTCTTTGCCTGGATACAGTATGTTATTAATTCTTTCTTTTTTGTTTTCTCCTTTCTTTTATATGCTTTATTGTTTCAAAATACATGTTCCTATGTTTGTTTGTTCAACTAATTCTGGAGTATTGTATGTACACCAATAGTACATGTTATGCAATTTATCAAAACTATTCATCTAAATTTTTTGCACAATTTGGATAAATAGAGGTAGATATGGCGTGTGGTCAGCATTTTTGGCACTTCTCGTTCGTCTCTTCTTCCATATTCCTGGTATGTTCTCTTATCCATCACATGCACATGAAATTTAGGGATCTTGAAGGACTCACAGTGGACACAATAGATCTCAAGAAACCACTGTATGGCCCTCATTGAGAGTGCTGAAAATCAACATTTTTGTTTTAGGGACATCAGGGCACATGTTTATTCTATATCTTCTCTTTGTAAAAAGTAAAAAATGCAAGACACAAGATAGAAATCCCAACTTTGTAGCATAATAATGGAATTCAAATGAGTTATGTGTTTTGTTTTGTTCTTCATGCTTTTTGAATATTAATGGGAGAAAGGAAATATTTCTGCTGGACATTCTTTGTTTACAGGTGAGCTTGAGTTGCCGTTTATAGCGTTACTCTTGGTGATTGTAGCTCCTTATGAGGCTATAAGATTAAGGTAAGCAAATCCATATTTTTGGGGTCATTGAGCTGTTGTCAACTTTATCCTATTTATTAAAATAAAAACTTATACATCATTATTCTCTTGACCAGGGACACAAAAGAAGGTGCTGCAATTTCTTTATTGATTGCAGCGTATTTGGCTTTCCAGCATTTCTCAAGAACAGGCTTGGAGAAATCATTTGACCAAGGTTCAGTTGTTGCCACCTTAGCCGTCATCGGTATCACTGTTGCGTCTGTGTTGCTTTTCATCTGAGTTGGGTTTGAAATGATTTATGATAACCGTGCATTGTAAATAAGAATAATACCTGTTGAAATGATGATATTGTTCAGATATATATTATGTAACATGTTTGACACTCAAATCCTTTACTTTCTATTTGTTGTATTCTGATTCTATCTACAAGAGTGGTTTCCTTAAGAGTATAAAAAGTTTGTAAATTTATACTCTTTGGAATTACGTAGTGTGAATATAGTGATAGGTAGTGTTAGTATAATGACATATATCTATTAGATGGGAAAGGTAGAGGTAGTTAGGATTAGTAATGAGGAAATAGTTAGAGAAATATGTTATGTTGTATATAAATAATAGGAGGTGATTATAGGGTGACTAAGCTTAATTTGTGAGAGAATTAGGGTGTCTTAAAACACAAGGAGGCTGCATTTAGTTTTGTAATGCGAGTAATTCTCTCCTAAATTTTTTAGTAAACAACTGATTTTAGTTATGGGCATTCTATACATAGAGGATATCAATATTTGTTGAAAATGAGACATTTTGGTAAGCCAGTGCTCAAGCAAGATGAGAAAGCAAACAAAAATTGAATTTGGGTAGAAACCCTTAGACACATCAAGATGAGGTCCAAGTGGCCTTAAAGCTGTCATTTTGGGAAATGCTCTTTTCAACTCTTATGAGTGCCCTCACACCATCGTGAAAAGTCTATAATGTCCCTACCGTCCGGAGAGATGCATCTCCGGACACATCAATTTTTTCATCAATTTTAGACCAAACTGAAGAGACACTCATTTGACGCTAAATATAATACAAAGATGCATCTTCGTATGTGAAAAAAGTGCGTCTGAAGACGTATCTCCGTAAACAACGTTTATTTAAAAAAATGTGTTAGTGGTCTGGAGATGCATCTCCAAACGCTTTTGATACATATCCTCGCCAGAACCCTTCACTCTTTCTCATTCATTTAGAAACACATTTGAGCTCTCTCATTCCCAACTATTATAATAATTTATTTGTTACACTTGTTATTAGTATTGTATCCGAAACATTTTCAGGGATGAATCATCTCCCACTTCCCTCACATCACCAGGTGGGAAGTTGTGTCTAAATACACAAAGGACTGGCCACACACAATTGCTTTTATTCCGTACGGGGGAATGGTGTGGTCAAGTCATTCAAAGTCTCCCTTGATCGTATGGTATCAGATGATGTTTTCTTATGCCTATACGAGGGTCCCTGTCATACATGTCTATTTGACGTGATTTCTTTATACATTGAATGACTTGCATGTGAGTCATCACTTATGTATTCTTATTTGCTCGAGCGAGCAACACACCAACTTGGCTACTTGCAAATTATTCTAAGAGATCTCCATGAGTTTGCTCCTCACATCGTCTCCCGCAAAGACCTATAGGAGATACTGGATGATTTCGAGAGTCGTCTAGTACCAAAAGAGTATTGTCATGAGACATCTCATGTAAATTGGACTTGTGTTGAGGGCTACTTGTCATGGTTCTATAGAGTGTCACATACTATCATGACACTAAACATTTCTAAAGAACTACCAAGGCCCGCTAACCAGGAGGTACTTGAGGTTTGGGATGAGCAGGCAAAAAGCGTGACAACGTCGACGTGTTGCAGAGATGAGTAGAGAAGCCATAAAGGCAAAACTCTTTGAGGATAGTTCTCCCTAGTTGGCCCTCGTGGAGACCATGGTTGCCGAATTACGGAATATTATGCAGTACATGCGGCAGAGGAACGTCGACGTGTTGCAGAGATGAGTAGAGAAGCCATAAAGGCAAGACTCTTTGAGGATAGTTCTTCCTAGTTGGCCCTCGTGGAGACCATGGTTGCCGAATTACGGAATATTATGCAGTACATGCGGCAGAGGAGGCAAATTGTTAGACATACTCAATAGTTTATATTGAGATGTATTATTATTTTTTTTTGGTATTTACGGATGTATTTTTGGACAATATTATTTGTGAATTATCTTGATTTTTTTATTTATTTATGTATGAACTTTTACTCTCATTTAACTTTAACATACTTGAATTTTACTTTGATTTTACAGTAATATAGTTTAATATAAGTTGGGCTCATAAAAACTAAAGGTTTAGACAATAGTGCTGTTCTGAAATGATTTAAGGAGGATTTCAGAGATGCATCTCTAAAATAATTTTCTCTTAATATTTATCACGCTTTAAAAAAAATTCTGAAGACATTTCGGAGATGCATCTTCGAATATACCAAATATCATACGAAGATGCATCTTTGGATCATATTTTATTAAAAAATGTGATGGATCTCAAAATAGCGCATTTTAGTATTTAAGTGTGTTGAAGATGTATCTTTGAACGTATGAAGGATAGTTTTGAATTTTCAAGAGTGTAGTACTTATATAAGAGTCTGTTGAGCATTTCCTCTAAAAAAAACTTAACCCCAACCTACATATTTTTGGGCATCAAAATTTCCAATAATAATAGAGGATTGCTTCTCCCACCCTAAGTAATAGAGATATATTCTATGAAAATTCAAAAGTTCTCTCAAATTCAAAAATGTACTTTTAGATACACCACACATACCTCATATTCTTTCGTGTGTTTCATAAGTAAATCACACCTTATTTATATTTAAAAAAATAATAATACATATATTTTCAGACTAATTTCGAAAGTATGAAAACTAAAGTGTTTCTTCACAAAATTGCCTATAAGTAGTGAACATTCTCACCCAAGAGTTTTAATATCCTTTGTTTTGCTCCAATAAAAAAATCGATCATCACTTATCATTGTCAGATTTCAATTTATTAGTTTAAAATGTAAACCAAACCAACAATGCAATTCAAAGCAGGGTTAAGCAAACTAAATAAAACCCAACCTCTCTTTTGCAATTAAATCTGATAAAAGCGATCATGATAAGGCAAAAATAACAAGAGGGGACTGCGTTTATAACAAGAGGGGACTGTGTTCAAGGGACTGCGTTTAATGCAGAAGTTTTCATAATATCACCCTAAAGTATATTTTCAAACTATTTTTCAAAGTACTTACTCATGAATTTGGTATATTTGAGTGTTGGCTGAAGATTTTGATAATGTTATCTAGAATTCAAAAGAGTTAAAAGTTCTGATCGAAATGGAACTGAACACCATATTTCGAAGTTGCAGAAGCAGTGTTTCGAATGAGTGTGTCAAAGCTTGAAGCTTCGAACGGTGATCATGGGAAAATATCCAAAGGGGTCTCGAAACAACAGCGAGGCTAGGTTTGGGAAGAGCGTTCGAAACGGAGAAACACCAAAGCATTTAAAATTTAAATGGAAGCGGGACTTTCAAAGTTTGAAAGTTATGTGTTGGAGCATTTGGGGACACGTGGAAAGATGAAAGAAGCATTGTCTTGCATGTTCGAAACGTGGCATGATCCTATAGCGAGACCATTAGGGTCGAATTAGTATAAATAGAAGTCTTAGTATTAGGATTTCAGGGTGTCATATCTGTTATACAAAATACTCAATAACATTCAAACTACCACATGGCAAGGGAAACGAATGCAAGAGAGATGTATGTATGATAGCACCATGTATTTCTAACTTAATGAAAGCCTTTTTACCATTTCCAGTACTTTCCTCTTTTCTTTTTATCGAATAACATTTACAAGTTTCTTTATTTATCGTCTTTTCATTTCAAAGTCTTTTCCTCAAAAGTTTTACTCTTTATTGCTTTCTTTATATTTCGAGCACTTTATATTTCAGAGAACTGTTATGCTTTCAATACCTTTACTTCCAAGTATTGTTTTTCAAACGCATCCTTTTACTTAAAATTGCATTAAACGCTTTCTTCACATTTTAAACTTCTACATTCCAGAAACCTTTTATGTTAAATGTTTTGCAAATCGAAACCATTTACTTCATTTTTCATACAGTTTTATATGTCTCTTCAATCAGCATTACAATTAGCATTTATTCGTATAATTTAGTTTTCATGTACAATTTGACCACATTTTTAAACTCTTAGAGAGAAGGATCGAAATAAACCAAACACTTGTACAATAGCAACCATGAATAATTGTTCGATTGTGAGAGTAACTTTAATATCCAAGGAGTCCTAGGATCAATCTAGTCGATCCTGTGAGTTACCAGAGAGATTGAGTAGCGTTAATAAAGATTATTCGATAGTTTGGAAGACTAGCGGTTGTTTACCAGAAATCACTGGAAACAAATTGGCACACCCGGTGGGACCAATAGTTGGATATCAGAATTAAGGATTGTCGAGACATAGCCATCCCAAAAACGTAGGAACCATAAGAAATTTGCTGTTTTATGAACCTAAGAAGTGGTAAGATAACCAACAGCAACCAACCTTTATCCAGAAGAAAACGTTTGGACAAAATGTCTAATTCAGACAATCAACAAGGAAACCAAGGTGACCCACATGCAACAAGCACTAACGCGTCCATTTCGAGCGGAACATCTAATGTAATCCCTTCGAATGCACAGTCTGTTGCATCTTCAACCAGTAACATAGCCACCACTGGAGTAAGTGGCATATCAACTAACAGTTCGATCTTAGGAAATACTGGAACTATGGGCTACCCTGGGGGATTCGTTCCACCACCAGGAACACAATCCCATTTAGCCACACCATTAACTAGACCACCCGGCTTCGATGGGAATAGAATTAGAAGTTCTTCTTACGGAATGCCAACATCTTTTATGGCAGGATTACACAATTCCACTTCGAATTCATCCCCACAACTAGGATCTGGGTCTGGGGCGAACCAATTTATGACAAATAACCAAGGGTCAGGAGGTTATAGCACGTTGCCTATCCTGACCACAGATAACCAGTTGGCTTTAGGCAATTGATGGATGACAGCAACCACAACATGATAGGGGTGTTAGCGCAAACCATGCAGGAAATATTTGCCCCAATAGTTCAGAATGTGACTGTGACGAACAGGGAAAACGCTGACAATATGAGTCGAATAGCATATTTCTTTGCTCCCACAGAAAGGCGTAGGCAGAACCAGGCGGGATTTCGAACAAACATGCCTGTTATAGAACGAATTGCTAACGACCCAATTCAGAGACTACCCAGAGAAGAAGCTAACTTAGGGGCCAGAGCACCAAGGTTAGAAGCCCCAGTAATTCAGGGCCCACAAAGGGAAGTTATGGAACCAGGGGCAAGGATCGAAAGGCCAGAAGCCCCAGAACTTCGAGAAGAACAACCCAGGGGAGTTGTTTTTGTTGGTCGAAATCAAGATGCCGATGCCGTCGTTCATAGGATTCGAAACGATAACATCTTGGCAGAAAATAACCTAACCACCATGATAGAGAGGATCATGGCCCAAAATGGCCTCAATACGGGAATGAGGAGGCCAAATTACGCTTCTCCTATATTGGATTGTATAATGCATACTGATTTACCAAGGGGATACAAAGTCCCTAAATTTACAAAGTTCGCTGGGGATACCAACGAGTCAACAGTCGAACACATAGCGAGATATTTAACCGAAGCGGGAGACATAGCCAATAATGAAGATCTCAGGATCAAATACTTCCCAAGTTCCTTGACAAAAAACGCCTTCACTTGGTTTACCACGTTGCCTCCCGGATCTATTGACACTTGGCCCCTTTTAGAGAGATTATTCCATGAACAATTTTACATGGGACAATCGAAAATAAGTTTGAAGGAATTGGCCAGTGTTAAGAGAAAATTCACTGAACCCATAGATGATTATTTGAATAGATTTAGGCTGTTAAAATCCAGATGTTACACAGTAGTGCCTGAACATGAGTTAGTCGAAATGGCCGCTGGGGGTTTGGATTATTCTATTCGAAAGAAATTAGATACTCAGTATTTGAGGGATATGGCTCAATTAGCCGACAGGGTTCGACAGGTCGAAAGACTAAAAGCTGAAAAAGCCAGAGTCTTTAAGAATAGTAAGAAAGAAAGGGTTTCCTATGTTGGGACTGAGGAAGTAGAAGAATATCCTGAATTCGAATTCGAAGAGGTCGAAATCGACCTCGCTGAATTAAAACAGGCCCCACCTTACTCCTGCAAAATGTTAGTTCCCACGAAAGGGAAAGATATTGTTGAAAATGAGAAAAGTGACAAGTTTCCAAAGAAGGTTTACACCTTCGACGTCACTAAGTGTGACGAAATTTTTGACTTGCTTGTCAAGGATGGCCAACTAATTGTGCCATCAAATGTCAAAATACCTCCCTTGGATCAGAGGAAGAAAAGGGGATTTTGCAAATATCATAGTTTCCTAGGCCACAAGACCTCACAATGTTTTCTTTTCAGGGACTTGATTCAAAACGCGATCAAAGATGGCAGACTAAAGTTTGCTGATAAGGTGAAGATGAAAGTGGACGAAGATCCTTTGGACGTCGCAGACACCAACTACTCCGAGCCTGCATGCATTGGAGAGGTCAACATGGTGGAAACTGATCAAAGCGATGCCCCAATAGGAGAGAAGGACACTGGAGTCGAAAACTGGGTGATGGTCGAAGTCAGCGAGGAAGTCACTGAAGACATCCAGAATACGCCAGATACTTCGATTGTTGCACTTGTGGCTGTTGCAGGAGAAACCCAGGCTACTGAAGGCCAAGGAAATCAAAACGAAGGATTGACACAAGTCACTGAGGGCTTGAGGCTGGAATTGGAGAAAGTCCAAATTACGCAGCCAGTTCCCCTTCGGAAGGAAATATGGGACACTCTGGGGGAACCCAGTGGGAAATTTGACTATCTGGTCAAATATTCTGCCCCAGAAAGTTCGAAGGTCCAGATCGAAGATATAAAGCCCACAGGATGGGGCGATGACGAAACTAAAGAGGGGGATGTGGAAATAAATATGGTGGATATGGAAGGACCCCGTTCTGAGATGGAGGAAGTGAAAAAATACTTAGAAAAAGAAAAGCACAGAATGGGGGATAATCACACTGGAGATGCTACTCTCAAAGACTATCTCATGACATGCCACAAAGGAGATCCAGGCATGATATTGTGCCCTAGGTGCAGCATCCTCTGCAACCAAAGAATTGCTGCAAATTTCGAAAGGGTACAGAGGGCTCGAACTGGCAACAATTGGCGCCAGGATAACCAACTCTTTAGGTGCTATCCCAAGGCTGGAGAGAGTCTGTTGGAGTTTGTTTTTCGCTGCTACAAAGGGGCAACTAAGTGTTTGGTTTGCCCAAGATGTTCTGCTGTGTATGACCAAAGCATGTCCAGGGCCTTCGAAACGATCCCTTTCGCCCCTTGCTGGAACCATCAAGAAACTGCCCAGATGGGCCCGCGTTTCGACAGCAGATACAAACAGCGAAGACCTGATAGCCCTCACCCCAAAGTTGCTCGAAGAGTGACTTTCAAACTCCCTGCTGAAGTGCCAACCGATAGATGGCTACAAGTCAGAAATGACAAAGGCAAAGACAAATGGAGGAGTGCTGAACGAAATGCACGCCATGCTGTGACATACAGGAGGCAATTCAACACACAAAAAAGGGAGGAAGTGAGATTAGAGAATTACAAAGGAAGGAACCCCATGTCAAGATCCCAGTGGCGCAGACAGCAAAGGATTCGAAAGGCTGAGAGAGAAGCTATGGAAAACAAAGGGGATACTTCAACGAAGATACAAGGTGAATCAAGCACCAACAAACCAAAAAATCAGACTGAAGAGAAACCTCCAGTCAATAGGAGGCTTTTTTCTGAAGACCAACGAGACGAACCAAAGGAATATATTCCAGGCCCGGAAGAGGACGAAGATATGGTAACAGATAACTTCGAATCGGAGGGGGAGTCTTCATTCAACCTGAACTGTAACGTGGTGTCCGTGCTTCCCTGCGAATTTGGGCAGGAAACCGAAATCAATGAATATGAGGAGGAAGACACCACAGATTTAATGAAACATAGGCCCGTGTGCTACTACGTGATGGACAATGGGGCTGTTGAGGAACAAAATGCGTTCTTCGAACGTCCAGAGCCTGCAATGAAGAATCATCTCAAGCCACTTTTCATTCGGGCGAAAGTAGGTGTCCATGGTGTGAACAAAGTTCTAGTGGATGGGGGTGCTGCAGTCAACCTGATTCCCCATTTCATGCTAAAAAGGTTAGAGATCCGCGAAGGAGATATCAAGCCCCATAATATGGTTCTATCCAATTATGAGGGAAAAGTGGGCAAAACACTGGGGGTGGTCCAGTTGGAATTGACAATAGGCTCAAGTTGCAGGCCCACCATGTTTATGGTTATCGAAGCCAAGGCCAACTATAACCTACTGCTAGGAAGAGAATGGATTCATGGCGTGGGGGCAGTTCCTTCGTCAATGCATCAACGACTAGTTCTGTGGAGAGAGGACGGAATCGTGGAAAACATCGAAGCAGACCAGAGTTACTTTATGTCAACTGTCAATTTAGTTGACAAAAGGGATTATGATAAAAATCTGGCAAAGATTGCTCCATGTGTCCCAAACGATGAGATGAATGAAACTAGAAACGCCCACTACTACATGACACTTCGTCATGATGGTCTTTACTGGGATAGAACAATAATCAGTGAAGAGGAGGAAGTTGAAGGTGCTATACAAAAACGGCCAGCAGGCTGGAACTTCGACAACCTTAACCATGACTGAGTCTACCTTCTTCGAAAGGATTTCGGCCTATATGGCTGAGAATGAATCGAAAGCGGCCTTAGAGGCTGAAATAAATGAATCAACTGTAAAGACGAATGAAGTCAGTGGGGGGGTGCGAAATGCTCACCCATCAAAGAATTGGAGATGGATCAAAGGTTGGATGCCATCTATGACAAAGAACCCTTAGGCTTCGAAAGGGACCCCATAAACTCAGGTGTCAAAATGTTGGCACAGGACCCGCTTGAAGAAGTCAACTTAGGGGATGAAGAAACGAAAAGAGTAACTTACGTGAGTGCTAAACTTAGCCCAGGCCTCAAGGAAAAAGTGATCGAAGTCCTTAGGAAAAACAAAGATTGTTTCGCATGGGATTATGATGAGATGCCTGGTTTAAAGAGGGAGTTGGTCGAACATAGACTGCCAATCAAAGATGGCAAGAGGCCCATCAAACAAACTCCCAGAAGATTCGCACCAGCGGTTCTCACAAAAATTAAAGCTGAGATCGAAAGGTTGCTGCGCTGCAAATTCATCAGAACAACAAGGTACGTTGAATGGTTAGCAAACATAGTACCTGTTATTAAGAAAAATGGTTCTTTAAGGATTTGCATAGATTTTAGGGATTTAAATACTGCAACCCCTAAGGATGAATATTCCATGCCCGTGGCAGAAATGCTAGTAGATTCTGCTGCAGGATTCGAATACTTGAGCATGTTAGATGGATACTCTGGATACAACCAGATTTTCATTGCTGAAGAAGATGTTGCAAAAACAACATTTCGTTGCCCAGGAGCCTTAGGCACCTACGAATGGGTGGTGATGCCTTTCGGTTTAAAAAATGCTGGGGCAACTTATCAAAGGGCGATGAATTCAATCTTTCATGACTTCATCGAAACCTTCATGCAGGTGTATATTGATGATATAGTCATCAAATCTATATCTGCAGAAGCACATTTGCATCATTTAGGCCAATCATTCGAACGGATGAGAAAACATGGCTTAAAGATGAATCCCCTTAAATGTGCATTTTTTGTGCAGGCTGGAGACTTTCTCGGTTTTGTGGTCCACAAGAAAGGAATTGAGATCAACCAGAACAAAACCAAAGCCATAATGGAGACGAAAGCACCTGCGTCAAAAAGGGAGTTGCAATCTCTACTAGGGAAAGTTAACTTCCTCAGAAGATTCATTTCGAACCTGAGTGGAAGGACCCAAGCTTTCTCTCCGTTACTTCGTCTGAAGCAAGGTCAGGCCTTCGAATGGAACGAAGCTCACCAGGAGGCGTTTGACAAAATAAAAGAATATCTTTCCCAGCCTCCTATTTTGTCTCCACCATCATGGGGGAAGCCCATGAGATTGTACATATCTGCCTCTGAAGTTAGCATAGGTAGTATGTTAGCACAAGAGGATAACAATGGCGTCGAAAGAGCCATATACTATTTAAGTAGAGTGCTAAATGATGCAGAGACCAGATATAGCAATTTAGAAAAGCTATGTCTCTGTTTGTACTTCTCTTGTATGAAACTCAAGTATTATATAAAACCTGTTGATGTTTATGTTTCGTCTCACTTCGATGTCATTAAACATATGCTTTCAAAGCCAATAATGCATAGTAGAGTTGGAAAGTGGGCTCTGGCCTTAACAGAATATTCACTGACTTTTATGCCCTTAAAAGCTATGAAAGGTCAAGTGATTTCTGATTTCATTGTGGATCATTCGTTGGTTGAGCAGACAAGCATGAGTTACGTCGAAATGCAACCATGGAAATTGTACTTTGATGGTTCAACCCACAGGAATGGAAGTGGTGTTAGAGTCCTTCTAATTTCTCCTGAAGGAATTCCAACAAAATTCAAGTATAAATTGGATGGTCCTCGTTGTTCGAACAACGAAGCTGAATATGAAGCGCTCATTGTTGGACTTGAAGCTTTGTTGGAATTGGGGGCAACCAGAGTCGAAATTAAAGGAGACTCTGAATTGGTGGTCAAACAAATCACAAAAGAATACAAGTGCATAAAGGAAAATTTAATGGTATACTTCGTCATAGTCAATAGGCTATTACGAAAGTTTGAATACATGGACATTCAACACATACCAAGATTAGAAAACCAAGAAGCAAATGACTTAGCGCAGTTGGCTTCAGGTTATAGAGTATCTACCAAGAATCTTAAAGATTTGGTCGAAATAAGGGGAAGAGTTATGGCTACTAGATTCACACCATCGGATCTGGAAAGTATGAGATTGGGATATGCTGAGAAACAAGGATTCGAAATTCTAGCCATAAATACTTTGTCAGATACAGACTGGCGAAGTCCATTAAAGAGTTATTTAGCAGACCCAACTTTAAAGGTGGATAGAAAAACAAAATATAGAGCATTGTCATATCTCCTCATGGGGAACGAATTGTTCAAAAAGACCCAAGAAGGTATATTATTGAAATGCCTAGGAGAAAGTGAGGCATATTTAGCATTGTCTGAGGTCCATAATGGGGCATGTGGGGCACACCAAGCAGGCCATAAAATGAAATGGTTGCTATTTCGATATGGTTTGTATTGGCCTAGCATGCTCAAAGATTGCATAGACTTTGCTAAAAGATGTGAGGAATGTCAGAAACATGCAGGAATTCAACACGCCCCTGCAAGTGAGTTGCATTCGATCATCAAACCATGGCCATTCAGAGGATGGGCATTGGATCTGATAGGGGAGATAAATCCTGCTTCGTCCAAAGGTCAGAAATATATCTTGGTAGGAGTAGATTATTTCACCAAATGGATCGAAGCTATACCTTTGGTAGTTGCTGATCAAGAGGCAATTATCGAGTTTATACAAAAGCACATTATCTATAGGTTTGGATTGCCAGAAAGTATAACTACAGACCAAGGCTCTGTATTTACTGGTAGAAAGATGCAAGGATTTGCCCAAGAAATGGGGTTCAGATTGCTAACATCAACACCATATTATGCTCAAGCAAACAGACAAGTCGAAGCAGCAAACAAAGTAATAATAGGATTAATCAAGAAGCATATTGGCAAGAAGCCAAGAAATTGGCATAAAACTCTGGACCAAGTGTTGTGGGCTTGTAGAACATCTCCTAAGGAAGCCACCAACACTACGCCTTTCCAACTTACATTCGGCCATGATGCAGTATTACCAGTAGAAATTCATCTGCAATCAGTTCGAATCCAGAAACAAAACGAAATTCCAGCTGCATTATATTGGGAAATGATGATGAATGAATTAGTTGAGTTGGACGAAATTAGGTTACATGCGTTGGAAATTTTGATGAGGCAAAAAGAAAGAGTGGCCAGAACATACAATAAAAGGGTAAAGAAAAAAGTATTCGTTATTAATGACTTGGTTTGGAGAGTCATATTGCCTATGGATAAGAAGAACAAAGCGTTAGGTAAATGGTCACCTCATTGGGAAGGACCTTTTCGAATATTAAAAGTATTCTCAAACAATGCATACGAAGTCGAAGAACTCTTGGATGATAAACGTGTCCTAAAGGTTAATGGGAAATATTTAAAGAAATATAAGCCAAGCCTGCGGGAGATTCGAATAATAACAACATAAACAAAATATTATAAAAAGCCAAGATGGCAAGATAAGAATGCCAAAATGGCGTTGTTCGAATATTACATGAAAAAACCAAAGTTATGGTCAGATGAGATATAAAAATTTAGAAATAAACATTATTTTTCAATCGATTAAAGGTGCTTCGAAATGTTTCAAGTCTCTGCTGAGCAAACCGCCTGGCACCTTCCAAGGTTGCCACTTCTCCTTTAAGTTGTTCTGCAGTCTCCATTTCTGCAAGCCCCCGGTTGAGAAGCTCTTCGAATTGGTTACCTGCAGGATTAGTTTCGAAGGCTAGTTGTTGTTCCTTAGCCTCCTTAACTTTCTGCTGAAGTTCCAGAATCTGCCTTTCCCAAATAAGAATGGACTCAGCTCGAGCCTCATATTCAGTTTTCGCCTGCTTCAGATGCATAGCCTGATCCTCAGCTTCTTGAGAAAGCTTCGAAGCTTGTTCATAGGCGGCATCCATGGCAATGCGTTTCTCATGAACCTTCTTGGCAGCAGATTCGTCTTGGAGAAGGTAGCCAGTTACGTTGTCCAACAAATTCTGAAGATCAAACAAGAGAGTACTAACTGGCAAAGAGCAGTTGGAAAGATTAACCTTTGTGAGCAGCTCCTTCATAGTATAGCAAGCAGTACTATCTTGCTTAAGCACTTCGAAGATATCCACATTGAGAATAGTTCTCCTAATTTTGTTAAGAAGAACGACTCTTTCATCTGTGGGAAGAGGATAGCTGGTTGAACTTGTGCCAGCCCTAGCGAGTGGAACGTCCCTCTGAGCCAACTTTGCCTTCATATACCCAATGGGGTCGTTTCGCCTCAGAAGTGCCAGTTCCTCGTCATTCATTCGAGACGGAGAGGATTGGGGGAATTCCACGCGTAGGGGAACCACGTTTGTTTCAACCTCTAGGGTTTCGTTGATTGCATCACCATCCCCTTCATTTGCTTCGTGCTCTTGGTCTTCTTCATCTTCGTCCAAATCTACCACTTCGATACCATCCCTTTCGCCGCTATGTGCGTTAGACTCCGTCCCGGCAGTCGAACCATCATTGGCGTTTTCCTCTTCATTGGCGTTTTCCTCCTCAGATTCTTCGCCTGCAGATTCTTCGAATTCTCGCCCAGAATTAGCTTTTTCTTCTTCAGTCTGAGTATCCTTTGGGTCCTCTTGAAGAGTTTCAAGAGGGGACTTTTGAAGAACCCTTTGTGAATCCTCTGCAGACGTTTGAAGTATCGTTTTGTTTACCTCTTTCAGAGGAATGGAGGTACCTTGGTCATCTGGCTGTTCAGAAGTTCCAGCTAAAACCGCCACATTGGAAGAACCTTTGTTTTGGACCAAATTGCTGGAATCTCCTTGAGGAGAGGAGTTAAGCGGAGCAGCAGCTCTGGACGGTGAGGTCGAAATGGTAGAAGTGGGATTCAAGATGTTCTGCAAAGAGTGGCAGAATGTTAAAGAAAAATATTCACCAAGATAATAAGAAGTTAAACATTTTTAGAGGAAGCTCGATTTACCTGTGGGCCCTCAGAGGAGAGGTTACTAGCTATGCGTTCCAACTGTGGGTTGGAGGTTGAAGGTGGATTTTTGGATTTTGGTAAGGGAGCAGCATCCCTGGAGTCGAGTCCAGAGACGCTAGTCGGAACAGTACTTTTAGGTGTAGCTTTCTTTAGCTTCTTCTTCGAAGCAGTATTTGAGTTTCCTCCAGCAGTGGGATCTTCCCCAGTAGTGCTTGGTTTTCGCTTCTTAGGAGTAGTGGGAGGAAGCTTGTTGGTCTGAACGAATTTTAACGAAGTTAGATATAAAAAGCTTGAGTGAATTCGAAGCATCAAAAACTAAGTGATTACCGTTGGAATTGGGGCACTTGTTGTTGGCGTTATTGTTGTTGTTGTAGTTGCAGCAGTAGCAGTTGTCTCGGGTGGATTAGCTTTTTCAGTAGTTTCAATGGAGGTCTGAGAGGCACTCCCTTCCTTCGATTTCGAGGCAGCAGTCTTTATCCTGATAGCTGAAAATCAAAACAATTAAGGCAAAGGTTAAAGATATGGAAAATAAAAGACATTTGGGATTGTTCCCAAGCATTCGCACCTGTGCCTTGATCAGATTTAATTGACATGGCAGGAAGGTCATATCGAAGATGTTCTGGGAAATCATGAAGCCAGTGTCGAGCCCATGTCACAGTCTCAGATGGCTTTGGTTTCCTTTGAAGATATTTGAACATCTCTTTGCAAGTAAACCACCATGGATATGGGGGAAACCAAGCCAGAGCCAGTTCTGAGGTAGGTAATCTGGGAAATTTAGGTGGATGCATTTCGAATGCCAACCTATACCTATCCTCAGGTGACAGCCCTGAAGGAAGTTTTAGCTTAGAAACTTTTTGTTTAAATTTTTCCTTCAAGGTCTCAGCTGCTTGATGCACAGTGGAGTCCAAGCGCGTGGGGTCGTAAGTAGTTTCAAAATAATTTTGAAAAGCTTTTATCTCTTTGGCATGAGTAAACATACCTTTCTTTGGTGGTACCTGCACATCGAAGGCATCAATTAGTTTCTGTCGAATTGTAAGTGTATCGAACATGCAAGTTTGATAAAACTTAATCCACCACTCCAGAAACCCTTTAGCCGCGAGATGGGTAGGTTCGAAGGCTATCAGCTCAAATTGGGCAAAGCCTTGATATTGTTCTTGTTGAATCTTGGCTTCCCTTGCCTTGAAAGTTCGACCAGATGTGATGGCGCTCTCAGTCTGGAACAAAGGTTCAGGAATCAGTTGGCATAAGCCAAACTGCCTCGAAACGAAGTTTGGTTGATAGGCAAAGAGGAGAATTTGATTCTTAGCTGGGGTTACCCTTGAAGAGATGAGTCTAGGAAGCAAAAAAGCTCTCCATACATCTTGGATCTCCTTGCTCTTGATGGCTTCTGAGAGAGCCATGGTGAACCAAGAGGGTCCATGAGTCCTCGAAGCAAAAGGCGCCATGCTCTCTTCGAACTTATGCCTTTTGGAGAGGATCATGATGTACTTCGAGAATTGAACCTTGAAGTCATCCTTGTCATCATTAGGAGTTAGTCTTCGAAGCCTAGTGCCTTCGACTATCCTATCACTTATTTCTGAATCTTGCTCATCTATGGTGTTGGCGGTTGGTAAAGAAGGTTCGAACATGGCGTTTAGCCATAATTGGAGTAACCAAAATGGGCCAGCTAATAGAATGTTTTTAGAGGTGTGGGATTTGAGACTCGAAACGGCTGACCTCAGGCTCTCATAGAGGTCAACTAAGAGTAATTCACTTAGGCACACTTTGCGATTTTCGTGTAAATCCCTAGCTAGAGGAATGAATCTACTAGCTACCTGCAGGGATCTACTGCAGAAAACGTACCTAGACAGCCACAGGGTTAAGAATGCAATATGCTCTATGTCAGACACATTATCCCCTTCAGCATGATAATGGCTGATAAATTTGGAAAAGCTGGCTAACTTGACTTCGAAGTCAATTATGCTGGAGTGTTCTTCGTTGTCAGGAACATAAGTTTCTCCCACTGGCGACAGCCCAGTAATAGCCGCTATATCAAAGAAAGTTGGGGTAATCATTCCACCTGGGAGATGGAAAGTGTTGTAGGTACTATCCCAGAAATAAAGGGACGCGAACAGCAGAGGGTGGCTATAGGTGAATCCAGGTTTCGATAGCTTAATGAGGTTATAAATGCCTAGTTCTTCCCATTGCTGGGATTTTTTGGCTTCTACTTTCGCGAACCAATTTTGATAGGCAATATCAGAAGTAGGGCAAGATCTAAATGGTTTAAAATTGCTTTTTACATAATCCAAAACAAATGGGTCCTTGGGAGGAACAGTTGGGGTTTCTGCGGTATTCGAACTGAGGGATTCTACTACCCTAGGGGTATCCATTTTGTTGAATAAAGGTTTGAAGCTATAACATACGGGAAAAATTGTCCTGGTGTCCTTTAGTATTTCAAAAACTGTAAGAGGACCATTTAAGGCTAACCTCTTACCAGCAACATGGGTAGGGATGAGTACCTGTGATGCGTACAGCATTTCTTTTTCTTTGGAAATCATTTGAGGAGCAAGAGCAGATTGGCCTTGAATGGTGACGATTTTACTCTCCATGGTTGCTCCTGTAGTCTTTCCCTTCTTCTTTGAGACTTTCTTGAGTTGGGAAGAGGTGGAGGAAGACATTTTTGTTGTTTAAGAGCTTAGATTGTTTGAGAGAAGAAGAGTGAAAATTCAGAGTATGAAAGATTTAGAGTGTAAAAAAGGAAAAGGAAGAGTAAATTGACGTTTTATAATGAGAAGATTAAACATCCACCGAGTAAAAGTGTGATACGTGGAGATCATGGGTTGGTGTGATGAAGAGGTGGCGAGAAGGTGATATAGGTAATAGGCGTGATTTAAAAAACAATCATTACTTATAACTGCTCCACGCTGTGAAGTGACTCTGGGCGGTTAAGGAACTCAAAAGGTGTTATGATTGATGTGACTGGAGTCAAAGGCATTAAATGTTATGATGATTCGAAAATCCTATCAAAATCTTGTATAAATGTTTAAAATAGGTATTTCTCAAAGAGATCGAAATACATATTTTAAAGGGGCAATTTGTTGGCTGAAGATTTTGATAATGTTATCTAGAATTCAAAAGAGTTAAAAGTTCTGATCGAAATGGAATTGAACACCATATTTCGAAGTTGCAGAAGCAGTGTTTCGAATGAGTGTGTCAAAGCTTGAAGCTTCGAACGGTGATCATGGGAAAATATCCAAAGGGGTCTCGAAACAACAGCGAGGCTAGGTTTGGGAAGAGCGTTCGAAACGGAGAAACACCAAAGCATTTAAAATTTAAATGGAAGCGGGACTTTCAAAGTTTGAAAGTTATGTGTTGGAGCATTTGGGGACACGTGGAAAGATGAAAGAAGCATTGTCTTGCATGTTCGAAACGTGGCATGATCCTATAGCGAGACCGTTAGGGTCGAATTAGTATAAATAGAAGTCTTAGTATTAGGATTTCAGGGTGTCATATCTGTTATACAAAATACTCAATAACATTCAAACTACCACATGGCAAGGGAAACGAATGCAAGAGAGATGTATGTATGATAGCACCATGTATTTCTAACTTAATGAAAGCCTTTTTACCATTTCCAGTACTTTCCTCTTTTCTTTTTATCGAATAACATTTACAAGTTTCTTTATTTATCGTCTTTTCATTTCAAAGTCTTTTCCTCAAAAGTTTTACTCTTTATTGCTTTCTTTATATTTCGAGCACTTTATATTTCAGAGAACTGTTACGCTTTCAATACCTTTACTTCCAAGTATTGTTTTTCAAACGCATCCTTTTACTTAAAATTGCATTAAACGCTTTCTTCACATTTTAAACTTCTACATTCCAGAAACCTTTTATGTTAAATGTTTTGCAAATCGAAACCATTTACTTCATTTTTCATACAGTTTTATATGTCTCTTCAATCAGCATTACAATTAGCATTTATTCGTATAATTTAGTTTTCATGTACAATTTGACCATATTTTTAAACTCTTAGAGAGAAGGATCGAAATAAACCAAACACTTGTACAATAGCAACCATGAATAATTGTTCGATTGTGAGAGTAACTTTAATATCCAAGGAGTCCTAGGATCAATCTAGTCGATCCTGTGAGTTACCAGAGAGATTGAGTAGCGTTAATAAAGATTATTCGATAGTTTGGAAGACTAGCGGTTGTTTACCAGAAATCACTGGAAACATTGAGATGCGTCTGAAACAATATTTTTATATTTTAAAGAAAATTTTGATTTTTTACTATGGTGGAGAATAATTTTTAAGGTGGAAAAAAATAATTTCTTAATAATAAGATTATAAAGATGTTGAGAGATGTTAAGATCAACCGTGTGACAATAACACTACAGAGATTGTATTATATATGTGTGTGAGAGAGAGACCGTTTATTACATGTTATAGTTATATACAAATATAAATACATATTCTTTTTTTTGACAAAATATATAAATACATATTCTATTAACAAATAAATACATATTCTATCACACCTTCGCAGTCAAAGCGGGATGTTTACGGATGCTTAGACTGGTCTGAAAATCTTCAAAGAGAATTTTAGAGAGCCATTCGGTGAAGATATCGACAATCTAGTGTCAGGAAGGAACATAAAAAACGCATGCTTAACCACAAACGACCTTCTCCCAAACAAAGTGAATGTCCATTCAATGTGTTTTATGCGTCGATGCTGGATATAATTTCCAAATAGGTAGATAGTACTAACATAGTCATGGTACACAAGAGTAGTCTGAAAAATAGGAAAATGAAGTTTTGAGAGATGGTTATGGAGTCAATATGATTCTGAAATCGCATTAGCAACATCCCGATACTCAACCTCTGCACTAGAACGAAAAAGTGTGGGTTGTCGCTTGGAAGATCATGAAATTAAATTGTCACCAAGAAAAACACAATAACCTGAAGTAGATCGACGAGTGTCCGGACATCAACCACAATCAGCATCTGTGTAGGAAACAAGTTTCTCGATGGGAGAAGGATAGAGTTGCAAACCATATTATAAGATTCCCTGAACGTAATGCGTGATGCGTTTTAGTGCAAGCATGTGTTCAGTACAGGGAGCATGCATGTGAAGACACACCTACTGAATAACATATGAGATGCCAGGACGGGTAAATGTGAGATATTACAAAGCACTGACAAGACTCTGATATAATGTAGAATCATCATATGGAGTGCAGACAGAGGTACTGAGCTTCTGCTTTGTGTCAACTGGAGTAGCAGATGATCTACATGAGCACATGCCAGCTCAAGCAACAATGTCACTGGCGTAGGTAATCTGACTAAGAAACAATCCTTCTGCATGCTTGGTCACTACAATATCTAAAAAATAGCTCAGCAGTCTCAGACCCTTCATAGAAAACTTGAAGACAAGGAGTGCCATGATAGATTTGTGTAGGTCATGAGAAGAGATGGTGAGAATTATGTCATCAATATAAAATAAGATGTAAGCCATGTCAGAGCCACGAAGGTAAATGAAGAGTGAGTGATCAAAGGTGCTATGCTGAAATCTAATAGTGGCGACAAAGTCAGTAAATCGCTGGTACCAGACACGAGGCGCTTGCTTAAGACGATAGAGTGATCTTTGCAAGCGGCACACATAATCTAGATGATGAGAATCACGAAAATCCAATGGATGATGCATATAAACCATCTCATAAAGATCACCATGTAGAAATGCATTATGGACATCTAGCTGATGAATAGGCCATGACTTACATTATCATTCTTCTTTGGTGGTTCAGATCCAAACACTCGACCACTGCGGGTCATACCTCTTGTCTCCGCTATATTTGAGATTGCAGGTCCTTGACTTGATGATGGCTCACATTCTTGTTTTAAGTTATTGCCATATACGGTTGAATCATAATTCCACAGTGCTGCTTTGTCACTTTTGTAAGGGGTATGAGATGACCCCATAAATACCATTGTAGTCTTTGGAACTATTGGTATCCTCATAATTTGATTTGACGTTATTACAGGTGTTTCTGTTGAGTCTCCCTACGGGATCACAAGGGTCTTCTTGTTAAGATTTGGCCTTTGGAAAGGGATTACCAGTGGCTTATTCGTACCTCCTTCAATTGCTGCTACATATTCGCCTTCAGGGTATGGTCCGAATTGGACTATCCCCTGATCCACCAATTGTTGTAATGTCCTTTCAAAAACTTCATTATGTAAAGTGTAAGAACAAGATTAGTTCTGACCTATCTCAGAGTTTTGATGATAACAATAAATTATATTTAAGATAATTTATACTCTGATGAATGTGTTTGAATGTTTCAGATAATGTTCTGACAGAAAACATTCTGAAGTGCCAAGCAAAAATTATGAAGAAGTTCTTTTATGAAAGAACCTTTTCTTCAAACGCATCTGCTGACTCTGGTAAGACACTTTATTTTTTAAATATATCTTCTAACATTTAGCAGGTTCCTTGCTCAGAAGATTACTTGAAAGCAAGCGCTGATCAAGTTCTTAGCAAGCAAAGCACTGCCTAGAAGATGAGTGAAGCATGTTCTGATTTAAAGACATTGGAGCAAATTCTGAAAGAACGTTAAAACCAACTTGTCTTGTCAAAGCGTAGGAAACATGTTCTTACATTCTGTCGTTTGCTCATTAATGCAAAGACGGCTGAAAGCACTCAAGTGTCTACACTAGTCTCTTGGAAAATGGAATATTGCAAGGAAACACGCAAGCATTTAATGCTCTCCAACTTTTCTGAAGGCAGCAACGGTCTTATTGTTCCTACTATAAATAGAAGGACATTGATTGCAAGCCAACAACCAAGTTAACCAATCAATTTTCAAAATAGAAGCAAGAAACTACGTGAAAGATTCTAAGCTCACAAACTCGTTGTTCATACAATTTGTGCATTTTATTCTAAGTGAAAAATCACAGTTGTGATATAGCTTGATTAAGAAGCAAACTTTATTTCACTATCTGTAAAGATTAAACTCTTGTATTTGTTCCTTGAGAGACCAAGTTTGGTCAGATTTCTCAAGCAGACTAGGACTAGATTTAAGTCTTAGTGGTGTTAGTCACTTGTAAGATTACTTGTGCATTGTTAGTCACAACAGTTGTTGTGTGTTTGTAATCAATTGATTATAGTGGATTAAGTCCTTGTTGAGAAAGGCGAAATCACTTTGGCGGGTGGACTAGAGTAGTTTGAGTTCAAACGAACCAGGATAAAAATAACCTTGTCCTTCCATTATTGTTGAGCTTTGTTTTAGGAAACGAAAAGAGTCACTTATTCAACCCTCCTTCTAAGTGTTTTCTTACCCCTTCATAAAGTAACCCACATTCCAACATATATTCTTTCAACAGATTTACCGGGGCCTTTACTTGTATGGCTTCCCCTACAGTCAGTGATTACTTCGATGGCATTTATTGATGGTCAACCATGCAGAGGCATGGGGTTTGACTTGATATTTAGTTTCTCAAAAGTGATGTCTTGGGAATCCAGCAAATCCTGAACTTTATGTTTGAAGGCCCAACATTGTTCTATAGTATGCCCCGGAGAATTAACACGATACTCACATTTGGCATTGACATTGTATTTTGGTGATAGCAAGAGTGTTGGAAGTTGCAATTTGTACGACAACATCCGCATCTAGGAACCTTTAAATGCTCGGACGAATTACAACTTCCAACACTCTTGCTAGCATCGTCCATTTGAACGTAGGGACATAATCGGGGTTCAGGAAACGATTTGCAATGGAAATGGTTCAACACGATAGGGAGAGAAGAAATGAGCAAGATGATAGGGACAAAAGGGGTACAAGAAACGATTTGCAATTGAAATGGTTGTGGAAAGGGACAGTAGACGAAGACGGTAGCCCTAGACATAAACAATCCAAGGTGACATATAATTACCCAGTCAGCAGACAGTCACAAGTCACGTCTGCAACTCAAAGGGAATCTTGGGCTATAAGGTTTTTTGTTTTGAAATCTATATTTGTTAAGGGGCAAAAATATATATATTTTTTTAAAACAGAATAAATCAAAACTCGCTACTATTGCAGAAGGTAAAGTGTATTTGACCCTTTCCATCTATTTTTTTTAGTACACTTGTACATTTAAATCACACAATATTTAGCTTCTTCTTAAACAAGATGATTTGGTGCTATCTTTAATTTTAATTTGATCACTTAAATTTTATTGTTTAATCTTTTGAATTTGGATAAGGGAAAAGGATAATTAAAAAAATGCTTGTTTAGTATGGATTAAGTCAGTATATTTAAGAAAATAATTAATGATAAATGGCTTGAATAACATTTAATCCATAAGTAAACAGAGTACTATAAATAAAGCATACTTGAATTTATAGCATTTAATCCATAGGTAAACTTTTTATGCATTCATATTTGATACAGTCAAAATATACAAAAATGTAAACAAAGATTCCTATGTTAATTAAGTATTACAATCCAAGTTGCTTCAGTTATGTTCTGTCTTCTTTGATACAAACTCATCCATACTAGCAGAGATCATTTCTTCCCACCAATCTTGGGTGATATATTTATTAATAACCTCAGAACTTTTGATATATATATACATGGCAGCTTCCATGATGCAGATTCTTAAGAAGTTTTCAATCAAATGAAAAACCAGAAGCAAAAAGATTGCATTCAATGCGCCACAGAAACAGTTTTATCCTTGCTGAAGCATACTGCATTTTGAAAGATGTTGACTGATATCATCCCAAGCTGCAAATATAGAGAGCTCAAGTCATAAAAACAATATTACAAATTTACTTTCATAGAGAGAAAGATAAAAGGACAATCTAGCTATGTAGCCCTGACATTTTAGATTGAAGATGTGTATGATGTCCGACACCGACACTTGATTACATTCAATCACTTTCTCTTTCTGAAATTATTACCAAATTCTATGTGCCGGTAGCAGTGTCTTGCGCAAGTGCTTCACAACAATCTAGTGCTAGTCATATGGTACAAACTCCAATGCTTGCCCTAAGAAAGGGAGAAAGAAAGAGAAGATGAAAATTACAAGTATACCTGGAAGTTTCTGGAAATCGGGTTCTATTCCGTTGCCATTTATGTCCTTGTGCTTTGGTGTTACATACTTCCCAACAGTAATAACCACACCAGACCCATCTTGAAGCTCAAATACAGATTGGATTAAGCCCTGAATAGCACAGTGAAGCTCAAATGAGTGTCAGAATAAGAATGCAGATTAAAACAATTTAGACACATTTTAAAATCATTTAGCAAATATGAAAAAAATAAATAAACCTTGCCATATGTGCGTTTTCCAACGAGAACAGCTCTACAATTATCATGGAGTGCAGAAGCAACCTGAAACAATTAAGTATAACATGAACATCGGTGTCATAAGAAGCATGAGTTGAGAAGTAAAAGAAATAGCTCCTCACTATTTCACTTGCACTAGCAGTTTTGTCATTCACCAAAACCTGCAAGATACAAACTAAAAGAGACTTAAAACCCAATCATGAAGTCTCCAGAATGAGAGCTTCACTAAACAACGGCAAGTAACAGTAATTCAAAATGGGAGTATCATACTTAGATTAAAAAGTTTCTCTCTCCAACTCAATTTTATAATTCACTCCATACTTATCATCTATAAATGTCACAATATAGCATGGTAATTCATTCAAATTAAAAAAGAAGAAGATTGAAATAAAAAAGGAAATCAGGAGCAAAACAATTCCTTGATGTAAATGTAATTGTAAAAAAAATTCAGATGTAGGAAAAGCTTTTACAACAACAGGAGCACGAATCAATGGTGAAGTATCTGAAACAACAGCTTGCTGGAACTGGGGGTCTCTTCCAGCAGTGTAGATGACCTATCATGAAGACAGAAGAAAAGGACAAGTCTGCATTAAAAAACCAAAAAAACAGTTGAAGAAGCATCATCAAGATAGCAGTCAACTTTAATGATCATAGCACCATCCTAATTGGTTATCTATTACATGAATAACCGATTAACTAAACCACTTAATCGATCAACTCACTCAAAATTAATCGAATCTATTATCCTGAACTCTTCACTTTGTACAAAAAAGTGGGAGGGACCATATGCTAAGTAAACAGCTAGCAAATGTCTAACATAATTGTAATGAGAAATCACAATTATTGAAAACAAGAAAATTCAAGAGATAAAAAGTGTTTTAACCGCCAATATCACATTTTAAGGCAAAGTAACATTCAAGTGAATAGACAACATATTTAAGACCTCATTCTTAACCTCCCCAATCATTTATCTTAATGGTTTACTTAAGAGAAAGTCTTTTCACACAACGTGTGCTTGAGTTAGTCAATGACATTCAACCACAGGCACAAAGTTGACATAATTACCGTGTCTCCTTCGTTTAAGAAAAGCTTTGCAATTTCTATTCCAGCCTGAATAAATTAAGAGGGAAAAACTGAATTAGGAAATTTCAAAAAACAAGGAAAAGTTATATTCAATACAACATACACATCATTTATCTTGTAATCTTATCAACCAAAGCATATTTGAGCACAAATAGTGCAATCAAATTTGCTTAAAAAGTTTTCAAGAAATACAAACTTATTGATAACATGCCAACCCATAAGCTGCATAAACTTTGAACATTTGTTTGATATATACTTCATTTTATGAAAAAGAAAAGGTAGAAAACTTATGTGTACTAAGTATGAAGCACGGATACGTCAAAATCCTTGCCGAATCGTATCCGATATGCCGATACGCTCCGATACAGCGCCGATACGTATCGGAGGAGTATCCGAATTTATTTATTTAAAAAACTAAATAAAAATTTTCCGATACGGTGGCGATACGCCTTGATACTTCTCCGATACGTGACTTTTCAGTTTTTGCAGATTTTTTTAATGACTCTTTATTTTCTGTTACAACTTTTTAATGAAGATTATTTATAGCCATATTTAATTCTTTCCTAATAATTACTGGTTTTAATTCCCAAGACTTCTTTTCAATTCTCAATATTAGAAATTTATTCATACTAATCATAACTTTTATTTCTTTTCAATTCTTGTATACGTATTACTAGTAAGTTATTTTCTTTTGATTCTTAATATTTGAAATTCATTCGTATTAATCACATCTTTTATTAATAATAACTTTTCAATTCTCAATATTTCTTTTCCATTCCTATAATAAGTACGTATTACTTATACACTAACGTTTCTTTCTTTCAATTCTTAATATTTGAATTCATTCATATTAATCATAACTTTTCAATAATTTAATTAAGTATTTAATTTTAATTTTTTTATACGTGGCTTAAACGTATCCATGTCATAGAGATTCGACAAAGTTTTATGTTGATTGTCGAAAGCCTAACACAATCCTCTCCTTTTATCCGGGTTTGAGACTAGCTAGGAATAGCAAAGCTAACCTAGGCAGGATTCGAGGAAAATAGAGAAGATGGTGGAAAATACACTTAGGTGGTTTAGGCATGTAGAGAGAAGACCTATAGACTCTATAGTAAGGAGAGTAGACCAGACGGAAAGAAGACAAACAATTCGAAGAAGAGGAAGACCCAAAAAGACTATAAGAGAAGTTATCAAGAAGGATCTCGAAATTAATGATTTGGATAGAAGCATGGTCCTTGATTGATCATTATGGTGAAAGTTAATCCATGTAGCTGATTCCACTTAGTGGGATAAGTTGTTGTTGTTGTATCTTAAATGTATCATATCTTGTATTATTTAATTAGTAATGTATCGCCGTATCAGATATGTATCGTGTCCGATACTCGTATCGTGTCCGATACTTGTATCGTGTCCGTGCTTCATAGGCACTAACACACATGACACGTCCTATAGAAGCCTATGTGTTTATCTTCGTATTCAGCATGCAAACAGCATACAAAACTTATTATTGTAGTTGATTTCTAAACAGAAAAACAAGAATGGTATAGGTAGATAGTGTTATTGAAATACAACCTGCACGAGCCCACCAAGATTATCTCTAAGATCCAATACAAAATATGAGGCACCCATATCTTGAAGTCGCTTCATTGCTGCAAAATTCAATTCATTCTAGAGTCCTCGCAAGCAAGCTAAAAAAAAAAAGATTATGCTATGAAAAGCTTACCAGTGACTAAATCTTTTTGAGCCAATGCATTGAACTCCTTGAGGCGGATGTACCCAACATGAGCAGCACCACTGTCAGCCTGTTCCATCCGGTACGAGACAGGTGTGCGAGCCACAAATTGCCGCTGAACTTCTATTGATTCAACAGGTCCACAGTTTCCATGCTTGACCTGACAATAGTGATACCATCATTAAACTTGAACATTAAAAACCTAAAAGCAAAGGCTAGAGCAGGTGACAAACTAACTTGAAATCAAAATCCAAAACCTGAATAGTCACGGATGTTCCGTTAGGGCCTTGCAACAGGGATGATACTTCAAATGCTGATTTTTCCTTTACCTCCATGTTATTGACTGCCAATATTTCATCCCCCTAACCAAGAAACAGAAGAAAAAAAGACCATTTGAATTGTCGATCAATTTATCTAGAGTAGTATAGTGGCTTCAACTGCTCTTGCAAACAAAAAGAAATGCATCATGTTGTGTTCCTAAAGGTGAGCATGCGAGAGATTGATTATGTAGAAATGACAATGCATGTCAGGATTCATTTCACATATTTCATTGACTTAACTAAAAATAAAAGCAAGAGTTATGCACAAAATAATGAGTAGGAAACAAATTATGCATTATGTTGTATGTGAAGAATTTTTAAAATGAGTAGGAAACAACATTTCTAAGGCGTGACAATACCATCTAAAGACAAAAACTTCAAAACTTAGAGTTATGCACATAATAATGATATAACCATTCGCCAAAATAAAAACATATAATCATAGTAACTTCCCTAATAACCATGACAGTATAATTCTTGAAAGACATTGACCAAGTAACTTTGTAGAGACGTCTTTGCCTACCTGTCTTACACCAGCAGAATATGCAGGACCGTCCAATATTAATCCCAATACCTTCAGCCTGTGGTCTCCATTGTCTTGAGTAACTTCCCTAAGGTTTATTCCAATACCAGTCATGTCATACCTCGCCATCTTGGAGAACTTTTAAAAGTAAAAAAAGTCCATATACCATTAAGTAAGAAACATGAGAAGCACAATGGTAGAAAGTACAGAAATTTATGCATTACATCATCATATATAAGCAAAACAAACAATAGTAAATACTATGTACAATAATACAACAATGTGTCACAAGTTTCTTATTTAGTTTAATTGATGTCTCATAAGAATATAGGCACACCAATTTTCAACTCTGAAAGCACACTAAAACAATCATCCATTGCCAATTGAGGTCATATAGTAGTGGCACGGACAGACAATATTTATTTAAAAAAAAGTCATGCAGCCGGAATTGTGGATGCGGCTTTAAGGTTTTTTTTACATCTCTGCGACCACAATGCGGCTAAGATTTATTTCTTGTGTGTCAGTCACCACAATGATTCTTAGCAATATCAAGGATTGCAATCAGAGGTGGCAAGTACCCATAAACATCTAATGATTAAAAAAAAAACTTCCATAGAGCAACAGCAATGAAAATGGAAGAATCAACTACCTCCTCTGGTGAAAGAAACCTTGTATATGGATCACCTAAACTGACCAGCATTCGTTTGATGATTTGGTGTGCCTTTGACCTTGTCTGAATGGAATTGCTCAAAATATCATTCTTCTTCAGCTGCAAATATAATAAACAACTATTAGCACCAACCAACTATCATACATAAACAACATCAAAGAAGCAAAGCTAACAACCTACGAAGCACTGAGATAGACACAAATATCAAACATCACTGAGACATAAACATCCATAATAATATAGAAGCCACTGTAGGTAATTACTAATTACAATCACAAGTACACCTGTGACAGTGAGACACCCTTCAGTATAAAATGTACATGCTACATAGGTACTTAGCTAGCACAAGATGATAGAGCAACAAACTTTTAAGTTGGTAAAGTAATGAATACAAGCTGCAAACCAACACCCACATGATACAAATTCATAAACTGGTCTAACATGAAAAAAATAGTCTCAAATTTGGTATACCCTTAGGAGGGGACTTTTCACAAACATGTTACCTGCCAGGTATCTTGAGACCAACGGTGAGGAGCAGTGTCAAGAAAGTCATCATTAACAATCTGCCAAGCTTCCTGAACAAGTCCTTCATTGGTAACAACTTGAGGAGCAGTTGGAAGCATCACATCTCTTCCCTCAACATCACGGCATGATTGGGAGGAAGCAGAAAGAGGGATTGGAAGGGTAGGGGATTGAAGAGCAGAGGCAGAAGAAGAAGAAGAAGAGAAGGGAGAAAAGAATAAACCAAAGGAGAGTGTAGTTGCAAGGAGGGTGTTGTGCAGGTTAAGCTTAGTGGGAATAATTGGTAGATGAAGGTGATGAGAGGAGAGTGATGATGAGGGTGTTAGCCACACATTCATCTTCTTTCTGAAACTGAAATTGAAACAACTAATGACTTTTGTTCACACTTGTAGTGTTTTGTTAGTGTTGTTCTTTTTATTTTATTAAATTAAATATAAATAAATAAAATAAAATAAATAATTAATTTAACCTCAAATGTTGGTTACGGTTACGTGGCCTCAAAACCAGTGATAGAGTTTGAATTGAAAGGTGATGTTTTCAAATGGAGGAGTTCCTGTGTTCAACCTTGCTCCTAATCTAACCGTTTCAAGGCTGTGTTTGGGAACCATGACATTTGGGGAACAGAACACGTTGACTGAGTCATTTCATCTTCTCGACGAAGCTTTTCATGCCGGAATCAACTTCTTCGACTCCGCTGAAATGTAATTAATTAATTAATAACGCAGTAGCAGTTTGTTACTTCTCTTTTTCTTTTGCCAATTCATCTTCATCTTGTTGTGTAGGTATCCAGTGCCTCAGCGTGCTGAGACTTGTGGATTGAGTGAGGAGTATCTTGGCCGGTGGATTAAACACCGAAATATCCCCAGGGACCGTCTCGTTATTGCAACTAAGGTTTTCTTTCTATCACTATCATCACATTACTTCTTTTCCCCTAGTAATTTGTGTTACTTTTGTTTTCAATCATACTGCATTTTTCGGTTAACTCTTTTCTTTAACCTAAGTTATTAGTCTTTGTAGCATTCAAGTTTATCACAATACTACTATGGACAGGTTGCTGGACCATCTGGGCAGATGACTTGGATTAGAGGTGGTCCTAAATCTTTGGATGCCACCAATATTATTCAAGCAATAGATAATAGGTTACCTACTTTTTCCCAATTCACCTGTACATTACATCTACTTCTAGCTACTAGAGTTTAATACTGATAAGCTTTGTTTCTTAAATTTATGCAGTCTGTTGAGGATGCAATTGGATTATATTGATCTTTATCAAATTCATTGGCCTGATCGGTTTATATCTTATTCTTAACCTTATATTGTGTGTTGGACAGCTTTCTTATCTTTTTCCGCGTGTGTCTACTAATCCTTGCAGCTATGTTCCAATGTTTGGAGAAACCGAATACGATCCGGATCGACAATACTCTTCGATTAGTGTAGATGAACAACTTGAAGCTCTTGGCAAAGCGGTGAAAGCTGGCAAGGTAAGTAGCATTGTCAAATAGTCTACACTGTGGATGGATAAATGTTATGGTTCCTGTCATCCTGAAGCAAGAGTATTAAAATTTCTTTTGCAGATCAGATACGTTGGTCTTAGTAATGAGACGCCATATGGCTTGATGAAGTTTATTCAGGTTGCACAGAAATTTGATTCCTACCCAAAGATGATTTCGTTGCAGGTATTATCAGTCGCTGCCTTCAAACTCCTTCAATTCATTTTATGATAATTTGCTTCAGACACCGATTTTCTTCTGTTTAGTGACAGAACTCGTATAGCCTGCTATGTAGAACTTTCGATTCTGCAATGGCCGAGTGCTGCCATCATGAGAGGTAAACATGATTTTGTTTGAAACTACTATCATCTTTGGTTCTAATGCTGTAACTGTAATGCATTATTAAAAACCAATTTTGCTTCCAAAAACACATGAGACATAGAAAAGGGGTTTCATTAGGTTGGCTGTTGAGTGTATGAGTGTTTATATAAACTACCTTTAGTCTCGATCCTTAAATAATTTGTGACTATTTTGGCTAGCCCGAAACAACTTCATTTTGGATAATTGATTGATTGGTTTCTGTTGTCAGTATTGGCTTGTTGGCCTATAGTCCTCTGGCAATGGGTATTCTTTCAGGCAAATATTTGTCCCCCCCTGGCAATGGTCCACCAGATGCTAGGTTAAATCTCTTTAAAGGTTTGTTCATATATTGTAACATATATTTTGCTTTAGTTTATGATTTTAATGTTATATATGTACCTAGCAGATATGAATTTCTGGAAATGATACTATACTATTAATCATTATTACCGGCATTTACAGGAAAGTATTTAGAAGGGGAATCCAGATACAGCTTATCCAATAAAGCTATACATGCAGCTACTAGGGTAAACATTGCTACAATGCTAATATTTTCATTAACTTCAAATCTTCTTTTTTTTGCATGTTTTGATTATCATAATCAATTTTTGCTTGATTACTTGATTTAAAGCATCCGATTCTTATCACCAAAAACAACATCTGATTCTTATCACCAACAAAAAAAAGCATCTGATACTTAATTATTTCACTAAAGATATTTTTAATCATAACACATTTTATTACTATTAAAATTAATTCAAATAATAATTTTTTATAAACCTGGCCTAATTCAAATAAAATACAATTTTTATTAATTCTATTTCATTTAGTATAAAATTCCTGAAATCATCTACCAAAAATGCAGACTTTTGTTTTTTCTCACCCAAACACATTTTTTCTGTTGCGCCATCCATTCAATCTCAAATTCCTCACCTAAGTATATTCCCTCTTTCCAAATTCAAAAAACAATAAACAAATAAATAAATAACCCCACATATTTCTCATAAATAAGACCAAAACCACAAAAAAGCCATTTCTTCTCAGCTCAAAATTCATAACAACCACTCACGCAAAACCTTTCTCTAAAACACACTCAACCAAAAAAAAAAAAAAACACCATAATAAAAACCAGAATATTCCTCAATTTCATTTCAATTCCAATTTCCAACCCGAAAAGAAAAACCCCTTTTTCTCTCTAAACCCTTTCTCAATCGCAATCGCAATCGCATTTCCAACCCACAATAATGGGAATGCTTTTGTTACACCAAGATTGGTTAGTTTTCCCATTTTTCTTCTTCTTCCTCTCCATTTACCTATTCGGTTACTTCATCCTCTTCCGTAACAAAAACCCTAAAATCCGAACCGAATTCTCCAGCTGTTTAATCTCCCTCTTCCACGGCACTCCCGCCGCGATCCTCGGCGCAATCGCACTCTTCTCCGACCCCAACCGCGGCTTCGCAGCCTCCAACACCTCCTTCCAGAAAACCGTTCTCGATTACAGCATCGCTTACTTCGTAACCGATCTGTTACACTACGTCGTTTTCATCCCCGGCGACGTTCTCTTCATCGCTCACCATTTAGCCACGCTTTTCGTCATCGTCACCTGCCGTTACGTTGTCTCTCACGGCGCTTTCTCCGTCGTCGTTTTGCTTGTGCTCGCTGAAGTGACTAGCGCGTGTCAGAATACGTGGACGCTCGCCGGTGCTTGTAGATTGGAGAACCGGTTCGCTGCTAGGGTTTACGATGCTTTGTCTCCGCCGTTTTATGTGGTGTATACGCTTGTGAGGGGGTTTCTGGGGCCTTACTTTGTTTTTAGAATGGTGGTGTTTTATGCTAGTGGGCTTGCTTCTGGGCTTGTTCCGACTTGGGTTTGGGTTTCTTGGGCTGTGGTTGTGTTTTCGGCGATTGGTGTTAGTATTTTGTGGGTGTACTCTCGTTGGGTTGAACTCTTTAGGGAAAGAAGAACTGCTACCAAATTAGAGCAGAAAATTAGATAGGGTTTACTTATTGTAAGTTGTAACCATTTATAGTTAGCATTGTTCATTTTTTTTCAATGAAGAATCTATATAGCCTTGTTTGAATGATAATGTCATGTGTTGCTAAGCTTTTTTTTCTGCATGTTTTGTTTATCATATTGAAACTTGTCTTGATTATTTGATTTTAATGAGGAAATTTGTTTATTCTTTATCTTGAAAATGTAGAATAGTGAGGTAACGTTCCCCTAATGAGAAATTTTGTGCACTCTTGTTGCCATATGTTTAGATGTGGCTTGATTTTTGTTGGCCTAAGTATATATTCTGTCATTATATGTTTGATCTACGTAGATGAAGTTGTTTAAAGCAGAAACTCGTGGTTAATTGCAATCTTGTGTTCCAAATTGTTTATTTTTGTTACTAATATGAATACCTATCATATCTTTTCGATTTTGCAGGAGTACCTTGATGTTGCAAAAACCTATGGTCTTCATCCTGTATCTCTTGCTATAGGTTTGATTTTCCTCTCCTGTTATCTTTAGATGTGAAAACCTGGCCCCCTTTTTGAGTGAATGGGGATGGTTATTGTTTGTCATCTCAGTTATTTGCTTGATTCCGTAACACATAAGCCCCTAAGTTTGCACTGATATTTGTTTGTTTGCTGCTTGCTAAGTCTTATATTCATTAACTAATTGACTAGTATCAGAAATGTGTTGTTATTGTGTAGATCATATGCTGTTATATGAGTTCAATTGGAGTGCTTTTAGCATTTTCATTTGCTTTTTGTTTAGGCTTTTACTTTTATTTTCACATAGTCCCATGCAATCATTGTGATTCTTGAGCAGCTGAGTTCATTCTTTAGTTGCTGCTGTTCAATCATTTTTCTACATTTTGTCTATCAGATTTCCTGTTTTATTTGACCTTATTTTCTTTGTTGATGTTCTTTGTGTTTTTGAGCAGCTTTTGTTTTGCAACACCCTCTTGTTGCTAGTGTCGTCTTTGGGGCTACCAAATCATGGCAGCTTCAGGAGGTTATAAATGCATGCAAGATCAAGCTCACATCTGAAGTCATTGAAGAAATTAACAAGATTCATTCAAGGTTTCCAAATCCATGTCCCTGAACTGAAAATTGCAAATAATTACACTAAAAAGAGAGTGTACATGGGGAGATAAAATGACTAACTCACATCTACATTGTAAAAGTACTCTACAGATTTTCCAAATCCTATCCCATGTTAAAGTAGCTTTTTTAATTCAACAAAATTCTTTTTTATTTTTAAGCTAGATCGATGCCAAATACCAAACTGCTTAAAGCCTGCGTATAAGACTCACGCTTGAGCAAGAAGCATGAGGTGATTTGTATGTCTTAAACTTGTTTTGTTGTCTCTTAAGAGAGTCTTATACAAGCATAATATTCTCTTATGTGTGTTGTATGTTTGAATATATCAGTATTGGATAGTGGTGCTACAATTCAAAGCATTAGGCAGTATAGTCTTTGTTATATCTTTATTTCATGTGTTGTTGATTGGGTGGAGGTTGAAATATAGAAAAATATCTTTGGGTTAAAGGGAAACTTTTGTAGTGAATAAGAATATATTCTTGTTTTTTTTCTTCTTCTTGAGAATCGTAGAATATATTCTTGTTTCACTTTCATTTTTAAAATAAACTTATTTCACTTTTATAATGATATATTTTTATACGGTATGATTGATTATTCACTGGTGTGACTATTAAACATCAACAAACGCAAGTTTGGTTCAACAACCATATATTTTCGTAGATTCTCTTTTGTTCTTTTATTATTTATTATACCAGAGTTGTGCTTGTGTAATTTGCATTCATACGCCACTAACTTTCTTCGAGCATTTATTTAATTTTGAAAACAAAAGAGGCATTATAACCCCGACTCCCGGAGTAATAAAATAAAAGATGTATGATATGCTATGTTAGGTTAAGGTTATGTTAGACTAATGAATTGACTTGACTCTCATAGATCAAATAAAAAATTGCCACAACCCTTTATTATTTCTAAAGGAAATGAGAAAAGAGCGAATAAATTCAAAAAAGAGAGGGAGATAATCTAAGTATGGTGGTTGGTTATGCAAAAGAAAAATATTAACACCTTAAATATTTACGGTATATTGTAGGAATGTTGGAGATGAGAAAAGAAATATTTTTTACAATTTTTGCATCCGTAGAGGTTGCGAATCTTTAGTGCCTACTTACCACATTTCTAGCAATAGGGGGAACAGGTACTCGTAGTTCACCTCAAAAAATTTAAAACACCTCAAAAAATTTAAAACACATGTTTGTTGGTTAATTTTAAGAAAAGAGATATCATCATTATATGGTTAATTTTAAGAGAAGAGATATTATCATCATATAGTTAATTTTAAGAGAAGAGACATCATCATCATATTCAAGTGAAAAACATACTATCCACGATTATGAGAAATGAGAATTTGCGTCATCTCAAAGTGGAGGATATAACTTGGATTTTAAAATCAACAAAGTCTCACTCAACACCCAAGTGAAAAATATCTCACTTTTCTATATATCGTAGAAGTATAGTAGCCCACATCATTACAAGAATCGACAAAAGTCTAATCTTTTGAGAAAAAGTTTTTAAAGTAAAAAACCAAAGTGGCAAAATAGTTTGAATGAGTTTGATTGATTTTTAGTCTTCTCACAAAAAATGTCAAAATATGATTAAGTTGGTTAAAGTTTGATTAAGAAAAGATTTTTTGAAAATGCATAGACCTAAGTCCAAGTTTATTATGAAAGTGGTTCAAGTTAGAAAACAAGGAGAGTTTTGAAAAGGAGGGAGAAGATTTTTGAAATTAAAGAAAATATGAGGAGATGAAGGGACTATCCTAAAGGATAAAGTAAAAGTTAAGGAAAAGAATCATCTAACTAACAAGAAGTCAACACTTGACATAAAGAAGTCAATGTAAAATTCTCATCCTTTGGATTGAAACCAAATGAGGCCTATTATTGGGCACCTAATGATCATTTTGGATGTGTTTATCCACATAAACTCAAGTAATTTCACTTAATGCCCCATGTTTGAATGATTGAACATTTTGATGCATTGTGTGGGATTCCTCTTCTATTATGCTTGTGAACTGTGATGAATTAACTGTGCATGATTGAATTGTGGTTGCTACTGAAATTCATGGTCTTTGATTGTATTCTTCTCGATCTCCCATGATCCTTGATTGATATTCAATTATCAACTCAACATGGTGATAGAAAGGAGCAACATTCCTCTAACTTTTGATCAAATTGTGCATATGCCTGCTTTCTTTTTGTCTATCATATCTAATGTTTTGATAGTTATCATATTTTCTCATTTCATTATGGTGTCATCATCCACCCCTTGTGTGAGTCATCATTCAATTTATGGGAATACTAACTTGACTGTTGAATGTGCGAGGTACTTTGAGAAAGGTTTTCCATTTTTGACTTGAGGCTACTGTGTTTCACTTTATTTGTGGAACACAACTTATTATATTGGCACTACTCTTGTGTTTGGCATATTTGATAGTCTATGCAGGATATATATATATGTGACTATGAATGCTATACATTGCCCATGGGATCTGTTCATATCTAAAAATCTCAATACTTACATTCTGATGGCGTAATTTCTGACTTGATTTGTCTACTGATGTCATCTTGCTTGAAGTTCTCTGGGTTTCTTTTATTCTTGCTCAGTTGCTACGGATAGTTATCCGTTTGGTATTGCACTATTTCCTTTCTTCTATTTTCATAGTTCTATGTTGCATGATGGGTCTGTTGCTGATATATGTCAGGAGGCCCTCTGTTTTTTTGTCTGATACATGTGTTGTGTTTGCTTTTGATCGATGAGTCACTCAATTTAGAAATTGAGATCACGACTTTGCTCTCAGTGCATGTTCCCTATAGGATGTTTATTGTTTTTCTTCTTTAATTGTTGATCGATGAGTCACTCAATTTAGAAATTGAGATCACGACTTCACTCTCAGTGCATGTTCCCTATATGATGTTTATTGTTTTTCTTCTTTAATTGTTAATCGATGAGTCACTCAATTTAGAAATTGAGACTACGACTTCGCTCTCATTTCCTGTTCCCTATAGGATAGTTTTATTAAGTTTCCTTTAACATGTTGACTAAGATAGGAATCTATGTATGCTAACATAAGATAGGAATTTCCTTTATCCTCAACCTTAGGGTCAATCATTGTATGATAACACTAGGGATAGTGCTAGGCTAGTTTCCCCTAGTTCTTTTTCTCTTCCTTTGCATTTTGCATCTTAAAACAAAAACTGTTTTCTTGGCAAATCATAAAACACCTCTAATAAACTCAAATCCTTCTTCAAGGTAAAAGATACAAATCAATCTTATTTGTTTGTGCGCCTCTTGGTTTTTTTTAAAACCTATTTAGCCGATGTTTTGCCATCGCACACTTGTTTGAAGCCGATGTTTCGCCATCGCACATATTTGTTATCCTACTTTGATTCTCAATATCATTTTTAGGTGTGATGTTTTGTCATCCGGTTTATTGATGTTTCACCATATTTACCATGATACCTTGTTATTTTATAGTCGATGTTTCACCATCGCACACTTATTTGAAGTCAATGTTTCACCATCGCACATGCTTGTTATCCTACTTTGATTCTTAATATCATTGTTAGGTGTGATGTTTTGTCATCCGATTTATTAATGTTTCGCCATCTTTGCCATGATACCTTATTATTTTTTTTTAGCCGATGTTTCACCATCGCACACTTGTTTGAAGCCGATGTTTCGCCATCGCACATGTTTGGTTATCCTACTTTGACTCTCAATGTCATTGTTAGGTGTGACGTTTTATCATTTGATGTTTCGCTATTTTTGACATGTTACTATGTTATTATTTAGTCGATGTTTTACCATCTCATTTGTTTGTTGTTTTATTTGATGTTTTGCCATCTCGACTGTTTTTGTTGTCTTAACTAAAAAACACAAACCAACCAAAATATGTAAGCCGAACTACGGCTGCTCTGATTCCTTAAAAGGGATACGTAGGCAAAGGGGTAGGGCCCAATCGAGCATAACTTTTATTTTCCCTACATTGTTTCCTTTTCTTTTGCATGCATACCCTTTTTAGCTTTAAGCCATAGACATAGGATTTAACCACACCTATTAGATTAGACAACAAGAGTGGATACCATAGAGTACTACGAGCGTGTGGGGTGCTAATATCTTCCCCTCACGTAACAGACTCCCTTACCCGATCTCTTGGTCGAAAGACTGTGATTTCTCCCTTTTCAGGTTTTCTCGATGTTTACCTTTCCCTCTCGGCGGGATAAAAGACGTTCGGTAGCGACTTCATTGATGTTTCATTACATCCAGATGACAGGTTCGGCCGGGTGCTTTCAGCTGGCGACTTCACTGGGGAAATATTGACCTTTTGCTGGTCCATCCCAGAGTCGATCCTATCTCTTGTTTGTTTTCTTTTGGGGTGTTTATTTTACCTCTTTGCTTATTTATCTGTTTGCGTTGCATCCTATGTGCGCTTTACTTTCTGCATACTGGATTTGGCTGGGTTGTTTGGATTCTGGATTTCTTGGTGGGTGGGTTGTTCCATGAGGTAAAAGGCCTCGTACCCAGGCTATGAGTGAATTCCATAGGAACTAGGAATAGAGTGGCCATGGCAGCTATGAGGCGGATGCTTTGTAGACCTGACCATGAGACCTATGACTTCAGAGGTAGTTCGGATAGGTGTTATCGTATGATGATACCGACAGTCGAGCTCCTGTACTCTGATTTGGATTTTAATCTTACCTTGACCTAGACTACACCCGTGAGAGGGGCGGGAAAACTTTTCTTACAGGTACAGGTACTGTTGGTGACTTTATGTTGCGAAGGTGACTCAGGTTCCCATGATAGTTTTGAAGCTTTGGGATTTTCTTTTGATCTTGAGTGGTGATGTTCTGTAATGGTCCAGCCATGATCCAGTGTGAAATATTGATCCTGTCATGTTGCATCATAGCATATTTATTTCTTAAAAAAATGATTTATAAAAAATAACTAGCATGCGCATGTCATCTTCCAGGGAAATTCGAGAGTCTTCTTTCCATCAGAAATGGCTGGCCTCCCGTCAGATGAGTTTGATTCAGTTCGTGTTGAAGAGCCCACCAGACATACTTTCGCTTATCAGATTCCTACTATTGATGTGTCAGAATTGAAGAGGTTGAGTTCTTATCTGAAGGGTGATGTTCTGAATAATTTCAACAAAAATTATGGCAATTTGTTACTAATCCTTAACACTCTAGTTGACCCAATGGCTTTGATCACCCTCTTCCAGTTCTATGACAAGGAGTTACGGTGTTTTACTTTTCAAGATTATCAACTGGTTCCCACACTAGAAGAGTATGCGTACCTACTTAATATCAAGTTGTCCGATGAAGTTCCTTTTGTCCAAGTGTCGGAGAAGCTGAAGTTCGAAGTTATTGCTGAAATTCTTCATTTAAGTTGGAAAGAGGTGAAAGACAATTGGAAATCAAGTGAGGATACTACAGGGTTTTATTTGGATTTCTTAGTGAAGAAAGCTGAAGACTGGGCAAAGAAAGGGAATTGGAGTGACTTCAGCTCTTTGTTTGCTCTCATGATATACGGGATCATCCTCTTCCCTCGCAAGAGAAAATTTGTGGATTTGACGGGTATTTGTGTTTTTAGAAATAAGAACCCGGTACTGACACTCTTGGCAGATACTCTTTACACCATTCATTTCAGGCATGGAAAATGAGGTAATGTAAGTTTATGTCATTCAATGTTGTATCAATGGTTTAGGTTGCACCTACCGGTAAGTGGCCCTTTCGTGGATACCAGGCATTCTCTCCGATGATCATCAAGACTTGTCAACCTTACTTCATTTGATATCCGATGGAATTATGACATGGGGGAAGTACGAAGTATTATCACTAGTTGCGGAGATTTCCCTAATGTTCCCCTCATAGGAACTAAGGGGTGTATCAACTATAATCCTGTGCTTTCTTATCGTCAATTGGGATATGCAATGGATGGACCGCCAAAGGTGGGGGAGGTGTCTGAATCAGTGTATTTTGTTAGAGGAAGTGATCATGTGATGTTGAAAAGAGTGACAAGTGCTTGGAAGAGAATTCACAAGAAGGATAGAACTACTTTTGGCAAGAAGGTTCCCATCGCTAGAGTTCCTTACTTGGAATGGATTAGAGACAGGGTTAAGATTTTACGGTTACCATTTGCAAGGTCAGCTCCTATATGTGAGCAACCTCCTACTGTTCTGAGTAACACGGTGCCTACCGAGGTGTTCACCCAGGTTCTTGTTGAGAATATTCAACTTCGTGCAAAAGGCCGTGAGGCAGGAATGAAACTTTATTGGGTAGATCAAGAAAGGGCCGACTTAGCTCGCAAACTCAAAGAAGCTCAAGGGGAAACTTCTGATGCAATCAGTTTTAGGAAGAGATCTCATGCAGAAATGGAAGAAGAGTTGAGTAACACCCAGCAAGAGTGCCAAAAGCTTCGGGCATCTGAGAATAGCTACAGGAAGAAGATTCAAAGCTTGGAGAAACAGCTCAAAGACAAAGATGCTCAGCTTAAGAAGTAAGTAGCCCAGAGGCGTGTCGCAGAGGATCAGTTTCAAGAAAGTAAAGTAGTCGCATTACAACTTTTGAAGGAGAAAGCCAGGCTTGAAGAGTATTATCAACACCTTGAAGCGTGCCTTGTTCCAGAGATTTAGTTTTTGTTACTTACCTTTGGTGTATTTGGTCAACCCCAGGATTGTTGAAAGGGACCATTTGTTTGTTTGTTTTTCGTTAAGTTTACTTTGAAACACGTATTTTGTTGTTTATCATTACACTCTTAAATGTCCGGAGTCACTCGAACATCGTTTCTTTTGTTTGTAATTGAAGTGTTTGTCTTTATGCATTTTTTCTCCCTTGATTGTATGTTTGATATTTGGTTGCACGCCATGATTGATGAATAAAAGGACTCTTGAATACCCGGAAATGACAAACATATCATGCACATCATGCATTTCATAACATTATAGGTTATCTCAAGACAATATTCTTATTCTTCTGCTTTTCTTATTCAGAATTCAAGACGACTACTCATCGGTATTCCACCAGAAACAATTTACCAAGACAAATGGAACAAGTTTAAGCTGAACTCGCTGAAATAAGGGCCCAGATGGCTACTCAAATGACCCAGTTCATGGAGGTCATCACCAATGTGAATCACCGACAGGAGGAACTGGATACCATTGTCAACAACCAGCGCCGCTATCCAGGCGATGGCGGAAATCAAGGGCTCTATCAGGACATTTCTGTAGGATTGGGGGATGTGCAAGATCAGCCTGCTGGAAATTTTCACGAGATGCCTGGAAACCCTTTTGTGCGCAACGTAGGGCAGTTTCCCCCGTCTCTGGGACCTCGTCTTGTGGGGAACAAAAGAGATAATCAGGGAGGTGTAAGGAACAATCAGGAGTAGGATTATGACTTTGATCAAGATGGATATCAGTTTTCTGTTCAGCGTTCAGAGCTGGAAGTTCAGGTTGAGGATAGGAAGTATCGGTTGTTGGAAGAACGTTTGAAGGCTGTGGAAGGGCAAGGAGTCCTTGGTATGGATGCTAATGATCTCGGGTTGGTGTCTAGGGTGAAAGTTCCTCCAAAGTCCAAGCCTCTTGTTTTTGAAAAGTACAATGGAACGTCATGTCCTGTTACTCATGCAACTACTTATTTCTGAAAGATGTCGGTGCATAATGAGGATCAGGGGCTTTTGATTCACTTTTTCCAGGATAGCCTATCTGGGGCATCCCTGGAGTGGTACATGAAGTTGGAGAAAAACCATATTCGTTGCTGGAATGATCTTTCTCGGACTTTTGTCAAACATTATCAGTACAATGTGGATATGGCGCCTAATCGCACTCAGTTACAGAATTTGTCACAAGTACCAAGAGAATCTTTCAAGGAATACGCGCAAAAGTGGCGTGAGTTGGCTGTGAGAGTTCAACCTCCGCTCATGGATAGAGAACTCATTGATATGTTTATGAGTACCCTGCAAGGGCCATTCTATGAGCACATGATAAGAAGTACTTCGGCAGGATTTACAGACTTGGTTATGGCTGGTGAAAGAATTGAAGTAGGTTCGAAATTGGGCAAAATTCAGATTGGAGGTTCTAGTGGCTCATCAGGGGGCAGTAAGAAACCATTCAACACTTACCCTAAGAAAAGGGAAGGCGACGCAAGTGCGGTTTACTCTCATAGAGGAAGAAGAGAGGATCATCAGCACCAACAAATCAATGCTATTTCTATTTCTGTTAATGCTCCTCCGCAGCAGAGATCGAATACAGTGCCTCAACAACAAAGACAACAAGATGCTCCCCGTCAATATAATAATCAACAACAGAGACAAATGAGAAAATTCGATCCCTTACCAGTATCTCTTACTGAAGCACTCCACCATTTGCTCGATTCGAAGTTGATCAGTTTGAGAAATATGCCACCACCACCCGCAAGACTTCCTCCTAACTATGATGCTAACGCAAGATGTGAATTCCATTCAGGCGGAGTCGGTCATTCTACTGACAATTTCTTTGCGTTGAAGTGCAAAATACAAGACTTGTTGGATGCTAAGGCAATTGAGTTTACTCCAGTGACTGGTCCGGATGTTACTCAGAACCCGATGCCTAGGCATGGAGGGGGTGTTGTTAATATGATTGATGATAATGGTGAAGTGTTGAATTTAATCATGAATGTGGAACAAGTAACTACTCCGTTGTGGTATGTTAAGAGGTATTTGCTTGAAAATTCTATTTTCCCGGGTTGTGCTTCAGAGTGTTCCAAGTGTAGAGAACAACCGAAGGGCTGTGATGATTTAAAAGCCGGCATCCAGTTGTTGATAAAGGAGGGTTCCCTGCAGTTCGATAGAAAACCGAGCTACCATAAGGTTACCGAAGAAGATATTGTTGTGGTATTTATTCCTTACACCCCTGTGCGCATTCCTACCCCATCTAGGGCACCTCCTTTGATGATACGGTACCTGGTCCCATGCTGTATACCAGTGAGAAGGCCATCCCATGGCATTACGATGCTGATGTTTATTACCATAGGGTGAAGAAGGAGGTAAGTACCCGTTCGTCTGAGGAAGAACATGCTGAAGGTAATAAAGAGGAAGTTCATAACTTTTCTGGTGTGGGTTGAATGACTAGAAGCGAGAGAGTATTTGGTCCTTCCAATGTGCAAGATGCGGTAGATGCTTCTGCAAGAGAAAAAGGAAAACAACAGGCGATGATTGGTAATCCAAGGGTTACGCCAGCCAATGTGACTCAACCAATTCCGATACCAGAAGCTTCTTCAGTTCCCGATGAGGTTGAAGAGTTAATGCGAATTATCAGAAAGAGTGATTATAGCATAATTGATCATATGAGCCATACTCCTTCTAAGATGTCTATCTTGTCTCTGTTGATTTACTCAGAACCTCACATAAATGCTTTGATGAAGTTGTTAAAGAATGCGTTCATGCCGCATGAGATAACAGTCAATCAATTTGAGAATGTTTGTGCTAACATATCTGTTGGGAACGGTCCGGGCTTCACAGATTTTGATCTTCCTCCGGAAGGGTGAGACCATAACAAAGCGTTGCATATTTCAATGGAGTGCAAGGGCACTACTTTATCCCAGGTTTTGGTGGACACGGGATCGTCTTTGAATGTATTGCCCAAGTCAGCGTTGATGAAAATTGATTATTCTGGACTGGAGCTGCACCCTAGTGATTTGATGGTAAAGGCGTTTGATGGGTCTCGAAGGTCAGTGATTGGGGAGGTGGAGTTACCAATCAAGGTTGGTCCTCGCACCTTCACGGCTACATTTTTTGTAATGGATATACAGCCAGCGTATTGTTGTTTATTAGGGCGGCCATAGATTCATAAAGCAGGGGAAGTCACTTCTACTCTTCATCAGAAACTCAAGTATCCTGCAGAAGGAAAGGTGATAATTATGTGCGGCGAGGAAGAGTACATCGTGAGTCATTTGACATCATTCCGCTATGTTGAAGTTGAAGGCGAGATACATGTGACTCTGTTTCAAGCGTTTGAGACAGTTCATGCTGTCAATTTTCCTCCTCTAGAGAAGAAAAGGAAACCTGAAACTGTTATGTCTTCTCTCAAGGATGCGAGAGCTATGGTGGAAAATGGTAACCCTGAAGGTTGGGGTAAGGTGCTGGATGTTACCCCAAAATTTGATAAATTTGGTCTTGGTTTTAGCCCAGGTCAGCAGAGTACAACTCCCAGAGCATCCAATTTATCTACTCCTGTGAAGTTTTCCCGTCCTTGTGCTACTCAAGAAGGACATGTCAATGCAGTTGGTGACGATAGGGTTGATGGCTACAATATCGAAGATTGGATTCGTCTGAGTATTCTAGGCCACACACTTAACAATTGGACTTCTGTGGATGTTATCCAAGTTTCAAGCGCTGAGGAGTAATTTTCTTGTTTTCTTTTATTATCATATCATAATTCCTATGCTCTGCCCAAGGCGTAGTGGATCATTTGTGTAGGGCCACCATGTTTATTTTCAAAAGTTTATCATGAAATAAAGGACGTTTTTGCATTCAAAACTTTGCTCCATTTTCTCTTTTGTTATTTTTTATTTTGAATGGCAATGTTTCTCTTTTCACACATTGTCACTAAAAAACGCCAAAATGTCATTCATGCAGATGCACTTCCACCACCGATCATATTGATAACGACTCTGCTATGGCTCATTATGACTTTGATACTCCTATTTATCAAGCTGAAAAAGAAGCATATGAGGATTGTGATCTTCCTGAGGAATTAGCAAGATTGTTAAAACAAGAGGAGAAGGTTATCCAACCGAATCAGGATTCGATTGAGGTGGTGAATATTGGCACAGAAGAGGTAAGAAGAGAAGTCAAGATAGGGGCAGATCTCGAAGAAAGTGTAAATGTCAGATTGATTGAGCTACTCCGTGAGTATTCTGATATCTTCGCTTGGTATTATGAGGATATGTTTGGGTTGGATACAGACATAGTGGTGCATCGATTACCGCTCAAAGAAGGTTGTTCCCCTGTCAAGCAAAAGCTCTGAAGAACTCATCCTGAGATGTCCAAGAAGATCAAGGAGGAGGTCCAGAAGCAGTTGGACGCGAATTTCTTAAAGGTCATCAATTATCCGCCATGGATTCCAAATATCGTGCATGTGCCCAATAAGGATGGTAAGGTCAGGATGTGCGTGGATTATAGAGATTTGAACAGGGCCAGCCCTAAAGATGATTTCCCTCTTCCGCATATTGATGTGTTGGTCGATAATACTGCTCATTCCAAAGTATTTTTGTTTATGGATGGTTTTTCAGGTTACGATCAAATTAAGATGGCTCTGGAGTATATGGAGAAGACAACATTCATCACGCCTTGGGGAACTTTTTGCTATAAAGTGATGCCGTTTGGTTTGAAAAATGCCGTGGCAACATATCAGCGCGCCATGGTCACTCTCTTTCATGATTTGATTCACAAAGAGATTGAGGTATATGTGGACGATATGATTGCTAAGTCTGACACGGAAGAGGAACATCTCGTTCATCTAGAAAAGTTGTTCGAGAGACTGAGGCAGTTCTTGCTAAGGTTGAATCCGAATAAGTGCACCTTCGGGGTGAGATCCGGCAAGCTGTTGGGTTTTATTGTAAGTGAAAAAGGTATCGAGGTGGACCCGACCAAAGTAAAAGCGATACAGGAAATTCCTGAACCAAGGACAAAGAAGGAAGTACGTGGCTTCTTGGGAAGGTTAAACTACATTTCTAGATTTATTTCTCATCTCACAGCCATCTGTGAACCTTTGTTCAAGTTGTTGAAGAAAAGTCAAACAGTGAAATGGAATGAGGATTGTCAGAAGGCCTTTGACAAGATAAAGGAGTATTTGCAGGAACCTCCGATACTCATGCCGCCAGTGGAGGGAAGGCCACTAATCATGTATCTAACTATGTTAGAGAGATCAATGGGTTGTGTCCTTGGTCAGCACGACAAGACAGGGAAGAAAGAGCAGGCTATTTACTACTTGAGTAATAAGTTTACGAAATGCGAGTCAAGGTACTCATTGCTGGAAAAGACTTGTTGTGCGCTTGCCTGGGCTGCCAAACGTTTGAGGCAATACATGTTAACTCACACCACCTATTTGATATCCAAAATGGATCCAATCAAGTACATTTTTGAGAAGCCAGCTCTTACAGGCAGGGTAGCCCGTTGGCAGATGATACTCACCGAATATGATATCCAATACACAACTCAAAAAGCAATTAAGGGTAGTGTATTGGCCGACCATCTTGCTCATCAGCCCTTGAACGATTATGAACCGATGAAGTTTGATTTTCCAGATGAGGAAATTATGTATATTCGGGATTGTAATATGCAAGACCCAGACGAAGGACCCGAGCCAGGATCACGTTGGACGCTTGTTTTTGATAGTGCCTCCAATGCCATGTGTGATCGGTGGATATGGAACTGACTGTTTAACGCTGGTTCGCGAAATGTCGCGGAAGCAAGAGTCGCCACCGTCTTTTATTTTCTCCAAATGGAAAGGACAAAAGCACAGAAAAATTCCTTAAAGAGATTGCTCTCGGTTCGGGAGGTAGATTAAAGAAAGAGAAGGTGTTAGCACCCTTTCTATCCATGGTTATCCATGGGCTCTTAGATACTTGCTCATTGTGTTTTCAAAAGTGGTTTGTTTGCTTTTCAATTGTGGGTTTTAAAAAGTTTCTTTGAAAATTTCAGTTCGACTCTTGTATCAGTCCTCGAGAGTGTTTGAAAAATTGCTTTCGAAAGCTTTTTGAAAAAGTGTCGGTGCGAAAAGTATTTTTGATTTGTTTTGAAATTAGAGCAAGTATCTAGAGTCGTCTACCTACCCTAAGGAATTCGTCTGTATAAATGTCCTTTAAAGTAGTACCATCCCACCATTGAGAGGTAGGTAGCACCACCGTTGGAGGTGTTCGGGTCAATTCGAGGTTCGGGACATGGTGATCACCAGAGCAATGGGAAGGCACCTTAGAAGCTACCCTCATGCCAGGTTCTCGGATCATGAGGACTTACTAAGACATCCTCTACTCGACGATCACCTTTCGAGGCAAGGCAACAGTGAGGCGTACCCTAGGGGTGGTGTGTGATTTGTGTGTCATGTTCATTTGCATTTATCTTGTTCATGTCAAAGTGATCTATGCGTTTGTTTTTATTTTATCATTCATTCTTGCATGCATTTATTAACAATTAAAAAGATGCGGAAAATTAAAGTTCCTAAGCTATTACAAAGGCGCGGGTCCACATCGCCAAAATTAAAATCCAGGACCCGATTTGACAGAAAGTAAATAAAGTGCGAGAAACAAAATGTCCGAGTTTACAAGGCTTTGGGAGAATTACATTAATATTATAAGAAATAAAATAAAACGCGCGAATTGAAATTACATCGAAAGCGAGGGCGTTGGACCCTTTTTAATGAAATTAACTTATTATTTACAAATTAATTAAATTAGACTGAAAAAGAAATTATTTTTGGAGTTTTTGTGTAATTATGGTTTTAATGAGAATTAATGGAATGAAAATATTAATTAACCCTAATTCTAGCTATTTTTAAATTTATTAAGAAAATATGAAAATTACTTAAAATTAAATCTAATTAATTAATGCAATTTGATTTATAAAAATAAATAATTAATTATTAGTGATGAGAAAAAGAAAAAAAAGTAATTAAAGTAATTTAAACCTAATTCTACAAATTTTTAAATTTATTAAGAAAAATGTTTGAAATTAAGCCTAGAACTAAATTAATTAATGATTTATTTACAAAAAGATAATATTAAAATAAAATATATTTTTTGATTTTTTATGAGTTTTCTAATTTTTTGGTATTATTTTTATAGTTTATGAAAATAAGTGAAATTAAAGGAATTAATTAAAAAAAAGAAATAATTGCAATAAATAAAACAAGGAAAAGAAAGAAAATACAATACCTTGGGGGGTTTCTGTCCCTAATTGGAGGTAAAGCCCTAGCAATTCTGGCCCATTAAGCCTTGGCCCTATTGACCTTTTGGCTAGCGTGTAAGTGCGTTGACTGCAACATATCATAGGCCTCAGATCTTGGCCCTTGGATGGAGATGGTGGGACGTGTGGCACGTTTGAGTGGGGAACGTATGGTGGACGCTTTGGACTGAAGCTGCATGAGAATACAATTAGAAGAAAAATATAAGGAAAGGGAGGGGGACCTGGGATTCGAACCCAGGTCCCAGGGATTACCATACACATGCCTTGCCAACTGCTCCAACTGCGCTTTTGTTTATATTATGGGAAACAAATGATATAAGGTAAAACAAAAGTTAGTGGGAAGTTAGCGCGAAAATTTAAACGAACCACTTACGCCTCGCCACCTAGCCTTCTTCTTCCTCGTTTGTGTTTTTGCCTGAAACATAAAAAGGGTTAGCGGGGGTTTTAAACCCCCCCAAAATATGCAGTTTCCCAAAATAGCGATTAGGCCATATGGCCACATAAATTAGGCGCGACTATGGCAATCAACTCGTCCAAGCTTCCTGATTCCAAACATGGCACTGAGGTGTCTCAATTTTACAGTAGGTGAAAGTACCTAATTTGAAACTTGAAGAACCCTAATAATCGTCCATGGTAGTTTCGCGTATGGGTGATGAAAACTCAATCAAACAACTGGGTTAGCTTCAGAATGACAAGAGCAACACAAAACAAGCATTAAATTTGAAAATTATGGCATGAATGAGCAGATGCGATTATGGAAAAAAAAGTGATACAGTCTGACTTATAACTACCAATTCTTGATGTTTCAAGCTACGATTTTGATTCAGATTCCTTCCTTGAAGCTTCAGGAACACAATGGAATAAGTATTTGGCCTTGAATCGCACTGTAACCTAGTTTTCAGTTTTGGAATTTTGTCAAAAAACTCAAGTTTGGTTATGGTGTTCTTGCGCAGCTTTTTGGTCCTGAGCACTAGGGTTAGGTTTGCACTTGTATAGAGAACGAATTTGATTAATAATCCAAGCCCATAGCCTTGCTTTTAATGGTTTTCAAGATTTGATTTTCAAGAATCTTTTCCAATATTTCTTCATGCATATTTGATACAAATCATGGCCAATCACTTTAATTCCTTCCATATCTGATCATGCACGAAATCTTGAGCTTATTCCATGCATAAAAAAATTTTAAAAGTTAGGTTTAGTATTTTCCACATATTTATTTTAATTAAATTAATTATTAGTCATTAAAAATCCAAATAAATAAATAAAAATGATGAAAAACTTCCCTTTGGGCCAAAAGGTCGTGTCCATGCATTGGATGATCAATCTTGGAAGGAAATGTGGCCCATTAGTGATTTTAAGACATTTGAAGCAATGTTGACTTTTCAAAATATCCAAAAATTTCCCAACTTCCACAAGGCATATCTTGCTCAATTTTTAAGCTTTGCTCATGTTCTTGGACATTTTGGAAATTTCTTTGAGTCCTCTAACAAATGTCTTTGGTACCATGTCATTTTGATTTACCAATCTCAAGTTATGGCCTTTGACTTAAAGTCCCTTTTTGTTGACTTTTGAAAATGACCTATAATGTTGAAATTGATAACTTTTTGTGAGAGCTTTTCTTGGACTTGAAGTGTGAAGAGGAGTTGTAGGGAATGTCTTTATCTTCATAATGAGATTTGGATGGAATTTTTCTGATAATCCATGTGAAAGTTATGCCTTGGTCAAGTTACAGTTGACTTTTTCAACTGTCCAAATATGGAAACTTTTGCATCTTGAGACTTTTTGAGCCAAGCTTTGAGAATCATGATCAATCATTGATCAAATGATGTTTGTGGCTTCAAAATGAGATGTTGACCAAAAATTCGAACTTTTGACTGTCAAATGACCATTTTGCCCCTGCAGTTGACTGTAGTGCAATTAGGGTTTTTGACTGTGCAATTTTGTGCTGTAAGTCTTGAAACTTGGTATGAGGATACTTGACCATGTTTATGAGCATGTGGGACTTGATTGGACCCTTGGAAACTTCATTTTCTTTGTCAGAGCCAAAACCCTAATTTTGACTGTTAGGAGGCCCTTGAACTGTGCAACCCTTGGGGAATTTCTGAAGCATTGACTTGGCAAATTTTGAAGAATATGGGAGGGCAAATTTTGGGGTACAACAGTTGCCCCTGTTCAATCTTCTTAGACCTGAGGATGCAGATTGGTTGACATGCCTTTCGTAATCCGAAGGTGAAAGATGATTGAACACTAGAGTGCCCAGAAATTTGCGCTCACATAGTAGCAGTGTGATGGGAATGGGCTTACAGATGCCATTTGGATATTTTCTGGATAGGATGATGGGCTTATAGATGCCATGCTGAGAGATGATGGATAGGTGGATGGGCTTATAGATGCCATCTGGATGTTGATCGCGTAAGAGATTCCTTAGCGAGAACTTGCGTACCTGCAAAAGAAAATGATTACCTGACCTGTTACAGGAGCTGGTCTTCAAATTCTTTGTATAGATGTGTCCTGACTGGTTACAGGAGCTGGATCTGGATCTTCAAACAGCGATGAATGAACCAGGGATGGTTACTACCTCAACAGGAACGGTGAGAGAGCCTTGGATGATTACTACCTCAACAGGAACGCTGAGAGAATCTCGGGCGATTTCAACCTCAACAGTAACGCTGAGAAAATCTGGGGACGATTACTACCTCTGCAGTAACGGGGAGAGAACCATAGGTGACTTCTACCTCAACAGTAATCATTGAGAGAATCTTGGGCGACTTCAACCTCAACAGTAATCATTGAGAGAATCTTGGACGACTTCAACTTCAACAGTAACGCTGAGCGAATCTGGGGATGATTACTACCTCCGCAGTAACGGGGGGAGAACCATAGGCGACTACAACTTCAACAGTATCATTGAGAGAATCTTGGACGACTTCAACTTCAACAGTAACGCTGAGCGAATCTGGGGATGATTACTACCTCCGCAGTAACGGGGAGAGAACCATAGGCGACTTCAACCTCAACAGTATCATTGAGAGAATCTTGGATATCTTCTACTGAGTCTTTATCAGGAAAATCTGTTAGGGGTCGATTTAGCTGGACTAGAGAAGGCCTTGGACTGTAGCTGAGAACTTGCATACCTGAAAAAAGAAAGATACTTACCTGGCCTGTTACCGGGACTGATCTTCAAGTTCTTTATGCAAGTGTGCTCTGCATGGATGCAGGAATAGAAGCTGGAATAGTCTTTCGAATGAATCTGGACTAAACAATAGAATAGTCTCCGGGTCTGGAGCATCTCTAAGTTGTTTGAGAAGAAACTTGAATAAGCCGAAGAACAACATCCATATCTGGAGCATTTCCAAGCTATATCTGAATGAATCTGGAATAAGTATCAGAAGGTAGCCATATCCGGGTCACATCTGAACCATCTCTAGAAAGGTGATCTCTGAATAAACAATAGAACAACTTCCGTGTCCGGAGCATCTCTAAGTTATCTGAGGGGGGGTCTGGAATAAGTGTCAGAATGTTGCCATGCCTGGGTCACATCCGAACCATATCTAGAAAGAGTGTTGAGTAAGCAAAAGGGCAGCATCCATATCTGGAGCATTTCCAAGCTATCTCTGAAAGGAAATCTGGAAGAAGTATCAGAACATTGCCAAATCTGGTTCACATCTGAACTATATCTAGAAGGAAATCTGGAAGAAGTATCAGAACGTCGCCATATCTGGTTCACATCTGTACTATATCTAGAAGGAAATCTGGAAGAAGTATCAGAACGTCGCCATATCTGGTTCACATCTGAACTATATCTAGAAGGGAATCTGGAAGAAGTATCAGAACGTTGCCATATCTGGTTCACATTTGAACTATATCTAGAAGGAAGTCTGGAAGAAGTATCAGAACGTTGCCATATCTGGTTCACATCTGAACTATATCTAGAAGGAAGTCTGGAAGAAGTATCAGAACGTCGCCATATCTGGTTCACATCTGAACTATATCTAGAAGGAAATCTGGAAGAAGTATCAGAACGTCGCCATATCTGGTTCACATCTGAACTATATCTAGAAGGAGTCGCGATAGTTGATAGTAATCATCTTTGTATTGACCTTTCCTGAAAAGGTAAAGCATCAGTTGTATGCAAGATCATGATGCATGATTTCAGGATGTCCTCAAAATTGATGAGATTTGCGTTGTATGATGCATATGCATGCTATAATGTATGAAGATGTAATGTTCATGAATGTATTTTTGTCTAAGAAAATAAATCCTTGACGGGTGCCAGGAAGTTAACTCCTGGGCTGGTGTTGAAGAGAGAGTTCTTCGCTCTACAAGAATGAACCGATAGGAGAAGATGACTCCGTTGGGGAATATGTTTGGAGATTACTCTGCGGGGGAGATTACTATAGCGATCTTGCTGGGGAAAATACTCTGTGGGAAGAGGGGTACTTTGTTGAAATGTTGATGGTAACTTCACTGGGAATACCATTGTTGTGTTGGAAGTATTGATAAACTTCGCTGGGGGTAAGAAGACTTCGCCGAGGACGATCTTCTCATGGTTTTTGGCTGAGGATAACCCAGTTATATCCTGGTAGGGAAATAACTCTTGAATAAAGTCGAGAGATGCGTTCGTGCTTCGCGAGGATAAGCTTCCAGAATCTACTGGGGATAAGCTTACTGCCTGGGGAGATGGATTCCAACTTTCCTGGGGAAACCTGGATTGGACTCTCTTGGGGAAGTTTTGAATTGTATTGGAAGTAAATCCACTGAATGTTTGATATACCGCCGGGGAACGATCTTTAGGCTAAGACTGACGGGGATGCTTGTTAAGAATACATATAGACTGCTGGGGAATGTTGAGATCTGCGGGAGGATACCCAACTTCCTTGAGGCTTGATAATAGCTTTGCTTGAGGAGAGTGTACTGTCTTGCTGACTCACTCTCTGGGGGATTAAGATATACCGGTTATGGTCTTTAGCTGAACCTACCTTGATACCTTGATGGACAGAGCAATTAGATCGCTTAGACCATTCATTATTGCCCCTGTTTCTGGTGTGAGGGAAGAAGGTACCTGTGGAGGTGCTTGATGACTGCCGATTGACAAATCTCCTTCTGGTAGGCAAGTGTCGAGATGACAGGACATAGTCGTACGCTTTGATCCCTAACTTTTGCTTGGACCGCCCTTTCGGGTTTTCAGTCCACCGGGATACCCATTTTTGCCCAAGCCGCCTTTTCAGGTTTTCGACTTGCCGGGTGTACAGATTTTTTTCATTTCATCCCTTATTTTTGCCCGAACCCTTTTGGTTCGCCGGGAAGCCCTTGTTTTTGCCTAGGTGTGTCAACCTGGCGGGTCTTTGACTTTGCATAGTATTTTTTCGACTATGTCCACATTCTCAGAAAGTAGGGAGTTGCCCCTGTTAGAAGTGTTTTGTCATGCCACCAGAAGGTGTTTGATCAGGCAAGATGCGTTGTTGGAATGCCCCAAGTGACTCAGGCGGAGATTTGCCCCAGGCTATTTGGCCTTTGAGAGATTCTCCGAATCTTGATTGGATTGCCCCAGATGATGGGCAATAGTCATGTCATGCCCCTTGATTGGAAGTGCTTTTATTCACTAGGTATTCATCGTGCGAATTTCCTGTTGTTCAAACAAAAAGTTATATGCAAACAATGTTATATCAAAAATGCAAAGCTTATGTCTGTCTTGAAGATTTTGAAAATGCATTCTTTTTCATAAAACAAGTGAATGTTTGTAAAACGTGACGTCAACTCCGTATTTACCGTAAGCCTTAAGGAGTCAGGATACCTTTCGTAACAGTATGCTTTCGAACTAACCCATGCTTCAGCTAGGACTTTTAAGGGTTATAACGTGGCTTGGTTCACGGTTTAAGAAACAAAGGATAAAGGCTCAAATTATTTGTACCCACCCGCTCTTCGTGATGTTCTCCAAACCTAAACTCAGTTGATCATACGTTAGACCTTGTTTGAGTCTTTGCTCTGATTTTCTGGTGATGATTCGGATGTTGATAACTTATTTTGAATAGGCAGTCATTTCTTTTTTTGTTGAGGGTTTGTAAGACCTCTTTCTTGTCTGATTTTTGTTATCCCTTTCTTTTTTTGCCTGAACCGTTTCCCTTTTTTGGAATTACAGTCAGCGGGATGCCCCAGTTTTGTAAGTCTCCTTCATGGGTTTTGACTTAATGGGTTTTGATTTTTGAGATATAATGACTGCCTTTCTCCATTGATTATTCGGAACCATCACTGTCTTCTTTTTTTTTGTAAGGACCTCTTTGGTGCCATTCGTTATGCACTTGGATCAACTGAGAGAACTACCCTGCCCCAGGTTATGATAAAGGGTTTTAATTTTTTTGAAAAGAAAAACTCCTACTTCTTTGGCTCAGAGGGGTTGACGAGGGATTATCTTCCTTATAACTCCAGTGTTTAGGGATTGAAACAATGCATGTACTTCATCAGCGAGGTCTGTTCAAAAGCATACTGTAAATTATGGTATCATTTTCGTCATTCTCCCTCAAGAGGCTTAACATTATTAATCGACGTTGATCATCAGAAAAAAATGAAAATAATTTGCGTATAGTGAATACGAATATATTGCTTCAAAACAGACATATGCGATGCATTAATGAATTAACAATGTTTAACAATGAACAAATGTTTGAACAATCCAAAAGAATTACAACTTGAACATTCGAATGAACAAAAGTTTTCTAGTCCCAGGGCTTGTCACTTAAAATGGTGAGTCTTGGAGGGATGGTAGAAAAATTCAGCCTGACCATCTCGTGTGAACTCCAATGCCCCTTCATCAATCAGGTCCTGGATCTTGTTCTTCAGAGCCCAACACTCATTTGTATCATGTCCTGGACTGGCAGAGTGGTAGGCACACCTTTTATTGGGATCATAAGTAGGATGTGATGTGTTGGGGTTCTGGGGATGAGCCCTTAATGTGATCAGGTTCAATCTCAATAGGCGTTGTAAAGCTTGAAACAACGACATGTTGAGCGGGGTGAATTGCCTCCTAGGCTTGTCTGGCTGAAGCTGGTGAAGTTGATGCTGAATTTGTGACACTGGAGCCATTTGAGGAGCTCTCCCCTTACCTCCTTGTCTCAAAGGTGGTTGAACGATGACTGGCTTTTTACCCTTAGACGTTTGCCCCAGTTGGTTATTCTGAAGCAGTTGGTTGATGAGAACTCCGAGCTCTTCTTGTCTTTGAGCTAACCCTTGAATGGCAGTCCCCTGCCCCAGCATTTGGGCTTTCATTGCATCCATTTCAGCTTGCAAGTGTTTCAGCCGTTCGTCCTCAGCGCTGTTCCTGACCAAAGTCTCCATGAGAAGTGTCCTTAGCTCCTCCTGCCCTTTGGATAGATTCAGGAGGATTTCCCCGAACCGAGTCTCTTGAGCAAGAAGGTCCTGGTTATCTTGTTGGGAAGCCATTGCTGAAATAAACAGCAAGAAGGGTAAGTGACATGCAACAAGAGTACTTGTTATGCAATGATATGTATGACATGCATGTAATGTTTTCAAGGACCTCGCGGGATAAACAAGAAAATTTGTTAGAATTTGGGTCTGGTAGCTTGATTGAAGGAACTGCATATTTGTTGAGAGTCCTTCTTCAAAGGTCAAAGGCTCACCATATCGAGTGGGTCATAGCCCCTGACGACTTTGTCTAGAGGAAAATAAATCCTCTTTGCCCCTTGCTAGATGTTTGATTCATCCTGACCTGTATCACAAACCCTTGAGATCCTTGAAATGGGTTAGGATGTATGCAATGATATGATGTTATGCTATGCATGGGGTAATGTAAGTAAACCCTGTTATGAGTCCCTATTAAGGACTATAAACAAAACCTGCAAGAACTCAGTACACTCTGTTATGAGTCCTAATTAAGGACTATAAACAAAACCTGCAAGAGACTTAGTAAACCCTGTTATGAGTCCCAATTAAGGACCATAAACAAAACCTGCAAGTAGTTCATGTGTCAGATAACAAGCATGCAAATAGTCAAGTACGAAGGCACACAAGTCACACAAGAGAAACCCTTAGAGTTTAGGCCAGCATGGGGTCTGGGTATTACCCTCTTGAAGTTGGTGGGCTCAACCTGTCCTATCAAAGTAACCGGGTTCTTAGGGGATCCCAATATCATTGACTACCCTCAATCGGTCATAACTCCAGAATCGCAATCTTTTCTTACAGCCAGAACCATCACGAGAGTTTAGCCTCAATGGGCGTAGCATACTGCTACTGTTCTAATGGCCAAGTTGTGTCATTTAAGGTTCTAAGGTCTGTTGGTGCTTAATGACTCCTCAGAAGACCCATATTCTCCTCGTTGCGACACAAGGGATATCGGTACAGACCAAGGTGCCACACCAACGTAGCCACTGTTTCACCCGTGTCGGTCTACGCCGGACAGGTCCCTCACAGCTTATGCTACCTAAACAGGGTATCCCCAGATCCGGGTTAGGATCTATGTAACTCCCATGCAACCCACAAATTTAAAGCAGACAAGTCAATACAATTGAAAACACAGTTATGAACTAACCCTAAGGTACACCTCACTTTAAGTTTAAGTCCCCAGCAGAGTCGCCAGTTCTGTGATCGGTGGATCTGGAACTGACTGTTTAACGCTGGTTCGCGAAATGTCGCGGAAGCAAGAGTCGCCACCGTCTTTTATTTTCTCCAAATGGAAAGGACAAAAGCACAGAAAAATTCCTTAAAGAGATTGCTCTCGGTTCGGGAGGTAGATTATAGAAAGAGAAGGTGTTAGCACCCTTTCTATCCATGGTTATCCATGGGCTCTTAGATACTTGCTCATTGTGTTTTCAAAATTGGTTTGTTTGCTTTTCAATTGTGGGTTTTAAAAAGTTTCTTTGAAAATTTCAGTTCGACTCTTGTATCAGTCCTCGAGAGTGTTTGAAAAATTTCTTTCGAAAGCTTTTTGAAAAAGTGTCGGTGCGAAAAGTATTTTTGATTTGTTTTGAAATTAGAGCAAGTATCTAGAGTCGTCTACCTACCCTAAGGAATTCGTCTGTATAAATGTCCTTTAAAGTAGTACCATCCCACCATTGAGAGGTAGGTAGCACCACCGTTGGAGGTGTTCGGGTCAATTCGAGGTTCGGGACATGGTGATCACCAGAGCAATGGGAAGGCACCTTAGAAGCTACCCTCATGCCAGGTTCCCGGATCATGAGGACTTACTAAGACATCCTCTACTCGACGATCACCTTTCGAGGCAAGGCAACAGTGAGGCGTACCCTAGGGGTGGTGTGTGATTTGTGTGTCATGTTCATTTGCATTTATCTTGTTCATGTCAAAGTGATCTATGCGTTTGTTTTTATTTTATCATTCATTCTTGCATGCATTTATTAACAATTAAAAAGATGCGGAAAATTAAAGTTCCTAAGCTATTACAAAGGCGCGGGTCCACATCGCCAAAATTAAAATCCAGGACCCGATTTGACAGAAAGTAAATAAAGTGCGAGAAACAAAATGTCCGAGTTTACAAGGCTTTGGGAGAATTACATTAATATTATAAGAAATAAAATAAAACGCGTGAATTGAAATTACATCGAAAGCGAGGGCGTTGGACCCTTTTTAATGAAATTAACTTATTATTTACAAATTAATTAAATTAGACTGAAAAAGAAATTATTTTTGGAGTTTTTGTGTAATTATGGTTTTAATGAGAATTAATGGAATGAAAATATTAATTAACCCTAATTCTAGCTATTTTTAAATTTATTAAGAAAATATGAAAATTACTTAAAATTAAATCTAATTAATTAATGCAATTTGATTTATAAAAATAAATAATTAATTATTAGTGATGAGAAAAAGAAAAAAAAGTAATTAAAGTAATTTAAACCTAATTCTACAAATTTTTAAATTTATTAAGAAAAATGTTTGAAATTAAGCCTAGAACTAAATTAATTACTGATTTATTTACAAAAAGATAATATTAAAATAAAATATATTTTTTGATTTTTTATGAGTTTTCTGATTTTTTGGTATTATTTTTATAGTTTATGAAAATAAGTGAAATTAAAGGAATTAATTAAAAAAAGAAATAATTGCAATAAATAAAATAAGGAAAAGAAAGAAAATACAATACCTTGGGGGGTTTCTGTCCCCAATTGGAGGTAAAGCCCTAGCAATTCTGGCCCATTAAGCCTTGGCGCTATTGACCTTTTGGCTAGCGTGTAAGTGCGTTGACTGCAACATATGATATGCCTCAGATCTTGGCCCTTGGATGGAGATGGTGGGACGTGTGGCACGTTTGAGTGGGGAGCGTATGGTGGACGCTTTGGACTGAAGCTGCATGAGAATACAATTAGAAGAAAAATATAAGGAAAGGGAGGGGGACCTGGGATTCGAACCCAGGTCCCAGGGATTACCATACACATGCCTTGCCAACTGCGCTTTTGTTTATATTATGGGAAACAAATGATATAAGGTAAAACAATAGTTAGTGGGAAGTTAGCGCGAAAATTTAAACGAACCACTTACGCCTCGCCACCTAGCCTTCTTCTTCCTCGTTTGTGTTTTTGCCTGAAACATAAAAAGGGTTAGCGGGGGTTTTAAACCCCCCCAAAATATGCAGTTTCCCAAAATAGCGATTAGGCCATATGGCCACATAAATTAGGCGCGACTATGGCAATCAACTCGTCCAAGCTTCCTGATTCCAAACATGGCACTGAGGTGTCTCAATTTTACAGTAGGTGAAAGTACCTAATTTGAAACTTGAAGAACCCTAATAATCGTCCATGGTAGTTTCGCGTATGGGTGATGAAAACTCAATCAAACAACTGGGTTAGCTTCAGAATGACAAGAGCAACACAAAACAAGCATTAAATTTGAAAATTATGGCATGAATGAGCAGATGCGATTATGGAAAAAAAGTGATACAGTCTGACTTATAACTACCAATTCTTGATGTTTCAAGCTACGATTTTGATTCAGATTCCTTCCTTGAAGCTTCAGGAACACAATGGAATAAGTATTTGGCCTTGAATCGCACTGTAACCTAGTTTTCAGTTTTGGAATTTTGTCAAAAAACTCAAGTTTGGTTATGGTGTTCTTGCGCAGCTTTTTGGTCCTGAGCACTAGGGTTAGGTTTGCACTTGTATAGAGAACGAATTTGATTAATAATCCAAGCCCATAGCCTTGCTTTTAATGGTTTTCAAGATTTGATTTTCAAGAATCTTTTCCAATATTTCTTCATGCATATTTGATACAAATCATGGCCAATCACTTTAATTCCTTTCATATCTGATCATGCACGAAATCTTGAGCTTATTCCATGCATAAAAAGATTTAAAAAGTTAGGTTTAGTATTTTCCACATATTTATTTTAATTAAATGAATTATTAGTCATTAAAAATCCAAATAAATAAATAAAAATGATGAAAAACTTCCCTTTGGGCCAAAAGGTCGTGTCCATGCCTTGGATGATCAATCTTGGAAGGAAATGTGGCCCATTAGTGATTTTAAGACATTTGAAGCAATGTTGACTTTTCAAAATATCCAAAAATTCCCCAACTTCCACAAGGCATATCTTGCTCAATTTTTAAGCTTTGCTCATGTTCTTGGACATTTTGGAAAGGTCTTTGAGTCCTCTAACCAATGTCTTTGGTACCATGTCATTTTGATTTACCAATATCAAGTTATGGCCTTTGACTTAAAGTCCCTTTTTGTTGACTTTTGAAAATGACCTATAATGTTGAAATTGATAACTTTTTGTGAGAGCATTTCTTGGACTTGAAGTGTGAAGAGGAGTTGTAGGAAATGTCTTTATCTTCATAATGAGATTTGGATGGAATTTTTCTGATAATCCATGTGAAAGTTATGCCTTGGTCAAGTTACAGTTGACTTTTTCAACTGTCCAAATATGGAAACTTTTGCATCTTGAGACTTTTTGAGCCAAGCTTTGAGAATCATGATCAATCATTGATCAAATGATGTTTGTGGCTTCAAAATGAGATGTTGACCAAAAATTTGAACTTTTGACTGTCAAATGACCATTTTGCCCCTGCAGTTGACTGTAGTGCAATTAGGGTTTTTGACTGTGCAATTTTGTGCTGTAAGTCTTGAAACTTGGTATGAGGATACTTGACCATGTTTATGAGCATGTGGGACTTGATTGGACCCTTGGAAACTTCATTTTCTTTGTCAGAGCCAAAACCCTAATTTTGACTGTTAGGAGGCCCTTGAACTGTGCAACCCTTGGGGAATTTCTGAAGCATTGACTTGGCAAATTTTGAAGAATATGGGAGGGCAAATTTTGGGGTACAACACCATGGGCAACGGTGTTGGAGCTATTATCACTTCCCCTGAGGGGTACCACATTCCTTTCATGGCTCGTATTTGTTTCGATTGCACTAACAACATGGCCGAATATGAGACTTGTATTTATGGCATTGAAGCGGCGATCGACCTGCGCATCAAATTTTTGAAATTTTACGGGGATTCCAATCTTGTTATCAGCAAAATTAATGGAGATTGGGAGACTCGCCATCAGAACCTAATTCCATATCGTGATTATGTTATGAAGCTGATTCCGTACTTCGAGGAGATCACGTTTGAGCACATTCCCAGAGAAGAAAACAATCTAGCTGATGCACTGGAAACTATGTCCTCCATGTTCAAGGTTAAGTGGGCTAATGAGGCACCTTCCATTACCATCAGAAGTTTGAGTGAGCCAACTTTCTGTTTTGAGGCTAGTTTGGAATCAGATGGTAATCCTTGGTTTTATGATGTTAAACGATATCTTGAAACACAAGAGTACCCTAAAGAGGCATCCGTCACAAATAAGAAGTTCTTGAGAAAATTTTCATCCAAGTTCTTTCTCAGTGGTGGTGTATTGTATAGGAGGCATCATGACAATTTACTGCTCAGATGTGTTGACCAGAAAGAAGCAGCTAGAATCATTGAAGAGATACATGAAGGTGATTTAGGGACCCATTCCAGTGGGCATACCATGGCTAAAAAGATTTTGCGAGCAGGTTATTATTGGTCCACCATGAAGATTGATTGTTATAATCATGCACGGGTTTGCCATAAATGTCAAGTCTATGCTGATAAAGTGCATGTGCTTCCAGTACCTTTGAATGTCTTGACTTCCCCTTGGCCGTTTGCGATGTGGGGAATTGATATGATCGGCAAAATTGAACCGACTGCATCCAACGGGCACCGTTTCATTCTGGTTGCCATCGATTATTTTACAAAATGGGTCGAAGCTGCATCCTATGCCAATGTCACCAAGCAGGTGGTAACTCGGTTCATTAAGCACAATATTATTTGTCGCTATGGAGTGCCTGAAAAGATCATTACCGATAATGGGTCTAATTTGAACAATAAAATGATGAAGGAGCTTTGTGAGTCCTTCAAAATCAAGCATCATAACTCTTCCCCATACCGACCAAAGATGAACGGTGCTGTCGAAGCGGCCAATAAGAATATCAAGAAGATCGTACAGAAGATGGTGGTAACCTATAAAGATTGGCATGAGATGCCGCCTTTCGCTTTGCATGGTTATTGCACCACTGTGCGTACTTCGACTGGGGAACCCCATTTTCATTGGTTTACAGCATGGAAGCAGTATTGCCGGTAGAAGTCGATATTCCTTCTCTTAGGATCATGAGGGATGTTGAGCTGGATGGAAGTGAATGGTTACAGAATCGACTGGATCAGTTAGAACTTATTGACGAGAAAAGGTTGATGGCTGTATGTCATGGTCAAGTATATCAACAAAGGATGAGGAAAGCTTTTAATAAAAGGGTACGACCTCAGTGTTACAAGCCAGGTGACCTTGTGCTAAAAAGGATAATTCTTCCCCAGGGAGATCCCAGGGGCAAGTGGGTTCCGACTTATGAAGGTCCTTTCGTGGTCAGAAAAGTTTTCTCTGGAGGAGCGATGATGCTCACGACTATGGATGGAGAGTACTTCCCTCTCCCTGTGAATGCTGATGTAGTTAAAAAATACTTTGCATAAAAAAATAAAAACCCGCTAAACTGAAAACCCGAAAGGGCGGTTTAGGCAAAAAGAGGGTGTCCTGGTGAATCGAAAACCCGAAAGGGCGATTCAGGCAAAAGTTAGGGACTTAAAGCAAATGACTACGCTCAACATGAGATCCTTTGTTTCTTTCCTTCATTTTGTCACCTGGCATAAGCTCGAAGCTAATCCAATAATGATCTGTCTGAGAGCAGGAAGATGAAAGCGTAAGAGTCATAAGAGTCATAGCAGAGTCGGGACTTGATGGATATTCACATTCACATTGCCATTTGTAAACACTTGTTTGCTTTGATTTTGTAAATACTTGCTTCCAATTGTAAATGCCTTTTTCATAGGCTGATTTCTCAAAATCAATATAATATCTTCTTTCAAGTATACGTATACGTTTCTTTTCTCCCTTTTTACTATTTTTGTTTGCAAAAACGTCCAATATTTTGATAAGCATGTGCATATAAACTTCGTGGGCCTTACACAAAAATGGTAATCTAAGTCATGGTTGGTTGATCGCTTGAAATACGGATAACAAACACAACTACTATTGTGCAAGGGGCATGTTTGGTTCTATGATTGATGAGATTCTCATTCACTTTACTGGTGGACGCCTTGCCAATTTGTTTCACAACTCTGTGCTGTTGGTGAAGGTCATGGGTCAGGGTAATATCAAGATTACGGCAGGTCGGCGAACCTATTTGGAGCTATTTCTTCCCCATAATGGCTTTTATTACGTTTCTTTGCCGCATTTTCATGTGTTATCTTGATTGTTTGTTTTAGCATTGTATGCAGATAGGATTTTGTTTATAGCCGAATGTCAGTCTTGATGCGTTGAATGTTTTTGCCTTGAAAAAAATTTGTTTCATTTTACTTAATCCATCCAGTATCACTCTTTAATCGATTTTTTGGGCATTTTGATACCAACTGTGCCATTTCTTTTGCTTAGCCAAGAGATTGGAAGAAGGAGTTTAGCTAAAAACGATGACTGTAATGGTATGCTTTTGAGTAGAACCCCGTTGACGATGTACAAGCATTGTTTCAATCCCCAAACACCGGAGATATAAGGGAGTTTGACCCTCGTTAACCCCTCTGAGCCTTCAAAGTAGGAGTTTCTTTTCCGTTAAAAAAAACCTTTTTTTAACCAGAGGCAGGGTAGATGTTCAGTTAATTTGACCAAGCATTCAAATTTCAGAAGGAATGTCCCGGTTAAGGATCACCACATTTTATCTTTCGCATCATGATATCAGGAAGAATGTCTAAACCACGATGTTCATTTCTTCATAAAGTCCTGAGGTCGAGATCGAATTGATACAATAATGGCTATCCCTCGCCGACCAAGGGATGAGGCATTTGTTTTCTTAAACAAAAAAAAGAGAAGAAAAAAAAGAAAGAAAAGTCCAAAGACCTAAAGTCATATTGACTTGTTCGAAGTGGAAAGCATGAAAAAGAAAGAAACAAAAAGCCCCGCTAAGTCAAAACTTGAAAACAAGTCGCTTAGGCAAAAGTTAGGGCATCCCGCTGGACTCCCAAAATTGAAATTCAAAATATTTTGTCCAGGCAAAAGTTAGGGAAAAGAGAGCCTAAAAGGCAAAAAAAAGAGAGATTATTCAATAAAATTTTCATCAAAAGAAGAGGAACAATAATATCAAAAACAAAAGCAGCAGAAGCTAAGTAACAATCATGTTGGGGAATTTGTCATGATCACTCAACCGTTATAAATCCTTTTGAAAGATGAATGCTTGTGATAAGTCAACTGAACTTAGGACATGAGAATATCACGAAGGGGGTGAGCCCCAAATAACTTGAGCCTTGAAAAAAACTTTTTTCTAAAAAAAAAAACCTCGAACCAGGCCACGTTACAACCTCTAAAAGTCCTAACTGAAACAAGGGTTTAACTCGAAAGCATACTACAACAGGATAACGTTTCCTAAACTCCCAAATATGTGTTGCATATCCATGTTGGTATCTTATCACCTGTATCTTGACTCGTTTTTCTAAAAAAAGAGAAGGGGAAGAAAAGTTTTGAATTTTTTTTGCACTCTAGCCAGTGATTCATTCACAACAGAGATGCGACACTTTGTTAAGATTTTCAACTTCAAGGCTTAAATAATCATCGCATCAGGTCTGTCATTCCCAAAATAAACATCTTTCTGCTATACCGAGCCCATGTATGAATAGGACTTTACCTATCCCCAGTGAAGTTTTGTTTCCGCAGCGAAGTTTTGCTGCCTCAGGAATCTTCTTTTAAAGGCTTCTTTCTGAGACCCTGGATTTGAGGATATTGCATATCCCCAACAGAGTGGCCAACAAAGTTCCCTCGCCATGACCTCTCATTTCCCATCCAGTCTGTTGATTGAGGCATCCTTATGTTAAGTTTTTTCCTTATCCCCAGTAAGGTCGATACTGTGTGACTATCTGCATGATCCATTCATTGGTTGCATTCCAAAGGAAATCTCTCTCCAAAAAAAAATCTTCAGCTGAGTTCTGTATCCCCGGTGAAGTCCCGTCTCCTCAGCAGAGCTTTTCTCCTCTCAATGTTTGTGGCCCGTTTCTACCGGTTGCTCGGTTGTTATTCCCTGCAAAGCTTTATCTCTTCGAGGTTCCCTCTCTAGCGGTTCCCCATTTTTCTCTCGTCTCCATTGGATTTTGCAATTTACTTTTGCAAGTCTTATCATATTATGACTTCTTGGTTATTGGCTTCTCAATTGGCCATTCCCCAGTGAAACTTTTAAACATGCATCATTACATTGCATCTACCAAAACGCGTAGCATTTCCATTATATGGAACATTGCGCTATATAAAAAGGAATTCAAACAAGCATCAGAATATAAGCCATTATTGTTTCTGTTATCCCCAGTGAATTTGCTAATACTCCTGGTTAAATCCCCAGCGAGGTCTTCGTCCTCGTTATCTCGGTTTCCTCCCCATACCAATATCCTTCTGGCGTCAATCATTCGTTTGTTTGAGTGTCTACTCTTGACTGTAGTTCAGTTTCGCCCTGGCGCGGTCTTCTCGGGTTTAGTCTTCACTACCCTCTCCGGTTCATCCCAATGTCTATTGATGCACCTTTGAATACCAATTTCGTCCTGATATTCACTTTCAGAAGGTTTTTAGGTGTACGTCCTAATCTCCTTGCTTTGGGTTGAGCTCAGAGTTTCGTCTCCTCACCTTGCGCATGAAATCCATTTTCGTCCTGGTACTCATCTAGTTTAGTTTCGCCTAACTAGTTATTGAGTTGAGTTTCATCTCGTTTTTTTGCTTTCATACCTTGGACCCTTTGACGGTGTTTGTTTACCGAGTGCAGTGTTTGTACTGTGTTCCTGGTTTGAAATCTGTCTCTTTTGTTCCTTGGATTCTTCTATCAGTTTTTGTCACTGTTTATCCATGGATCTGAGACCAGCAGGTGCTCTTAGACACATGCGCTCTCATCACTCTCGCTTTGGGCCGAGTTTCGTCTCGTCACCTTGCGCATGAAATCCAGTTTCATCCTGGTACTCATCTAGTTTAGTTTCGCCTAACTAGTTATTGAGTCGAGTTTCGTCTCGTTTTTTGCTTTCATACCTTGGACCCTTTGACGGTGTTCGTTTACCGAGTGCAGTGTTCATACTGCATCCCTGGTTTGAAATCTGTCTCTTTTGTTCCTTGGATTCTTCTATCAGTTTTCGTCACTGTTTATCCATGGATCTGAGACCAGCAGGTGCTCTGAGAAACACACGCTCTTATCACTCTCGCTTTGGATCGAGTTTCCTCTCATCGCCTGTGCATGAAATCCAGTTTCGTCCTGGTGCTCATCTAGTTTAGTTTCGCCTAACTAGTTATTGAGTCGAGTTTCGTCTCGTTTTTGCTTTCATACCTTGGACCCTTTGACGGTGTTCGTTTACCGAGTGCAATGTTCGTACTGCGTCCCTGGTTTGAGATCGGGCTCTTTTGTTCCTTGGATTCTTCTATCAATTTTCGTCACTGTTTATCCACTGATCTGAGACCAGCAGGTGCTTTAAGAAACATGCACTCTCATCACTTTGTTGTGGGTCGAGTTTCGCCTCGTTACCCGTACGTGAAATCCAGTTTCGTCCTGGTACTCATCTAGTTTAGTTTCATCTAACTGGTTATCGAGTCGAGTTTCGTCTCCCTTTTGTTCCTCATTTCTAAGATTCTTTCAGTTCCTTCATACTGTCTATCTTAGTTGAGATTAGCAAGTGCTCCTAGAATCACGCACTCTAGCCAATTTGCTTTGGGTCGAGCTCGAAGTTTCGCCTCCTCACCCGTGTACGTTTTCTTTTCCAGAGCTTAGTTTCTCCTATACTCTGTCGTTTAAGTTTTATCTCACCTTTCTTTTTGAAGCCTAGTTTTGCCCGGGCACCTTTGTCCGGAAGTTTAGTTGCGTCTACTCTTTTTTTTGGTTTTTTTTCTCTTTCAACCTGCGTTACAACTTCATTCTGACGCATGTCCTGAGGGTTTTTTTGCTTCCTTTTCTTTCTTCTTCAAGAGTGTAAATTTTCGGGTTCTTTTGTATTCAATCATCTTCAACCCCAAACGCTCGAAAGTTATCACTTTTCTCGCTTATCATGTTGAAGATATTTGAATAGGGGCAGCTGTTGCACCCCAAAATTTACCCTCTTGATTTAGGCTTATGTTTCATCATGAATATCATATTGCATTGCATTCATACATTGTGATGGGATCAAAGTACTTTGGTTATCAAGTCTTCCTCAAGCTTTGAAGGTTGATTGCATTGATAAGTTGCTCAAGTAGAATCTTATCATCTAAACCCATGGATCTTTCAAGCTCAAAAGTTATTACATATCTCAAGATTTTTTTATCCATCTCTTTGGATCATCAGAGGATTGAAGTTAGAGATTGATTATAAGAAGAATCACTCTTTTGATTCACCAGTCAAAATTAGGGTTTTGTTTGAGCAAGGCTATTGATCAATGTACAAGTCTTGATTTGGAAGCTACAACATCTCATTGGTATTTGAAAAGTCTTTGCACAAGAAAGTGGCCAAGATATCCAAAGGATTTGAAGTTTTGAAGATGATTCATCACTCTCCTTTGAGGAATCAGACAAAATTAGGGTTTGGTCCAAGTTGGAGTAATTGGGGTCTGGATGAGCCAATTCATGAAGCATCACTATCTTATCATCATTAGAATCAAATTTGATCAAAAAGTCTCTTATGATGCCCAATGGAATTAGGGTTTTGAAGCTTGATTAGCTATCTCCTAGTACATGGTACAAAACTAGGGTTTGGATTTAATCAGGATCTCTCTGACTTTTTCACCCAAACTTGTTTCCATGATTCACCACATGTTATTAAGCATTTAGGATTGAAAAATTGAGGTTCAATTTGGATTGGAAATGATTCAATTGATCAAAAGGGGCAAAATGGTCATTTTAGTCAAAATCAGGAGTTGACCAAGTTGGACTTTTGGTCAACCATTAATTTAAGCATCCTCTTTTCATATTCCATGCCCAAATTCATCTTTGAATCATGAGAAATGGTGAATTTGAGTGTAACTTGTTCAAGAAGTAACTTAAAAATTTAAAAAAATTCTAAGTGTCAAGATGACTTCTCTTGGGCAAGTCACGCGCGTAATTTCATCAAACACTTGGCATGCCATTTTGTGGAATCAATTTCTTGTGACTCAAGCCTCAATTTGAAAAATTAAAAAGAATATTTTGTTTTCTTCCATAGGAGCTTGCCATTGAACTTTGAATCATCTAATTTGGTCAAAATTTGAGTGAGTTATAATGCTTCAAAGTTGGTATCTCAAAGCTGGCTTCATGCACACCATGCATGCCCATGCACGCGCGCGCCCTACAGGACAAACAATTCCTTTTCCCAAACTTGGTGCTAGCACATCTTACTCATTTCATGATCATTTTCAAAAATTCAAGGCACGTTTTATTCTCTATCAAGAGGTCTTTTGAAAGGCCTCTATTTGGCCCAAAACGCGCGAAGGAATTTCAAATGGCCTAAGCATAAAGTCAGTTGGCCAGAATTGTGGACAACCATGGTCATGTTGCAGAATTTGCATAATTTTGTTTTGATCGATTTCAAGTTACATTTAGCATGTGTCTAGCACATTTTGTTGCATTCTTTTCTTGTCAAATGAGTCCAAGCAAGGCACGCACGAGGCATGACCATATCCTCTCAAATTTTGCCAAAAATAGCAAGATCATCTCATCTAATTTTTGGCCCAAAACGCACACTCTTGCCACCTCACCATTTTCACCATATTCCCTCTGATTCCATCACCTTTTACACTCACCAAAACGCACCAGGTTGTAGGCAAAAGTAAGGTGAAATGCAGCCTGTTTTTGTTTGTTCTCGAAAATTCAGAAATGCCACACTTGCCCTCCAACGATTATCAACTGTTTTCAAACTCTTTCCCTCATTCCTGAGTTGCTATATAAGCACACTCCATCACTCATTTTGCAGCACGCTGGATACACACAAAAAATCAGATCTAAAAATTCTCATCACTCTCAAATTTTCCTTCTCTTCGAAGCTTCATTCTCACCCATTCAAGTCACAATTTCTTCCTCTTTTCGTGTTCATTGAAGTTTCAGAACAAGGATTCAAGGCTTTCTTGTTGATCATAAGCATTGAGTTGAGTTTATTTCTCATTCATAAGAGGTATTTTCAGATCTGGATCCTTCAAATTATAGCTTAAATCTTTGGTTTCTAAGCTTGTAATTGTGTTTATACATGTTCATACTTCGTGTTTTAGGCTTTATGTTGATTTGATTGGAGTTGTATAGCATGATCTGATCTTATGAATTTTTGTGCATTTTGTGTTTTCATGAACTTTCTGGTTTGATTTCTCATTCTATAGTGGTTGACCCATGAATTTATGATTATCACGATGTAGTTTGTTACTTGACCTTGAGAATGCACTTTGAATCACAGAATTTGGTTGAGAAATGGATGTGTGATGAGATCTGGAGTTTTTGTTCATGAACGGTTTGATTACGTGATAGTTAGGGCGTCATGAGGTTAGGGGTGAAGTGAGGTGGCGGTGCGTGATTGGATCATTCAATTTTAAATGCATTTTCATATTATTTGTTTTATCTATTTTCTCTGATTTTTATTTTTTGACTAAAACATTTTCAAAAATGATGAAAAAATTACCATAGGCCAATAATAATTTCTAGTATTTGTCATATTTGTTTTGGAATTTTTAAAAATGTTTTGATTGGTTTAAAAATTTCATAAGTTTAAATAATTGTTTGTATAAAGATTAATTTTATTTTAATAGTTCTTTTGATCTAAAAATTCCACAAAAAATATTTTGGACTCATAAAATAATTTAGAAATTGATTACGATTTTTTTTAGCATTTTTTCTATTTTTTATTAGAAATTTAATTTGAGAAGTTTATTTGAAATGTTTGCTTCATAATTTTGTTTTAATATTTTTTCTTAAATCCAAAAATCCTCAAAAAAATCATGCAAGTTTGTTTTTAATCATAGAGTCTGAATATGATTTTATTTTTACCTTTTTATGACTTTTGGCTAGGGTTTGCATTTTTGTCATGTAATAATAGTTTATTTGTTTAATTGTTTGTTTGATTTTATTTTAATATTTTCCTTTAATTAAAAAATTCCACAAAAAATTAGGGATGTGTTTTTTTAATTGTAATATTTGAATATAATTTTGGTTGGATATTTTTCTGACTTTTGATTAAAATTTTATTTTGAAGATGTGATTATTTGTTTAATTGATTAATTGTTTGAATTTGATTTTATTTTTGACTTTTCTTTAATTCAAAAAATGTGAAAAAATATTTATTCTGACATTTAGGGTTTCCTTGTGGTTTTCATGATCTTGGTTTGAATTGTTTGAATTTTGATCTTACCTAATTAATATTCAAGATTAAAATTCAAACAATTAGGGTTTTGTAGCTTACATTGCAAGTTTCATTTTCAAAACCATTATGCCCTGGATTTTCAATGGAACTTAGGTCTTGATTATGGTTCATGAATGTATTGAGGATCTGAAAACCATTTTTCTTGAATTATTTGACTTGGTTTGATATTTTTCCATGAATTATTTTGAAAGCTTGTCTAGTTTTGATAGTTTGGCCAACTAGTTTTGAACTTTGGGCCTCATTTGATCCCCTCCTCAACCATTCATGAACTTAAGACTTGCTTTCTGAATTCTACACACTTCAAATATGCTAAGAAATTTTTGGTTTGAATTATTGAAATCCTTTTCTATTTTTGATGTATTTTTGAAGTGAAGGTGCCCAATTAATGTTGCATATCTTGTTGCAATTTGTTTGATGGCCAATGAACTTGAGTGAGACCTATGATTGGGCACCTAATGATCATTTTGGATGTGTTTATCAACATAAACTCAAGTCATTTCACTTAATGCCCCATGTTTGAATGATTGAACATTTTGATGCATTGTGTGGGATTCCTCTTCTATTATGCTTGTGAGCTGTGATGAATTAATTGTGCATGATTTAATTATGGTTGCTACTGACCTTCATGGTCTTTGATTGTATTATTCTCAATCTCCCATGATCCTTGATTGATATTCAATTATCAACTCAACATGGTGATAGAAAGGAGCAACATTTCTCTAACTTTTGACCAAATTGTGCATATGCCTGCTTTCTTTTTGTCTATCATATCTAATGATTTGATAGTTGTTATCATGTTTTCTCATTTCATTATGGTGTCATCATCCACCCCTTGTGTGAGTCATCATTCAATTTATGGGAATACTAACTTGGCTGTTGAATGTGCGAGGTACTTTGAGAAAGGTTTTCCATTTTTGACTTGAGGCTACTGTGTTTCACTTTATTTGTGGAACACAACTTATTATATTGGCACTGATCTTGTGTTTGGCATATTTGATAGTCTATGCAGTATGCAGGATATATATATATATATATATATATATATATATATATATATATATATATATATATATATATATATATATATATGACTATTAATGCTATACATTGCCCATGGGATCTGTTCATATCTGAAAATCTCAATATTTACATCCTAATGGCGTAATTTCTAACTTGATTTGTCTACTGATGCCAGCTTGCTTGAAGCTCTCTGGGTTTCTTTTATTCTTGCTCAGTTGCTACGGATAGTTATCCGTTTGGTATTGCATTATTTCCTTTCTTCTATTTTCATAGTTCTATGTTGCATGATGGGACCTCTGTTGCTGATATATGTCAGGAGGCCCTCTATTTTTTTGTCTGATACATGTGTTGTGTTTGCTTTTGATCGACGAGTCACTCAATTTAGAAATTGAGATCACGACTTCGCTCTCAGTGCATGTTCCCTATAAGATGTTTATTGTTTTTCTTCTTTAATTGTTGATCGATGAGTCACTCAATTTAGAAATTGAGATCATGACTTCGCTCTCAGTGCATGTTCCCTATAGGATGTTTATTGTTTTTCTTCTATAATTGTTGATCGATGAGTCACTCAATTTAGAAATTGAGATCACGACTTCGCTCTCATTGCCTGTTCCCTATAGGATAGTTTTGTTAAGCTTCCGTTAACATGTTGACTAAGATATGAATCCATGTATGCTAACATAAGATAGGAATTTCCTTTATCCTCAACCTTAGGGTCAATCATTGTATGATAACACTAGGGATAATGCTGGGCTAGTTTCCCCTAGTTCTTTTTCTCTTCCTTTACATTTTGCATCTTGAAACAAAAACTGTTTTCTTGGAAAATCATAAAACACCTATAATAAACTCAAATCCTTCTTCAAGGTAAAAGATACAAATCAATCTTATTTATTTGTGCGCCTCTTGTTTTTTTTTAAAAACCTGTTTAGCCGATGTTTTGCCATCGCACACTTGTTTGAAGCCGATGTTTCTCCATCACACATATTTGTTATCCTACTTTGATTCTCAGCATCATTGTTAGGTGTGATGTTTTGCCATCCGGTTTATTGATGTTTCACCATCTTTACCATGATACCTTGTTATTTTATAGCCGAGCCATCGCACACTTGTTTGAAGCCGATGTTTCACCATCGCACATGTTGGTTATCCTACTTTGATTCTAAATATCATTGTTAGGTGTGATGTTTTGTCATCCGATTTATTGATGTTTCGCCATCTTTGCCATGATACCTTGTTATTTTTTTAGCCGATGTTTCGCCATCGCACACTTGTTTGAAGCCGATGTTTCGCCATCGCACATGTTTGGTTATCCTACTTTGACTCTCAATGTCATTGTTAGGTGTGACATTTTATCATTTGATGTTTCGCCATTTTTGACATGTTACTATGTTATTATTTAGTCGATGTTTTACCATCTCATTTGTTTGTTGTTTTATTTGATGTTTTTCCATATCGACTATTTTTGTTGTCTTAACTAAAAAACACAAACCAACCAAAATATGTAAGCCGAACTACGGCTGCTCTGATACCTTAAAAGGGATATGTAGGCAAAAGGGTAGGGCCCAATCGAGCATAACTTTTATTTTCCCTACATTGTTTCCTTTTCTTTCGCATGCATTCCCTTTTTAGCTTTAAGTCATAGACATAGGATTTGACCACACCCATTAGATTAGACAACAAGAGTGGATACTATAGACTACTACGGGCGTGTGGGGGTGCTAATACCTTCCCCTCGCGTAACAGACTTCCTTACCCGATCTCTCGGTCGAAAGACCGTGATTTCTCCCTTTTCAGGTTTTCTCGATGTTTACCTTTCCCTCTCGGCGGGATAAAAGACGTTTAGTGGCGACTTCATTGATGTTTCATTACATCCAGATGACAGGTTCGGCCGGGTGCTTTCAAAAACGCGCAACAATTTTGTGATTAGAGGCCACATTAACCAATTTGCAATTTGAATGTTTTGACAAAATCAGTTTCAAGGTGCCAACTTTGAATCCATTGTGCACCCAACTCAAGAGGCTTTATCACATGATTCTTAAAGCATTTGAAAAATGAGGTTACAATCTTTACAATGTGCCAGAAATACATAATTTGGAGATCTGAGCAAAAAGTTATGTCCAATTGAATTTGTGAAAAACAAACCGATGTTTTGTACTTAGAAAAATTCTAAGTGTTGAACTTCAAAATGACCTATAATGTTCTTCAAAATTACATGACATTTCACTCAAAATTTAATCTTGATGTCTGAAGATGACATGAAGTAGACCTCTCAAATTGAAGTTTTAAATTGAGATCACTTAAAAATCATACAAATTAAAAGAGTTATGGTCTTTGGAAGATGATGAACAAATTTGGGGAAATTCACAAAAGACCTATAATCTTTTCAAATCATCAACCACTTTCCAAGAATCCTCAAGTCTTGCATATAAAAAAAAGTTGTAGTAGACATCCCAAAGATTATTGTGGAAAAATAATAGGCTAAAATTAACCAAGTTATTATCATTTAAAGTCAAACTCTAAAATTCAAAGGTCTTTCAAGGAGACTTATAATCTTTCTCAACTATTAGTGATCTTCCATTCAAAATTAGCCTTATATTTATGAAGATAGCTTGTTAAGTACCCTTTAAAGAGAATCATGGATTTAAAACCAATCAAAAATATCAAACAATGAGAAAGATACAGTCCTTAGAAGTCAACAAACCCTAGCTCCGAGAGTGTCAAAATGACTTGAAACCCCTTTCAACTTTTTTATGATTTTTCTTGCACAATTAGATCTTGTCATGTGAAGAGAGGTTGTTTTTGATGATGATAAGAATACATAGCAAAAAGAACCTAATCCAAATTTTGAAAATTGAGAGAGTTATGCACTTGTGATCATTGAATCAAGCATTTGCTCAATTAGGTCAAACATGTTGAGCCAACCTTGAATCTCTTTGAACTTTCTTGGAAAAATAAAGCATGATGAATCATAAGAGGCCTTGAAATGATGTTTTCTTTAAGAACACTCAAATATGGAGCTTAAGTCTCAATGAAGCTTGTTGAAGAAGGCATGGAAATAAACACATGAACCTATGAATCTTCTTGATGAATGCCACCACCAACTTTGAAGAGGTCTTAACCTAAATAAAGTGAGAGAGCTCCTTGAACCATAAATATTTGATGCAATATACATGACCTTGAAGATTGAGCTCTTGTAGTCCATTGAAACATCATTTGACTGATAACCACCCCTTAAAACCCTATGTTAGATGGTGAGATGAATGCAATTGTGATCACCTACAATATGAACATACAAAGAAACACACACACACACACAAATATATATATATATATATATATATATATATATATATATATATATATATATATATATATATATATATATATATATATTGATGTTAGTTAATAGAACATATGTACAAGATACACATTTCAAGATGTCTTGTGATCCCTCAAGAGAAAACTTAAAGATAGGATAAAGAGAGAAAAAAGAGAACCAATCCTAATGTGTGATCTTGATGTACTGATAAAAGTAAGATGTTGAGAAATCTTAGGGGGGAAATTAGGGTATAACAGCTGCCCTTATTTAAATGTCTTCTATCCGGAGATACGAAGGTTAAAATTTTCGTCTCATCGCGATTGAATATGCTTAAATACAAAACAAACCTTATTTTTTGTCCTAAGATTCCATGAAATGTTTATGATCATGAATGCAAACAACCAACTCCAAAAGTGACACAGAACACCACTAGGTAGGCAGAAGATAAAACAATAGATCAAAAAGAGAGTCCAACCAGAAAAATAAATCGTTGGGGAAAAAATACTCAACTCTACTGGGGTAAATCCCATGGAGAAGATAAGGCATCACTAACTCAATAAATGAGGATAAAGTAATGGAAGACAATGATCGATAGATAGCTGCAAACTACCCACTCCTAGAGGGGATAGCAAAAAGAGAGTAAATATAAGCGATAAGATAATACTAGTAAATACCAATATTAGGATAGGTATTAAATGATTGGCATCAGTACTTATGATTGGAAAAAAAGTTGACATCAACACTTATGGATGAGAACAAAGCAACTCTATTAGAGTAAAATGATTCTCAATGACGAACTATCTCCCATAATGACGAGACTACCATCCATTGGAGTATAAACCTCAACAATGAACTATCTTCCATAATGAAGAGACTACCATCCATTGGAGTAAAAAATCTCAACAATGAACTATCTCCCATAATGAAGAGACTACCATCCATTGGAGTAAAAAATCTCAACAACGAACTATCTCCCATAATGAAGAGACTGCCATCCATCAGAGTAAAACATCTCAACAAAAAACTATCTCTCATAATGAAGAGACTACCATCCATAGGAGTAAAAAATATTAAAAATAAACTATCTCCCATAATTAAGAGACCACCATCCATCGGAGTAAAACATCTCAACAACGAACTATCTCCCATAATGAAGAGACTACCATCCATCGGAGTAAAACATCTCAACAACGAACTATATCTCATAATGAAGAGACAACCATCCATTGGAGTAAAACATATCAATAACGAACTATCTCCAATAATGCAGAGATTGCCATCCATCTGAGTAAAACATATCAACAACAAACTATCTCCCATAATGAAGAGACTACCATCCATCAGAGTAAAACATCTCAACAATGAACTATCTCCCATAATGAAGAGACTACCATCCATCAGAGTAAAACATCTCAATAATGAACTATCTCCCATAATGAAGAGACTACCATCCATCAAAGTAAAACATCTCAACAACGAACTATCTCCCATAATGCAGAGACTACCATCCATCGGAGTAAAACATCTTAACAACAAAATATCTCCCATAATGAAGAGACTACCATCCATCAGAGTAAAAATATTCTTTGTAAATAACAAACTTATTGGGAAATAATAGGTTTCTCAAATAAAGAGATCTGCCACTTGCTGTTTACGAAGAGGATTGTGATAATTGTTGGGAAATAAATCTTGACTTCCTGGGGAAGTGCCAATCCATTCCCGCTGAGGAGATAAAGTTTTCACGTGCAAAATAAATGCACATTCTCAATCTAGGGCTCAAAGCCTACATAAATCAAAATAACAATGTTGCTGGGGACCAACATTCAAACCAGGAATAGACCAGAGTGAAACAGTCAACCAAGACACCACCCAATGAGGAATAAACTCAAATAGGGATCACATTCCATCCAAATAATGAACTGAGAAGGAAGGCTAAAGCAAAATTCTTCCATGAGGGATAACTCAGTAGGGAAATTGAAAGGATATATACTTTCCGCCTAAGGTTGACAATCTATTAGAGAGAGAGCAACATAACTCTACAAAGAGGAAAATATGACAACAAAAACAATTATTGAGTGCAAATGAGCAATGGATTTTAAATTAGTTATGCATTGATGTATATGAATGTATGAATGTTATCATGTATATGCTGACAAAACAGATATACAACATTGAGAATAACCAGACAAAATCAACTCGGGTAAAGACAACGCTCGGTTAAATCATATCCAGGATGAAGATTACATAAGAGAATAAGCACCAACTGGGAAAAAAATTCCTACTTCACGACTTAACTCCAATAGGAAGAAACATGTCTTGGAAATAATCAAAGTAACAAATTTGATAGCAATAAACCAATATAGTTGCAAAGATAACACCATCCTCCTAGCTTCACCGATGAATATCATACAGACTTTGCTAGAGAAGACAATGCCACATCTTCTAGACTTTAAATGGGGATTCCGTACTGACTTTACTAGGGAAGACAACACCACATCATCGAGGGGAGCCCAAATACAATCTTCAATATCAAGAGTAATGGTTATGCAAACTTCTCTGGGGAGAAATTGTAAAACCTTATGGGGATAATAACTTTAGAGAGAAGCATCATCATCACTTCTGTTGAAACCCAAAATTTTCCCTCTCATTTATCAAGTAATTTATCACAAGATCTCCTTTGGTTCAAGACTCCACTAGGGTTGATCAGCTCAAGATACCTCCTCAAGCACCAATGACTGAAAATTAGGGTTTGAGATTGAACAAGGATAATTGAACTTTCAATGCCTCATATGAATTTCATGGGTCATTTTGGACTCTCAATATTGCTCATGTCAAGTTTTAAGTCTTGGATCATATTTTGCTCAATCAATTGATCAGTTGACCTAAAAATCAGTTGTATTGGGGAAAAAGTCAACTATGGTCAATTTACAGTAAAACTTCATAATTTTTTATCCATGTCAACATTATGAACTCATATATGTCATTTGATCAAGTTTGGACCATAATTCCTCAAGAAATCTGATCATATCATCAAAAGGGCAAAATGGTCAAAATTAGGGTTTTGATTGAGAAAGGGCAATTTTTGATTTTTGACCTAGCAAATGGTTAATTGGTTAGAAACATGATCTCAAGGATTCAATTTCATCATTTAACCTAATGGAATGACTCAAAACATTGCTCAAGGTCAATTGATTGATAATTGATTTTCAGTCAACTGATCAAAAGTCAACTGCACACTGAAAAGTCAAACTTTGACTTTTTGGTCAAAATCAAGTGTCAAGGATCACAATTCATCAAAACATGTCAAAATATGAAACTTGTTCATCAAGAAATCAAAAAGTCAAGATTTCATTTTGAAAAGTCAAAATTTCTAAACTTAGAAATTTTTTTGTGTTGGAAATTTCATATTTTCTCACAACTTTGAGAAATTTTTTCACCATGATGCAAGATGATTCAAAGGAAACTTTCAACATGAAAGTTGTAGATCTCAATTAGATATAAAACATTGTAGAGCACAACTTCTCCTAGAAATGTATGGATTTCAAGTTATGATTTTGTGAATACATGTTCATGAAACTTGGAAACTTAGAGAAATTTTGCCCTAGTTTAGGTAGGATTTTGACCTAACTTCATGGAAATTTTTCACATAGTTCCAAGGGGAATTTTTAAAAGTGACCAACATAGAGTTTATAGATTATGTCACAAGCTTTCAAAAATGTCCAAGAACTCATTGAGATCATGTTTGAGCAAAGAGAATCGAAGAGATGAAGTTAGGGTTTCATTCTTGATTTACAAGCCAATTCCATGATGAACAAGAATTCAAATCCAAGCCTAGGCTGAATAATCTTTGCTTTGCAGGCCTCAAAATTGTTTGGAACTTCATAATTAAATGTTTGCACAACTGTTAGAAGCTTTAATCCGAGCATTCAATGCATTGCCCATGCTTAATACCATTTTAGGAAGAAACGCAACATTGCCATTTTGGAAAAGTGGCTTTTATGCACAAAGTCAATTCTTGAACTTTGCACTTGTTTTATTCTGATCATACACAATCTAAAAGCCATGAGAAACTTGTCAAAAGCCTCTAACAACTCAGGCCATGCTTGTACTTTGTCTTGAAACTATATTTCCACTTTTCTTGAAAATCAAATAACATAGCCATAAGTTTATATCTTGTGTTTCTGAATTTCTCGAGTGCTAAAATCTTTTCCATACATATGCGCAAGTTGTTTGCAAGCTAACACACGAATACACAAGCTCTAAAACTCCCCCAAAGTCAGATTGGCACAACAGATCTCCATTGTTGCATATTCTGGCCAGAAATCCCAAAATCAAAAACTACTCGTGCGTTTCTTGGCCTTTTGCTTCCAAAAGCTTCCAAACATCATACATAAGCCATCCCTGTCCCTGTTACACGACTATAACACCATCTTCACCCAATTCCAAGTTTAAAAACAGAGCATCACAGTTGGACTTATCCAGACCATTCCATCCACCTCCAGTTCAAGCCAGCCAATGCATTAGCTTCCTAGAGGCCCAAGGAAGCTAACCTGATCATCACCATCACTTGAAACAAGCCCAAACTCATTTCATGATTTCAGTTTTTGAGGTATTTTTGTTGAACTTCTATCTCATTATTTATGCATTGTTAGGCTTGCATTTGTGAAGATAGAATGTAGGTATCATTGCCCTGGAACTATACATGTCCATAGATTTCATTTATGTTGCTTAAGCATGGAGAATTTTGAGTTTGAACTTGCTGGAACGTTTAGGTCAGAATTTGGTACTTTCATAAATTCATTCTTATCTTTGAATGTTAGCTTAAATTAGTTACATGGATGGATTCGTGGTGGAAAAATGTACAAGTTTCATGTTTACATTTTTGAAAATGGTTGAGGAATGAGTAAGTTTGAAATCCTTTGGCTGGAGGTTGAAGATGAGGTACAGTCAGAGAAAATTTTGTGTTATGTATTTATTATTGTGTACAAGTTAACGGATGTATCACCACCCGAGTGGTTAAAGCGCGCGTCTGTAACCAGAGGGACCTGGGTTCGAGCCTCAGTGGTACCCTTTTGCTTGTTTTTTTTCCATATTTTTTCTCCTTCTTTTGTTTCTTTGTAGCGTTGGGCCTCCAACTTGGGCCTGGTTATCTTTTTCCTTTTACTAACTCTTGACTATGTTCAGCACCCCCTGGCCCATTTATTTCTTTATTTCATTTTCATTTTCATTTTAGTTTATTTTACTTTCATATTTTCTTGTTATTATTTTTATTAATAATATTATATTTTTATTATTATTAGAAAATCCAAAAATATTTATTTTATTATTTTTTACACTCATTTTTTTTTTATTTTATAAAAAACTAAAAAAGAACAAAAACATTTTCTTTTAACAAATTAATTTTTTTTTATGAATTAATATTTATGCTTAGGATTAATTACTAAATTATTTTCTTTTCTTAATTAAAATTAATTTAGAACTTAGGTTTATTTTAAATAATTAATTTTTCTATTATTTTTATTATTTAAAACTTTTTCATGAAAAACCCTAAAAAATCATTTTTAACTTATTATTCTTTGTTAATTAATTTAGGTTTTAGTTTTAGCTAATTTTAATTAACCATTTTCTTAATTAGGTCAAGATTAAAACCCTTCAAAGATAAGGCTTCTTACCAAATTAATGGTAAGATAGCAATATTAAAGGAAAGGAGGAAATGAACTAAGACTTTTGAGTAGGTAGATTGTTCCTAGTTGCTTGCTCATTTTCAAATCAAAACATCCTTGCCATTTTCAAAACAAACACCAACACTTTCAAAACATCTTTCAAACTTGAAACATTTTCAAAAGATCAACACTTTGTATATGTTCTTACAAACGAGAACTATTACAAAGTTTGCCTAAACGATGGCGCCTTTTTAAAATACTTTCAAAAAACCACTCAAAGCACATTTTCAAACAAAAGCAAGTGATGTAGCAAGCAACTAAGAGTCCATAGGTAACTATAGATGAAAAGGGTGTGTTGTACCCCAATTTTTGCCCCTAAGATTCCTCTATCATATCATATCAACTCGATCATAACAAGATCACATTATGGTTGGTTCTTCCTCTTTTTCTATCTCCTATCTTTAAGTTTGCTCTTGAGGAATCTACAAACACCTTAGTTGTGTATTTTGTATATGTTTTGTTGACTAACTTCTAATCAAAATACAAAAAAATATTTGTCTTTGTTTTGTAGGTACCAAGTCGAAGCATCTGACAAATAAGGATTTATGGTATTATTTTCCTAAAATCTCTATTTGCAAAGGAAAAATTAACAAAACTTCATTTTTTTCACTGATGCAATCGATTGCTCTTAGAGTGCAATCGATTGCACATAGTGCATTTTGCGTCATTTTTGAAAAAATACACTGTGCAAATCGATTTGCACTATAGTGCAATCGATTGCACAACGTGAAAATTTGAAAAAAATCAGCAATTTTAAACTTATCAAATTTTGGCTCCAATTTTTCTTCATTTTTGAAAGATATACCATTAATTCAAATTTTAGTGCAAATCTTTCATTTTTAAGAAGAATTATCATTAATTCAAATTTTGGCTATAATATTTGAAAGAATTATCATTAATTCAAATTTTGGATCCAAGAATCAATTACCAAATTACCACTAATCCCAATCCTAAAACTCTATAAATAGAGCCATCATTTCATTCAAATTTCAAGCTTTTGATAGCCAAATCCACCTTGCTAAAAAATCTCTCAATTCTCTCCATCTACCAAATTCACTCAAAGCTCCATTTTCAAAAAGTTAGTAGCTTTGCATTGAAGTTTACTAATCTTTGAGCTAAACCTTCATCCAAACACTTTTTCTTTATCAATTCTCTACATCTAAGTTTGGGCAATTGATTCTTGTGGTTGAATTGAAGCAAATTCTTGAAGTTGTTTTGATAATTCTTTAGATCTACCTTTGGTAAGTTGGATAATTCATCTTTCACAATGTGATCTCTTGTTGATCTTTGGGTTTGATTCATTGAGCATTATTTTGTGATTCCATTGGTGTTATTTTCTCATAATTTGATGGAATTTTCGTGCTCAATTGGATCCATGATCATAAGGTATTTGATAGAAAATTTGAACAAGAATTTGGCCTTTTAAAATGTTGTTTTGCTGTCTGTAACAGTGTGCAATCAATTGCAGTAACAGTGCAATCGATTGCACAGAAGCAATTTCGCGCAAATTTTTGAAAATTGTACTGTGTAAATCGATTTACACTTTAGTGTAGTCGATTTACACAGAAACATAATGCATTTTTTGCCTTGTTTTGGGGCTGTTTTGATCCATAAATATTTTTCTACTCACTCCTTTTGATTGTTGGTTTAGATTGCAATTTTAAATGTCCAATTTCTCTTTAAACTCAATGGACTTTGTGATGTAGATGAAGTTGGATAAATGTTCATCAATTCAAATCTACCTAAGGGTGAATTATTTAATTCATTTTTGGTGCTTTGTATTAATGATATGTTTAGTGCTTTAATCCATCTAGAGGAGTGGTTAAATTTAAAGTTGAAAGAATTTTGAGGTGGTAATCCAAATTAGCTTATCATTCTACTCCCTCTTAATCTTATCCCTTTATTTTTTAATTGTGCTACATGTTAAGGGATTATGATCTCTATATCATTTATCCAAACATGAAGTACATAGATTGTTATTAACCGACCTCAAAATAGGTGCGATTTCTACATAAGTCCACTTACGATTGCTTAACATAACGCTAAATTTTGTCCCGATTCGAATAAATGATCATTCATGGCCCAAACTTATGTTTGCAATCCCAAGTATATTAATTTGATCTCTTTGATCCAATAACCTCGAGATTCATTATGTGGAAGCTTTGGTTCTACCAATCCTCTAATGGATCTACATCACTTTTGGTCAACGCGGATCACTTAAACATCGTTGATTATTAAATGTTACTTTTGAGGATTCTAAAATGGATGATATACTTGACAAAAAGCAAATGTAACTTGTTGTGTGGAGGATTTGGTTCTACCAATCCTCTAATGAGTTCCAAATGCAAGTTTCAAGATGGTCATCCAACTAACCACTAATTTCTAACAATTGACTTTACTTTATGCTTTTATTTTTATGCTTTATGTACCATTTACTTTTAGCATTTTACATTTCATGCTACTTTCATATTTGCTCACTTGAGCATTTACTTTTATGTCATTTTTATTTTGCTCACTTGAGCTTTTCTTTTCCTTTTAAAGACACTTAATAATCAACATAAACCCTAAAAAATCTTTAATGGTACTTGGACTATTTGGCTACTATCCTTGGTGTTATGGAGTATTGGATTTCTTGGACTTAGGATTAGAGACCTTGGCCTATGTTAGAGACCTTGTGACATTAATTCATATTTTGTCTGGAGTTCTTGAGGTTTACCTCAAGACATTGGGTTGTTTGTTTGTTTTGTGTGCAGGTTATTGTGATTACATACTTTGTTTGTAATCTGGAATTCACCCGTATACAACCGTTACTCAGCCCAATTTTTGCGAAGACTTAATACACTTGAAGTTTGGTTCCCTCAAGAGGTCTAGTATCTTTGCTTGCTTGATTTCAATCCGAAGAATGGGAATTATATATTGAATCATCATGTCAAGTATTGGCTTCTTGTTGGTTAGATGGTTCTTATCCCTAGCTTTTACCTTATGCTTTAGGATAGTCTCTTCATCTCCTCCCATCTTCTTTAATTTCAAAAATCTTCTCCCTCCTTTCGAAAACTCTTCTTGTTTTGAAACTTGAACCATTTTCATAATAAACTTGGACTTAGGTCCATGCATTTTCAAAATATTTTCATGAATAAATTTCAATCAACTTAATAATACTTTGACATTTTTGTGAGAAGACTAAAAGTCAATCAATCTCATTTCAAACCATTTTTCCACTTTGGCTTTTTACTTAAAAAAAATCTTTCTCAAAAGATTAGACTCTTGTCAATCCTTGTAGTGATGCAAACAACTATACTTCTACAATATGTAGTGAAGAGAGATATTTTCCACTTTGGTGTTGAGTGAGGCATTGTTGATTTTAAAATCCAAGCCATATCCTCCACTTTGAGATGATGTAAATTCTTCTTTCTCATGATTGTGGGTAGTAAGTATGTTTTCCACACGGACAATGACGATGATGTCTTATCTCATAAAATTAACCAACACACTTGTGTTTTAAATTTTTAAAAGAGGAACTGCGTGTACCCTGATCCCCTATTGCACGAAAGGTGGTATGTAGGCACTAAAGGTTCGCAACCGCGGCGGGTGCAAAAATCATAAAAAATATATTTCTTTTTCTCACCTCCACCATTTATTTTACATACAACATTTTATAGCCAAAGTATACAAATTTTACAAAGAGGTTTCTGCAGAGTACCATAGATGTTTAGGGTGTTAATACCTTCCCTTTGCATAACCAACCCCCTTACCTTGAATCTTTCCCCCCTCTTTTTGGGTTATTCGCTCTTTTCCCATTCCTTTGGAAACAATAAAGCGCGGTGGCAATTTTTATTTTGATTTGTATAAAGTCTAGTCAATCCAAGTCTTGAACGTTTCTACCGCTACAGAAAAATGGCGAATTCACTGGGGAAAGATTGACCTCTTGCTGGTCCATCCCTAAGTGGGTTAAACCTATCTTTGTTTATATCTGTATATGTGCTATTGTTGTTTATGTGTTATATGTTATATATATGTTTGTCTGGATTTTCCTAGTTTTCAGGGTGCTTGGTGATTACTCATAAGTCCTATACCCGAACTTGGGTAAACTTCAAGATAGGACGGGTAGTATAGTCATGTTAACTTTGAGGGAGTAATCCCAAAAAAGGAGGCATGAGATCCCCCACTCAGTGGATGCCCCTTTGACTGTAGTGTCGTTTACCGAGTAATCAGGAAGACGTACTGCTTTCGACCTGAGATCCTGTTAAAACAGAGGACCGTAGAATACCAAACCCATATTGGCCTTTTAGGTGTAGTGCGGAAGCTACGGCGGAGTAATCCAGAAATAGTTAACACGCGATACTATGCTCGGACGAGTTTTTTTTGAGAATATTACTAATTACTGAGTTAATCGGGAAGTTGGTAATATCTGAAGGAACGATGTAGACTCTGGGAACCTCTAGAACCTTGTTCGGCAGGTGATAACTTTTAGACCAACACCCTATGGGTAGTACCTTTGACCTCATGCTCATGACGTTGAACCTATGAACCCTATATGTGTGATCTTGTGTGTGATTGTTGCATTATGCATCCATGCACTCATAAGCACCTTTTGAAGAAACTGTATTTCAAGGGATTTAAAGGTTGACTATTTGTGAATATCTCAGGTACTTTTAACCATGGATTCTGGAAAGAGAAAGACCAAGAAGTACAGTTTCAAGGATCCCAAGATAGATGAGTTGATCAGTCTAATTCCCGAGATCGAGTGTTCTGCAGACTTTCAGAAGAAGTATGGATCCATTATTCCTCTCATGAAGTGGAAGATGAAGGAGGGTATTCTCTCGACCTTGGTCCAGTTCTATGATCCGATGTATCATTGCTTTACTTTTCCCGACTATCAGTTGATGCCTACACTGGAGGAGTATTCTTATCTATTGGATTTACCTGTTACTGACTGTGTTCCTTTTAATCGTTTGGAGGATGAGCCAAAACCACATGAGATTGCTGCTTTGATTCATCTGGGGAAGTCTGAGGTGGAAGCCCATATGACTACTAAAGGAGGGATTAGAGGATTACCAGCTCAGTTCTTATTGGAGAAAGCTCGTTACTTTGCCAGGATGAAGAGTAAAATTGCTTTTGAGGCCATCTTTGCTCTACTTGCTTATGGGTTGTTCTTATTTCCTATGTAAGTACGAAGTGCGCCTAAGAAGGGGGGGGGGGGGGGGGGGGTGAATTAGGTACTTTAAAAAATTCTGGTTTTAGTGATGATGGATATTATTTTTCTGGATTATGGTGAGTTTATGAAAGAGTAAAGTGCAGAAAAATAAAGAGACACAAGCGATATATCCTGGTTCCCCTTATAGTCCGAGAGTACTCCAGTCCCCTTTCAACATGAAAGATATTTCCTTATTGTGGCAAACTTAAACAAGAACTACCAAAAAGACAAGAACAATCCTCTTGGACCAAGAACAATCCTCTTGGATTTTTACTATGTCAACAATGAGAACAATCCTCTCAAAGTGACTTCACTTGTATCCAAAAAACCTGGAAAGACAAGATTTTATAAAACCACTTAAACTGATTTCCAACAATCCTGAAAAATAAGTAAGTATCTATCAATATTTGATTTTGAGTGAGTTGAGTAGTAATGATCACTTAGAGTGATTTAATCAAAGAATGATCTTCTCTTCCAATTATAATATTATACAATGAATCAAGATATATAATTCTCAAAGTTTTATTGTTAACAATATGTGAAAGTGTGCAGAAAACTTATGTATGAAAGTGAAGAAAAGCTTGAGTTTGTATTTTGAAAATTCAGAAAATATATTTTGAAGAGGTGTAGAAAATGATTTTGAAAAAGAGTACTTATATGTTCATAGCACCTTTTTGAAACATCATAAAGTTCTGTAAATGAATCATGAACAATTTCCAAGATTGATTGAAAGGTTTCCATGAAAAGGTATTATGAACAGGTATGTGCAAAGTTGCTGTTTTTCAAAATCGTGCAGCATGCAGTCGATTGCACCCTTTGTGTAAATCGATTGCACGGGGTTTCAACGGCTAGATTTTCAAAAGTTTTGAGTGTTCAATCGATTGCACAAGAGTTTAAATCGATTGCATGTGAAGTCAATAGCAAAAATTGATTGAGTGCAATCGATTGCACAAGCAATGCAAATCAATTGCACTGCGAAACAGTAGAAAACATTTTGAAAATTTTTAAGCATGCAATCGATTGCACTTATATGCAAATCGATTGCACTGAGAAACAGTAGCAAAAGATTTGAAAAATTGAAGTATGCAATCGATTGCACTAATATGCAAATCGATTGCAATCAAGTGAAAAATGAATTTTAACTTAGAAAAACTTGAGTAAGGATTTATAAAACATTTCTTTTTCACCATTGAGCATCTATGTCTTAAGTTCAAAGTAAGTATTATCATTATACGTTGAAATTTGCTAAGAGCTTGAACAGAAGACTTTTATCCATAGATGCTTTTAGCTTGATCAAAAATCTTTGCCTTCTTTGTCAATTATGGTTTGCCTTCATCAAAACAAAAGTTCATTTGAGAAGCTTGATTTTACATCCTAATGTGGACAAGTTTGTTGATATTAATGCTATCAGGATCTTCATGATTGGAAACCCAGTTCCTACATTATTGGGTGATGCTTATTACTCTATTCATCTTCAGAATTCTTATCATGGGGGAATGATTATCTGTTGCACGCCTCTGTTGTACCGGTGGTTTATCTCTCATATGCCTCAGTCTGATGCTTTTTGGGATATCAAGAAGGAACCCCGTTGGGCTCCTAAGATTATGGCACTTACTCACTCGGATATTGATTGGTATCATCGATCTTACCAGGATATAGAGATTATTGACAGTTGTGGTAGTTTCCCCAATGTACCTCTTCTTGGTACATGGGAGGAATTAACTATAACCCTGTTCTTGCACGACGACAACTTGGTTATCCGATGAGGGATAAACCAAATAGTATTCATTTGAGTAGTTTCTTTCTGAAGGAAAGGGAAGACCATAGGGAAGCTAGGGAGCAGATTGTGAAGGCCTGACATCACATTCATAAGAAAGGTAGGAAGGATTTGGGACCTAGGGGTGTTGTTTCTTTGTAGCCATATCTTCAGTGGATCCAATTGAGAGCCATTCAGTTAAAGATGCCGTATACCCGGGAGACACCCATGCCTGATCTATTTGTGAAGACCACTCTTCCCTTATTAGATGATTTAGAAGAGCTGCAACTTGCTTTGGTTAGGATGCAACAGGAAAGGGATGCTTGGAAGAACAAGTTCCAAACTTTAGAGAGTTCTTACAGAGTAGACTTGAAGGAGAAAGACGACTTGATCGAGATCATTGAGAGTCGGGCAGTAGAGTCTATGGAGAGGAAAGGGGATTTATTTTCTCCTAAGCCTCAATTAGGTGCTGATTACTTACTTCCTGATTCAGATGATTGGAATGAGGTTGCCATCAGACACGTGGAAGAAAACTAGAGGTTGAAGGCTCAGATTGCCAGGCTCACGGGGAAGCGCCATCGTACAGATTGATCTCCATCAGTTCTTTTTCTCAGGATTTTAGATTTTATTTTCATCTTGTACTTGGGATCATTGAAACTTGTAATCCATTTTAGAGTTATTATAGATTTTTTTCCAATATTTCAAAAGCGCTATTACTTTGATGATTGCAATATGTCTATAAACTTTAAATCCCTTGAAATATTAAATAACAGAGTAAAAATAATCATATGCATTGCATACCATGCATCATATTGCACATATTTATTGCATTTATTATGCATATCCAGGTGTCTTACCAAGCTTCTTTACTTCATTCAACAAGCTGACTCATCACTACAATACTCAGGCTAATTTCAGAAAGAAGATGGACAACTTAGAACAAGAGAATCGCGAGCTGCACGAAGAAGTTTCTTCTTTGAAGGCCGGCATGGCTAATTTGAATACTCTGATGGAAGCTCTGGTGGCTGCTCAGAATCAGCCACCGAGTGTTCAACCTCAACCAACAAGGGAAACTACTGAAGTTCCGACTGTTCCCGTATCTGCCACTCCTGCTATTGTTCAGAATCACATGCCTCAAGGATATCCATGGCGAATTCCATAGAATTTCGCACCTGAAGGTTTCAATCTTGGTCCTCAAGATACTCCAGTGGTTCAGACTATTGTTACTCCAACACCTCCTATAGTGCATGTTGTTCCTGCTGCACCTCCTTCGGTGAATATGGTTCCGTTTGTTAACGATGATGTGTGTCGTCCTTTCCCTCCACCGAGTGAAGACTTGGGTCTTTATGACATAATGGATGACTTTCAAGAGCAGTTTGACAAGATGCAGAGGGAGATGAAGGCCCTCAAGGGAAAAGAGCTATTTGGGCAGAATGTGAATGAGCTATGCTTGGTCCCAAATGTTAAGATACCTGCTAAGTTTAAGGTCCCGGAATTTGAGAACTATAAGAGCAACACTTGCCCTCGTGCTCACCTAGTGATGCACGTGAGAAGAATGTCTACCCATACCGATGATCAACGTCTGCTGATTCACTTTTTTCAGGATAGTTTGAATGGTGCTGCGTTGAAGTGGTATATGAGTTTGGACAGCGCCAACATCCATAATTTTAATGATTTGGGAGAAGCATTCATCAAACAATACAAGTACAACATGGACATGGCGCCTGACTGTGATCAACTTAGGGCCATAGTTCAGAAAGACAGGGAATCATTCAAAGAATATACGCAGATATGGCGTGAGGTAGCCGCCCAAGTGATTCCTCCCATGGAAGAGAAGAAGATGACTAAGATTTTCTTGAAGACGCTAGGTGCTTTCTACTACGAGAGGATGGTAGCAAGCGCTCCAAGTGACTTTACTGAAATGGTAGGAATGGGTATCCTCTTAGAAGAGGTTGTGAGAGAGGGTCGTTTAACGAAGGGTGAAAGTTCTGGAGGTGTAAAGCAGCCATCGTATGGGTTTACCAAGAAGAAAGAGGGAGATGCAAATGCTGTTATACAAGAGAGGAGGGTAAACACTCCTAGAAGGAATTATCAGCGTCATCAGCAAGTCGCCTCAGTTACTCCTGTTATGAATGCCGCTCCAACTACCGTTGCTTATCAGAGACCATCCCAGCAGGGGAATCAAGGGTATAATCAGAGAAGGGAGAGTTATGACCCTATTCCCATGAGCTATACAGAGCTATTACCAGCATTGATTCAGAAGAAGTTGGTCCAGATACGACCACATCCCACCGTACCATCACCATTGCCTTGGTATTACAAGGCAGACCAAACATGTGCTTTTCATCAAGGAGCACTAGGGCATAATGTTGATAATTGTTATCCTTTGAAGACTGAGGTACAAAAATTGGTAAAGTCTGGTGTTCTATCTTTCAAGGATGTGGGACCTAATGTGAAAGATAATCCTCTACCCAAGCATGGGGGAGTAAATGCTGTAAATATGGTGGCCGGTTATCCAGGCGACTTCTAGATTTTTGATATTAATCTGGTTAGAGGAGATTTGGTGAAGATGCACGCAGACCTATGTGAATTTAGCTACTATACGCATGACCATTCTGGTTGTGCTATTTGCAGTACAAACATTCAAGGTTGTGACAAGATAAAGGCTGATTTGCAGGAGATGATGGATGAGGGCCTCATCCACATAATCAGGCCTAGGGCAGAATATGAAGAGGAAGTGAATATGGTTTCTGGATGTCCTCGTGAATTCAAAATTTTTGATGTGGAGCATTTGAATGAGGACCTCGCACATTTGCATGCTACCTTCTGCCACACGACTGGTCAGGTAGAGCACCAATATGGATCTTGCCTAGTTTGCTGTCGAGATCCCCGAGGAAGTTCAATCGTGAAGGAGTGTGTTCAGTTGCTGTTAGAAAATGGAACTATCAATATCACGGGTCAGAGGGATGATTATCATGAGGTTGATATGGTTGAAGTTGGTTTAATGAAAGAAGAGTCAGATGAAGAGTATGCTTCCGCGGATGAGTATTTTTCTTCAGATGAAGATTTATTCTCCAGAAATGACTTATTGATGACTGGTTATGTTGAAGAAGGGGTAAACGTCATTGTGCCTTGTTTTGGTGCACCCGCCCATCTTGAAGTTGAATATTATAGCAAGCTAGTTGTTACCCCATTGGTGATTAGTTTGCCGGGGCTCGTTCCCTACAAGTCAGATAAGGCTGTGCCTTACAAATACAATGCTACAATCTTGGAAGACGGGGTGTAAATTCCCATCCAACCAATGTCCGATGTTGGGAATATAGCTGAAAATAGCAAGGTGACCCATAGCGGTCATGTGTTTGTGCCGGTTGTTCGGAGAGATTATGACGTGTGTTCCTTTTTGTTTAAAACAAATTTGAATTTTTGAATCCTTGAATGCATTACATGAATACATATCATTCATTATATGCATAAACAGGTCTTCACACCAAGTTTCCTCATCTCTCTGTTGTTTATTTCAGCAAGATGGATATAGAGCAGACGGTCAAAGACTTACAAGCGCAGAATTCACAGTTTCAACAGCTACTTCTGACCTTGGCTAAGGGGCAGGAGGAGCTCAAGACTCTACTGGAAAAGGAAAAGGAGAAAAAGAAGAAAAAGAGGGCTGATGTGGATACCATGGGCAGAATATTTGAAGGTCAAGCTAGAAGGGTCCTGGATTTCCCCTCAACATTTGATGAAGGGGTGAGAAAGGGTAAAGAGACTGCAGTGCCATTGGACTCTGAGGAAGAAGAAGAAGAAGAGGATGAAGACTATTCTGAACAGCAGTATCCTCTTACAGATGACAAATACAAGAACTTGGAAGAACGTCTGGCAGCTATGGAAGTGCAGAGAGTGTCTGGGCTGGACTTTGAAGAGTTAGGGCTGGTTTATGGAATTGTAATTCCCCCCAAGTTTAAGGTGCCTCTTTTTGCTAAATACGATGGGTTGTCTTGTCCCAAGATGCACCTACGGTCTTATGTCAGGAAAATTCAACCACATTCTTTTGACAAAGACTTGTGGGTTCATTTCTTCCTGGACAATCTTTCGGGAACACAGTTGGATTGGTTTTACCAGTTAGAGAGGTCTGATGTGCATAATTGGGAGGATTTGGCGGCCACCTTCTACAAACAGTATCAATATAATGCGGACTTAGCACCAACCCGTACTCAATTACAGAGTATGGGCATGGTATCAAATGAAGGTTTCAAAGAGTATGCCCAGAAATGGAGAGACTTGGCGGGACGAGTACAACCACCTCTATCTGAGAGGGAGCTAGTTGATATGTTCTTGGGGACTCTGTCAGGTCCTTTCTTCAATCACCTGATTGGAAGTTCGTCTTCGGGGTTCACTGAGTTGATTCTAACTGGTGAGAGAGTTGAAGCCGGCATAAAGAGCGGGAAAATTCAAAAGGATGCATCTGCTTCCGCTGCCATCAAAAAGACTTTTCCAGCAAAGAAAGAAGTATCAAATGTTTACTCCCAAAGAGGTCAAGAAAGAGTTGAGCATCGTCCAGCGATGGGGGTCGTAATGATTCAGAAGTCTGTAGCTGATCAGCCTAGAAACAATCAACCCAGAACCAACCAAGCAAGAGTGGAAAGGCCTGCACGACAATTCACCCGGATAAACATGACTCCCGCTCAGGTTCTACCCCATCTCTTGAAGTTGAACCTTGCAAGTTTGAAAGAGGCCCCAAAGAATTTGAATACATCTTCTCCTTACTACCATTCAAATGCCAAGTGTGCTTATCATTCAGACAGCCTGGGGCACGACACCAACAATTGTTGGGCCCTCAAGAATAAGATTCAGGATTTGATAGATGCTAAAGATGTTGAATTCGACGCCTCTGAAAAGCCGAATGTGATCTCTGATCCAATGCCAAAGCATTGCCACAATGCCCATGTTGTTGAAGAGGATCTTTTTTTTATTATTGTTGATGATTTGATGACTCTGCTACCGATGATCAAGTTAAATTTGTTGAAGGCTGGGATTTTCCCAGGTTGTGAAGAAGATTGCTGCCTTTGTTCATCCTTACCAACCGACTGTCCATTGTTGAAGTTAGGCATCCAACGCCTAATGGATAACCAAGAAATCCTTTTTGAAAAGACTCCTGTTACACCGACTCCTGTCAATGATGTTTCAATAATTACCATATCCGCCAATCTTTCCAAGGTCTCCAAATGTTAAGATTACATCAGCTCCGAAGACTGTACCTTTAAAGATAACCATGTCGGGGCCCGTCCCGTACAAGTCCGACAAATCAATACCGTGGAACTATGGTGGAGAAATCTACTATCACGATATTAAACAAATTAAATCAACTGAAGAGAGTTCTGATGAAGAGACTTACGACATTGGAAACATTGCCGGAACAAGTAAAATCACCTGCAGTGGAAGAATTTTCTCTTTGGAGATTGCCCCTCCAAAGGCAATCTTCGGACCCTCAGCTGCTCCTAAGGTTACCCCTGTATCGGTAAACATATTTGCGAGAACTCCAATTATTGAAGAAGTTGTGACTCCTGTGGTCATCCCTGAGACCTCTCAAAAAGAAATGGAAGAGATTTTGAAAATAATCAAGAAAAGCGATTATGATGTTGTGGAACAACTGGGGAAAACCCCCTCAAAGATCTCTATGTTGGCCTTACTGCTTTGTTCGGAAGCTCATGCCAAAGCTCTGATCAGATTCTTGAAGACGGCCCACGTACCACAGGAAACCTCCGCGGATCAGTTCCAGGAATGTGTAGCTAGCCTAACAGCTGACAATGGTCTAGGATTCTCCGATGCTGATTTAATCTCGAAAGGGAGAAAACATAATGACGCTTTGCATGTCTCGGTGGAATGCAGGGGGACTACTCTAGCACACGTACTGGTAGACACTGGTTCTTCGCTGAACGTCTTGCCAAAGAAAGCTTTGGATAGGTTGGATTGTGAAGGCCTAACCTTGAAGCCCAACAACATCATTGTCAGAGCCTTTGGTGGTTCTAAAAGGATGGTCCACGTGGAGGTGGACATCCTGATTAAAGTGGGAACTGAAACCTTCAACTCCACATTTTATGTGATGGAAATCCGTCCTTCCTATTCTTGTTTGTTGGGAAGACCCTGGATTCACCATGCTGGAGCCATCACTTCTACTGTACATCAAAAGCTCAAGTACCATGTCCAGGGGAAAATTGTAACTGTTCACGGTGAATAGGAATACATGATAAGCCATCTAAATTCTTTCCGCTATGTGGAATTGGATGGTGAATTCATCGAAACCCCTTTTCAGCATTTTGAAGATGTAGCTCAGGAGATTGTGGCGACCAAGACAGTGTCTTCTGTACCCATGATTACCAGACCTTCGCCTCGGATGTCATCCCTCAAAGATGCAAAGGCTGTGATTGAACCAGGAGGAAGCACAATCTGGGGGCAGCTTCCCGACTTTCCTTTCAAATCTGATAAATGCAGCTTGGGAGTCACTTCTTCTGTTTAAAAGGCTGTACGTTGCACCCGTGCTGGAGGGCCACCAGTGAAGATCACCCATCATGGAGTCAATGCTTTGGAGGATAATAAAGAGGAGAGCAACTTGGAAGACTGGATTTTCCCTACTGTTGACGGAGGACTGTGAAATTGGGAGGCAAAAGACTTTGTTCCCATTACTTTCATAAATCAGTAATTTATCTTTCAAACATTTCTGTTGGTTTATAATAATTCTTAAACAATTCGTACACTTTTAGCCTTGTGCCTTACCCGAGGCACATAGGTCCATTTGTAAGGGTTTGATTTTTTCATCTTCATATGCCATTTTAATGAATCATGGACGTTTTCACATATAAACTTTTGTGTTCATTATCTTTCTTTTTGCATTTTATTTGTTTAAAGATGGCTATCCCTTACACACACCCACACTCACAAATGCAGGTACCCTTCCATTCCAGATTCCATGGGTAACAATTTTGCTATGACCTTCAGTGACTCTGAAGATATGGTCTACCACGCCGAATACGAAGGTGAGGAAGATTGTGAGGTGCCAGGAGAATTGGCTAGACTGCTACAACAGAAAGAAAGGGCTATTCTACCTCATGAGGAGCTGTTAGAGACAATCAACTTGGGAACTGAGGAAGACAGAAAAGAAGTCAGAGTGGGTGCCAACCTAGAGCCAAGTGTCAAAGAGCGCTTAATTCAGCTGTTGAATGAATATGTTGAGATCTTCTCCTGGTCTTACGAAGACATGTCGGGACTCGATACAGATATTGTGGTACACCGTCTACCCACAAGAGAAAACTGTCCACCAGTTAAACAGAAAGTTTGCTGCATGAGGCCCTACATGTCTGAAAAGGTCAAAGCAGAAGTTATGAAGCAGTTCAATGCTGGATTTCTTAATGTTACTTCCTATCCACAATGGGTTGCTAACATTGTGCCCGTGCCTAAGAAGGATGACAAAGTGAGAATGTGCGTGGATTACAGAGATTTAAACAGGGCCATCCCTAAAGATAACTTTCCACTTCCGCATATTAACATCCTGGTTGACAATACAACTCAACACAAAGTATTCTCTTTCATGGACGGATTCTCAGGCTATAACCAGATCAAAATGGCCCCTGAGGACATGGAGAAAACTACTTTTGTTACACAGTGGGGTACGTTCTTCTACAAAGTGATGCCATTCGGACTGAAGAATGTCGGGGTAACCTATCAACGCGCCATGGTAATTTTGTTTCATGACATGATACATCATAAAATAGAGGTCTACGTAGATGACATGATAGCCCGATCACAAACTGAAGAAGAACACCTCGACCACTTGCAAAAGCTGTTTGTCAGGTTGAAGGAGTACAAGCTCAGACAAAATCCAAACAAGTTGACATTTGGAGTCCGGTCCGGTAAACTATTGGGTTTCATTGTCAGCAACAAAGGCATCGAGGTTGATCCTGCCAAAGTCAAAGCTATACAAGAAATCCCCGCTCCTAGCACTGAGAAGGAGGTCATAGGTTTCTTGGGACGCCTAAACTACATTGCAAGGTTCATTTCTCACCTAACATCTACCTGTGAGCCAATATTCAAGCTGTTGAAGAAAGATCAGGTGGTTAAATGGAATGATGCCTTTCAATTTGCTTTCGATAAAATCAAGGAGTATTTGCTAGAACCTCCTATCTTGATGCCTCCCATCGAAGGAAGACCGCTAATCATGTATCTGACTGTTTTGGATAACTCAATGGGGTGCGTACTGGGCCAACATGACGAGTCTGGCCGAAAAGAGCATGCCATTTATTACCTTATCAAAAAGTTTACCGACTGTGAGACCCGATACTCACTGCTCGAGAAAACTTGATGCGCTTTGGTATGGGCTGCTCGCCAGCTAAGGAAGTATATGTTGACTCATACCACTTTGCTGATATCTAAGATGGATCCGATAAAGTACATCTTTGAGAAACCTGCTTTGTCTGGAAGAATCGCTAGATGGCAGATGATCCTGACCGAATACGACATACAGTACATGACCCAAAAAGCTATAAAGGGAAGTGTGCTAGCTGACCATTTGGCCCATCAAGCTGTCGGAGATTACCAATCCATGAGGTTTGACTTCCCCGACGAGGATATCATGACATTGGACAACGTTAAAGATTTCAGACCATATGACAGACCTGAACAAGGATCCCGATAGACCCTGTACTTTGGTGGTGCCTCCAATGCACTTGGCAACGGTATCGACGCGGTACTCATCTCTCCAGAAGGTTGCCATACACCTTTCACTGCCAAACTCTGCTTCAGCTGCACTAACAACATGGCCGAGTATGAAGCTTGCATCTTTGGACTCAAGGCTGCCATTGACTTGGGAATCAAATCCTTGATTATGTTTGGGGACTCAGCTTTGGTCATCACTCAGATCAAAGGAGAGTGGGATACTAAACATCCAAACCTCATCCCTTAAAAATAACATGTCTTGACATTGTTACCACATTTCGAGCAGATTACCTTTGAGCACTTCCCGCGAGAAGAAAATCAGTTAGCAGATGCTCTAGCTACAATGTCATCCATGTTTAAACTTAACTGGGATAATGAGGCTCCCCAAATCACCATCGAGCGGAGGGACGAACCTTCACATTGTCACGAGATTAATACCGAAGAAGTAGTGGACCGACCGTGGTTTCACGAAGTCAAAAGGTATCTCGAGGCTCAAGAATACCCTGAAGGAGCTTCAGTCAACGACAAAAATTTCTTAAGGAGATTCTCTGCCAAGTTCTTCTTGAGCAATGGTATCCTATACAAGCACAATCATGATTGCATTCTGCTCAGCTGTGTGGACAAGATTGAAGCTGAACAGATCATGGTTGAACTGCACAATGGTACCTTTGGCACTCACTCTAGTGGACATACTGTGATACGGTGGGAGAACTGACTTGGGTTTTGCGTTTGTTTTCGCATTTGTTTCGGTTGAGCAAGAGTCGCCACCGACTTTTTATTTTATCCTAAGGAAAGGTTAAAAAGCACAGGAAAAACCTTTGAGATGTTTTCTTGGGTTCGGGGAGTAGATTATAGAAAGGGAAGGTATTAGCACCCTTTCTATCCATGGTTATCCATGGGCTCTTAGTTACTTGCTTAGATCACTTGCTTTGCTTTTTCAATTGTTTAAAATGGTGCTTTGTGTGTGATTTTGAAAATGTTTTGAAAAAGATGCCTTGTCTAGGCAACCTTTGTAACAATTCTTTACTCGAATGTTTTACAAAGGTGTTTGTCTTTTTGAAAAGATAATTCAAAGTTTTTGAAAGTTGTTATGTTGTGAGGTGTGTTTTTTAAAAGTAGCAAGGATGTTTTCTTTGCAAGTTTGATCAAGTAACTAAGAGCTATCTACCCTATTTTACTCAAAGATCTTTATCATGTTTTAATCCTTTTAACAATGTTGTTTAACCATTGTATTTGGTGAACAACCTTGTGTTTGGATGTTAACGGGACGGACGCGAGTCATCGTTTAGACCATAGAGGCAATAATGCCAAGTATCTTTGGCAATTTTCTCAAGGGACTTGATCATTTTAGGCAACTTGATAGTGTCATCGAGGGACTATGATCATTTGATTTATTTGTTTTGCCAAAGACACTTAACATGCAACTATGGCCCATTTTTAAGGCAACAAGTGGATGTAACCCTAGGGGTGCAAGTGTGTTTTTGTGTTTTGTTTTTCATGCATGTTTATCTTGGATTTAGGTCAAACTACTTGTTGATTTTATTTGCATACAAATCCTAAGTCTAAACATGGCATAATTGAAAGCTTTTAAATGCGGAAATTTAAATGCTAAGCTATTACAACAATGATTATGGGGAGGGGGGTACAAGCTTGAATTTGGGGGATATTTGACAAGAAATTAAATTCTAAGCTATTACATCCATATCGAATATACAAATATTTAATTGTACAATAATTAAGTAAATGCAATAAATATGCAAAATGTATTATGCACACAAATTATTTTTTATGTATGTGAAAGTATTTTTCATGTGAAATATAAACAAAAATAAAATAAAAAAAAGGTCAAATTTTGAATATTTTTGTTATTTAGGGCATAACCCAAGTTTTTTGAATAAATAGTATTTATTTATTAATTATATACAATATTTGTTAATTATATACAAAAAATAAGAAGTATATTGTAAAAAAGTATTTTTGATGTCAAATATTAATAAAAATAAAAATGTATTATTTTCATATTTTTATCCTAAGTATTCTAATAAAATATACAAGTATTTATATTATATATTAAATATACTAAATATATACAAAAATAAAATATTAATTATTTACAAAAAAAGTATATTTTAGAAAATGTTTTCAAAATGTAAACAAAAAAAATAATAACTGAAAAAATATTTATTTATATATTTTTTAGGGTTTTAAATAAAAAGTATATATATTTATTTACATGTATATACTAAATAAAACAAATAAATGCCAAATAAATGCAAAAAAGTGAGGAAAAATATTTTTAATATTTTTTATGTTTGAACAATAAATATTAAGTCAGAATAAAAAATAAATAGTCAAAAATGATAAATATTTCACATAATGGGCCCAGGGGGGTGTAAATTGGAAAAGGGAGTGCAAAGAGCAAGACTGACTCAGGCCCAGCCCAAGCCAGCTTTGTCTTCAACCTCCAGCAACCTGTTTGAAACAAAAACACGCGCTTTTTTGATCCAGCACCATCTCCTTATTCCTTGACTTTTACACAAAACTCATAACACCAATATTATAGAGCATCAATAGACAAATTCAGACATATAAAATACTTGACCTAACTCTAAGAAACCAGGGAGAATTTCTTCATCCCCAATTTCTGACCTAATTTTTCTTCAATGTTCATGGCTAAAATTCTCACAGCACGCATAATATAAATGAAAAGTAATCATATGTATGGCTTCAGGGCTATGAGTAGAGCATGTTTTATTCACAAACCTAAGCCTAACTCTTCCTAGAATGAGAGATAGAAGTCCATGGTTTACCTGTCTCAGCTTGATTCGAACAGAGCAATGTAGGTATCTTCAATGGAGTTTGAGCTTTGGTTGAGCTTTCCTGAAGTCCAAGGATGCTTCTCCTATGCTTGGCTTGCTTTGAAATTGCCTGTATCGTGCTATGGAAGTCCACCTGCACAGCTTGAAAGTAAAAATGGAAAACGTGGTTAGGGATGTTATAGCTTGAGTTCAAGGCTTGGGATAGTTTCAGTGGATGTTATGGAAGGTGTTTGAGAGGTTTTTAGCCAAAGTGCACGAGTGGATTGAGTTGTGGACCTCAATCTGCAGCAGGCACTCTGTTTTGCAGAAAAACTGTAATTTTGTGTATGAGGAGGGATGAGGGGTGGTTTAGTCGTGCTTTAGGCTTGTTGGGATCTATGGAAAATGTTTACAAGGTTTGTGTTTGGCTATGTTGACAGGAATCAAAGATGGAGAGTTTTTGCAAGCTTTCTTCTATAGTAAGCAAAGAAAGTGCAAGCTGTGATATAGGCATGTCCAATACTCCCAAGCATGCTGCATCATTTTCTCTTGATCAGTGGGATTTGTCTACCAAACTTTGCCTCAAAGATCTAGCCTGTACTTCAAAGTTCATGTATTGACATAAAGTAACACTTTATCAAAATGGCAATTTTGCTTTTTCCAATTAAGGGATAATTCTATGTGCAATGCCCAAAGGGAAGAAATAACACCTTAATACAATGGTTAGGCATTTAATTATTGAGTGTGAAGAGGTTTAGAGGCCTTCAAGCTATCACAAACCCTGCTGATTTGAAAATGCAAGTTGTTATGAGCAAGCTTTGGCCATGAACAAAAGTGAGTTTTGGCCAACTTTGCAAATTCGATTATCTCTAACCACAAGGGTGTTTGAGAAGTTCTTGGACAATTTGGAAAGCTTGGTATGTGTACTACAATCCATCTTTGTAATGCATCTTGAAACTCCAAGTGGAACCATGTGAAAAATGGCCAAGAAGTTGGACAAAAATCCTGCCTAGAATAGGGCAAAATTTCTCTAAGTTAAAAATGTTTTGCACCCTTGTTCCAAAAATCATAACTTGAGATACAAGCTTCTTTTGAGGAAACTTTGTGAATCAAAGTTGTATATTTTGAAATGTACTACAACTTTCATGTTTCAAGTTTTGTTTGGATCCATTTGCATCTTGGTGAAAAAATGGGACAAAGTTAGGAAAAAATAAGGAAGTTTCATAACTTAGAAAATTCTAAGTTATGAAATTTTCTCATTTTAAACCCTAATTTGCAATTTTGGATTTCTTGATGAACAAGTCTCATAATTTGACATGTCTTGATGAAAAATGAATCTTGGCACTTGATTTTGACCAAAAAGTCAAAGTTTGACTTTTCAGTATACAGTCAAATTTTGATCAGTTGACTGAAAAATTCATCTGTCAATCCTATGCATTTGAGATCTTTTGAACTTGTTGAATGTGTCAAGACAATTCCATTGAGTCTTTGAGTCCATATATGAGCTTGGTTTGCCATTGGTTAGGTCAAACAGTCAAAAATTGCCTTTGTGCAGTCAAAACCCTAAAAATGACCATTTTGCCCTTTTGGTGATCTGATCAAATTTCTTGTGGAATTGTGATCCAAACCTGATCAAATGGTTCATGTGAGTTTATTATGTTGATGTGGGTAAAAAATCATGAAGTTTGACTGTCCATTGGCCACAGTTGACTTTTTCCCCAATACAGCTGGTTTTTAGGTCAACTATCCAATTAACTGGGCAAAGATTTGAATCAAGGCTTGAAACTTGTTATGGATAAACTTGTGAGTCCAACATGAAGCATGAAAGTCACTTTGGGAATTTTAGGTCAAAACATCTCTGTGCAAACTCAAACCATAATTTGGGTCAACAGTGGAAGGAGGGGTCTTGAGCAGAGCAAACCCTAACTTGATCTTGAGTTCCAAGAGATCTTGTGATGAGAAAATGTTGATGAAAAGGGAGGGCAAATTTTGGGGTACAACAGTTTCCCCTGTTCAATCTTCTTGCACCTGAAGAGTTAGATTGGCAGGTTTGCCTTTCGCGACTCGAGGGTAAACGAAGATTGGACACTAGAGTGCCCAAAAAATTTGCACCCGTCCAAGCGTAGTTGAGGGAATGGGCTTAAAGATGCCATTTGGAGATGGGCTTAAAGATTCCATCTAGAGATGTGACATAATCCTTGTCGGGGGATGGGCTTAAAGATTCCATCTGGAATGTTTGTTGAACTGTATGTCGTTGATGAGTGAGTGAGTATCAGAAAGGTATCCATGTTTGGAATATCTCTGGACTGGGGGTATGAATAAGCAATAGATTGACATCCGTGTTTGGAGAATCCGTAAACTGTTTTCTTAGAGTTGAATAAGTAATAGATCAGCATCCATGTTGGGAAGCGTCCGTAAACTGTTTTCAAAAGTTGAATATGAACAAGCGATAGATCAGCCTCCATGCTGGGAAGCATCCGTAAACTGTTTTCAGAAGTCTTGAATCTGAACAAGCGATAGATCAACCTCCATGCCGGGAAGAGTCCGTAAACTGTTTTCAGAAGTTGCATCTGAACAAGCGATAGATCAACCTCCATGCTGGGAAGCTTCCGTAAACTGTTTTCAGAAGTCTTGAATCTGAATAAGCGATAGATCAGCCTCCATGCTGGGAAGCGTCCGTAAACTGTTTTCAGAAGTTGCATCTGAACAAGCAATAGATCAACCTCCATGCTGGGAAGCGTCCGTAAACTATTTTCAGAAGTCTTGAATCTGAACAAGCGATAGATCAGCCTCCATACTGGGAAGCGTCCGTAAACTGTTTTCAGAAGTTGAGCTTATTAATCTTATCCTGAAAAGGGTAAAATATTAGCTGAAACACAAAGTTATGTTGCATGAAATGTATGATGCAGTATATATGTTATATCAATGTTTATGATATGAATGTAATGAATGCGCATGTAAGCTGATGAGCTGTCTTGCTGAGGATATATGAATCCTGGATAGCCAGAGATAATAGAATCTTGACTGTTACCGGGGAAAGTGAATCCTTGACTGCTGCAGAGGATTGCAGGAATCTTTTGATCGTTGAAAATGAGAAGTCCTGGGACCACTGTTGGGGAATCAGGAGCTTGGGTTGTATGCCAATCTACTGGGGATTCCTATTTTGAGGAGATCTTCACTGGGGAATATCTGAATACTCTGAGGGATTGATAATGAGAGTCTTCATTCTGCTTGGGGGACAAGATCTTCGGTTGTTGAGGGATCTTAGGATCACTGCTGGGGTTTGAAAAATCCTTGGTGACTTGTGAGGAATGAGAATTCTGATGATCTCTACTGGGGAGTTCAGAACCTGGGAGACTCATGCTGGAGGAGTGAGATTGAGAATCTTCAATCTGATGGGATGTATCTCTGTGGGAGAATGTTCACTAATCTGGTTCCGCTGGGGATTGATAGTTGGAAGTTTTAGCTCCGCTGGGGATTAACAGCTTTGGCTCCACTGGGGGTCTTGAAACCTAACTCTGAGGGGAATTAAGTTCTGGAAGGCTCCTCTGGATGGGGAAATCAGCTTTGAGAAAACTTTTGTTCTACTGAGGATCCTGAAGTTTAACTCTGTTTGGGGAATTAAGTTCTGGATTTTAAATTTGTTGAGGAGTTTGGAGTTTAGTTCCGCTGGGGGTTTCCTCTGAAAGGGCATCAAGATATCTATCTGTACCTTCAACCTATCAGCCACCATCTTTCTTGATTTGTAAGAAAATGATTATGTTCAAATGCATATGCCTATTTAACAAAACATTGGACGTTTCTCAAATAAAACATAAGTGTAAAAAAGCAAAAGGAAGACAAAGCAAATTTCTGTATTTGGAAAAGTGTTTGTATTAGCTTTTTATGAGTATCTTTGTACCAAGGAGACATGCATCCTAGTAAGAGGATGTTGTCGTAAAAAATTGAAAATTTTATACAAAAGAAAGATGGCTATGTGTAACAATTCCATGGGATTCCCATTTTGTTATAGCCTTCACAACTCTGAATATCTTGTCCATTCAATGCTTCGTCCGCCGATGATTGGATTGACCAGAAGCTCGGAGCTTGTTGATGAAGCGATTGTTCCTTAAAGTGATCCGACGAGACATAATCATACGCTTTAATTCCCTAACTTTTGCCTGAATCGCCCTTTTGGGTTTTCGACCCACCGGGAAACCCTTTGTTGTACCCCAAAATTTGCCCTCCCATATTCTTCAAAGTTTGTCAAGAATCATCTTCAATTGGTTCAAGACTACCCAAGGGTTGCACAGTCCAAATGCCTCCTAAGCCAATCAAAAACTAGGGTTTTGGTTCTCTCAAGAAATTGGAGGTTTTCAATGGTTCAATCAAGTCCCATAGGCCTATATACATTTCCAAGCATCTACATGTCAAGTCTCAAGACTCACAGGGTCCAATTGCACAGTCAAAAGCCCTAGTTGCTCCACAATCAACTGCAGGGGAAAAATGGTCATTTGGCAGTCAAAAGTCAAATTTTTTGCTCAACATCTTATTTTGAAGCCACAATCATCATTTGATCAAGTCTTGATCATGATTCCACAAGCATGGCTCAAAAATCATCAAGATGCAAAAGTTTCTATTTTTGGACAGCTGAAAAGTCAACTGTAACTTGACCAAGGCATAACTTTTTCATGGTTCATCAGAAAAATCCCATCCAATTCTCATTTTGAAGGGAATGACATTTCCTACAACTCATCTTCACATTCCAAGTCCAAGAAATGCTCTCACAAAAAGTTATCAATTTCTACATTATAGGTCAATTTCAAAAGTCAACAAAAAGGCACTTTAAGTCAAAGACCATAACTTGAGATTGGTAAATCCAAATGACATGGGACCAAAGGCATTGGTTAGAGGAATTCAAGACCTTTCCAAAATGTCCAAGAACATGTTCATAGGATCAAAATTGAGCAAGATATGCATTGGAGAAGTTGGGAAATTTTTGGGAATTTACAAAAGTCAACTTTGCCTAAAACACCTTGTTTTTGCTAATGGGCCTCAAATTCCTTCTTGAATCTTTACCCAAAGCATATGCACGACCCATCAAGCCTATTTGAGTTTATTTTCTTATTTTTGTTAATTATTTGGATTTTTAATTGATTATTAATTCATTTAATTGATTTAATTGTAGGAAAATACCAAGATATGGTTTTCAAATCTTTTTGTGATGCAAATAAACTCAACACATGCTGAAGATTTCATGTATCAATCAAGGGGACCAAAATATCCAATTTTAGCAAGTTTTGTCAATCAAAAATGTGCAAAAAGATTTGATTGAAATCAAATATTGAAAACATTATTTCATGGATTCTTGGACAAAGATTGAACCCTAATTCCATTCTACTACATATACAGAACCTAAACCTAATGCCTCACACGTGCAAGCTGCTGTCAAAAGCCATAAGCAAATTCCAAAAATTCAAGGAAAATTTGAAAACTGAATTCCACCTTCCAGCACGATTCAAAGCTTTCTCTTGATTCAAACCTATTGCAGGGATTCCCAGAAGCCTTTTGCAATCAAAAACACGTGCCAACACTCAAAGAAACGTCCAGAACAAACTCACGGTTTGCTTAATTTTTCTAGAATCGAAACTCAAGTTTTATGCATCATTAACATGTTATGATCATTGCTTTGCATTGCTAACACCATTCTAAAGCTGATGGTACAGATTAATTTGATTATGGTGCCCTGAAACGAAAACTGCCATTGGAGAATTCTAGGTTTTTCAAGCTTCAAAATTAGGGCTTTACAGCACAGAAAAAATTGGACCTTGAGACGCATATGGTTGAATTTGTCAAGGCCAGACGAATCAAACCTAACCCTCGCGCCCAATTTATATAGCCTGTAGGGCTATTTGTTATTTTTCCTCGTTACACTGTGTGGGGGTTAAAAACCCCCGCTATCTGTTTGTTGTTTTACAGGAAAAAGGATGAAGATGAAGACGTGTGCATGCATGATTGGTCCATTCAAATGAAACGCGCGCTTTTTCATAATTGTTAGCATATGTTGTTGTTTTATATAATATATTTGTTTCCCACTATACTAACAAAGGCGTGCAGTTGGTTTGGTGGATAGTGAGGTGTCTGGCAATCAATGGGACCTGGGTTCGATTCCCAGGTCCCCCAAAAGTTCCATATTATTTTTCCTAATATAATCATATGCAGGCATCCTCAAAGTGTCCCACCATGGACTCCAGCGCTCAGCTTGCCAAGTGTCTCACAATACCAGTCTAATGGTTAAAAGATGAAGACCATGGTACGTTCCAGTCAACATGCACGTGGACGATTCAAGCAAGTCAAAGCAGGCTTGATTCTTAATGGGCCAAATTGCTTCTTCAAACCTCCATTCTTGGGTCAACACCCCCACTGGTTTTGTTACTCTTTTTATTTTCTTTTCTTTTATAATTTCTTTTTATTAATTATTAGTATTATTATTATTATCTAATTAATAAATTAATATTTTTCACAATAAATTCAGAGAATAAAAAATGTAAATATTTTTATTAATTATTATTATTCTTATTTATTAACTTATTTTGTGAATAAATTCTAATTAATCAACTTAGTTTAATTTAGGTTTAATTTTAATATTTTTACAATAAATAAAACCAATTTAGAATTAGGGTTTTTCTTTTGACTTTTAATTTCTTTTATTTTATTTTTATTAAAGACTTAAAAAACATAAAAAAACATTTTTTTTCTTAAATAATTAATTAATTAGAATTAGGGTTAATATTTAATTAAATGCAAAGGACCAAATTTCTTTCTTTTCTCAAAAAGGGTCAAAACCCTAAGACGTTCCCAATTCGATTCTTTCGCGCGCTTTAATTCCTTTAATCATATTTGATGTAACTGTTTCCGAGGATGTAATAGTTAATTAGGATTTTACCGCTTTCTTTAATTTTCCGCATTTATTTTCCAAAACGGGTTTTTGTTTTTGGCGATGTATAGACCCGCGCCTTGTAATAGCGTAGATTCATATTTCCGCAATTTATTTTCTGCACTCTTAACTGTTAAAAATGCATGAAAGACTTGTATGCCAAATAAAATTAATCCGTAGCTCACAAATGCATGTTCAAAGATAAACATTAACTGAAAAACAACACACATGCACATGCCACTCTTAGGGTACGCCTCACTCGGTTGCCTTCGGTACGTGGTCGTCAAGTATAAGGTGTTTTAGAGGTCGCCCTCCTGTCTAAGATCCAGTTGCCTCGAAATGGTTGCCTCAGATAAAAAGGATCTAGGACACTAGGGTTACCGCTAAGGTGTCCTACTATTGCTTCCGTGACCACACATGTACCTTAATCGAATTGACCCGAATAACTCCAACGACGGTGCTACCTACTTCTCAATAGTGGGATAGCACTGTCTAAAAGACTCTTACACAGCCTAATTCCTTAGGGTAGGTAGATTTATCATGGGTACTTGCTCTTTCAAACAAACAAAACAACTTTTCACACGGACACTTTCAAAAAGTTTTCAAACAAATTTTTCATACACTCTTGAGGACAGATACAAGAGTTACTTAGAAATTTTTCAAACGAAACTTTTTCAAAACCCACATACACTTGAAAAGCAAACAACTTTGAAAACATAAGAGCAAGTACCTAAGAGCCCATGGATAACCATGGATAGAAAGGGTGCTAACACCTTCCCTTTCTATAAATCTACCTCCCGAATCGAGAAACATTCTCAAAGAAGGAATTTTGCTGTGCTTTTGTCCTTTCCATGTTGGAGAACATAAAAGACGGTGGCGACTCTTGCTTACCGCGACATTTCGCGGAACCAGCTAAAAACAGTCAGTTCTATTTCCACCGATCACAGAACTGGCGACTATGCTGGGGAGTATTAATAAGTGAGGTGTACCTTAGGATTAGATCATACTTATGTTTTTAATTGAATGTTTTGTTTGCTTTATTATCGTGGGCTGCATCGGAGTTTCATAGATCCTAACCCGGATCTGGGGATACCCTTCTAGGTAGCATAAGCTGTGAGGGACCTGTCCGGCGTAGACCGACACGGGTGAAACAGTGGCTACGTTGGTGTGACACCTTGGTCTGTACCGATATCCCTTGTGTTGCAACAAGGATAATATGGGTCTTCTGAGGAGTCATTAAGCACCAACCGACCTTAGAACCCTAAATTGACCCAACTTGGCCATAGAACAGTAGCAGTATGCTACACCCATTGAGGCTAAACTCTCGCGATGGTTCTGGCCGTAAGAAAAGATTGTGACACTGGAGTTATGACCAATTAAGGGTAGTCAGTGATATTGGGATCCTCTAGAACCCGATTACTTTTGATAGGACAGGTCTTAACCAACGAAACTGAAAGAGGGTAGTACCTGAACTTCATGCTGGCCTAAACTCTAAGGGCTGTCTTGTGTGACTTGTGTGCCTTATCATGTTTGCCTTTGTGCATACTTGTGGTGTGTTTTATCATAACATCATACCATCATACCATTGCATGCATCCTGCATAAGGACTGGCCTATTTCAAAGACAAGAGGGTTTCATCTTTGCTCTGTTTTGTAGGACATTATGATGCCCATGCGAAGGAATACTATCCGGCTCAACTTTGTTCACCCACCTGATTTGCTTAAAGAGTTGGTTGACAGAATTCCAAACACTACTTCCTTCATCCAGAGGCATGGTTCTATTCTCGGTTTAGTCACTTCGAAGTGGGACCAACAACTGATGAGTGTCTTGACCCAGTTTTATGATCCCCTGTACCATTGCTTCACTTTTCAAGACTTCCAGCTGGTCCCTACCCTGGAAGAATTCTCTGATTTGCTTGGTATCCCTGTTTTGGAGCAGACTCCGTTCACTGGTTGGGAAAAGACTCTTAGGCTTGAGGAGATTGCTGCAGCTCTTCCTTTGACCAACAAAGAGGTAATGGATAACTGGGTGACTAGAAGCGGAGTTAAGGGCTTTTTGGCTAAGTTTCTGATTGGTAAAGCTAATAGTTTCTAGAATGATTTAGACTTCAGGGCGTACGAGGACATTCTGGCTCTCTTAATCTATGGTCTGGTACTGTTTCCGAATCCTGATAACTTCATCAACATCAATGCCATAAGGATCTTCATGTCTCGGAACCTTGTGCCCACTCTCTTGGGTGATATCCTGCAACAACTCTATGCTCGTACTGCCCGAAGACGGGGAAACCTGTGGTGTTGTACTCCTTTGTTAGTGAGGTGGTTTATTTCGCACCTCCCTAAGTTCGTGCTAAAGAACAAAGAAGGAAGAGGTTGGGCTCATAGGTTAATGTCTCTCACTGATAATGACATCATTTGGACTCTCAGAGGTTTGGATGAGGTAGCTGTTATTGATCGTTGCGGAGAATATCCTAATGTTCCATTGATCAGTACCCAGGGAGGAATCTCTTATAATCCATGTTTAGCTCTTCGTCAGTTTGGAAGGGCCAGAAGAGCAGGGCCTCATGAGATGTTGGTACCTCACATCAGTTTTGAGTTTCAGGTAGACAGTGGCGAGCTGCGTCGTAGGTTTATCAAGGCTTGGGACAGAATTCACAAAGCTGACCCACATGAGTTGGGACCGAAGACTTCTCTGCCTATGGAATCCTACTACAGATGGGTCCGCATCCGTGCTCAGAAGTTAGGTATGCCATACGAAGCCGTCAGACCTATCATTCTTGAATTTCCTGACAGAGACGGGGTTCCTCCAACTGTTCTCCCTCCTCAGATACACTAAAAAGGTCTTGGGCGCAACTACAGGAAGAACGGGATTCTTATCGGGAAAAGTTCAATGAACAAGAACGGAAAATCCAGAAGCTGACCAAACAATTGGAGAACGAACGAACCCTGAATGACTATATTCGCTTTGAGAAGAGAAGGCCATGGGAGCACTGATGAGCCTTGGATGTTTCTTCTACAACTTTCATTTCCTTTTCAGTATTTTCATTTATGTAATACCTAAGGGCAATTTCTTGAACAATTCAAAGTTTAATCTAATAAAGTGTGTTTCCTTTTTTGTCTACAAAGTTGAATCTCGATTGTCTTTGAAAACATAAATGATACGCATTCCATGCATCATATGCATAACAGGTACTCTTTTCTACAGGTTGCTTAATCTTCTTCGCTGTTTATTTCAGCAATCATCATGAATCCTGAACTTACCAACGAACAAGCTATCAAGGCCCTCCAGGCCCAGAACGCCCAATTTCAAGAGTTGGTAATGAGTTTAGCCCAAGGTCAACAGGAACTGAAGGCTCTGCTGGTGAAGAAGAAGAAGAAGAGGACTGTGCTGTTCAACACTGGACGGAGGTTTGGGAATACACTGCAAAATGAGGTTGATCATGCTACTTCCTCTGTAGGGAAAGACAGTCCCCAAGGGGGAAGGGCTCCTAGTCCTGTGGTCTCCGACAACGAGACAGATTTCAATGATCAACAGTACCCTCCTGCTGAGGACAGGTACAAGCAACTAGAGGACCGACTGAGTGCCATGGAGATCCAACATGTGCCTGGGTTAGATTTTGGAGACCTAGGTCTATCTTCTGGGGTGGTGATCCCACACAAGTTCAAGGCACCTTCTTTTGCGAAGTATGACGGAGCTTCCTGCCCTAAGCTGCATCTCCGTTCTTATGTAAGGAAGATCCAGCCTTACACCGCAGACAAGAATCTTTGGATCCATTTCTTCCAGGATAGCCTTTCAGGGGCTCAACTCGAGTGGTTCTATCAGCTGGATGGAGCCAATATTCGAAACTGGGAGGACTTGGAAACTGCTTTTTATAAGCAGTATCAGTATAATGCCGACCTCGCTCCTACACGTACCCAACTCCAGGGTATGTCGCTAGGGACGGGAGAAGGTTTTAAGGAGTACGCGCAAAAGTGGAGAGACCTGGCTGGCAGGGTGCAGCCACCGTTGACTGACCGTGAACTCGTGGACATGTTCTTGGGGACCCTGTCTGGTCCATTCTTTAATCACCTGATTGGTAATTCCTCTGCTGGGTTTACAGACCTGATATTGACTGGAGAGAGGATAAAAGCTGGTATCAAGTCAGGGAAGATACAGAAAGGTGCCTCCTCGAGCTCTGAAAAGAAGCCCTTCAAGAGGGAAGCTAGTGCTGTTTATGGGTCAAGGAGACAAAATAAATCGTAACGCCGCCAAGCTGTCAATGCGGTGGTAATTTCTAAGCCTGCTGCTGCTCCTCAGCAATACAACCAACCAAGGGGTGAGAGACCCAAAAGGCAGTACACTCGGCTCAGCATGACCCTCTCTCAGATATTGCCGCAACTGCTGTCAACCAATCTGGTAATTGTCAAAGAAGCTCCAAAGGTAGTGAACACCACATCTCCGAAGTACAATCCCAACGCCCGCTGTGCTTATCATTCTGACAGCCCGGGGCATTCTACTGATGATTGTTGGGCTCTAAGGAATAAGGTTCAGGACCTTATTGATGCTAAAGAAATACAGTTCGAGGCGCCCGAGAGGCCCAATGTTGTGACTGCTCCCATGCCCCAGCATGGAGTGAATGCTGTGGAAGAAGACCGATATGTAGCCTCTATGGATCAGATTGTTACTCTGTTGCTGACTATCAAAAGGAACCTGTTGCTAGCCGGTTTATTTCCGGGATGTAGTAAAGGTTGCCATCTATGTGCTGTTTCCCCTGTTGGTTGCCCTTTGTTGAAGTCAGGCGTCCAAAGCCTGATGGATAATAAAGAGATCTTGTTTGAGAAGGTTGCTGTTCCAGCTATCCCCACTGAAGAAGTTTCTATTGTCACTATTTTCAACAACCCTCCTAAGGCTCCCTCAAAGAATCCTGTCAAAATCATGTCCACTCAGAAGATTACTCCTATCATCATTACTGTTCCGAGGCCCATCCCCTATAAATCTGACAAAGCTGTCCCGTGGCACTATGGGGCAGATGTTTATGTGCTTGGAGTAAAACAAGAGTTTGATGCTAGTACCGGTGTCAGCAACATCACCGGGCCTGCCAAAGTCACTTGTAGTGGTAGGCTCTTCTCACCTGATATTGCGCCACCAGCTATTCAAAGACCTCTCGTCATCACACCTTCCAATGTGCCTGTTTCCCCTTCTGATCAAGTTTCTACCCCTGCTGCCGAGTCATCTGACGCTCGGGGCAAAGGGATTGCTACTGATGTGCCTGCCCAGATGGAGGCACCAAAGACAACCAATGTTGAAGCTTCTAAGCAAGAGATGGAAGAGATTCTCAAAATTATCAAGAAGTGATTTCAATGTAGTTGAGCAGCTGGGGCACACCCCATCTAAGATATCTATGCTATCATTGTTGTTGTGTTCAGAGGCCCATGCCAAGGCTCTGATTTCCTTCCTGAAGACGGCCCATGTGCCACAAGAAACGTATGCTGATAAATTTACCAATTGTGTGGCCAACTTAACTGCTGATAATGGGTTGGGTTTCTCTGATGCCGATCTGACTGCCAAAGGAAAGAACCATAACGACGCCCTGCATGTCTCCATTGAATGCAGGGGAAATACTCTTGCCCATGTGTTGGTAGACACCGGTTCTTCGTTGAATGTATTACCCAAGAAGGCTCTAGACAGGCTGGATTGTGAGGGTTTAGAGCTCAAGCCTAGTAACATTGTTGTCCGGGCCTTTGACGGGTCGAAAAGGATGGTACATGGTGAAGTTGACATTCCAATCAGGGTCGGCTCTCAAGTTTTTGATTCTACTTTCTATGTGATGGACATTCGTCCATCCTATTCTTGTTTGCTGGTCGTCCATGGATCCACAAGGTCGGAGCTGTGACCTCCACATTACACCAGAAGCTTAAGTACCCGGTCAGAGGGAAGATTGTTACAGTTCAAGGGGAGGAGGAATATATGGTCAGCCATCTTAACTCGTTCCGGTACATAGAGATGGATGGGGAGTTCATTGAGACCCCCTTTCAACACTTTGAAGAGGTGCCTCAAACACTGGCGTCAGCAGAGACTGTGACTAAAGATATTTCTCCTTTGAAGATGGCTTCCTTAAATGATGTCCGGGCTGTGGTTGAGAAGGGTGAGTGTGCAAACTGGGGCCGACTTCCTGATTTCACTCCGAAGACTGACAAATTTGGTTTGGGTTTCACTGCAGAAGCTCAGAGGGCTGTGCGTAAAGCAAGGATTGGAAGACCTCCTGTGTTCATCACCAACCCGGGAGTAAATGCTATTGAAGAAGATGCGGAGGAATCTGAATTCGACAGCTGGATCTACCCAACGACCAACGGTGGACTAAGCAACTGGACTGCCAAAGACTACATACCTATTACTTTTGTCACTCAGTAATGAACTCCTTTGTTTTAAATTTGTAACGAACAATAATTTGAAACTTTATGGCCCGGTGTCTTACCCGGGGCACCGTGGCTTCATTTGTGAGGGCTTATTACTTGTTATTTTCATATATCATGAATAAAAGCATTGGACGTTTTTCGCATTTCAAATCTTGCGCTCCCTTTCTTTCTTTATATATTTCAAAACAACTATATTTACACACACTCACTTACACAGGTTCCACTCCACTCTGGATCTCACTGGTAACGACTCTGCTATTGCCAGTTATGACTTCGAAAATCCGATCAACTTAGCCGAAGACGAAGGTGAAGATGATTGCGAAGTGCCTGGTGAGCTTGCAAGACTGCTACTCCAGGAAGAGAGGGCCATTCAGCCACATGAAGAGCCAGTGGAAACGGTAAATCTGGGTACTGAGACAGATAGAAAGGAAGTAAAGATTGGTGCCAATCTAGAGCTCAGTGTGAAACAACGGTTGATTCAGATGTTGCATGATTATATGGAAATCTTTGCCTGGTCTTACGAAGACATGCCTGGGTTGGATACCGACATTGTGGTTCATCACTTGCCTACCAAGGAAGAATGCCCTCCTGTAAAACAAAAGGTCCGCCGTATGCGTCCAGAGATGTCCGAGAAAATCAAAGCTGAGGTTATGAAACAATTCGATGCCGGTTTTCTAGCAGTGACTTCTTACCCTCAGTGGGTTGCTAACGTGGTTCCAGTGCCGAAGAAAGATGGTAAGGTCAGAATGTGTGTTGATTACAGGGATTTGAATAAGGCAAGCCATAAGGATGATTTCCCTCTGCCTCATATCGACGTTCTGGTTGACAACACTGCCCAACATAAGGTATTCTCCTTCATGGACGGTTTCTCCGGATATAATCAAATCAAGATGGCTCCTGAAGACATGGAGAAGACCACTTTTGTTACTCAGTGGGGCACCTTTTGCTACAAGGTCATGCCTTTTGGGTTGAAAAATGCTGGGGTAACCTACCAACGTGCCATGGTTGCTCTGTTTCATGATATGATCCATCATGAGATCGAAGTGTATGTCGATTATATGATTGCAAGGTCCCAAACTGAGGAGGAACACCTTGACCATTTGCAGAAACTGTTTGACCGTTTGAAGTTGTACAAGCTGGGATTGAACCCAAACAAGTGCACCTTTGGGGTAAGATCTGGAAAACTGCTAGGCTTCATCGTGAGCGACAAAGGTATTCAAGTGGACCCTTCTAAGGTGAAAGCCATACAAGAGATTCCAGTTCCAAAGACAGAGAAAGAAGTCAGAGGCTTTCTAGGACGGCTGAACTATATTGCCCGATTCATCTCACATCTAACTGCTACCTGTGAACCAATCTTCAAGCTACTGAAGAAAGATCAAGTAGTACGTTGGAACGATGAATGTCAGGCCGCTTTTGACAGAATCAAAGAGTATCTCCAAGAACCACCCATTCTTGTGCCACCGGTTAAAGGGAGACCTCTAATCTTATATTTGACAGTACTGGACAGCTCAATGGGGTGTGTGCTGGGGCAGCATGACGAGTCTGGCCGAAAAGAGCACGCCATTTATTACCTTAGCAAAAAGTTTACCGACTGTGAGACCCGATACTCACTGCTCGAGAAAACTTGCTGCGCTTTGGTATGGGCTGCTCGCCGGCTGAGACAGTATATGTTGACTCACACTACTCTGTTGATCTCAAAAATGGATCCAATCAAGTACATCTTCGAAAAGCCTGCCTTGTCTGGAAGAATAGCAAGATGGCAGATGATCTTGACTGAGTATGATATCCAGTACACGACTCAGAAAGCAATCAAAGGAAGTGTGTTGGCAGACCATTTGGCACACCAGGCAGTGGACGATTACCAGTCAATGAACTTCGAATTTCCAGACGAGAACATCATGGTAGTGATTGATTGTGAAGTACCTGGACCGGATGAAGGACCTAAGGAAGGATCCCAATGGTCCATGCACTTTGACGGAGCCTCAAATGCTTTGGGTAACGGCATCGGCGCTGTGATCATATCCCCTAAAGGCACTCATACTCCACTCACTGCCCGACTATGTTTCAATTGCACCAACAACATGGCGGAGTATGAGGCATGCATCATGGGTCTTCAAGCTGCAATTGACTTAAGGATCAAGTTTCTTAGTGTCTTCGGAGATTCCGCTCTCGTGATCAGCCAGATCAAAGGCGAGTGGGATACGAAACACCCAAATCTTATTCCTTACAAGGAGTATGTATTGACATTGATCCCCCATTTCGAAGAGATAACCTTTGAACACTTCCCAAGAGAGGAGAATCAGTTGGCGGACGCGCTGGCTACGATGTCTTCTATGTTCAAAGTCAAATGGGACAACGAGGCTCCCCGGATCATTATCTGGAAATTGGACGAACCTGCACATTGTTGTGATCTTGAGGTTGAAGAGGTAACTGAAAAACCTTGGTATCATGAAGTGAAGAGGTACTTGGAAACTCAAGAATACCCCGAGGGTGCATCCGTTAATGACAAAAAGTTTCTGAGAAGGTTCGCGGTAAAGTTCTTCCTCAGCAATGGCATTCTGTACAAGCGAAACCATGATTCAACTTTACTGCGTTGTGTGGATAAGACTGAAGCAAAAAGAATCATGGCAGAGCTGCATGAAGGTACCTTCGGAACACACTCCAGTGGACATACCATGGCAAAGAAAATCCTTCGGGCAGGATATTTCTGGTCCACAATGGAAGCTGACTGTTACCAACATTCTCGGACGTGCCACAAATGCCAGATCTATGCTGATAAGGTGCATATTCCTCCAGTTCCTCTGAACATTCTGACAACACCTTGGCCTTTTGCAATGTGGGGCATTGATATGATCGGCGAGATCAGACCTACGACATCCAACGGGCATCGCTTCATCCTGGTAGCAATTGATTACTTCACAAAGTGGGTTGAAGCAGCTTCCTACGCTACAGTAACCAAGAACGTCGTGGCACGGTTCATTCGACATAACCTGATCTGTCGATACGGTATACCTGAAAGGATCATTACGGACAACGGTACCAATATTAATAACAAGATGATTGTGATACGGTGGGAGAACTGACTAGGGTTTTGCGTTTGTTTTCGCAAATGTTTCGGTTGAGCAAGAGTCGCCACCGACTTTTTATTTTATCCTAAGGAAAGGTTTAAAAAGCACAGCAAAAACCTTTGAGATTTTTCTTGGGTTCGGGGAGTAGATTATAGAAAGGGAAGGTATTAGCACCCTTTCTATCCATGGTTATCCATGGGCTCTTAGGTACTTGCTTAGATCAACTTGCCTTGGTTTTCAATTGTTTGAAATGGTTCTTGGTGTGTGGTTTTGAAAATGTTTTGAAAAGATGCCTTGTATAGGCTACCCTTGTAACAATTTTTTACTCGAATGTTTTACGAAAGGTGTTTTGTCTTTTGAAAAGATGTTTCAAGGTTTTTGAAAGTTGGTTTTGAAAGTGTTTGTGAAGTGTGATTTGAAAAGGGGCAAGTGTTTTCTTTGCAAATTGGCAAGTACTTAAGAGTTATCTATCCTAAAGTTTTCTCAAAGATTTTTATTATGTTATAAACCCTTTGACAATTTTGTTCCACCATTGCATTTGGTGGACAATCTTGTATTAGGAGGTGAAAGGGACAGGCGCGGGTCATCGCTTAGACCATAATTGCAATAGTGTTAAATGTCTTTGGTCAATTTTTCTTTGAAAGGGATTTGATCATTTTAGGCAACTTTTTGAAAGCGTCATCGAGGGACTTATGATCATTTGATTGTTTGTTTTACCCAAAGAAACCTAACATACAATATGGCCCAATTATTTGAAGGCAACAAAGTGGGATACCCTAGGGGTGCAAGTGTGAGATGTGTTGTCCATTTTTCATGCTTGTTTATCTTTGAGATTAGGTCAAACTATTTTGTTCGTTTTATTCGCATACAAACCCTAGTTCTAGCATGGTATGTTTAGAAAGCATTAAAGTGCGAAACTTAAATTCCTACACTATTACAACACAATAATATGGGGAGGGGGGTACAAATGTCTCAAATGGGGGATATTTAGACAAGAAATTAAACCTAGCTATTACATCATTTTCTTTGAATATTTACATTATAATCAAAAGCATAAATTAAATGGAAATGAAATAAATATGCAAGATGTAAAAGAATTTTTATATGTATGAAAAAGTATTATTTATGTAAAATAAAAAGAGAAATAAAAAGGTATTATTTTTTTTGGAGTATTTTCATATTTAGGGCAAAACCCTAATTTTAACCAAAAGGGTATTAATTATTTAATATATATAATATTTACTATTTATATACAAAAAAATAAAATAAAAAATGAAGTATATTTGTAAAAATGTATTTTTAGTGTTAAATATTAATAAAATTAAAATATGTATATTTTTGGTATTTTATCCTAAGTGTATTAATATATATATATATATATATATATATATATATATATATATATATATATATATATATATATATATATATATATATATATATATATATATATATATATATATATATATATATATATATATATATATATATATATATATATATATATATATATATATATATATATATATATATATATATATATATATCCTTATTATTTACTAAATACATATTATATATATAAAAATAATAATAATTAATATTTATGAAAAAAAGTATGTTTTATATAAAAATATTTCAAGAAGATAAAACAAAATAAAAATAAAAATAAAATGTGTTTACATTATTTTCTCTATTTATTCTAAATCATATGTTATTTATTTATTTGTATACAAATATCAATATAATCCAATAAATGTCTAAAAAATATAAAAATGATGCAAAAATATTTTTTTATGTTTTTAATATGATAAGAAAAAATAAATGAGTCAGAATGAAAAAGAAAAAATCAAAAAATCATAAAAATACACAAAATGGGCTTGGGGGGTATGAAAATGGAAATAGGGTGTGACAAGAAAAGACCACACAGGCCCAGCCCATGTGGCTTCTTCTTCAACCTTCAGACAAAAAACTGTCCAAAACGCGCACCTGTTTCTTCCAGTTCAAACATCCTGATTCTTTGATCTTTTGCACAAACTTTCAACACAAAAAATGTTAAGCATGAAACCACGATTACAAATATATAAAGAACATCTCCTAACTCTCAGAAATGAGAGAGAATTTTAACAATCCCAAATCCTGACCTAAGTTTTCTGCCATTTTCAAACCTTAAATTCTCACAGCTCAAGCAAAAGAAATGAAAAGTAAAAGCATGTACAGGTTCAGTAGCATGAGTAGAACATTGCTCATTCACAAACTTAGAGCTAATGATGCCTAATAAGAGAGATAGAAGTTCACCAAAGTACCTGTTCAGTTGAAGTTCTATCTGGCAATGGGGAAGCTTTCAGTGCAAGATAATGGTTGGTATAGCTTCCTTGAGGTGTGGTGATGTTGTTCCAATATTTACTTTGCCTTGAGACACCTTGAATTGAGCTGTAGAACTTCAACTGCAAAACGAAAAAGTGAAAATGGTGGAACTTGTTAGAGGAATTACAGGTCGTGTTTCAAGTCATGGTTAGCTTGCATAGATGCTAGGGAATGTGTGTGAACTGGTTTGGGCAAGAAAGCTTGAGAGAAATGGGAGATGGCACTCAAACTGCAGGCCTGGCCCTGTTCTTGCAGTTTGAAGGTGATTTTGGGATTGGGAGTGTATGAGGGTTGTTAGGGTCGTGTACTAGCTTGGTTGGGATGTCTTGGATGTATTTTACAAGTTTGCTTAAGTGTTTGTAAGCTGATATGAGAGTTCTCTTACAAAATGCCAAGTTACTTACACTTTAAGCAACAAATGCCCAAGTTGTGTTCTAGGTTAGTAGAGGCCCCCTAATGAGCTGCATAATCTCTCCTTGATCAGAGTGTTTTGCTCATAATCTTGTGCCAATTAGATCTCATTTGTACTGCTTGGATTTTCAATTGGACATAAAGCTACCTTTTGCAAAAATGGAAGAAATGCTTTATCTATTTTGGGATTAATCCTCTAGGCAATGCTTGAACACAAAACATGGTCTTGGCACAAAGGTTTTGCATTGAATTATTGAGTGTCAAAGGGTTTTAGGACCTGTAATTTAGCACAAACTATGCTGACTTGAAAATGGCCTAAGTTATGAACATGTTCATGATCAATTCAAAAGTGAGTTTTTTGCCATATTGTGAAATTCGATTCTCTCAAGTTATGAGGTTGTTTGAGAAGTTCTTGGACATTTTGGAAAGCTTGGAATGTGTACTACAATCCATCTTTGAAATGCAAATTGAAATTCCAAGTGGAAGTGTATGGAAAATGGCCTTGAAGTTGGGTAGAAAACCTTGTCAAAATAGGTTAAAATTTCACTAAGATAAGAATGGTTTAGTGCCCTTACTCAAAAATTTGTAACTTGAGATACAAGCCTCATTTGGGAAAACTTTATGAATCAAATTTGTAGATTATACAACAAGATACAACTTTCATGTTTTGACTTTTGTTTGAATCCAAATGGATCTTGGTGAGAAAGTGGGGCAAAGTTGGGAAAAAATTAGGGTTTTTCATAACTTAGAAAAATTCTAAGTTATAAAAAATTCTAATTTCTAACCCTAATTTGCATTTTTTGATTTCTTGGTGAACAAGTTTCATAATTTGGCATGTTTTGATGAAAAATGAATCTTGACTCTTGATTTTGACCAAAAAGTCAAAGTTTGACTTTTCAGTATACAGTCAAAATTGATCAATTGACTGGGAAATTCAACTGTCAATCTTGTGTACTTGGGATCTTTTGAGTTTGTTGAGCATGTCAAGATAATTCCATGGGGTCCTTGAGTCCATATGTGAACTTGGTTTGCCATTGGCTAGGTCAAACAGTCAAAAATTGCCTATGTGCAGTCAAAACCCTACAAATGACCATTTTGCCCTTTTGGTGATCTGATCAAATTTCTTATGGAATTGTGATCCAAACTTGGTCAAATGGTTCATATGAGTTCATAATGTTGATGTGGGTCAATTTTCATGAGGTTTGACTGTCAATTGGCCACAATTGACTTTTTCCCCAATACAGTTGATTTCTAGGTCAACTGTCCAATTGACTGGGCAAAGTTTGGAATCAAGGCTTGAAACTTGGTATGGATAAACTTGGGAGTCCAACATGAAGCATGAAAGTCATCTTAGGCATTTTAGGTCAAAACATCTTTGTGCAAACACAAACCCTAATTTGGGTCAGCAGTGCAAGGAGAAGTCTTGAGCAGATGAAACCCTAACTGGATCTTGATCTTCAAGGGCTTTGTGATGAGAAATCAATGAGAAATGGGAGGGCAAATTTTGGGGTACAACAGTTGCCCCTGTTCAATCTTCTTGAATCCGAAGAGTTAGATTGGCAAGTTTGCCTTTCGTGACTTGAGGGTAAAAGGAGATTGGACACTAGAGTGCCCGGAAATTTGCACTCGTCAAAACAATGGATGCGGGAATGGGCTTAGAGATGCCATTTGGAGATGGGCTTAACGATGCCATCTGAAGGGATGACAGAAGCTTGTCGGGGATGGGCTTAACGATGCCATCTGGAATGAGTATCAGGGAGATGTCCATGCCTGGGGCCATCTCTGAACTGGGGGTCTGAATAAGCAATAGATTGACGTCCGTTGTTGGGAGGAATCCGTGAGCTATTTTCAAAGGTTGCATCTGAACAAATGATAGATTAACATCCGTTGTTGGGAAGAATCCATAAACTGTTTTCAGAAGTCTGGAGAAGAAACTGAACAAGCGATAGGTTAACATCCGTTACTTGGCGAACCCGTAAACTGTTTTCAGAAATCTTGAAGTTGAATAAGCAATAGAGCAGCATCCGTTGTTGGGAAGCGTCCGTAAACTGTTTTCAAAGGTTGCATCTGAACAAGTGATAGATTAACATCCGTTGTTGGGAAGAATCCATAGACTGTTTTCAGAAGTCTGGAGAAGAAACTGAACAAGCGATAGGTTAACATCCGTTACTTGGCGAACCCGTAAACTGTTTTCAGAAATCTTGAAGTTGAATAAGCAATAGAGTAGCATCCGTTGTTGGGAAGCGTCTGTAAACTGTTTTCAAAGGTTGCATCTGAACAAGTGATAGATTAACATCCGTTGTTGGGAAGAATCCATAGACTGTTTTCAGAAGTCTGGAGAAGAAACTGAACAAGCGATAGGTTAACATCCGTTACTTGGCGAACCCGTAAACTGTTTTCAGAAATCTTGAAGTTGAATAAGCAATAGAGCAACATCCATTGTTGGGAAGAATAATTCCTTGGCTGTTGCTGGGGAACAAGGAGCTTGGGTTGTATACCAAGCCTCTGGGGAATTCCTGATGACTTCTATCGGGGAGTACCAATCTAGTAGACTCGTACTGGGGATGCAAGACTGAGAATCTTCAGTTTGGAGGGAAGCATCTCTGGTGACCTTACTGGGGAACTCAAGATTTGCTCTCCTAAAACTCTGTAGGGAGAAGGTTCATTAGCCTGGCTTCGCTGGGGATTCTGAAACTTAAACTCTGGGGGGAATTGAATTCCTGAGGACCCTCTGGCTGGGGGATTGTAAAGATAAGTTACTGCTGGGGAACTTTGATGAACTCCGCTGGGGATAGGAAGATTTTTGGCGAGTGTGATCTTCTGTGGTTGTTAGGTGAGGATAACCCAGTTATAAGGCCTTGTGAGGAATAACTTTAAATAAAACTCGGGAGAGACGTCCATACTCCGTAGGGGATAAGCTTCCAGAATCTACTGGGGATTTCCTTTGAAGAGGTATCAAGATATCCAATTGCACCATTGACTGATCAGTAATCCTCTTTCTTGGTTTATAAGGAAATGCTTATGTTTAAATGCATATGCCTATTTAACAAAACATTGGACGTTTCTCAAAATAAAACAAACAGTGCAAGAGAAAAGAAAAGGAAATGACATAAATTTCTTGGAAAAGTATTTGTATTTAATTTCTATGAGTATATTTGTACAAAGGAGACAATCATCCTAGTAAGAGGATTTTGTCGTAAATATTGAAAGATTTATACAAAATAAAGATGGATATGTGAAATAATTCCATGGGATTCCATTCCGCTATAGCTTTCACAACTCTGAATATCTGTCCATTCAATGCTTCGTTTGACGACGACTGGATTGATCAGAAGCCTGGAACCGGTTGATGAAGAGATTGTCTTTGAAGTGATCCGACGAGACATAGTCATACGCTTTAATTCCCTAACTTTTTCCTGAATTGCCCTTTCGGGTTTTCGATCCACCGGGAAACCCCTTTTTGCCCAAGCCGCCCTTTCGGGTTTTCAACTTGCCGGGTGTACAGATTTTTTTAATTTTTATCCCTAATTTTTTCCTGAACCGCCCTTTCGGGTTTTCGGTTCACCGGGATGCCCATTTTTGCCCAAGCCGCCCTTTCGGGTTTTCGACTTGTCGGGTTATTTTATGCGTAGTATCTTTTGACTATGTCTGCGTTAGCAGGGTGCGGAAAATCGTCGCCGTCCATGGTGGTCAGGATCATTGCACCACCAGAAAATATGCTCTTGATCACAAATGGTCCTTCATATGTAGGAGTCCATTTTCCCCTGGGATCACTTTGCGGCAAGATAATCCGCTTGATTACGAGATCTCCGACTTGATACACTTGATGTCTGACTTTCTTATTGAAGGCCTTGATCATCCGCTTTTGATACGTCTGACCATGGCATATAGCAGCAAGTCGCTTTTCGTCAATCAGATTAAGTTGATCAAGTCGGGTCTGCATCCAATCATCTTCATTCAAACCTGCATCCTTCATAATCCTTAGAGAAGGGATCTAGACTTCCATAGGCAAAACAACTTCCATGCCATAAACCAATGAAAATGGGGTTGCCCCAGTTGAAGTACGTGTCGTCGTACGGTATCCATGCAGAGCAAACGGTAACATCTCATGCCAGTCTTTGTAAGTGACTGTCATTTTCTGAATGATCTTCTTAATGTTTTTGTTCGCAGCTTCAACAGCACCGTTCATCTTCGGCCGATAGGGAGATGAATTGTGATGATAAATCTTGAACTGTTCGCACAATGCAGTGATCATCGTGTTATTCAGATTTGTACCGTTGTCTGTGATGATCCTGTCTGGAACACCATACCGACATATGAGATTTTGCTTGATAAAGAGGGCAACCACATTTTTAGTAACAGAGGCGAAGGAAGCTGCTTCGACCCATTTGGTGAAATAGTCAATGGCGACCAGGATGAAGCGATGTCCGTTGGAAGCCGTGGGCTTGATCTCTCCAATCATATCAATGCCCCACATTGCAAAGGGCCACGGAGCAGTCAAGACGTTGAGAGGAACCGGAGGGATATGAACTTTGTCAGCATAGACTTGACACTTGTGGCAAGTACGGGAATGTTGATGGCAGTCAGCTTCCATGGTAGACCAGTAATAGCCTGCCCTTAGGATCTTCTTAGCCATTGTATGCCCGCTCAAGTGAGTGCCAAATGTGCCGCTGTGTATATCAGTCATGATCAACTCTGCTTCAGCTTTATCCACGCATCGGAGTAATACACAATCATGGCTTCGTTTGTAAAGGATGCCGTTGCTCAGGAAGAACTTAGCAGCGAATTTCCTTAAGAACTTCTTGTCATTTACGGAAGCTCCTTCAGGATAATCTCTAGTCTCGAGATACCTTTTGATTTCATGGAACCAGGGTTGTTCCGCTACCTCCTCGGTATTGATCTCGTGACAATGCGCAGGTTCATCCATTCGCTCGATGGTGATTTGGGGAGCCTCGTTATCCCAGTCGAGTTTAAACATGGAGGACATTGTGGCTAGAGCATCTGCTAGCTGATTCTCTTCTCGCGGGAAATGCTCGAAGGTAATTTGCTCGAAATGAGGCAACAATGTCAGGACATGTTCTTTGTATGGGATAAGATTAGGATGCTTGGTATCCCACTCTCCTTTGATTTGACTGATAACCAAAGCCGAGTCCCCGAATACGATCAAAGATTTGATCCCCAAGTCTATAGCAGCCTTGAGACCAAAGATGCAAGCTTCATACTCAGCCATGTTGTTTGTGCAGCTGAAGCAAAGTCGGTCCGTGAAAGGTGTGTGACAACCTTCCGGAGAAATGAGTACTACGCCGATACCATTTCCAAGTGCATTTGAAGCACCATCAAAGTACAGGGTCCATCGGGATCCCTTTTCGGGTCCGTCATACGGTTCGTTACTTTTAATGTTGTCCAAATTCATGATGTCCTCATCTGGGAAGTCAAATCTCATGGGTTGATAATCTTCGATAGCCTGATGAGCCAGATGGTCAGCTAGTACACTCCCTTTTATAGCTTTTTGGGTGGTGTACTGGATGTCATATTCAGTTAAGATCATTTGCCATCTAGCTATCCTTCCAGATAAAGCGGGCTTTTCGAAAATATACTTGATAGGGTCCATTTTGGAAATCAACAAGGTAGTATGAGTCAACATATACTGTCTTAGTCGGCGAGCAGCCCATACCAAAGCGCAGCAAGTTTTCTCGAGCAGTGAGTAGCGAGTCTCACAGTCGGTAAACTTTTTGCTAAGGTAATAAATAGCATGCTCTTTTCGACCAGACTCGTCATGCTGGCCCAAAACACACCCCATGGAGTTATCCAAGACGGTCAAATACATGATCAACAGTCTTCCTTCGACGGGTGGCATCAGAATAGGAGGTTCTAGCAAATACTCCTTGATTCTATCAAAAGCAGCTTGACAATCGTCATTCCATTCAACTACCTGATCTTTCTTCAAGAGTTTGAAAATTGGCTCACAGGTAGAAGTCAGATGTGAGATGAATCTGGCAATATAGTTCAAGCGCCCCAAGAATCCTCTAACCTCCTTTTCAGTATGGGGAGCAGGCATCTCTTGTATTGCTTTTACTTTTGCGGGATCGACTTCAATGCCTTTGTTGCTTACAATGAATCCCAAGAGTTTACCAGACCTAACTCCAAAAGTGCATTTACTTGGATTCAGCCTGAGCTTGTATTCTTTTAATCTGGCAAACAGCTTCTCTAGATGTTCAAGGTGCTCTTCCTCTGTTTGTGACCGACCTATCATATCGTCTACGTAAACTTCAATCTCATGATGTATCATATCATGAAATAAAGCTACCATGGCGCGTTGATAAGTTGCCCCTGCATTCTTCAGCCCGAACGGCATCACCTTATAACAGAAAGTGCCCCATTGTGTGACAAAAGTTGTTTTCTCCATATCCTCGGGGGCCATTTTGATTTGATTGTAACCCGAGAATCCATCCATGAAGGAAAACACTTTGTGATGAGCTGTATTGTCGATCAAAATGTCAATGTGAGGTAGCGGGAAATCATCTTTGGGACTGGCCCTATTCAAATCCCGGTAGTCCACACACATCCTGACTTTGCCATCTTTCTTAGGTACTGGCACGATGTTAGCGACCCATTGAGGATAGGACGTAACAGCCAGAAAGCCAACATCGAATTGCTTCATTACTTCTGCTTTGATCTTTTCAGACATGTCAGGCCTCATTCGGCGAACTTTTTGCTTGATCGATGGACAGTCTTCTCTTGTGGGGAGACGGTGAACCACGATGTCTGTGTCTAAACCCGGCATGTCTTCATAAGATCAAGCGAAGATTTCAACATACTCATTCAACAACTGTACCAGGCGCTCCTTGACTCTTGGTTCCAGATTGGCACCCACTTGCACCTCCTTCCGGTCTTCCTCGGTTCCCAAGTTAACAGTTTCCAATGGCTCTTCATGCGGTAAAATGGCCCTTTCCTCTTGTTGCAGAAGTCTGGCTAGTTCCCCGGGTACTTCACAACCTTCGTCATCTTCATACTCAACTAGATTGACCAAATCTTCAGAGTTATTGAAAGATATAGCGGAGTCGTCACCCATGGAATCTGGAGTGGATAGGTACCTGCATTGGTGAGTGTGGGTGTGTGTAAGGGATAACCATCCTTGAACAAAAAATGCAAAAGGAAAGAAAATGAACATAAGCAGTTTATCAAATGAAAAACGTCCAATGAATCATTAAACATGGCATATGGATATGAAAAATAATCAAAACCCTTACAAATGGACCTACATGCCCCGGGCAAGGCAAGAGGTGAAAAGATAGTGTACGGATTGTTTGAAAGTAAATATTACAGACCAAATAAGAAATGTTTAACAGATAAATTACTGATGAATAAAAGTGATGGGGACAAAGTCTTTTGCCTCCCAGTTGCTCAATCCTCCTTTGACAGTTGGATAAATCCACTCTTCAATGTTGCTCTCCTTGTCTTCATCCTCCAAAGCGTTGATTCCGTAGGGAGAAATTTTGACTGGCGCTCTTTCAATCTTCGACCGGCGCATAGCTTTCTTGCCAGCGGCTGTGAACCCTAATCCAAACTTGTCAGTCTTATGCGGAATGTCAGGTAACTGCCCCCCTGCTGAATTCTTCCCTTCTTTTATTGCGGCCCTCGCGTCCTCCAGAGATGCCATCCTGGCCATCTGTCTCGGTGTCTCAGCTGCCAACTTTGCTACTGCTATTTCAGGAAGGACTTCTTCGAAATGTTGAAACGGTGTTTCAATGAACTCTCCTTCAACCTCCACATACCGGAAAGAATTTACGTGGCTAATCATGTACTCTTCTTCGCCATGGACAGTGATGATCTTTCCCTTGACAGGATACTTCAACATCTGATGTAAGGAGGAGGTGACTGCCCCAGCATGGTGTATCCAAGGCCTACCCAGCAAGCAAGAGTATGACGGACGGATGTCCATCACATAGAAAGTGGATTTAAACACCTCAGTGCCTATCTTGATGGGAATTTCAACTTCTCCATGGACCATTCTCTTCGAACCATCGAAAGCTCTGACAACAATATCACTCGGCTTCAATTCCAACCCTTCACAATCTAGTCGGTCCAAGGCCTTCTTAGGTAAAACATTCAGCGACGAACCAGTGTCGACCAAGACGTGTGCGAGAGTAGTTCCTCGACACTCGACTGAAATATGCAAAGCGTCATTGTGGTTCCTACCTTTAGGAGTTAGGTCGGCATCAGAAAAACCTAATCCATTGTCCGCAGTCAGGCTAGCTACACAATTTTGAAATTGATCCGCAGAGGTTTCCTGGGGCACATGGGCTGCCTTCAGGAATTTTATCAGAGCTTTAGCGTGCGCTTCTGAGCAAAGTAGTAATGCCAACATGGAGATTTTGGAGGGGGTTTGCCCCAGCTGTTCTACCACATCGTAATCACTTCTTTTGATTATCCTCAAAATCTCATCCATTTCCTTCTTGGAGGTTTTCGGGATAACCAAGGGTTGAGCCCTCGTCTTGACGGGCTCATCTTGGATTCCCTTACCTTTGTCAGCAGCGGTAGGGGAGACAGTACTAGGAACAACGACATCTTCAACCAAAGGGATTCTAGCAGAAAGTTTTATTGGTGCAGGGACGACCTTGTCAGCTGATGAGGGTCCAAAGACTGCCCTTGGAGGGGAAATCTCTGGAGAAAATATTCTCCCGCTCCTGGTGATTTTGCTAGTGCCTGCAATGTTACCAATGCTGGCTTCATCATCATCCGAACTTTCTTCAATTACTTCGATTTGCTTGATACCATGGTAGTAGACGTCACCGCCATAGTTCCAAGGTATCGACTTCTCAGAAACATAGGGAACAGGCCCTGGCATTGTTATCTTCAAAGGAACAGATTTCGTAGCTGGTGTAATCTTAACAGGCTTTTTGACGGCCTTGGAAAAATTGGCGTGAATGGTTATGATTGAGACATCTTCAGTATGAACTGGAACAGCAGAAACTTTTTCAAACAAAATTTGTCGACTATCCATAAGGCCTTGGATGCCTTTCTTCAATAACGGACAATCAAACGGCAGAGAGTAACAACAATAGCAGTCTTCTTTACATCCCGGGAAGATCCCGGCCCTCAACAGATTCAACTTAATGGTTAGCAATGGAGTAGTCAGATCACTGACGTCAGCAACATATAAATCTTCTTCAATGGCATTGACATTTCGGTCGTGCTTCGACATGGGTGCAGATATCACATTAGGCTTCTCTGGAGCGTCAAACTCTACCTCCTTAGCCTCTATCAGGTCTTGGATTTTATGCTTGAGTGCCCAACAATCATTGGTGTCGTGCCCAACACTGTCTGAATGGTAGGCGCATTTAGCATTGGCATGATAATGCGAAGAGGACGTATTCACATTCTTTGGCGCCTCCTTGATGGTGGCAAGATTCAACTTCAACAGATGGGGAAGCACTTGCGTTGGAGTCATATTAATACGGGTGAACTGCCGTTGTGGCTGTTCCACTCGTTGTTGATTTGGTCTGGAATGGTTATAGCGAGGCTGCTCACTTGGAGTCTTTTGAATCATTACGGCCCCCACAGTTGGTCGACGCTCCGTATTCCCTGCTCTTCTTTGAGAATATACCATAGCTGTTTCCTTCTTAAAAGGCTTCTTCTCAACACTTGCAGCAACACCCTTCTGAATCTTTCCTGACTTGATGCCGCCTTCTATTCTCTCGCCTGTTAAGATCAAATCGGTAAACCCCGCAGAAGAGTTACCAATTAGATGATTGAAAAATGGCCCAGATAGGGTCCCAAGAAACATATCAACGAGTTCACGGTCGGTTAAGGGAGGCTGCACCCTGCCAGCCAAATCCCTCCATTTTTGTGCGTATTCTTTGAATCCTTCGCTTGTTCCTAGTGACATACCCTGAAGTTGGGTACGAGTAGGAGCAAGATCAGAATTATATTGGTATTGTTTGTAGAAAGCGGTGGCCAAATCTTCCCAGTTTCTGACACTGGTTCCTTCTAGCTGATAAAACCACTCCAACTGAGCTCCCGAAAGGCTGTCTTGAAAGAAATGAATCCAGAGGTTTTTATCTGCCGTATAGGGTTGAATCTTTCTCACGTAGGACCTGAGATACATTTTGGGGTAGGACAACCCATCATACCTCACAAACACTGGCACTTTGAATTTTTGGGGAATCACAATCCCGGCAACCAAGCCCAAGTCTTCAAAATCCAAACCCGGTACTCTTTGTAATTCCATGGCGGCCAATCTATCTTCTAAACCCTTGTATTTATCATCAGCTGGAGGGTATTGCTGGTCAGAATAATCTTCATCCTCTTCAACCTCTTCTTCTTCCGCATCAGACTCGGAAGGCACCACATCTCCATCTCTTTTACTGGTCCCTTCATCAGAAGTAGGAGGAAATTCAAGCACTATCCGAGCTTCTCCGTCAAATCTTCTCCCCAAAGTAGCCACCCCAATCCTCTTTTTCTTCTTCTTCACTGGGTCCTTATTCCCCAATTGAGTCTTGATATCCTCTTGACCCTTAGCCAAGGTCATCAGGAGTTGCTGGAACTGTGCATTCTGAGCTTGTAGGTCTTTGACTGTTTGCTCGAGATCCATCCTACTGAAATAAATAGCAGACAGATAAGGAAACCTGGAGTGAGACCTGCTTATGCACATGATGAATGGTATGCTTATGTATGCAATGCATTCAAGGATTTAGAACATTCAAAATTGTTTCAGACAAAGAAGAACGCACGTCATATTAATAAGAAGAAATTTGTTAGTACATAAATGCCCCTTGGGCCAAATATTACAAAATAACTTCTTAAGGCAAAAAGACATTGCACATCCTCTTTGGTGCGATGTAGGTGTTGAGGGCCTCTTGCTCATGGAGTCGGCGAGTAAGCTCTAGAACCTTCTTCTCACTGGCGTAGAAGCTAGCTTCAAAAGTATTCCGTTCCTCCTTGAGCTGAATCCAACTTTTCTGCATTTCCTCCCACGATGTAGGCATGTCTGGATGTAGGATGGTGTAGGGAACCTCTCCTTCATTGACGGGCTCTTTAATCACTGGGAGTACATGAGGATAAGGCATCATTAGACTTTGGGCTCGGGCTCGTACCCACTTGAGATAGGGCTCAAGAGGGATGTAATTCTTGTGTCCCAGAGTCTTGCTATCAACCTTGTTGAGTTTTCCCCAAGCTCTGATGAATCTTTGGCGAAGTCCTTGCGCATCGTTGTCGAAGTCAAAAACTAGGTCAGGAATCAACATGTCATGAGGGCCATCCCTCCGTGCATATCCAAATTTCCTCAAAGCTAGGCAAGGGTTGTAGGTGATACCTCCCCTAATTCCAAGTAAAGGAACATTGGGAAACTCTCCGCAACGATCGACGATGATGACATTTTCTCTGGACCGAGAACACCAATGTACATCAGAGTGAGTAAGAGTCATCAACCATTGGGACCACCTTGAGCCTTGGTCATTCTTCAAGACAGATTGTGGAAGGTGCGAAATAAACCACCTTGCAAGGAGAGGAGTACAGCACATGAGAACACCCCTCTTTCTCATTGTTCGCGTGTAAAATGAGTGAAGGATGTCCCCAAGCAACGTTGGTATTGGATTTCTGGACAAGAAGATTTTGACGGCGTTGACATCTACCAATTGATCAGGATTTGGGAACAAGACCAACCCATAGACAAGGAGTGCCATAATTTCTTCAAAGGCTTGTAGGTCCAATGAATTCCAACATTCTTGTGCCTTCTCAAACAAGAATTTTGCTAAGAATCCCTTGACGCCGCTTCTGGTTTCCCAATGCCCCTTGATGTCGGATGGTTGTAGATGTAATGCTCGAGCAACATCTTCCGGCTTTGGTTCCTTTTCCGTACCGTTGAAGGGTAGTTGATTAAGGATAGGAATTCTCAGGAGTTGAGAAAACTCCTCCAAAGTGGGTACCAACTGATAATCAGGGAAAGTGAAACAGTGGTGAAGAGGGTCAAAGAACTGGAATAGCACTTTCATCATGTCTTCTTTAATGTTGGTGCTGACTAGGCTGAGCAGTCTACCATGTCTTTCACTGAAGGATGAATTTTCCGGAATTCTTGAGGTGAGCTCCTTGAGTCGAGGAGAGATTCTCACAAGGTTGACTTGAATGGTATTTCTGCGAGGAATTTCCATGACCTACAAAACAGGAACAAAGATGAAGATCCAAACCCTTGAAATGGTTAGTGAATGCATATGATGCTTTATGATGTTTATGATGTTTATGACGTATGCACAAAACATATGTACAAGCAAATCACACCAAACCCTAGTTTCAGGCTTGCATGGGGTTTCATAGGTAAGTACCCTCTTGAGTGTAGTTGGCTTAAAAACCTGTCCTATAAATAGTAACCGGGTTCTAAGGAGCTCAATATCACTGGATTGTTTTCATTGTTCATTGTTTTGGTTTAGCCACTTAACTAGCGACCAAAATATTCCAACAAAACAACCCTCAATGAGTGTAGTATCGAGTATCTACCAACTTCGGACTGCACCAAAGCCTGTCATCTCACTACCCCTAATAAAGGCCAAGATGGTCAAGTAAGGTTCTAGGTCATTAGTGCTTAGTGACATCACTCAGCGGCCCCGTACTCTCCTTGATTGAACTCAAGGGTTACCGGTACTCACAAATATGTCACACTAATATAGCTATTGCTTCAACCGTGTCGGTATACCCCGCACAGTTTCCACAACGTATTGCTATCTATGAATGTTTCCCCAAAATCCGGGTGTAGGATTGCAAACCCAAACAATAGAGCCAAGGTATAAAGCAAACAATTCAAACAATTAGTCATGCAAGAGGGTGATCTAAGCCCTAAGGTTACTCCACTTTTAAAATTATCCCCAGCAGAGTCGCCAGTTCTGTGATACGGTGGGAGAACTGACTAGGGTTTTGCGTTTGTTTTCGCAAATGTTTCGGTTGAGTAAGAGTCGCCACCGACTTTTTATTTTATCCTAAGGAAAGGTTTAAAAAGCACAGCAAAAACCTTTGAGATTTTTCTTGGGTTCGGGGAGTAGATTATAGAAAGGGAAGGTATTAGCACCCTTTCTATCCATGGTTATCCATGGGATCTTAGGTACTTGCTTAGATCAACTTGCCTTGGTTTTCAATTGTTTGAAATGGTGCTTGGTGTGTGGTTTTGAAAATGTTTTGAAAAGATGCCTTGTATAGGCTACCCTTGTAACAATTCTTTACTCGAATGTTTTACGAAAGGTGTTTTGTCTTTTGAAAAGATGTTTCAAGGTTTTTGAAAGTTGGTTTTGAAAGTGTTTATGAAGTGTGATTTGAAAAGGGGCAAGTGTTTTCTTTGCAAATTGGCAAGTACTTAAGAGTTATCTACCCTAAAGTTTTCTCAAAGATTTTTATTATGTTATAAACCCTTTGACAATTTTGTTCCACCATTGCATTTGGTGGACAATCTTGTATTAGGAGGTGAAAGGGACAGGCGCGGGTCATCATTTAGACCATAATTGCAATAGTGTTAAATGTCTTTGGGCAATTTTTCTTTGAAAGGGATTTGATCATTTTAGGCAACTTTTTGAAAGCGTCATCGAGGGACTTATGATCATTTGATTGTTTGTTTTACCCAAAGAAACCTAACATACAATATGGCCCAATTATTTGAAGGCAACAAAGTGGGATACCCTAGGGGTGCAAGTGTGAGATGTGTTGTCCATTTTTCATGCTTGTTTATCTTTGAGATTAGGTCAAACTATTTTGTTCGTTTTATTCGCATACAAACCCTAGTTCTAGCATGGTATGTTTAGAAAGCATTAAAGTGCGAAACTTAAATTCCTACACTATTACAACACAATAATATGGGGAGGGGGGTACAAATGTCTCAAATGGGGGATATTTAGACAAGAAATTAAACCTAGCTATTACATCATTTTCTTTGAATATTTACATTATAATCAAAAGCATAAATTAAATGGAAATGAAATAAATATGCAAGATGTAAAAGAATTTTTATATGTATGAAAAAGTATTATTTATGTAAAATAAAAAGAGAAATAAAAAGGTATTATTTTTTTGGAGTATTTTCATATTTAGGGCAAAACCCTAATTTTAACCAAAAGGGTATTAATTATTTAATATATATAATATTTACTATTTATATACAAAAAAATAAAATAAAAAATGAAGTATATTTGTAAAAATGTATTTTTAGTGTTAAATATTAATAAAATAAAAATATGTATATTTTTGGTATTTTATCCTAAGTGTATTAATATATATATATATATATATATATATATATATATATATATATATATATATATATATATATATATATATATATATATATATATATATATATATATATATATATATATATATATATATATATATATATATATATATATATATATATATATATATATATATATATATATATATATATATATATATATATATATATATATATATATATATATATATATATATATATATATATATATATATATATATATATATATATATATATATATATATATATATATCCTTATTATTTACTAAATACATATTATATATATAAAAATAATAATAATTAATATTTATGAAAAAAAGTATGTTTTATATAAAAATATTTCAAGAAGATAAAACAAAATAAAAATAAAAATAAAATGTGTTTACATTATTTTCTCTATTTATTCTAAATCATATGTTATTTATTTATTTGTATACAAATATCAATATAATCCAATAAGTGTCTAAAAAATATAAAAATGATGCAAAAATATTTTTTTATGTTTTTAATATGATAAGAAAAAATAAATGAGTCAGAATGAAAAAGAAAAAAAATCAAAAAATCATAAAAATACACAAAATGGGCTTGGGGGGTATGAAAATAGAAATAGGGTGTGACAAGAAAAGACCACACAGGCCCAGCCCATGTGGCTTCTTCTTCAACCTTCAGACAAAAAACTGTCCAAAACGCGCGCCTGTTTCTTCCAGTTCAAACATCCTGATTCTTTGATCTTTTGCACAAACTTTCAACACAAAAAATGTTAAGCATGAAACCACGATTCCAAATATATAAAGAACATCTCCTAACTCTCAGAAATGAGAGTGAATTTTAACAATCCCAAATCCTGACCTAAGTTTTCTGCCATTTTCAAACCTTAAATTCTCACAGCTCAAGCAAAAGAAATGAAAAGTAAAAGCATGTACAGGTTCAGTAGCATGAGTAGAACATTGCTTATTCACAAACTTAGAGCTAATGATGCCTAATAAGAGAGATAGAAGTTCACAAAAGTACCTGTTCAGTTGAAGTTCTATCTGGCAATGGGGAAGCTTTCAGTGCAAGATAATGGTTGGTATAGCTTCCTTGAGGTGTGGTGATGCTGTTCCAATATTTACTTTGCCTTGAGACACCTTGAATTGAGCTGTAGAACTTCAAATGCAAAACGAAAAAGTGAAAATGGTGGAACTTGTTAGAGGAATTACAGGTCGTGTTTCAAGTCATGGTTAGCTTGCATAGATGCTAGGGAATGTGTGTGAACTGGTTTGGGCAAGAAAGCTTGAGAGAAATGGGAGATGGCACTCAAACTGCAGGCCTGGCCCTGTTCTTGCAGTTTGAAGGTGATTCTGGGATTGGGAGTGTATGAGGGTTGTTAGGGTCGTGTACTAGCTTGATTGGGATGTCTTGGATGTGTTTTACAAGTTTGCTTAAGTGTTTGTAAGCTGATATGAGAGTTCTCTTACAAAATGCCAAGTTACTTACACTTTAAGCAACAAATGCCCAAGTTGTGTTCTAGGTCAGTAGAGGCCCCCTAATGAGCTGCATAATCTCTCCTTGATCAGAGTTTTTTGCTCATAATCTTGTGCCAATTAGATCTCATTTGTACTGCTTGGATTTTCAATTGGACATAAAGCTACCTTTTGCAAAAATGGAAGAAATGCTTTATCTATTTTGGGATTAATCCTCTAGGCAATGCTTGAACACACAAAACATGGTCTTGGCACAAAGGTTTTGGATTGAATTATTGAGTGTCAAAGGGTTTTAGGACCTGTAATTTAGCACAAACTATGCTGACTTGAAAATGGCCTAAGTTATGAACATGTTCATGATCAATTCAAAAGTGAGTTTTTTGCCATATTGTGAAATTCGATTCTCTCAAGTTATGAGTTTGTTTGAGAAGTTCTTGGACATTTTGGAAAGCTTGGAATGTGTACTACAATACATCTTTGAAATTCAAATTGAAATTCCAAGTGGAAGTGTATGGAAAATGGCCTTGAAGTTGGGTAGAAAACCTTGTCAAAATAGGTTAAAATTTCACTAAGTTAAGAATGGTTTAGTGCCCTTACTCAAAAATTTGTAACTTGAGATACAAGCCTCATTTGGGAAAACTTTGTGAATCAAAGTTGTAGATTATACAACAAGCTACAACTTTCATGTTTTGACTTTTGTTTGAATCAAAATGGATCTTGGTGAGAAAGTGGGGCAAAGTTGGGAAAAAATTAGGGTTTTTCATAACTTAGAAAAATTCTAAGTTATAAAAAATTCTAATTTCTAACCCTAATTTGCATTTTTTGATTTCTTGGTGAACAAGTTTCATGATTTTGCATGTTTTGATGAAAAATGAATCTTGACTCTTGATTTTGACCAAAAAGTCAAAGTTTGACTTTTCAGTATACAGTCAAAATTGATCAATTGACTGAGAAATTCAACTGTCAATCTTGTGTACTTGGGATCTTTTGAGTTTGTTGAGCATGTCAAGATAATTCCATGGGGTCCTTGAGTCCATATGTGAACTTGGTTTGCCATTGGCTAGGTCAAACAGTCAAAATTTGCCTTTGTGCAGTCAAAACCCTACAAATGACCATTTTGCCCTTTTGGTGATCTGATCAAATTTCTTATGGAATTGTGATCCAAACTTGGTCAAATGGTTCATATGAGTTCATAATGTTGATGTGGGTCAATTTTCATGAGGTTTGACTGTCAATTGGCCACAGTTGACTTTTTCCCCAATACAGTTGATTTCTAGGTCAACTGTCCAATTGACTGGGCAAAGTTTGGAATCAAGGCTTGAAACTTGGTATGGATAAACTTGGGAGTCCAACATGAAGCATGAAAGTCATCTTAGGCATTTTAGGTCAAAACATCTTTGTGCAAACACAAACCCTAATTTGGGTCAGCAGTGCAAGGAGAAGTCTTGAGCAGATGAAACCCTAACTGGATCTTGATCTTCAAGGGCTTTGTGATGAGAAATCAATGAGAAATGGGAGGGCAAATTTTGGGGTACAACAATGATCACGGAGCTCTGTGAGCAATTCAAGATACAGCACCACAATTCTTCTCCTTACCGACCGAAGATGAATGGGGTTGTAGAAGCGGCGAATAAGAATATCAAGAAAATTGTGCAGAAGATGACAGTGACGTATAAAGATTGGCACGAGATGTTACCGTTTGCTCTTCATGGGTACCGTACCTCAGCACGGACGTCAACCGGGGCAACACCCTTTTCCTTGGTCTATGGCATGGAGGCAGTCTTACCCATTGAAGTTCAGATACCCTCTCTCCGGATCATGAAGGATGCAGGTTTGAGCGAAGATGACTGGATCCAGACTCGGCTTGATCAATTAAATCTATTTGACGAAAAAAGACTCACTGCTATTTGTCATGGTCAAACGTACCAAAAGCGGATGATCAGGGCATTTAACAAGAAAGTCAGACGACAAGAGTATCAAGTCGGAGACCTGGTAATCAAGCACATCATTCTTCCTCAAAGTGATCCCAGGGGAAAATGGACCCCTACGTACGAAGGGCCATTTGTGGTTAAACGTATCTTCTCAGGAGGAGCTATGATTCTAACCACCATGGATGGTGACGACCTTCCTCACCCCGCCAATGTAGACATAGTAAAAAGATACTACACATGAACTAAAGACCCGCTAGGTTGACACACCTAGGCAAAAATAAGGGCTTCCCGGCGAACCAAAAGGGTTCGGGCAAAAATAAGGGATGAAATGAAAAAATCTATACACCCGGCAAGTCGAAAACCTGAAAAGGCGGCTTGGGCAAAAATGGGTATCCCGGTGGACTGAAAACCCGAAAGGGCGGTCCAGGCAAAAGTTAGGGATTAAAGCGTAATACTATGTCTCATTGGATCACCCTGCATCCAGAATTCGGTATCAACTATCAGGTTCAGACGACATCGATCAGTCAGCTTCATCTTCAACTAAGCAGTAAAGTGATGAGACGCTTGAAGACATAAAGGCGATAGCAGAGTTGAAACCCAGTGGATTTTTTTCACATAGCTGTTTTGTTTTCCTTTTCAAAATTGTATAAACTCTATGTTATTCAGCGGCGTTCTCTTACTAGGATGTCAGCCTCTTGTACACAAACGCCTATTTACAGGTAAAATTCAAAATCAATACAAATCCACTTTTTCAGACAAATTGCCAATTGTTTTTCCTTTTTCTGTTTTGTCTTGCAAGGAACGTCCAATGTTCATTTTTGATATATGCATTTGACATTAATTGCTAATCATAAATACTTGCATGTGAAACAAAGTACTAATTACAGGTGACATTAGAAACAGGGGCAATAATGAGTTGTCTAAGCGATCTAGTTGCTCTGTCCACCAAGGTACCAAGGTAGGTTCGGCTGAAGAACGACCAGGATACCTTCACTCCCCGTAGAGTAAGACCAGAATCAGCAATACTCTCCCCGAGCAGAGTTGGTCTCCCGTCAGTCCTAACAAGGCACAATATTCTCCAGCAAGTCAGCAACGCTCTCCCCAAGCAGAGTTAGTCTACTGTCAGCCTTAAGGAAATTGGGCATCCCCAGAAAATCTCAATATTCCCCAGCGGAGTATACAATGTTCCTAAGCAAGCATCCCCGACAGTCTTGATCTAAGATTGTTCCCCGGTGGAATACCAGACACCCCAGTGGAGCCATTCCCCAGTATAGTTCAAAAGTTTCCCCAGGAGAGTTGCAACCATCATCTCCAGTAGATTCTGGAAGCTTATCCCCAGTAGATTCTGGAAGCTTATCCCCTGCAGAGTATGAAAGCTTCTCCCCGGCTTTATTCAAAGGTTATTCCCCACCAGAGCTTATAACTGGGTTATCCTCAGCTAATTACCATAGAAAGACCGTCCTCGGCAAAGTTCTTCCTATCCCCAGCGGAGTGCATCAAATTCCCCAGCATAACATATCAACGGTATCCCCAACGGAGTTATCATCAAAACCTCAGCGAAGTATCTCTCCCCACAGAGTAATTCCCCGCAGAGTAATCTCTCCAACAAGTTTATTCCCCAACGGAGTCATCTTCTCCTACCGGTTTATTCTTACAACCATCATCCCCAGCGGAAACGAAGAACTCAACTCTTCAAACATCAGCCCAGGACTCGACAAGCTCCCGGCATTCGTCAAGGATTTATTTTCCTAGACGAAAATACATTCATAAACATCTCACATTTCATACATCCTGCTTACATACATACTACACTATCTCATTTGTCTTTGAACATCATGACATCATGCATTTCATACATCATGACATTGCATACAACTGATGTTTTGCCTTTTCAGGAAAAAAAGGTCAATCCAAAGATAATTACTATCAACTGTCGCAATTCCAGATTCGATACCTGTATCTAGCCAGGGCATATCTGTGAGTGATTGATTGTAGATTCGATACCTGTATCCAGCCAAGGCATGTCTGCATGAAGAGTTTAGAGATTCGATACATGTATCCAGCCAGGGCATATCTGTAGACGACTAATTCCGGATTTGATTCCTGTATCTAGCCAGGGCATATCTGTGAGTGATTTGATTGTAGATTCGACACCTATATCTAGCCAGGGCATGTCTGCATGAAGAGTTTAGAGATTCGACACCTGTATCTAGCCAGGGCATATCTGTAGACGACTAATTCCAGATTCGATTCCTGTATCTATCCAGGGCATATCTGTGAGTAACTGATTGTAGATTCGATACCTGTATCCAGCCAGGGCATGTCTGCATGAAGAGTTTAAGGATTCAATACCTGTATCCAGCCAGGGCATATTTGTAGATGACTAATTCCAGATTTGATTCCTGTATCTAGCCAGGGCATATCTGTGAGTAATTGATTGTATATTCGACACTTGTATCTAGCCAGGGCATGTCTGCATGAAGAATTTAGAGATTCGATACCTGTATCCATCCAGGGCATATCTGTAGACGACCAAGTTCCGGATTCGATTCCTGTATCTAGCCAGGGCATATCTGTGAGCGATTGATTATGGATTCGATACCTGTATCTAGCCAGGGCATATCTACATGAAGAGTTTGAAGATCAACCCCTGTAACAGGCCAGGTAATTATCTTTCTTTCTCAGGTACGCAAGTTCTCGCTAAGGAATCTCTTACGCGATCGACACTTCCAAATGGCATCTATAAGCCCATTCCCGACAAGGTTCTGTCACATCTCCAGATGGAATTTATAAGCCCATCCTCCTATCCACCATCTCTCCAAATGGCATCTGTAAGCCCATTCCCGCTGTCACACTGCTGATACTCCACTATGTGAGTGCAAATTTCTGGGCACTCTAAGTGTTCAATCATCTTCCACCTTTGGATCACGAAAGGCACGCAAGCCAATCTACATCCTCAGGTCTAAGAAGATTGAACAGGGGCAACTGTTGTACCCCAAAATTTGCCCTCCCATATTCTTCAAAGTTTGTCAAGAATCATCTTCAATTGGTTCAAGACTACCCAAGGGTTGCACAGTCCAAATGCCTCCTAAGCCAATAAAAAATTAGGGCTTTGGTTCTCTCAAGAAATTGGAGGTTTTCAATGGTCCAATCAAGTCCCATAGGCCTATATACATTGCCAAGCATCTACATGTCAAGTCTCAAGACTCACAGGGTCCAATTGCACAGTCAAAACCCCTAGTTGCTCCACAATCAACTACTGGGGCAAAATGGTCATTTGGCAGTCAAAAGTCAAAAATTTTGGTCAACATCTTATTTTGAAGCCACAATCATCATTTGATCAAGTCTTGATCATGATTCCACAAGCATGGCTCAAACATCATCAAGATGCAAAAGTTTCTATTTTTGGACAGTTGGAAAGTCAACTGTAACTTGACCAAGGCATAACTTTTTCATGGTTCATCATAAAAATCCCATCCAATGCTAATTTTGAAGGGGATGACATTTCCTACAACTCATATTCACATTCCAAGTCCAAGAAATGCTCTCACAAAAAGTTATCAATTTCTACATTATAGGTCAATTTCAAAAGTCAACAAAAAGGCACTTTAAGTCAAAGACCATAACTTGAGATTGGTAAATCCAAATGACATGGGACCAAAGGCATTGGTTAGAGGACTTCAAGACCTTTCCAAAATGTCCAAGAACATGTTCATAGGATCAAAATTGAGCAAGATATGCATTGGAGAAGTTGGGAAATTTTTGGGAATTTACAAAAGTCAACTTTGCCTAAAACACCTTGTTTTTGCTAATGGGCCTCAAATTCCTTCTTGAATCTTTACCCAAAGCATATGCACGACCCATCAAGCCTATTTGAGTTTATTTTCTTATTTTTGTTAATTATTTGGATTTTTAATTGATTATTAATTCATTTAATTGATTTAATTGTAGGAAAATACCAAGATATGGTTTTCAAATCTTTTTGTGATGCAAATAAACTCAACACATGCTGAAGATTTCATGTATCAATCAAGGGGACCAAAATATCCAATTTTAACAAGTTTTTTCAATCAAAAATGTGCAAAAAGATTTGATTGAAATCAAATATTGAAAACATTATTTCATGGATTCTTGGACAAAGATTGAACCCTAATTCCATTCTACTACATATACAGAACCTAAACCTAATGCCTCACACGTGCAAGCTGCTGTCAAAAGCCATAAGCAAATTCCAAAAATTCAAGGAAAATTTGAAAACTGAATTCCACCTTCCAGCACGATTCAAAGCTTTCTCTTGATTCAAACCTATTGCAGGGATTCCCAGAAGCCTTTTGCAATCAAAATCACGTGCCAACACTCAAAGAAACGTCCAGAACAAACTCACGGTTTGCTTAATTTTTCTAGAATCGAAACTCAAGTTTTATGCATCATTAACATGTTATGATCATTGCTTTGCATTGCTAACACCATTCTGAAGCTGATGGTACAAATTAATTTGATTATGGTGCCCTGAAACGAAAACTGCCATTGGAGAATTCTAGGTTTTTCAAGCTTCAAAATTAGGGCTTTACAGCACAGAAAAAATTGGACCTTGAGACGCATATGGTTGAATTCGTCAAGGCCAGACGAATCAAACCCAACCCTCGCGCCCAATTTATATAGCCTGTAGGGCTATTCGTTATTTTTCCTCGTTACACTTTGTGGAGGTTAAAAACCCCCGCTATCTGTTTGTGGTTTTACAGGAAAAAGGATGAAGATGAAGACGTGTGCATGCATGATTGGTCAATTCAAATGAAACGCGCGCTTTTTCATAATTGTTAGCATATGTTGTTGTTTTATATAATATATTTGTTTCCCACTATACTAACAAAGGCGTGCAGTTGGTTTGGTGGATAGTGAGGTGTCTGGCAATCAATGGGACCTGGGTTCGATTCCCAGGTCCCCCAAAAGTTCCATATTATTTTTCCTAATATAATCATATGCAGGCATCCTCAAAGTGTCCCACCATGGACTCCAGCGCTCAGCTTGCCAAGTGTCTCACAATACCAATATAATGGTTAAAAGATGAAGATCATGGTACGTTCCAATCAACATGCACGTGGACGATTCAAGCAAGTCAACGCAGGCTTGATTCTTAATGGGCCAAATTGCTTCTTCAAACCTCCATTCTTGGGTCAACACCCCCACTGGTTTTGTTACTCTTTTTATTTTCTTTTCTTTTATAATTTCTTTTTATTAATTATTAGTATTATTATTATCTAATTAATAAATTAATATTTTTCATAATAAATTCAGAGAATAAAAAATGTAAATATTTTTATTAATTATTATTATTCTTATTTATTAACTTATTTTGTGAATAAATTCTAATTAATCAACTTAGTTTAATTTAGGTTTAATTTTAATATTTTTACAATAAATAAAACCAATTTAGAATTAGGGTTTTTCTTTTGACTTTTAATTTCTTTTATTTTATTTTTATTAAAGATTTAAAAAACATAAAAAACATTTTTTTTCTTAAATAATTAATTAATTAGAATTAGGGTTAATATTTAATTAAATGCAAAGGACCAAATTTCTTTCTTTTCTCAAAAAGGGTCAAAACCCTAAGACGTTCCCAATTCGATTCTTTCGCGCGCTTTAATTCCTTTTAATCATATTTGATGTAACTGTTTCCGAGGATGTAATAGTTAATTAGGATTTTACCGCTTTCTTTAATTTTCCGCATTTATTTTCCAAAACGGGTTTTTGTTTTTGGCGATGTATAGACCCGCGCCTTGTAATATCGTAGATTCATATTTCCGCAATTTATTTTCCGCACTCTTAACTGTTAAAAATGCATGAAAGACTTGTATGCCAAATAAAATTAATCCGTAGCTCACAAATGCATGTTCAAAGATAAACATTAACTGAAAAACAACACACATGCACATGCCACTCTTAGGGTACGCCTCACTCGGTTGCCTTCGGTACGTGGTCTTCAAGTATAGGGTGTTTTAGAGGTCGCCCTCCTGTCTAAGATCCAGTTGCCTCGAAACGGTTGCCTCGGATAAAAAGGATCTAGGACACTAGGGTTACCGCTAAGGTGTCCTACTATTGCTTCGGTGACCACACATGTCCCTTAATTAAATTGACCCGAATAACTCCAACGACGGTGCTACCTACTTCTTAATAGTGGGATAGCACTGTCTAAAAGACTCTTACACAGCCTAATTCCTTAGGGTAGGTAGATTTCTCATGGGTACTTGCTCTTTCAAACAAACAAAACAACTTTTCACACGGACACTTTCAAAAAGTTTTCAAACAAATTTTTCATACACTCTTGAGGACAGATACAAGAGTTACTTAGAAATTTTTCAAACGAAACTTTTTCAAAAACCACATACACTTGAAAAGCAAACAACTTTGAAAACATAAGAGAAAGTACCTAAGAGCCCATGGATAACCATGGATAGAAAGGGTGCTAACACCTTCCCTTTCTATAAATCTACCTCCCGAACCGAGAAACATTCTCAAAGAAGGAATTTTGTTGTGCTTTTGTCCTTTCCATGTTGGAGAACATAAAAGACGGTGGCAACTCTTGCTTACCGCGACATTTCACGAAACCAGCTAAAAACAGTCAGTTCTATTTCCACCGATCACACCCTTTTTTGCCCAAGTCGCCCTTTCGAGTTTTCAACTTGCCGGGTGTACAGATTTTTTTTGTTTTATCCCTAATTTTTGCCTGAACCGCCCTTTCGGATTTTTGGTTCACCGGGATGCCCATTTTTGCCCAAGTCGCCCTTTCGGGTTTTCAACTTGTCGGGTCGTTTTATGCGTAGTATCTTTTAACTATGTCTGCGTTCGCAGGGTGTGGCAAATTGTCGCCGTCCATGGTGGTCAGAATCATTGCACCACCAGAAAATATGCTCTTGATCACAAATGGTCCTTCGTAAGTAGGAGTTTATTTGCCCCTGGGATCACTTTGCGGCAAGATGATCCGCTTGATTACAAGATCTCCGACTTGATATACTTGACGTATGACTTTCTTGTTGAAAGCTTTGATCATTCGTTTTTGGTATGTCTGACCATGGCAAACAGTAGTGAGTCGTTTCTCGTCGATCAAATTGAGTTGATCAAGTCGGGTCTGAATCTAATCGTCTTAACTCAAACCAGCTTCCTTCATAATCCTTAAAGAAGGAATCTGAACTTCCATGGGCAGAACAACTTCCATGCCATATACCAAAGAAAATGGGGTTTCCCCTGTTGAAGTACGTGCCATGGTACGGTATCCATGCAAAGCAAACGGTAACATCTCATGCCAGTCCTTGTAGGTAACTGTCATTTTCTGAATGATCTTCTTGATGTTTTTGTTTGCAGCTTCAACAACACCGTTCATCTTCGGCCGATAGGGAGATGAATTGTGATGATAAATCTTGAACTGTTCGCATAGAGCGGTGGTCATAGTATTGTTCAGATTTGTACCGTTGTCTGTGATGATCCTGTTGGGGACACTGTACCGGCATATGAGGTTCTGCTTGATGAAGCGGGCAACCACATTCTTTGTAACAGAGGCAAATGAAGCTGCTTCGGCCCACTTGGTGAAATAGTCAATAGCGACCAGGATGAAGCGATGTCCATTGGATGTCGTGGGCTTGATCTCTCCAATCATGTCAATGCCCCACATTGCGAATGGCCAAGGAGCTGTCAGAACGTTGAGAGGAACAGAAGGAATATGAATCTTGTCGGCATAGACTTGACATTTGTGGCAAGTACGGGAATGTTGGTGGCAATCAGCTTCCATGGTAGACCAGTAATAGCCTGCCCTTAGAATCTTCTTAGCCATCGTATGTCCGCTCAAGTGGGTACCTGTGATCGGTGGATCTGGAACTGACTGTTTAACGCTGGTTCGCGAAATGTCGCGGAAGCAAGAGTCGCCACCGTCTTTTATTTTCTCCAAATGGAAAGGACAAAAGCACAGAAAAATTCCTTATAGAGATTGCTCTCGGTTCGGGAGGTAGATTATAGAAAGGGAAGGTGTTAGCACCCTTTCTATCCATGGTTATCCATGGGCTCTTAGATACTTGCTCATTTGTGTTTTCAAAATTGGTTTGTTTGCTTTTCAACTGTGGGTTTTAAAAAGTCTCTTTGAAAATTTCAGTTCGACTCTTGTATCGGTCCTCAAGAGTGTTTGAAAAATTACTTTCGAAAGCTTTTTGAAAAGGTGTCAGTATGAAAAGTCTTTTTGAATTTGTTTTGAGATTAGAGCAAGTATCTACGAGAACCTACCTACCCTAAGGAATTCGTCTGTGTAAATGTCCTTTAAAGTAGTGCCATCCCACCATTGAGAGGTAGGTAGCACCACCGTTGGAGGTGTTCGGGTCAATTCGAGGTTCGGGACATGGTGATCACCGGAGCAATGGGAAGACACCTTAGAAGATACCCTCATGCCAGGTTCCTGGATCATGAGGACTTACTAAGACATCCTCTACTCGACGATCACCTTTCGAGGCAAGGCAACAGTGAGGCGTACCCTAGGGGTGGTGTGTGTGATTTGTGTGTCGTTTTCATTTATATTTATCTTGTCATGTTATTGGTGTTCTACGCTTGTTTTTATTTTGTCCATACATTCTTTCATGCTTTGATTTAACAGTTAAAAATATTGCGGGAAAAGTAAATTCTAAGCTATTACAAAAGGCGCGGGTCCACATCGCCAAAAGTTTCTCGAACCCGATTTGACAGAAAAAATAAAGAAATAAAAGAAAATAAGGAATTAAAAGTGCGAGCAATTATTTACACGGCTTCAGGAGAGATACATAAATATTTAAACGAAATAAGATAAATGCGCGAATTAAATGAGAATTAAACGAGGGCGTTGGACCCTTTTGAAGTTAAATTGAAATTAAAAATTAATTAATTATTAAAAGAAAGAAAGAAATTGTTTTTTGGTATTTTTTAGTATTTTGGGATTTAATAGAAAAAAGGAATTGATGGAAATTAAATGCTAACCCTAATTCTATTTTATTTTTAATTTATTAAGAAAAGCATTGAATTTTAACCTAAATTAACCCTAATGTTTATATACAAATTAATTATAAAATAAATATTTAATTATTTTAATTATTTATGAAAGAAAAAGAAAAAGGATGAAAAATTATTAATAAAACCTTATTTCTACATTTTTTAGATTTTTGTTAAAAGAATTAAAATTAAAACCTAATTTAAAACTAAATTTAATTACATGCAAATTTATTTATGAAAATACTAAAATAAAAATTATTTATTGTTTTTTCTTTTCCTGATTTTTTGATGTTTTTTATATCTTGTGAAAATAATAAATTAATTAAATACAAGAATTAAAATAAAAATAGAATTAATGTAAAAGAAAATATTTAAACAAAGCAAACCTAGGGGGGTGTCATTCCCCAATGTGGAGGTATGGCCTTTAGCAATCTGGCCCATTTAAATTCCTGGCCTGGTGGACTTTTTTGCTCACGTGCAGAACGTTTGACTAGAGCCTACCATAATCTCCAAATCCTGGCCCTTGGATGGATGACATTGGACGCGTGGATGGTTGGATAGAGGGATATATGATGATCCACAACGCTTATGCTGCATATGAATATTAAAGGAAAAAATATATGGAAAGAAGGAAGACCTGGGGCTCGAACCCAGGTCATGTACCTTACCAACAGCTATGCTTGCCAGCTGAACTAATTTGCTTTTCTGTAATTAATATGACAAACAAATATAATAAAATAAATATGCGTTAGTGTTTCGTTTTCCGCGCGAAATTTAAACTAGCCTATCACATCTTGCCACGATATCGTCTTCTTCTTCGTCCCTGAAATACAAAAACAAAGGCCACGGTTTTCTGAGCGTTTTCTTAGGCCGGTTTTGGAAAAATAGCGACTAGCCCCAGGGGCTCCATAAATTAGGCGCAATGGTACCGTCTTCTTCGTCCAAACGCGCTGATCATGACCATGGTAACGTGGTAGGCTGATTTTACATTATCTGAAAACCCCTAATTTGAAACTCTGCAAACCCTAAAAAGCAACAATGGCATCTGGGCATATAATGCGTAAAACTTCAATCAAGGCATATGGTTAGCTTGCAAACACTTCACTGATCATGAATATATAAACAAAACGCTATGAATGTGCATGGATGTTAAAACACGATAATGAAGAAAAAAATGGAAAAGTGTGACTTCTGTATACCGTTTCAAAGCGTAAGGCTTGATGTTTTTGATTGGAATACGTCCTATAACCTTCAAGGAAGCTAATGGAATGGAAATCTTGGCTTGAAACCACCTACAAGTTAATTTTCAGAATTGAGTTTTTAGACAAAATTTTTCAAGTTGGTGAATGGTTTCTGCGCAGCTTCAATGGTCCTTTTGATTAGGTTTTTATTCAGGCTTCTGTAATGAATCAATTAGGTCAAGAAAAATAGAACAAATCAATTGCATTCATGGTTTTTGGAAATTTGATTTTTAAGATCTTTTTTCAAATATTTTCCATGTGTTTTTGTACAAATTAAGATCAATTCTCTCCAAATCTTTCCCTATTTAATTTCACACGAATTATTGAGTAGATTTTGTGCAAAAAAGGATTTTAAAACCTAGGTTAAATATTTTCCATGTATTTAATTTGATTTAAATGAGTTATTATAAATAAAAATTCAAATAAATAAATAAAAAATGAAGAAATGCTTCCCTTTGGGCCAAGTGGTCGTGCACATGCCATGGATGATGATTTGTGGAAGAAAAATGGGCCCATTAGCAATTTTAGGTCATTTGAATCAATGTTGACTTTTCAAAATATCCAAAAATTTCCCAACTTCTACAAGGCATAACTTGCTCAATTTTTAAGCTTTTCTCATGTTCTTGGACATTTGGGAAAGGTCTTTGAGTCCTCTAACCAATGTCTTTGGTCCCATGTCACTTTGATTTACCAATCTCACGTTATGGCCTTTGACTTAAAGTCCCCTTTTGTTGACTTTTGAAAATGACCTATAATGTTGAAATTGATAACTTTTTGTGAGAGCATTTCTTGGACTTGAAGTATGAAGATTAGTTGTAGGAAATGTCTTTCTCTTCAAAATGAGCTTTGGATGGAATTTTTCTGATAATCCATGTGAAAGTTATGCTCTGGTCAATTTACAGTTGACTTTTTCAGCTGTCCAAATAAGGAAACTTTTGCATTTTGATGATTTTTGAGCCAAGCTTTGAGAATCATGATCAAGCATTGATCAAATGATGTTTGTGGCTTCAAAATGAGATGTTGACCAAAAATTTGAACTTTTGACTGTCAAATGACCATTTTGCCCCTACAGTTGACTGTAGTGCAATTAGGGTTTTTGACTGTGCAATTTTATGCTGAATGTCTTGAAACTTGATATGAGGATGCTTGACCATATTTATAGGCATGTGAGACTTGATTAGACCCTTGGAAACTTCATTTTCTTGATCAGGACAAAAACCCTAATTTTGACTGCTTATGAGGCTCTTGCACTGTGCAACCCTTGGGGAATTTTGAAGCTTGACTTGGCAAATCTTTGAAGAATATGGGAGGGAAAATTTTGGGGTACAACAGTTGCCCCTGTTCAATCTTCTTAGACCTGAGGATGCAGATTGGCTGAGGTGCCTTTCGTAATCCGAGGGTAGAAGATGATTGAACACTAGAGTGCCCAGAAATTTGCGCTCACATAGTAGCAGTGTGATGGAAATGGGTTTATAGATGCCATTTAGAGATTGATGGATAGGATGATGGGCTTATAGATTCCATCTGGATGTCGATCGCGTAAGAGAATCCTTAGCGAGAACCTGTGTACCTGCAAAACCGAAAGTGATTACCTGACACGTTGCAGGAGTTGATTTTCAGATGCTTGGTATAGATATGTCCTGAATGGTTACAGGAGCTGGATCTGGAGCTTCAAACGGTGATGAATGTACCAGGGGTGGTTACTGCCTTAGCATGAACGGTAAGAGAACCTTGGGTGACTTTATCTTCAACAACGCTCATTGAGAAAATCTTGGTGGGAATTACCATCTTCACAGTATCGGGAAGAGAACCATAGGCAATTATAATCTCGAACGTCTGAGAAAAACCTAAAATGGAATCATCATCTCACGCACCGTCGGGGAGAGAACCAATAGGAAATTATAATCTCAGAGGAAAAAACCCTAAAATGGAATTATCATCTCACGCACCGTCGGGGAGAGAACCAATAGGAAATTATAATCTCAAAGAAAAACCTAAAATGGAATTATCATCTCATGCACCGTCGGAGAGAGAACCAATAGGAAATTATAATCTCAAAGAAAAACCTAAAATGGAATTATCATCTCATGCACCGTCGGAGAGAGAACCAATAGGAAATTATAATCTCAAAGAAAAACCTAAAATGGAATTATCATCTCATGCACCGTCGGAGAGAGAACCAATAGGAAATTATAATCTCAAAGAAAAACCTAAAATGGAATTATCATCTCATGCACCGTCGGAGAGAGAACCAATAGGAAATTATAATCTCAAAGAAAAAACCTAAAATGGAATTATCATCTCATGCACCGTCGGAGATAGAACCAATAGGAAATTATAATCTCAAAGAAAAACCTAAAATGGAATTATCATCTCATGCACCGTCGGAGAGAGAACCAATAGGAAATTATAATCTCAAAGAAAAACCTAAAATGGAATTATCATCTCATGCACCGTCGGAGAGAGAACCAATAGGAAATTATAATCTCAAAGAAAAACCTAAAATGGAATTATCATCTCATGCACCGTCGGAGAGAGAACCAATAGGAAATTATAATCTGAATAACTTCTACTGAGTCTTCATCAGAAAAATCTATTGGGAGTCGATTTAGCTGGACTAGAGAAGGCCTTGGACTGGATAAGAAATCTTTGGGGTCGATTAACTGAACCGGTCTAGGTCTTGAAATATGATTGAGAATTTAACTGCATCTTTCCTGAAAAGTAGAGGTCAGTCATATGCCATGCATGATATGGACCAAGCAATGATGTTCTCAACATAAATGAGATTTGTATGATATGATGCGTACATGCATGCTATAATGATGTATGTGATGTTTTATGAATGTGTTTTTCGTCTAGGAAAGTAAATCCTTGACGGGTGCCGGGAAGTCACTCCTGGGCTGATGTTGAAGAATAAGCTTTTACTTCCGCTGGGGATGATAACTGCAAGGATACCGGTAGGAGAAGATAACTCCGTTGAGGAATAAACTTGGCGAACGGAATAACTCTGCAGGGAGAAAAAATACTCTAGCGACCATGCTGGGGAGCGATACTCTGTGGGGAGAGAGGTGCTTTGTTGAGTGTTGATAATAACTTGCCGGGGATACCCTTGTTGTGCCGGAGGTGTTTAATAGACTTCGCTGGAGATAAGAAAGAACTATGTTGACGACGACCTTTCCGTGGCTTTTGGCTGAGGATAACCCAGTTATATCCTGTTAAGGAAATAACTCTTTGAATAAAGCCGGACGACGCGTTCGTGCTCCTGCGAGGATAAGCTTCCAGAATCTACTGGGGATAAGCTTATTGCTTGGGGGAGACGAATTCCAATTTTCCTGGGGAACTAGATTGGACTCTCCCGGGGAAGTTTTGAGCTGTGTCGGGGATATTGATTCCTTTGAATATTTGATATGCCGCCGGGGAACAATCTTTAGGCCAAGACTGCCGGGGATGCTTGTTATGAACATATATGTTGCTGGGGGATGTTGAGATCTGCGGGAGGATACCCAACTTCCTTAAGATTGATAATAGCTTGGATAGAGTGTACTGACTGCTTACTCTCTAGGGAATTGGGATATCTGGTTATGTTCTTTAGCCGGACCCATCTTGGTACCCTGGAGGACATAACAATTAGATTGCTTTTAGACAATTCTTTATTGCCCCTGTTTCTGAAGTGGGAGAGGGAGACCTGTGAGGTGCTGATAGTTGTTGATGGACCAACTTTCTTCTGGTTGGCAGGTGACAAGATGCCGGGACATAGTCGTACGCTTTGATCCCTAACTTTTGCCTGGACCGCCCTTTCGGGTTTTCAGTCCACCGGGATACCCATTTTTGCCCAAGCCGCCTTTTCAGGTTTTCGACTTGCCGGGTGTACAGATTTTTTTCATTTCATCCCTTCATTTTGCCCGAACCCTTTTGGTTCGTCGGGAAGCCCTTATTTTTGCCTAGGTACGCCAACCTAGAGGGTCTTTGATTTTGCGTAGTATCTTTTCGACTATGTCCACGCTCTCCGAATGTAGGGAGTTGCCCCTGTTAACAGTGTTTGGTCATGCCACCAGAAGGTACTTGATCAGGTCAGATTCGTTGTTGGAGTGCCCCAAGTGGCTCGGGCGGAGATTTGCCCCAGGCTATTTGGCCTTTGAGAGATTCTCCGAATCTTGATTGGATTGCCCCAGATGATGGACCGTGATCATGTCCTGCCCCTTGATTGGAAGAGCTTTTGTTCATTAGGTATTCATCGTGTGAATTTTCCTGCTGTTCAAACAAAAAGTCATATGCAAACAAAGTTATGTTAAAAATGCAACGCCTATGTCTGTCTTGAAGATTTTGAAAATGCATTCTTTTTCCATAAAACAAATGAATGTTTGTAAAACGTGATGTCAACTCCGTATTTACCGTAAGCCTTAAGGAGTCAGGATACCTTTCGTAACAGTATGCTTTCGAACTAACCCATGCTTCAGCTAGGACTTTTAAGGGTTATAACGTGGCCTGGTTCACGGTTTAAGAAACAAAGGATAAAGGCTCAAATTATTTGTACCCACCCGCTCTTCGTGATGTTCTCCAAACCTAGATTCTGTTGATCATACGTTAGACCTTGTTTGAGTCTTTGCTCTGATTTTCCGGTGATGATTCGGATGTTGATAACTTATTTTGAATAGGCAGTCATTCCTTTGTTTTTGTTGAGGATGTATAGGACCTCTTTCGTTTTGATTTTGTTATCCCTTTCTTCTTTTTTTTGCCTGAACTGTTCCCTTTTTTGGAATCACAGTCAGCGGGATGTCCCAGTTTCGTAAGTCCCTTTTTCAGGTTTTGACTTAATGGGCTTTTTTTTTTTGATTTTGGTAATGACTGCCTTTCTTTATTGATTGTTCGGAACCATCACTGTCTTTTGTTTTGTAAGGACCTCTTTTGTGCCATACGTTATGCACTTGGATCAACTGAGAGACTACCCTGCCCCAGGTTATTATTAAGGGTTTTGATTTTCAAAAATAAAAACTCCTACTTCTTTGGCTCAGAGGGGTTGACGAGGGATTATCATCCTTATAACTCCAGTGTCTAGGGATTGAAACAATGCCTGTACCTCATCAGCGGGGTCCGTTCAAAAGCATACTGTAAATTGTGGTATCGTTTTCGTCATCCTCCCTCAAGAGGCTTAGAATTATTGATTGAGAGTTGACATCAGAAAAAATATGAAAATAATTTGCGTATAGTGAATACGAATATATTGCTTCAAAACAGACATATGCGATGCATTAATGAACTAACAACGTTTAATCATGAATAAATGTTTGAACAGTTAAAAGAAAGTTACAACTTGAAAATTCTAATAAACACAAGTCTCCCAGTCTCAGGGCTTATTACTTCAACTGGTGCATCTTGTAGGGATGGCAGGAGCATTCAGCCTGGCCCATCTGGGTGAAATCCACAGCTCTTTCATTAATCAGATCTTGAATCTTATTCTTCAAAGCCCAGCAGTCGTCGGTGTCATGTCCTGGACTGTTATAATGGTATGCACATCTTTCCTCAGGATTGTACTTTAGGGAGGTTGTATTGAGACGCCTAGGAGGGCCCCTTACCGTCACCAGATTCAACCTCAACAATTGTTGTAAAGCTTGAGACGGTGACACGTTGAGTTTGGTGAACTACCTTTCAGGCTTGTCTGGCTGAAGCTGGTGAGGTTGATACTGAATTGGTGATACTGAAGCCATCTGAGGAGCTTTTCCCTTGTCTGCTTGTCTCAAGGGTGGTTGAATGATGACTGGCTCTTCAACCCTAGATGTTTGCCTCAGCTGGTTACCCCGAAGCAGTTGGTTAACGAGAACCCCGAGCTCTTCTTGTTTTTGAGCTAACCCTTGAATAGCAGTCACCTGCCCCAGCATCTGGATTTTCAATGCATCCACCTCAGCTTGCAGGTGTTTCAGCCTTTCATCCTCAGCACTGTTCTTGACAAAGGTCTCCATGAGAAGTGTCCTTAACTCCTCCTGCCCCTTGGATAGATTCAGGAGGATTTCCCCAAACTGAATCTCTTGAGCAAGAAGGTCCTGGTTACCTTGTTGAGAAGCCATGGCTGAAATAAACAGCGGGAAAGGTAAGTGACCTGCAAAAAGGGATAGCTGTAATGCAATGATGTGTATGACATGCATGTAATGTTTTCAAGGACCTCACGGGATAAACAAGAAAATTTGTTAGAACTTGAGTCCGGTAGCTTGATTGAAGGAAACCCATGTTGTTGAGAATTCTTCTTCAAGGATCAAAGGCTCACCATATCCAGTGGGTCATAGCCCCTGACTTTAGTCATCATGTCTGGTTTTGATTTCCAAACAACCTTGGTTAGGGGAATCTTCCTCAGGAGTCAGAGCTCACCATATCAAGTGGGTCATAGCCCCTGACAACCTTGGCTAGAGGAAAATAAATCCTCTTTGCCCCTTGCTGGGATAGTTGATTCACCATGACCTGCATCACAAGCCCTTGAGATCCTTGAAATGGGTTAGGATGTATGCAATGGTATGATGTTATGGTATGCATGGGGTGATGTAGGTAAACCCTGTTATGAGTCCCAATTAAGGACTATAAACAAACCCTACAAGAAATTCAATATACTTTGTTATGAGTCCCAATTAAGGACTATAAACAAAACCTGCAAGAGACCTAGTAAACCCTGTTATGAGTCCCAGTTAAGGACTATAAATAAAACCTGCAAGTAGCTTATGTGTCAAATAACACGCATGCAATTAGTCAAGTACGAAGGCACACAAGTCACACAGGAGAAACCCTTAGAGTTTAAGCCAGCATGAGGTCTAGGTACTACCCTCTTTCAGTTTGTTGGTTCATACCTGTCCTATCAAAGTAACCGGGTTCTTAGAGGATCCCAATATCATTGACTACCCTCAATCGGTCATAACTCCAGCATCGCAATCTTTTCTTGCGGCCAGAACCATCACGAGAGTTTAGCCTCAATGGGCGTAGCATACTGCTACTGTTCTAATGGCCAAGTTGTGTCATTTAAGGTTCTAAGGTTGTTGGTGCTTAATGACTCCTTGGAAGACCCATATTCTCCCCGTTTCAACACAAGGGATATCGGTACAGACCAAGGCGCCACACCAACGTAGCCACTGCTTCACCCATGTCGGTATACGCCGGACAGGTCCCTCACAGCTTATGCTACCTAAACAGGGTATCCCAGATCCGGGTTAGGATCTATGTAACTCCGATGCAACCCACAATAATAAAGCAAACAATTCAGGCAATTGAAAACACAAGTGATCTTAGTCCTAAGGTACACCTCACTTTATAAGAATCCCCAGCAGAGTCGCCAATTCTGTGATCGGTGGATCTGGAACTGACTGTTTAACGCTGGTTCGCGAAATGTCGCGGAAGCAAGAGTCGCCACCGTCTTTTATTTTCTCCAAATGGAAAGGACAAAAGCACAGAAAAATTCCTTATAGAGATTGCTCTCGGTTCGGGAGGTAGATTATAGAAAGGGAAGGTGTTAGCACCCTTTCTATCCATGGTTATCCATGGGCTCTTAGATACTTGCTCATTTGTGTTTTCAAAATTGGTTTGTTTGCTTTTCAACTGTGGGTTTTAAAAAGTCTCTTTGAAAATTTCAGTTCGACTCTTGTATCGGTCCTCAAGAGTGTTTGAAAAATTGCTTTCGAAAGCTTTTTGAAAAGGTGTCAGTGTGAAAAGTCTTTTTGAATTTGTTTTGAGATTAGAGCAAGTATCTACGAGAACCTACCTACCCTAAGGAATTCGTCTGTGTAAATGTCCTTTAAAGTAGTGCCATCCCACCATTGAGAGGTAGGTAGCACCACCGTTGGAGGTGTTCGGGTCAATTCGAGGTTCGGGACATGGTGATCACCGGAGCAATGGGAATACACCTTAGAAGCTACCCTCATGCCAGGTTCCTGGATCATGAGGACTTACTAAGACATCCTCTACTCGACGATCACCTTCCGAGGCAAGGCAACAGTGAGGCGTACCCTAGGGGTGGTGTGTGCGATTTGTGTGTCGTTTTCATTTATATTTATCTTGTCATGTTATTGGTGTTCTACGCTTGTTTTTATTTTGTCCATACATTCTTTCATGCTTTGATTTAACAGTTAAAAATATTGCGGGAAAAGTAAATTCTAAGCTATTACAAAAGGCGCGGGTCCACATCGCCAAAAGTTTCTCGAACCCGATTTGACAGAAAAAATAAAGAAATAAAAGAAAATAAGGAATTAAAAGTGCGAGCAATTATTTACACGACTTCGGGAGAGATACATAAATATTTAAACGAAATAAGATAAATGCGCGAATTAAATGAGAATTAAACGAGGGCGTTGGACCCTTTTGAAGTTAAATTGAAATTAAAAATTAATTAATTATTAAAAGAAAGAAAGAAATTGTTTTTTGGTATTTTTTAGTATTTTGGGATTTAATAGAAAAAAGGAATTGATGGAAATTAAATGCTAACCCTAATTCTATTTTATTTTTAATTTATTAAGAAAAACATTGAATTTTAACCTAAATTAACCCTAATGTTTATATACAAATTAATTATAAAATAAATATTTAATTATTTTAATTATTTATGAAAGAAAAAGAAAAAGGATGAAAAATTATTAATAAAACCTTATTTCTACATTTTTTAGATTTTTGTTAAAAGAATTAAAATTAAAACCTAATTTAAAACTAAATTTAATTACATGCAAATTTATTTATGAAAATACTAAAATAAAAATTATTTATTGTTTTTTCTTTTCCTGATTTTTTGATGTTTTTTATATCTTGTGAAAATAATAAATTAATTAAATACAAGAATTAAAATAAAAATAGAATTAATGTAAAAGAAAATATTTAAACAAAGCAAACCTAGGGGGGTGTCATTCCCCAATGTGGAGGTATGGCCTTTAGCAATCTGGCCCATTTAAATTCCTGGCCTGGTGGACTTTTTTGCTCACGTGCAGAACGTTTGACTAGAGCCTACCATAATCTCCAAATCCTGGCCCTTGGATGGATGACATTGGACGCGTGGATGGTTGGATAGAGGGATATATGATGATCCACAACGCTTATGCTGCATATGAATATTAAAGGAAAAAATATATGGAAAGAAGGAAGACCTGGGGCTCGAACCCAGGTCATGTACCTTACCAACAGCTATGCTTGCCAGCTGAACTAATTTGCTTTTCTGTAATTAATATGACAAACAAATATAATAAAATAAATATGCGTTAGTGTTTCATTTTCCGCGCGAAATTTAAACTAGCCTATCACATCTTGCCACGATATCGTCTTCTTCTTCGTCCCTGAAATACAAAAACAAAGGCCACGGTTTTCTGAGCGTTTTCTTAGGCCGGTTTTGGAAAAATAGCGACTAGCCCCAGGGGCTCCATAAATTAGGCGCAATGGTACCGTCTTCTTCGTCCAAACGCGCTGATCATGACCATGGTAACGTGGTAGGCTGATTTTACATTATCTGAAAACCCCTAATTTGAAACTCTGCAAACCCTAAAAAGCAACAATGGCATCTGGGCATATAATGCGTAAAACTTCAATCAAGGCATATGGTTAGCTTGCAAACACTTCACTGATCATGAATATATAAACAAAACGCTATGAATGTGCATGGATGTTAAAACACGATAATGAAGAAAAAAATGGAAAAGTGTGACTTCTGTATACCGTTTCAAAGCGTAAGGCTTGATGTTTTTGATTGGAATACGTCCTATAACCTTCAAGGAAGCTAATGGAATGGAAATCTTGGCTTGAAACCACCTACAAGTTAATTTTCAGAATTGAGTTTTTAGACAAAATTTTTCAAGTTGGTGAATGGTTTCTGCGCAGCTTCAATGGTCCTTTTGATTAGGTTTTTATTCAGGCTTCTGTAATGAATCAATTAGGTCAAGAAAAATAGAACAAATCAATTGCATTCATGGTTTTTGGAAATTTGATTTTTAAGATCTTTTTTCAAATATTTTCCATGTGTTTTTGTACAAATTAAGATCAATTCTCTCCAAATCTTTCCCTATTTAATTTCACACGAATTATTGAGTAGATTTTGTGCAAAAAAGGATTTTAAAACCTAGGTTAAATATTTTCCATGTATTTAATTTGATTTAAATGAATTATTATAAATAAAAATTCAAATAAATAAATAAAAATGAAGAAATGCTTCCCTTTGGGCCAAGTGGTCGTGCACATGCCATGGATGATGATTTGTGGAAGAAAAATGGGCCCATTAGCAATTTTAGGTCATTTGAATCAATGTTGACTTTTCAAAATATCCAAAAATTTCCCAATTTCTACAAGGCATAACTTGCTCAATTTTTAAGCTTTTCTCATGTTCTTGGACATTTTGGAAAGGTCTTTGAGTCCTCTAACCAATGTCTTTGGTCCCATGTCGCTTTGATTTACCAATCTCACGTTATGGCCTTTGACTTAAAGTCCCCTTTTGTTGACTTTTGAAAATGACCTATAATGTTGAAATTGATAACTTTTTGTGAGAGCATTTCTTGGACTTGAAGTATGAAGATGAGTTGTAGGAAATGTCTTTCTCTTCAAAATGAGCTTTGGATGAAATTTTTCTGATAATCCATGTGAAAGTTATGCTCTGGTCAATTTACAGTTGACTTTTTCAGCTGTCCAAAAAAGGAAACTTTTGCATTTTGATGATTTTTTAGCCAAGCTTTGAGAATCATGATCAAGCATTTATCAAATGATGTTTGTGGCTTCAAAATGAGATGTTGACCAAAAATTTGAACTTTTGACTGTCAAATGACCATTTTGCCCCTACAGTTGACTGTAGTGCAATTAGGGTTTTTGACTGTGCAATTTTATGCTGAATGTCTTGAAACTTGATATGAGGATGCTTGACCATATTTATAGGCATGTGAGACTTGATTAGACCCTTGGAAACTTCATTTTCTTGATCAGGACAAAAACCCTAATTTTGACTGCTTAGGAGGCTCTTGCACTGTGCAACCCTTGGGGAATTTTGAAGCTTGACTTGGCAAATCTTTGAAGAATATGGGAGGGCAAATTTTGGGGTACAACAGTACCAAACGTGCCGCTGTGTATCTTAGTCATGATCAACTCTGCTTCAGCTTTGTCCACACAACGAAGTAAAACACAATCATGGCTGCGCTTGTAAAGGATGCCATTGCTTAGGAAGAACTTGGCCGCAAATCTCCTTAAGAACCTTTTGTCATTGACGGAAGCTCCTTCGGGATATTCTCTAGTCTGGAGATACCTTTTTATTTCATGAAACCAGGGTTGTTCCACTACTTCTTCGGTATTAATCTCATGACAATGCGCATGTTCATCCATTCGCTCGATGGTGATTTGAGGAGCCCCGTTATCCCAGTTGAATTTAAACATGGAAGACATTGTAGCCAGATCATGTGCTAACTGATTTTATTCTCGCGGGAAATGCTCGAAAGTAATCTGCTCGAAAGTAATCTGCTCGAAATGAGGCAACAACGTCAGGACATGTTCTTTGTATGGGATAAGATTAGGATGTTTGGTGTCCCACTCTCCTTTGATTTGACTGATAACCAAAGCCGAGTCCCCAAATACGACCAAAGATTTGATCCCCAAGTCTATAGAGGCCTTGAGACCAAAGATGCAAGCTTCATATTCGGCCATGTTGTTGGTACAGCTGAAACAAAGTCGGGCCGTGAAAGGTGTATGGCAACCTTCTGGGGAAATGAGTATCACACTGATACTGTTTCCAAGTGCATTTGAAGCACCATCAAAGTACAGGGTCCATCGGGATCCTTGTTCAGGTCCGTCATACGGTCCGTTACCTTCAATGTTGTCCAAAGTCATGATGTCCTCGTCCGGGAAGTCAAATCTCATGGATTGATAATCTTCGATAGCTTGATGAGCTAGATGGTCAGCTAGTACACTCCCTTTTATAGCTTTTTGGGTAGTATACTGTATGTGATACTCAGTCAGGATCATTTGCCATCTAGCAATTCTTCCAGATAAAGCAGGCTTCTCGAAGATATATTTGATCGGGTCCATTTTGGAAATCAGCAAAGTGGTATGAGTCAACATATACTGCCTTAGTCGGTGAGCAACCCATACCAAAGCGTAACAAGTTTTCTCGAGCAGTGAGTAACTAGTCTCACAGTCGGTAAACTTTTTGCTAAGGTAATAAATGGTATGCTCTTTTCGACCAGACTCGTCATGTTGGCCCAGTACACACCCCATTGAGTTGTCTAAAACAGTCAAATACATGATCAGCGGCCTTCCTTCGACGGGTGGCATCAGGATAGGAGGTTCCAATAAGTACTCCTTGATCTTATCAAAAGCAATTTGACAATCATCGTTCCATTCGACTACCTGATCTTTCTTTAATAGTTTGAAAATTGGCTCACAGGTTGACGTCAGGTGAGAGATGAACCTGGCGATATAGTTCAAGCGTCCCAAGAATCCTCTAACCTCCTTTTCAGTACGGGGGGCAGGCATTTCTTGTATAGCCTTTACCTTTGCTGGATCGACCTCAATGCCTTTGTTGCTGACAATAAATCCCAGAAGTTTACCAGACCTGACTCTGAAAGTGCACTTACTTGGATTCAGCCTGAGTTTGTACTCCTTCAACCTGGAAAACAGCTTTTTCAAATGTTCAAGGTGTTCCTCTTCTGTTTGTGATCGAGCTATCATGTCGTCTACGTAAACCTCAATCTCATGATGTATCATATCATGAAACAAAGCTACCATGGCGCGTTGATAAGTTTCCCCTGCGTTCTTCAGTCCGAACGGCATCACCTTGTAGCAGAAGGTGCCCCATTGTGTAACAAAGGTTGTTTTCTCCATGTCCTCGGGGGCCATTTTGATCTGGTTGTAGCCCGAGAATCCGTCCATGAAAGAAAATACTTTGTGTTGAGCCGTGTTGTCAATCAAAATGTCGATATGTGGTAGCGGAAAATCATCTTTAGGGCTGGCCCTGTTCAAATCCCGGTAGTCCACACACATTCTGACCTTGCCGTCTTTTTTGGGAACGGGCACAATGTTAGCAACCCATTGTGGATAGGATGTAACAGCCAGAAAGCCAGCGTTGAATTGCTTCATTACTTCAGCCTTAATCTTCTCAGACATGTCGGGCCTCATTCGGCGGACTTTTTGCTTGATCGGTGGGCAGTCCTCTCTTGTAGGGAGACGGTGAACCACGATGTTTGTGTCTAACCTTGGCATGTCTTCATAAGACCAGGAGAAGATTTCAATGTATTCATTTAACAGCTGTATTAAGCGCTCCTTGACACTCGGTTCCAGATTGGCACCCACTTGTACTTCTTTCCTGTCTTCCTCTGTTCCTAAGTTGACTGTTTCCAACAACTCTTCATGAGGTAAGATGGCCCTCTCTTCTTGTTGTAGAAGTCTGGCTAACTCTCCCGGTACTTCACAATCTTTGTCATCTTCATACTCAGCCTGATTGACCAAATCTTCAGAGTTATTGAAGGATACAACAGAATAGTCACCCATGGAATCCGGAGTGGATGGGTACCTGCATTTGTGAGTGTGGGTGTGTGTAAGGGATAGCCATCCTTAAACAAAAAAGGAAAGAAAATGAACACAACAGTTTATAAATGAAAAACGTCCAATGATTCATTAAACATGGCATATGATTATGAAGAGAATCAAAACCCTTACAAATGGACCTACATGCCCCGGGCAAGGCATGAGGTGAAAAATAGTGTGCAGATTGTTTTAGTAATTATTACAGACCAATAGGAAATGTTCGAAAGATAAATTACTGATTAATGAAAGTAATGGGAACAAAGTCTTTCGCCTCCTAGTTATTCAGTCCCCCTTCAATGGTTGGGAAGATCCAATCTTCAACTTTACCCTCTTCGTCTTCGTCTTCTAAAGCATTGATTCCATGAGGAGAAATCTTGATGGGTGTCCTCTCAATTTTGGAGCGACGCATAGCCTTTTGCCCCGCAGCGGTAAACCCCAACCCAAACTTGTCTGTCTTGTGGGGAAAGTCAGGCAACTGTCCCCATGTTGAGCTCTTCCCCTCCTTCATTGCAGCCTTTGCGTCTTTTAGAGATGCCATCCTTGCCACCTGCTTGGGTACCTCAGCTACTGCCTTTGCTACTGCCACCTCGGAAGAAACTTCCTCAAAGTGTTGAAAGGGTGTTTCGATGAATTCGCCATCCACTTCCATATACCGAAAGGAATTCAGATGACTGATCATGTACTCCTCCTCACCGTGTAGAATTATGATTTTTCCCTTAACAGGGTATTTCAGCATCTGATGTAGAGAAGAAGTGACTGCCCCAACATTATGTATCCACGGTCTTCCTAGCAGGCAAGAGTATGATGGGCGGATGTCCATCACATAGAATATGGAGTTGAAAACCTCAGTGCCTACCTTGATGGGAATGTCGACCTCCCCATGCACCATTCTTTTAGACCCGTCAAAGGCCCTGACAATGATATTACTTGGTTTCAGCTCCAAGCCTTCACAATCCAACCGGTCCAGAGCTTTCTTAGGCAGCACGTTTAGAGAAGAACCAGTGTCGACCAAGACATGGGCGAGAGTGGTTCCTCGGCATTCAACGGACACATGCAGTGCGTCATTATGCTTTCTTCCCTTCAGAGTCAGGTCAGCATCAGAGAAACCCAGGCCATTGTCGGCGGTAAGGCTGGCTACACAATCTTGGAATTGATCGGCTGAGGTTTCTTGGGGTACATGGGCTGTCTTCAAAAACCTTATCAAGGCTTTGGCATGAGCCTCCGAACAAAGCAGCAAAGCTAACATGGAGATCTTCGAGGGGGTTTGCCCCAGTTGTTCTACAACGTCATAATCACTTTTCTTTATTATCTTCAGAATCTCCTCCATTTCTTTCTTAGAGGTTTCGGGGATGACCGATGGTTGAGCCCTCGTCCTGACGAGCTCTTCTTGGATCCCTTTCCCCTTATCAACAGAAGTAGGAGGGACAATCACAGGGGTAACAACTTCTTTAATCAACGGAGTTCTTGCAGATAGTTTTACCGGTGCCGAGGTAACCTTGGGAACAACTGAGGGTCCAAAGATTGCCTTTGGAGGGGCAATCTCTGGAGAGAAAATTCTCCCACTTCGGGTAATCTTGCTCGTACCGACAATGTTTCTAATGTCGGAAGTTTCTTCGTCAGAGCTCTCTTCAGTTATCTCAATTTGTTTAACACCGTGGTAGTAGATTTCTCCACCATAATTCCACGGTATTGATTTGTCAGATTTGTAGGGGACGGGCCCATGCATGGTTATCTTCAAAGGTACAGTCTTCGGAGGGATGTAATCTTAACAGGCCTTTTGGGGACCTTGGAAAGATTGGCGGAAATGGTGATTATTGAAACTTCATTGATAGGAGTTGGAGTAATAGGAATCTTTTCGAAAAGAATTTGTTGGTTGTCCATTAGGCGTTGGATGCCTATCTTCAGCAATGGACAGTCGATCGGTAGGGAGGAACAAAGGTAGCAATCTTCTTTACATCCTGGGAAAATCCCAGCCTTCAACAGATTCAATTTGATTGTCAGTAGTGGAGTTATCAGATCATCAACAGTAGAAACAAACAGATCTTCTTCAACAGCATGGACATTGCGACCATGCTTTGGCATTGGAGCGGATATTACGTTAGACTTCTCGGGGGCGTCGAACTCAACCTCCTTTGCGTCTATCAAATCTTGAATTTTATTCTTAAGCGCCCAGCAATCGTTGGTGTCATGCCCGACGCTGTCAGAATGATAGGCACATTTATCATTGGGATGATAGTGTGGAGAAGTGGTATTCACGATCTTTGGCGCCTCCTTAATATTGGTGAGATTCAGCTTCAACAGATGGGGAAGAACTTGTGCGGGCCTCATATTGATGCGGGTGAACTATTGTTGTGGCCTTTCTCCCCATTGCTGTTTAGGTCTGGACTGATTGTTACAAGGTTGATCATTTGATGAATTTTGAATCATCACGGCCCCTACAGTCGGCCGACGCTCAGTTCTCCTCAATCCTTTCTGAGAGTATACAACAACTGCTTCCTTCTTGGTCGGGAATGGTTTTTTAACAGCTGTGGATGCAGAGGCACCCCTTTGAATTTTTCCGCTCTTAATACCAGCTTCCACCCGCTCGCCAGTCATAATCAATTCAGTAAAGCCTACGGAAGAGCTCCTGATCAAATGGTTGAAGAAAGGGCCAAATAGGGTCCCCAAGAACATATCAACTAGCTCCCTATCTGAAATCAGTGGTTGTACCCTTCCGGCCAACTCACGCCATTTCTGGGCGTATTCTTTGAATCCCTCATTTGAGGCCATCCCCATACTTTGTAGATGAGTACGGGTTGGCGCCAAGTCGGTGTTGTATTGATACTGACGATAAAAGGAAGCTGCCAAGTCTTCCCAGTTATGCACTTCTGACCTCTCAAGCTGGTAAAACCAATCTAGCTGAGTATCGGACAAGTTGTCCTGGAAAAAGTGTACCCAGAGATTTCTATCGGATGTATGAGGTTGAATTCTTCTGACATATAACCTCAGGTGCATCTTCGGGCAAGACAACCCATCATATTTTGCAAAAGTTGGCACCTTAAACTTTGGAGGGATCACAATCCCAGCAATCAATCTCAATTCTTCAAAATCTAGCCCGGGAACCCTTTGCAGCTCCATAGCTGCCAGTCTATCCTCCAGGTTTTTGTATTTGTCGTCCGCTGGCGGGTATTGCTGCTCTGAATAATCTTCATATTCCTTAACCTCTTCCTCTTCAGCCTCGGACTCAGAAGGTAATGCAGCTCCTTTTCCCTTACCGGTCCCCTCATCAGATGTGGAGGGGAATTCAAGAACTCTCCTAGCTTCATTCTCAAATCTTCTTCCCAGTGTAGCTACCCCAACTCTTTTCTTCTTCTTTTTTCCTTTTTCTTGCTCTTTGTTCTCTAATAGTGCTTTAAGATCCTCCTGACCCTTTGCCAAGGTCATGAGGAGATGTTGAAACTGCGAGTTTTGTCCCTGCAGATCTTTGATCGTCTGCTCAATATCCATCTTACTGAAATAAACAGCAGAAAGATAAGGAACCCTGGTGTGAAGACCTGTTTATGCATATGATGAATGATATGTTTATTCATGTAATGCATTCAAGGATTTATAAATTCAAAATTGTTGCAGACAAAAAGAACACACGTCATATTAATAAGAAGAAATTTTGTCAGTACATAAATGCCCCATGGGCCAAATATTACAAAAACTTCTTAAGGTAAAAAGATGTTGCGCATCCTCTTTGGTGCGATGTAAGTGTTGAGGGTCTCCTCCTCGTGAAGTCGGCGGGTAAGCTCCAAAACCTTCTTCTCACTGGCGTAGAATCTGGCTTCAAAAGTATCCCTTTCTTCCTTGAGTTGGATCCAACTCTTATGCATTTCCTCCCATGATATTGGTATGTCAGGATGTAGGATGGTGTATGAAACCCCTCCTTCCTTAACAGGCTCTTTGATCAAAGGGAGAATGTGAGGGTAAGGCATCATAAGACTCTAGGCGCGGGTCCGTACCCACTTGAGGTAAGGCTCAAGAGGGACGGAGTTCTTGTGCCCCAGTGTCTTGCTATCTACCTTGTTAGGCATCCTCCAAGCTCTGATGAATCTTTGGCGAAGTCCTTGTGCATCGTTGTCGAAGTCAAAAACTAGGTCAGGAATCAGCATGTCATGAGGGCCATCCCTCTGAGCATATCCAAATTGTATTAAAGCTAGACATGGGTTGTAGGTAATGCCTCCCCTAATGCTAAGTAATGGAACATTAGGGAACTCACCACAGCGATCGATGATGATGACATTTTCTCTGGACCGAGAACACCAATGTACATCAGAATGTGTGAGGGTCATCAATCGTTGTGACCACCTTAAGCCTTGTTCATTCTTCAAAACAGATTGTGGAAGGTGAGAAATAAACCACCTTGCAAGGAGAGGAGTACAGCACATGAGAACACCTCTCTTCCTCATTGTTCGTGTGTAAAATAAGTGGAAGATGTCCCCAAGCAATACGGGAACAAGACCAACCCATAAAGTTGGTCAGGATTTGGGAACAAGACCAACCCATAAATGAGGAGTGCCACAATCTCTTCAAAGGCTTGTAGATCCAGGGAATTCCAACACTCTTGTGCCTTCTCAAACAAGAATTTTGCCAAGAAGCCCTTGACACCACTTCTGGTTTCCCAATGCCCCTTGATGTCAGATGGTTGCAAGTGTAGTGCTTGAGCAACATCTTCAGGTTTTGGTTCTCTTTCCGTACCGTTGAAAGGTAGTTGATTAAGAATAGGAATTCTCAGGAGTTGAGAAAATTCCTCCAAACTAGGCACCAATTGGTAGTCGGGAAATGTGAAACAGTGGTGAAGGGGGTCAAAGAATTGGAACAACACTTTCACCATGTCTTCTTCAATGTTGGTGTTGACTAGGCTGAGCAGTCTACCATGTCTTTCACTGAAGAGAGAGCTTTTTGGAATTCTGGATGTAAGCTCCTTGAGTTGAGGAGGGATTCTCACAAGGTTGACTTGGATAGTTTTCCTGCAAAGAATTTCCATGACCTACAAAACAAGAACAAAGATGAAGATCCAAACTCTTGAAATGGTTAGTGGATGCATATGATGCTTTATGATGTTCATGATGTATGCACAAACACATGTACAAGCAATTCACACAAAACCCTAGTTTCAGGCTTGCATGGGGTTTCATAGGTAAGTACCCTCTTGAGTGTAGTTGGCTTAAAAACCTATCCTATAAATAGTAACCGGGTTCTAAGGAGCTCAATATCATTGGATTGTTTTCCATGTTCATTGTTTTGGTTTAGCCACTTAACTAGCGACCAAAATATTCCAAGAAAATAACCCATAATGAGTGTAGTATCGAGTATCTACCAACTTCGGACTGCACCAAAGCCGGTCATCTCACTACCCCTAATAAAAGGCCAAGATGGTCAAGTAAGGTTCTAGGTCATTAGTGCTTAGTGACATCACTCAGTGGCCCCGTACTCTCCTTGATTGAACTCAAGGGTTACCGGTACTCACAAATATGCCGCACTAATATAGCTATTGCTTTAACTGTGTCGGTATACCTCGCACAGTTTCCACAATATATTGCTATCTATGAATGTTTCCCAAATCCGGGTGTAAGATTTCAAGCCCAAACAAGAGAACCAAAATGTAAAGCAATCAAAGCAAACAATTAGTCATGCAAAAGGGTGATCTAGGCCCTAAGGTTACTCCACTTTTAATTAATTCCCCAGCAGAGTCGCCAGTTCTGTGATACAGTGGGAGAACTGACTTGGGTTTTGCGTTTGTTTTCGCATTTGTTTCGGTTGAGCAAGAGTCGCCACCGACTTTTTATTTTATCCTAAGGAAAGGTTAAAAAGCACAGGAAAAACCTTTGAGATGTTTTCTTGGGTTCGGGGAGTAGATTATAGAAAGGGAAGGTATTAGCACCCTTTCTATCCATGGTTATCCATGGGCTCTTAGTTACTTGCTTAGATCACTTGCCTTGCATTTTCAATTGTTTGAAATGGTGCTTTGTGTGTGTGGTTTTGAAAATATTTTGAAAAAGATGCCTTTGTCTAGGCAACCTTTGTAACAATTCTTTACTTGAATGTTTTACAAAGGTGTTTGTCTTTTTGAAAAGATGTTTCAAGGTTTTGAAAGTTGTTGTGTTGTGAGGTGTGTTTTTGAAAAGTAGCAAGGATGTTTTCTTTGCAAGTTTGATCAAGTAACTAAGAGCTATCTACCCTATTTTACTCAAAGATCTTTCTCATGTTTTAACCCTTTTAACAGTGTTGTTTCACCATTGTATTGGGTGAACAACCTTGTGTTAGGATGTTAACGGGACGGGCGCGGGTCATCGTTTAGACCATAGAGGCAATAGTGCCAAGTATCTTTGGCAATTTTCTCAAGGGACTTGATCATTTTAGACAACTTGATAGCGTCATCGAGGGACTATGATCATTTGATTTGTTTGTTTTGCCAAAGACACTTAACATGCAACTATGGCCCATTTTTAACGAAACAAGTGGATGTAACCCTAGGGGTGCAAGTGTGTTTTTGTGTTTTGTTTTTCATGCATGTTTATCTTGGATTTAGGTCAAACTACTTGTTGATTTTATTTGCATACAAACCCTAAGTCTAAACATGGCATAATTGAAAGCTTTTAAATGCGGAAATTTAAATGCTAAGCTATTACAACAATGATTATGGGGAGGGGGGTACAAGCTTGAATTTGGGGGATATTTGACAAGAAATTAAATTCTAAGCTATTACATCCATATCGAATATACAAATATTTAATTGTACAATAATTAAGTAAATACAATAAATATGCAAAATGTATTATGCACAAAAATGATTTTTTATGTATGTGAAAGTATTTTTCATGTGAAATATAAACAAAAGTAAAATAAAATAAAAGGTCAAATTTTGAATATTTTTGTTATTTAGGGCAAAACCCTAGTTTTTTTGAATAAATAGTATTTATTTATTAATTATATACAATATTTGTTAATTATATACAAAAAATAAGAATTATATTGTAAAAAAGTATTTTTGATGTCAAATATTAATAAAAATAAAAATGTATTATTTTCATATTTTTATCCTAAGTATTCTAATAAAATATACAAGTATTTATATTATATATTAAATATACTAAATATATACAAAAATAAAATATTAATTATTTACAAAAAAAGTATATTTTAGAAAATGTTTTCAAAATGTAAACAAAAAAAATAATAACTGAAAAAATATTTATTTTTATATTTTTTAGGGTTTTAAATAAAAAGTATATATATTTATTTACATGTATATACTAAATAAATTAAATAAATGCCAAATAAATGCAAAAAAAGTGAGGAAAAATATTTTTAATATTTTTTATGTTTGAACAATAAATATTAAGTCAAAATAAAAAATAAATAGTCAAAAATGATAAATATTTCACATAATGGGCCAGGGGGGTGTAAATTGGAAAAGGGAGTGCAAAGAGCAAGACTGACTCAGGCCCAGCCCAAGCCAGCTTTGTCTTCAACCTCCAACAACCTGTTAACAAAAACGCGCGCTTCTTTGATCCAGCACCATCTCCTGATTCCTTGACTTTTACACAAAACTCATAACACCAATATTATAGAGCATCAAGAGACGAATTCAGACATATAAAATACTTGACCTAACTCTAAGAAACCAGGGAGAATTTCTTCATCCACAATGTTGGAGGGCCACCAGTGAAGATCACCCATCATGGAGTCAATGCTTTGGAGGATAATGAAGAGGAGAGCAACTTGGAAGACTGGATTTTCCCTACTGTTCACAGAGGACTGTGCAATTGGGAGGCAAAAGACTTTGTTCCCATTACTTTCATAAATCAGTAATTTATCTTTCAAACATTTATGTTGGTTTATAATAATTCTTAAACAATTCGTACACTTTTAGCCTTGTGCCTTACCCGAGGCACATAGGTCCATTTGTAAGGGTTTGATTTTTTCATCTTCATATGCCATTTTAATGAATCATGGACGTTTTCACATATAAACTTTTGTGTTCATTATCTTTCTTTTTGCATTTTATTTGTTTAAAGATGGCTATCCCTTACACACACCCACACTCACAAATGCAGATACCCTTCCATTCCGGATTCCATGGGTAACAATTCTGCTATGACCTTCAGTGACTTTGAAGATATGGTCTACCACGCCGAATACGAAGGTGAGGAAGATTGTGAGGTGCCAGGAGAATTGGCTAGACTGCTATAACAGGAAGAAAGGGCTATTCTACCTCATGAGGAGTTGTTAGAGACAATCAACTTGGGAACTGAGGAAGACAGAAAAGAAGTCAGAGTGGGTGCCAACCTAGAGCCAAGTGTCAAAGAGCGCTTAATTCAGCTGTTGAATGAATATGTTGAGATCTTCTCCTGGTCTTATGAAGACATGTCGGGACTCGATACAGATATTGTGGTACACCGTCTACCCACAAGAGAAGACTGTCCACCAGTTAAACAGAAAGTCCGCTGCATGAGGCCCTACATGTCTGAAAAGGTCAAAGCAGAAGTTATGAAGCAGTTCAATGCTAGATTTCTTGATGTTACTTCCTATCCACAATGGGTTGCTAACATTGTGCCCGTGCCTAAGAAGTATGACAAAGTGAGAATGTGCATGGATTACAGAGATTTAAATAGGGACATCCCTAAAGATGACTTTCCACTTCCGCACATTAACATCCTGGTTGACAATACAGCTCAGCACAAAGTATTCTCTTTCATGGACGGATTCTCAGGCTATAACCAGATCAAAATGGCCCCTGAGGACATGGATAAAACTACTTTTGTTACACAGTGGGGTACGTTATTCTACAAAGTGATGCCATTCGGACTGAAGAATGTCAGGGCAACCTATCAACGCGCCATGGTAGCTTTGTTTCATGACATGATACATCATCAGATAGAGGTCTACGTAGATGACATGATAGCCCGATCACAAACTGAAGAAGAACACCTCGACCACTTGCAAAAGCTGTTTGTCAGGTTGAAGGAGTACAAGCTCAGACTGAATCCAAACAAGTGCACATTTGGAGTCCGGTCCGGTAAACTATCGGGTTTCATTGTCAGCAACAAAGGCATCGAGGTTGATCCTGCCAAAGTCAAAGTTATACAAGAAATGCCCGCTCCTAGCACTGAGAAGGAGGTCATAGGTTTCTTGGGACGCCTAAACTACATTGCAAGGTTCATTTCTCACCTAACATCTACCTGTGAGCCAATCTTCAAGCTGTTGAAGAAAGATCAGGTGGTTAAATGGAATGATGCCTGTCAATTTGCTTTCGATAAAATCAAGGAGTATTTGCTAGAACCTCCTATCTTGATGCCTCCCGTCGAAGGAAGACCGCTAATCATATATCTGACTGTTTTGGATAACTCAATGGGGTGCGTACTGGGCCAACATGACGAGTCTGGCCAAAAAGAGTATGCCATTTATTACCTTATCAAAAAGTTTACCGACTGTGAGACCCGATACTCACTGCTCGAGAAAACTTGATGCGCTTTGGTATGGGCTGCTCGCCATCTAAGGCAGTATATGTTGACTCATACCACTTTGCTGATATCTAAGATGGATCCGATAAAGTACATCTTTGAGAAACCTGCTTTGTCCGGAAGAATTGCTAGATGGCAGATGATCCTGACCGAATACGACATACAGTACATGACCCAAAAAGCTATAAAGGGAAGTGTGCTAGCTGACCATCTGGCCCATCAAGCTGTCGGAGATTACCAATCCACGAGGTTTGACTTCCCCGACGAGGATATCATGACATTGGATAACGTTAAAGATTTCAGACCATATGACAGACCTGAACAAGGATCCCGATAGATCCTGTACTTTGGTGGTGCCTCCAATGCACTTGGCAACGGTATCGACGCGGTACTCATCTCTCCAGAAGGTTGCCATACACCTTTCACTGCCAAACTCTGCTTCAGCTGCACCAACAACATGGCCGAGTATGAAGCTTGCATCTTTGGACTCAAGGCTGCCATTGACTTGGGAATCAAATCCTTGATTGTGTTTGGGGACTCAGCTTTGGTCATCACTCAGATCAAAGGAGAGTGGGATACTAAACATCCAAACCTCATCCATTACAAATAACATGTCTTGAAATTGTTACCATATTTCGAGCAGATTACCTTCGAGCACTTCTCGCGAGAAGAAAATCAGTTAGCAGATGCTCTAGCTACAATGTCATCCATGTTTAAACTTAACTGGGATAATGAGGCTCCCCAAATCACCATCGAGTGGAGGGAAGAACCTTCACATTGTCACGAGATTAATACCGAAGAAGTAGTGGACCGACCGTGGTTTCACGAAGTCAAAAGGTATCTCGAGGCTCAAGAATACCCTGAAGGAGCTTCAGTCAACGACAAAAAGTTCTTAAGGAGATTCTCTGCCAAGTTCTTCTTGAGCAATGGTATCCTATACAAGCACAATCATGATTGCATTCTGCTCAGTTGTGTGGACAAGATTGAAGCTGAACAGATCATGGTTGAACTGCACAATGGTACCTTTGGCACTCACTCTAGCGGACATACTGTGATACGGTGGGAGAACTGACTTGGATTTTGCGTTTGTTTTCGCATTTGTTTCGGTTGAGCAAGAGTCACCACCGACTTTTTATTTTATCCTAAGGAAAGGTTAAAAAGCACAGGAAAAACCTTTGAGATGTTTTCTTGGGTTCGGGGAGTAGATTATAGAAAGGGAAGGTATTAACACCCTTTCTATCCATGGTTATCCATGGGCTCTTAGTTACTTGCTTAGATCACTTGCCTTGCATTTTCAATTGTTTGAAATGGTGCTTTGTGTGTGTGGTTTTGAAAATATTTTGAAAAAGATGCCTTTGTCTAGGCAACCTTTGTAACAATTCTTTACTCGAATGTTTTACAAAGGTGTTTGTCTTTTTGAAAAGATAATTCAAAGTTTTTGAAAGTTGTTGTGTTGTGAGGTGTGTTTTTGAAAAGTAGCAAGGATGTTTTCTTTGCAAGTTTGATCAAGTAACTAAGAGCTATCTACCCTATTTTACTCAAAGATCTTTCTCATGTTTTAACCCTTTTAACAATGTTGTTTCACCATTGTATTTGGTGAACAACCTTGTGTTAGGATGTTAACGGGACAGGCGCAGGTCATCGTTTAGACCATAGAGGCAATAGTGCCAAGTATCTTTGGCAATTTTCTCAAGGGACTTAATCATTTTAGGCAACTTGATAGCGTCATCGAGGGACTATGACCATTTGATTTGTTTGTTTTTCCAAAGACACTTAACATGCAACTATGGCCCATTTTTAAGGCAACAAGTGGATGTAACCCTAGGGGTGCAAGTGTGTTTTTGTGTTTTGTTTTTCATGCATGTTTATCTTGGATTTAGGTCAAACTACTTGTTGATTTTATTTGCATACAAACCCTAAGTCTAAACATGGCATAATTGAAAGCTTTTAAATGCGGAAATTTAAATGCTAAGCTATTACAACAATGATTATGGGGAGGGGGGTACAAGCTTGAATTTGGGGGATATTTGACAAGAAATTAAATTCTAAGCTATTACATCCATATCGAATATACAAATATTTAATTGTATAATAATTAAGTAAATACAATAAATATGCAAAATGTATTATGCACAAAAATGATTTTTTATGTATGTGAAAGTATTTTTCATGTGAAATATAAACAAAAATAAAATTTAAAAAAAAAGGTCAAATTTTGAATATTTTTGTTATTTAGGGCAAAACCCTAGTTTTTTAAATAAATAGTATTTATTTATTAATTATATACAATATTTGTTAATTATATACAAAAAATAAGAAGTATATTGTAAAAAAGTATTTTTGATGTCAAGTATTAATAAAAATAAAAATGTATTATTTTCATATTTTTATCCTAAGTATTCTAATAAAATATACAAGTATTTATATTATATATTAAATATACTAAATATATACAAAAATAAAATATTAATTATTTACAAAAAAAGTATATTTTAGAAAATGTTTTCAAAATGTAAACAAAAAAAATAATAACTGGAAAAAAATATATTTTTATATTTTTTAGGGTTTTAAATAAAAAGTATATATATTTATTTACATGTATATACTAAATAAAACAAATAAATGCCAAATAAATGCAAAAAAGTGAGAAAAAATATTTTTAATATTTTTTATGTTTGAACAATAAATATTAAGTCAGAATAAAAAATAAATAGTCAAAAATGATAAATATTTCACATAATGGGCCAGGGGGTGTAAATTGGAAAAGGGAGTGCAAAGAGCAAGACTGACTCAGGCGCAGCCCAAGCCAGCTTTGTCTCCAACCTCCAGCAACCTGTTTGAAACAAAAACGCGCGCTTCTTTGATCCGGCACCATCTCCTGATTCCTTGACTTTTACACAAAACTCATAACACCAATATTATAGAGCATCAAGAGACGAATTCAGACATATAAAATACTTGACCTAACTCTAAGAAACCAGGGAGAATTTCTTCATCCCCAATTTCTGACCTAATTTTTCTTCAATGTTCATGGCTAAAATTCTCACAGCACGCATAATATAAATGAAAAGTAATCATATGTATGGCTTCAGGGCTATGAGTAGAGCATGTTTCATTCACAAACCTAAGCCTAACTCTTCCTAGATTGAGAGATAGAAGTCCATGGTTTACCTGTCTCAGCTTGATTCAAACAGAGCAATGTAGGTATCTTCAATGGAGTTTGAGATTTGGTTGAGCTTGCCTGAAGTCCAAGGATGTTTCTCCTATGTTTGGCTTGCTTTGAAACTGCCTGTATCGTGCTATGGAAGTCCACCTGCACAGCTTGAAAGTAAAAATGGCAAACGTGGTTAGGGATGTTACATCTTGAGTTCAAGGCTTGGGATAGTTTCAGTGGATGTTATGGAAGGTGTTTGAGAGGTTTTTAGCCAAAGTGCACGAGTGGATTGAGTTGTGGACCTCAATCTGCAGCAGGCACTCTGTTTTGCAAAAAAACTGTGATTTTGTGTATGAGGAGGGATGAGGGGTGGTTTAGTCGTGCTTTAGGCTTGTTGGGATCTATGGAAAATGTTTACAAGGTTTGTGTTTGGCTATGTTGACAGGAATCAAAGATGGAGAGTTTTTGCAAGCTTTCTTCTATTGTAAGCAAAGAAAGTGCAAGCTGTGATATAGGCCTGTCCAATACTCCCAAGCATGCTGCAACATTTTCTCTTGATCAGTGGGATTTTTCTACCAAACTTTGCCTCAAAGATCTGGCTTGTACTTCAAAGTTCATGTATTGACATAAAGTAACACTTTATCAAAATGGCAATTTTGCTTTTTCCAATTAAGGGATAACTCTATGTGCAATGCCAAAAGGGAAGAAATAACACCTTAGTACAATGGTTAGGAATTTAATTATTGAGTGTGAAGAGGTTTAGAGGCCTGCAAGCTATCACAAACCCTGCTGATTTGAAAATGCAAGTTGTTATGAGCAAGCTTTGGCCATGAACAAAAGTGAGTTTTGGCCAACTTTGCAAATTCGATTCTCTCTAACCACAAGGGTGTTTGAGAAGTTCTTGGACAATTTGGAAAGCTTGATATGTGTACTACAATACATCTTTGTAATTCATCTTGAAACTACATGTGGAACCATGTGAAAAATGGCCAAGAAGTTGGACAAAAATCCTGCCTAGAATAGGCAAAATTTCTCTAAGTTAAAAATGTTTTGCACCCTTGTTCCAAAAATCATAACCTGAGATACAAGCTTCTTTTTAGGAAACTTTGTGAATCAAAGTTGTATATTTTGCAATGGACTACAACTTTCATGTTTCAAGTTTTGTTTGGATCCATTTGCATCTTGGTGAAAAAATGGGACAAAGTTAGGGAAAAATAAGGAAGTTTCATAACTTAGAAAAATTCTAAGTTATGAAATTTTCTCATTTTAAACCCTAATTTGCAATTTTGGATTTCTTGATGAACAAGTTTCATAATTTGACATGTCTTGATGAAAAATGAATCTTGGCACTTGATTTTGACCAAAAAGTCAAAGTTTGACTTTTCAGTATACAGTCAAATTTTGATCAGTTGACTGAAAAATTCATCTGTCAATCATATGCATTTGAGATCTTTTGAACTTGTTGAATGTGTCAAGACAATGCCATTGAGTCTTTAAGTCCATATATGAGCTTAGTTTTCCATTGGTTCGGTCAAACAATCAAAAATTGCCTTTGTGCAGTCAAAACCCTAAAAATGACCATTTTGCCCTTTTGGTGATCTGATCAAATTTCTTGTGGAATTGTGATCCAAACCTGATCAAATGATTCATGTGAGTTTATTATGTTGATGTGGGTCAAAAATCATGAAGTTTGACTGTCCATTGGCCACAATTGACTTTTTCCCCAATACAGCTGATTTTTAGGTCAACTGTCCAATTGACTAGGCAAAGATTTGAATCAAGGCTTGAAACTTGTTATGGATAAACTTGTGAGTCCAACATGAAGCATGAAAGTCACTTTGGGTATTTTAGGTCAAAACATCTCTGTGCAAACTCAAACCCTAATTTGGGTCAACAGTGCAAGGAAGGGTCTTGAGCAGAGCAAACCCTAACTTGATCTTGAGTTCCAAGAGATCTTGTGATGAGAAAATGTTGATGAAAAGAGAGGGCAAATTTTGGGGTACAACACATACGATGGCTAAAAAGATTCTAAAGGCAGGCTATTACTGGTCTACCATGGAAGCTGACTGCCATCAACATTCCAGGACTTGTCACAAATGTCAAATCTATGCAGACAAGGTACATATACCTCCAGTTCCTCTCAATGTCTTAACAGCTCCTTGGCCATTCGCTATGTGGGGGATTGACATGATTGGAGAGATCAAGCCTACAACATCCAATGGACACCGCTTCATCCTGGTGGTCATTGATTACTTTACCAAGTGGGTTGAAGCAGCTTCCTTCGCATCCGTTACAAAGAATGTTGTTGCCCGCTTCATCAAGCAGAACCTTATTTGTCGGTACGGCATCCCCGAAAGGATCATCACTGACAACGGTACAAACCTTAACAATACTATAATCACCGCCTTGTGCGAGCAGTTCCAGATTCAACATCATAATTCATCTCCCTATCGGCCAAAGATGAACGTTAATGTCGAAGCTGCGAACAAAAATATCAAGAAGATCATACAAAAGATGACAGTCACCTACAAGGACTGGCATGAGATGCTACCGTTTGCTCTTCACGGGTACTGTACCACGGCACGTACATCAACTGGGGCAACACCCTATTCTTTGGTATATGGCATGGAGGCTGTTTTACCTATCGAGGTTCAGATTCCCTCCTTGAGAATCATGAAAGATGCTGGTTTGAGTGAAGACGGTTGGATTCAGACCCGGCTTGATCAACTTAACTTGATTGACGAGAAGAGACTTACTGTTGTTTGTCATGGTCAGACGTATCAAAAATGGATGATCAAGGCATTCAACAAGAAGGTCAGACGCCAAACATATCAAGTCGGGGATCTTGTAATCAAGCGGATCATCTTTCCACAAAGTGATCCCAGGGGAAAATGGACTCCTACCTACGAAGGACCATTTGTGATCAAAAACATATTTTCTGGTGGGGCAATGATCTTAACCACCATGGACGGTGATGACCTGCCGCACCCTGCGAACGCAGACATAGTCAAAAGATACTACGCATAAATGACCCGCTAGGTTGACACACCTAGGCAAAAAAAGGGCATCCAGGTGAATCGAAGACCCGAAAGGGCGGTTCAGGCAAAAGTTAGGGATAAAAAAAAAACTGTACACCCGGCAAGTTGAAAACCCGAAAGGGCGACTTGGGCAAAAAAGGGTTTCCCGGTGGACTGAAAACCCGAAAGGACGGTCCAGGCAAAAGTTATGGAATTAAAGCGTATGACTATGTCTCGTCGAATCACTTTAAGGACAATCTCTTCACAGACAAGCTCCAGGCTTCTGATCAATTCAATCATCTTCGGACGAAGCAACGAATGGACAAGATATTCAGAGTTACGAAGGCTATAGCAGAATGGGAACCCCATGGAATTTTTACACATAGCCATCTTTCTTTGTATAAAAATTTCTCATTTTTTTATGACAACATTCTCTTACTAGGATGTTTGTCTCCTTTGTACAAAATACTTACACAAAGTTAATACAAAGATACTTCAAAGTGCAGAAAAACTATTTGCCTTTTCTTCTTGTGTTTTATTTGAAACATCCAATGATTTATTAAATGAGCATATGCATTTGAATATAATCACTGTTTACAAATAAAAGAAATGAGAAAGAATAATTACTGATAGGTTGAAAGTATAGGAAAACGTCTTTAGGCTATTCCAAGAGAAATCCCCTCCAGTACATCATCTAGATCCCTAGCGGAGCTAAAACCTTGAAATACATATCCCCAGCGGAGTCATAATTTCAAATATTTAATTCCCATCAGAGTTAAAACTTCAAACTCCCAATCCCAGCGGAATAAAAACTTTGAACTACAGACCCTCAGCGGAGATGAAACCTTCTTCCTCAGTCGAGTCATGATTTCCAACTACCAATCCCCAGCGGGAACCATTCAGTTTTCCCTAGATTCCCTAGCAAGTTGCCTTAAAAGTCTGAGAATCGACCAGATAATAGTTAACTTTTATCCCCAACCTAGGATAATTCACCAGTATATTGGCATACAACCCAAACTCCTGATCTCCCCAGCAGGATAGCTACTCCTCAGCAGTATAGCTTTTCCCCCCAGAATCCTAAACTTACTCTCCAGCGGTAAGCCTTCTTCCCCACATAGTTTTTACTCCTCAACAGAATGAAGATTCTCATTCTTGATTCCCCAGTAAAGTTTCCAGAGTCTTCATTACTCCCCAACATGATTTTGTCAGAATTTTATTCCTCTGCAGATTGAAGATTCTCATTCTTAGTTCCCCGCATAAGCCATCAGAGTCTTCCTTATTCTCCAGTAGATCAAGGTTTTCCTTTGATTGATCCACGGTAGAGATCGCCATAGTTTTCCTTATTCCCCAACCGAGTAAGGATTCCCATTGTGTAATCCCCAACCATAGTCATCAAAGTTCTCGGGATTCCCCAAGCAGGTTTCTCAAGCATCACTTGGCATTATTCTCAAAGCAGAATGTTTATCATCCTCCAACTCCAAAGACTTGAAGGATCCCTATATCCCCAGGAAAGTCGTGAAGGACTCTCACATCCCCACAGAAGTTGTCAGGATCTTTAATCCCCAAGCAGTCAACAAGGATTTCTCATCCTCAGCAATCAAAGATTTTGAATCTCCACCAGCAATCAAGGATTTATTTTCCCCGGCAGCAGTCAAGGATTTTATTATCTCCAGCTATCAAGGATTTATTTTCCTCAGCAATACAGCGAAATAGCTTACATGCGCATACATTACATTCATATATCATAAACATTGATAAAACATGTTTATTGCATCGTACATTTCATGCAACATAACTTTGTGTTTCAGCTAACATTTTACCCTTTTCAGGATAAGATTAAAAGTTATCTTTAACAAATATTCAAAGATTTCAGATACAGTACGTATACGCTCCAGACAAGGTTGCCATTCTGTCACTCATTCAGACTTCAACAATCAGATACAGATTAGATACGCTCCAGATACGGAAGCCATTCTATTTCTCATTCAGATTCAACTATCAATTTCAAGTTCAGATACACTCCAGACACGGAAGTCATTCTATCACTTATTTAGATCCCAGTTACAATTCAGATACACTCCAGACACGGAAGTCATTCTGCTACTTATATAGATCTCAACTTCAGATACAATCCAGATACGCACCAGACACGGTTGCCATTCTGTCACTTATTATGACTTTTCCCCCAGCTCAGAGATGCTCCAGACACGGATTCCATTCTGTCGCTTATTCAGATTTCGGATTCAGATACAATACAGATACACTCCAGACACGACAGTCATTCTGTTATTCATTCAAATTCAAATACAGTTACAGCTCGGATACGCTCCAGACACGGACGCCATTCCATTGTTCATACAGACTCAGTCTCCAGATACAGTTCAGATACGTTCCAGATACGGACACCATTCTGATACGCATTCTTTTGACTTACAACTTGCAGTTCAACAAACATTCTTGGATGGCATCTACAAGCTCATCTCCGACAATATTCTGTCACCTTTCCAAATGGCATATTCAAGCCTATTCCCTCAACTACATTCTGACGAGTGCAAATTTACGGGCACTCTAATGTCCAATCATCTTTTACCTTCGAGTCACGAATGGCAAAACTCGCCAATCTAACTCTTCAGGTTCAAGAAGATTGAACAGGGGAAGCTGTTGTACCCCAAAATTTTCCCTCTCATTTTATCAAGATTTTCCTCACAAGACTTTTTGGACTCAAGACCATATTAGGGTTTGCTCAGCTCAAGACATTTCCTTGCACTGATGACCTGAAATTAAGGTTTGGGTTTGCACAAGGATTTTTGGATTTACAATGCCTCATATGACTTTCATACTTAATATTGGACCTATAAGATTGCTCATACCAAGTTTCAAGCCTTGAATCAAATTTTTGCCCAGTCAATTGGACAGTTGACCTAAATATCAGCTGTATTGGGGAAAAAGTCAACTGTGGCCAATTTACAGTCAAACCTCATAATTTTTTATCCACATAAACATTATAGACTCATATGAACCATTTGATAAAGTTTGGACCACAACTCCTCAAGAAATTTGATCAGATCATCAAAAGAGCAAAATGGTCATTTTTAGGGTTTTGACTGCAGAAGGGCAATTTCTGATTTTTCACCTAGCCAATGGAAAATTGGGTTCAAGCATGGTTTCAAGGACTCAATGGCATCATCTTGACATAATCACAAGGTTCAAAAGATCTCAAATGCATTGGATTGACAGATGAATTTTTCAGTCAACTGATCAAAAATCAACTGTACACTGAAAAGTCAAACTTTGACTTTTTGGTCAAAATCAAGTGCCAAGGGTCATTTTTCATCAGATGTGTCAAAACATGAAACTTGTTCACCAAGAAACCTAATTTTGGAAATTAGGGTTTAAAATGGAAAATTTTCATAACTTAGAAATTTTCTAAGTTATAAAAATTTCTTATTTTTTCCCAACTTTTCCCAACTTTTCACCATGATGAAATTGGATTCAAACAAAACTTCCAACATTAAAGTTGTAGTCCTCCACAAAATCTACAACTTTGAATCAAAAAGTTTTCCCAAAAGATGCTTGGATCTCAAGTTATGATTTTGTGAATAAGGGTCCATGAAACTTTTAACTTAGTGAAATTTTGCCCTAGTTTAGGCAGGATTTTGACCTATCTTCATGGCAACTTTTCACCTATTTCCAATTGGAATCTTAAAATGCATTTCAAATATGGATTGTATAGCATGTTACAATATTTCCAAAATGTCCAAGAACTCTCCAAGATCATTTATGGTTAGGGAGAATCGAAGGAATGAAAATGGCTATTTCTCTCTTTTGTCCAAGGCATTTTGCACCATGTTACAACTTGCAAATCAGTTTGGATCATGCTTGTACTTGTTTTAAAAGACTTAATCATTTCCACACTCCTTAATTAAATGCAAATACATTGGACAAAGGCATTATTCTGAGCTTTGGAGCATTATACATTGATTTATTCCAAAAATGGCAAAAAGATAACAATGCTACTTTGATAAAGTTAGCTTTTACAAACTTTGATTATCTTGAGCCATGGACCTAAGCAACTTCTGAAAACCAACTCCACAAACATCAAAAAAGGTTTACCAACTCTCAACAGGCCTCAAGCTAGCAAGTACAGGCTTTGGCTTTGTCAACTCAACTTTTGCTTCAAAAGCAAGTAACTTGCAAAAGTCCACATAACTCTTCCATCTGATAAGAACAAAGTTGTGTATCATTTCAAACAATCTCAGCATATTGTACCAAGCCTAAAGCATGAGTTTACAACCTCTCAAACACCCAAATACACAAAAACACCAACTTCTGCCCAAAATAGGGCAAGCTCTGCAAAACTCAAGCCATCTCCACATTGCCTCGTGTGTTTTGCTTGAAACCACTTCAAACACACTCCATACATCACACCTAAGTTGTCCAAGCCCTTCTCAAGCAACTGTAACCCCTGTTTCGTGCTTCACCATTTTCAATTTCTGAGTTTGCAGGTTGACTTCCTCAAGGAGATTCAAGCCATTTCAAAGTAAGCTAAGCATTGGGAAAGGTCAAGGGAACATCAAGCAAGCTCAAAAGTCCTTCAGGCCTCATTCAAAGTTGCTACATTTCCATATTCGAACTTGACTGAACAAGGAAATTTCCAACTTTCTATCTCCTTATTTAGACATCCTTAGGCTTAGGTTTGTGAAGCAAAAATGTAATCTTTAATGTGCTTGAGTTGTACATATGCGTAGATTTCATTTATATTAACTGAGCTAGGAGAATTTGGATGTTGAAGTTGCTGAAACTTTTAGGTCATAAATTAGGGGCACTGAAATTCTCCCTGGTTTCTTAGAGTTAGATTAAGTTTTTTATATGGTTGGAATCATGATTGAAAATGCTATAACTTTTATGTTGTGAGTTTTTTATTTCATGCAAGAATAAGAGAGAACAGGATTTGTACATGGCGCGCGTGTTTTGGCTCTGTTCAGAGGACAGGGATGAGGTGAAGTGGGCATGGGCCTGGCTTTTCTACTTTTCACACCCTCCATTTTGTTATTTGCACCCCTTGGCCCATTTCTTTTATTTTTCATATTTTCTTACATATTTCACATTTCTGACTTTTATTTATTTTTTCCTAAACATTAAAAATCATAAAAATATTTCCTTTATTTTTTTGCATTTTTTTCATATTTTTAATTTTATTTTTTGCATAATAAATAAATTATTAGGTTAATATACTTTATTTTCTAAATAAAATTTGTAAAATAATAAAAAAATATACTATACATTTTATTTTTATTATATTATATACTAAAAATAATATTTTCATACATATTTTATTTTTAACATCTTTGTATATATTTTATTTATTTTCTTGTACATAACATCTTTGCCTAACACCTTCCTTTCGTCTAATTGAGTCTGAAACCTAGAATCTCTGTCTGCGAATTAGGGTTTTCTGTTAGACTCTCTTCCCTAGGATAAAAACTAATAGTGGCAACTCTTGATTAAAAAACCAGTTGTTACAGTTGGCGACTCTGCTGGGGACTCTCTTTAACCCTAGGTTTAGGTATTTTTGGGTTTTTATTTTTATTTTCTTTATTTATCTATTGCATTTATCTACTTTATCGCATATATTTATTTATTGTTAATTTCTCTTATCATCATATATTTACTGTGTGACGGGATTTTCTATCTCAAAAATATTTTCAATGTAACCCTTAGAAAGAAGGTTCGTCTATTATCTTAGATGGTACATCATCCCTGCGAGTTTATGTGATGACTTCGTCTATAGTCGGTGGACTTCTGAAAAAGGAATACTTATCGAGATATATCCTCTTGACGAGTAGGACTTTGGAAGGTCACCCATGACTCTTCGTAACGACCTTAACCTAAAATCTCATGACGAGAGCTTTCACGACTTTGAGACGAAAGTCTTAGTCTGTAAAGAGGCTCCACCTAAGGGAGGCCCTTGTGTCCTTTCCCTCTGGTGTTATTCATGACACCCTTAAGGAAGCCACCTTTTGGGAGGGTAAACCAACCGTAGGTCAAAATTAAGGAACTTATCTTCTAGGGGCACTTATCACAAAATCTCGTCACTCAACCTTACACCCACGCATTCATACATTTAATGTATTTGTCATGCATTTCATATATTCTCCACCCTATATTTGTCTTATTCACAGGGGGTATAAAAGATAATAATAAACTCAAGATCTCGGTGACTGTCTTTAAAAATGGATACCAAAGGAGACAACTTGCTCGCGTCAACACGCCAAACATGCCTGAAATCAAGGCCACAAAAGGGAAATAACGTGTTGAAGACTTTCTCAAGTTTTGTCCAGCAACAGGGGATGGTTTCAAGATCAAATGTCCGCAGGCGCACCTAGAAGACTTATTTCCTTTTTTCTTGATTTCACGCAAATAAAGTTTTGGTTTAAGATTGTAATATTTTTCAATATCTGAATTATGTTACCTTCAGTAAAGGCATTTTGTTCCCACATCTCGCTTGCGTATTTATTTTAAATATAGTCGCTAAGAAAAATAATAAGCAAAAGACGGATACATACCCAAGTGAATAAGACAATAACCATTTCATATTCATATGTATTCATTCACACACATGCATTCACGGACACCCGTGTATCATGTCAAAACTCATTTTTCAAAAAACATCTCTCCAGTTAAACCATTGGTAGAAGAAGGTCTCCACCTCCTTGACCTCCATATCAAACAAGGGCCTACAAATAGAAAGCAATGGAGAAAATCGAGGAAAATCAGGCTGCATTCAAAGAGGATCTCGACCAAGTAAAGGGTGATGTCACTTCAATGAAAGGGGATCTGATTCAAGTTCTCCTAGCTTTGAAAAACATTATTGACAGGCAAGACCAAATTCCTAGGGCAGCTTTCGAAGAATTAGCCCAGACTATTGGTGCAGCAAGTGGTTACCAACTAAGGAAAGATCCAGAAGCAGGACTCCCAAAGTCCGTCATGGCCCAACAAGAAGCTGAAACTGAAGGGTTTATCCCACCGCTGGCAAAAGCAGGTGCATCTCGTACCCTACAGATTCCAACCAATAATGCCGACAACTACTGGGACATGCAATACGGAGACCATGACCCAGAGAATGCCAACCAAGTTCCCCTAAAGACGACTGATACTCATGTTGTTGATAATCCACTAGTGATGAATCAGTACAAAGCTCTGGAGGAAAGAATAAAAGTTGTAGAGGGTTTCGATGATTTCGAAGTAGACGCTCTTGAAATGGGCCTAGTTCCTGATGTGGTGATCCCACCGAAGTTTAAAGTGCCTGACTTTGAAAAATACAAGGGGCTCACTTGTCCAAGAAATCATCTCTGTATGTATTGCAGGAAGATGCATGCTTATGCCCACAATCAGAAGCTGATGATCCATTATTTCCAAGATAGCCTGAGTGGGGCATCTTCAGACTGGTATATGTAATTAGAGCGAACGCATATTCAAACCTGGGTAGATCTTGCTAATAGTTTTCTAAAGCATTACAAATATAACCTTGACATGGCGCCTACCCGCATGCAACTCCAGAATCTATCCCAGAAGAAAGAAGAATCCTTCAAGGAGTATGCTCAGAGATGGAGGGAGTTGGCATCCCGTGTGCAACCACCACTGTTAGAGAAGGAGTTAGTAGACACGTTCATGGGAACTTTGCACGGACTATATTATGAGATGATGGTTGGAAGTATCTCTTCGGGGTTCTCAGACCTAGTAACCATCGGAGAAAGAATCGAGACCGGGATAAAAAAGTGGGAAGATATCAAGGGGACCATCAAACGCTCCCTATAATTTAAAACGGTCTGCTTCAAACTTCACCAAAGGAAAAGAGGGGAAAATTAATGTTGCAGCGTCACAACCCAGGGTACAACAACCATTAGTGATCCCGCTAGGGAAACATCAAGGCAGAAGGCCACCCAGGAAATTTGATCCACTCCCTATGCCACCCAATCAGCTATTATAAGAGCTAGTTAAGGCATCCTTAGTGGAACTGAAGCCTCTAGCTCCTCCAGTCGGGCCACTCCCACGAAGATACGATGCCAACGCCAGATCCGAGTATCATGCTAATTCTCTTGGACATACCATAGAATAATGTTGGCCATTCAAACACAAGGTGCGGGATTTGTTGGAATCTTAATACATCACCTTCGGGAAGCCCAACATCAAATCAGACCCTACGCCTTCCCACGATGGGCTGACAATAAATGTAGTTGGAGTAGTCACTGACTCTAGGGCAAGTTGACAAGCAAAAACCCCAATGAACTTGCTGAAATAATATTCTTCGAGATGTGGACTCTCGCTAAAACACAATGAAGCTTTCAAAAGAACTCTACAAAGGCTAAGGGACCAAGGGATAGTCCAGTGCGGACGATACCCTGAAGAAAAATATAAATCTACTCTGAAGGGCGAAGCACATTTTCCTCCGATCCAAGAGATTTTTGTCAACAATGGAGTAGTGCATGGCAGACATGGGGCAAAAATATTCAACAAAGCCAACACCAAAGGGGAAACTGAATTCATCCAAGAATGCTCCCCAGGAGAAAAACTCAAAAGGTGGACGGCCGTGGAGATTCCTGAGATCCTTTTTCTTTCCTAATAAACTTTTCTTTTTTTCGAAAGAACCTATGTCAAGCCCGAGGCATATGGGTCACTTGTAAGGGTTTCCCTATTTTGTTTCAGACAATATTTATGATTAATAAAAGTTATGTTTTATTTTCAATCAAGATCCCTGTCTTTCTCTTGCATTTATATCTTAAATTTAAAAAATGGAAATACTTTCTCTGCACATGCATTTTCAAATATTCATATACTAAATCTGCACCAAAACATGATAAAGGTGCAAATTCATGCCCAAAACCACTAATAATGCTACTGTTGCGATCTGATATAATTTTGATGCTCCTATTAATCAAGCTAAAGAGGAAGATGATAAATATCTTGAACCCTCTGAGAAAATGGCGAGATAAATAAAAAGAAAAGCTAACAATACGCAACCATATCGAGAGGCTATTAATCTGAGAACATGGGAAGACCCGAAAGAAACCAAGCTAAGGGGCAATGTCAGAGCTGAGCCACAAAGAAGCTGATCGAGTTATTATGCATATCTACAGGAACAGGCCAAGGCCAAATACAGACAAGTGTTGTAAAAATAAGCAACTACGAAATGCCAAGACCTAACGAAAAACTCGAGCCAGGGGCACGTTGGGTATCCATGTTCGACGAGGCTTCAGATGCACCAGGGCACGATATAGGGGCAGTATTGACTTCTCCAAAGAATGCTCACAAGCCATATACCAATTCAATGGTGAACGGGATACTAAACATCTAAAACTGGTTCCATATCGGGATCATGTTTTGAAAACTGACTGCGGAATTCGCAAAAAAATCATTTTCAGTCACGAAAAGGAAATCAAATGACAGGTGCCCTGTCAACTATATCGTCTATATTCAAAGTAACTTGGTCAAACCACAAATCACACATCACAAACAGACACAATCAAGAGCCCGCACTTTGTCTTGCTATCAAAGAAAGACCGGATGACAAGCCTTGGTTTCATGACACCAAGAAATACCTCGAAAAACAAGAAAATGCCTCTAGCATCGACAAACAGACTCTATGAAAATTAGCCTCGGAATTCTTTCAGAGTAATTGTGTATTGCACAAGATGAACCACAACATGGTCTAGTACTCAAGAATATTCGGCTACCTCGCCTCGACTCATGTGGTAACTGGACACCCAATTATGAAGGTCCATACATAGTTAAAACAACATTCTCCGGTGGTGGTCTTATCTCCACAACAATGGATGGGGAAGAACTACCGCATCCGGCAAATTCAAACGTAGTCAAGAATACTATGTATAAGAAGCTCACTAAGCTCGAACCTTAAGCAGGTGACTTAGGCAAAAAGGAGTGTCCCGGTGGATCGAAAACCCTAAAGGGAGATCCAAGCAAAAATTAGGGGCATATAAACCAAAAAAATTATCCCGGTGGATTGAAAACTCGAAAGGGCAATCCAGGCAAAAGTTAGGGATTTTATACAAAGAAATAAAGAACAAAAAGATTGCGATGTAAGAACTGCAACTACAAACCACGAAGGGAGAGATAGATCTGAATCATTCAACTCAGAAGCAAAGGAGATAAGATCATTAAAAGGATATTGGAGAACAGCAGTAACAATTATCATTTTTAGTGCCATTTACAGTTTTAAAACCTTTTGTAATAACCTCTTTCTAGGAATTGCATCTTGTACTCTCGCCTATTCAGAGGCATATTAATAAAACATTTGCTTTCTTTGCATTTTTCAAATTGCATTTTTTCTTTTTTCAGACTTGTTTACAAAATACTACGATCATTACTTGTGAATATTGCCTTGAAATCATTTTAGGGGATTAACAAAATAAAAGCATTTGACAAAACATCCAAAAAGCATTTTGGTTAGAAAAATATCGAAAGAAAATCCACGTCTACGTCCACGCACATGGCTACTCATGTGTCTATAATACAAATTTTATACACATGTCCATGTCTACGCGTATATCTACGCTCATGATGCAAAAGCTCTATGCCCACGCGTACATCTGCGCATATGCTTGCACTCAATAATACAAAATCTATGCATATCCACTCCTACGTCCACGTGTCCGTACACGAAGTCTACATCCATATACGTGTCGGCGCTTATGCCTACACTTGCAACATAAGGTCTACGTTCGCACGCGTCCACACACATGTGTACTCTTGGCAATTCTATGCATACGTCTATGTCTACACCCATGCTCACAATACAAAGTCAATGTTCAAATTTTGCTAACATTGTCCACTGCGTTCAAGTTCAACAATGCTACGACGACACAACATACAACGCCAGGAATTGGTAACTCTAAGCCAATGGTTTAAAGGAGATAATGCCATAAATAGTCTTCATAACATTTCAAGGCATATACCATCTTACACATATTTCACACATACATTTTGCATATTTAAAGCATACATACCCTATACATTTCAATATTCAATACACTCAGGGTTCCATATCAATGTCAAACATCATACATTTCATATACATACAACATTTAATACGCATACATACACATGTATCACGTGACAAACAGACAAATAATCTCACCCTCGATTTAACTATCTAATGGTCGATCAACGCAATACTTCTCATACGATTCAACCCATCACTTCAGTCTTCATGCCGTGATACGTTCAGCCTATCACCTAAGTCTTCCTGCAGTGATGAGTTCCTTACAAACCCAGTACATTGCCTCTAAGCCGCAGTGTATCCGCAAAACTCATTACATTGCCTCTAAGCCGCAATGTATCCACAAAACTCATTACATTGCCTCTAAGCAGCAATGTATCTGCAAAACTCATTACATTGCCTCTAAGCCGCAATGTATCCGCAAAACTCATTACATTGCCTCTAAGCCGCAATGTATCCTCAAAACTCATTACATTGCCTCTAAGCCACAATGTATTTGCAAAACTCACTATGTTGCCTCTAAGCTGCAATGTAATCTCAAAACCCAGCCTATCGCCTCAGACTTCACGCAGCAATTCGCGATCCAAGACCATTGCCTCAGACTTCATACAACAATGTGTTTCTTTTATTCCATAATACATATTATCGCCTCAGACTTCATGCAGCGATGTTTGAAACAACAAATTCAGCTTATCACATCAGACTTCACACAGTGATTTGCGAACCTAACCCATTGCCTCAGACTTCATGTAACAATGTGTTCCAATACAGATTATCGCCTCAGACTTCATGCAGTGATGTTCGAAACAACAAATTTAGCTTATCACATCAGACTTCACGCAGTGATTTACGAACCTAACCCATTACCTCTGACTTCATGCAGCAATGTGTTCCAAACTCCAGACCATCGCCTCAGACTTCATGCAACGATGTTCAAAACCAAATTTAGCTTATCACATAAGACTTCACACAGTGATTTGCGAACCTAACTCATTGCCTTAGTCTTCATGCAACAATGTGTTTCTCTATTCCATAAAATCCAGCTTATCGCATCAGACTTCACGCAGCAATTTGCGAACCAAACTCACTGCCTCAGATTCATGCAGCAATGTGCATCTCTTTACTCCGCAACATAAACTATCACCTCAGATTTCATGCAGCGACGTCCGAAAACCAAATCTGCTCAGACTTCATGCAACAATATGTTTCTTTATTCCATAAACATCAATCATCACCTCAGACTTCATGCTGCGATGCTCAGAAGAAAACAAAACTTTAACCCATTGCATCAGACTTCATGCAACAATACATTTTGTTATTCCATAAACACCGATCATCGCCTCGGACTTCATGCTACGATGCTCAAAAGAAAACAAAACTCTAGCAGATCGCCTCAGGCGTCATGCAGCGATTCGTAAACATAATCCATGGCCTCGGTCTTCAAGCAGCTAGGCATCATCAATCATTGTTATATTCATCCTCCAAATGGGTTAATAAGCCAAGACATACAGAATTGCACTTTTAAGATCAAAGACTATCTACCTTGTTATCAAACCCTGGTAAGCGATATATCATCTGCTTTGCCTACTTTCCCAAAGACTCGTAAGGGTATGCTATATCAGTGAAACCTTATGTTTGTTGGACAAATTTTGGGGATACTTCAAGTATTCAATAAACTTCCCATCAGAATACGCAAGACTCGAGTTTTCTCGCGCTATTCGATTGAAAGATAATTGAATAGGGGCATTTGTCGTACCCCACATTTTTCCTACCTCGATTTTATTTTTTCGAGATAGAATAAATATATAATAAAGATGGTGCAACAATATCTATTGGCCCATTTTCAAATCAACGAGAAGAGTGTACTTATATTCAGGAAAATGGGGGGCTTTATAAATCGGAAGGACCCATGTATCCATAAATTCGTTCGTGAGGCATGCTGGCCAATGGCCCATGCAATTCGAAAATAAAAATTATTAAGACGACTTAAATTTAAGTTGCTATTAATTAAAAATTAAATAACTTAGCCCATTTTTTTAGTTAGTAAAAAAGAGGTACATATTGCAGGCCCATTGGGATTTTTGTTAAAATCGGTCCAGTGGTCATTTTTGTTGCTGATTTAATTTAGAAAATTGTTATAAAACATTTTCTGTTATTATCATTTTTCTAAAATGTTCTTTACAGCCTAAAAAAAGGATTTATTTCATTTAGGTAAATTAAATAATGTTATAAATTTATTTTATTAAAAAAATTATTTATTACAAAGACATTTAAGAATTGTTGTCATTAATAAAAAGAAAGGGTGAGATTACAAACTAGAAGCCCATTAAAATTCACGCTAGTCCATTTTCACTTTTAGAAGGGGGTTTGCTTATAAACGTACAGGCCTGTTAAGATATTCTAACCAGCCCTTTTAACGGTTATGTTTTATTCTGAAAACTCTTTTAATTATTTAAGGAAAAGTTCTTAAACTAATTTATTAGACTTAAGTTATTAAGAGTTTTGTTTTTTTTAGAAAAGATGTTATTGGATCAAACTACAAAAGGCTAGTTAGGCCCAGTTCGATCTAAGGTTGTTTGTTGTAATAAAAGAGTTAATGAATAGAAATGTTTTTTTGCAAATACGGTAAAAGGCCCATAAATATTTATACAATCTTATTAGAATCATTTGGGCCCAGTTAGGTTAAAGAAAAGGAAAAAATGTATTGGGCTGAAAATAAGCAAGTAGGCCCAAATGAAAAATGGTACTAAGCAAGAATTAAGCACGTTTTTGGGAAGCAACAAGTCTTGTAGAGATCAAATATTTCTTACCAATTTCAAATCAAATTTGCATTTAATATCGAGTCCAACCCCATATTTGATTAACAAAATTGTAAACTAAATTATAACAGAATCTACAGAACTGAATCCAAGCCCAGATTTTCTTTATAATACAAAACTATTGTTTAAAAAGAATCCAATCCAAACATTTACAAATGAAATCAAATTACAGAAGATTAAATCAATTACGAGAAATTACAATCCCTAATTTTCTGTGATTTCTAACTCTAACAAGTTTCTAACCCAGAATTAAAATCACTCTATAAATACAGAGGAAGAAAATATACAAAGCGGGGTTCTTCTTTGACAGAAAGTACAAGGGACAATACAGAAAGAGGAGGAGAGACAGAATAGGGTTTGGATTACATAGAGGAAGAAAGGAATCCGTATCGCGAAGATTACCGAGAAGACCTTGAACAAAGGAAAACCCAAACACTGATTGGGGTTTCGATCTCTGAAACCCTAATCGGCCTCCCTTGCCAATCGTGAGCCATTGTTATCCGCCGCTAGCCACCGTCACAATCCTCATTCCATCATCACCTGCAAAAAAGAAGAAGAATCGGTGAATCGGACATTTGAAGTTGAAGAACGACAATAACAAAAGGGGTACAAAATATATTATCTCTCTTTGTTGTTTGTTCTTGTATTTGGGGTTTGGTTAGGTGAGGGGTTCCGATTTGGGGTCATATCGCCGCCGTGATAGTATATTAGGGCTAGGGTTTTTAGTTTGAGAAGGAGAAGTGAAAGGGTGGTTCGCGAAGGAAGAGAGAAACAGGGGGAGGTTTACTGTAAAAAACAAAAATGAAATGAAGAAAAAATGAAAAAAAAAAACTTATTATGTTGCATGATCTAATACCTGCGCGCCTACCACAGTTATCATGCGTCTTTCCATTTCATCCGCATGATTTTCATCAGAAGGCCGTAGGCGAAGTTCCACGATAACGCCCATACTCCCTCACGCACCCAATTCACCCAGACCCCTTCTCACATTGTGTATGGGCCAGGCCCAATTATTTTTGACACCTCCCTTTCAGTTGTTTGCTAAACCAGCGAACAAAACACACCCCACAGGCTTACTGGGCCTGAACTCAATTCAGGTCCTGACTTCTTACACTCCTCATCTTTTACTACTCAACTAAAACTACACCCCTCCCTGAACTTAATTTATTTATTTTCTTTTTATAATTCAATTATCATTTCTAATTTTTTTAAATATACATATATATTATTTATTTACAATAATTATTATTATTATTATTATCAAGTATTGATTTTTTATTATTATTATTATATCATAATTATTATATTTTGATATTATTATTATATATTATTATAATTACTTAACTTTTTATTATTATTATTTATAATTACCATTTATTATTTATAATCCATTTTTATGTAAATATTATTATTAATATATTTTATTTACTATTTAAATATTACTATTTTATCAAATAAATTTATTTTATATCAAAATTGAATGTATTATTATTTTATATTATTTGCATTTAATCTTTTTCTAATCATGCATTAATCAAGATCTTCACAATTAATACGATTAAAAAGCACAAATAAATTATCAAATTATATTCGTAATAAACTAAGCTAATCAACTATTTTTTGCAAAAGGGTTTCAAACTGGTTTTGACTTATGCGTATTCAGACAAAATCTCCGCAATCGTTGTTCCCGGCCAAAAAGCGAGGTGATTCAAAATACGTTTGCAACCCTTAAAAAACACTAACCCCATACTGTGATACAGTGGGAGAACTGACTTGAGATTTTGCGTTTGTATTCGCACTTGTTTGGTTTAGCAAGAGTCGCCACCGACTTTTTATTTTATCCTAAAGGAAAGGTTAAAAAAGCATAGGAAAAACCTTTTGAGATGTTTTCGTGGGTTCGGGGGGTAGATTATGAAAATGGAAGGTATTAGCACCCTTTTCATCCATGGTTATCCATGGGATCTTAGTTACTTGTTTTAGATCACTTGCCTTGCATTTTCAATTGTTTGAAATGGTGCTTTGTGTGTGGGTTTTGAAAATGTTTTGAAAAAGATGCCTTGTCTAGGAAACTCTTGTAACAATTCTTTACTCGAATGTTTTACAAAAGGTGTTTGTCTTTTTGAAAAGATGTTTCAAGGTTTTGAAAGTTGTTTTGAAAGTTGTGTTTGTGAAGTGTGTTTTGAAAAATGGCAAGGATTTGTTTTGCAAGTTGGTCAAGTAACCAAGAGTTATCTACCCTAAATTTCTCAAAGATTTTTCTCATGTTTTAACCCTTTTAACAGTATTGTTCCACCATTGTATTTGGTGGACAATCTTGTGTTAGGATGTTAACGGGACGGGCGCGGGTCATTGTTTAGACCATGAATGCAATAGTGCCAAGTGTCTTTGGCGATTTTTCCTTCAAGGGACTTGATCATTTTTTAGGCAAATTGAGAAAGCGTCATCGAGGGACTATGATCATTTGATTTGTTTTGTTTTGCCAAGGACACTCAACATGCAACATGGCCCATTTTTGAAAGCAACAAGTGGAGTAACCCTAAGGGTGCAAGTGTGATTAGTGTTGTCCATTTTCATGCTTTTTTGTCTTTGCATTAGTCAAGCTATTTGTTGGTTGATTTAAATCTTCGCATACAAACCCTAATTACTATACAGTATATGAAAGCGATAAATTGCGAGAATTTAAAGTCTAAGCTATTACAAATAAGTATCCGGGAATGGGGGTACAAATATTTACAAATGGGGATGAGACTTATTAGGAGAGTAGTGACCAAATATATTTACAACCAAATCGAATCGTAATCTCAATGTAATATATATCAATGTACAAGAATAAAAGATAAGCAAATGTATTGGTGAAAGTGTATGTGATTTATTTACAAGTGATGTAAGATGTTAACTTAATGCAAAATAAGTATGTTATTTATTCTTTTTTTGTGTTTTTGTTAATTATGTACAAACAAATGCTTTAGTTATAGAAAAGTATTTAACTTAAAAAATCTATTTTTTATGTATTTTGTTAATGTTTTATATACAAAAGTTTTAATTAAAGAAAAGAAAAATGTTTCAAGTTTAAGAAAATTAATGTTTTATGTGTTTTAGTTTATATTTTTATGTACAAGGTTTAAATTTAAAAAAAGGGTTTTAATAAAAGAAAAAAGAAAATGTTTAATCTTAATAACATCTAATGTTTATGTATTTTTAATTATAACGAAAAGTATTAGCAACATTTTTTTATATGAGAAATTAGGGTATTATTTATTTTAAAAAAAGAGTTAAGTTATACAAAAGGAAAATAAATAAAAGTGTTAGTTGGAATAAATAGAAAATAATAAAAAGAAAGAGTTAGATGGGCCTTGTATGGCCCAAACAACAAAAAGAAACTGATTGAAAAGGACACAAAAGGGGGGTGCGCTCCAGATTCTAATGGGCTTAAGGCAATTGGATGGGGCGAACCGGCCCAAGCGCTTGACACATTTTGTTTTAGGGTTTCCTTGTTTCGTTTCATTACTGGATTAGGGTTACAGGCTTAGAGCGGCGCTCTCATCTTCTCCGTCCTCTTCACTTTCTCATGCTAAGCTTTTCTGAACAAAGTCTCCGCCCATGGCCACCAGGCGCCGCCGTCAGCTCCTTCTTCTTCCATGGTTGAACACATTAGTGATAAGGAAAGGTAACAATTGTTTTAGGGTTTTAAGTTTCATATCTTGCATGTTTTAATCTTATGTGTTCTGATTTTATGTGTTGTTGTCCATGCGAGGTGTGAAAAGAGGGAAGAAATTTCTACCTTTGGAGAGAAGATGGAGGAGGACGGGAGGCGTCTCAGGTGGCCGGGGCGAGGGAGCGCGATGTTGATCTTGCTCTGTGGACAACTGGTACTTTGTATTTGCTTTTTATGGTTTGATGATGAAGGTCTGAAAACCTAGCTCACTTGCTTCTGTCTTCTCTTTTGCTTGCTTGCTCTGATTGATTATTTGATGAAATGTTAATGTTGTCTGAATCTGAGCTTGCCTGCTTTGTCCTTCTCTTTGTCTTTGAGTGAGCTTCTGATTGCTCATGATATTGATTGCTGAGTTGCCTTGTTTTGTTCAATGATGATTTGATTCTGAGATACTTGGCTTATTGTTTCACTTCTTTTCCTCTCTTTTGCTTGCTTCGTATGATGATGATGCTTGGAATCTGAATATTATTGTTGGTCCCTGTGATGAGCCTAGCTCTGAGGGTTTTTGGTTTGCTTTGATTCTTCTGAGTTTGGATATTTGGTTTGGGCTTCAGCAGGCTACTGACTTCAGACTTTAAAGCTTATCAGTTTGCTGGCTTTTGGTTTGTTTGAATTTTGTCTGGATAAAGACTTATGCAGGTTGAAGCTTCAGTTTGGGTTTGACAGTTTGTTTGTAAGCTTGTTTGTAAGCTTGTTTGTAAAGGCTTATTGGCTTGTGTTTTTGGCTTTGAGGTTCAGGAGGTTTATTGGCTTTGAGGTTTATGCTTAGCAGGTAGTTTTGAGACTTGAACAGGTTTGGAGGGTTTGATGTATTAGCAGGTTTGCTTGACAGGAGGCAAGACTTTGTGTGGTTTGTCTTTGACAGGGCTTAGAGGCAGGCTTGAAGTTGTTGTTTTTGCTTTTGCTTTTAAAGGTTTAGGCTATGGCTCGTGTTTATAACTTATGCAGATTAAGGCTTCAGTTTGTGTTTTACAGTTTGTGGTGAGCTTTTTCTATGTGTTGGTCCTGCCCCCCCTTTTCTTGTTCTGATATGTTTATATCTTAAGCCTAAGCCTGTAAGCCTCTCCACTTCTACTCTCTCTCTTTTCTCTCTCCACAGCAAAAGTAAGCATATTATATTGCTTAAAAATGTACTTTCTGAAAAGGTGATAGGCTGGGAAATGATGAATTTGAAATAAGCTTGCATTGTCTCTTTCCTCTGTGTACTTTCAAGATTTTCTGCATATCTCTTGACAGCTTTATATCTTTTGATATCTTTTGGCAGCTTGGTTTTGACATTCAGTTTGCTTAGTTTGAAACTGTGATTTAGTTTGGAATTTTGACAGCTTTGCTTTTTAGTTTGACAATCCAACTTGGTTGGCTTATTCACTTGCAAATTATGCAGTTTAGTTTGCCTCTTTGGTTGACAATTTTGAATTTGTGCAATATTGTAGCTTTGTGCATTTCATATTTTTGCAAGCATATTTCTATCCCTCTTTGTGAACCAAGAGTTTTCTTGTGATTTGCAGAGAGGGTGAATAAACTGATTTCGACCAGTTACTTTTAATGATGAACTTTAAATATCTGTCTGCCTTTTTATTTCATCTGCATTGACTTCTTTTCTTTTCTTTTTCCTTTTGCAGATAAAAAATAAATTGGGCAATGGGGAGCAGCAAATAGAGGATGAAGATTTAGGATAATTTAGGACATAGCTTTACTTCAATTTTAATCATTTGTAATAATATTAATGTAAATAACTGTAAATAAATTTACAGTATTTAAATAATATCTGTAACAAATAATTCAAAATGAAATAAACAAGTCTTTTTTTTGTCAGATTTCTCTTTTATTTCTCTTCAACTGGTTATTTAATTATTTAAGCTTTCTTGAATTAAAATAACTGGAAGTACATCCAATTATTCTGACTTAGAAAAAATAAATAATTAGTAAACACTATAGTCTTGCAATCAATAAGCCCGTCGTCCCAGCAATGCACAGTTAATCAAACAAACGTCCACATGCTTATCTCTTTACTGATTAAATCAAACACTGCAAATTCTCAATTCAAATACCTCAGCTTTTATCCCATCTCAAATCAAACGCCTTAGCCTTTATCCCAGATGTTTACACAAAAATTTTGAACAAATTTCAAAACAGTGTAACAACCAATTAAAACACTGTGGATTCAAACTCTTCTGAAACTGCGCGCGCAAAACCCTAATTCTTGACTTAACACCAAAGAAACGCCTGTCTGATCAAACCTTGAGCCAAACTCAACCAAACCCTAATAATTTGCTTGAACTGTTCCAGAGTCCATGAAAACCCTAATTTGGCTAGACTGATAAGAAAAATTTTGTTTGACTGATTCTTGAGCCAATCTGAAAAAGTCAGGGAAAACCCGAAGCTGTGATTTCTTGTGGAAAAAGAGGAGGGAAAATTTTGGGGTACAACAGTTGCCCCTGTTCAATCTTCTTGAACCTGAAGAGTTAAATTGGCAAGCTTGCCTTTCGCGACTCGAGGGTAAAAGGAGATTGGACACTAGAGTGCCCAAAAAATTTGCACTCGGTGATGTGATGGTAGAGGGAATGGGCTTAAAGATGCCATTTGGTGATGGGCTTAAAGATGCCATCTGGAGATGTGCCAGAATCTTGTCGGGGGATGGGCTTAGAGATGCCATCTGGAAATTGCTGGTAGGAGGATGGGCTTAAAGATGCCATCTGGAAATGTTTGTTGAACTGCATGTCATTGGTGAGTGGATGAGTATCAGAAAGGTATCCATGTTTTGGAACATCTCTGAACTGGGGGTCTGAATAAGCAATAGATTGACAACCGTATCTGGAAGCATCCGTGAATTGTTTTCAGTGGTCTTGGAATTGAATAAGCAATAGATTAGCATCCGTTGTTGGGAAGCGTCCGTAAACTATTTTCAGAAGTTGAGAAGAATCTGAACAAGCGATAGGTTAACATCCGTTACTGGAGAACCCGTGAACTGTTTTCAGAAGTCTTGAAGTTGAATAAGCAATAGAGCAGCATCCGTTGTTGGGAAGCGTCCGTAAACTGTTTTCAAAAGTTGAGTCTGAACAAGCGATAGATTAACATCCGTTGTTGGGAAGAATCCGTAAACTGTTTTCAGAAGTTGAAGAATCTGAACAAGCGATAGGTTAACATCCGTTACTGGAGAACCCGTGAACTGTTTTCAGAAGTCTTGAAGTTGAATAAGCAATAGAGCAGCATCCGTTGTTGGGAAGCGTCCGTAAACTGTTTTCAAAAGTTGAGTCTAAACAAGCGATAGATTAACATCCGTTGTTGGGAAGAATCCGTAAACTGTTTTCAGAGGTTGAAGAATCTGAACAAGCGATAGGTTAACATCCGTTACTGGAGAACCCGTGAACTGTTTTCAGAAGTCTTGAAGTTGGATAAGCAATAGAGCAGCATCCGTTGTTGGGAAGCGTCCGTAAACTGTTTTCAAAAGTTGAGTCTGAACAAGCGATGGATTAACATCCGTTGTTGGGAAGAATCCTTAAACTGTTTTCAGAAGTCTCGAAGTTGAATAAGCAATAGAGCAGCATCCGTTGTTGGGAAGCGTCCGTAAACTGTTTTCAAAAGTTGAGAAGAATCTGAACAAGCGATAGGTTAACATCCGTTACTGGAGAACCCGTGAACTGTTTTCAGAAGTCTTGAAGAAGAATCTGAACAAGCGATAGGTTAACATCCGTTACTGGAGAACCCGTGAACTATTTTCAGAAGTCTTGTAGTTAAATAGGAACCGGTGTAGGGTTGCCTGATGATGAGTCCGTGTAAAACTACATCTGGATGAATCTGGAATAAGTATCAGAATGTCGCCATGTCTGGGTCACATCTGAACTATTTCTAGAAAGACTCTCAGAAGATGATGATCTTTGTTTGTCGACTGATCTTTCCTAAAAAGGTAAAGAGTCAGTTGTATGCAATGTCATGATGCATGATGCAATGTATGTTATATCAATGTTTATGATATGAATGTAATGAATGCGCATGTAAGCTGATGAGCTGTCTTGCTGAGGATAGATGAATCCTGGATGGCTGGTGTTGTACCCCAAAATTTGCCCTCCCATATTCTCCAAAGGTTGCCAAGTCAATACTTCAAATTTCCCCAAGGGTTGCACAGTTCAAGGGTCTCCTAACAGTCAAAATTAGGGTTTTGGTTCTGACAAAGTAAATGAAGTTTCCCAGGGTCCAATCAAGTCTCACATGCCTACAAATATGGTCAAGCATCCTCATACCAAGTTTCAAGACTTTCAGCTCAAAATTGCACAGTCAAAACCCTAATTGCACTACAGTCAACTGTAGGGGCAAAATGGTCATTTGACAGTCAAAAGTTCAAATTTTTGGTCAACATCTCATTTTGAAGCCACAAACATCATTTGATCAATGCTTGATCATGATTCTCAAAGCTTGGCTCAAAAACCATCAAGATGCAAAAGTTTCCATATTTGGACAGTTGAAAAAGTCAACTGTAAATTGACCAGGGCATAACTTCCAAATGGATTATCATAAAAATTCCATCCAAAGCTCATTTTGAAGAGAAATACATTTCCTACAACTCCTCTTCACACTTCAAGTCCAAGAAATGCTCTCACAAAAAGTTATCAATTTCAACATTATAGGTCATTTTCAAAAGTCAACAAAAAGGGACTTTAAGTCAAAGGCCATAACTTGAGATTGGTAAATAAAAATGACATGGGACCAAAGGCATTGGTTAGAGGATTCAAAGAACTTTCCAAAATGTCCAAGAACATGAGCAAAGCTTAAAAATTGAGCAAGATATGCCTTGTGGAAGTTGGGAAATTTTTGGATATTTTGAAAAGTCAACATTGATTCAAATGACCTAAAATTGCTAATGGGCCTCTTTTTCTTCCACAATTCATCATCCAAGACATGTGCACGACCATTTGGCCCAAAGCGAAGTTTTTTATCATTTTTATTTATTTATTTGGATTTTTTATTATTAATAATTCATTTAATTAAATAAAATACATGAAAAATACCAAACCTAATGTTTTGAATCTTTTTGTGCATAGAATAGGATCAATATTTCGTGTACAATCAAATATGGAAGGAATTATGGTGATTGGATATGATTGAAGCCAAAATAGCATGAAAAAGATTTGGAAAATCATGGCATAAAAATCAAATATTGAATCCTTCAATTCATGGATGTTTTGATCAATTTCTTTGACCTAAATCATTCTCACATAAATACCAAGTGCAACCCTAATGCTAAAGAGGTCCAAGCTGCGCCATATACAGAAAACCATACTTGAGTTTTTTGCTTAAAAATTCAAAACTGAAATCGTGATTCCAAAGCATTTCAAGGCAAAGTAATCAGTCTGTTGCATTCCTGGGACATCAAGCAACGTATTTGGATCAAAAGCACGACCTCTAACGCCCAGAATTGGTGAATAGGATTCACACTTTTTCATATTTTTTTCATGATCGTATTTTAAGATTTAGACATTTTCATTGCATTTTTTTGATGAATTCATACTAATTGATGTGTTCTGAAGCTAACCACATATTTCAATTGAGTTTTTATGCGTTATTGAAGGATTCACCATGAAAGGACCTTAGGGTTTTTCAGCGTTCAAATTAGGGGTTCCTTGATACTGTAAAATTAGAGAATCACGATGCCATGGTTGAAACTAGCAGGCTTGGACGAAAACAATGGAACCCTCGCGCCTAATTTATACTCAAAGATGGCGTAATCGCTATTATTGGACATGGCCTGTTTTGGGGGGGTTCAAAACCCCCGCTAACTCTTTTCTATTTTCAGGGAAAAAACAAAGCAATGAAGAAGATGATTAGGTGGCCAAGGCTGATTGGTTCATTTAAAAATTTGCGCCGAAAAAAGCATTAGCTTTTGTTTTATTTTATAATGTTTGTTGTTTATTTGATAGACAAAGAAACCAATTGGAACGGATGGCAGCGCGTAGTGGTGGTAATCATCAGGACCTGGGTTCGAGCCCCAGGTCCCTCACCCTTTCCATGATTTTTTTCAATTAATACTTATATGCAGCTTCAACACTAAAGCACACCATGCACCCACGTTATCAAGTCGTCCACGCGTCCCATTACACTCAATCAAGGGACCAGATCTGGAGACTATGATGAACCTCAGTCAATGCACAGGCATGCTAATCAAAAAGGTCAACGAGGCCTAAGGCTTATTGGGCTCAAATTGCTAAGACTTACCTCCCAATTTGGGGACAGACCCCCCTAGGTTTGCAATGTCCTTCTCACTATTTTTTTTATTTTGATTCAATTTTTCTTTTATTTTATTAATTCCTTTAATTTAATATTTTTCATAAAAATATAAAAAAAACAATATAAAATCAGAAAAGACAAAAAATAAATATTTTATTTAATATTTTTAATATTTTGTAAATAAATAACATTAATTGATTTTAGTTTTAATTTAGGTTGAAATCTTAATATTTTTCTAATAAACTAAAAATTGGTAGAATTAGGGTTTGTAATAATTTTTATCCTTTTCTTTTATTTTCACAAATAATTAAATATTATTTATTTTTGTAATTAAATTACCATGTAATCAATTAGGCTGACTTAGGTTTAACTTTTAATACTTTTTTTTCTTAATAAATAAAAGATTGTAGAATTAGGTTTTTAATTTCCTTAAATTCTCATAAATACAAAAAACTAAAAAATAATTTCTTTTTCTTTTTAATTTTAATTAATTTAATAATATAATTTAGTTTCATTAAAAAGGGTCCAACGCCCTCGTTTCCAGTTTATTTCAATTCGCGTATTTATTTCTTTTAATTATTTATGTACCTCTCCCAAAGCCATGTAAATATTAATTTCTCGCACTTTACTTTACTTTCTTTATTTTTCTGTCAAAATCGGGTTCTGGAAATTTTGGCGATGTGGACCCGCGCCTTTGTAATAGCTTAGAATTTTTACCTTCTCGCAATTTTTTAACTGCTAAATAAATGCATGCAAGAATGAATGGCCTAAAATAAAAACAAACGCATAGATCACTTTGACATGACAAGATAAAAATAAACGAACATGGCACACGAATCACACACCACCCCTAGGGTACGCCTCACTGTTGCCTTGCCTCGAAAGGTGATCGTCGAGTAGAGGATGTCTTAGTAAGTCCTCATGATCCGGGAACCTGGCATGAGGGTAGCTTCTAAGGTGTCTTCCCATTACTCTGGTGATCACATTGTTGCCTTGCCCCTCGAAACGTGGTCGTCGAGTATAGGACGTCTTAGTGAGTCCTTATGTTCCATTGATCTAGTTGCCTCGAAACGGTTGCCTCGAAACAAGTTGCCTCGGAATAAAAAGATAAATGGCATAAGGGTAGCTTCTAAGGTATCTTGCTATTGCCCGGTGACCATACTGTCCCTAACCTTCGAATTGACCCGAACACCTCCAACGGTGGTGCTACCTACCTCTCAATGGTGGGATGGCACTACTTTAAAGGACATTTACACAGACGAATTCCTTAGGGTAGGTAGACGACTCTAGATATTTGCTCTAAATTTCAAAACAAATTCAAAACTACTTTTCACACCGACACCTTTTCAAAAAGCTTTCGAAAGCAATTTTTCAAACACTCTTGAGGACCGATACAAGAGTCGAACTGGAATTTTCAAAGAAACTTTTTAAAACCCACAGTTGAAAAGAAAACAAACCATTTTTGAAAACACAAATGAGCAAGTATCTAAGAGCCCATGGATAACCATGGATAGAAAGGGTGCTAACACCTTCCCTTTCTATAATCTACCTCCCGAACCGAGAGCAATCTCTATAAGGAATTTTTCTGTGCTTTTGTCCTTTCCATTTGGAGAAAATAAAAGACGGTGGCGACTCTTGCTTCCGCGACATTTCGCGAACTAGCGTTAAACAGTCAGTTCCAGATCCACCGATCACAGCTGGAGATAAAAGAATCTTGACTGCTGCCAGGGAAAGTGAGTCCTTGACTACTGCAGGGGATTGCAAGAATCTTTAATTGTTGAAGATGAGACATCTTTGTTGACTACTGCTGGAGAATCAGAAGCTTTGGGTTGTATGCCAATCTACTGGGGATTCCTGTCCTGAGGAGATCTTCACTGGGGAATATCTGAATATCCTGTGAGGAACTGAGAATGATAGTCTTCATTCTGCTTGGGGAACGCAAGATCTTCAATTGTTGAGGGATCTTTAGGACCACTGCTGGGGATTGGAATTCCTTGGTGACTTGTAGGGTAAGAGAACTCTGATGATCTCTACTGGGGTGTCCAGATCCTGGTAGACTTATGCTGGAGAAGTATGACTGAGAATCTTCAGTTTGGTGGGAAGTATCTCTGTGGGGAGAAAGTTCACTAGTCTGGTTCTGCTGGGGATTGTTGGAAGTTTTAGCTCTGCTGGGGATTGCAAGAATCTTTTGATTGCTGCAGGTATTGATCTGGAATCCTGTGTAAAGTTTTTTTGATGATGAGTCCGTGTAAAACTGCATCTGAAGTTGAGAAGGAACCGGTGTAGGGTTTCCTGATGATGAGTCCGTGTAAAACTGCATCTGAAGTTGAGAAGGAACCGGTGTAGGGTTTCCTGATGATAAGTCCGTGTAAAACTACATCTGAATTGATATCTGTATGAGTAGCAGAATAACTTCCGTGTCTGGAGTGTATCTGAAACTGTAACTGGGATCTGAATGAGTGACAGAATGGCTACCGTGTCTGGGGCGTATCTGAAACTGTATCTTGGAGGTGAGATCTGTATGAGTAGCAGAATGACTTCCGTGTCTGGAGTGTATCTGAAACTGTAACTAGGATCTGAATGAGTGACATAATGGCTACCGTGTCTGGAGCATATCTGAAACTATATCTTGGAGTTGAGATCTGTATGAGTAGCAGAATGACTTCCGTGTCTGGAGTGTATCTGAAACTGTAACTAGGATCTGAATGAGTGACATAATGGCTACCGTGTCTGGGGCGTATCTGAAACTGTATCTTGGAGTTGAGATCTGTATGAGTAGCAGAATGACTTCTGTGTCTGGAGTGTATCTGAAACTGTAACTAGGATCTGAATGAGTGACAGAATGGCTACCGTGTCTGGAGCGTATCTGAAACTGTATCTTCCAACAGGTGGTGAGGGAATTGTTGAACACTTTTGACATTCGAATGCCCCAAGTGATGATGAAGGAGACTTACCCCAAGTTCACTGAACTTTTGAGAGATTTGTTGAAATCTTGACTGGACTGCCCCAGGTTAATTGGATGGTGACATGTCATGCCCCCTTGTTGATATGAGATTTTTCAATGGAAGTGTCATCCTTTTTGAATTGATTTTGCTCACTGAGAGGGCTTTTGTTCACTGGATATTCATTGTGTGAATTTCTCCGCTGTCAAACAAATAGCCATATGCAAACAGTGATATTCAAGTAATGCAAAGTTTATGTCTGTCTCGAAGTTTTGAAAAATGCATTTTTTAGCTGAAAACTTTTTATAAGACAAAATCAACACAAGATTTAGAGCAAAGCCTTACAGGAGTCAGGATACCTTTTTGTAACAGTATGCTTTCGAACTAACCCATGCTTCAATTAAGACTTTTAAAGGGTTGTAACATGGCCTGGTTCACAGTTTAAGAAACAAAGGATGAAGGCTCAAAGTATATTTGTACCCACCCGTTCTTCGTGATGTTCTTCAATCCTAAGCTCAGTTAATCGTGCGTCGAACTCTTTTCGTATTTGGAACGACTTTTGGGTGATGGTTCACCAATAGAATTTTGGAGGGCAGTCAGCCTCTCCTTTTTTCTTTTTCAACATTTTTCATGTTGTTGAGGATTTTTAATGACCTCGTTTTTTTTATTTGTTATCCCTAACTTTTGCCTGACTGTTCCTGTTTTCGAGATTACAGTCAGCGGGATGCCCCAGCTTTCTTAAGCCTCCTTTGTAGGTTTTGGCTCAGTGGGCTTTTTTTTTAGAGATAATGACTGCCTATGAGATAAGGAACCATCACTGTCTTTTGATTCCAAAGGAATGCCTTTCTTTTTTTTTCTCGTTCGTTGTATTACGAACTGAGAGTTTGCGACTTCAATGCGCATCTTTTTTTGAATTAACTGAGAGACTACCCTTCCCCAGGTTTAAATCAAAGGTTTCGATTTGTTTAGAACAGAAAACTCCTACTTCTCTGGCTCGAAGGGGTTGACTAGGGATTATCTTCCTTATAACTCCAGTGTTTGGGAATTGAAAGAAATGCCTGTACATCATCAGCAAGGTCTGTTCAAAAGCATACTGTATGAGATTATGGTATTGTTTCGTCATCCTCCCTCTAAAGGCTTGCAGCTTTTTATCAAGAGTTAAATATCATAAAGAAAGCATAAGAGTAGTGAAAACGAATGGATGAATTCAAGATAAACATATGCAATGCATTAATGAAACAAAGTTTGACATTAATAGATAATTGTTTGAATAACAAAGAGATTACGACTTAAAAATCCAAATGAAACAAAAGTTTCTCAGTTTGAGCTTTGTCACTTCAGGTGGAGAAACTCTTAACGGAAGATTTTCATCTCGCCGTCTGGCATGAACCTCAGCACTCCAATGTCAATCAGATCTTGAATCTTGTTCTTCAAGGCCCAACAGTCGTCGGTGTCATGTCCCGGGCTATAGGAGTGGTACACAAAAAACGCGTCGGGATGATAGTTAGGAGCGGAGGTATTGGGCTTCTGAATAGGATCCCTTAAAGCAGTTAGATTGACCTCCAACAAGCGCTCCAGTATTAGAGATGACGGTATGTCAGTCTCAGTAAACTGTCTTCCCAACGTATTTTGCTTACGCTGATTACCCCGTTGACGCTGACGCGGTTGTTAATGGGCTTGTGACCCTGAAGCAAGCAGGGGAGCCTTTCCCTTGTCTTCTTGTCTGGAGGGGGGTTGAATGGTGACTTGTTCTTCAACCTCAGATGTTTACCCCACCTGGTTGTCTCGAAGCAGTTGTTTGACGAGAACCCTGAGCTCCTCTTGTCTTTGAGACAAGTCCTAGATGAGAGCCATCTGGCCCACCAGTTGTCTCATCACCTGGATCCTCAATGTTGCCAAATCAAACTGCAGTTCCCCCAACTGATCACTCCTGGCATTGTTTGAATTCCCCTGGACCAAGCCCTTTGTGAGGAGAGCTTTCACTTCTTCTTGCCCCAGGGACAGGTTCAAGAACATTTCCTGAAGCTGAGCATTTTGATCCTGGATATCCTTGACAGTCCTTTCTAGAGCCATCTCTTACTGAAATAAATAGTAGGAGAGTAAGGAAACCTGAAAAAGGAAAAACTGTCACGATGCAATGCATGATATGTGGATGCATGTTTTCAAGGATCTCTTGGGGTAAACACAAGAGAATGTTAGAGGTTGAACTTCGATCTTTGATTGGAGAACTTTGCACCTGTGGATGTCTTTCCACGAGAATCAAGCTCACCATGTCAAGTGGGTCATAGCCCCTGATTCAAGTTGTTGCACTTGATGTTTGATGGCATTTGTTTAGAGGAGAAACCTATTTCCCTTTGGTAGACGTCTGGTTCAACGTGACCCTGCATCAAAAGACCCTCGAGATCCTTGAAATGGTTATTAAAAATGCTATGGTATGATGTCATGATGTTATGTACATGTATGCAGAAGCAAGTAAGTGTATATACAGGTAATCATATTCACACAAAGCAAACAAGTCCTTAGGTTTAGGCTTGCATGGGGTTCGTAGGTAAGTACCCTCTTGAAGTTAGTTGGCTCATCCTGTCCTAAAATAGAAACCGGGTTCTAAGGAGCTCAATATCACTGGATTATTTTATGTGTTCATTGTTTTGGTTTAGCCACTTAACTGGCGACCAAAATATTCCAAGAAAACAACCCTCAATGAGTGTAGTATCGAGTATCTACCAACTTCGGACTGCACCAAAGTTGGTCATCTCACTACCCCTAAAAAGGCTAGGATGGTCAATTAAGGTTCTAAGAGTTCGTTAGTGCTTCATGACATCACTCAGCGGCCCCGTACTCTCCTTGATTGAACTCAAGGGTTACCGGTACTCACAAATATGTCACACTAACATAGCTTACTGCTTCAACCATGTCGGTATACCCCGCACAGTTCCCTCACAGTTTTATTGCTATTTACCTAAAAAAGGTGCCCCCAAATCCGGGTGTAGGATTTACAACAAACCCAAACAAGGACCCAAAGAGTAAAGAAATCAAAGCAATCAAAGCAAGTATGTAAAGGTGATCTAAACCCTAAGGTAACCCCACTTTTAAATAATCCCCAACAGAGTCGCTAGTTCTGTGATACGGTGGGAGAACTGACTTGATGTTTTGCGTTTGTATTCGCACTTGTTCGGTTTAGCAAGAGTCACCACCGACTTTTTATTTTATCCTAAAGGAAAGGTTAAAAAAGCACAGGAAAAACCTTTTGAGATGTTTTCGTGGGTTCGGGGGGTAGATTATGAAAAGGGAAGGTATTAGCACCCTTTTCATCCATGGTTATCCATGGGCTCTTAGTTACTTGTTTTAGATCACTTGCCTTGCATTTTCAATTGTTTGAAATGGTGCTTTGTGTGTGGGTTTTGAAAATGTTTTGAAAAAGATGCCTTGTCTAGGCAACCCTTGTAACAATTCTTTACTCGAATGTTTTACAAAAGGTGTTTGTCTTTTTGAAAAGATGTTTCAAGGTTTTGAAAGTTGTTTTGAAAGTTGTGTTTGTGAAGTTTGTTTTAAAAAATGGCAAGGATTTGTTTTGCAAGTTGGTCAAGTAACCAAGAGCTATCTACCCTAATTTCTCAAAGATTTTTCTCATGTTTTAACCCTTTTAACAGTATTATTCCACCATTGTATTTGGTGGACAATCTTGTGTTAGGATGTTAACGGGACGGGCGCGGGTCATCGTTTCGACCATGAATGCAATAGTGCCAAGTGTCTTTGGCAATTTTTCCTTCAAGGGACTTGATCATTTTTTAGGCAACTTGAGAAAGCGTCATCGAGGGACTATAATCATTTGATTTGTTTTGTTTTGCCAAGGCCACTCAACATGCAAATGACCCATTTTTGAAGGTAACAAGTGGAGTAACCCTAAGGGTGCAAGTGTGATTAGTGTTGTTCATTTTCATGTTTTTTTGTCTTTGCATTAGTCAAGCTATTTGTTGGTTGATTTTAAATCTTCGCATACAAACCCTAATTACTATACAGTATATGAAAGCGATAAATTGCGGGAATTTAAAGTCTAAGCTATTACAAATAAGTATTCGGGAATGGGGGTACAAATATTTACAAATGGGGATGAGACTTATTAGGAGAGTAGTGTCCAAATATATTTACAACCAAATCGAATTGTAATCTCAATGTAATATATATCAATGTACAAGAATAAAAGATAAGCAAATGTATTGGTGAAAGTGTATGTGATTTATTTACAAGTGATGTAAGATGTTAACTTAATGCAAAATTAAGTATTTTATTTATTCTTTTTTTGTGTTTTTTTTAATTATGTACAAACAAATGCTTTAGTTATAGAAAAGTATTTAACTTAAAAAATCTATTTTTTATGTATTTTGTTAATGTTTTATATACAAAAGTTTTAATTAAAGAAAAGAAAAATGTTTCAAGTTTAAGAAAATTAATGTTTTATGTGTTTTAGTTTATATTTTTATGTACAAGGTTTAAATTAAAAAAAAGGGTTTTAATAAAAGAAAAAAGAAAATGTTTAATCTTAATAACATCTAATATTTATGTATTTTTAATTATAACGAAAAGTATTAGCAACATATTTTTTATATGAGAAATTAGGGTATTATTTATTTTAAAAAAAAGAGTTAAGTTATACAAAAGGAAAATAAATAAAAGTGTTAGTTGGAATAAATAGAAAATAATAAAAAGAAAGAGTTAGATGGGCCTTGTATGGCCCAAACAACAAAAAGAAACTGATTAAAAAGGGGACAAAAGGGGGGTGCGCTCCAGATTCTGATGGGCTTAAGGCAATTGGATGGGGAGAATCGGCCCAAGCGCTTGACACATTTTGTTTTAGGGTTTCCTTGTTTCGTTTCATTACTGGATTAGGGTTACAGGCTTAGAGCGGCGCTCTCATCTTCTCTGTCCTCTTCACTTTCTCATGCTAAGCTTTTCTGAACAAAGTCTCCGCCCATGGCCACCAGGCGCCGCCGTCAGCTCCTTCTTCTTCCATGGTTGAACACAGTAGTGATAAGGAAAGGTAACAATTGTTTTAGGGTTTTAAGTTTCATATCTTGTATGTTTTAATCTTATGTGTTCTGATTTTATGTGTTGTTGTCCATGTGAGGTGTGAAAAGAGGGAAGAAATTTCTACCTTTGGAGAGAAGATGGAGGAGGACGGGAGGCGTCTCAGGCAGCCGGGGCGAGGGAGCGCGATGTTGAGCTTGCTCTGTGGACAACTGGTACTTTGTATTTGCTTTTTATGGTTTGATGATGAAGGTATGAAAACCTAGCTCACTTGCTTCTGTCTTCTCTTTTGCTTACTTGCTCTGATTGATTATTTGATGAAATGTTGATGTTGTCTGAATCTGAGCTTGCCTGCTTTGTCCTTCTCTTTGTCTTTGAGTGAGCTTCTGATTGCTAATGATATTGATTGCTGAGTTGCCTTGTTTTGTTCAATGATGATTTGATTCTGAGATACTTGGCTTATTGTTTCACTTCTTTTCCTCTCTTTTGCTTGCTTCGTATGATGATGATGCTTGGAATCTGAATATTATTGTTGGTCCCTGTGATGAGCCTAGCTCCAAGGGTTTTTGGTTTGCTTTGATTCTTCTGAGTTTGGATATTTGGTTTGGGCTTCAGCAGGCTACTGACTTCAAGCTTCAAAGCTTATCAGTTTGCTGGCTTTTGGTTTGTTTGAATTTTGTCTGGATAAAGACTTATGCAGGTTGAAGCTTCAGTTTGGGTTTGACAGTTTGTTTGTAAGCTTGTTTGTAAGCTTGTTTGTAAAGGCTTATTGGCTTGTGTTTTTGTCTTTGAGGTTCAGGAGGTTTATTGGCTTTGAGGTTTATGCTTAGCAGGTAGTTTTGAGACTTGAACAGGTTTGGAGGGTTTGATGTATTAGCAGGTTTGCTTGACAGGAGGCAAGACTTTGTGTGGTTTGTCTTTGACAGGGCTTAGAGGCAGGCTTGAAGTTGTTGTTTTTGCTTTTGCTTTTAAAGGTTTAGGCTATGGCTCGTGTTTATAACTTATGCAGATTAAGGCTTCAGTTTGTGTTTTACAGTTTGTGGTGAGCTTTTTCTATGTGTTGGTCCTGCCCCCCCTTTTCTTGTTCTGATATGTTTATATCTTAAGCCTAAGCCTGTAAGCCTCTCCACTTCTACTCTCTCTCTCTTTTCTCTCTCCACAACAAAAGTAAGCATATTATATTGCTTAAAAATGTACTTTCTGAAAAGGTGATAGGCTGGGAAATGATGAATTTGAAATAAGCTTGCATTGTCTCTTTCCTCTGTGTACTTTCAAGATTTTATGCATATCTCTTGACAGCTTTATATCTTTTGATATCTTTTGGCAGCTTGGTTTTGACATTCAGTTTACTTAGTTTGAAACTGTGATTTAGTTTGGAATTTTGACAGCTTTGCTTTTTAGTTTGACAATGCAACTTGGTTGGCTTATTCACTTGCAATTTATGCAGTTTAGTTTGCCTCTTTGGTTGACAATTTTGAATTTGTGCAATATTGTAGCTTTGTGCATTTCATATTTTTGCAAGCATATTTCTATCCCTCTTTGTAAACCAAGAGTTTTCTTGTGATTTGCAGAGAGGGTGAATAAACTGATTCCGGCCAGTTACTTTTAATGATGAACTTTAAATATCTGTCTGCCTTTTTATTTCATCTGCATTGACTTCTTTTCTTTTCTTTTTCCTTTTGCAGATAAAAAATTAATTGGGCAATGGGGAGCACAAATAGAGGATGAAGATTTAGGATAATTTAGGACATAACTTTACTTCAATTTTAATCATTTGTAATAATATTAATGTAAATAACTGTAAATAAATTTACATTATTTAAATAATATCTGTAACAAATAATTCAAAATGAAATAAACAAGTCTTTTTTTTTGTCAGATTTCTCTTTTATTTCTCTTCAACTGTTTATTTAATTATTTAAGCTTTCTTGAATTAAAATAACTGGAAGTACATCCAATTATTCTGACTTAGAAAAAATAAATAATTAGTAAACACTGTAGTCCTGCAATCAATAAGCCCGGCGTCCCAGCAATGCACAGTTAATCAAACAAACGTCCACATGCTTATCTCTTTACTGATTAAATCAAACACTGCAAATTCTCAATTCAAATACCTCAGCTTTTATCCCATCTCAAATCAAATGCCTTAGCCTTTATCCCAGATGTTTAGACAGAAATTTTGAACAAATGTCAAAACAGTGTAACAACCAATTAAAACACTGTGGATTCAAACTCTTCTGAAACTGCGCGCGCAAAACCCTAATTCTTGACTTAACACCAAAGAAACGCCTGTCTGATCAAACCTTGAGCCAAACTCAACCAAACCCTAATAATTTGCTTGAACTGTTCCAGAGTCCATGAAAACCCTAATTTGGCTAGACTGACAAGAAAAATTCTGTTTGACTGATTCTTGAGCCAATCTGAAAAAGTCAGGGAAAACCCGAAGCTGTAATTTCTTGTGGAAAAAGAGGAGGGAAAATTTTGGGGTACAACACATACGAACTACGAATTGGGACTCTGATTCCTCATAAGAGGATACATAGGCATACGATCAAAAATCGTGACGAGTCTTTCTAATTAAAACTTAAAATCCAGTTTACCCTCAAACCTAAACCTAGAGCCTAGTATCCTTGTGAACAAGGTATATGAAAGGTGCCTAACACCTTCCTTTCGTCTAATTGAGTCCCTAGAATCTTTGTCTGCAAATTAGGGCTTTCTGTTAGACTCCCTTCCCTAGGATAAAAACTAATGGTGGCGACTCTTGATTAAAAAACCAGTTGTTACAATAACTACGGATGAAAAGGGTGCTAACACCTTCCCTTTTCATAACCTACCCCCCAAACTCAGAAAATTCTCAAAGGTCTTTCATGTTCTTTTCACCCTTTTCTTTATTGGATAAAAGAAAAGTCGGTGGCGACTCTTGCTATCTGCAACATTTGCGATAAAATGCAAAACCTAAAATCCAGTTCTCCCACCGTATTACATCAACATATATGACCAACGATAATTGAAGATTGAACTTAGGCCATAGTTGATGAAGAATTGTTAGAGGATTGGTAAGACCAAATCCTCCTAATAACAAGTTTCAAAGGTTTTGAACTAAAATCCAATAATCAATTATACTTGGGCTTTCATACATAAAGTTTGGGCCACGAATGATCATTTTTAAAATTGGGACAAATTTAGAGCTATGTTAAGCAACGTAAGTGGTCTTATGCAGAAGCCACACCTATTTTGAGACCGGTCAATAACAATCTATGTACCATACATGTTATTGAAATGATATATAGATCATTCTCCAAAAACATGTAACATAAGTAAAAGCAAGAAATGGATAAGATGAAGAGGGAAGAGAATGATAATGTAATCAATGCCTCATATGAAATTAGGGTTTCAAATATCATCAACATCATTCATCCATTTTGGTGGATTTGGTTTTTCAACCTATCAACACCCAAGATCCAATAAGGTTTAGGAATTTGTCCCAAAGTAATACTCAAGTATCTCCAAATCAGGACCATTAAAAAAATAATACATATATTTAATATAAAAACAAAATTTAAATGATTTATAAAAAGGAAATAATTGGTAAAATATACAACATGTATTAAAATACCAAATAAAAATCCTAAAAAATTATCAGATGTCAAACATGAGTCAACAAGTGTTGACTAATTTTTTAGAATTTTTTAAAGTCAGAAACTATTTTTAAAATATAAAGAAATAAGCAAAATAAACCAAAATTGACAAAAAATAGTAAAATCAAAAATCAAAATAAAATCAGGTCACAAATATTTATCAAGAGGTCATTGGATTCTTCCATAATTTTTTTCAGAATTTAAAATGACCAAAAAGTATTTTTAAATAATTAAAACAAGTCAAATAAAGGGAAATATCATTAAAAAAATACAAAATTATAAAAATAAAATTAAGAAAAAATAATAATTAGAAAGATAATATTCAAAAATATTTTGGTGAATTTTTTCATATTTTCAAGTAAGAAATGATTTTTTTTTTGAATTTTTGAAGTTTAAAACAATTAAAACAAAAATCACAAAATAAAATAATAAACCACAAAAATCTAGACCATTTGATCATTGTCAAAATGCGTTAGTAAGCATATCTGAGGGATATGACACGATGTGCATATCATGGACTCTAGCGAATAAACCACAAGATCAAATGTTTAAAACAATTTTTGAAAAAAAAGCATGGCATCACGTCATTAGTTGAAGAGAGACATGTTATCATCTTCAACCTCCAGCCACCTCCAATTTTTCATTCCGCAAATGGTAAAATCAAGAGCTCAGACCAGTGCCATTCTTTTCATCTCTTCAAGACGACTCCAATGGTACCCTCGCGGAAAATTTCTTTAAACCACAACTCAGTCGATTTGAGAAAAACCAGAAGGAAAAGTTGAAAAGGGATTTGAAAACAAAAGTACCAAACCTAGTTACATTTGAAAATGAACTATGATATGAGCATCAATGAACCACGAGCTACATTGTAGCAAGAAATTTAAAGAGAATTGATGAAGAATTTTACCTGTAGAAGTTCAACTTTAGAGCTCTGAAACTAGACTTGGTATACTTGATTCAATGCTCGATTCATGGTGGTAAGAGTATGGTTAGATTCATAGAAGTTCAATGAAGCTAACTGAATGGAGATTTTGGTGAATGAGGGTGAGAAATGAAGAAAACAAAGATACAGATTAAGGTTTGTGTATGGTCTGAATGTAGCTTGTTTTGCTCTCTCTAATGCTTGAGGAAATGATTGGAATGTATCCTTTATTTATAGTTGAGCATGATGGAAACAAAAAGTGAGATAAATGATCAAGTATGAGTGGAATTCGTGTGCACCTGCATCATGAGTAAAGTGTGACTTGTAATCCATCAAAATTCACTTAATTATTGCATTTCAAGGCTTAAGCAGGTCTAGGAAAGTTTGTTAAACATGTTTAGATTAAAATCATACATCAATTTGATGGTTAGAAAACACAATTACCAAATTCACTTCTGACTGCAAGTGAAATCTCAGTTTCAAAGTGCCATCTTCAAATCCATGGGGCAAGCAACTCAATAAGCTTTATGGCATCAATATTGTTGCATTTGAAAGATCCCACAACAAACTTCACAATATGCCAAGAAATGTAGCATTTGGTGATCTGAGCTAAAATTTATTCATGTTTGAAATCAAGAAAAACACACGGGTATTTGACACCTAGAAAAATTCTAAGTATGGAACCTCAAAATGACCTATAATGTTCTTCAAAGTTACATGCCCTTCTACTCGAAATTTGATCTTGATCCTTGAAGATGAAATGAAGTAGACCTTTTGAATTTAATTATGGAATTGAGATTATTCAAAAATCACAAAAAATGAAAGAGTTATGGTCTTTGGAAGATGATGAACAAATTTAGGGAAATTCACAAAAGACATGTAATCTTTTCAATTCTTTAATGACTTTCCAAACATTTTCAAGTCTTGCATATTGAAACAAAGTTGTAGTAGACATATTCAAATTTATTTTAGAAAAATAATGAGCTCAAGGAGATAAAAATTGACCAAGTTATGATCCTTTGAAGTCACACAAGATAATTTGATAGCCTTTTCAAAGGACTTGTAATCTTCTTCAACCATTAGTGATCTTCCATTCAAAATTAGCCTTAGATACTTCAAGATAAGTTGTTAAGGACTCTTCAAAGAGAATCATGGCTTTTTAATAAACCTAATATCTCAAAAAATGAGCAAGATATGGTCCTTGGAATTCAACTAACCCTTACTCAAAGAGTTCCAAAATGACTTGTAACCCCTTTCAACTTTTTGATGAATTTCCTTGAACAATTGGATATTGTCATATGAAGAGAAGTTTTTATAGATGATGATAAGAACCAATAGAAAAAATAACCAACTCAAAATTTTGAAAATTGAGAGAGCTATGCACTTGTGATCAAGTATTTTTTCAATTAGGTCAAACTTGTTGAATCAACCTTGAATCTTTTGAATTTTTTTGGCAAAATAAAACATGATACATAATATTAGACCTTGAAATGATGTTATTTAAAATCACACTCAAAGGTGGAACTTAAGTCTCAATGAAACTTGTTGAAGAAGGCATGAAAATAAACACAGGAACCTATGAATCTTCTTGATGAATACCACCACCAACCTTGAGGAAAACTTGACCTAAATAAAGTGATAGAGCTCTTTAAACCAAACAACTTTAATATCCTAGACATAGCCTTGAAGCTTAAGCTCTTGAAATCCATTGAAGAATCATTTGACTGAGGACTATCCCTCAAAACCCTAGGTTAAATGGTGAGATCGATGCAGTTGTGACATCACCTATAATATGAACATCCAAATAAACATATATACATATTTTGATGTAAGTTAAAAATTAATCCACCAAAAAAACACATGTACAAGATACACAATTCAAGGTTCTTGGTGAACCCTCAAGAGCAAACTTAAATATAGGATAAAGTATAAGGGAGAACCAACTCTAATGTGTGACCTTGATGTATTGATAATATGAGATAATGAGTGATCTTAGGGGCAAAAATTAGGGTATAACAGAACCGCATTCTACATTTCCTTGCTTGTTTTTAAAAAAATTATGAGGTGGAGAGCATGGTCAGTTTCTTCTCGAGATTTTATGATCATGTCTGTGATCGGTGGGAACGAGAACTGACTTTTTTGGAATGCTGGTTCGCGTTTGCGTTTGTTTTCACAAAATGTCGCGGTAAGCAAGAGTCGCCACCGTCTTTTATTTTATCCAACAAGGAAAGGACAAAAGCACAGAAAAATTCCTTTTCGAGATGTTTCTCGGGTTCGGGAGGTAGATTATAGAAAGGGAAGGTGTTAGCACCCTTTCTATCTGTGGTTATCCACGGGCTCTTAGGTACTTGCTCACTATGTTTTCAAAAGTTTTCTTTTCTTTGTGTTTGTGGGTTTTGAAAAGAGTTTGTTTTTGAAGAGAGTGTAAGTGCGAAAAGTTTTGTTTTATTTTTAAAAGGAGCAAGTACTTAAGAACCTCTACCTACTCAAAAAGGAATTAAATTGTGCAAATGTCCTTTAGACAATGCTATCCCACTATTGAGGAGTAGGTAGCACCGTCGTTGGAGTTTTTCGGGTCAATTCGATTTAAGGGACGTGTGGTCACTAAAGCAATGTTAGGACGACTTAGTGGTAACCCTAATGTCTTAGATCATTTTTCCGAGGCAACCATTTCGAGGCAACTTTGATCTTTGGACAGGAGGGCGACCTCTAAAACATCCTATACTCAATGACCACCTTCGAGGCAACCAAGTGAGGTGTACCTTAGGAGTGGCATGTGCAAGTGTGTCAATTTTCAGTTATATTATCTTTGCATGTCATGGTGAGCTACGGTTGATTTTAAGTTAAGAGTTAATCTTGTCATGCATAGCCTAGTTAGCATACATCTAAACAGTTAATATATGTACAGGAATTTAAAGTGCGGGAATTGTAAATCCTACGCTATTACAAGGCTTCGGGGAGGGGGATTATTTACATGTCCAAAATTGGGGGAATAAAGCAGTAAAGTGTAAAAGGTCTTAGTTAAGCTATTACAAACCAGTAGGCAGTTACAATAAAATAAGCGCGCGCGGAAAAAAAATTGAATCACAGTGTCCTTGGGTTTTGACCCTTTTTTTATTAAATAAAGCATATTTTTTTTGTCATTTTTTGATTTAAGAATTAAGACTAACTAATGATTAATTAATTAAAAAAGAAAATATTTTTTGAGTTTTATTTTATTTTGAGAAAATGATCTAAATCTACTTAATTTTAGTTTTGGAAAAACGTTAAGATAATTAAAAGATTAATTAACAAAATTAATTTAATAGGAAAAACTAGCCTAATGTTTTTGTGTTTTTGATTTTATGTTGATTAAAAAAGAAATAAAAATAGTCAAAATAAGGATAAAAAAACGAAGGAAACATGCAGCAAATAAAAAAAACATAATTCTGGAGGCCTGGGAAGCTTCGATCCAAACAGGGTCATGATTCTTTCGATTGGGCCAGGAAGTGGGCATGAACAGCCTTCGATCCAGGGAAGGGGATTTCCCTTCGATCCTGGGAAAAATGCCTTCTTCGATCCAGGAGGACTATGGGAAGCTTCGATCCAAAGAAGGTGTCTCCTTCGATCTGGTATGCTATACCTGCAAAAGTATGTTAGCAAAATAAAACTAAGGGCCTGGTATCGAACCCCAGGCCCTTCGATCCTGTGTGCGCTGAGTCTTTTCAGGCTAAATCTGCAGCAAATGTTAGCAAACGAAGAACATGACCTGGGGCCAAACCCAAGCCCTTGAATTCTGTCTAGGATGGCAAATCGAATGGGATAGAAAATATGGAGGTGTTATGCAAAATGAAAAGATTTGACAATTTACCCTCTCTTACCAGCAGATTGAATCTTCGATTTGGGTATTGGCTGGATGGGAGCACTTTCAATCTGAGGGCTTCTGGGCGTGGGCACCTTCGATCTGAAGGACTGCTTTGGCTTGGAAAATTCTGACAACCTTTGATGGATTGTATGGGCAGCGCCTCTCCAATGTTTTTTTGTTCTTCTGTTGTGTGTTTTTTGTGTGTTGTAATGTGCCATTGGCCCTTATATTTATAGGAGTGTGAGGGTCTAGTAACGGCAGGAGAAATCCATTTAACCAGGCCTTTAATGCCATGAGACAAGAATCAGACACATTAAAAGTTTTCCTTTTTTGAAATATTCATGTCTCTTGAATGAACCTGGACATGTTTGTTTTGAGTTCCCTCTTGATGACCTCCTTCGAATGGCCCTTGTCCAAAGATCAATCGAAGGGTACTAATTAAAATTCCAATCGAAAGGCTTTGTTAACAGGCTAATCGAAAGGTGTTGTTTCATGCTAATCGAAGTGCTCCTTCAGAATACCAATCGAAGGGTCTTTCAGAATGCCAATCGAAGTGCATGTCCATAATGCCAATCGAAAGGCTCCTTCAGAATACCAATCGAAGGGTCTTTCTGAATGCCAATCGAAGGCCTTGACATAATGCCAATCAAAGTGCTTGTCCATAATGCCAATCGAAAGGCTCATTCAGAATACCAATCGAAGGGTCTTTCAGAATGCCAATCGAAGTGCTTGTCCATAATTCCAATCGAAAGGCTCCTTCAGAATACCAATCGAAGGGTCTTTCTGAATGCCAATCGAAGGCCTTGACATAATGCCAATCGAAGTGCTTGTCCATAATGCCAATCGAAAGGCTCATTCAGAATACCAATCTAAGGGTCTTTCAGAATGCCAATCGAAGTGCTTGTCCATAATGCTAATCGAAATGCTCCTTCAGAATATCAATCGAAGGGTCTTTCAGAATGCCAATCGAAAGGTACTTAAAGCACCACTTAAAAATTTTCTTTTTCCTTAGGCAAGGGTTTCTGGTCAACCATGCAGGGGGAAGACTTTGGAAAACACGAGAGGGCAAATTTTTGGGTGCAACAGTTGCCCCTGTTCAATTTTCTTAAACCCGAGGATATAGATTGGCTTTCGAGCCTTTCATGATCCGAAGGTGGAAGATAATTGAACACTAGAGTGCCTAGAAATTTGCACTCGCATGGTGTAGTATCAGCATTGTGACGTCGGGAATGGGCTTACAGATGCCACTTGGAGAGGTAATGGATAGTCATTGGAGATGGGCTTAAAGATGCCATCCAGGGGCGATTGCTGGACTGTATTTGAAGGTCTCTGATTGCCTGTCATTAACTAGAAGAAATAAAACTAACCAGAGGAGGTCTTTTTGATAATGATGTGTGATGAAGGAATCTGAGATGATTGCTACTCCAAACAGATGATGAAGGAATCTTGGACAATTACTACCTCAGCAGGATGATGAAGGATTCTTGGACGATTACTACCTCAACAGGATGATGAAGGAATCTTGGATGACTACTACAACAGCAGGATGATGAAGGAATCTTGGATGATTTCTACCTCTGCAGGATGATGAAGGAATCTTGGATGACTACTACAACAGCAGGATGATGAAGGAATCTTGGATGATTTCTACCTCAGCAGGATGATGAAGGAATCTTGGATGACTTCTACCTCAGCAGGATGATGAAGGAATCTTGGATGACTTCTACCTCAGCAGGATGATGAAGGAATCTTGGACGATTACTACCTCAGCAGGATGATGAAGGAATCTTGGATGACTTCTACCTTAGCAGGATGATGAAGGAATCTTGGACGACTTCTATCTCAGCAGGATGATGAAGTAATCTTGGATGACTTCTACCTCAGCAGGATGATGAAGGAATCTTGGACGACTTCTACCTCAGCAGGATGATGAAGGAATCTTGGACGATTACTACCTCAGCAGGATGGTGAAGGAATCTTGGACGACTTCTACCTTAGCAGGATGATGAAGGAATCTTGGACAATTACTACCTCAGCAGGATGATGAAGGAATCTTGGATGACTTCTACCTCAGCAGTATGATGAAGGAATCTTGGACGACTTCTACCTTAGCAGTATGATGAAGGAATCTTGGACGATTACTACCTCAGTAGGATGATGAAGGAATCTTGGACGATTACTACCTCAATGGGATGATGAAGGAATCTTGGATGACTTCTACCTCAACAGGATGATGAAGGAATCTTGGCTGATTTCTACCTCAGCAGGATGATGAAGGAATATTGGACAATTACTACCTCAGCAGGATGATGAAGGAATCTTGGATGACTTCTACCTCAGCAGGATGATGAAGGAATCTTGGACGATTACTACCTCAGTAGGATGATGAAGGAATCTTGAATGATTACTACCTCAGCAGGATGATGAAGGAATCTTGGATGACTTCTACCTCAGCAGGATGATGAAGGAATCTTGGACGATTACTACCTCAGCAGGATGGTGAAGGAATCTTGGACGATTACTACCTCAGCAGGATGGTGAAGGAATCTTGGATGATTACTACCTCAGCAGGATGATGAAGGAATCTTGGATGATTACTACCTCAGTAGGATGATAAAGGAATCTTGGACGATTACTACCTCAACGGGATGATGAAGGAATCTTGGATGATTACTACCTCAGCAGGATGATGAAGGAATCTTAGACAATTACTACCTCAGCAGGATGGTGAAGGAATCTTGGACGATTACTACCTCAACGGGATGGTGAAGGAATCTTGGATGACTTCTACCTTAGCAGGATGATGAAGGAATCTTGGACGACTTCTACCTCAGCAGGATGATGAAGGAATCTTGGACGACTTCTACCTCAGCAGGATGATGAAGGAATCTTGAACGATTACTACCTCAGCAGGATGATGAAGGAATCTTGGACGATTACTACCTCAGCAGGATGATGAAGGAATCTTGGACGATTACTACCTCAGCAGGATGATGAAGGAATCTTGGATGACTTCTACCTCAGCAGGATGATGAAGGAATCTTGGACGATTACTACCTCAGCAGGATGGTGAAGGAATCTTGGACGATTACTACCTCAGCAGGATGATGAAGGAATCTCGGACGATTACTACCTCAGTAGGGTGATGAAGGATCTTGGATGATTACTACCTCAGCAGGATGGTGAAGGAATCTTGGACGATTACTACCTCAACGAGATGGTGAAGGAATCTTGGACGATTACTACCTCACTAGGATAATGAAGGAATCTTTGACGACTGCTACTTCAAAAAGTAATGACTTTTATCTGTTGATCAATCTTTCCTGAAAAGGTAAAGAGTTAGTTGTATGCAATGTCATGATGTATGCATTGTGTAATGATGTTCTCAAAATAAATGAGATTCATGTTATATGTATTTTGTACGCATATGCTATGAATGTTATTGAAATGTAATTTTGTCTTGGAGAATGAATTCTTGACAAGTGTTGGGGAGTTATTAAATCCTGGACTGCTGTTGAAGAGTAGGTATGTCTTCAAACTTTGCTTAGAATGTTTCCACTGAGGATCCTTGTTTTGTTGAGGAGAACTCCGTTGGGGAAAGTTGTGAACTCTGTGGAGAGTATTGATTCATTCTTGGGGAATAAGTTCAGGAGTCTCGGTTGTCCGTTGCTCTACTGGGGAGTCAAAGTTAAACTGACATCTGGTCGGGTCCAGGTTTCACAATAACTTGTTGGGGATTGTAAAGTAGTCTACTGGGGAAGAGGAGTTGTGGTCCTTTAATTTGTAGTAGTCGGAGAGGCAAACTCAAGCTGGGGAATCCTGGTGTTGTTGGGGAAATAAACCTTGTCGTCAGTCCGCTAGAGAGGTGACATCTTGGTTGGGGGAAGTCCTCGAGGATTCTTGAGGTTGATTCAGCTGGGGAAAGGTTTTCAGAGATTAAACCCTTGCTGGGAGTCATCCTATGAGAAGGATTTTGGGGAGATTTGTCACTGCCCCTAGCAGCGAGTGTTTGTGGCACTGCCTGGAAATGTTTGACTGTATGTAACCCTTCACTGAGATTGACGTTCAATGCCCCAAATGACGGAGATGGAGACTTGCCCCTGGTTACTCTGCACTTCTTCAGAGATTTCTTGAAATCTTGACTGGACTTCCCCAGGTGTGCTGGATAGTGACATGTCAAGTCCCCTTGTTGATAGGAGATTTATCAATGAAAGTGTCATCCTTTTTTGAAGTGATTTTGCTCACTGAGAGGGCTTTCGTTCATCGGATATTCATTGTGTGAATTTCTCCGCTGTCAAACAAATAGCCAAATGCAAACAGTGATATTAAAATAATGCAAAGTTTATGCTTGTCTCGAAGTTTTTTTTTTGAAAAATGTGTTTTTTAGCAGAAAACTCTTTATAAGACAAATTCAACACAAGATTTAGGGCAAAGCCTTACAGGAGTCAGGATACCTTTTGTAACAGTATGCTTTCGAAATAACCCATGCTTCAGTTAGGACTTTTGAAGGGTTATAACTTGGCTTGGTTCACGGTTTAAGAAACAAAGGATAAAGGCTCAAAGTATATTTGTACCCACCCGCTCTTCGTGATGTTCTTCAATCCTAAACTCAGTTAATTGTGCATTTGAACTCCAAATGAGTCTGGAACGACGTTTTTGGTGATGGTTCACACAAGTTGAATTTATTGGAAGGCAGTCATTTTTGCAACATTTTTCATGTTGTTGAGGATTTTTAGCGACCTTGTTCTTTTGATTTGTTATCCCTAACTTTTGCCTGACTGTTCCTGTTTTCGAGATTACAGTCAGCGGGATGCCCCAGCTTTCTTAAGCCTCCTTTATAGGTTTTGGCTCAGTGGGCTTTTCTATTTTGAGGGATTGACTTCCTATGAGATAAGGAACCACCACTGTCTTTTGATTCCAGAGGAATGCTTTTGATGTCGTTCGTTGTATTATGAACTAAGAGTTTTACGACTTCACTGCGCATCTTTTGAATTAACTGAGAGACTACCCTGCCCCAGGTTTAAATTAAAGGTTTCAATTTGTGTTTAAAATAGAAAACTCCTACTTCTTTGGCTCGAAGGGGTTGACTAGGGATTATCTTCCTTATAACTCCAGTGTTTAGGATTTGAAAGAAACGCTTGTACATCGTCAGCAAGGTCTGTCCAAAAGCATACTGTATGAGATTATGGCATTGTTTCGTCATCCTCCCTCTAAAGGCTTGTAAATTTTAGCAAGAGTTGAATATAAAAAAAAATAGTTTAAATGTAATGAAAATGAGTGGATCAAATCAAGACAAACATATGCAGTGTATTAATGAAACAAAGTTTGGCATTAATAGATAATTGTTTGAATAACAAAGAGATTACAACTTGAAAATTCAAATGAAACAAAGACAATCTCAATGGTTTGGCATAGGAGCAGTGATCACATTTGGGGTCTCCGGAGGGTCAAACTTGATCTCCTTGGCATCAATCATGTCTTGGACCTTGTTCTTCAGAGTCCAACAGTTGTTTGTGTCATGTCCCAGACTGTCAGAGTGGTATGCACACCTTTCATTGGGATGATAGGTAGGAGCATAAGTATTTGGGTTCCGGGGAGGAGCCTTTAATGTAATCAGCTCTGCCTTCAACATGTGTTGTAGCGCTTGAGTCAGTGACATGTTGATCTTGGTAAATTGCCTCCTGGGCATGTTTGGCTTGCTCTGATCAACCTGTTGTTTTTGGTGAGGTTGTTGTTGGACCCTTGAGGTAGTAGCAACTTGGAGAGGTCCATTCTTCGTCAAACCAAACCTTTGACTTCTTAGAAGTTGATTAATGACTTGGTCCCCGGCCTTGACTGTTTGCTTCATGTTGTTGTATCTGTCTTGATGAAGCTGGTTGATCATGGTTCTCAACTCTTCTTGTTCTCGAGCTAAGCCTTGGATAAGAGCCATCTGCCCCAGCATTTGGGTTTTCATGGCACTGAACTCAGCTTGCAGTTGTTCCAGCCGTTCGTCCTTATTGTCTTCAGGACTTTTCTTGACCAAATTCCCTATGAGGAGTGTTCTCAACTCTTCCTGCCCCTTGGATAGGTTTAGGAAGATTTCCCTGAACTGAGTCTCTTGAGTATGAAGATCCTGGTTGTCTTGTTGGAAAGCCATTGCTGAAATAAACAGCGAGAACATGAGAGACCTGTACTGGGAGACCTGTTATGCAATGATATGTATGATATATGTATGCAATGTTTTCAAGGATCTCGCGGGGTAAACAAGAAACTGTTAGAATCTGAATCTGGTAGCTTGATTGAAGGAACTTCATGTTGCTGAGAGTCCTTCTTCAAGAGTCAAGCTCACCATATCGAGTGGGTCATAGCCCCTGACTCAAGTTATCATGCTTAGATTTCTAGACACCCTTGGCTAGAGGAAAATAAATCCCCTTTGCCCCTTGCTAGCCATTTGATTTACCATAACCTGCATCACAGACCCTTGAGATCCTTGAAATGGTTAAAGAAATGTTAAGGCATGATGTTATGATGTGTATGCTATGCGTTTAAGCAAAAGTGTGAGGTGATGTAAGTAAACCCTGCAATAAGTCCAAATTATTGGATAAGGACTGTAAACAAAACCTGCAAGGAACTCATGTTGTCAGATAACAAGAATGTGCAAGTAGTTCAAGTTTGAAGGCACACAAGTCACACATAAGAGCCCTTAGATTTCAGGCTTGCATGAGGTTCCATAGGTAAGTACCCTCTTGAGTTTAGTTGGCTCAAAACCTGTCCTATAAATAGTAACCGGGTTCTAAGGAGCTCAATATCATTGGATTGTTTTCTATGTTCATCGTTTTGGTTTAGCCACTGAACTAGCGACCAAAATATTCCAAGAAAACAATCCTCAATGAGTGTAGTATCGAGTATCTACCAACTTCGGACTGCACCAAAGTCGGTCATCTCACTACCCCTAAAAAAGGCCAAGATGGTCAAGTAAGGTTCTAGGTCATTAGTGCTTAGTGACATCACTCAGCGGCCCCGTATTCTCTTTGATTGACTCAAAGGCTACCGGTACTCACAAATATGTCGCACTAATATAGTTATTGCTTTAACCGTGTCGGTATACCCCGCACAGTTTCCACAACGTATTGCTATCTATGAATGTTTCCCAAATCCGGGTGGAGGATTTCAAACCCAAACAATAGAACAAAGATAAAGCAATCAAAGCATACAATTGAAAACACAAGTGATCTAATCCTAAGGTACACCTCACTTATAATGTCCCCAGCAGATTCGCCAGTTCTGTGATCGGTGGGAACGAGAACTGACTGTTTTGGAATGCTGGTTCGCGTTTGCGTTTGTTTTTGCAAAATGTCGCGGTAAGCAAGAGTCGCCACCGTCTTTTATTTTATCCAACAAGGAAAGGACAAAAGCACAGAAAAATTCCTTTTCGAGATGTTTCTCGGGTTCGGGAGGTAGATTATAGAAAGGGAAGGTGTTAGCACCCTTTCTATTTGTGGTTATCCACGGGCTCTTAGGTACTTGCTCACTATGTTTTCAAAAGTTTGCTTTTCTTTGTGTTTGTGGGTTTTAAAAAGAGTTTTGTTTTTGAAGAGAGTGTAAGTGCGAAAAGTTTTGTTTTGTTTTTAAAAGGAGTAAGTACTTAAGAACCTCTACCTACTCAAAAAGGAATTAAACTGTGCAAATGTCCTTTAGACAGTGCTATCCCACTATTGAGGAGTAGGTAGCACCGTCGTTGGAGTTTTTCGGGTCAATTCAATTTAAGGGACGTGTGGTCACTAAAGCAATGTTAGGACGCCTTAGTGGTAACCCTAATGTCTTAGATCATTTTTCCGAGGCAACCATTTCGAGGCAACTTTGATCTTTGGACAGGAGGGCGACCTCTAAAACATCCTATACTCAATGACCACGTTTGAGGCAACCAAGTGAGGTGTACCTTAGGAGTGGCATGTGCAAGTGTGTCAATTTTCAGTTATATTATCTTTGCATGTCATGGTGAGCTACGGTTGATTTTAAGTTAAGAGTTAATCTTGTCATTCATAGCCTAGTTAGCATACATTTAAATAGTTAATATATGTACAGGAATTTAAAGTGCGGGAATTGTAAATCCTACGCTATTACAAGGCTTCGGGGAGGGGGATTATTTACATGTCCAAAATTGGGGGAATAAAGCAGTAAAGTGTAAAAGGTCTTAGTTAAGCTATTACAAACCAGTAGGCAGTTACAATAAAATAAGCGCGCGCGAAAAAAATTGAATCGGAGTGTCCTTGGGTTTTGACCCTTTTTTTTATTAAATAAAGCATATTTTTTTGTCATTTTTTGATTTAGGAATTAAGACTAACTAATTATTAATTAATTAAAAAAGAAAATATTTTTTTAGTTTTATTTTATTTTGAGAAAATGATCTAAATCTACTTATTTTAGTTTTGGAAAAACGTTAAGATAATTAAAAGATTAATTAACAAAATTAATTTAATAGGAAAAACTAGCCTAATGTTTTTGTGTTTTTGATTTTATGTTGATTAAAAAAGAAATAAAAATAGTCAAAATAAGGATAAAAAAATGAAGGAAACATGCAGCAAATAAAAAAACATAATTCTGGAGGCCTGGGAAGCTTCGATCCAAACAGGGTCATGATTCTTTCAATTGGGCCAGGAAGTGGGCATGAACAACCTTCAATCCAGGGAAGGGGATTTCCCTTTGGTCCTGGGAAAAATGCCTTCTTCGATCCAGGAGGACTATGGGAAGCTTCGATCCAGAGAAGGTGTCTCCTTCGATCTGGGATGCTATACCTGCAAAAGTATGTTAGCAAAATAAAACTCAGGGCCTGGTATCGAACCCCAGGCCCTTCGATCCTGCGTGCGCTGAGTCTTTCCAGGCTAAATCTGTAGCAAATGTTAGCAAACGAAGAACATGACCTGGGGCCAAACCCAGGCCCTTGAATTTTGTCTAGGATGGCAAATCGAATGGGATAGAAAATATGGAGGTGTTATGCAAAATGAAAAGTTTTGACAATTTACCCTCTCTTACCAGCAGATTAAATCTTCAATTTGGGTACTGGCTGGATGGGAGCACTTTCAATCTGAGGGCTTCTGGGCGTGGGCACCTTCGATCTGAAGGACTGCTTTGGCTTGGAAAATTCTGACAACCTTTGATGGATTATATGGGCAGCGCCTCTCCAATGTTTTTTTGTTCTCCTATTGTATGTTGTAATGTGCCACCGGCCCTTGTATTTATAGGAGTGTGGGGGTCTAGTAACGGCAGGAAACAGCCATTTAACCAGGCCTTTAATGCCATGAGACAAGAATCAGACACATTAAAAGTTTTCCTTTTTTGAAATATTCATGTCTCTTGAATGAACCTGGACATGTTTGTTTTGAGTGCCCTCTTGATGACCTCCTTCGAATGGCCCTTGTCCAAAGATCAATCGAAGGGTACTAATTAAAATTCCAATCGAAAGGCTTTGTTAACAGGCCAATCGAAAGGTGTTGTTTCAAGCTAATCGAAGTGCTCCTTCAGAATACCAATCGAAGGGTCTTTCAGAATTCCAATCGAAGTGCGTGTCCATAATGCCAATCGAAAGGCTCCTTCAGAATACCAATCGAAGGGTCTTTTTAAATGCCAATCGAAGGCCTTGACATAATTCCAATCGAAGTGCTTGTCCATAATGCCAATCGAAAGGCTCATTCAGAATACCAATCGAAGGGTCTTTCAGAATGCCAATCGAAGTGCTTGTCCATAATGCCAATCGAATGGCTCCTTCAGAATACCAATCGAAGGGTCTTTCTGTATGCCAATCGAAGCCTTGACATAATGCCAATCGAAGTGCTTGTCCATAATGCCAATCGAAAGGCTCATTCAGAATACCAATCGAAGGGTCTTTCAGAATGCCAATCGAAGTGCTTGTCCATAATGCCAATCAAAATGCTCCTTCAGAATACCAATCGAAGGGTCTTTCATAATGCCAATCGAAAGGTACTTAAAGCACCACTCAAAAATTTTCTTTTTCCTTAGGCAAGGGTCTCTGGTCAACCATGCAGGGGGAAGACTTTGGAAAACATGAGAGGGAAAATTTTGGGGTGCAACATTGTCGTCCATATATACTTCGAGCATGTCTCTCATTTATCCTTGAAAAACTTTGTTCATCATGCGCTGATTGGTAGCACCCACATTTTTTAGGCCGAAGGGCATTACGTTGTAGTAATAGTTGCTCGATTCAGTCATGAACGAGTATACTTTTTGTCCGCCTTTTCCATGGGGATTTGGTTGTACCCAGAGTACATGTCCATGAAAGACAGTAATTTAAAGCTGGCAGAATTATCGACCAGTTTGTCAATGTTGGGAAAGGGATAAGCATCTTTCGGGAAAGCCCGATTGAGATCTGTATAATCAATACATGTACACCACTTTTAATTAGATTTTTTTAACGGGGACTACATTCAAGAGCTGGATTGTGTATTGGGATTCAGAAATAAAATTTGCTTTTAAGAGGTATTTTATAGTCTGCTCTCCAGCCTCCATTTTTCCAAAGACTGTTGTGATACGGTGGGAGAACTGACTATGGTTTTGCGTTTGTTTTCGCAAATGTTTCGGTTAAGCAAGAGTCGCCACCGACTTTTTATTTTATCCTAAGGAAAGGTTTAAAAAGCACAGCAAAAACCTTTGAGATTTTTCTTGGGTTCGGGGAGTAGATTATAGAAAGGGAAGGTATTAGCACCCTTTCTATCCATGGTTATCCATGGGCTCTTAGGTACTTGCTTAGATCAACTTGCCTTGGTTTTCAATTGTTTGAAATGGTGCTTAGTGTGTGGTTTTGAAAATGCTTTGAAAAAGATGCCTTGTATAGGCTACCCTTGTAACAATTCTTTACTCGAATGTTTTACAAAAGGTGTTTTGTCTTTTGAAAAGATGTTCCAATGTTTTTGAAAGTTTGTTTTGAAAGTGTTTGTGAAGTGCGGTTTGAAAATAGGCAAGTGTTTTGTTTTGCAAGTTGACAAGTACTTAAGAACTATCTACCCTAAAGTTCTCAAAGATTTTTGTTATGTTTTAACCCTTTTGACAATTTTGTTCCACCATTGCATTTGGTGGACAATCTTGTATTAGGAGGTGAAAGGGACAGGCGCGGGTCATCGTTTAGACCATAATTACAATAGTGCTAAGTATCTTTGGGCAATTTATCTTTGAAAGGGACTTGATCATTTTAGGCAACTTTTCAAAAGCGTCATCGAGGGACTATGATCATTTGAATTGTTTGTTTTACCCAAAGAAACCTAACATACAATATGGCCTATTTATTTGAAGGCAACAAGTGGAATACCCTAGGGGTGCAAGTGTGATATGTGTTGTCCATTTTCATGCTTGTTTATCTTGAAATTAGGTCAAGCTATTTTTGTTCGTTTTATTTGCATACAAACCCTAATTCTAGCATGGTATATTTAGAAAGCGTTTAAAGTGCGAAAAGTAAAATTCATACACTATTACAACACAATATGGGACGGGGGTACAAATGTTCAAATGGGGGGATATTTAGACAAGGAAATTAAACATAGCTATTACATCAATTTTGGGAATATTTACAAGATAATTGATTGCATAAATTAAATGGAAAATAAAATAAAGATGCAAAATGCAAAAAAAAAAGGTTTTTATATGTATGAAAAAAAAGTATTATTTATGTCAAATAAATAAAATAAAAAAAAGTATTATTTTTGGAGTTTTTGTATTTTAAGGGTAAAACCCTAATTTTTATTAAGTAATATATATATTATTTAATTTATACAAGTATTTATTTATTATGTACAAAAATAAAATAAAAATGAAATATATTTATAAAAAGTATTTTTTTTATGTTACATATTAATAAAATAAAAAATATAGGTATTTTTGTATTTTAACCTAAATATACTAGTAAATTAATACATATATATATATATATTATATATATATATATATATATATATATATATATATATATATATATATATATATATATATATATATATATATATATATATATATATATATATATATATATATATATATATATATATATATATATATATATATATATATATATATATATATATATATAATATATATATATATATATATATATATATATATATATATATATATATAATTATATATATATATATATATATATATATTATATATATATATATATATATATATATATATATATATATATATATATATATATATATATATATATATATATATATATATATATATATATATATATATATATATATATATATATATATATATATATATATATATATATATATATATATATATATATATATATATATATATATATATATATATATATATATATATGTATTAATTTCTAAATATGTATTATATATAAAAAATAATAATATTTAATATTTATAAAAAAAGTATATTTTGCATAAAATATTTTCAAAAAGGAAAATGTAATAAAAAATCAGAAAATAAAGTATATTTGCATTATTTTTCCTATCTATTCTAAATAATATATATATATATATATATATATATATATATATATATTTATGTACAAATGTCCATATAAACAAATAAATACTTAAAAAATATAAAAATGGTGTAAAAAATATTTTTCATGTTTTTAATATTATTAGCAAAAATAAATAAATCAAAATGAAAAAAGAAAAGTCAAAAAATCATGAGAATAAACATAATGGGCTCAGGGGGTATGAAACCAAAAATGTGGTGTGAAAAGAAAATCAGAAGCAAGCCCAGCCCATGAAGCTTCTTCTTCAACCTCTGAACAAAAACGTTCAAAAAACGCGCACCTGTACTTCCAATTCAAACACCTGGATTCTTTGATCTTTTGCACAAACTTCCAACATAAGAAATGTTAAGCATTGAATCACGATTCTAAATATATAAAAAACTCATCCTAACTCTCAGAAATGAGAGAGAATTTTGACATTCCCAAATCCTGACCTAAGTTTTCTGCCATATTCAAACCTTAAATTCTCACAGCTCAAGCAAAATAAATGAAAAGTAAAAGCATGTACATATTCAGGGGCATGAGTAGAACACTTCTTATTCACAAACTTAGAGCTAATGATGCCTAGACTAAGAGTTAGAAGTTCAAGAAAATACCTGTTCAGTTGAGGTTCTATCTGGCAATGGGGGAGCTTTCAGAGCAAGATGATGATCTGTACAGCTTGCCTGAAGTGTGGTGATGCTATTCCAATGCTTACTTTGCCTTGAGACACCTTGAATCGAGCTATGGACTTTCAACTGCAAAATAAGAAAGTGAAAATGGTGGAACTGGTTAGAGGAATTACAGGTCGTGTTTTAGGTTTTGGTTAGCTTGCATTGATGCTAGGGAATGTGTTTGATGAGCTTTGGGCAAGAAATCATGCAAGGGATGAGAGTTGGCACTCAAACTGCAGTGAGAACTCTGTTTGAGCAGTTTGAGGGTGGTTCTGAGTTTGTGGAGGTATTGGAGGTATTGGAGTTGTGTGCTAGCTTAGTTAGGATGATTAGAAAGTGTCTACAATATTTGCTTAAGGTTTCTAATGCTGAGATCAAAGTTATGTTGTGAAATGCCAAGTTTCTTAACACTTAAGCAAGCAAAGCCAAGTTGATGTTCTAGGCAAGTAGAGGCCCCCTAAACATTCTGCTAACCTTGTCTTGATCAGAGTGTTTTGCTCATAATCTTGTGCCAATTGGATTTGATCTGTACCTCTTGTATTTGCATTATGACATAAAGCTTGCTTTTGCGAAAATGGCCATTTTGCTTTTTCCATAAATGGCTTAATTCAAAATGTAATGCATAAAATCATGAAAAAAAGACTTAGCACAATGAACATGCATTAAATTATTGAGTGTTGGATGGTTTAAGGGACTGTAATGTAGCATAAACCAAGCTGACTTGAAGATGGCATAAGTTATGAACATGTACATGACCAATTCAAAAGTGAGTTTTTTCCATATTGCAAAATTCGAATCTCTCAAGTTATGAGGTTGTTTGATGAGTTCTTGGACATTTTGGAAAGCTTGGAATATTTACTACAATCCATATTTGAAGTGCAAATTTAAATTCCAAGTGGAAGTGTATGGAAAATGGTCTTGAAGTTAGGTAGAAAACCTTGCCAAAATAGGTTAAAATTTCACTAAGTTAAGAATGGTTTAGTACCCTTATTCAAAAAATTGTAACTTGAGATACAAGCCTAATTTGGGAAAACTTTGTGAATCAAAGTGGTAGATTATGCAACAAGCTACAACTTTCATGTTTTGACTTTTGCTCGAATCCAAATGAATCTTGGTGAGAAAGTGGGGCAAAGTTGGGAAAAAATTAGGGTTTTTCATAACTTAGAAAAATTCTAAGTTATGAAAAATTCTCATTTCAAACCCTAATTTGCAATTTTTGATTTCTTGGTGAACAAGTTTCATGATTTGTCATGTTTTGATGAAAAAGGAATCTTGACTCTTGATTTTGACCAAAAAGTCAAAGTTTGACTTTTCAGTATACAGTCAAAATTGATCAATTGACTGGGAAATTCAACTGTCAATCTTGTGTACTTGGGATCTTTTGAACTTGTTGAGCATGTCAAGATAATTCCATTGGGTCCTTGAGTCCATATGTGAGCTTGGTTTGCCATTGGTTGGGTCGAACAGTCAAAAATTGCCTTTGTGCAGTCAAAACCCTAAAAATGACCATTTTGCCCTTTTGGTGATCTGATCAAATTTCTTGTGGAATTGTGATCCAAACTTGATCAAATGGTTCATATGAGTTCATAATGTTGATGTGGGTCAATTTTCATGATATTTGACTGTCAACTGGTCACAGTTGACTTTTCCCACAATACAGCTGATTTATAGGTCAACTGTCCAATTGACTGGGCAAAACTTGAAATCAAGACTTGAAACTTGATGTGGATAAACTTGGGAGTCCAATATGAAGCAAGAATGTCATCTTAGGCATTTTAGGTCAAAACATCTTTGTGCAAACACAAACCCTAATTTGGGTCAAACAGTGCAAGGAGAAGTCTTGAGCAGATAAAACCCTAACTGGATCTTGATCTTCAAGAGCCTTGTGATGAGAAATGTTGAGAGAATGGGAGGGCAAATTTTGGGGTACAACAGTTGCCCCTGTTCAATCTTCTTAAATCCGTAGAGTTAGATTGGCAAGTTTGCCTTTCGTGACTCGAGGGTAAAAGGAGATTGGACACTAGAGTGCCCTTAAATTTGCACTCGTCAAAGTAATGGATGAGGGAATGGGCTTAGAGATGCCATTTGGAGATGGGCTTAGAGATGCCATCTGGAGGGGTGACAGAATCTTGTCGGGGATGGGCTTAAAGATGCCATCCGGAATGAGTATCAGGAAGGTGTCCATGCTTTGGACCATCTTCGAACTGGGGGTCTGAATAAGCAATAGATTGACATCCGTTGTTGGGAGGAATCCGTAAACTGTTTTCAAAAGTTGCATTTGAACAAGTTGATAGATTAGCATCCGTTGTTGGGAAGAATCCATAAGTTGTTTTCAGAAGTCTTGAGAAGCAACTGAACAAGCGATAGGTTAACATCCGTTACTTGGAGAACCCGTAAACTGTTTTCAGAAGTCTTGAAGTTGAATAAGCAATAGAGCAGCATCCGTTGTTGGGAAGCGTCTGTAAACTGTTTTCAAAAGTTGCATTTGAACAAGTTGATAGATTAACATCCGTTGTTGGGAAGAATCCATAAGCTATTTTCAGAAGTCTTGAGAAGAAACTGAACAAGTGATAGGTTAACATCCGTTACTTGGAGAACCCGTAAACTGTTTTCAGAAGTCTCGAAGTTGAATAAGCAATAGAGCAGCATCCGTTGTTGGGAAGCGTCCGTAAACTGTTTTCAAAAGTTGTATCTGAACAAGTTGATAGATTAACATCCGTTGTTGGGAAGAATCCATAAGCTGTTTTCAGAAGTCTTGAGAAGAAACTGAACAAGTGATAGGTTAACATCCGTTACTTGGAGAACCCGTGAACTGTTTTCAGAAATCTCTAATTTGGAAGAAGAACCGGTGTAGGGTTCCCTGATGATGAGCTCGTGTAAAACTGCATCTGGATAAATCTGGAATAAGCATTAGAATGTTGCCATGTCTGGGTCACATCTGAACTATTCCTGGAACGAATCTCGGAAGATAATGATTTTAGTCCTTCGACTGATCTCACCTGAAAGGCAAAGAGTTGTTACATGCAATGCTATGTTGCATGATACAATGTATGTTATGTAATATGAATGTAAATGAATGCGCATGTAAGCTGGAGAGCTGTCTTGCAAAGGATAGACGAATCCGAGACGGCTGAAGATGACAGTATCTTGACTGCTGCCGGGAAGAATAATTCCTGGTCATTGCTGGAGAAAAAAGGAGCTTGGGTTGTATACCAATCTTCTGGGGAATTCCTGATGACTTCTACTGGGGAGTACCAATTTAGTAGACTAATGCTGGGGAGGTAAGACCGAGAATCTTTAGCTTGGCGGGAAGTATCTCTGGCGACTTCACTGGGGAACTCAAGATTTGCTCTCCTAAAACTCTGTGGGGAGAAGGTTCATTAGTCTGGCTTCGCTGGGAGTACTGAAACTTAAATTCTGAGGGGAATTGAGTTCTGGAGGATTCTCTGGCTGGAGACAACAAAGATAAACTCCTCCAGGGATCGTATTGATAAGTTATTGCTGGGGAATTTTGATGAACTCCGCTGGGGATAGGAATAAATTTGACGAGTGCGATCTTCCGTGGCAGTTAGCTGAGGATAACCCAGTTATAAGCCCTTGTGACGAATAACTTTCACTACAAGAAAATTGGCAGATTGCGACAGGTATTTTTGTAGATTACGACGGTTAAAACCGTCGCAATTTGCTTTCCACGACGGTTGCTTTACCGTCGCAGAAGTGTGTGTCCCCAACCTATTTCGCGACGGTTACAAAAACTGTCGTTCAAGTTTACGACGGGTTGATACCGTCGTGACTATCTTTTGAGTTTCTTTTAATTATTGATGGCGACGGTTCGATACTGTTGTGAATATCTTTTGAAATTGATTAAATTGTTTATGGCGACGGTTCGATACCGTCATGACTTTTGTTGATTACGACGATTCGGTACTGTCGCCATGACTTTTGTTTATGTCTTGATTTTTTTTTATTTTTCTATTATATATATTTTTTATTTAAATTATTATCTATGTAAAAAATTTTAAATATAGTTTATTTTTGTGTTATTTTTTTCTTTAAATTATTTCTTCTTTAATATATTTATTTATAGTATTATTTTTTGTTTTATTTTCTATCACTTTGTAATATAGTAAAAATAATTTCAATAAAAAATATTTAACATCAAATAAGCATTATAATATCCAAAAAAATGTGTGTTCCATAATCATGTAAAATGCGAGTTCCATAATCATGTCAAGTAGTACAAAAAACCCAAAATATATCAATTCCTAATCTTATAATAATAAGTATCATTATGCCAAAAATACATGAGAAAGTTCACAATCTAATTATCTCGATCATAGCAAAGTCTAATTTGTCCCCCCTGAAGTTCCATTATCTCCAATACGATAGCTAGACTCAGATGAACGTCTACCATCAGCGGGTGATTCCAATCCCTAAAAAAAGGTATTAAAATAATAATCTTTAAAATAATACTCATAAAATTTAACTTTAAATGCGTCAAATTAATATACCTGTCTTCCATTGGAATAGAGTTAGCAGTACCTCATGTAAAGGAAGGTTCCACCCAAGTTCAGACGAAGTTGATCGCAAATTGGCAAATCATCGTAAATCCCTTTCGACTATACATGGAAGGATATATCCATCTATTTCATGAACCAACAATCAGCATTTCAAACAACTTCCAAATTTTCATCCAAGAGGTAGCATATACCAATTCTTGACTAAGACTAATGACATGACTCGGAGCACACATTCTTGAGTTACAAGAATAAGCATTTGAAATTAGATAAAGTACCTGTTCTCTCCGAAGGCCATTCGAAGTATACAGCGCATATATGATGGAGCTTAGTACGTTGAAATGGATACTGAGAATGAGCCCTACAGAAATTTTTGCAAATTCTTATTTTAAGTGCGTATCTAATTAGTAACCAGATTCAGAACTATAGCAGATAAACTTTACCATTAACATATAGCTTTCGTAGGTTCTGATTAGTATATTCTAAATTCCAATCAATATTGAGTATAGTAAAGGAACTGGAAGCAATGAATTAAATAACATACTTGAGCACAAAGTCTGAATCAGCTGAGTGGCATTTTGGCTTCAAATAAGCATCAATCACTTGTAAAATGGTATCGTCCTTTCCTATATTATTTTTAGCTCCTGCATAAACAAAAAAGATAGAAAAAATGATTAAAAAAAGTTGCAAAATGGAACTAAAATGCAATATAGATATGACAAGGGTATATATACCTTTTCTTTTTTTCACCCATCCAAGTCCTTCAGAAGCAAATTTTTTTAGAACATCTTTCTCCCCAATTGATTTTACTATCTGACAAGCTAACTCCTACAATACAACCATGGAAACAATCATGCAAAAGCACAAGCAACCATATAATATGTAAATATTCAACCCTGCTAAACAACAAGAGGTGAAAAGGCAAAAAGTAATATGATCATGAAGGATGTGTTTAAGGACTTACCGAACCTAAACCATGAACTCCTTGATGATAGTCACTGCCGAGAAGCAAAGAGAGAGCAATCTGAAGATCATGGGTTACTCGGTTACTGATTTTCACCAGAACAAGAACTCAATACCCTTGAATTTTGAATTGACAAGAAACAACGAAAGATCGTCTAAGAAAGCATTGTGACTCTTATGTTAAAACATCAATCAGAAATTTACCAATGAATCCCGTCCCAATCCAAGTTTATTTTCAATCTCTGCCATCTCATAACATACAACATATCCACCATCTCCTAACTCATTAATAAAAAAAAAATTCTTGTAAGTCATATGAAAGTACAAAAAAATCCTTAGAACTTATACGAAAAATACAATTAGCACAAAAATATATTCAACAATAATATTTAAAAACGAAACCAAATGATATACTCACCAAGGCAGATTTCCCTGTACACTGTCCTTGCACCAAAGAGAAATATATCTGAATCTGAACTGAAACATCCATCCTATAATTCTCAACAATGAATGACAACAATCATGATATTAGCAAACAGCAATAGTACTAGTATCCCAAAAATAACTGATAATTACAAAGTAGACAAGTGCTTACGCATAATGATTCAGAGTTCAACAAAGCACACTGTGCTTCAGCTTCTTCAATCCTGCATTTTCGAAAAAGAGCAAGATGCTATCAGTTCAAATTGGTTCTTTAGCATCCATCAATGCAACTTGTTCAATCAACTTTCAAGAGGAATAAAAATTCGATAATATCATTTCTAAATAATATATGTTTAGTACCCTACATACAAATTTTAATTTTTTATTAGTCCATAAATAAATTTGAACATCAACAATTCCGGCAAAATATGATAGCATTCTTTAAAGCAAAACACCATCAAACTGTAACTTCTATTAAATATTACCCATTCAAACAAGAGACGCCGAGAGCCATCCCCAAGGCTTTAGCCTCTTTAATCATACATGAAAACTCAGACCCCAAATTTCAATTCCAACCTCTTCCTTTATTATTCTTTCCTTGTGTGTCCCTTCATCTTCTTCTTCTAATCATATCATCATGGACAGAAACAATTATCGCAGACAAGTTGCTGCAATGAAACAGTCACTGTTTGATCAGGTATATATATAGAATGTTATTAGACTCTTGTAGTCTTGATTAATATTGATGGCTAGCTAGTTAGTTACCTAAGTAATAATGAAATATGCAGGGGCTTCTTGATGAACAATTTATCCAACTTGAAGAATTGCAAGATGATGCTAATCCTAATTTTGTTGAGGAAATTGTCACTCTCTACTACCGCGATTCATCTAGGCTTATCTGTAACTTGGAACAGACACTGTAAGTTTATAATAGTGTGTTAATTCCATCATAATTTTAAACTAAATTGGTGTCATTTTTGTGCATGTGGAAGGGAGAGGAATCCATTGGATTTCAACAAACTGGACACAATCATGCACCAGTTTAAAGGAAACAGCTCAAGGTATATATCATCACCTCAGGTGTAAAGTATGTTAGTTGAACAATGATTTGAATAAAATAGTTATTTGTGCAGCATTGGGGCCAAAAAGGTGAAAGCAGAATCGACTCTAATTAGAGAATATTGCAGGACAGGAAATGCAGAAGGGTAATGAAACATGCATTAAATATAAGTCATTTATTTATGGAATATGATTCCTAACAATGGTTGTTGTTGTAACATACTCAGGTGTAGGAAGAGCTATCAACAAATGAAGAAAGAATATGTAGCTTTGAGAAAGAAACTTGAAAATTATTAGGAGAGGAAAGGTCAGAACAGCGCCATAAGCACTCTATCTAAGTCTAATCCTCCTAAAAGCTATAAGTACAACCTACCGAGAACCAAAACAAACAACCACATTCACAAGAACCCTCCATATAATCCATTAATTCAACTGGAAGACTAAAAAGCAACACCCCACTTTCTTCCAGATCACTCTACGTCAAACAATATTACAGCAACAACATCACAACATGTCTCAAAAACTGCATCGCTACCAATATCACTATGGCATTTACCAACAACTTCAACACCTACTACTTAACTACAATTGAAACTCAAGTAACTTATTAACTATTGATTATATATCTATATCCAATGGCAACCATAAATACGAAGAACACACATTGTGTGGATTGCAATGTAACAAATAGCAATGAACTAGGGTTTTAAAAAGGTCTGCCACCTGCCACTGCAATTTCAATTGTGACAGCAAGGTTTTTGATATATGGACTGCAGTGTGCCTCAATTCATGACTATAACCGCAATGAAAAACCAAACTCAATAAATAAATAAATAAAAATTTGAAAAGTGAGGAAAAGATGATTACCGTGATAATCAACCAGCAGGATTAAGAGCCATCATCATGTTGTTTCCACCAGGAAGATAAGTAACATTAGGCGATTTCGCAAGCGTTCCAGCAACTTCCCTGGAAGCTTCAATCCTCCTAAGCTCAACCAACCCCATCCCAGCCGCAGCAGTAGCCTCGGAAATCAATATAGCAGCGTCACTCTCTCCTTCAGCTCGAATACCAAAAATAAGTGAATGCAACAGACATAATACCAATCATTATATCAGTTAACAACCCTACAACACATAAAATCGGTTCAGGAATACCATAAAAAATAGTCCACTCATTCAGAAAATTAAAAAAGGCCAATGCATAGCAAAACTGATTCAGTCAATCACATAGATTCAAGTCAATTTAAATATCCACTTCACAAACCTAATCCCTCACATAACAATTTCTAACAACTTTAAGCTAACAGTTATCCATTTCAATTGATATTCCTAACAGTCAGGCCCTAATAATATTGACGATTTTAACTCTTTTTCACACTAACAATTAGCTAACTCAAATTACAATCAGCAACTAACTCTCAGTTTCATTCAAATCTAAAGCCATCCCATCCTAATAGCCAACTATACACAACCTCTCTACAATATTCTACACAGCTTCGTCAACCTTCATCATCAATGGCATCATCGCGACTTCAAGCTTGAAGCATTCCCTCTATTTCAACACCAATCACAACAACAAACTTCAATAATTGAATTGTACCGAATCAATAGAAAATACGTGTGAATCGGAAATAATAGAAGAATGAGGAATTAAGAATGCATACCTGAATCACGATTGAAGCGTTGGCGGAGTGACTCCGACGTGTAAGTATTCTTTCTTCTCTCATCATTTTTGTGATGAACTCCACTAATCAAATTAACCTCATTGAAGAAATGATCCACCCATTGCGTCGAGTTAAAACTAAGCCTTTTAACAGCCACAGTATTACCATCTGGCATAACTCCCTAAAATGAAAGGAAAAATCTATAAGCACTTAACAACAATAAGGTTGTAAGAAGTTACAATAAGATAAGATCAGAATATACTTTATAAACTGAACCTGATCCTCCTTGTCCTAGCTTATTGTCATCATTGAAGTAATTTGTTGCTTTTTCAAGAATTTCATATGGAACATTTAGCTTGGATTTATTCACTGTATCCAAAAGTGTCCCAAATTATTTTCTCTCTAGTAAAAAAACACACACACATAGCAATAACTTTTAGCACAAGTATTTTGGAAAAAAGTAATTCCAGTCTTTAAATATTAAACATGTGTACCTCTTCTTTTCCTCATTACATTCTTTCTTATAAAGAAACCCATTGTTGCAGTAACCAAAAGAAGAGCCAAGACAGCAGAAGATGCAGCCAATATTATAGCCATTTTTCGGTGTCCTAAAACACAGTTTCAAGCTTCAATCATGTTCTTATCATAATACTGACCATGGTTATAAATTGCGGTCCGCAACGCAATTGCGGCTGTAATATTGCTAATGCAGTAGCTTCCACAATCGTATTGGACTGCAATTGCAGTGTGATTTAAAACCACGCGTCCGACTATATTATGAACCGCATCTAACAATGTCGCTCAAGTTTCTTCAAGTATTTTCACCAAAACTAAAAATTTCAAAACCTCACTATGTAATGAAAAATCTTAAGATTAAATGTTTTTGGTCTATTTCAAACCCCTCAATCAAAATTCACACTGCAACGACCACAATGCGCATTGCGGCAACCATGTCACAACACCCGCAACTGCATCACCGATCGCAACCGAACTTTAAAACCATGATTCTGATATTTTAAACTACTTTACATTAACAAAAAATACAATGAACAAAAATTCAAGATTATGAACAAGTTCAAAATGGTAAGTTTGGCATAATCATGCTACTGTAATTTTGATGAAATCAATACTTCAAAGTTTCGACGAAATCAGATTACAACCGTGACTATGCACAATTCATGGCTAACCGAAAGAAAAAGAGATCATAGCTCACCGCGATTTCTAGCAGCAACATCATTACTACTTGAATTGTTATAGAACTTGTGTGGTGAATGCCTCAAATAACAACCAGAATTCAAAGCCCGTCCATCTTCTTTCTTACTACACGAAGAACCAATCCTAGTAACTGCATCCTCCAAACATCTCCGACAGTTACCACCAGTAACAAACTTCCAACACTGAGCCAAACCATACACCGTTACATTCTTCCTCTCAACAAACCCAACAGAAAATCCACCGTTTTTCGGCGCCAACACACTCAAATTCCTCAGCAATTCATAAACATTCGCTTCATAAACATTACTACTTGTTTTAGTTTCATTATTTCCACACACGGTCGTGTCTTGATTACCAAAGACAAATGTGTGATCGCCACATCGTTGAGAAGGATGTTAAAATCCCTAGCACGTCGGACAAGAGTCTCCTTAATAAGGGCAGAAACCTGAGGACGTTCAGTAAGGAGCTGATCAGCATTGAATTGCGCCACAACAGATTTCAGAACTTCGTTACCGATCGAAGGGAGGACTTTCTCGTCGTATTCGAGACCGAGGTTTTGAACGATGACAGGGAGTTTCGCGGTGTCGGGACGAGAGAGGACTCGGAGAGTTAGGTTAACCATTTGAAGATCTTTGGTGCCGGATATTGATGAGAAAGTATGGGGGCGGGTTTTGATATCGAAGATGTAGGGTTTTTGAACCCATGGGATGAGGAAATGGGTTCCCTCGCCGATTGATTCGTCGAGGATGCCGCGGAAACAGAACTTGTTCAAGGAATTCCAATATACTGTTAAAGAAACATTCTAATCGATGTTTTATGAGCTTTTTAACTTTTTTACTGCGACGGGTGTTTTACCGTCGTGCCCATGAGAATTTTTAAAGGTTTTGGGTGCGACGGTTGTTTTACCGTCGTGAAATGAATTTTAGGACGGATAATTTTACCGTCGTGAAAGGTTTAAGGGTGCGACGGGTGCTTTACCGTCGTGATATGCCTTTTAGGACGGTTAATTTTACCGTCGTGACTAGTTGTTGGTGAAAAATCAATGTTAAAAGTGTTAAATGGGGGCCGACGGTTGTTTTACCGTCGTAATAATAATATTATGATGGTTAAATATACCGTCACAAAATAAATATTAGGGACGGTTGGTGTCAACTGTCGTAAACACTGTCTCTATATGTCAATTACGACAGTTATCACATAACTGTCGCAATTTTTGTGTCGTTAAACACTAATTTTCTTGTAGTGTTTGAATAAAACTCGGGAGAGACGTTCGTACTCTGCAGGGGATAAGCTTCCAGAATCTACTGGGGATAAGCTTCAGAGTTTGCTGGGGATATGGATTCCAAATCTCCGGGGGTTTCCTTTGAAGGGGTATCAAGATATCCAACTGCACCTTTGACCTATCAGTAATCCTCTTTCTTGTAAGGGAATGATTATGTTCAAATGCATATGCCTATTTAACAAAACATTGGACGTTTCTCAAAACAAATAGTGCAAGAGAAAAGAAAAGGAAATGACACAAATTTTTGGGAAAAGTATTTGTATTGACTTTTTATGAGTATATTTGTACAAAGGAGACAACCATCCTAGTAAGAGGATTTTGTCGTAAATATTGAAAGATTTATACAAAATAAAGATGGCCATGTGAAATAATTCCATGGGATTCCATTCCGCTATAGCTTTCACAACTCTGAATATCTGTCCATTCAATGCTTCGTTTGCCGATGACTGGATTGATCAGAAGTCTGGAACTGGTTGATGAAGAGATTGTCTTTGAAGTGATCCGACGAGACATAGTCATACGCTTTAATTCTCTAACTTTTGCCTGAATCGCCCTTTCGGGTTTTCGATCCACCGGGAAACCCCTTTTTGCCCAAGCCGCCCTTTCGGGTTTTCAACTTGCCGGGTGTACAAATTTTTTTTATTTTTATCCCTAACTTTTTCCTGAACCGCCCTTTCGGGTTTTCGGTCCACCGGGATGCCCATTTTTGCCCAAGCCGCCCTTTCGGGTTTTCGACTTGTCGGGTTATTTTATGCGTAGTATCTTTTGACTATGTCTGCGTTCGCAGGGTGCGGCAAATCGTCGCCGTCCATGGTGGTTAGGATCATCGCACCACCAGAAAATATGCTCTTGATCACAAATGGTCCTTCGTATGTAGGAGTCCATTTTCCCCTGGGATCACTTTGCGGCAAGATAATCCGCTTGATTACGAGATCTCCGACTTGATACACTTGACGTCTGACTTTCTTATTGAAGGCCTTGATCATCCGTTTTTGATATGTCTGACCATGGCATATAGTAGCGAGTCGCTTTTCGTCGATCAAATTGAGTTGATCAAGTCGGGTCTGCATCCAATCATCTTCATTCAAACCTGCGTCCTTCATAATCCTTAGAGAAGGAATCTGAACTTCCATAGGCAGGCCAGCTTCCATGCCATATACCAACGAAAATGGGGTTGCCCCGGTTGAAGTACGTGCCGTCGTACGGTATCCATGCAGAGCAAACGGTAACATCTCATGCCAGTTTTTGTAAGTGACTGTCATTTTCTGAATGATCTTCTTAATGTTTTTGTTCGCAGCTTCAACAACACCGTTCATCTTCGGCCGATAGGGAGATGAATTGTGATGATAAATCTTGAACTGTTCGCACAATGCAATGATCATCGTGTTATTCAGATTCGTACCGTTGTCTGTGATGATCCTGTCTGGAACACCATACCGACATATGAGATTCTGCTTAATAAAGAGGGCAACCACATTTTTAGTAACAGAGGCGAAGGAAGCTGCTTCGACCCATTTGGTGAAATAGTCAATGGCAACCAGGATGAAGCGATGTCCGTTGGAAGCTGTGGGCTTGATCTCTCCAATCATGTCAATGCCCCACATTACAAAGGGCCAAGGAGCAGTCAGGACGTTGAGAGGAACCAGAGGGATATGAACTTTGTCAGCATAGACTTGACATTTATGGCAAGTACGGGAATGTTGATGGCAGTCAGCTTCCATGGTAGACCAGTAATAGCCTGCCCTTAGGATCTTCTTAGCCATTGTATGCCCGCTCAAGTGAGTGCCAAATGTGCCGCTGTGTATGTCAGTCATAATTAACTCCGCTTCAGATTTGTCTACGCATCGGAGTAATACACAATCATGGCTTCGTTTGTAAAGGATGTCGTTGCTCAGGAAGAACTTAGCAGCAAATTTCCTTAAGAACTTCTTGTCATTTACGGAAGCTCCTTCGGGATAATCTCTAGTCTCGAGATACCTTTTAATTTCATGGAACCAAGGTTGTTCCACTACTTCTTCGGTATTAATCTCGTGGCAATGCGCAGGTTCATCCATTCGCTCGATGGTGATTTGGGGAGCCTCGTTATCCTAGTTGAGTTTAAACATGGAGGACATTGTAGCTAGAGCATCTGCTAGCTGATTCTCTTCTAGCGGAAAATGCTCGAAGGTAATTTGCTCGAAATGAGGCAACAGTGTCAGGACATGTTCTTTGTATGGGATAAGATTAGGATGCTTGGTATCCCACTCTCCTTTGATTTGACTGATAACCAAAGTCGAGTCCCCAAATACGATCAAAGATTTGATCCCCAAGTCTATAGCAGCCTTGAGACCAAAGATGCAAGCTTCATACTCAGCCATGTTGTTTGTGCAACCGAAGCAAAGTCGGGCTGTGAAAGGTGTGTGACAACCCTCCAGAGAAATGAGTACCGCGCCGATACCGTTTCCAAGTGCATTTGAAGCACCATCAAAGTACAGGGTCCATCGGGATCCCTTTTCGGGTCCGTCATACGGTCCGTTACTTTCAATGTTGTCCAAATTCATGATGTCCTCGTCCGGGAAGTCAAATCTCATGGGTTGATAATCTTCGATAGCCTGATGAGCCAGATGGTCAGCTAGTACACTCCCTTTTATAGCTTTTTGGGTGGTGTACTGAATGTCATACTCAGTTAGAATCATTTGCCATCTAGCTATCCTTCCAGATAAAGCGGGCTTTTCGAAAATATACTTGATAGGGTCCATTTTGGAAATCAACAAGGTAGTATGAGTCAACATATACTGTCTTAGTCGGCGAGCAGCCCATACCAAAGCGCAGCAAGTTTTCTCGAGCAGTGAGTAGTGAGTCTCACAGTCGGTAAACTTTTTGCTAAGGTAATAAATAGCATGCTCTTTTCGACCAGACTCGTCATGCTGGCCCAAAACACACCCCATTGAGTTATCCAAGACGGTCAAATACATGATCAATGGTCTTCCTTCGATGGGTGGCATCAGAATAGGAGGTTCTAGCAAATACTCCTTGATTCTATCAAAAGCAGCTTGACAATCGTCGTTCCATTCAACTACCTGATCTTTCTTCAAGAGTTTGAAAATTGGCTCACAGGTAGAAGTCAGATGAGAGATGAATCTGGCAATATAGTTCAAGCGCCCCAAGAACCCTCTAACCTCCTTTTCAGTACGGGGAGCAGGCATTTCTTGTATGGCTTTCACTTTTGCTGGATCGACCTTAATGCCTTTGTTACTTACAATGAATCCCAGGAGTTTACCAGATCTAACTCCAAAAGTGCACTTACTTGGATTCAGCCTGAGCTTGTATTCTTTCAATCTGGCAAACAGCTTCTCCAGATGTTCTAGGTGCTCTTCCTCTGTTTGTGACCGAGCTATCATATCGTCTACGTAAACTTCAATCTCATGATGTATCATATCATGAAATAAAGCTACCATGGCGCGTTGATAAGTTGCCCCTACGTTCTTCAGCCCGAACGGCATCACTTTGTAACAGAAAGTGCCCCATTGTGTGACAAAAGTTGTTTTCTCCATATCCTCGGGGGCCATTTTGATTTGATTGTAGCCCGAGAATCCGTCCATGAAGGAAAACACTTTATGCTGAGCTGTATTGTCGATCAAAATGTCAATGTGTGGCAGCGGAAAATCATCTTTGGGGCTGGCCCTATTCAAATCCCAGTAGTCCACACACATCCTAACTTTGCCATCTTTCTTAGGTACTGGCACGATGTTAGCGACCCATTGAGGATAGGACGTAACAGCCAGAAAGCCAGTGTCGAATTGCTTCATTACTTCTGCTTTGATCTTTTCAGACATGTCAGGCCTCATTCGGCGGACTTTTTGCTTGATCGGTGGACAATCCTCTCTTGTGGGGAGACGGTGAACCACGATGTCTGTGTCTAAACCCGGCATGTCTTCATAAGACCAAGCAAAGATTTCAACATAATCATTCAACAACTTTACCAGGCGCTCCTTGACTCTTGGTTCCAGATTGGCACCCACTTGTACCTCCTTCCGGTCTTCCTCGGTCCCTAAGTTGACAGTTTCCAATGACTCTTCATGAGGTAAGATGGATCTTTCCTCTTGTTGTAGAAGTCTGGCTAGTTCCCTCGGTACTTCACAACCCTCGTCATCTTCATACTCGGCTTGATTGACCAGATCTTCAGAGTTATTGAAAGCTATAGCAGAATAGTCACCCATGGAATCCGGAGTGGATGGGTACCTGCATTGGTGAGTGTGGGTGTGTGTAAGGGATAGCCATCCTTAAACAAAAATGCAAAAGGAAAGAAAATGAACATAAGCAGTTTATCAAATGAAAAACGTCCAATGAATCATTAAACATGGCATATGGATATGAAAAATAATCAAAACCCTTACAAGTGGACCTACATGCCCCGGGCAAGGCATGAGGTGAAAAGATAGTGTACGGATTGTTTGAAAATAAATATTACAGACCAAATAGGAAATGTTTAACAGATAAATTATTGATGAATAAAAGTGATGGGGACAAAGTCTTTTGCCTCCCAGTTGCTCAATCCTCCTCTGACAGTTGGATAAATCCACTCTTCGATGTTGCTCTCTTTGTCTTCGTCCTCCAAGGCGTTGATTCCGTAGGGAGAAATTTTGACTGGCGCCCTTTCAATCTTCAAACAGCGCATAGCTTTCTGGCCAGCGGCTGTGAACCCTAATCCAAATTTGTCTGTCTTATGTGGGATATCAGGCAACTTCCCCCATGCTGAATTCTTCCCTTCCTTTATTGCGGCCCTTGCGTCCTCCAGAGATGCCATCCTGGCCATCTACCTCGGTGTCTCAGCTGCCAACTTTGCTACTGTTATCTCAGGAAGGACCTCTTCGAAATGCTGAAAAGGCGTCTCAATGAACTCTCCTTCTACCTCCACGTACCGGAAAGAATTCAAGTGGCTAATCATGTACTCTTCTTCACCATGGACAGTAATGATCTTTCCCTTAACAGGATACTTCAACATCTGATGTAAGGAGGAGGTGACTGCCCCAGCATGGTGTATCCAAGGCCTACCCAGCAAGCAAGAGTATAACGGACGGATGTCCATCACATAGAAAGTAGACTTAAACACCTCAGTGCCTATCTTGATGGGAATTTCAACCTCTCCATGGACCATTCTCTTCGAACCATCGAAAGCTCTAACAACAATATCGCTCGGCTTCAATTCCAACCCTTCACAATCTAGTCGGTCCAAGGCCTTTTTAGGCAAAACATTCAGCGATGAACCGGTGTCGACCAAGACATGCGCGAGAGTGGTTCCTCGGCACTCAACTGAAATGTGCAAAGCATCATTGTGGTTTCTACCTTTAGGAGTTAGATCGGCATCAGAAAAACCTAATCCATTGTCCGCAGTAAGGCTAGCCACGCAATTCTGAAATTGATCTGCAGAGGTTTCCTGGGGCACATGGGCTGCCTTCAGGAATTTTATCAGGGCTTTAGCGTGCGCTTCTGAGCAAAGTAGTAGTGCCAGCATGGAGATCTTTGAGGGGGTTTGCCCCAATTGTTCTACCACATCGTAATCACTTCTTTTGATTATCCTCAAAATCTCATCCATTTCCTTCTTGGAGGTTTCCGGGATGACCAAGGGTTGAGCCCTCGTCCTAACGAGCTCATCTTGGATTCCCTTACCTTTATCAGCAGCGGTAGGATAGACAGCACTAGGAACAACAACATCCTCAATCAAAGGGGTTCTAGCAGAGAGTTTTATTGGTGCAGGGATGACCTTGTCAGCTGACGAGGGTCCAAAGATTGCTCTTGGAGGGGCAATCTCTGGAGAAAATATTCTCCCGCTCCTGGTGATTTTGCTAGTGCCCGCAATGTTACTATTGTTGGCTTCTTCATCATTCGAACTTTCTTCAATTATTTCGATTTGTTTGATACCATGGTAGTAAACGTCACCGCCATAGTTCCATGGTATGGACTTCTCAGAAATATAGGGGACAGGCCCTGGCATTGTTATCTTCAAAGGAACAGATTTCGTAGCTGGCGTAATATTAACAGGCTTTTTGACGGCCTTGGAAAGATTGGCGTGAATGGTTATGATTGAGACATCTTCAGTATGAACTGGAACAGCAGAAACTTTTTCAAACAAAATTTGTCGACTATCCATAAGGCCCTGGATGCCTTTCTTCAGTAACGGACAATCAAACGGCAGAGAGTAACAACAATAGTAGTCTTCCTTACATCCCGGGAAGATCCCGGCCCTTAACAGATTCAACTTAATGGTTAGCAATGGAGTGGTCAGATCATTGACATCAGCAACATACAAATCTTCTTCAATAGCATTGATATTTCGGCCGTGCTTCAGCATGGGTGCAGATATCACATTAGGCTTCTCCGGAGCGTCAAACTCCACCCCCTTCGCCTCTATCAGGTCTTGGATTTTATGCTTGAGTGCCCAACAATCATTGGTGTCATGTCCAACACTGTCTGAATGGTAGGCGCATTTAGCATTAGCATGATAATGCGGAGAGGACGTGTTCACATTCTTTGGTGCCTCCTTGATGGTGGCGAGATTCAACTTCAACAGATGGGGAAGCACTTGCGCTGGAGTCATATTAATGCGGGTGAACTGTCGTTGTGGCCGTTCCACCCGTTGTTGATTTGGTCTAGACTGGTTATAGCGAGGCTGCTCACTTGGAGTGTTTTGAATCATTACGGCCCCCACAGTTGGCCGACGCTCCGCCTTCCCTGCTCTTCTCTGAGAATATACCACAGTTGTTTCCTTCTTAAAAGGCTTCTTCTCAACACTTGCAACAACACCCTTCTGAATCTTTCCTGACTTGATGTCAGCTTCTATTCTCTCGCCTGTTAAGATCAAATCGGTAAACCCCGCGGAAGAGTTACCAATTAGATGATTGAAAAATGGCCCAGATAGGGTCCCTAGAAACATATCAACGAGTTCACGGTCGGTTAAAGGAGGCTGCACCCTGCCAGCCAAATCCCTCCATTTTTGTGCATATTCTTTGAATCCCTCGCCTGTTCCTAATGACATACCCTGAAGTTGGGTACGAGTAGGAGCAAGGTCAGAATTATACTGGTATTGTTTGTAGAAAGCGGTGGCCAAATCTTCCCAATTTCGGACGCTGGTTCCCTCTAGCTGATAAAACCACTCCAACTGAGCTCCCGAAAGGCTGTCTTGAAAGAAATGAATCCAAAGGTTTTTATCTGCCGTATAGGGTTGGATCTTTCTCACGTAGGACCTGAGATGCATTTTTGGACAGGACAGCCCATCATACCTCACAAACACTGGCACCTTGATCTTTGGGGGAATCACAATCCCGGCAACCAAACCCAAGTCTTCAAAGTCCAAACCCGGTACTCTTTGTAATTCCATGGCGGCCAATCTGTCCTCTAGCCCTTTGTATTTGTCATCAGCTGGAGGGTATTGCTGATCAGAATAATCTTCATCCTCTTCGACCTCTTCTTCTTCCGCATCAGACTCGGAAGGTACCGCAGCTCCACCTCCTTTGCTGGTTCCTTCATCAGAGATAGGAGGAAATTCAAGCACTCTCCGAGCTTCTCTGTCAAATCTTCTCCCTAAAGTATCCACCCCGAGTCTCTTTTTCTTCTTTTTCACTGGGTCTTTGTTCCCCAATTGAGTCTTGATATCTTCCTGACCCTTAGCCAAGGTCATCAGGAGTTGCTGGAACTGTGCATTTTGAGCTTGCAGGTCTTTGACTGTTTGCTCGAGATCCATCCTACTGAAATAAACAGCAGACAGATAAGGAAACCTGGCGTGAGACCTGCTTATGCACATGATGAATGGTATGCTCATGTATGCAATGCATTCAAGGATTTAGGACATTCAAAATTGTTTCAGACAAAGAAGAACGCACGTCATATTAATAAGAAGAAATTTGTTAGTACATAAATGCCCCATGGGCCAAATATTACAAAATAACTTCTCAAGGCAAAAAGACATTGCGCATCCTCTTTGGTGCGATGTAGGTGTTGAGGGCCTCTTGCTCATGGAGTCGGCGGGTAAGCTCTAGAACCTTCTTCTCACTGGCGTAGAAGCTAGCTTCAAAAGTATTTCGTTCCTCCTTGAGCTGAATCCAACTTTTCTGCATTTCCTCCCACGATGTAGGCATGTCTGGATGTAGGATGGTGTAGGGAACCTCTCCTTCCTTAACAGGCTCTTTAATCACAGGGAGAACATGCGGATAAGGCATCATCATACTTTGGGCTCGGGCTCGTACCCACTTGAGATAAGGCTCAAGAGGGATGGAGTTCTTGTGTCCCAGTGTCTTGCTATCAACCTTGTTGGGTCTTCCCCAAGCTCTGATGAATCTTTGGCGAAGTCCTTGTGCATCGTTGTCGAAGTCAAAAACTAGGTCAGGAATCAACATGTCATGAGGGCCATCTCTCCGTGCATATCCAAATTGCCTCAAAGCTAGGCAAGGGTTGTAGGTGATACCTCCTCTAATTCCAAGTAAAGGAACATTAGGGAATTCTCCACAATGATCGACGATGATGACATTTTCTCTAGACCGAGAACACCAATGTACATCAGAGTGAGTAAGAGTCATCAATCGTTGGGACCACCTTGAGCCTTGGTCATTCTACAAGAAAGATTGTGGAAGGTGCGAAATAAACCACCTTGCAAGGAGAGGAGTACAGCACATAAGAACACCCCTCTTTCTCATTGTTCGTGTGTAAAATAAGTGAAGAATGTCCCCAAGAAATGTTGGTATTGGATTTCTGGACAAGAAGATTTTGACGGCGTTGACATCTACCAATTGGTCAGGATTTGGGAACAAGACCAACCCATAGATAAGGAGTGCCACAATTTCTTCAAAGGCTTGTAGGTCCAATGAGTTCCAACATTCTTGTGCCTTCTCAAACAAGAATTTTGCTAAGAATCCCTTGACGCCGCTTCTGGTTTCCCAATGCCCCTTGATGTCGGATGGTTGTAGATGTAATGCTCGAGCAACATCTTCCGGCTTTGGTTCCTTTTCCGTACCGTTGAAGGGTAGTTGATTAAGGATAGGAATTCTCAGGAGTTGAGAAAACTCCTCCAATATGGGCACCAACTGGTAATCAGGGAAAGTGAAACAGTGGTGAAGAGGGTCAAAGAACTGAAATAACACTTTCATCATGTCTTCTTCAATGTTAGTGTTGACTAAGCTGAGCAGTCTACCATGTCTTTCACTGAAGGATGAATTTTCCGGAATTCTTGAGGTGAGCTCCTTGAGTTGAGGAGAGATTCTCATAAGGTTGACTTGAATGGTGTTTCTGCGAGGAATTTCCATGACCTATAAAACAAGAACAAAGATGAAGATCCAAACCCTTGAAATGGTTAGTGAATGCATATGATGTTTTATGATGTTTATGATGTATGCACAAAACATATGGACAAGCAAATCACACCAAACCCTAGTTTCAGGCTTGCATGGGGTTTCATAGGTAAGTACCCTCTTGAGTGTAGTTGGCTTAAAAACCTGTCCTATAAATAGTAACCGGGTTCCAAGGAGCTCAATATCACGGGATTGTTTTCAATGTTCATTGTTTTGGTTTAGCCACTTAACTAGCGACCAAAATATTCCAAGAAAACAACCCTCAATGAGTGTAATATCGAGTATCTACCAACTTCGGACTGCACCAAATCCGGTCATCTCACTACCCCCAATAAAAGGCCAAGATGGTCAAGTAAGGTTCTAGGTCATTAGTGCTTAGTGACATCACTCAGCGGCCCCATACTCTCCTTGATTGAACTCAAGGGTTACCGGTACTCACAAATATGTCGCACTAATATAGCTATTGCTTCGACCGTGTCGGTATACCCCGCAAAGTTTCCACAACGTATTGCTATCTATGAATGTTTCCCAAAATCCGAGTGTAGGATTGCAAACCCAAACAATAGAGCCAAGATATAAAGCAATCAATTCAAACAATTAGTCATGCAAGAGGGTGATCTAAGCCCTAAGGTTACTCCACTTTTAAATTATTCCCCAACAGAGTCGCCAGTTCTGTGATACGGTGGGAGAACTGACTATGGTTTTGCGTTTGTTTTCGCAAATGTTTCGGTTGAGCAAGAGTCGCCACCGACTTTTTATTTTATCCTAAGGAAAGGTTTAAAAAGCACAGCAAAAACCTTTGAGATTTTTCTTGGGTTCGGGGAGTAGATTATAGAAAGGGAAGGTATTAGCACCCTTTCTATCCATGGTTATCCATGGGCTCTTAGGTACTTGCTTAGATCAACTTGCCTTGGTTTTCAATTGTTTGAAATGGTGCTTAGTGTGTGGTTTTGAAAATGCTTTGAAAAAGATGCCTTGTATAGGCTACCCTTGTAACAATTATTTACTCGAATGTTTTACAAAAGGTGTTTTGTCTTTTGAAAAGATGTTCCAAGGTTTTTGAAAGTTTGTTTTGAAAGTGTTTGTGAAGTGCGGTTTGAAAATAGGCAAGTGTTTTATTTTGCAAGTTGACAAGTACTTAAGAACTATCTACCCTAAAGTTCTCAAAGATTTTTGTTATGTTTTAACCCTTTTGACAATTTTGTTCCACCATTGCATTTGGTGGACAATCTTGTATTAGGAGGTGAAAGGGACAGGCGCGGGTCATCGTTTAGACCATAATTGCAATAGTGCTAAGTATCTTTGGGCAATTTCTCTTTGAAAGGGACTTGATCATTTTAGGCAACTTTTCGAAAGCGTCATCGAGGGACTATGATCATTTGAATTGTTTGTTTTACCCAAAGAAACCTAACATTCAATATGGCCTATTTATTTGAAGGCAACAAGTGGAATACCCTAGGGGTGCAAGTGTGATATGTGTTGTCCATTTTCATGTTTGTTTATCTTGAAATTAGGTCAAGCTATTTTTGTTCGTTTTATTTGCATACAAAACCTAATTCTAGCATGGTATATTTAGAAAGCGTTTAAAGTGCGAAAAGTAAAATTCCTACACTATTACAACACAATATGGGAAGGGGGGTACAAATGTTCAAATGGGGGGATATTTAGACAAGGAAATTAAACCTAGCTATTACATCAATTTTGGGAATATTTACAAGATAATTGATTGCATAAATTAAATGGAAAATAAAATAAAGATGCAAAATGCAAAAAAAGGTTTTTATATGTATGAAAAAAAAGTATTATTTATGTCAAATAAATAAAATAAAATAAAGTATTATTTTTGGAGTTTTTGTATTTTAAGGGTAAAACCCTAATTTTTATTAAGTAATATATATATTATTTAATTTATACAAGTATTTATTTATTATGTACAAAAATAAAATAAAAATGAAATATATTTATAAAAAGTATTTTTTTATGTTACATATTAATAAAATAAAAAATATAGGTATTTTTGTATTTTAATACACACACACATATATATATATATATATATATATATATATATATATATATATATATATATATATATATATATATATATATATATATATATATATATATATATATATATATATATATATATATATATATATATATATATATATATATATATATATATATATATATATATATATATATATATATATATATATATATATATATATATATATATATATATATATTATGTACAAATGTCCATATAAACAAATAAATACTTAAAAAATATAAAAATGGTGTAAAAAATATTTTTCATGTTTTTAATATTATTAGCAAAAATAAATAAATCAAAATGAAAAAAGAAAAGTCAAAAAATCATGAGAATAAACATAATGGGCTCAGGGGGTATGAAACCAAAAATGTGGTGTGAAAAGAAAATCAGAAGCAAACCCAGCCCATGAAGCTTCTTCTTCAACCTCTGAACAAAAACGTTCAAAAAACGTGCGCCTGTACTTCCAATTCAAACACCTGGATTCTTTGATCTTTTGCACAAACTTCCAACATAAGAAATGTTAAGCATTGAATCACGATTCTAAATATATAAAAAACTCATCCTAACTCTCAGAAATGAGAGAGAATTTTGACATTCCCAAATCCTGACCTAAGTTTTCTGCCATATTCAAACCTTAAATTCTCACAGCTCAAGCAAAATAAATGAAAAGTAAAAGCATGTACAGATTCAGGGGCATGAGTAGAACACTTCTTATTCACAAACTTAGAGCTAATGATGCCTAGACTAAGAGTTAGAAGTTCAAGAAAATACCTGTTCAGTTGAGGTTCTATCTGGCAATGGGGGAGCTTTCAGAGCAAGATGATGATCTGTACAGCTTACCTGAAGTGTGGTGATGCTATTCCAATGCTTACTTTGCCTTGAGACACCTTGAATCGAGCTATGGACTTTCAACTGCAAAATAAGAAAGTGAAAATGGTGGAACTGGTTAGAGGAATTACAGGTCGTGTTTTAGGTTTTGGTTAGCTTGTATTGATGCTAGGGAATGTGTTTGATGAGCTTTGGGCAAGAAATCATGCAAGGGATGAGAGTTGGCACTCAAACTGCAGTGAGAACTCTGTTTGAGCAGTTTGAGGGTGGTTCTGAGTTTGTGGAGGTATTGGAGGTATTGGAGTCGTGTGCTAGCTTAGTTAGGATGATTAGAAAGTGTCTACAATATTTGCTTAAGGTTTCTAATGCTGAGATCAAAGTTATGTTGTGAAATGCCAAGTTTCTTAACACTTAAGCAAGCAAAGCCAAGTTGATGTTCTAGGCAAGTAGAGGCCCCCTAAACATGCTGCTAACCTTGTCTTGATCAGAGTGTTTTGCTCATAATCTTGTGCCAATTGGATTTGATCTGTACCTCTTGTATTTGCATTATGACATAAAGCTTGCTTTTGCGAAAATGGCCATTTTGCTTTTTCCATAAATGGCTTAATTCAAAATGTAATGCATAAACTCATGAAACAAAGCCTTAGCACAATGAACATGCATTAAATTATTGAGTGTTGTATGGTTTAAGGGCCTGTAATGTAGCATAAACCAAGCTGACTTGAAGATGGCATAAGTTATGAACATGTACATGACCAATTCAAAAGTGAGTTTTTGCCATATTGCAAAATTCGAATATCTCAAGTTATGAGGTTGTTTGATGAGTTCTTGGACATTTTGGAAAGCTTGGAATGTGTACTACAATCCATCTTTGAAGTGAAAATTGAAATTCCAAGTGGAAGTGTATGGAAAGTGGTCTTGAAGTTAGGTAGAAAACCTTGCCAAAATAGGTTAAAATTTCACTAAGTTAAGAATGGTTTAGTACCCTTATTCAAAAAATTGTAACTTGAGATACAAGCCTCATTTGGGAAAACTTTGTGAATCAAAGTTGTAGACTATGCAACAAGCTACAACTTTCATGTTTTGACTTTTTCTCGAATCCAAATGAATCTTGGTGAGAAAGTGGGGCAAAGTTGGGAAAAAATTAGGGTTTTTCATAACTTAGAAAAATTCTAAGTTATGAAAAATTCTCATTTCAAACCCTAATTTGCAATTTTTGATTTCTTGGTGAACAAGTTTCATGATTTGGCATGTTTTGATGAAAAAGAAATCTTGACTCTTGATTTTGACCAAAAAGTCAAAGTTTGACTTTTCAGTATACAGTCAAAATTGATCAATTGACTGGGAAATTCAACTGTCAATCTTGTGTACTTGGGATATTTTGAACTTGTTGAGCATGTCAAGATAATTCCATGGGGTCCTTGAGTCCATATGTGAGCTTGGTTTGCCATTGGTTGGGTCAAACAGTCAAAAATTGCCTTTGTGCAGTCAAAACCCTAAAAATGACCATTTTGCCCTTTTGGTGATCTGATCAAATTTCTTGTGGAATTGTGATCCAAACTTAATCAAATGGTTCATATGAGTTCATAATGTTGATGTGGGTCAATTTTCATGAGATTTGACTGTCAACTGGTCACAGTTGACTTTTCCCCCAATACAGCTGATTTCTAGGTCAACTGTCCAATTGACTGGGCAAAACTTGGAATCAAGACTTGAAACTTGATATGAATAAACTTGGGAGTCCAATATGAAGCAAGAAGGTCATCTTAGGCATTTTAGGTTAAAACATCTTTGTGCAAACACAAACCCTAATTTGGGTCAAACAGTGCAAGGAGAAGTCTTGAGCAGATGAAACCCTAACTGGATCTTGATCTTCAAGAGCCTTGTGATGAGAAATGTTGAGAGAATGGGAGGGCAAATTTTGGGGTACAACAACTGATTTCGTCTATGTTGAGTAATCGCTTTAAGGACAGGGTCTATTGTCAGATGATGACAAGCTACTTCTGGATCCAGTCTAGGCATTTCAGCTGCACTCCAAGCGAATAGATCAATATTCTCCTTCACGCATGCTTCCAGTTATTGCTTTGCTAAGTTGGGTAGGTCAACACCAATATTCACTCCTCTAGAGGGGTCGCTCCCAAGGGGGACGATCTCAAAATCCTCATCTGGAATTGGTCACATGAAGTGTGAGGGCTCCTCGTTGTTTGCTGTTGGGAATGAGCTCTCTCCATCGATCATGAGCTTTTTCCCCTTTCTCTTATACTACGCGAAGTCTTCTTTCGAGAAGTGGCTGTCTAGGTCGATGGTGTCGACTCGTGGCAGTGATTTGGGTTCCTCAGAGCTAGAGGGAAGAATGGATCTACTGGCCATTCGGGGTTGAGCATTAATGGAACTCAGACTCTTGACTGATGCTTTAAAATACCTTCTTGTAGCCTGGACATCCCCGTGGAGGGTGGCGACTAAGCATTCATCGGTGTAGTACTTCATCTTTATATGTACAATGGAGGGCACCGTGATCGGCTCGGCTAAAGTGGGTCTTTCGAAGATGCACTGGTGAAACAACCGGCTGAACATCATCAAACAATAAAGTCGCCATCAAACGTCTTTTATCCTACATGGAGGGAAAGGTAAACATCGAGAAAACCTGAGAAGGGAGAAGTCAAGGCCTTGCGACCGAGAGATCAGGTAAGGGAGTCTGTTACGCGAGGGGAAGGTATTAGCACCCCACACACTCGTAGTACTATACGGTATCCACTTTTGTTGTCTATCTTATGGGTGTGTTTAATTTATGCTTATTGTTTATTATACTACTGAAGGGAGAATGCATGCAAAATAAAGGAGAAAAGAATGTAGGGAAAATAAGATTGTGCTTGCTTGGGCCCTACCCCAATGCCTATGTATCCCTTTTGAGGAATCAGAGCTACCATAGTTCGGTTCACATGTTTTTGTTTGTTTGTGTTTTTTATGGACAATGTTAATCCCGCCTTCTGCTGCAGCTCGACCTTTGGAGACTTATGCATTGGCACAGAAGTAAATTAATCATGTCCTTACTTGAAAAGGGTTTTAGAGAAAAGGTGATCGAGCGCACAAAATGGTTTGAATTGGTTTGTGTTTTATTACCTTGAAAAAGGGTTTAGGTATGATTAGCATGTTTCTAATTTGCTAAGAAAAGAAGTTTTAGTTTTAGATGCAAGGATGCAAAAAGGGGAAGAAAAGTGTCTAAGGGAGATTAGCCTATTTCTAACCTAATGTTATCATACAACGGTAGTCCTAAGGTTTGGATTAACAAAATGGAAACGTCTACCTAATGTTAGCATGCATGGTTTATAACCTAAGGTCTAACTCGCATCCGAACGGAGCAAGCGCATCCTAAGGGAACGTGGTATGTACAAGGATATAGCAAAAAAGCCAATAAGTTCAAGAGAGCACACCTAGGGAGCAACAAGAAATAATAGAAAGCGATAAAATCCTATAGCGAGCATGCACTGAGATCGAAGTCGTGATCTCAATTTCTAAATTGAGTGACTCATCGATCAACAATCACAGAAACAAGCATAAGCACAACACACATAGAAAATGAAGTGCGGAATGCCTGCTACAGGTCTTTAAACAGCGACTTCGAGCGCACGCTCCTTATTTCCTACTTCTCATGGTATCTAGAAAAGCAGTAAGTAAGCATAATAAAGTGCGAAGAAATACGAACGTTGTAGCGGCGATTACCAAAGCGAGCAAGTCGTCAAGAGCAGACGAAAGTACTAGAGAAGCAGGGAGTACGCGTTGAGCAAGCTTCACCAAGAAACAAACAAAGTCATAAACAATATCCAACTAAGATAAAGGCAAACGCGTGTTGCGAATGTGGCGCGTAATTAGAAGTTCATGTGCAAAGTATCACAAAATATCACATGTATCAGGATAACATATAATATGATATGAATTTCTCAGGACGGTGAGAAATAAGGTGTGTCGCATTGTAAGCAAGTATAAGCCGCATGCTTCGATCACATAACTACCTGTTATATTACATGATCGAAAGCACAAAAATCTACCTTGCAGTGAACAAACGCGGCAAGAATAACATGGCGAAGCTGCATGCAAATATGGATAAAACTAAAAAGAGAAAAAGTATTTTTTTTTGTTTATTAGTTTTTTTTAGAAACCAAAAAGAAAAGTATTTTTATTTATTAGTTTTTTATGTAAGGGAAACTCCAAAAAACTAAATAATTAATTCTTAGAAATCTCTATGTCTTTATATATTTTTTATTGTTTTATATAAAATCCCACCAAAAAATTAGGAAATTAGCTCTAAAAAAGGACTACAAACTAGCAAATTTATTGATTCGATTTATCACCTCCTAAAACTCGTTAACTCGATTTAACAAGAATTGATAGAAGAAAATTAGAAAAAATAGTGTAAAAATTATGAACAGGGGGTGGAGAACTGAAGTCTAGTGGTATGAGGGAGAAGGGCCCTAGGGCCCATCAAACTGAGTCCAAGAGATTTTTTTTGTTTGTTATCACACTGAAAATGTAATGGACTTAAGGCAGAAATCAAGCTCAGGCCCAACAAATATAATACCAAAATATCTTTTTGCTACCAGCATGGGCTTCAAAAAGAAAAATAAATGGTCCCAAGGGGAAGGTGTGGTTCGGTCCACCCCCATAGGGAATTGAGAGTAGAACTAGGGTTTGAAACATTATTCCTCTCTTCAGACCACATAACAATGTCATCCTCTCCCTTTGTCTTATCTCTATCCTCACGCGGCGGCGGCCCTCCATTCCCTATCACCGAAACTTCTTCCCAACTCCCTTCCTTCTTTTTGTCTCGTCTCCAATCTCTCTCATTCTTCCTTGCTCAATTCAACTCGCAGTCGCATAACCACCATCGGACGGCGGCTAAGTTTCCTTAGTTCATGAATTTCTAATCACCAAACTCAGCTGAAATCACTCCTTGAATCTGAATCTTAATCAATTCTTTTTAGTTTTGAGTCATAGATCTTACATCTAACACCATCTGAAACCCTAGGTTCCTAAACTTGAAATCAAAGAGGATCAATAATGGATTTAGGTTCAAGACGTTAGGGATATCGCTCCATATATCGCTTTTTGCGAACTCGCAGCAAGAAAAAGATGAAAATACGAAGGAAGAAGAGAGATCGTGTTTACCTAACGGAGTACGTCAGGTGCATTTTAGTCAGCAGTGACGCGAAAAATAGAGAAACCAGAAGCAAATGATTACTGGTAAGTTCTTCTATCCTTTGAAATCCGTTTGTTCGTCAGCTCTACTTCTTCTTCTACTTTTTTTGCTTTTTTTGTGGGCGATCTGGTGTGTATTGCGATGTCGCTGTTGTCGAGAAATTGCAAACTGAGAGATAAACTCAGATCTGAGCGTTATTGAAGGTTGGTGAAAGTGTGTTGTAGATAATTGAGAGGAGTTGAAGGTTGTTATAGAAGTGAGAGGTTGAATGTGGAAGTTGAGATTGAAGCAAGGTTCGGAGAGATGAAGGTGTGGGGACGGTGACAATGATGGAGACAATTTAGAGAAGATGGAGGTTGAAGGATTTTTATGAAGAGGGTGAAGGTGGAAGATATATGAAGATAAGAGTGAGATGAATGAAATGATGCCTAGGAGGTGAAGAATTTTGAGGATTTCGGTGAATGAATGATGGTTGTCATCAGAGAATGAAAACAAATTTTAGGGGGAACTATTTGGTAGGAATCTGAATTCAGTTAGAGGGCCAATGATCCCTAGCCTTAGGATCTGGATTTTCTGTTATAGGTTATGTTGTACCCCAAAATTTGCCCTCCTCTTTTTCCACAAGAAATCACAGCTTCGGGCTTTTCCTGATTTTTCATATTGGCGTAAGAATCAGTCAGACAGACTTTTCTTATCAGTCAGACAAAATTAGGGTTTTCATTGATTTTAAAGCAGTTCAGGCAGATTGCTAAGGTTTGGTTGAGTTGTCTCAGGTTTTGATCAGGCGAACGCTTCTTTGACATTTAATCAAGAATCAGGGTTTTGTGCGCATATTTCTCAGAAAGAATTAATTCTATCAGTGCTTTTCAATTTACTCTGAGATATGAGCTGAGGCATTTGATTTGAGTTTGCAGTGTTGGATTTAATCAGATAAAAAAGGACATGTGGACGTTTGTTGTTTAGCTGTGCAATGCTTTGATTATTCAGAATTCCGGACGTTTATTGATTATTTATTATTCTGAGTTAAAATGATTGGGATTTATTTCCAGTTATTGTAATTTTAAGAATTATAAATAAACAGCTGAAGAAGAAAAAGAATTAACTGACAAAAAGGATTTCATTCATCTTTAATTGTTTTGTTACAATTTATTATTTGAACAAACTGTAAATTTATTTACATCTTTGCTTACAATAATAATAGTACAAATAATTGAAATGAAATAAAACTATCCTAAAAATTTCCTAAGTCTTCATCTTCTATCCAATGCTCCTTTGCTCAATTATCTTTACCTGCAAAAAGAAAAGAAGAAAAGTCAAAAGCAGACAGATAAAAAATGGACTCATCATTAAAAGCGACTGGCCGGAATCAGTTTGACCTCTCTGCAAATCACGAGATTACTCTCGGTTCACAAAGAGGGATGGAAAAATGTCTTGCAAAAATGCACAAAGTTACAATATTGCACAAATTCAGAGTTTGTCAAACATACTGCATAAATCCAAATTTTCAACCAAAAAGGCAAACTGCATAGTTCATAAATTGTCAACAAAGTCCAAACTGAACTACAAAGTCACAATCTCAAAATGAACTAAAAAACTGTCCAAAGGTGTCAAGAGACAAAAAGCTGTCCAAAGAAGATATGGAAAGATATCAAGAAGTACACAATATGCAGGAAGTATGGAAAGTATGCAGAGGAAAGGCTAACATACAAGCAACATCCAATTTCATCATTTTCCAGCCAGTATGCTTTTTCAGAAAAGTACATTTCTAAGCAATAAAAAATGCTTAAAACTGTAGAGAGAGAAGAGAAAAAGAAAGGGCTTACAGGCTTTAGGCTTGAGATATATAAAACAAACAGTCAACACAGTTGCAAAGAGAGGGCAGAAAATACATAACCAAAAAATAACACCAAACTGATAGAGCACAAGAAGGAGCCTGCCTCCAAAACAATTCCAAGCCTCCAAAACCAAATATCACAAACTTGAAACATCAAGCATCCTGCCCAAACCTGCGTTTCCAAACAAATCTGTCAAACTGAAGCTAAACATGTCTAAGCCCAAAAGCCTAAACCTGCAGGCTCAGCACAAACATTCAAAACATCAAAACCTGCTTGAACTTGTCCAAGCCTAAATCTGCATTAAACATTCAAAACACAAACAGAAGCCCAAAATCCAAAAGGCCATTAAAACTGTACAAAACATTCAAACAAACAGAAGCCATCAAACTGCTCAAGCCAAACTTCTAATCTCAAAACAGCATAAGCTTGAAACCTGCATTAAAAGCTTCAAAAGCCATAACCTGTTTCATCAGTCTGAAACACATCAACCCTAAACCCTCATTCAAACCAGAGAAAGCCTAAACATCCAGTCTGAAGCCTAAAGCTTCAAGCCTTCCAACCTGAAGCCTGTAATTTCACCTACTAAACATAAGCCTCAAACTTGTCCCTAAAGCCTAAAAAGCCATAGCATACAGAAGGAGAATTCAAGGCAACTCAGTACACAAGCATTCAAGGCGACACATGTTCAAAGCAAACATCCAAGCCCTCATAAGAATTTCATCACAGGGCTAGTGCGTAGATATCAAAGATATCAGAATCATCAAGAACAACATCAAAAGGCATCTCAGCAAGCCAACAGAAGAAGAGGAAAAGGAAAATATATCAAACATTTCAAGGCAACTCAGTATATCACACGAATCAAGGGCCATCATACAAGCATACAGGGGCAAGTGTTCACATAAGAAGAGGAAAAGAAGTGAGTATACTAGGTTTTCAGGCGTTTCATCATCAAACCAAAAAGTAAATACAGAATACCAGGATTTCCAAGCTAGCTCAGCCTCGCCATTCCCTCGCCTCTGGCCACCCTAAGCGCCTCCTTCTTCATCTCTCCTCCTCTCCAAGCAACGAGCCAACAAAGGTATAAAACTTCTTTTTCCTTTCTTAAAATACCTCGTACAAACACATAACAAAATCCAAGGATCAGAACAGATAAGAGCATGTAAGATTAAAAATTTAAGAACCCTAACGCGTTGAGATAAAAGTCGTACCTCTTTTTATCGTCGTTTGAGTGAACGCGAGGAGGAGGATAGACGGTGGCGCTGGTTGGCCTTAAACGAGAAGCATGTTATTCAGAACCCATGGTTTGAGAGGAAGAAGAGAAGAACGAAAACGAAGAGCGCCGCTCTGTAAACCAAACAAACCCTAATCCAAATGAAACAAACACTGAAAACTCTAAAACGTTTTCGGAAACCCTTGGGCCTTGCCCCATCCTAATCAGCCTAAAGCCCAATAAAATCAGGCGCACCCCCCCCCCCCCCCCCCCCTTGGATTGAGTACACTTCCAACTCTGCTTTGGGCCAAGAACATCTCTAAGGCCCATTCATCTTTTTTTCATTTTTTTTAACTAATATCTTTTTATCATATCATATCTCTCTTTTAATAAATTAACATACTATTTTTTACATCAAATTTCATTAACTCTTTGATTTTCTTTTTTATAACATAATTTAATTTTGTTTATAAATTAAATAATACATTGACTCCTTTTTATATAAAAACTGTTTAATTGCTTTTTTTTTTATATTTTATTTTAGATAATTAAAAATACATAAAACATTAATTTCTTAAAACCATTTTCTTCTCTTTGATTAAAACCTTAGCTTTGTACATAATTAATTAAAATACATTATTTTTAATACCTAAAAGAATAGAACTTAAAACATTTTCTTTTCTTTTATTAAATTTTCTTGTTTGTACATATTAACAAAAATACAAGAATACAAAATAAATAAGCAATACTTAATTTTTCATTAAGTTAACGTTTTCCACACTTGTAAATAATCATAAACCTACACAAATACATTTACACATACACATTTGCTTATTCTTATACCTTGATACATATTACATTTGAGATTGCAATTCAATTTGGTTGTAAATATTTGGACACTACTCTCCTATTAAGTCTCATCCCATTTGTAAATAATTGTACCCCCACTCCCGAATACTTATTTGTAATAGCGTAGACTTTAAATTCCCGCAATTTATCGCTTTAAAATATACCATGGTTAGACCTAGGGTTTGTATGTACATAAAATCAAATGCTAGATAACCTAATACAAAGACAAAATACATGAAATCAATACACAATTCACACTTGCACCCCTAGGGTAATCCCGCTTGTTGCCTTCCAAAATGGGCCATGCTTGCACGTTGAGTTTCTATGGCAAAACAATTCAAATGATCATAGTCCCTTGATGACGCTTTCGAAAGTTGCCTATCAAAATGATCATAGTCCCTTCAAGCAAATTGCCAAAGACACTTGGCACCATTGCATTCATGGTCCATACAATGACCCGCGCCTGTCCCGTTAAACATCCTAACACAAGATTGTCCACCAAATACAATGGTGGAATAAAATTGTTAAAAGGGTTAAAACATAGGAAAGATCTTTGAGAAATTTAGGGTAGATAGCTCTTGGTTACTTGACCAAATCTTGCAAAACAATCCTTGCCATTTTTCAAAACACACATCACAACACACTTTCAAAACCACTTTCAAAAACATTGAAAACTTTTCAAAAGATAAGTACACCTTTGTATACATCCAAACATGGATCATTACAAAGGTTGCCACAACAAATGGCCTCTTTTCAAAAAAAATTCAAAACCCACACACAAAGCACCATTTCAAACAATTGAAAATCAAAGGCAAGTGATCTAAACAAGTAACTAAGAGCCCATGGATAACCATGGATGAAAAGGGTGCTAATACCTTCCCTTTTCATAATCTACCCCCCGAACCCACGAAACATCTCAAAAGGTTTTTCCTGTGCTTTTTAACCTTTCCTTTAGGATAAAATAAAAAGTCGGTGGAGACTCTTGGTAAACCGAAACATTTGTGAAAACAAACGCAAAACCCAAGTCAGTTCTCCCACCGTATCACAGAACTGGCGACTCTGATGGGGAATTTTAAAAGTGGGGTTACCTTAGGACTAGACCACTCTTGTTTTCAATTGCTTGCTTTGTTTGCTTTTATATTTGTGGGCTTTGCATCGGAGTTTCATAGATACTAACCCGGATCTGGGGAAAACCCTTTAGGTAGCATAAGCTGTGAGGGACCTGTCCGGCGTATACCGACATGGGTGAAGCAGTGGCTACGTTGGTGTGACACCTTGGTCTGTACCGATATCCCTTGTGTTGCAACGAGGAGAATATGGGTCTTCTAAGGAGTCATTAAGCACCAACCGACCTTAGAACCCTAAATTGACCCAACTTGGCCATAGAACGGTAGCAGTATGCTACACTCATTGAGGCTAAACTCTCGCGATGGTTTTGGCCGCAAGAAAATATTGCGATGCTGGAGTTATGACCGATTGAGGGTAGTCAGTGATATTGAGATCCTCTAGAACCCGGTTACTTTTGATAGTACAAGTCTTAACCAACGAAACTGAAAGAGGGTACTTACCTACAACCCCATGCAAGCCTAAAACTAAGGACTTGTTTGCTTTGTGTGAATATGATTACCTGTATATACACTCATTTGCTTTCACATGCATGTACATAACATCATAACATCATACCATAGCATTTTCAATAAACCATTTCAAGGATCTCGAGGGTTCTTTTGATGCAGGGTTACATTGAACCAGATGTCTACCAAAAGACAAGAGGTTTCTCCTTTAACAAATGCCATCAAAGATCAAGTGCAACAACTTGAATCAGGGGCTATGACCCACTCGACATGGTGAGCTTGATTCTCGTGGAAAGACATCCACCGGTGCAAAGTTCTCCAATCGAAGACTGAAGTTCAACCTCTAACATTTTCTTGTGTTTACCCCAAGAGATCCTTGAAAGCATGCATCCACATATCATGCATTGCATCTTGACAATTTTTCCTTTTTCAGGTTTCCTTACTCTCCTACTGTTTATTTCAGTAAGAGATGGCTCTAGAAAGGACTGTCAAGGATATCCAGGACCAGACTGCTCAGCTGCAGGAAATGTTCTTGAACCTGTCCTTGGGGCAAGAAGAAGTGAAAGCTCTCCTCACAAAGGGCTTGGTCCAGGAGACTTCAAACAATGCCAGGAGTGATCAGCTGAGGGAATTGCAGTTTGATTTGGCAACATTGAGGATCCAAATGATGGGGCAACTAGTGGGCCAGATGGCTCTCATCCAGGATTTGTCTCAAAGACAAGAGGAACTCAGAGTTCTCGTCAACCAACTGCTTCGAAACAACCAACTGGGGAAGACATATGAGGTTGAAGAGCAAGTCACCACTCAACCCCCCTCCAGACAAGAAGACAAGGGGAAGGCTCCTCTACTTGCTTCAGGGTCACAAGCCCAGCAACAACCTCGCCAGCGTCAACGGGGTAATCGGCGTAATCAAAATACGTCGGGAAGACAGTTCACGGAGACTGACATACTGTCATCTCTGATACTGGAACGTTTGTTGGAGGTCAATCTGACTGCTTTGGGGGATCCTATTCGGAAGCCCAATACCTCCGCTCCTAACTATCATCCCGACGCATTTTGTGTTTACCACTCCTATAGCCCGGGACACGACACCAACGACTGTTGGGCCTTGAAGACCAAGATTCAAGATCTGATCGACATTGGAGTACTGAGGTTCATGCCAGACGGCGAGATGAAAATCTTCCGTTAAGGGTTTCTCCACCTGAAGTGACAAAGCTCAAACTGAGAGATTTTTGTTTCGTTTGAATTTTCAAAGTTGTAATTTCTTTTGTTATTCAAACAATTATTTGTTGATGATAAACTCTGTTTCATTAATGCATTGCATATGTTTGTCTCGAATTCATCCATTCGTTTTCACTACTCTTATGCTTTCTTTATGATATTTAACTCTTGATAAAAAGCTTCCAGCCTTTAGAGGGAGGATGACGAAACAATACCGTAATCTCATACAGTATGCTTTTGAAAAGACCTTGCTGATGATGTACAGGCATTTCTTTCAATTCCCAAACACTGGAGTTATAAGGAAGATAATCCCTAGTCAACCCCTTCGAGCCAAAGAAGTAGGAGTTTTCTGTTCTAAACAAATCGAAACCTTTGATATAAACCTGGGTCAGGGTAGTATCTCAGTTAATTCAAAAGAAAATGCGCATTGAAGTCGCAAACTCTCAGTTCGTGACAAAAAGAACGACGTCAAAAAAAGACATTCTTTGGGAATCACAAGACAGTGATGGTCCCTATCACATAGGCAGTCAATCTCTCAAAAAAAGAGAAAAGCCCTCCGAGCCAAAACCTGTAAAGAAGGCTTAAGAAAGCTGGGGCATCCCACTGACTGTGATCTCGAAAATAGGAACAGTCAGGCAAAAGTTAGGGACAACAAATCAAAATCAAAATAAAGAGGTCATTACAAATCCTCAACAACATGAAAAATGTTGCAAAGAAAAAAAGGAGATGATGACTGTCTCCCAAATTCAATTGGTGAACCATCACCCAAAAAGTCGTTCCAAATTCGAATGGAGTTCGACGCACAAATTAACTGAGCTTAGGGTTGAAGAACATCACGAAGAACGGATGGGTATAAATATACTTTGAGCCTTTATCCTTTGTTTCTTAAACCGTGAACCAAGCCACGTTACAACCCTTCAAAAGTCCTAATTGAAGCATGGGTTAGTTCGAAAGCATACTGTTACAAAAGGTATCCTGACTCCTGTAAGGCTTTGCTCTAAAGTTTTGTGTTGAATTTGTCTTATGAAAAGTTTTCTGCTAAAAAACGCATTTTTCAAAAACTTCGAGACAAACATAAACTTTGCATTGCTTGAATATCACTGTTTGCATTTGGCTATTTGTTTGACAGCGAAGAAATTCATACAGCGAATGTTCAGAGGAACGAAAACTCTCTCAGTGAACAAAAATCACTTCAAAAAGGATGACACTTCCAACGACAAATCTCCTATCAACAAGGGGCATGTCATGTCACTATCCAGCACACCTGGGGCAGTCCAGTCAAGGTTTCAACAGATCTTTCAAAGTTCAGTTAACCTGGGGCAGTCCAGTCAAGATTTCAACGAAATCTCTCAATTGCAGAGTAACCTGGGGCAAGTCTCCTTCATCACCACTTGGGGAATTCGAATGTCAAAAGTGTTCAACATTTCCTTCATCACCTGTCGGAAGATACGGTCTAGATATGCTCTAGACACGGTTGCCATTCTGTCACCTTTCTTAAGTTCCAGATCAACACCTGTAACAAGCCAGGAAAATATCTGTGGACGACTGATTATGGATTAACACCTGTAACAAGCCAGGAAATTATCTACATGAAGAGATTGAAGATCAACACCTGTAACAAGCCAGGGAACCATCTTTCTTTCTCAGGTCAAAGATCAACACCTGAAACAAGCCAGGACAGTATCTCCTCGACCAACATTTCTTAAGTTCAAGATCAACACCTGTAACAAGCCAGGAAAATATATGTGGACGACTGATTGTGGATCAACACCTGAAACAAGCCAGGAAATTATCTACATAAAGAGTCTCTTTCATCACCACTTGGGGCATTCGAATGTAAAAAGTGTTCAACAATTCCTTCATCACCTGTCGGAAGATACAGTTTCAGATATGCTCAAGACACGGAAGTCATTTTGCTACTCATACAGATCTCAAATCCAAGATGTAGTTTTACACGAACTCATCATGAAGCAACCCTACACAGGTTCCTTCTCAAATCCAAGATGTAGTTTTACACGGACTCATCATCAGGAAACCCTACACCGGTTCCTTCTCAAACTCAAAAGATTCTTATTCAAGATCTGGAGATAGTTCAAGATGTGACCCAGAGATGGCGACATTCTATAACTTATTCAGATTTGCTTCCAGAAATAGTTCAGATGTGACCCAAGATTTGGCGACATTCCGATACTTATTCAAGAGATAGTTCAGATGTGACCCAAGATTTGGCGACATTCCGTAACTTATTCAGAATTTCCTTCTAGATATAGTTCAAGATGTGACCCAAGATTTGGCGACATTCTGTAACTTATTCCAGATCAATACCTGCAACGATTAAAAGATTCTCGACTTCCCCAGCCAGAGAACCTTCCAGAAGCTAACTCCCCTCGGAGTCAAGTTTCAAAATCCCCAGTGGAGCCAAAATTGTCAATCCCGAGCGGAGCTAAAACTTCCAACTATCAATCCCTAAGAAGAATGAAGACTCTCATTTTCAGGTCCCCACAGAATATTCGAATATTCTTCAATGAAGATCTCCTCAAGACAAAAATCCCCAGTAGATTGGCATACAACCCAAGCTCCGGATTCCCCAACAGCGGTCCCAGGATTTCTCACTTTCAACAATCAAAAGATTCTTGCCTTCCCCTGCAGCAGTCAAGAATTCACTTTCCCCGACAGCAGTCAAGATTTCTTTTATCCCCAGCGGAGTTCTCATCAAAACCTCAGCGAAGTATCTCTTCCCACAGAGTAATTCCCCGCAGAGTAATCTCTCCGACAAATTTATTCCCCAACGGAGTCATCTTCTCCTACCGGTTTATTCTTGCAACCATCATCCCCAGCAGAAGCGAAGAACTCTACTCTTCAACATCAGCTCAGGATTTGATTTCCCGGCCTTCGTCAAGAATTTATTTTCCTAGTCGAAAACACATTCATAGACATTTCACATTTTATACACCATGACTCATGCATATACGCATCATATCACACAATCTCATTTATTCTTGAAAACATCATGACCTCAAGCATTTCATACATCATGACATTGCATACAACTGATGTCTTGCCTTTTCAGGAAAAAGGTTAATCCAAAGATGATTACTATCAACTGTCACAATTCCAGATTCGATTCCTGTATCTAGCCAGGGCATATCTGTGAGTGACTGATTGTAGATTCGATACCTGTATCTAGCCAGGGCATGTCTGGATGAACAGATTCCAGATTCGACACCTGTATCCAGCCAGGGCATATCTGTAGACGACCAATTCCAGATTCGATTCTTGTATCCAGCCAGGGCATATTTGTGAGTATTTGATTGTGGATTCGACACCTGTATCTAGCCAGGGCATATCTGCATGAAGAGTTTAGAGATTCGATACCTGTATCCAGCCAGGGCATATCTGTAGACGACAAATTCCATATTCGACACCTGTATCCAGCCAGGGCATATCTGTAGACGACCAATTCCAGATTCGATTCTTGTATCCAGCCAGGGCATATTTGTGAGTATTTGATTGTGGATTCGACACCTGTATCTAGCCAGGGCATATCTGCATGAAGAGTTTAGAGATTCGATACATGTATCCAGCCAGGGCATATCTGTAGACGACAAATTCCAGATTCGACACCTGTATCCAGTCAGGGCATATCTGTAGACGACCAATTCCATATTCGATTCCTGTATCCAGCCAGGGCATATCTGTGAGTATTTGATTATGGATTTGACACCTGTATCTAGCCAGGGCATATCTGCATGAAGAGTTTAGAGATTCGATACCTGTATCCAGCCAGGGCATATTTGTAGACGACAAATTCCAGATTCGACACCTGTATCCAGCCAGGGCATATCTGTAGACGACCAATTCCAGATTCGATTCTTGTATCCAGCCAGGGCACATCTGTGAGTATTTGATTGTGGATTCGACTCTTGTATCTAGCCAGGGCATGTCTGCATGAAGAGTTTAGAGATTCGATACCTGTATCCAGCCAGGGCATATCTGTAGACGACAAATTCCAGATTCGACACCTGTATCCAGCCAGGGCATATCTGTAGACGACCAATTCCAAATTCGATTCCTGTATCCAGCCAGGGCACATCTGTGAGTATTTGATTCCAGATTCGACTCCTGTATCTAGCCAAGGCATGTCTGCATGAAGAGTTTAGAGATTCGATTCCTGTATCCAGCCATGGCATATCTGTAGATGACAAATTCCAGATTTGATTCCTGTATCTAGCCAGGGCATATATGTGAGCGTTTGATTGTAGATTCGATACCTATATCCAGCCAGGGCATATCTGCATGAAGAGTTTGAAGATCAACCGGTAGCAAGCCAGGAAATTATCTTTCTTTCTCAGGTACGCAAGTTCTCGCTAAGGAATCTCTTACGCGATCGACACCTCAGATGGCATCTATAAGCCCATTCCCGACAAGGTTCTGTCACATTTCCAGATGGCATCTTTAAGCCCATCACCAAATGGCATCTGTAAGCCCATTCCCTCCACCATCACATCACCGAGTGCAAATTTTTGGGCACTCTAGTGTCCAATCTCCTTTTACCTTCGAGTCGCGAAAGGCAAGCTTGCCAATCTAACTCTTCAGGTTCAAGAAGATTGAACAGGGGAAACTGTTGTACCCCAAAATTTTCCCTCCTCTTTTTCCACAAGAAATCACAGCTTCGGGCTTTTCCTGATTTTTCAGATTGGCGTAAGAATCAGTCAGACAGACTTTTCTTATCAGTCAGACAAAATTAGGGTTTTCATTGATTTTAAAGCAGTTCAGGCAGATTGCTAAGGTTTGGTTGAGTTGGCTCAGGTTTTGATCAGGCGAACGCTTCTTTGACATTTAATGAAAAACAGGGTTTTATGCGCATATTTCTCAGAAAGAATTAATTCTATCAGTGCTTTTCAATTTACTCTGAGATTTGAGCTGAGGCATTTGATTTGAGTTTGCAGTGTTGGATTTAATCAGATAAAAAAGGACATGTGGACGTTTGTTGTTTAGCTGTGCAATGCTTTGATTATTCAGAATTCCATACGTTTATTGATTATTTATTATTCTGAGTTAAAATGATTGGGATTTATTTCCAGTTATTGTAATTTTAAGAATTATAAATAAACAGTTGAAGAAGAAAAAGAATTAACTGACAAAAAGGATTTCATTCATCTTTAATTGTTTTGTTACAATTTATTATTTGAACAAACTGTAAATTTATTTACATCTTTGCTTACAATAATAATAGTACAAATAATTAAAATGAAATAAAACTATCCTAAAAATTTCCTAAGTCTTCATCTTCTATCCAATGCTCCTTTGCTCAATTATCTTTACCTGCAAAAAGAAAAGAAGAAAAGTCAAAAGCAGACAGATAAAAAATGGACTCATCATTAAAAGCGACTGGCCGGAATCAGTTTGCCCTCTCTGCAAATCACGAGATTACTCTCGGTTCACAAAGAGGGATGGAAAAATGTCTTGCAAAAATGCACAAAGTTACAATATTGCACAAATTCAGAGTTTGTCAAACATACTGCATAAATCCAAATTTTCAACCAAAAAGGCAAATTGCATAGTTCATAAATTGTCAACAAAGTCCAAACTAAACTACAAAGTCACAATCTCAAACTGAACTAAAAAACTGTCCAAAGGTGTCAAGAGACAAAAAGTTGTCCAAAGAAGATATGGAAAGATATTAAGAAGTACACAATATGCAGGAAGTATGGAAAGTATGCAGAGGAAAGGCTAACATACAAGCAACATCCAATTTCATCATTTTCCAGCCAGTATGCTTTTTCAGAAAAGTACATTTCTAAGCAATAAAAAATGCTTAAAACTGTAGAGAGAGAAGAGAAAAAGAAAGGGCTTACAGGCTTTAGGCTTGAGATATATAAAACAAACAGTTAACACAGTTGCAAAGAGAGGGCAGAAAATACATAACCAAAAAATAACACCAAACTGATAGAGCACAAGCAGGAGCCTGCCTCCAAAACAATTCCAAGCCTCCAAAACCAAATATCACAAACTTGAAACATCAAGCATCCTGCCCAAACCTGCGTTTCCAAACAAATCTGTCAAACTGAAGCTAAACTTGTCTAAGCCCAAAAGCCTAAACCTGCAGGCTCAGCACAAACATTCAAAACATCAAAACCTGCCTGAACTTGTCCAAGCCTAAATCTGCATTAAACATTCAAAACACAAACAGAAGCCCAAAAGCCAAAAGGCCATTAAAACTGTACAAAACATTCAAACAAACAGAAGCCATCAAACTGCTCAAGCCAAACTTCTAATCTCAAAACAGCATAAGCTTGAAACCTGCATTAAAAGCTTCAAAAGCCATAACCTGTTTCATCAGTCTGAAACACATCAAGCCTAAACCCTCATTCAAACCAGAGAAAGCCTAAACATCCAGTCTGAAGCCTAAAGCTTCAAGCCTTCCAACCTGAAGCCTGTAATTTCACCTACTAAACATAAGCCTCAAACTTGTCCCTAAAGCCTAAAAAGCCATAGCATACAGAAGGAGCATTCAAGGCAACTCAGTACACAAGCATTCAAGGAGACACAGGTTCAAAGCAAACAACCAAGCCCTTGGAAGAATTTCATCACAGGGCTAGTGCGTAGATATCAAAGATATCAGAATCATCAAGAACAACATCAAAAGGCATCTCAGCAAGCCAACAGAAGAAGAGGAAAAGGCAAATATATCAAACATTTCAAGGCAACTCAGTATATCACACGAATCAAGGGCCATCATACAAGCATACAGGGGAAAGTGTTCACATAAGAAGAGGAAAAGAAGTGAGTATACTAGGTTTTCAGGCGTTTCATCATCAAACCAAAAAGTAAATACAGAATACCAGGATTTCCAAGCTAGCTCAGCCTCGCCATTCCCTCGCCTCCGGCCACCCTAAGCGCCTCCTTCTCCATCTCTCCTCCTCTCCAAGCAACGAGCCAACAAAGGTATAAAACTTCTTTTTCCTTTCTTAAAATACCTCGTACAAACACATAACAAAATCCAAGGATCAGAACAGATAAGAGCAAGTAAGATTAAAAATTTAAGAACCCTAACGCATTGAGATAAAAGTCGTACCTCTTTTTATCGTCGTTTGAGTGAACGCGAGGAGGAGGATAGATGGTGACGCTGGTTGGCCTTAAACGAGAAGCATGTTATTCAGAACCCATGGTTTGAGAGGAAGAAGAGAAGAACGAAAACGAAGAGCGCCGCTCTGTAAAACAAATAAACCCTAATCCAAATGAAACAAACACTGAAAACCCTAAAACGTTGTGGGAAACCCTTGGGCCTTGCCCCATCCTAATCAGCCTAAAGCCCAATAAAATCTGGCGCACCCCCCCCCCCCCTTGGATTGAGTACACTCCCAACTCTGCTTTGGGCCAAGAACATCTCTAAGGCCCATTCATCTTTTTTTCATTTTTTTAACTAATATCTTTTTATCATATCATATCTCTCTTTTAATAAATTAACATACTATTTTTTACATCAAATTTCATTAACTCTTTGATTTTCTTTTTTATAACATAATTTAATTTTGTTTATAAATTAAATAATACATTGACTCTTTTTTATATAAAAACTGTTTAATTGCTTTTTAATTTATTTTATTTTAGATAATTAAAAATACATAAAACATTAATTTCTTAAAACCATTTTCTTTTCTTTGATTAAAACCTTAGCTTTGTACATAATTAATTAAAATACATTATTTTTAATACCTAAAAGAATAGAACTTAAAACATTTTCTTTTCTTTTATTAAATTTTCTTGTTTGTACATATTAACAAAAATACAAGAATACAAAATAAATAAGCAATACTTAATTTTTCATTAAGTTAACGTTTTCCACACTTGTAAATAATCATACACCTACACAAATACATTTACACATACACATTTGCTTATTCTTATACCTTGATACATATTATATTTGAGATCGCAATTCAATTTGGTTGTAAATATTTGGACACTACTCTCCTATTAAGTCTCATCCCCGTTTGTAAATAATTGTACCCCCACTCCCGGATACTTATTTGTAATAGCGTAGACTTTAAATTCCCACAATTTATCACTTTCAAATATACCATGGTTAGACATAGGGTTTGTATGTACATAAAATCAAACGCTAGATAACCTAATACAAAGACAAAATACATGAAATCAATACACAATTCACACTTGCACCCCTAGGGTAATCCCGCTTGTTGCCTTCCAAAATGGGCCATGCTTGCACGTTGAGTTTCTTTGGCAAAACAATTCAAATGATCATAGTCCCTCGATGACGCTTTCGAAAGTTGCCTATCAAAATGATCATAGTCCCTTCAAGCAAATTGCCAAAGACACTTGGCACCATTGCATTCATGGTCTATACGATGACCCGCGCCTGTCCCGTTAAACATCCTAACACAAGATTGTCCACCAAATACAATGGTGGAACAAAATTGTTAAAAGGGTTAAAACATAGGAAAGATCTTTGAGAAATTTAGGGTAGATAGATCTTGATTACTTGACCAAATCTTGCAAAACAATCCTTGCCATTTTTCAAAACACACATCACAACACACTTTCAAAACCACTTTCAAAAACATTGAAAACTTTTCAAAAGATAAGTACACCTTTGTATACATCCAAACATGGATCATTATAAAGGTTTACACAACAAATGGCCTCTTTTCAAAACATTTTCAAAACCCACACACAAAGCACCATTTCAAACAATTGAAAATCAAAGGCATGTGATCTAAACAAGTAACTAAGAGCCCATGGATAACCATGGATGAAAAGGGTGCTAATACCTTCCCTTTTCATAATCTACCCCCCGAACCCACGAAACATCTCAAAAGGTTTTTCCTGTGCTTTTTAACCTTTCCTTTAGGGTAAAATAAAAAGTCGGTGGCGACTCTTGCTAAACCGAAACATTTGCGAAAATAAACGCAAAACCCAAGTCAGTTCTCCCACCGTATCACAGGTTCATAGTGAGATTGAGGTTAGTTGCAAGCTGTTAGAAGTTAGTTAGAACAATTAGGATGAGCTGGAATTCTGTTAGAAGATAGGAAGTTATGGTTAGCGAAAATTCTGTTTGGTTTTCTGTTATTTCTGCTGGGAAATTGGTTATATGTTGGAGATTGGTTAGAATTCTGTTAAGAGATGGTGAATGGTGAGTTAATTGAAGTTTTGCTGGACTATTTTGAGAGGATAGGAATTCTGTTTTTGGCAGTTAGAGTAGTTGGGATATGGTTACAGCGATGTGGATAATTGGTGGGGGTTTAGTCAGAATTATGTTTTTTTTGTTATTTCTATTGGATACAGTTAGGTACAGTTAGAGGTTGTTATAATGGTCAGTTAGAGTTGTTAGTTTTCTATTAGACAGTGGTTATATTCTGTTTGGATATGTTATAGTTCTGTTTCAGAAGCCGTTGGTTAGGAAAACAGTTAGGAAGTTAAAAGTTTTGTTATGCAAGGTGGTTTAGGAATGAGCTGAGTTAACTGTTTTTCTGTTATGCGGTTTTCTCTATTCACTTTCTCCCGACTTTTCCATTGGATAATTTTTGTTCTCACAATTTGCACATTTTTCTGATATATTTACTCCCATCTCCTGAACTGAACTGTCGTTAGCTTGCTTTTTTTTCTTCTGTCTTGATACAGCATCGCAGGGCAGTACAAGGTTGTCTGAACTCACGGCCAATTATTGTATGTTCCAAGTTCGCCAAATATTCGGATATGGCATTGATGGACTGACATTGCATGTCCGAGCAATAGGTATCTGTGGCGGATACATTGATGATTGATCAAAATCGGTATTGTAAGTTTTGTTGGATTGAAAAATATTTGGTTTTGTTTTTTTTGAAATTGCACATTGTTGTTGCTTGAATAGGCATGTTTATTTGATGGGTTCTAATTTTGAATTTTTTAGGTTGAAACATGGCTTGGAGCTTAAGAAGTAGCTTGCAATATGGAATCAAGCATAAATGAAGACTTTTAATGGTTATGTTTTGACCATAATTGGAACTGTTTTTTTTTTAAATTGTATTTGGACAGATTTTATGAGTTGTTTTTTTTTGGACAGATTTGGTGTAACTGGAATAAGACATTGGTCTGATGCATTGCAAGTTGGATTGTTTTGGGTTTGAAAAATAGACGAGGTTTGTAGTCTTGGGCATAATATAAGACTTTACAAGCTAAAGCATGAAATAAAGTCAATCTTGAGGATGAAGATTAGGAGATTAGGACTTTGTTTTTATTGTAATCTCCTTTGTAAATGGTTAACAATGTAATATACGTGAGACTTTGTCTTGAAAGTTGAATGGATTTGAGCAAACTTGACGTCTACTTTGCATTTGAACTCTAGGTTTCTCTTAATTTTGCAATGATTCAAAGAATGACCATATAATCCTAGAAACTCCAAGAAAGAATCTGAATATTCAAAGAGACCTTCTCTCTTAAATTGAGCTTGAAATTCTCACCTTCCTTTGATTTAGTATTAACGGTCATGGCTATAGTCTGAATAAACCTCAAGTGGCCGTGTAAAAGAGTAAAATTGTAACGAACACGTAATTATTTTTTGTGAATTTAAGTGAAGCCTTCTTCAAAACATCTTCTAAATCTCCCCAAATCTTCTTTAATAACTTGCACCTCAAGTAATGATGGAGGTCTTATTGAAATTCAATGATGGGCACAACCCCGTAAGAAAGCTTCTTAACTAACACTTGATTAGGGAAATAAACCCCAATCCAAACGGTGATGAAAACACCAAAAGAACCTTAATATCCTAGCCCATGGTCACTTGGATGAAACCTTGTAGGAGGACCTTAGCCTTGTAGCCATATCATGTAATGAATGAAACCAAAGTGTTGAGAAGAAGTCCATATAGGATGTATTGCCAAAGCTTTGGAGATTCACTGATGACCTTGAGCACAAGGTATAAACCCTAATTCATCATCCTTGCACTTTAAATTGAGATAAACCTACAAAGGACAAAGAAATCCTAATGCATAAGTGAAACCTTATTCTTCTCGACCTTTGATCCCATATGCCAAGCCTTGTTGTTAGTGAATGCACGTTGTGTTAAATGACCTACTGGAGAGGATATGTACATGAAGAAGCAGTGCAAGATGCATAAGTCAGATGAAAGCAAAAAGGGTAGGACAAATTTAGGGTATTACATCTCCCCCTATTTAATCGTCTTAAACCTGAAAGTATGATTGGCGCGTGCCTTTCTGAAGTTCAAGGTTGAAGATGATTAAATACCAATGCCAAACATTTGTCCTGAGAGAGAGTGTAAGTGTTTTTTTTTACGATATCTGCTGGGGAAAGAATTTTTTTGTTTTCTAGTGAAGAGACAGAGATTGGAAGGTGACGCAACAAGTGTTTAGAACTTAACACGACGAGTGTCAAAAGCTGACACGATGAGTGTTTAGAAGCTGGCATGATGAGTGTTAGAAGGTAACATGATGTAAACACAAGGACAAAGAAGACTTGTAACGTGGCGTGATGCCAATACAAGGAAGAGATCTGGATTGTAACGTAGCATGATGCTAATACAAGAAAGAGATATGGCTTGTAACGTAGCATGATGCCGATACAAGGAAGGGATTTGGCTTGTAATGTAGCATGATGCCAATACAAGGAGAGGATCTGGCTTGTAACATAGCATGATGCCAATACAAGGAAGAGATCGTACTTGTAACATAGCATGATGCCAATACAAGGAAGGGATCTGGCTTGTAAGGTAGCATGATGCCAATACAAGGAAGGTATAACACGGACGAGTGTTTGGATCGATACGGACGAGTATCGAAAGAAGATACGGACGAGTATAAAAAGGTTAAACACGTACGAGTGTTTGAATCAATACGGACGAGTATTGAAAGAAGATACGGACGAGTATCAAAAGGTTAAACACTGACGAGTGTTTGAACCAATACGGACGAGTATTGAAAGAAGATACAGACGAGTATCAAAAGGTTAAACACGGACGAGTGTTTGAATCAATATGGAAGAGTATTGAAAGAAGATGCGGACGAGTATCAAAAGGTTAAACACGGACGAGTTTTTGAATCAATACGGACGAGTATTAAAAGGTTAAACACGGATGGGTGTTTGAATCAATACGGACGAGTATTGAAGGAAGATACGGACGAGTATCAAAAGGTTTTAAACACAGACGAGTGTTTGAATCAATACGGATGAGTATCAAAAGAAGATACGGATGAGTACCAAGGAAATTTTAAACATGTACGAGTGTTTGGGAGGCTGACACAGATGAGTGTTTGGAGACCGACACAGACGAGTGTTGGGTTTAGACTTGGTGTATTGATTTTGCTGGAAATTGTGAAAGTGAAGGTCACCAGTTGGGGATTTTTGGAAAGATATCCTCTTGTAGGGATGTATTATTATCCTTGAATGATTCAAGTCTTTTGTGTAAGGTACCTGATCTGGCTTATGCTTCGTATGCATGTTTGAATTTCTCTTGCCGCAAAGATCCATTCTGATGGATCAGCTATGCACTTTTATGGATGCGATGTTATGCAGTGATAGCTATATGCAATGCCAATTAATAGACTTCATGGGGATAAGTGAAAGCTTGCTGGGAACCATTGTTCATCACTGGGGATGCTAATACATATCGGCGCTGGAAACCTGTAGTACCAAAGATTATCAGGGATACCGGGAAGAATTTGTACTGGGGAGCTCACAATATTGCAGATTGTTGATGACTCTACTGAAGATTGAATTGCTGACGAAGTGAGTCTTCAGGTACGCTCCTAGATTCTGAATCGTACCATTGGGGAAGAGACAATCCGAATAGACTTCCACACATCCTGAACTGAAGAAGACGGTAGAACTGAATATGCCGAAGAATGGATATTGAACACCATGTGAATCTTTCAGAATATATGCCCCAAGTTTATGCACACTAAGGAATTATCTCCTGAATCACTTGGGGATAAGAGATGGGCATATACACTTGTGAATGCCCCGTTTAACTTTGTGGTCGCCCTGGTTTAGCTCCGCAAATGCCCCAGTTCAGCTCTGCGAACGCCCCGGTTTAGCTCTGCTGGGGACGTACTCGATTAACTCCACTAGGGATGCACTTGCGCGTGCCGATCCAAACATCGACTCCGAACTTTTTGAATTCACTTGGGGAATCAGGTTTGAAATTGTCTGCAAGAGATAAAGGCGGCTTCATGCACTGGCTAGGTTGACCGTTACAAATTGCTACCTACAAGGAAAAACAACACTTGGAATGCATACGACATTCCCACATGGTTATATTTCAACGTAAAGTCAAGTTTTATCTCGGCTTGAGAATTTTTATTCCCCATGTTTCTAATGCAATGTTTAATAACAAATAAAACACATTCTGCATACGAAAACATTTTATGATAGTAAGAGGAAAATTTTGATGAAAGCAGATTTTATTGATTGGCCTATGAATAGGCATTTGTACAAGGATGCAACTCCTATATGAGGTAGCTGCGAAATAGAAACGGGAATTACAACAAGTATAAATGGCAATGAGAGATGCTCGAATTTCCATTAAAACTGGTATTGCTACGGTTCCCATATCCTAAGTAGTCTCAATGCCTTGCCTCTGAAGAGTAGCAGTTGGACCGGTTAATTCGCTGCCAAGGTGCTATAGATGTGCATGGGTCATTCGTGAATAGAATTCAGACTACAACCTCTTGCTTGAGATCCCTAACTTTTGCCTAGATCGCCCCTTAGGGTTTTCGATCCAACGGGATACCCATTTTTTCTAAGTCGCCCTTCCAATTTTTCAACTTAGCGGGTTATTATCCTTTTTTTCTTCGTTTTATCCCTAATTTTTGCCTGGACTTTCATGTCCATCGGGATGCCCATTTTTTGCCTAAGTCGCCCTTTCAGGTTTTCGACCTAGCGGGTCTCTTTATGCGTAGTATTTTTGACTGAGTTTGAATTGACTGGGAGTGGAACATCTTCCCCATCCATGTATGTCAGGATTAGAGCACCTCCTAAAAAAGCTCTCTTCACGATATATGGTCCCTCGTAGTTGGGAGTCTATTTGCCCCTTGGATCGGAATGGCTTTGCACGATGACCCTTCTCACGACCAAATCACCAGGATAAAACTTCCGAGGACGGATATTTTTGTCGAATGCGCTCTTCATCCTTTGCTGGTACAACTGGCCATGACAAATGGCCGCCAAACGCTTTTCATCAATCAGATTAAGTTGGTCGAATCTTGTCTGAACCCATTCTGCCTCATCAAGCTTGGTTTCCATCAGAACCCTCAACAAAGGAATTTTTACTTCGACATGAAGCACTGCATCCATGCCATAGACAAACGAAAATGGAGTTTCCCCTGTTGAAGTACGGACAGATGTTTTGTAGCCATGCAGAGCAAAAGGCAACATTTCATGCCAATCTTTATATGTTCTAACCATCTTCTCGACGATCTTCTTTATGTTCTTGTTAACAGCTTCGGCTGCACCATTCATCTTTGGTCGATACGGCGACGAATTGTGATGTTCAATTTTGAACTCTTCACATAACTCCTTCATCGTGTTGTTGTTAAGATTAGAACCATTGTCAGTGATGATTCTATGGGGAACTCCATAACGACATAGGATTTCTTTCCTGATGAAGTTTGTAACGACCTATTTGGTTACATTCTTGTAAGAAGCTGCTTCCACCCATTTGGTGAAATAGTCAATAGCCACTAGGATGAATCTATGACCATTCAAAGCACTTAGTTCAATCCTTCCAATTATATCAATTCCCCCACATTGCAAACGGCCATGGGGAGGTCATAACATTCAAAGGTGTCTGAGGAACATGAATTTTGTCTGCATACACTTGGCATTTATGGCACAATTTTGCATATACACAATAGTCGCTCTCCATTGTCATCCAGAAGTATCCTGCTCGTAGGATTTTCTTCGCCATAGAATGCCCGCTCGAATGAGTCCCGAAAGAACCCTCATGGATTTCCTTTATGATCAACTCTGCTTCATGTCTATCCACGCATCTGAGCAGAACCGAGTCATAATTTCTCTTGTACAGGACGTCTCCTGATAAGAGGAACTTGGATACTAACCTTCTAAGCGTACACTTATCACAAATTGTAGCATTTTCAGGATACTCTTACTTCTCGAGGTACTGTTTGATGGCGTAATACCACGACTTCTCATTAGACATATCCTCGGTTGAGAGACAATGGGCAGGAAAGACATGTGTCGGCTCTTTGTACCTGAGGATGCGTATATTAGGCGCCTGATTTGGAAAGCTCTCCAAGAACATCGATGCTAATGTGGCTAAAGCATCGGCCAGCTAGTTTTCATCTCTGGGAATATGTTCAAAGGTGATTTCATCAAAAGCGGGTATTAGCTGCAAGATGTAGTCTTTGTACGGAATCAAAATGGGGTGTTTCGTTTCCTAATCGCCTCGTACCTGATTTATGACTAAAGCGGAGTCTCCAAAGACTTCAAGGATTTTGATTTTAAGGTCAATGGCTGCCTCCAGACCCATTACACATGCTTCATATTCCGCCACATTATTTATACAATTGAAACATAACCGGGCCGTAAACGGTGTATGAGTATTACATGGAGAAGTCAGTATTTCCCCAATGCCATGGCCTGTAGCGTTCGAGGCACCGTCGAACGTAAGAGCCCATCGCTCTTCTGGATTGACCCCATCATAATCGTCAAGCTTTATAACATCTTCATCAGGGAAGTCAAATTTCATTGATTGGTACACTCTTCCAACGGCTGATGAGCAAGATGATCTGCAAGAATGCTACCCTTGATAGCCTTTTGTGTAACATACTGAATGTCATATTCAGATAAAAGCATCTGCCATCGAGCAAGCCTGCCTGTGAGTGCTAGCTTTTCAAAGATATACTTTATTGGGTCCATATTTGCTATTAGAAGAGTCGTGTATGTCAGCATATACTGCCGCAGACGACGAGCAGCCCAAGCAAGCGCACAACAAGTTTTTTCAAGTAAAGAATACCTAGATTTGCAATCGGTAAACTTTTTACTCAGATAATAAATGGCGTGCTCTTTACGTCATGTCTCATCCTGCTGCCCGAGCACACAACCCATGGATCCTTCTAGCACTGTCAAGCACATAATGAGTGGCCTCCCAGGCACTGGAGGGATAAGGATCGGTGGCTCTTGGAGATATTGTTTGATCTTTTCAAAGGCTTCTTGGCAATTATCATCCCATCGGAAGTCTTTATTCTTGCGCAACAATTTAAAGATGGGTTCAAAAGTAGCTATGAGATGAGAAATGAACCTGGCTATGTAGTTCAATCTCCCAAGGAACCCCCTTACTTATTTTTCATTTTTTGGTGCTGGCGTATTCTGTATTGCTTTTACTTTGTCGGGATCTACCTCAATTCCTTGTTAACTCACGATAAAACATAGTAGTTTGCCGGAACGCACCCCGAAGGTACACTTATTCGGATTAAGCCTTAGTCTAAACTTTTGCAGACGCACAAATAACTTTTGTAGATGGAGCAAGTGTTCATCCTTGGTTTGTGATTTTGCAATCATATCATTAACATATACTTCGATCTCCTTATGGATCATATCATGGAAGAGCATCACCATGGCACATTGATACATTGCACCAGCATTTTTGAGGCCAAAAGGCATGACCTTATAACAGTAAGTACCCCATGGAGTAGTGAATTTCATCTTTGTCATGTCTTCCAGGGCCATCTTTATCTGATTGTATCCCAAAAAACCATCCATGAAGGAGAAAACTGAGGACTGAGCTATATTATCAACTAATACGTCGATGTGAGGTAATGGGAAGTCATCCTTTGGGCTTGCTTTGTTCAAATCTCGATAGTCCACACACATGCACACCTTCCCATCTTTCTTAGGGATAGGTACGATGTTGGAAATCCAATCTGAGTATTCACATACCAACAAAAAGCTCGCGTTCAACTGCTTTTCAACTTCTTCTTTGATCTTGAGAGACATATCTGGATGAGTTCTCCTCGACTTTTGCTTTATCGGAGGACATTCTGGTTTGAGTGGCAAATGGTGCATGACTATATTCGTATCTAAACCAGGAATATCTTCATATGACCAGGAAAAGATGTCGAAGTGCTCTGAGAAGCTCAATCAACCCCTTCTTTATATCATCTTGCAAAGCGACCCCTATCTTGACCTCTTTTTTCACTGTGTTGGTGCCAAGATTGATGACCTCAATAGCTTCTTGATGAGGCAAGATCGTTTTCTCTTCTTGTCTCAACAGCCTTGCCAATTCCTCTGGGATTTCACAATCTTCCCCACTATCCTCATCGGCTTGGTCATTCGGATTTCCAAGGATATTGGTGCAAGAAACTGTAACATCATTGTTTTTTAAGGAATTTGAGGCAGACCTGCATGATTGATGAATCATGCCTTATTTTAGAATATGGATGCGAATTGGAAAATGGTTAAAGAGTTAGAAGGAAAAGCATTGCCATTTTTATTTTACGAAAATAAGAAAAGATAGAGAGCAAAAAATTGTATGTAAAAATGACATTTTATTCAATTTTTAAACAAACATGGAAACATGAGGGGGTCCTTTTCACAAGTTGTCAACATGTTTCGGTCAAAAGCATGCGACTTATTTAAAACAAGAACATTACATGTCAAAGAAAACCACTTCGGGAATATCAGTAGTAGTCCAATTGCCGAGCTCTTGATCAGGTGCAATCTGGTATATGTACTGAGCCATATCTGCATCGTCTTCATCATCCACTACATGGATTTGTCCTTGAACACTCAGACCGGCCCTAACAAATACCTATGAAAGCGGAGTAACTTGTTTTCCTTTGAGCACAATCAAACCCGTACCAACACGATCTGAAAAAGAGGACCCGAACCCAAGTCCAGACTTTCCTGGTTTTCGCGCACCTCTATCACTTTTCCCCAGTCTTCATTAGGAATCCCAGACTCCACAACGGCTTTAGCATCCCTCAAGGAAACCATTGGAACTCCAGACTTCTTTGTAGTTTCCAGCAGGGTGGGGAATCTGTCAACAAAAATGATTTCCAAGGCTTGGAAAGGGGTTTCATGAACTTCCCCATCCACTTCGACATAACAAAAGGAAGTACCATTGTCGATCACGACATCTTCCTATCCGCCAATAATGATGACCTTGTCTTAGACGGTGAACTTCAAACATTGATGCAGAGTTGAGGTTACAGCCCCCGCCACATGGATCCACGGGCGACCCAGTAGGCAAGTGTAAGATGGACGAATATCCATGACATAGAATGATAGGTAGAACACGTGGGGGCCGATTTTGATGGGCAAGTCAACTTCCCCTTCCACATATCTCCTTGACCTATCAAAAGCTTTGACTGTCAGCATGCTAGGTTTCATCATAACCCCATCCATGTTCAGCTTGAATAAAGTATGTTTAGGCATCACGTTCAAAGAAGACCCATTGTCTACCAGGACTCGAGACATCACAGTGTCTAAGCATCTGATGGAAATATGCAACGCTTTATTATGAGCTCGACCCTCAGGAGGGAGCTCGTCATCACTGAAGCCCAGACAGTTTCCTGCAGAAATATTTGTAACAACCCCTTCAAATTGGGCCACAGAAATTTCAGGGTTCACATGAGAACCGTGCAGAATTCTTATCAAGGCGGTTCGATGAGCTTCAGAGTACAGGAGGAGGTATAAGATTGAGATCTTTGTAGGCGTCTGATTCAACTGGTCAACCACCTTGAAATCGCTCTTCTTGATTACCCTGATTAGCTGATCCACTTGTTGTTCAAAAGACGTCCATGGAGAATCATTAACTACCTGTTTCCCTTTATCTCTCACAGGAATCTCTTCGATAACTTCTTCAGGAGGTGGTGGAGTAGGAGCAAAGATTCTCCTGCTTCGAGTTATTCTGCTAGTTTCGGCAATGTTGGTTATATCCTTATTTTCAATCGGCGAACAGATAACATTCTTTCCCCGAATGTAAACAACATTATATTCCCATGGAACTGCCCTGTTATCAATTAACAGATCGGGAACCGAACTTGGAAGTGTTGATTCTTGGGTTGGCAGGGTAGCAATCGGATTCAGATTTGGCGCAGGGAGCGTTAGAATTTGTATAACCAATGGAACTCTTGAAGTATTCCTATGAACATTGGCCGGATAATAGGGAACCTCTAGAATAGCGACATCACCTTCGGGGATGACTTTCTCAACTCTAACAACCCTGTTGTACCCCAAAATTTTCCCTCTCATTTATCAAGATTTTTCTCACAAGACTTCATGGACTCAAGACAATATTAGGGTTTGCTCAACTCAAGACCTCACCTTTTACTGATAGCCTGAAATTAGGGTTTGAGATTGCACAAGGATTTTTGGACCATCAATGCTTCATGTGACTTTCATATACCATCTTGGACCCCTAAGATTACTCATACCAAGTTTCATGCCTTGAATCACATTTTTGCCCAATCAATTGGACAGTTGACCTAAAAATCAGCTGTATTGGGGAAAAAGTCAATCATGGCCAATTTACAGTCAAAATTCATAATTTTTTATCCACAACAACTTCTAGGCTCCTATGAACCATTTGATCAAGTTTGGACCACAACTCCTCAAGAAATTTAATCAGATCATCAAAAGGGCAAAATGGTCAAAATTAGGGTTTTGACTGAGAAAGGGCAATTTCTGATTTTTAACCTAGACAATGACCAATTGGGTTCAAACATGATTTCAAGGACTCAATGGCATCATCTTTACCTAATCACAAGGTTCAAAATATCTCAAATACATAGGATTGACAGATGAATTTTCCAGTCAACTGATCAAAAATCAATTGTACACTGAAAAGTCAAACTTTGACTTTTTGGTCAAAATCAAGTGCCAAGGGTCATATTTCATCAAGATATGTCAAAACATGAAACTTGTTCACCAAGAAACTTAATTTTGGAAATTAGGGTTTAAATTGAAAAAATTTCATAACTTAGAATTTTTCTAAGTGTTGAAAATTTCTTATTTTTTCCCAACTTTTTCACCATGATGCAATTGGATTCAAAGAAAACTTCCAACATTAAAGTTGTAGTCCTCCACAAAATCTACAACTTTGATACACAAAGTTTTCCAAAATGATGCTTGTATCTCAAGTTATGATTTTGTGAATAGGGGTCCATAAACTAAATAACTTAGTGAAAATTTGCCCTATTTTAGGCAGGTTTTTTACCTAACTTCATGGCAACTTTTCACCTAGTTCCAAGAGGTATCTCAAGTTTCATTTCAAAGATGTATTGTATAGAATGTTGCAAGCTTTCCAAAATGTCCAAGAACTCTCCAAGATCATTTATGGTTAGGGAGAATCGAAGAAGAGAAAATGGCAATTTGTCACTTTTGTTCAAGCCATGTTTACAATGCACCAACTTGCAAATCAGATCCTAGCATGCTTGTACCTTGCATTACAGGTCCTAATCCATTCTACACTCCATAATTGAATGCTAACTCAGTGGATAAAGGTTTTTTTCACTTTTGGAGCTTTGCACAAGGAATTATTCCAAAAATGGCATAAAGTTCACAATACCATTTTGATAAAGCAAGCTTTTTACAACTTTGCAGTTCTTGAGCCATGGACCTAATCTTTTGTTGCAAACAATATCCACAAATATCAGGCAACTTGTACCAACTCTCTGTATCCCACAAGCTAGCCTGTACAAGCCTTGAGCATTGTCACTTCAACTTTCTTCAAAAGCAAGCAAATTGGCAAAAGTCAAGATAACTTGTGCATATTATAAGGAGAAGTCTTGGCCTCATTCTAAACATCTTCAGAAACTTGTCACAAGCCTAAACACGAAAGCAAAAGTCCTGAAACCTTCCCAAACATAAAAACCACATTTTTTCCCAAAACAGGGCAGCTTCTGCAAAACACTTGCCATTTCAAAACTTGCTCGTGCGTTTTGCCTTTCAACCCTTGAAACATCTTCCCTACATCACATCCAAGCTATCCAAGCATTCATCTTGCAACTGTGAGCTCAGTTTCACACTTCACCATTTTCATTTTGCAAGGTTGCAGGTTGACTCGTGCAGGGAGTTTCAATAATCCTCAAGGAAATCTGAGCATTGGGAAAGCTTGAGGGACCTTCAAGGAAGCTCACACGATCTTCAGGCCTCACTCAAAGTCCTCACATTGCCATATCCAAAGTCAGCTGAACAAGGTATTTTTCAAAACTCTATCTCTCTATTTAGGAATCCTTAGGCTTTGATTTGTGAAACAAAAATGTAGTCTTTAACTTACTGAAGTTGTACATATGCGTAGTTATCATTTATATTAACTGAGTAGTGAGAATTTGAAGCTTGAAGTTCATGAAAAAATTAGGTCAGGAATTAGGGCCACTGAAATTCTCCCTGGTTTCTTAAAGTTAGGTTTCAAATCTTATATCATTGGAATCATGATCAAAACTGCTACAAGTTTTATGTTGCAAGATTTTGTTTTTGTGAAAGAATAGAGAGTTGCAGGTTAAACTCAGAAGCACGCGCGAAAGAGACGAAGGACAGGGACGATGGATGTTTGAGCCTGGCGCGCAATGGGCCTCTTATTTTTACTTCCCATACCCCCCAGTTTGCTATTTTCACCCTGTTGTACCCCAAAATTTTCCCACTCATATTTCTCATGACATTGCAAGAAAAATCTCCAAGTTGCTCAAGTTTGCTCAAGAGTTGGTCAGACAAGCTATCTTCTAAAGGCAATCTACCCCAAATTAGGGTTTTGTGTTGCATCAAGATCTTTGAGTCCAAATGACCTCAAGTACTCCCCAATGTCCTAATATGTTCTCAAGGTCATCCTGTTGTACCCCAAAATTTTCCCTCCCATATTCATCAAGAAATTGCCAAGTCAAGTCACAAAATTCCCCAAGGGTTGTGCAGTTCAACTGTCTCCTATACAGTCAAAACTAGGGTTTGTGTTCTGAGCAAGAAAATGAAGTTTTCAAAGGCCCAATCAAGTCTCATATGCTTACAAAGATGGCCAAGTATCCTCATATCAAGTTTCAAGGCATTGAGCTCAAAATTGCACAGTCAAAACCCTAAATTGCACTACAGTCAACTGTAGGGGCAAAATGGTCATTTGACAGTCAAAAGTTCAAATTTTTGGTCAACATATCATTTTGAAGCCACAAAAATCATTTGATCAATGCTTGATCATGATTCTCAAGATTTGGCTCAGAAATCATCAAAGATGCAAAAGTTGCTATATTTGGACAGTTGAAAAAGTCAACTGAAATTGACCAGGGCATAACTTTCACATGGATTATCAGAAAAATTCCATCCAAAGCTCATGTTGAAGAGAAAGACATTTCCTATAACTCATCTTCATACTTCAAGTCCAAGAAATGCTCTCACAAAAAGTTATCAATTTCAACATTATAGGTCATTTTCAAAAGTCAACAAAAAGGGACTTTAAGTCAAAGGCCATAACTTGAGATTGGTAAATCAAAATGACATGGGACCAAAGGCATTGGTTAAAGGACTCAAAGACCTTTCCAAAATGTCCAATAACATGTGAAAAGCTTAAAAATTGAGCAAGTTATGCCTTGTGGAAGTTGGGAAATTTTTGGGAATTTTGAAAAGTCAACTTTACTTCAAATGATCCAAAAATGCAAATGGGCCCATTTTTCTTCCAAGTTTCTTCATGCCAAGCCTATGCACGACCATTAAGCCCAAGGGGAAGTATTTTCTCATTTTTTAATTATTTATTTGAATTTATATTAATATTAATTCATTTAAATTATTTAAATATGTGAAAAATATAAACTTGACCTAAAAAAAAATCTTTTTATGCACATTCTAGCCTCAAGATCTCATGCACATTCTAATTAGGCAAGTTTTGGTTTGATTTGAGCTGATTGAACAAAAATAACATGAAAAAAGATATGAAAAGATTTCACAAAATCAAATATGCAAAACAATGAATTCAAAAGATTTTGTACAAATTTCTTAACCTAAAAGCTTGGCTACATATGCAGGATCACAAACCTAATTGCATTGGACACAAAGCTGCGCTCAGAAGCTATACACAAACTTGAAAATTTTCCCTAAAAGTTCAAAACTGATTTCAAGGTTATAGGTGGATTCAAGCTTCCATTCCTTTTCCAATAGCTTCCTTGACTATCTCTGAACGTGTGCCAATCCCTAACAACCACAAAAGCTTCAGGAATTGGTAGTTTGAACTCTAACTGTACCAAGAAATTTTTGAAATCGTATGGCATAATTCATGCATCCTTTTGCGTTTTTATTTATGTATTCTTATTCAGGGTGATGTTTCTAAGCTAACCAATACATTCAATTACATTTTTGTGCCACATATGCGATTCTACCATGTTTGAATATTAGGGTTACAGGTTTTTAAAATTAGGGCTTTTGCAAAGAAGAAAAATCAAAGCTTCAGACCATGGCCATTGAATTCAGTGCATTGAGACGGACATAAACCAACCTTCGCGAACAATTTATGAAGCTTATAGCGCTAATCGCTATTTTTCCATAGCCCACTTTCTGCAACGCCATGAAAACCGTGGCCATACGCTTTTGTTTACAGGGGACGTGAAGACGAAGATATCGTGGCAAGTTCTGATTCGTTGGTTCAAACTTTCGCGCGTTGGATCCACTAATTCTCCATTTTCTTTTCAAAATCTTTATTTGTTCTTAATATATCAAACAGGTTAAGTGGCACAGATGGCAAGCGCTTATTGTTTCAACCTCCAAGACCTGGGTTCGAGTCCCAGGTCTGAGTAATTTCCATATTATTTTTCCATTAGTAATTACATGCAGGCACAACGTTAAGACTCACCATGCACGTTCAAGGATCAACCAGCCACGCGTCCTGGAGATCAATCAGAGGGCTCAAATTCAAGGCATATGGTAAACGTTGGTCAGCCTTGCTACATGCTACGCAAAAAGTCAATGGACCAAAGTGTTGATGGGCCAGAATGCTAGGCCTATACCTCCAATTTTGGGGCTACCCCCCCTGGTTTGCCTTCACTATTTTTATTTATTTACTTTTTTATTCTTGTTTTAATTGTTATGTTTATTTTAATTATTGTTTATTTGATTAATTATTTTTTAACAAAATACAAAAAACATCATAAAATCAGAAAAGACAAAAATGTAATAAATATTTTTATTTTAATTATTTTTATAGATAAATTGCATGTAAATAAATTTAGTATAATTAGGTTTTTTTTTGCAATTTTAATTCTTTTCATAAAAAATATAAAAAATGTAGAATTTAGGTTTAATTGTTAATTCTTTTTTATTTCCTTTTTTTTATCATAATATTATTATTTTATTTATTTTCATAAATTGAATTTTGCATGTAAATTAACTTAGATTTAAATTAGGTTAAAACTTAACATTTTCGCAATAAATTTAAAAAAATATTAGAACTAGGGTTTAGCATTTTATCTTTAATTTCAATAAATTCTTTTTTCTTTTAAATCTTAAAAAACATAAAATACCAAAAACATTTAATTCTAATTAATTAATTCTTATTAACTTTAATTTCTTATGAAAGGGTTCAACGCCCATTGTTACTTTTAATTATTAATTTCGCGCATTTTACTTTGTCGCTTATTATAATTATGTACATGTCCCAAAGCCTTGTAACAATTTTATTTCTCGCACTTTTATCTTATTGCTTCATTTACTTTCCGCTAAATCGGGTCCGGTTTAATTTTTGGCGATGTGGACTCGCGCCTTTGTAATAGCCTTAGATTTATTTTTTCGCAAACTTTATAACTGTTAAATGAACATGCAAGAATGAATGACCCTAATTAAAATCAAGCGTAGAACACAAATAAACATGACAAGACAAATATCTGAAAACGACACACGAATCGCACACACCACCCCTAGGGTACGCCTCACTGTTGCCTTTCGAAAGGTGATCGTCGAGTAGAGGATGTCTTAGTAAGTCCTCATGATCCGGGAACCTGGCATGAGGGTAGCTTCTAAGGTGTCTTCCCATTGCTCTGGTGATCACCATATCCCTAAACTCGAATTGACCCGAACACCTCCAACGGTGGTGCTACCTACCTCTCAATGGTGGGATGGCACTACTTTAAAGGACACCTACACAGACGAATTCCTTAGGGTAGGTAGGTTCTCAAGGATACTTGCTCTAATTTCAAACAAAACAAAAATCTTTCACACCAACACTTTTCAAAAGCTTTCAAAGCAAATTTTTCAAACACTCTGACGTATGAGTCGAACTGAAATTTTTCAAAGAAACTTTTTTAAACCCACATTGAAAAGCAAACAAACATTTTGAAAACACATTGAGCAAGTATCTAAGAGCCCATGGATAACCATGGATAGAAAGGGTGCTAACACCTTCCCTTTCTATAACCTACCTCCCGAACCGAGAGCAATCTCTTTAAGGAATTTTTCTGTGCTTTTGTCCTTTCCATTTGGAGAAAATAAAAGACGGTGGCGACTCTTGCTTCCGCGACATTTCGCGAACCAGCGTTAAACAGTCAGTTCCAGATCCACCGATCACAGAACTGGCGACTCTGCTGGGGATAACTTTTAAAGTGAGGTGTACCTTAGGGCTAGCTTATAACTATGCTTTCAATTGTTTTCCTTGTGTGCTTTATTATTGTGGGACTGTCTTGGGAGTTCTATAGATCCTAACCCGGATCTGGGGGATACCTTTCTTAGAAAGTAGCAACAAGGCTGTGAGGGAACTGTGCGGGGTATACCGACATGGTTGAAACAGTCTGCTACGTTGATGTGGCACTTTGGTGTGTACCGGTAACCCTTGAGTTCAGTCAAGGAGAGTACGGGGCCTCCACGTGGTGTCATGAAGCATCAACAGACCTTAGGAACCTTAATTGAACTATCTTGGCCTCTTTAGGGTAGTGAGATAACTGACTTTGGTGCAGTCCGAGGTTGGTTGATACTCGATACTACACTCAATTGAGGGTTGCTTTCCTGGAATATTTCGGTCGCCAGTTCAGTGGCTAAATCGAAACGATGAACAATGAAAGCAATCCCGTGATATTGGGAACCTTAGAACCCGGTTACTTTGATTAGGACAGGTTGAACCCACCAACTTCAAGAGGGTAATACCCAGACCCCATGCTGGCCTAAACCCTAAGGGTTTCTCTTGTATGACTTGTGTGCCTTTGTACTTGCCTACTTGCATGCTTGTTAGCTGACACATGAACTATTTGCAGGTTTTGTTTATAGTCCTTAACTAGGACTCATAACAAGGTTTACCAAATTTCTTGCAGGTTTTGTTTATAGTCCTTAACTAGGACTCATGACAGGGTTTACCAAATTTCTTGCAGGTTTTGTTTATAGTCCTTAATAGGGACTCATAACAAAGTATACTGAATTTCTTGCAGGGTTTGTTTATAGTCCTTAATTGGGACTCATAACATGGTTTACCTACAAGACCCCATGCATAGCATAACATCATACCATTGCATACATCTTAACCCATTTCAAGGATCTCAAGGGCTTGTGATGCAGGTCATGATGAACCAACTGTCCAACAAGGGGCAAAGAGGATTTATTTTCCTCTAGACAAAGTTGTCAGGGGCTATGACCCACTAGATATGGTGAGCTTTGACACTTGAAGAAGGTTCTCCCCAACCAAGGTTGTTTGGAAATCAAAGCCAGACAGGATGACTAAAGTCAGGGGCTATGACCCACTAGATATGGTGAGCCTTTGACCCTTGAAGAAGAATTCTCAACAACATGGGTTTCCTTCAATCAAGCTACCGGATCCCAGCTCTAACGAACTTCTTGTTTACCCCGCGAGATCCTTGAAAACATTGCATATACATATCATGCACATCATTACATAACAGGTATCTTTGTTGCAGGTCACTTACCTTTCTCGCTGTTTATTTCAGCCATGACTTCCCAACAAGATAACCAGGACCTTCTTGCTCAAGAGACTCGGCTCGGGGAAATCCTCCTGAATTTATCCAAGGGGCAAGAGGAGTTGAGGACACTTCTCACGGGGACTTTGGTCAGGAACAATGCTGAGGACGACAAGGACGAACGGCTGAAACGTCTACAAGCTGAGGTAGACACATTGAAAACCCAGATGCTGGGGCAAAGGGCTATCATCCAGGGTTTAGCTCAGGAGCAAGGAGAGCTGAGAGCCATGATCAGTCAACTTCCTCAAAGCATGAAGCAACCAGCCCAAGTCCGGGACCCAGTCATTAATCAACTTCCAAGAAGTCAAAGGTTTGGGCCTCTCCAAGCTGCTATTACTTCACAGGTCCAACAGCGACCTCGCCCAGAACAACGGGCTGATCAGAGCAGACCAGACAAGCCTAAAAGGCAGTACACCAAAATCAACATGTCGCTGGATCAAGCGCTGCAACAAATGTTGAAGGCAGGGCTGATCACCTTAAGGGCTCCTCTCCGGAATCCGAACACTTATGCACCCAACTATCATCCCAACGATAGGTGCGCGTATCATTCTGATAGCCCGGGGCATACTACAGACAACTGCTGGCCTCTCAAGAACAAGATCCAAGATATGATTGACGCCGGAGAGATTCAGTTTGAAGTGCCAGAGACTCCGAACACAATCACTGCTCCGTTGCCCAATCATTGAAGCCTTTTGTTTATTTGAGTTTTGAGTTGTATTTTTCATTGCTTATACAAACGATTAATGTCATAGCAAACTCTTTTATGTTATCAATGCATCGCATACGTCTGTTTTGAGAATTAATACAATTGTTTTCATTATATTCAAATTCCTTTTCATATTTTTTCTGATGATCAACTCTTGGTTAATAATTCTGAGCCTCTTGAGGGAGGATGACGAAAACGATACCATAATATACAGTATGCTTTTGAACAGACCTAGCTGATGAGGTACAGGCATTGTTTCAATCCCTAAACACTGGAGTTATAAGGATGATAAACCCTCGTCAACCCCTCTGAGCCAAAGAAGTAGGAGTTTTTCTTTTCGAAAATTAAAACCCTTAATCATAACCTGGGGCAGGGTAGTCCCTCAGTTGATCCAAGTGCATGACGAATGGCATCGAAAAGATCTTTACAAAACGAACAAAGACAGTGATGGTTCCGAACAATCATAAGGACAGGCAGTCATTATCAAAAATAAAATCATAAATGAAAAACCCATTAAGTCAAAACCCATGAAGGAGACTTACAAAACTGGGGCATCCCGCTGACTGTAATTCCAAAAAAGGAAACAGTTCAGGCAAAAAAAGAAAGGGATAACAAAATCAAGAAAGAGGTCTCACAAACCCTCAACCTCGACAAAAGGAATGACTGCCTATTCAAAATAAATCATCAACATTCGAACCATCACTGGTATACCAAGAGCAAAGATTCAACAAGGTCTAACGTATGATCAACTGAGTTTAGGTTTGGAGAACATCACGAAGAGCGGGTGGGTACAAATAATTTGAGCCTTTATCCTTTGTTTCTTAAACCGTGAACCAGGCCACGTTATAACCCTCAAAAGTCCTAGCTGAAGCATGGGTTAGCTCGAAAGCATACTGTTACGAAAGGTATCCTGACTCCTGAAGGCCTACGGTAAATACGGAGTTGACATCACGTTTTACAAACATTCACTTGTTTTATGAAAAAAGAATGCATTTTCAAAATCTTCAAGACAGATATAGGCGTTGCATTTTTAACATAACTTTGTTTCATATGACTTTTTGTTTGAACAGCATGGAAATTCGCACGATGAATACCTAGTGAACAAAGGCACTTCCAATCAAAGGGCATGACATGATCATGGTCCATCATCTGGGGCAATCCAATCAAGATTCGGAGAATCTCTCAAAGGCCAAATAGCCTGGGGCAAATCTCCGCCTAAGTCACTTGGGGCATTTCAACAACGAATCTTGTCTAATCAAACACCTTCTGGTGGCGTGGCAAAATACTTCCAACAGGGGCAACTCCCTACATTCCCTAAACATGGACATAGTCGAAAAATACTACACATAATCAAAGACCCGCTAGGTTGACATACCTAGGCAAAAATTAGGGCTTCCCGGCGAACCAAAAGGGTTCGGGCAAAATGAAGGGATGAAATGAAAAAATTTGTACACCCGGCAAGTCGAAAACCTGAAAAGGCGGCTTGGGCAAAAAAGGGTATCCCGGTGGACTGAAAACCCGAAAGGGCGGTCCAGGCAAAGATTAGGGATCAAAACGTACGACTATGTCCTGTCATCTTGTCACCTGCCTACCAGAAGGAGGTGGGTCCATCAACAACTATCAGCGCCTCACAGGTCTTCCTCTCCCACCACTGAAACAGGGGCAATAATGAGCCGTCTAAGCAATCTGATTGTTCTGTCCTCCAAGGTATCAAGGTAGGTTCGGTGGAAGAACATAACCAGTACATCTTAATTCCCCAGAGAGTGGGCCAACAAGTCAGTGCACTCTCGCCAAGCAAAGCTACTATCAAACTTAAGGAAAGTTGGGTATTCTCCCGCAGATCTCAACATTCCCCAGCAATGTATGGATATTCTTAACAAGCATCCCCGGCAGTCTTGGTCTAAAGATTGTTCCCCGACGGTCTATCAAACATTCAGTGGAGTCACTTCCTCGATACAGTTCAAATCTTCCCCCAGGAGAGTCCAATCCGGTTTCCCCAGGAAAGTTGGAATTCATATCCCCAAGCAGTAAGCTTATCCCCAGTAAATTCTGGAAGCTTATCCCCTCGTAGAGCACGAACGCGTCTCCCGGCTTTATTCAAAGAGTTATTTCCTTAACAGGATATAACTGGGTTATCCTCAGCCAAAAGCCATGGAAGGAGCGTCATCGACAAAGTCTTCTTACCCCAGCGAAGTCCGTCAACACTTCATACAACAACGGTATCCTCAGCAAGTTACTATCAACATTCAGCAAAGCATCTCTATCCCCACAGAGTATCGCGTCCCAGCATGGTCGCTAGAGTATCTTTTCTCCCCGCAGACTCTTCATTTGCCAAGTTTATTCCTCAACGGAGTTATCTTCTCCTACCGGTATTCTTGCAGTTATCATCCCCAGCGGAAGCAAAATCTATTCTTCAACATCAGCCCAGGATACGACTTCCCGGCACCCATCAAGGATTCACTTTCCTAGACAAAAACATACATAAAACATCACATACATCATTATAACATGCATAGACACATCATATCATACAAGTCTCATTTATATTTAGAACATCATTGCTTGATCCATATCATGCATTGCATATGACTGACCTTTACCTTTCAGGAAAGATGCAGTTGAAATTCTCAACCATATTTCAAGACCTAGACCGGTTCAGTTAAATCGACCCTAAGATTTTCCTGATGCTTATCCAGTCAAAGGCCTTCTCTGGTTCAGTCAGATCGACCCTAAGATCTCCCTGATGCTTATCCAGTTGAAGATATTCCAAGACCTTGTCCGGTTCAGTTAAATCGACCCTAAGATTTTCCTGATGCTTATCCAGTCAAAGGCCTTCTCTGGTTCAGTCAGATCGACCCTAAGATCTCCCTGATGCTTATCCAGTTGAAGATATTCCAAGACCTTGTCCGGTTCAGTTAAATCGGCCCTAAGATTTTCCTGATGCTTATCCAGTCAAAGGCCTTCTCTGGTTCAGTCAGATCGACCCTAAGATCTCCCTGATGCTTATCCAGTTGAAGATATTCCAAGACCTTGTCCGGTTCAGTTAAATCGACCCTAAGATTTTCCTGATGCTTATCCAGTCAAAGGCCTTCTCTGGTTCAGTCAGATCGACCCTAAGATCTCCCTGATGCTTATCCAGTTGAAGATATTCCAAGACCTTGTCCGGTTCAGTTAAATCGACCCTAAGATTTTCCTGATGCTTATCCAGTCAAAGGCCTTCTCTGGTTAAGTCAGATCGACCCTAAGATCTCCCTGATGCTTATCCAGTTGAAGATATTCCAAGACCTTGTCCGGTTCAGTTAAATCGGCCCTAAGATTTTCCTGATGCTTATCCAGTCAAAGGCCTTCTCTGGTTCAGTCAGATCGACCCTAAGATCTCCCTGATGCTTATCCAGTTGAAGATATTCCAAGACCTTGTCCGGTTCAGTTAAATCGACCCTAAGATTTTCCTGATGCTTATCCAGTCAAAGGCCTTCTCTGGTTCAGTCAGATCGACCCTAAGATCTCCCTGATGCTTATCCAGTTGAAGATATTTCAAGACCTAGACCGGTTCAGTTAAATCGACCCTAAGATTTTCCTGATGCTCATCCAGTCAAAGGCCTCCTCTGGTTCAGTCAGATCGACCCTAAGATCTCCCTGATTCTTATCCCAGTAGAAGACACCCAAGATTTTTCTCAACGAGCGTTGTTGAAGCTAAAATCACCCAAGATTTTTCTCAACGAGCGTTGTTGAAGTTAAAATCGCCCAAGGTTCTCTTACCATTCATGCTAAGGCAGTAACCATCCCTGGTTCATTCATCAGCGTTTGAAGCTCCAGACTCAGCTCCTGTAACCAGTCAGGACACATCTATACCAAGCATCTAAAATCAGCTCCTGCAACGTGTCAGGTACTCTTTTTTTCTTTTGCAGGTATGCAGGTTCTAGCTAAAGAATCTCCTATGCGATCAATATCCAGATGGCATCTATAAGCCCATCACCCTACCCAGCAATCTCTAAATGGCATCTGTAAGCCCATTCCCCCATCACTGTTACTATGTGAGCGCAAATTTCTGGGCACTTTAGTGTCCAATCATCTTCTACCCTCGGATTACGAAAGGCACGTCAGCCAATATGCATCCTCAGGTCTAAGAAGATTGAACAGGGGCAACTGTTGTACCCCAAAATTTGCCCTCCCATATTCATCAAGAAATTGCCAAGTCAAGTCACAAAATTCCCCAAGGGTTGTGCAGTTCAACTGTCTCCTATACAGTCAAAACTAGGGTTTGTGTTCTGAGCAAGAAAATGAAGTTTTCAAAGGCCCAATCAAGTCTCATATGCTTACAAAGATGGCCAAGTATCCTCATATCAAGTTTCAAGGCATTCAGCTCAAAATTGCACAGTCAAAACCCTAAATTGCACTACAGTCAACTGTAGGGGCAAAATGGTCATTTGACAGTCAAAAGTTCAAATTTTTGGTCAACATATCATTTTGAAGCCACAAAAATCATTTGATCAATGCTTGATCATGATTCTCAAGATTTGGCTCAGAAATCATCAAAGATGCAAAAGTTGCTATATTTGGACAGCTGAAAAAGTCAACTGAAATTGACCAGGGCATAACTTTCACATGGATTATCAGAAAAATTCCATCCAAAGCTCATGTTGAAGAGAAAGACATTTCCTACAACTCATCTTCATACTTCAAGTCCAAGAAATGCTCTCACAAAAAGTTATCAATTTCAACATTATAGGTCATTTTCAAAAGTCAACAAAAAGGGACTTTAAGTCAAAGGCCATAACTTGAGATTGGTAAATCAAAATGACATGGGACCAAAGGCATTGGTTAAAGGACTCAAAGACCTTTCCAAAATGTCCAATAACATGTGAAAAGCTTAAAAATTGAGCAAGTTATGCCTTGTGGAAGTTGGGAAATTTTTGGGAATTTTGAAAAGTCAACTTTACTTCAAATGATCCAAAAATGCAAATGGGCCCATTTTTCTTCCAAGTTTCTTCATGCCAAGCCTATGCACGACCATTAAGCCCAAGGGGAAGTATTTTCTCATTTTTTAATTATTTATTTGAATTTATATTAATATTAATTCATTTAAATTATTTAAATATGTGAAAAATATAAACTTGACCTAAAAAAAATCTTTTTATGCACATTCTAGCCTCAAGATCTCATGCACATTCTAATTAGGCAAGTTTTGGTTTGATTTGAGCTGATTGAACAAAAATAACATGAAAAAAGATATGAAAAGATTTCACAAAATCAAATATGCAAAACAATGAATTCAAAAGATTTTGTACAAATTTCTTAACCTAAAAGCTTGGCTACATATGCAGGATCACAAACCTAATTGCATTGGACACAAAGCTGCGCTCAGAAGCTATACACAAACTTGAAAATTTTCCCTAAAAGTTCAAAACTGATTTCAAGGTTATAGGTGGATTCAAGCTTCCATTCCTTTTCCAATAGCTTCCTTGACTATCTCTGAACGTGTGCCAATCCCTAACAACCACAAAAGCTTCAGGAATTGGTAGTTTGAACTCTAACTGTACCAAGAAATTTTTGAAATCGTATGGCATAATTCATGCATCCTTTTGCGTTTTTATTTATGTATTCTTATTCAGGGTGATGTTTCTAAGCTAACCAATACATTCAATTACATTTTTGTGCCACATATGCGATTCTACCATGTTTGAATATTAGGGTTACAGGTTTTTAAAATTAGGGCTTTTGCAAAGAAGAAAAATCAAAGCTTCAGACCATGGCCATTGAATTCAGTGCATTGAGACGGACATAAACCAACCTTCGCGAACAATTTATGAAGCTTATAGCGCTAATCGCTATTTTTCCATAGCCCACTTTCTGCAACGCCATGAAAACCGTGGCCATACGCTTTTGTTTACAGGGGACGTGAAGACGAAGATATCGTGGCAAGTTCTGATTCGTTGGTTCAAACTTTCGCGCGTTGGATCCACTAATTCTCCATTTTCTTTTCAAAATCTTTATTTGTTCTTAATATATCAAACAGGTTAAGTGGCACAGATGGCAAGCGCTTATTGTTTCAACCTCCAAGACCTGGGTTCGAGTCCCAGGTCTGAGTAATTTCCATATTATTTTTCCATTAGTAATTACATGCAGGCACAACGTTAAGACTCACCATGCACGTTCAAGGATCAACCAGCCACGCGTCCTGGAGATCAATCAGAGGGCTCAAATTCAAGGCATATGGTAAACGTTGGTCAGCCTTGCTACATGCTACGCAAAAAGTCAATGGACCAAAGTGTTGATGGGCCAAAATGCTAGGCCTATACCTCCAATTTTGGGGCTACCCCCCCTGGTTTGCCTTCACTATTTTTATTTATTTACTTTTTTATTCTTGTTTTAATTGTTATGTTTATTTTAATTATTGTTTATTTGATTAATTATTTTTTAACAAAATACAAAAAACATCATAAAATCAGAAAAGACAAAAATGTAATAAATATTTTTATTTTAATTATTTTTATAGATAAATTGCATGTAAATAAATTTAGTATAATTAGGTTTTTTTTTGCAATTTTAATTCTTTTCATAAAAAATATAAAAAATGTAGAATTTAGGTTTAATTGTTAATTCTTTTTTATTTCCTTTTTTTTTATCATAATATTATTATTTTATTTATTTTCATAAATTGAATTTTGCATGTAAATTAACTTAGATTTAAATTAGGTTAAAACTTAACATTTTCGCAATAAATTTAAAAAAATATTAGAACTAGGGTTTAGCATTTTATCTTTAATTTCAATAAATTATTTTTTCTTTTAAATCTTAAAAAACATAAAATACCAAAAACATTTAATTCTAATTAATTAATTCTTATTAACTTTAATTTCTTATGAAAGGGTTCAACGCCCATTGTTACTTTTAATTATTAATTTCGCGCATTTTACTTTGTCGCTTATTATAATTATGTACATGTCCCAAAGCCTTGTAACAATTTTATTTCTCGCACTTTTATCTTATTGCTTCATTTACTTTCCGCTAAATCGAGTCCGGTTTAATTTTTGGCGATGTGGACCCGCGCCTTTGTAATAGCCTTAGATTTATTTTTTCGCAAACTTTATAACTGTTAAATGAACATGCAAGAATGAATGACCCTAATTAAAATCAAGTTTGAGAACACAAATAAACATGACAAGATAAATATCTGAAAACGACACACGAATCACACACACCACCCCTAGGGTACGCCTCATTGTTGCCTTTCGAAAGGTGATCGTCGAGTAGAGGATGTCTTAGTAAGTCCTCATGATCCGGGAACCTGGCATGAGGGTAGCTTCTAAGGTGTCTTCCCATTGCTCTGGTGATCACCATATCCCTAAACTCGAATTGACCCGAACACCTCCAACGGTGGTGCTACCTACCTCTCAATGGTGGGATGGCACTACTTTAAAGGACACCTACACAGACGAATTCCTTAGGGTAGGTAGGTTCTCAAGGATACTTGCTCTAATTTCAAACAAAACAAAAATCTTTCACACCAACACTTTTCAAAAGCTTTCAAAGCAAATTTTTCAAACACTCTGACGTATGAGTCGAACTGAAATTTTTCAAAGAAACTTTTTTAAACCCACATTGAAAAGCAAACAAACATTTTGAAAACACATTGAGCAAGTATCTAAGAGCCCATGGATAACCATGGATAGAAAGGGTGCTAACACCTTCCCTTTCTATAACCTACCTCCCGAACCGAGAGCAATCTCTTTAAGGAATTTTTCTGTGCTTTTGTCCTTTCCATTTGGAGAAAATAAAAGACGGTGGCGACTCTTGCTTCCGCGACATTTCGCGAACCAGCGTTAAACAGTCAGTTCCAGATCCACCGATCACACATCCATATAAAATTTCAAGCCTTGCAGAGGAAGTTTGCTCAGTCAATTGCTTAAAGGGTCCAAAAATCGACTGTGCTAGGGCAAAAGTCAACTATGACCCAAATACAGTCAAACTTCAAGATTTTTTGTCAACATTCTCATTTTGAAGGATATTTCATAATTTGATCAAGTTTTGATCATGATTCATCAAGGATTGCTCAAAATTCATCAAGACTCAAAAGTTGCTAAATTAGGGTTTTGTAGGAAAAGTCAACCCAACTTTGACCAAGCATAACTTTCTCATACTTTATGAGAAATGACCCATCAAAATCTCATTTCGAATAGGATGAAATTTCCTACAATCCATCTTGTTGTACCCCAAAATTTGCCCTCGTATTTTTCCACAAGAAATCACAGCCTCGGGCGTTTCCTGATTTTTTTTTCCAGATTGGCGTAAGAATCAGTCAAATAGATTTTTCTCATCAGTCAGACAAAATTAGGGTTTTCTTTGATTTTAAGCAGTTCAGGCATATTGCTAGGGTTTGGTTGAGTTGGCTCAGGTTTTGATCAGGCAGACGTTTCTTTGACATTTAATCAAGAACTAGGGTTTTTGTGCGCAGAAAGAATTAATTTTACAGTTCTTTTCAGTTTACTCTGAGATTTGGATTGAGGCATTTGAATCAAGAACTTGTAGTGTTTTGTTTAATCAGTAAAGGCTAAGGCATTTGATTGGAGATGAGATGAAAGCTGAGGTACTTAAATTGAAAATCTACAGTGTTTGATTTGATCAGTAAAAAGATAAATATCTGGATATTGGTTTGATTAATTGTGCCTTGGATATTTGAAGCGCCAGGTTTATTATTGATTCAATGACAAGGCCACAATGTTTATTAATTATTTTTCTAAGTCAGAATAATTGGATACTTCCGGTTATTTTAATTTAATAAATTCAAAATAATTAAATGAACATTGAGTTGAAAGAAGAATTAACTGATAAAAAGGATGTTTATTCACTTTGATTTGTTTGTTACAGATATTATTTAAATATTGTTAAATTTATTTACAGTTATTTAATAATATTATTACAAATAATTGAAATGGAAATAAAATTATCCTAAGAAAATTCCTAAGTGTTCATCTTCTACTGCTCCGCCTCTTTTGCTCCATTTGATGTTTATCTGCAAAACAAAGAAAAGAAAGAAAAGTCAAAGTAGATAAATAATTAAAAGCAGACAGATAAAAATAAGATTCATCATTAAAGGCAACTGGCCGGAATCAGTTTGCCCTCTCTGCAAATCACGAGATTTCTCCCGGTTCACAGAGAGGGATGAAAAATGCTTGCAGAAGAAAAAGACATGAAATGCACAAAAGTATAATTTGCACAAATTCAAAATTGTCACACATGCTGCCTAGTTTCAAGTTTTCAACCAAAGAAGGCGAACCAAACTGAATGGCATAAACCAAGTCAAAAGTTATCAAAGCAACTAATTGTCCAAATCTATCCAAGGATATCAAGATATCAAAGTACAAAAGGCTATCAAAAAGGGTTGTCAAAGAAGCATAAAATCTGGAAGAAAATATAAAGTATGCAGGGTAAAACCAATATTGCAAGCAAGCAAGTTTCAATGTTATCATGTTCAGGCCAGCTACCTTTTCAATAAAGGACAATATAAGCAATATTAAATGCTTAAAAAACTGTCAAGAGAGAGGAGAGAGAGTGAAAGAAGGAGGCTTACAGAGCTCGGGCTTTAGGCAAGAAAAGATATAAAACAAAACTGTAATAACACAGTACAGACCGGGCAGAAATATCACAAAAAAGAAGATAGAACTTCAAAAAACTGTAACAAGAACACAGAGCTGCTCAAGAACTTGCATAAGCCATAACCTGTCAACCAAAATACCACAGCCTTACCTGCTTAAACTAAAAAAGCCTCTAAAGCCTGAAGCAGAACAAACTTCAAGCCAAACATCCTGCATAAAAACCAGAAGCCAAGGCCTGAGGCCAAAGATACTTGCATCAAGCCTTACCTGCTGAAACTAAAAAGCCCTACAAGCTTCAAGCTGTAAACCTGTAAGCTCACCAAAAGCCATAGCCTCAATCAAAGCAAAGCCAGCAAGCCAAAACCTGAACTGTCAAACCATGAACTAGAAGCCTAAGCATACATACCATCAATCCAAACCATCTCAGAATCAACCAAATAGCCAACACCCTCAGAACTGTGTTCATCACAGGGTCTAACATCCAGCATACCAAAATAATCTCAGTAAGCCTATAGTGGAAGAGGAAAAGAAGTGAAATAGGATTCAACTCAAGCGAAGTTCTCAGAACCAAAAGGGTTCATCATTGAAAGCATACAGAGGCAAACATGCAGAAGCATACATAAGCGAAGTAAGCAATCAAAGGCAACAGGAATAGGCAACCAGAAGAAGAAAGAAGTGACAAAAGCTAGGTTTTCAAGTATCATCATCAAACCATAAAAGACGAATACAAGATACCAAGGTTTCCAAGCAAAGCGCGTCATCACCAAGCATCCGCCTTGGCCGCCTGAGCGCCTCCATCTTCGTTCCTCCTCCGTCTCCTCCAAAAGGTATAAAAAACCCTTTCTTTTCCTTAAAGTACCTCACAAGAAATCAATAATCACAAAGAATCAGGACATGCAAAGAATAGAAATCAATAAAAGTTGAAAACCTAAAAGACTTTCAAACACGAACAAAAGCCATTACCTGTGTACAAACGTCGCTGAGCAACCATGAAGGGAAGAGGAAGGATGGATGTTGGCACTCAGTGGCCTTGGGCGGAGAGGCGTTCAGAGGCGAATCCATGGCGAAGAAGATGAAGAAAGAAGCAAAGTGAACGGCGTCGTTATCAGCCAAACCCTAAAATTCTCAAAATGAAATAACAATGTTGAAACCCTAAACAATTGTTACACCACTTGGGCTTTGTCCCACAAAAAGAAGCCTAAAGCCCATTTACAAAAGCCAGCGCATACCCCCCTTAAGCCCATTAAACCTTCAACTTTTCTTTTCCATTCATTTTCTATACTTTTATTTATTATTTTATTTTCTATAGTTTTAAACTAATACATCATAATTTATTTTGTTTGTAAATAAATAAACACATTTTCATACACAAATTTTTCTTAATTATTTCTTTTGTTTTTATTACATTTAAAAAATACATAAACATTAGAACTTAATTAGGTTAATGGATCTTTTTTCTTAAACCCAAAACATTTTTTTTTCTTTTAATTAAAACTTTGTACATAAAATTACTAATTTAAATATATTAATACATAAGAAATACTTTTCTTTAATATAAACATTAATACATAATACATAGAACTTAAAACATTTTCTTTTTCTTAAGTTTAAAACTTTTTTTCATTAAAATGTTTGTACAATAAAAACACTAATTGAAATACATTAATATTGATACATAAAAAATAGAACTTAAGATATTTTCTTTTCTTTTATTAAATTTTCTTATTTGTATAATTAACAAAATACAAGATAAAAATACAAAATAAATAAGCAATACTTAATTTCCTCATTAAGATAACATTCCACCACTTGTAAATAAACCTCATACATTTACACATACACTTACACATTTACAATACACAAATACGTCGATACATTTACTTCGCTTTACACATATACATTTGCTATTCTTATTCATTGCTATACATTATATTTTACATTTGCGCAATTCAATTTGGTTGTAATTATTTGGACACTACTCTCCTTAAAGTCTCATCCCCATTTGTAAATATGTACCCCCACTCCCGGATACTTATTTGTAATAGCGTAGACTTTAAATTCCCGCAATTTACTGCTTTCAAATATACCATGGTTAGACCTAGGGTTTGTATGTACATAAAGTCAAACGCTAGATAACCTAATACAAGACAAATACATGAAATCAATACACAATCACACTTGAACCCCTAGGGTAATCCCGCTTGTTGCCTTCCAAAATGGGCCATGCTTGCACGTCGAGTTTCTTTGGCAAAACAATTCAAATGATCATAGTCCCTCGATGACGCTTTCGAAAGTTTCCTATCAAAACGATCATAGTCCCTTCAAGCAAATTTCCAAAGACACTTGGTACCATTGCATTCATGGTCCATACGATGACCCGCGCCTGTCCCGTTAAACATCCTAAACGCAAGATTGTCCACCAAATGCAATGGTGGAACAAAATTGTTAAAAAGGATTGAAACATGAGAAAAACCTTTGAGTACAATAGGGGTAGACAAAACTCTTAGTTACTTGACAAACTTGCAAAAACACTTGCCTACTTTTCAAACCACTCCACAAACACTTTCAAAACAAACTTTCAAAAATATTGAAACATCTTTTCGAAAAGACAAACACCTTTTGTAAAACATTCGAGTAAAGAATTGTTACAAGGGTTGCCTAGACAAGGCATCTTTTTCAAAACATTTTCAAACATACACACCACCATTTCAAGCAATCGAAAATCAAGGCAAGTGATCTAAAACCAAGTAACTAAGAGCCCATGGATAACCATGGATGAAAAGGGTGCTAATACCTTCCCTTTTCATAATCTACCCCCCGAACCCACGAAACATCTCAAAAGGTTTTTCCTGTGCTTTTTAACCTTTCCTTTAGGATAAAATAAAAAGTCGGTGGCGACTCTTGCTAAACCGAACAAGTGCGAATACAAACGCAAAACCTCAAATCAGTTCTCCCACCGTATCACAGAACCGGCGACTCTGATGGGGATAATCTAAAAGTGGGGTTACCTTAGGGTTTAGATCACCTTTACATTCTTGCTTTGATTGCCTTAATTGCTTTATCTTTTGGGTCCTTGTTTGGGCTTGCTGTAAATCCTACACCCGGATTTGGGGCACCTTTTTAGGTAAATAGCAATAAAACTGTGAGGGAACTGTGTGGGGTATACCGACACGGTTGAAGCAGTAAGCTATGTTAGTGTGACATATTTGTGAGTACCGGTAACCCTTGAGTTCAATCAAGGAGAGTACGGGGCCGCTGAGTGATGTCGCGAAGCACTAACGAACTCTTAGAACCTTAATTGACCATCCTAGCCTTTTTAAGGGTAGTGAGATGACCGACTTTGGTGCAGTCCAAAGTTGGTAGATACTCGATACTACACTCATTGAGGGTTGTTTTCTTGGAATATTTTGGTCGCCAGTTAAGTGGCTAAACCAAAACAATGAATACAGAAAACAATCCAATGATATTGAGCTCCTTAGAACCCGGTTTCTATTTTAGGACAGGATGAGCCAACTAACTTCAAGAGGGTACTTACCTACAAACCCCATGCAAGCCTGAACCTAAGGACTTGTTTGCTTTGTGTGAATATGATTACCTGTATATACACTCAGTTGCTTTTGCATGCATGTACATAACATCATGACATCATACCATAGCATTTTCAATAACCATTTCAAGGATCTCGAGGGTTCTTTTGATGCAGGGTTACGTTGAACCAGACGTCTACTAAGGGGAAAGAGGTGTTCTCCTCTAAACAAATGCCATCAAAGATCAAGTGCAACAACTTGAATCAGGGGCTATGACCCACTTGACATGGTGAGCTTGATTCTCGTGGAAAGACATCCACCGGGGCTAAGATCTCCAATCAAAGATCAAGTGCAACAACTTGAATCAGGGGCTATGACCCACTTGACAAGGTGAGCTTGATTCTCGTGGAAAGACATCTACCGATACATAGTTCTCCAATCAAAGATCAAGTGCAACAACTTGAATCAGGGGCTATGACCCACTTGACATAGTGAGCTTGATTCTCGTGGAAAGACATCCACCGGTGCAAAGTTCTCCAATCAAAGATAAAAGTTCAACCTCTAACATTCTCTTGTGTTTACCCCAAGAGATCCTTGAAAGCATGCATCCACATATCATGCATTGCATCTTGACAATTCTTTCCTTTTCAGGTTTCCTTACTCTCCTACTTCTTATTTCAGTAAGAGATGGCTCTAGAGAGGACTGTCAAGGATATCCAGGACCAGACTGCTCAGCTGCAGGAAATGTTCTTGAACTTGTCTCTGGGGCAAGAAGAGATGAAAGTTCTCCTCACAAAGGGCTTGGAGAATTCAAACAATGCCAGGAGTGATTAGCTTGCGGAGCTGCAGTTTGATTTGGCAATATTGAGGATCCAAGTGATGGGACAGTTGGTGGGTCAGATGGCTCTCATCCAAGACTTGTCTCAAAGACAGGAGGAACTCAGAGTTCTCGTCAACCAACTGCTTCGGAACAACCAACTGGGGCAAACATCTGAGGTTGAAGAGCAAGTTACCACTCAACCCCCCTCCAGACAAGAAGACAAGGGGAAGGCTCCTCTGCTTGCTTCGGGGTCACAAACCCAGCAACAACCTCGCCAGCATCAACGGGGTAATCGGCGTAGTCAAAATACGTCAGGAAGACAGTTTATGGAGACTGACATACCGTCATCTCTAATACTAGAGCGCTTGTTAGAGGTCAATCTGATTGTTTTGAGGGATCCTATTCGGAAGCCCAATACCTCCGCTCCTAACTATCATCCCGATGCATTTTGTGTTTACCACTCCTACAGCCCGGGACACGACACTGACGACTGTTGGGCCTTAAAGAACAAGATTCAAGATCTGATCGACATTGGAGTGCTGAGGTTCATGCCAGACGGCGAGATGAAAATCTTTCGTTAAGGAGTTCTCCACCTGAAGTGACAAAGCTCAAACTAAGAGACTTTTGCTTCATTTGAATTTTCAAAGTTGTAATTTCTTTTGTTATTCAAACATTTACCTCTTAATGTTAAGCTCTGTTTCATTAATGCATTGCATATGTTTGTCTTGAATTCATCCATTCGTTTTCACTACTCTTATGCTTTCTTTATGATATTTAACTCTTGATAAAAAGCTGCAAGCCTTTAGAGGGAGGATGACGAAACAATACCATGATCTCATACAATATGCTTTTGAACAGACCTTGCTGATGATGTACAGGCATTTCTTTCAATTCCCAAACACTGGAGTTATAAGGAAGATAATCCCTAGTCAACCCCTTCGAGCCAAAGAAGTAGGAGTTTTTTGTTCTAAACAATCAAAACCTTTGATATAAACCTGGGGCAGGGTAGTATCTCAGTTAATTCGAAAGAAAATGTGCATTGAAGTCGCAAACTCTCAGTTCGTAACACAACGAACGACGTCAACAAGAAGAAAAGCATTCCCTTGGAATCAAACGACAGTGATGGTTCCCTATCACATAGGCAGTCAATCTCTCAAAAGAGAAAAGCCCACCGAGCCAAAACCTGTGAATGAGGCTTAAGAAAGCTGGGGCATCCCGCTGACATTGATCTCGAAAACAGAGACAGTCAGGCAAAAGTTAGGGATAACAAATCAAAATCAAAATAGAGAGGTCATTACAAACCCTCAACAACATAAAAATGTTGCAAAAGAAAAAGGAGATGATGATTGTCTCCCAAATTCAATTGGTGAACCATCACCCAAAATGTCGTTCCAAACTCGAATAGAGTGCGACGCACAATTAACTGAGCTTAGGTTTGAAGAACATCACGAAGAGCGGGTGGGTACAAATACACTTTGAGCCTATATCCTTTGTTTCTTAAACCGTGAACCAGGCCACGTTACAACCCTTCAAAAGTCCTAATTGAAGCATGGGTTAGTTCGAAAGCATACTATTACAAAAGGTATCCTGACTCCTGTAAGGCTTTGCTCTAAAATCTTGTGTTGATTTTGTCTTATGAAAAGTTTTCTGCTAAAAACGCATTTTTTAAAACTTCAAGACAGACATAAACTTTGCATTGCTTGAATATCACTGTTTGCATTTGGCCATTTGTTTGACAGCGAAGAAATTCATACAGCGAATGTTCGGAGGAACGAAAAACTCTCAGTGAGTAAAATCAATTCAAAAAGGATGACACTTCCATTGACAAATCTCCTATCAACAAGGGGGCATAACATGTCACTATCCAGTTAACCTGGGGCAGTCTAGTCAAGGTTTCAACAGATCTTTCAAAGTTCAGTTAACCTGGGGCAGTCCAGTCAAGATTTCAACAAAATCTCTCAATTGCAGATTAACCTGGGGCAAGTCTCCGCCATCATCACTTGGGGCATTCGAATGTCAAAAGTGTTCAACAATTCCTTCACCACCTGTTGGAAGATGCAGTTTTACACGGACTCATCATGAAGCAACCCTACACAAGTTCCTTCTCAACCTCAGATGCAGTTTTACACGGACTCATCATGAAGCAACCCTACACAGGTTCCTTCTCAAATCCAAGATGTAGTTTTACACGGACTCATCATGAAGCAACCCTACACAGGTTCCTTCTCAACCTCAGATGCAGTTTTACACGGACTCATCATGAAGCAACCCTACACAGGTTCCTTCTCAACCTCAGATGCAGTTTTACACTGACTCATCATGAAGCAACCCTACACAGGTTCCTTCTCAAATCCAAGATGTAGTTTTACACGGACTCATCATGAAGCAACCCTACACAGGTTCCTTCTCAAATCCAAGATGCAGTTTTACACTGACTAATCATGAAGCAACCCTACACAGGTTCCTTCTCAACCCAAGATGCAGTTTTACACGGACTCATCATGAAGCAACCCTACACCGGTTCCCTTTCAACCAGATGCAATTTTACACGGACTCATCATCAGGAAACCCTACACCAGTTCCTTCTCAAAAGATTCTTGCAATCCCCAGCCAGAGAACCTTCCAGAATCTAATTCCCCTCATAATCAAGTTTCAATATCCCCAGCGAAGCTAGACTTCCAACTATCAATCCCCAAGCAGAATGAAGACTCTCATTCTCAGCGCCTCACAGAATATTCGAATATTCCCCAGTGAAGATCTCCTCAAGACAGGAATTCCCCAGTAGATTGGCATACAACCCAAGTTCTGGATTCCCCGACAGTGGTCCCAGGATTTCTTACGATCAAAAGATTCTTGCCCTCCCCAGTAGCAGTTAAGGAATTATTTTCCCCGGCAGTAGTCAAGATTCTTTTGTCTCCAGCCATCCAGGATTCATCTATCATCAGCAAGACGGCTCACCAGCTTACATGCGCATTCATCACATTCATGTCATAAACATTGATATAACATACATTGCATCATGCATCATGGCATTGCATACAACTAATTCTTTACCTTTTCAGGAAAGATCAGTCAATAGACAAAAATCATCATCTTCCGAGATTCTCTCTAGAAATAGTTCAGACGTGACCCAGACATGGCGACATTCTGATAATTATTCCAGCTTCACCCAGAGATAGTTCAGATGTGACCCAGACATGGCGACATTCTGATACTTATTCCAGCTTCACCCAGAGATAGTTCAGATGTGACCCAGACACTGCGACATTCTGATACTTATTTCAGATCCAACCAAATGCAGTCTTACACGGACTCATCATCAGGAAAACCTACACCGATTCCTTCTCCACTTCAAGACTTCTGAAAATAGTTTACGGATTCTTCCCAACAACGGATGTTAATCTATCGCTTGTTCAGATGCAACTTTTGAAAATAGTTTACGGGCACTTCCCAACAACGGATGCTGCTCTATTGCTTATTCAACTTCAAGACTTCTGAAAATAGTTTACGGATTCTTCCCAACAAAAGATGTTAATCTATCGCTTGTTCAGATGCAACTTTTGAAAACAGTTTACGGACACTTCCCAACAACGGATGCTGCTCTATTGCTTATTCAACTTCAAGACTTCTGAAAACAGTTTATGGATTCTTCCCAACAACGGAAGTTAATCTATCGCTTGTTCAGATGCAACTTTTGAAAACAGTTTACGGATACTTCCCAACAATGGATGCTGCTCTATTGCTTATTCAACTTCAAGACCTCTGAAAACAGTTTGTGGATTCTTCCCAACAACGGATGTTAATCTATCGCTTGTTCAGATGCAACTTTTGAAAACGGTTTACGGACGCTTCCCAACAACGGATGCTGCTCTATTGCTTATTCAACTTCAAGACCTCTGAAAACAGTTTGTGGTCAGCAAAAAGATGTGCAAAAAGATGGAGATTAGGCAAAATTGGAAAGTTTGTAAAGGGAGATAAAATCAAATATGCAAGCATTGATAGGAGAAGATTTTGATCAATTTTGTTGACCTAATACAAAGCACATTACATAAGCAAGCAAAAGGGTACGAAATCAAGGTTGGAAGGTGCAGAGAGAGGCAGAATCAGATTTGGAAAATTCACAAAAAAGTGAGAGACCAAAGTCCAAGCTAGAGGCATTTTCAGGACTGGGGACTTGTCTCAATCGACTGTTGATCATCTCTAGAAGCTTTTACAACCCAGACCACGCGTTTTCAAGCACTCTAAAGCATTGTAAGTCTCACGAAACATAGCCCTGTTCTTGAAATAGATTTGGCTTATTCTTGCATCATTTGAGAAAACTAACTGCATATTTGTAATCCTCGCAACATTTCCAAGCTATTTGCATCATTTAATTTCGTTTATATAACCTGTAATGCAAAACACCATAGCTAGGGTTCTTGGATCTTTTTTTGGGGTTTTCTATTTCAGGAATAATTGATCCACAAGAAGGGCATAGCTTTGATCAGGAGGCCATAACGAACCTAACCATGTTCTTGGAATGGATTTATATGGCCTAGAGAAGATTTTAGGACATGCCTGCGTTTTTAGCTGCGGATTCAAATCCGCAAGTAATCTTTTACAGGTTTCAGGACAGGGACGATGAGGTGTCCCCTTCCCATTGGTATATTCAAATGTTACACGCGTGTTTTTATGTTCTGGCAATGATTTTTGTTTTCTTTATATAATATATGTTTTGCATTATAATAACAAATTAAACAGCGTGTCCAAGTGGTCAGCAAGTCCAATCCCAAGGCGTTAGTGGTTGGAGGTCAGGGGTTCGATCCCTGCCTCCAGAGCTTTGCATTTTCTCATTGTTTTTCAGATAATCATGTGTTTGCTCAAGCGTGCAGCCTACCATGTGTCATCAGCCATCCAATTGCCAGATGGCCAATGGCCAAATCTGAGAGTCCAAAGTTGAAGGTCTACCATAGGCACTGGTCAACGCATGCATACCAGATTCAAAGAGTCCAAGAAGGTCAGCGTATTTGGTCCTACAGGATTGTTATTCATACTCCCAAATTCAGGCCCAAACCCTTCCTCTCTTCTATTTATTTATTTTATTTTATTAATTGTTTTATTATTTTTGTTTAATTTCTAACCAATCATAAAATTCTTTCTCATAAAATAAAATCACCAAAAAAATATTTTTATTCAATCAAATTTTAACTTTTATTTTTTATTAATAAATACTAATTAATTAATTTAGGTTTTAATTCTAGAATAATTTTAACCTATTTTGCAAATAATTAAAATTAATTAGATTTAATTAGGTTTTAATTACTAATTCAATTAATTTTATTTTCTTTCTTAAAATAATCAAAAATTCCAAAAAAATAATTTATTTTTAATTAATTAATTTAATTTAATTTAGTAATTAATTTAGGTTGAATTTCTTTCTTAAAATAAAAAAACAACAAAAAGATATTTTCTTTAACCAAAAAGGGTCAAAACCCTAATCATGCGTCCGATTTAATTTTGCACTGCGATTTACTTTCTTTTATCCAATAATGTACTTGCTCCCGGATTGTAATAGTAAATAGGACTTTTAATTATTTTTATTGCTTTATTTTATTTCTTTAAAGGGTTTGTCTTTGGCGATGTAAATACCTGACGCCTTGTAATTTAAATTCCGCATTTTATTTCTGCAAATTATAACTGTTAGATGTTTGATAATAGGGTTGCATGACAAGACTAAATGTTTTAACCTAAAATCAAATTAGATCACCCTTAACATGTACAAAGATAAAAAATAACTGAAAACGACACACTCGCACATGCGCACTCTTAGGATACACCCCACTTGGTTGCCTTCGTACACGGTCATTGAGTATAGGTCGTTTTAGAGGTCGCCCTCTCGTCTAAAAGATCATAGTCGCCTCGAAACGGTTGCCTCAGATATTGTTGCCTCAAACAAATGATCTAAGACATTAGGGTTACCGCTAAAGCGTCCTAACATTGCTTTAGTGACCGTATGTCCCGCATTCGAATTGACCCTCAAATTCCAATGACGGTGCTACCTACTCATTAATAGTAGGATAACATTGTCTAAAGGAAATTAGCATAGAACGATTCCTTTTTCAAGTAGGTAGATTAGCTCTTGGATACTTGCTCTTTCAAAAAAAACAAAAACTTTTCACACTTACACTTTTCGAACAAAGTTTTCAAAAACACTTCATACGCTCTTGAGGACAGAAGCAAGAGTTAAATCAAAGTTTCAAATAAATTTTTTTTTCAAACCCACAAGCACAAAGAAAGCAATTTTGAAAACAATTGAGCAAGTACCTAAGAGCCCGTGAATAACCACGGATAGAAAGGGTGCTAACACCTTTCCTTTCTATAATCTACCCCCCGAGCCTGAGAAATATCTCGAAAAAGGAATTTTTCTGTGCTTTTTTCCTTTCCTTGTTGGATAAAATAAAAGTCAGTGGCGACTCTTGCTTACCGCGACATTTTGCAAACACAAACGCAAAACACAAACCAGTATTCCAAAAACAGTCAGTTCTTCCCACCGTATCACAGAACTGGCGACTCTGCTGGGGAGTATTTTATAAGTGGGGTGTACCTTAGGAATAGTTCATAATGTTTTCAATTGCTTGACTTGTATGCTTTATCTTTGTGGGTTTGAATCGGAGTTACTATAGATCATAACCCGGATCTGGGGGATACCCTTTAGGTAAGTAGCAATAAATTGTGAGGGAATTGTACGGCGTAAACCGATATGGTTGAAGCAGTAGCTACGTTGGTGTGGCACTTTAGTATGTAACGATATCCCTTGTGGCACAACGAGGAGAATATGGGTCTTCTAAGGGGTCATTAAGCACCGACTGACCTTAGAACCTTTAAATTGACCAACTTGGCCATAGAACAGTAGCAGTATGCTACACTCATTGAGACTAAACTCTCGCGATGATTTCGGCCGCAAGAAAAGGTTGCTAAACTGGAATTATGACCGATCGAGGGTAGTCAGTGATATTGAGATCCTCTAGAACCCGATTACTATTTTTAGGGCAGGTTTGAACCAACTGAACTGAAAGAGGGTAGTACCTAGACTCCTCGCCAGCCTGAAATCTAAGGGCTATCTGTGTGACTTGTGTGCCTTTACCATGTTTGTTATTTGTGGATACTTATGGTGTGTTTTCTATCATGACATCATGACATTGCATGCATCTTGCATTGGACTAACCTATTTCAAAGACAGGAGGGATTCATCTTTGTTCTGTTTTGTAGGTCATGGCACCCATGCGTAGAAACACCATTCGGATCAACTTTGTCCAGATTCCCACTCAGCTTAAGGAATTGGTTACAAAGATCTCAGATACTTCCTCCTTTATCAGAAGACATGGTCACCTCCTGGGCCTGGTCACTTCCAAATTGGACGAGCAGATGATGAGTGTCTTAGTCCAGTTCTTTGATTCATTATACCATTGCTTTACTTTTCCAGACTACCAGTTGGTCCCCACCTTGGAAGAGTTCTTTGATCTACTTGGTATCTCTATTCTGGAGCAGACCTCGTTCACAGGTTGGGAGAAAGTCCTTAGGCCGGAAGAGATTGCTTCAGACCTCCATCTGACAAAGGCTGAGGTAATGTCTAATTGGGAGACTAGAAGTGGGACAAAAGGCTTCTTGACTAAGTTTTTGGTTGGTAAGGCTAATCAGTTCTGGGACAGTTTAGACTTACAGGCGTTCGAGGACATCCTGTCTCTTCTTATTTATGGTATGGTTCTGTTTCCAAACTCAAATGCTTTCGTCGACGTAAATGCAGTGAAGATTTTCATGTTCGGCAATCCTGTGCCCACTCTCTTGGGTGACATTTTGCACTCTCTTTATGCCCGTACTGCTCGGAAACGGGGAACCCTTATGTGTTGTGCACCATTGCTGGCGAGGTGGTTTATTTATCACCTCCCCAAATCAGTTTTGAAGAACAAGGAAGGCATTGGCTGGGCCTATAGGGTTATGTCTTTCTCTCATAATGACATCATTTGGACTATTAAGGGTATGGAAGACATGGCTATTATTGATCGATGTGGGGAATACCCCAATGTTCCACTGATAGGAACCAATGGAGGGATCACTTATAATCCATGTTTGGCCTTACGTCAGTTTGGGCGAGCTAGAAGAGAAGGACCTCATGAGTTTCTAATGCCTAGTATTGTCTTTGATTTCCAAGGGGATAGTGACGAGCAACGCCGCAGATTCATAAGAGCTTGGGATAGAGTGCACAGGTCTGATCCGCATGAGTTGGGTGCAAAGACTTCTCTTCTAATGGAACCATATCTCCGATGGGTTCGAATCTGTGCCCAAAAGCTGGGAATGTCGTACGAAGCCGTCTTGCCTATAATTGTTGAGGTTGCTGATGAAGAAGGGATTCCTCCTACCATCCTCCATCCATACATGCCTACTGACATTGGGGCATTAAAGAGATCTTGGATGCAGCTGAGAGAAGAGCAGGATACTTATAGAGAAAAGTATCACGAGCAAGAGCAGAAGATTCAAAAGTTGATAAGGCAATTTGAGAACGAGAAGATCCTCAACGACTATGTCAGCACCAAAAAGCAAACGACCATGGGAGCGATGATGTCTTTTGATTATTTCTAGTTTTGATTTACTTTTAAGTATTTCCCTTTTTGTAACGCCTTAAAGGCATCTGTTGAACATTTGAATTCAAAGTTTGTCTAATAAAAGTGTGTTTCGTTTTGGTTTACGAATTTGAATCTATAAAGTCTTTGAAATCATGTCATACGCATTTCATTCCATGCACCTCATAACAGGTACCCTTACAGGTTTTCTCATCTTCTTCGCTGTTTATTTCAGTATCATGTCTTCTGAACCATCAACTGAACAAGCAATCAAGGCTCTACAAGCTCAAAATGCTCAATTCTAGGAAATGTTCATGAATTTGGCTAAGGGTCAGCAAGATCTGAATACCCTTATATTGAAAGATAAGAAGAAGAAGAAGAAGAAGATGGTCCTCCTGAACATGGGTCACAGGTTTGGGAACAGGCTGCGAGATAAAGTCAATCTATCCCACTCATCTGGAGGGGGAGAAGACCAGGAAGAAAGGAGGGTTCCTAGCCTTGTGGTATCTGACCATGAGACTGACTTTGACGAAGACCAGTATCCTCCTACTGAGGATAGATATAAACAGGTTGAAGACCGGTTAAGTGCGATGGAGATTCAGAAGGTCCCTGGGTTGGAATTTGGTGATCTAGGTTTTTCATCTGGGGTGGTGATTCCCCACAAGTTTAAAGCACCAGCCTTTGCTAAATACGGCGGAGTTTCTTGTCCAAAGTTGCACCTCCGTTCGTATGTTAGGAAGATTCAGCCATACACCGCTGACAATAACCTCTGGATCCACTTCTTTCAAGACAGTCTCTCAGGGACTCAGCTTGAATGGTTTTACCAGCTGGAAGAAGCTAGTATCCGTAATTGGGAAGATTTGGTTGCTGCTTTTTACAAGCAGTACCAATACAACGCCGACCTTGCTCCTACGCGTACCCAACTCCAGGGTATGTCTATGGGTGCGGGTGAAGGTTTCAAAGATTATGCTCAAAAATGGAGGGACCTTGCTGGAAGAGTGCAACCACCCTTGGCTGATAGGGAGCTAGTGGATATGTTTCTGGGGACCTTGTCTGGTCCGTATTTCAACCATCTAATTGGAAGTTCTTCGTCCTGGTTTACGGAGCTGATTATGACCGGGGAAAGGATTGAGGCTGGTATCAAATCTGGTAAAATACAAAAGGGTGCTTCATCAGGCACCGAGAAGAAGTCTTTTAAGAAGGAGTCCAGTACTGTTTACAGTTTAAAAAGTCAGAATAGACCTGAACTCCGCCAAGTTGTTAATACGGTGGTTATATCAAGACCTGCTGGTGCTCCTCAGCGCAACAATCAATTAAGGGCCGAAAGGCCACGAAGACAATTCACTCAGCTCAACATGACCTTATCCCAAATTCTGTTGCAGTTATTGAAGACCAACCTGGTGACTCCGAGGGAGGCCCCAAAGAGTCCCAACACAACATCACCGATGTACGATCCGAATGCCCGCTGTGCTTTTCACTCTAATAGCCCGGGGCATGATACGGATAACTGCTGGGTTTTGAAGAACAAGGTACAGGACTTGATTGAGGCTAAGGAGATCGAGTTCGGAGAACCAGAAAAGCCTAAACATGATGTGGGAGTGAATGCTATCGGGGATGATGATGATGAAGAGTTTGACATTGACAACTGGATTTACCCGACTGCCGACGGTGGATTGAGCAACTGGACAGCGAAGGATTCTATGCCTGTTTCTATCATCACCCAGTAATGAGACTTTTGTTTTGTATTTATAACAGACAATTTTTAAACTTTATGGCCTGGTGTCTTACCCGGGGCATCGTGGCTTCATTTATGAGGGCTTTATATGTGTCATCTACATATATCATTAATAAAAGCATTGGACGTTTCTTGCATTTCAAATTTTGCGCTCCTTGTTTATCTTCTATTATATATTGCAAAACAGTTATTTTACACACACTCACATATACAGGTCTACATCCACTCTAGATCCCACTGATAACGACTCTGCTACTGCCAGTTATGACTTCGAAAGTCCGATTAACTTAGCCGAAGACGAAGGTGAAGATGATTGCGAGGTGCCTGGTGAACTTGTAAGACTGTTACTTCAGGAAGAGAGGGTTATACAACCGCATGAAGAGCCAGTGGAAACAATAAATCTGGGTACAGAGCAAGGCAAGAAAGAGGTCAAGATCGGTGCAAATCTGGAAGCTAGTGTTAAACAACGGTTGATTCAGATGTTGCGTGACTACGTTGAGATCTTTGTCTGGTCTTATGAAGATATGCCTGGTATGGATACCGATATTGTGGTTCACTGATTGCCTACCAAGGAAGACTGTCCTCCAGTGAAACAAAAGGTCTGTTGAATGCGCCCAAAGATGTCTGAGAAAATCAAGGCTGAAGTTATGAAACAGTTTGACGTCGGTTTTCTAGCAGTTACTTCTTACCCATAGTGGGTGGCCAATGTGGTTCCTGTGCCGAAGAAGGATGGTAGAGTTCGAATGTGTGTTGACTATAGGGATCTGAACAGGGCAAGCCCCAAGGATGATTTCCCTCTGCCTCATATCGACGTTCTGGTTGACAACACCGCACAACATAAGGTCTTCTCCTTTATGGATGGCTTCTCCGGTTATAATCAGATTAAAATGGATCCTGAAGACATGGAGAAGATAACCTTTGTCACTCAATGGGGTGCCTTTTGCTACAAGGTCATGCCTTTTTTGGATTGAAAAATGCTAGGGCAACGTATCAGCGCGCCATGGTCGCTTTGTTCCATGACATGATCCATCATGAGATTGAGGTATACGTTGATGACATAATTGAAAGATCCCAGACTGAGGAAGAGCATCTTGACCACCATCAGAAGTTGTTTGACAGGTTGAAGTTGTACAAGCGGAGGTTAAACCCGAACAAGTGAACCTTCAGGGTGAGGTCTGGTAAACTGCTAGGTTTCGTCGTAAGCGATAAAGGTATTCAAGTGGATCCTTCCAAGGTGAAGGCTATACAAGAAATGTCGGCTCCCCGAACAGAAAAAGAAGTCAGAGGCTTTCTGGGACGTCTGAACTACATTTCCCGATTCATCTCACACCTGACTGCTACTTGTGATCCAATCTTCAAGTTACTGAAGAAAGATCAAGTGGTGAGATGGAACAATGAATGTCAGGCCACTTTCAAAAGAATCAAAGAGTATCTCCAAGAGCCACCTATATTGATGCCTCCAGTTGAAGGGAGACCTTTGATCTTATACTTGACAGTACTCAATAATTCAATGGGGTGTGTGCTGGGGCTGCATGACGAGTCCGGCCGAAAAGAGCACGCTATTTATTACCTTAGCAAAAAGTTTACCGACTGCGAGACCCGATACTCGTTGCTCGAGAAAACTTGCTGCGCTTTGGCATGGCCTGCTCGCCGGCTGAGATAGTATATGCTGACTCACACTACTCTATTGATATCAAAGATGGATCCAATCAAGTATATCTTCGAGAAGCCTGCCTTGTCCGGAAGAATAGCAAGATGGAGGATGATCTTGACTGAGTATGACATCCAATATACAACCCAAAAGGCAATCAAGGGAACTGTGTTGGCAGACCATTTGGCACATCAGGCAGTGGACGATTACCAGTCTATGAACTTTGAATTTCCGGATGAGAATATCATGATAGTAACTGACTGCGAGACACCTGGACCGGATGAAGGACCTGAGGAGGGATCCCGATGGTCTATGTACTTTGATGGAGCTTTGAACGCTTTGGGTAATGGCATTGGCGCCGTGATCATATCTCCTGAAGGCTCTCATACTCCATTCATCGCCCGACTATGTTTCAACTGCTCCAATAGCATGGCGGAGTATGAAGCATGCATTATGGGTCTTCGAGCAGCAATTGACCTAAGGATTAAGTTCTTAAGTGTTTTCAGAGATTCCGCTCTCGTGATCAGTCAGATCAAAGGCGAGTGGGATACGAAACACCCTAATCTTATTCCTTACAAGGAGTATGTATTGACGTTGCTTCCACACTTCGAGAAGATAACCTTTGAACACTTCCCTAGAGAGGAGAATCAGTTGGCGGACGCGCTGGCTACGATGTCTTCTATGTTTAAAGTCAATTGGGACAACGAAGCTCCCCGGATTATCATTGAAAGATTGGACGAACTTGCACATTGTTGTGATATTGAGACCGAAGAGGTAGCAGATAAACCCTGGTTTCACGAGGTGAAAAGGTATCTTGAGGCTCAGGAATACCCCGAGGGTGCATCTGTTAATGATAAGAAGTTTCTGAGGAGGTTCGCGGCAAAGTTCTTCATCAGCAATGGCATTCTTTACAAACGTAACCATGATTCGACCTTACTGCATTGTATGGATAAGAACGAAGTAGAAAAGATCATGACAGAGTTACATGAAGGTACTTTCGGAACTCATTCTAGTGGACACACCATGGCAGAGAAAATCCTTCGGGCAGGATATTTTTGGTCCACAATGGAAGTCGACTATTATCAACATTCTAGGACATGTCACAAATGCCAAGTCTATGCTGATAAGATGCACATACCTCTAGTACCTCTGAACGTCTTGACAGCTCCGTGGCCTTTTGCAATGTGGGGCATTGATATGATCGGCGAGATCAGACCTACGGCGTCCAACGGGCATCATTTCATCCTGGTAGCGATTGATTACTTTACGAAGTGGGTTGAAGCAGCTTCCTTTGCTACCGTGACAAAGAACGTTGTGGCACAGTTCATTCGGCACAATCTGATTTGTCAATACGGTGTACCAGAGAGGATCATTACGGACAATGGTACCAATCTCAATAATAAAATGATCACTGAACTCTGCAAGCAGTTCAAGATACAGCATCACAACTCTTCTCCTTACCGGCCGAAGATGAATGGGGTTGTAGAAACGGCTAATAAGAATATTAAGAAGATTGTGCAGAAGATGATGGTGACATACAAAGATTGGCACGAGATGTTACCATTTTCTCTTCATGGATACCGTACCTCGGCGCGAACATCAACAGGGGCAACACCTTATTCCTTGGTTTATGGTATGGAAGCAGTCTTGCCCATTGAAGTTCAGATACCCTCTCTTCAGATTATGAAGGATGCAGGTTTGAGCGAAGATGACTGGATTCAAACCCAGCTTGATCAGCTGAACTTAATCGACGAAAAAAGACTTACTACTATTTGTCATGGTCAAACGTATCAAAAGCGGATGATCAATGCATTTAATAAAAAAGTTAGACGACAAGAGTATCAAGTTGGGGATCTGGTAGTCAAGTGCATTATCTTACCTCAAGGTGATCCCAGGGGCAAATGGACCCCTACTTACGAAGGGCCATTTGTGGTTAAGAACATCTTCTTAGGAGGAGCTATGATTCTAACCACCATGGATGGTGACGACCTTTCTCACCCCGTCAATGTAGATATAGTGAAAAGATACTACGCATAAACAAAGACCCGCTAGGTTGACTGGCCTATGCAAAAATAAGGGCTTCCCGGCAAACCAAAAGGGTTCGGGAAAAAATAAGGGATGAAAATATAAAAAAATTGTACACCCGGCAAGTCGAAAACCTGAAAAGGCAGCTTGGGCAAAAAAGGGGTATCCCGGTGGACTGAAAATCCGAAAGGGCGGTCCAGGAAAAAGTTAGGGATTAAAGCGTAACACTATGTCTCATTGGATCACCTTGCGACTAGACTTCGATATCGACTATCAAGCTCAGACTACACTAAACAATCTGATCTACCTTCAACCAAGTAGCAAAGTGATGAGATGCTCGAGGACATAAAGGCAATAGCAGAGTTGGAACCCAGTGGGATCATTTACATAGCTGTTTTGTTTAGTTTTTCACAAACTATGTAAAATCTATTTGTTCGGTGGCGTTCCCTTACTAGGACGTCAGCCTCTTGTACAAAAACGCCTATTTACAGGCCGAACATTAAATCAATACGATTCATTTTCAAATAAATTTCAAACTGTTTTTCCTTTTTCAATTTGTTTTGCAAAGAACGTCCAATATTCATTATTGATATATGCATTTGACATTAATTGTTGCTCATAAAAATTTACATACAAAACAAAAGACGGTTACTGGTAATATCAGAAACAGGGGCAATAAGAATTGTCCAAGCTTTACGGATGCTTTATCCACCAGGTACAAAGGTAGATTCAGTTGAAGAATGTGGCTAAGGTGCATTCACTCCCCACAGAGTAGGACAGTAATGATAGCTCCCCAACTGAGACTTGCAACTATAAATAAATCGGTAGTATCCTCCCCAAGCAGAGTTTATTTACCATCAGCACTGAAAGGTCTTAATATTCCCCAGCAGAGTATAAGAATATTCCCCGGCAGAATACAAGATATCCCCATTGGAGTTTGAAAATTTTCCCAGCGCAGTCTGAAAAAAGCTTCCCCAGTGGAATTTGGAGAATTATCCCCAGTAGACTTTGGAAGATTTTCCCCAACAGAACTAAAAGGATTATCCCCATTAGAATCTAAAAGGTTATCCCCAGTGAGGTCGCAACTGAAAGGTCATCCCTAACAGAGTTCTTTCCTTTCACGAACAGGAATTCAATCCCCAACAGGATTCAGTATCACCAGCAACGGTAATTCATCCCCAGCGGAATTTATCGGTGGGATCCTCAGCAGAGCATCTCTTCCCCACAGAGTAATCTCCTCATCAGTTTATTCCCCAACGAAGTTATCCTCTCCTGCAGGTTTATTCTCGTAATCATCTTCGTTCTCCATCCCCCAACAGAAAGGAAGAATTCAGCTCTTTTCTCCAGCAGCTATACGGGATTTATTTTCCCTAGCTAAAAACATTACATTTCCATACATCATGACGCGTGCATATACACACCATACGACACGGTCTCATTTATTTTGAGAACATCATTGCTTGACATATATCATGCATTGCATACGACTGACCTTTACTTTTCAGGAAAGATGCAGTTAAATTCTCAGCTATGAAGCTTTTACCTCAGTCGAAGTACTGACCGGTTCTTAAATCTCAACTGAATTATTCTCGGTTGAATTACAGATAAGGTTCTAATCTCGACAATTTTCCTCCGTCGAAGTGTGGACGAGTTCTTAAATCTCAACCGAATTATCCTCGGTTGAATTACAGACAGTTCCTAGATCTCGATGAAGATGTTTCCCTCAGTCGAAGTACTGACCGGTTCTTAAATATCAACTGAATTATTCTCGATTGAATTATAGATAAGGTTCTAAATCTCGACAATTTTCCTCCGTCGAAGTATGGACGAGTTCTTAAATCTCAACAGAATTATCCTCGGTTGAATTACAGACAGTTCCTAGATCTCGATGAAGATGTTTCCCTCAGTTGAAGTACTGACCGGTTCTTAAATCTCAACTGAATTATTCTCGGTTGAATTACAGATAAGGTTCTAAATCTCGACAATTTTCCTCTGTTGAAGTGTGGACGAGTTCTTAAATCTCAACAGAATTATCCTCGGTTAAATTACAGACAGTTCCTAGATCTCGATGAAGATGTTTCCCTCAGTCGAAGTACTGACCAGTTCTTAAATCTCAACTGAATTATTCTCGGTTGAATTACAGATAAGGTTCTAAATCTCGATAATTTTCCTCCGTCGAAGTGTGGACGAGTTCTTAAATCTCAACAGAATTATCCTCGGTTGAATTAAAGACAATTCTAGATCTCGATGAAGATGTTTCCCTCAGTCGAAGTACCGACCGGTTCTTAAATCTCAACTGAATTATCCTCGATTGAATTACAGATAAGGTTTTAAATCTCGGCAAAGTTCCTCAGTTGAATTACGGACAAGTTCTTAAAATTCAGGAGAGATTTTCTCTCTGTTGAAGTACAGGCAAGTTCCTAAATCTCAACAAAGATCAGGCTCCCCTGGCGGAATCTTCTACAACAACAGGTATACAAGTTCTCGCTAAGGAATCTCTTATATGATCGACACTCCTGCAGATGGAATCTTTAAGCTCATCCTCCCGCCAGCAATCTCCAAATGGCATCTGTAGGCCCATTCCCGACATCACAAGACTGATACCACTTCATGCGAGTGCAAATTTCTGGGCACTCTAGTGTTCAATCATCTTCCACCTTCGGATCACGAAAGGCACGAAAGCCAATCCACATCCTCAGGTTTAAGCAGATTGAACATGGGCAGCTGTTGTACCCCAAAATTTGCCCTCTCATATTTCTCATGACATTGCAAGAAAAATCTCCAAGTTGCTCAAGTTTGCTCAAGAGTTGGTCAGACAAGCTATCTCCTAAAGGCAATCTACCCCAAATTAGGGTTTTGTGTTACATCAAGATCTTTGAGTCCAAATGACCTCAATTACTCCCCAATGTCCTAATATGTTCTCAAGGTGATCCATATCAAATTTCAAGCCTTGCAGAGGAAGTTTGCTCAGTCAATTGCTCAAAGGGTCCAAAAATCGATTGTGCTAGGGCAAAAGTCAACTGTGACACAAATACAGTCAAACTTCAAGATTTTTTGTCAACATTCTCATTTTGAAGGATATTTCATCATTTGATCAATGGTTGTGTTTACAGTTATTTCTGGTAAACAACTGCTAGTCCTCCAAACTATCAAATAATCTTAATGACTGTTATTTAATCTCTCTGGTAACTTGCAGGATCGACTAGATTGATCCTATGGTGTATTAGTCATTTGGATAATTCTCGTTGTAGAACTGATATTCATGGTTGGTATTTAGAATATTGTGTACGTGTTTAACTTACTTCGATTACCCTATTAAAGATCTAATGACATGATCAAGTAAATACGTGTGAAACTAAATTGCATGAATAAAGGTTCAATTGTAAAGACATGTAAAACTGCAAAAAGACAAGTAAATAACTTCGAAGTATAGAAGCATGTAATGTAAAAGAGTTTCTGGAATGTAAAAGATTCGAAATAGAAATAAAGCGTTTAAATGCAAGAAATCAGTAAAATGACTTTGGATGAAAAAAGTATTCGAATGATAAAAGCATGAAGATAACAGCATAAAAGGTATAAGAATCTCTGAAATGTAAAATACTCGAAATAAAAAGAAAGCGTTTTAAATGCAAGAAATCAGTAGATGACTTTGAATGAAAAAGATTTTGATGTAAAGGCTTTTGAATGATATTGACATGAAGATAAAGGATAAACTGGAAATGATAAAGAGTTTTATTGAATCATAAATATTTGGTGTTATCATACGTACATTGTTCGAGCATTCGTTTCCCTAGCCATGTGGTATTTTGAATGGTTACTGAATTTTGTACAATAGATATGACACACGAAATCCTAACGCTAAGACTTCTATTTATACTACTTCGACCATAACGGTCTTGCCTATAAGATTCTGCCACGTTCAGAACATGCAAAGCAATGCCCCTCTCTAGCTTCCACGCGTCTTCGAATGCTCCAGCGCATATATTTTAAATTTCGAACATCCCGCTTGCGTTTGAATTTCAAATGTTTTGGCACTCTTCGCTTCGAACATATTTCTTGGACACAGCCTTGTTACCACTTCGACTTCTTTTAAATATATCCCCATAACTGTCACTCGAAGCTCCGAGATTTGACATGCCCATTCGAAGCACTGCTTCTACCATTTCGAAACATGACATCTTGCTTTATTCCAACGAAACATCCAACTTGCTTCGTTTCAAACTGTATCATCAAAATCTTCAGCCAACAAAATGCCCCTTTAAAATATGTATTTCGATCCTTTGAGAAACACTTATTTTAAACATATATGCAAGATTTTGATGTGGCCTTTGAGTAATTGTAACATTTATTGTGTATGACTCCAGTCACGTCAATCACGACGCCTTTCAGATTCCTTAACCGTCTTGAACCATTTCACAGCATGGTGCAGTTATAAAACAATGATTATTATTAATCACGCCTATTACCAATATCAACTTTTACGCCACCTCCTTCTCAATCCAACCCACGACTCCCATGTATCATAATCTTACTCAGTGGATGTTTAAACTTCCACACTATAAAACCCATCAACTTAGTCTTTTATTTTTCTTTCCACATTCTGAATCTTTTCTTGCTCTCTTCTCACCGAAACCCTAAAAACTTCCAACAATCTGCAACAATGTCTTCTACAACATCATCCCAACTGAAAAAAGCTTCCAAAAAGAAAGGAAAGAACACAGGAACCATAATGGAAAGCAAGGTTGGCACCTATCAAGGTCAATCTGTGCTTATCCCTCAGATGATCTCCAAAGAGAAGGAAATGCTCTACGCATCTCAGGTACTAATTCCCACTAACGCCGCTGGAACGAGGTTCGCCCTAATGGGTCCTCTTACAGTCTTTGAAATCTTAAAAGACACTAGAAAAATCTTTCCTGTTTGTTATAATTTTAAGCCTTTGTTTAATAAAATGGATACCCCTAAGACAGACGAGTCTTCTGATTCAGCAACCGTGGAAACTCCAATCGTTCCCCCAAAAGACCCTTTACTGCTAGAATATGTGAAGAGTAACTTCAAACCATTTCGATCCTGCCCTACTTCTGACGCAACTTACCACAACTGGTTTACCAAAGTAGAAGCCAAGAAATCCCAGCAATGGGAGGAATTAGGCATTTACAACTTGATTAAATTATCGAAACCAGGCTTCACCTATGGCCATCCATTATTATTCGCGTCCTTATATTTCTGGGACAGCACCTACAACACCTTCCATCTCCCTGGGGGAATGATTACACCCACCTTTTTTGACATAACAGCCATTACTGGTTTGTCACCAATAGGAGAAACCTACATTCCTGACAATGAAGAGCACTCGAGCATTATTGACTTTGAAGTCAAATTAGCCAACTTTTCAAAGTTCATTAGCCACTACCACACTGAAGGAGATAGTGTGTCGGATGTGGAACACATTGCTTTCCTCACCTTATGGTTATCAAGGTATGTATTATGCAGTAGGTTCTTACAGGTAGCCAACAGGTTCATCCCTCTAGCTAGAGATTTACATGAGAATCAGAGGGTGTGTTTAAGCGAACTGTTACTTGTTGATCTTTACGAAAGTTTAAGATCAGCCGTTTCGAGTTTGAAATCCCACACTCCCAAAAACATCCTGCTAGTTGGCCCCTTCTGGTTACTCCAGTTATGGCTTAACGCCATGTTTGAACCTTCACTATCAACTGCTAACACTATTGTTGAACAAGATCCGGAGATAGCGGATAGAATCATTGAAGGTACTAGGCTGCAAAGACTTACCCCAAACGATGATAAAGATGACTTTAAAGTTCTCTTCTCCAACTATATCATGATTTTCTCCAAGAGACACAAATTCGAAGAGACCATGGAGCCCTTCGCTTCAAGGACTCATGGACCATCATGGTTCACCATGGCTCTCTCAGAAGCAATCAAAAGCAAAGAAATTCAAGATATATGGAAAGCCTTTTTGCTTCCCAGATTAATCTCCTCACGAATTACTCCTTCTAAGAATCAAATCTTCCTTTTTGCTTATCAACCCAACTTCGTTTCTAGACAATTTGGCATGTGCCAACTAATACCTGAACCCCTGTTCCAAACAGAAAGTGCCATCACTTCTGGGCGAACCTTCAAAGCAAGAGAGGCCAAACTACAACAGGAATAATATCAAGGCTTCACCCACTTTGAACTAATACCTTTCGAACCTACACACCTCACAGCAAAGGGTTTTTTGGAATGGTGGACAAAGTTCTACCAATCTTATATGTTCGATACCCTCTCTATTCAACAGAAACTAACTGATGCGTTTGATGTGCAAGTACACTCCAAGAAAGGTATGTTCACTCATGCCAAAGAGATTAGGGCTTTTCAAAATTATTTCGAAACCACTTATGATCCAACACACTTGGAATCCACTGTGCATCAAGCGGCTGAGACCTTGAAGGAAAAATTTAAAGAAAAAATTTCTAAGCTAAAACTTCCTTCAGGGTTGTCACCTGAGGATAAGTATAGGTTGGCATTCGAAATGCATCCACCTAAATTTCCTAGATTTCCTACCTCAGAACTGGCTCTGGCTTGGTTTCCTCCATACCCTTGGTGGTTCACTTGCAAAGAAATGTTCAAATATCTTCAAAAGAAACCAAAGCCATCTGAGACTGTGACATGGGCTCGTCATTGGCTCCACGATTTCCCAAGACATCTTCGCTATGACCTTTCTGCCATGTCGATTAAATCTGATCAAGGCGCAGGTGCGAATGCTTGAGAAAATCCCAAATGTTTCTCACTTTCTACATTTTTAGCTTTTGCCTCAATTGTTTCGATTTTCAGCCATCAGGATAAAGACTGCTGCTTCAAAGTCTAAAGAGGGAAGCGCCTCCCAAACATCTGTCGAAACCATTGATAATGTGACTCTATCCAAACCAACAACAACTGTTGCAACAACAACAACAACACCAGTAATCACCACTGTTCCAACTCCACAGGTAATCAATTAGCCTTGACGTTCCGAATACACTAATGTTTCATGATTTGGATCTAACTCATGTTTAAATCTTTTCAGACTAACAAACTCCCACCAACCACTCCAAAGAAAAGAAAAACAAACACTACTGGGAAGGATCCCAACGCTGGAGGGAATTCACCAAATGCTTCGAAGAAGAAGCAGAAGAAGGAAATTTCCAAAAGTGCTGCACCAACTGGTATCTCTGGACTCGATTCCAGAGATGCTGCTCCCTCAACTAAATCCAAAAATCCACCTTCGACCTCCAACGTAATGTTGGAACGCATAGATAGCAACCTCTCTTCTGAGAATCCACAGGTAAATTGAACTCTAATTTTTTAACAAAATGATTATTCATTACCTTGGTGCATGCTCTTAATATTCTTTGCCTCTGTAGGACATTTTGAACCCAGCTCTTACCACTTCGACTTCCCCATCAAAGACTGCTGCTCCCATCAACTCTTCTCCTCATGGGGACTCCAGTAACCTGGTGCAGAACAAAGGATCCTCCAACATGGCGGTTCTTACTGGAGCTTCAGAGCAGCAAGATGACCAGAGTACTTCTCCCCCTCTAAAAGAAACGAATGAAGCAACACTTCATGAATCTGCAGAGACTTTACAAAAAACTTCTCTTCAAAAGTCCCCTCTTGAAACCCTTCAAGAGAATCCAAAGGACATTCATGCTGAAGGAGAGAAGGTTGATTCTGATCAAGGAAACGAAGAATCTGCAGAGGAAGGGTCTGAGGAAGAAGATGCCAACAATGGTTCGACTGCTGGAACAGAGTCAGATGCAAATAGCAGTGAAAACGATGATATCGAAGTGGTGGATCTGGTTGATAATGAAGAAGGTAATGAGCAGGAAACAAGTGAAGGTGACGGTGACGCGACCAATAAACCCATGGAAGTCGAAATGGATGTGACTCCCTTGTGCGTGGAACTTCCTCAATCGTATCTATCTCAAATGACCTAAGAGGAGCTAGCCCTCCTAAGACGAAATGACCCAATTGGGTACATGAAGGCGAAACTAGCTCAAAGGGATATTCCACCTGCTAGGGCTGGTACTAGTTCGACTAGAAATCCGTTGCCCACAGATGATAGAGTTGTACTCCTTAACAGAATTAGGAAAATAATCCTTGATATGGACTTGTTCGAAGTGCTCAAACAGGATAGTACAGCTTACTATACCATGAAGGAGTTACTTACACAAGTCAACCTCGCTACCTGCTCTTTGCCAGTCAGCACTATCTTATTCGATCTTTAATCTCTGTTAGACAACGTGACTGGGTGCCTTCTCCAAGATGAATTTGCTACCAGAAAGGTCCAAGAAAAACGAACTGCAATGGATGCTGCTTATGAGCATGCTTCGAAGCTCTCTCAAGAAGCTGGAGATCAAGCCATGCATCTAAAGCAAGCAAAAACTGACTATGAAGCTCGAGCTGAGTCTATCCTTCTCTAGGAAAGGCAAATTCACGAACTTCAACAAAAGGTTAAGGAGGCTCAACAACAACAATTGGCCTACGAAACCAATACTGCTGGTGAACATTTCGAAGAGCTCCTCAACAAAGGACTTGCAGAAATGGAGGCAACAGAACAACTTAAAGGAGAAGTAGCTACCCTAGAAGGAGCAAGGCGATTTACTCAACAAAGGCTTGAGTCCTTTCGAAGTACCTTTAATAGATTGAAGAATAATGTCTATTTTTAAATCTTAGTTTTAATTAGTTTTGTAATTTGGTTTTGGTCTGTAATATCCGAACAACGCCATTTTGGCAATCCCATATTACCATTTTGGCATTCTTTTATGATATTTTGATTACGTTGTTATTATTCGAATCTCCTGCAGGCGTGGCTTATATTTCTTTAGATATTTCCCATTAACCTTTAGGATTCGCTTATCATCAACCAATTATTTGATTTCATATGCATTGTTTGAAAATGTCTTTATTATTCGAAAAGGTCCTTCCCAATGAGGTGACCATTTACCTAACGTTTTATTTTTCTTGTCCATGGGCAATATGACTTTCCAGACTAAGTCATTAATAGTGAATGTTTTTCCTTTCACCCTTTTGTTATATGCCCTGGCTACCCTTTCCTTTTGTCTCATCAGGATTTCCAATGCATGCAATCTAACTTCATCCAACTCAACTAACTCATTCATCATCATCTCCCAATATAATGCAGCTGGAATTTCATTTTGTCTTTGAATTCGAACTGATTGTAGATGAATTTCTACTGGCAAAACTGCATCATGACCAAATGTGAGTTGGAAAGGCGTGGTGTTAGTAGCTTCTTTAGGAGATGTTCTACAGGCCCATAGTATTTGGTCCAAAGTTTTGTGCCAGTTCCTTGGCTTTTTACCAATATGTTTCTTGATTAACCCTATTATTACTTTATTAGCTGCTTCGACCTGACCATTTGCTTGAGCATAATATGGCATTGATGTCAGTAATCTAAACCCCATCTCTTGAGCAAACTCTTGCATCTTTCTACCAGTAAACACAGACCCTTGGTCTGTGGTTATGCTCTTTGGCAATCTGAACCTATAGATAATTTGTTTCTGTATGAACTCAATAATAGCCTCTTGATCAACAACTATTAATGGTATTGCTTCAATCCACTTGGTAAAATAATCTATTCCTACCAAGATATATTTATGTCCTTTAGACGAAGCAGGATTTATTTCTCCTATTAAATCCAATGCCCATCCTCGGAAGGGTCATGGTTTAATGATTGAATGCAACTCACTTGCAGGGGCATGTTGAATCCCTGCATGTTTCTGGCATTCTTCACACCCTTTAGCAAAGTCTATACAATCTTTGAGCATGTTGGGCCAATACATGCCATATCGAAATAACAACCATTTCATTTTATAACCTACTTGATGTGCCCCACATGCCCCATTGTGGACTTCCGACAATGCTAAGTATGCCTCGCTTTCTCCTAGGCATTTCAGTAATACGCCCTCTTGGGTTTTTTTGAACAATTCATTTCCCATGAGGACATATGATAGTGCTTTATATTTTATCTTCCTATCCACATTCAGAGTTGGATTTGTTAAATAACTCACAAGCGGACTTCGCCAGTCTGCATCTGACAAGGTGTCTATGGCTAGTACTTCGAATCCCTGTTTCTCAGCATAGCCTAATTTTATACTCTCTAGATCTGATGGCATGAATCTAGTAGCCATAACTCTACCTCTTAATTCGACCAAATCCTCAAAGTTTTTGGCAGAAACTTTATAACCTGAAGCCAACTGTGCTAAGTCATTTTCTTCTTGGTTTTCTATTCTTGGTATATGTTGAATATCCATGTATTCAAATTTTCTAAGTAGCCTGTTAACTATGACGAAGTATATCATCAGATTTTCCTTTATGCATCTGTACTCCTTTGTTATTTGTTTGACTACTAATTCTGAGTCTCCTTTAATTTCGAATCTAGTTGCCCCCAATTCCAATAAAGCTTCAAGTCCAACAATAAGCGCTTCATACTCAGCTTCGTTGTTCGAGCAACGAGGGCCATCTAATTTATACTTGAATTTTGTTGGAATTCCTTCAAGAGAAATTATAAGAACTCCAACACCACTACCATTCCTGTGGGTAGAACCATCAAAGTATAATTTCCAAGGTTGTATTTCAACGTAACCCATGACAGTCGTTTCAACCAGTGAATGATCCACAATGAAATCAGAAATCACTCGGCCTTTCACAGCTTTTAAAGGCATGAAAGTCAAAGAATATTCTGTTAAGGCTAAAGCCTATTTACCAACTCTACTATGCATTATTGGTTTCGAAAGCATGTGTTTAATAACATCAAAATGAGATGAAACGTAAACATCAACAGGCTTTATATAATACTTAAGTTTCATACAAGAGAAGTACAAACAGAGACATAGCTTTTCTATATTGCTATATCTAGTCTCTGCATCATTAAATACTCTACTTAAATAGTATATGGCTCTTTCGATGCCATTGCTATCTTCTTGTGCTAACATACTACCTATACTAACTTCAGAGGCAGATATGTACAATCTCATGGGCTTTCCCCATGAAGGTGGAGACAAGATGGGAGGTTGAGAGAGATATCTTTTTATCTTGTCAAATTCCTCCTGATGGGCTTCGTTCCACTCGAAGGCTTGGCCTTGCTTCAAACGAAGCAACGGAGAGAAAGCTTAGGTTCTTCCACTCAGATTCGAAATGAACCTTCTGAGAAAGTTAATCTTCCCTAGCAAAGATTGCAGCTCCCTTTTTGACGTAGGTGCTTTCGTCTCCATTATGGCTCTGGTTTTATTTTGGTTGATCTCAATTCCTTTTTTATGAACCACAAAGCCAAGGAAATCTCCAGCCTGCACAAACAATGCACATTTAAGGGGGTTCATCTTTAAGCCATGTTTTCTCATTCGTTCGAATGATTGGCTCAAATGATGCAAATGGGTTTCTGCAGATATAGATTTGATGATTATATCATCAATATACACCTGCATAAAAGTTTCAATGAAATCATGGAAAATCGAATTCATTGCCCTTTGATAAGTTGCCCCAGCATTTTTTAAACCAAAAGGAATCACCACCTATTCGTAGGTGCCTAAGGCTCCTGGGCAACGAAATGCTGTCTTGGCAACATCTTCTTCAGCAATAAAAATCTGATTGTACCCAGAGTATCCATCTAACATACTTAAATATTCGAATCCTGCAGCGGAGTCTACTAACATTTCTGCCACAGGCATGGAGTACTCATCTTTAGGGGTTGCAGTATTTAAATCCCTAAAGTCTATGCAGATTCTCAAAGAGCCATTTTTCTTAATAACAGGCACTATATTTGCTAACCATTCGACATACCTTGTGGTTATGATGAATCTGCAACGCAGCAACCTTTCGATCTCAGCTTTGATCTTTGTGAGAACCGCTGGTGCGAATCTTCTAGGAGTTTGCTTGATGGGCTTCTTTCCATCCTTGATTGGAAGTCTATGTTCCACTAACTCCCTCTTTAAACTAGGCATTTCGTCATAGTCCCACGCGAAGCAATCTTTGTTTTTCTTGAGGACTTTGATCACTTCCTGCTTGAGGCCTGGGCTAAGTTTTGCGCTTATGTAGGTTATTCTTTTCGTGTTCTCATCCCCTAAATTCACTTCTTCGAGTGGATCCTGCGCCAACATTTTGGCACCTGAGTCTATGGGGTCCCTCTCGAAGCCTAAGGGTTCTTTATCATAGATGGCGTCCAGCCTTTGATCTATTTCGAGTTCTTCAAAGGGTGAGCCTTTCAAGCTACCCCCATTTATTTCATTCACCTTTACAGCCAGTTTATTTATTTCAGCCTCTAAGGCCGCCTTTGATTCGTTCTCAGCCATATAGGCCAAAATCTTTTTGAAAAAGGAGGACTCAGTCATGAGCAAGGTTGTCGAATTCCCAGCCTGCTGGCCGTCTTTGCATAGTACCTTCGACTCCTTCATCTTCACTGATTATTCTTCTATCCCAATATATGCCATCATGGCGGAGGGTCATATAATAGTGTGCGTTTCTGGTTTCGTTGATTTCATCATTTGGGACACAAAGAGCAATCTTTGCCAGATGTTTGTCATAATTCCTCTTGTCAACTAAGTTGACTGCTGTCATGAAGTAACTCTGGTCCGCTTCAATGTTCTCCACGATCCCATCTTCTCTCCATAAAACTAATCTCTGGTGCATTGACGAAGGAACTGCTCCTACGCCATGGATCCACTCTCTTCCCAATAACAAGTTGTAGTTGGCCTTGGCTTCGATCACCATGAACATGGTGGGCCTACAGTTTGAGCCTATCGTCAAGTCCAATTGAACCACCCCCAATGTTTTGCCTACTTTCCCTTCATAATTGGACATAACCATGTTGTGTGGTTTGATGTCTCCTTCGCGTATTTCTAACTTTTTCAGCATGAAATGGGGTATTAAGTTAACTTCAGCACCCCCAACCACTAAAACCTTATTTACGCCATGGGCACCAACCTTTGCCCGAATAAATAATGGCTTCAGATGATTTTTCATAGCTGGTTCTAGACGCTCGAAGAACGCATTCTGCTCCTCGACAGCTTCGTTATCCATCGCGTAGTAACACACAGGCCTATGCTTCATCAAATCTATGGTATCTTCTTCCTCATACTCTTCGATTTCAGTTTCCTATCCAAACTCACAAGGAAGTACGAATACCACGTTGCAATTGATATTGAGCGAAGACTCCCCCTCTGATTCAAAGTTGTCCGTTAGCATATCTTCGTCTTCTTCTGGACCTGGAGTGTATTCCTTCGATTCATTTGGTTGTATTTCAGAGAAGAGTCTCCTACTAACTGGGGGTTTGTCTTCAGTTTGATTATTTGGTGTGGGTTTGTTGGTGCTAGATTCACCTTGGTTTTTTATTGAAGTTGCTCCTTTATTTTCCACAACTTCCCTCTCAGCCTTTCGGATTCTCTGTTACCTTCGCCATTGAGATCTTGACATGGGGTTTCTTCCTTTGTAGTTCTCTAACCTCACTTCTTCCCTCTTCGCTATATTGAACTGCCTTCTATATGTCATAGCGTGGCATGCGTTTCGTTCATTGTTTCTCCATTTGTCTTTGCCTTTGTCATTTCTGACTTGCAGCCATTTGTCTGTTGGTATTTCAGCAGGAATTTTGAACGTCACTCTTCGAGCGCCCTTGGGATGAGGACTATCATGCCTTCGTTGATTGTATTTGCTATCGAAATGTTGACCCATCTGACCAGTCTCTTGGTGGTTCCAGCACGGGGAAAAAGGGATTGTTTCGAAAGCTCTGGCCATGCTTTGATCATACACAGCAGAACACCTTGGGCATATCAAGCATTTGGTTGCCACTTTGTAACAGTGAACCAAAAATTCTAACAAACTTTCTCCAGCTTTAGGATAACACCTGAATAACTGGTTATCCTGGCGCCAGTTGATGCCAGTTCGTTCCTTTTGTACCCTCTCGAAGTTTGCAGCAATTCTCTGGTCGCAGATGATACTGCACCTAGGGCATAGTATCATTCCAGCATCTCCTTTGTGGCACAACATGAGGTAATCTTTAAGGCTATCATCCCCAGCATAATTATCCTCCATTTTATACTTTTCTTTCTCTAAGTATTTCTCCACCTCCTCCATTTCAGAACGAGGTCTCTCTATATCCACCATGTTTACATCAACATCCTCCCCCTTAGTGTCATCATCTCCCCATCCTGTAGGTTTTATATCTTCAATTTGGATTTTTGAACTCTCTGGGGCAGAATACTTGACCAAGTAGTCAAACTTTCCACTGGGCTCCCCTAAAGTATCCCATATTTCTTTCTGAGGGGAGGTTGGCTTAGTGATCTGGACTTTCTCCAATTCTAGCCTCAGGCCTTCAGTAACCTGTGTCAACTCTTGCTTTTGGTTTTCCTGGCCTTCAGTAGCCTGGATTTCTTTTGCAACAGCTAAAGGTGCTGCTTCGATCGAAGCCTCTGGTTGCTTGTGGATGTCTTCAGTGACCCCCTTGTTGACTTCGACTAACACCCAGCTTTCATTTTCAGTACCTTTCTCTCCTACTGGAGCGTCATTTTGATCTGCTTCCACCATGTTGATTTCTCCAATGCATATAGGCTCGGAGTAATTGGTGTCTGCGACATCCAAAGGATCTTCATCTACTTTCATTTTTGGTTTATCAGCGAATTTCAGTCTGCCATCTTTAATTGCATTCTGAATTAGGTCCCTGAAAAGAAAACATTGTGAGGTTCTGTGGCCTAGGAAACTATGATACTTGCAAAATCCTCTTTTCTTCCTTTGATCTAAAGGAGGTATCTTGACATTTTATGGCACAATGAGTTGGCCATCTTTGACAAGTAAATCAAAAATCTCGTCACACTTAGTTACATCGAAGGTATAAACCTTCTTTGGGAATTTATCACTTTTCTCATTTTCGACAATTTCTTTCCCTTTTGTGGGAACTAATAATTTGCAGGAGTAAGGTGGGGCCTGTTTTAATTCAGCGAGATCAATTTCGACCTCTTCGAATTCAGGGTAATCTTCTGCTTCCTCAGCTCCAACATAGGAGACCCTTTCTTTCTTGTTATTTTTAAAAACTCTGGCCTTTTCGGCCTTTAGCCTTTCGACCTGTCGAACCCTATCCGCTAATTGAGCCATATCCCTCAAGTATTGTGTGTCTAATTTCTTTCGAATAGAGTAGTCCAGGCCGCCAGCGGCCATTTCGACTAACTCATGTTCAGGAACTACTGTAAAGCATCTAGACTTCAAGAGCCTGAATCTATTCAGATAATCATCTATGGGTTCAGTAAACTTCCTCTTGACACTGGCTAGTTCCTTCAGACTTATTTTAGATTGTCCCATGTAGAACTGTTCATGGAATAATCTCTCCAACAAAGCCCAAGTATCTATGGACCCAGGAGGTAAAGTGGTGAACCATCTGAAAGCGTTCTTAGTTAGGGAACTTGGGAAATATTTGATCCTAAGGTCTTCATTATTCGCTATGTCTCCTGCTTCGGTTAGATACCTGGCTATGTGTTCGACTGTTGATTCATTGGTATCTCCAGCAAACTTTGTAAACTTAGGGACTTTATATCCCATTGGTAAATCAGTATGCATTATGTAATCTAATATAGGAGAGGCATAATTTGGCCTTCTAATTCCTGTGTTGAGGCCATTCTGGGCCATGATTCTCTCTATCATAGTGGTTAAATTATTTTCGGCCAAGATGTTGTCATTTCGAATTCTGTGAACGACTGCGTCAGCATCTTGATTTCGACCCACCATGATAACTCCTCTAGGTTGTTCTTCTCGAAACTCTGGGACTTCTAGCCTTTCGATCCTTGCCCCTGGTTCCATAATTTCCCTTTGTGGGCCTTGAATCATTGGGGCTTCTAACCTTTGTGCCCTTGCCCCCAAATTAACCCCCTCTCGGTCTGGTCTATAGGGTGGGTCCTCAGCAACTTGTTCTATGATAGGTATGTTTGCTCGAACTCCCGCCTGATTCTGCCTACGCCTTTCTGGGGGAGCTAAAAAATCTGCTATTCGACTCATGTTATCCGTGTTTTCTCTGTTTGTCACAGTTATGTTTTGTACTATTGGGGCAAAGATCTCCTGCATAGTTTGCGCTAATACCCCTATCATATTATGGTTACTGTCATCCATTAATTGCCTAAAGGCCAACTGATTTTCTGTGGTTAAGATAGGTGTGATCGGTGGATCTGGAACTGACTGTTTAACGCTGGTTCGCGAAATGTCGCGGAAGCAAGAGTCGCCACCGTCTTTTATTTTCTCCAAATGGAAAGGACAAAAGCACAGAAAAATTCCTTAAAGAGATTGCTCTCGGTTCGGGAGGTAGATTATAGAAAGGGAAGGTATTAGCACCCTTTATATCCATGGTTATCCATGGGCTCTTAGATACTTGCTCATTTGTGTTTTCAAAAATGGTTTGTTTTCTTTTCAACTGTGGGTTTTAAAAAAGTTTCTTTGAAATTTTCAGTTCGACTCTTGTATCGGTCCTCAAGAGTGTTTGAAAAATTGCTTTCGAAAGCTTTTGAAAAGGTGTCGGTGTGAAAAGTATTTTTGAATTTTGTTTTGAAATTAGAGCAAGTATCTAGAGTCGTCTACCTACCCTAAGGAATTCGTCTGTGTAAATGTCCTTTAAAGTAGTGCCATCCCACCATTGAGAGGTAGGTAGCACCACCGTTGGAGGTGTTCGGGTCAATTCGAGGTTCAGGACATGGTGATCACCAGAGCAATGGGAAGACACCTTAGAAGCTACCCTCATGCCAGGTTCCCGGATCATGAGGACTTACTAAGACATCCTCTACTCGACGATCACCTTTCGAGGCAAGGCAACAGTGAGGCGTACCCTAGGGGTGGTGTGTGATTTGTGTGTCATGTTCATTTGCATTTATCTTGTCATGTTATGGGTGATCTAACGTTTGTTTTTATTTTTGTCCATTCATTCTTGCATGCCATTATTAACAGTTAAAAATTGCGAGAAAATTAAAGATTCTAAGCTATTACAAAAGGCGCGGGTCCACATCGCCAAAATTTCTCGAACCCGATTTGACAGAAAAAATAAAGAAAGTAAAGAAAATAAAGAATTAAAAGTGCGACAGATTAATTACATGGCTTCGGGAGAGATACATAAATATTAAAAGAAATAAGATAAATGCGCGAATTAAATGAGAATTAAACGAGGGCGTTGGACCCTTTTTGCAAAATTAAATTAAACGATGAATTAATTAAAATTAAAAGGAAAAGAAATTGTCTTTTTGGTATTTTTTGGTATTTTGTAATTTTAATGGGAAAAAGAATAAAATGCAATTAAACCTAATTCTACAATTTTTATTTTTTTATGAAAACCTATTAAAATTTTAACCTAAAATTAACCCTAATTAATTTACATGCAATTTTTAATAAAAATAAATAATATTTTACATTTAATTATTATGAATGAAAATAAAAAGGGATAAAAACTAATTAAACCCTAATTCTATATTTTTTAGATTTTTAGTGAAAAATGTTAAGATTAAAATCCTAAATTAAAACTAATCAATTAAAGTTATTTATTTATAAAAATACTAAAATAAAATATTTATTATTTTTTTATCTTTTTTCTGATTTTTTTATGGTGTTTTGTTTTTTTATGAAAATATTAAATTAATTAAGAACAATAATTAAAAGAAAATAAACATAATAAAAAAATAAGGAAATAAAAAAAAGATTGCAAACCTAGGGGGTCTGCCCCAGATTTTGGAGGTTTCTCCTTAGCAATTTGGGCCCATCAACCTTGGCCTCTTTGACTTTTTTCACTCACGTACTCAAGCATTGACTATGGTTCACGGTATTCCTCAGAGCGTGGCCTTCTGATCATCTCCATTGGGCACGTGGATGGATAGATTTTGTGGGTGTATGGTGTTCCACTATGTTTAATCTGCATATGAATATTAAAGGAAAAAATATATGGAAAGGGGTGAGGACCTGGGGCTCGAACCCAGGTCCTATGGTTTATCAATCAACGCGCTTGCCAACCCTGCTGTCTTGCTTATCTGTAAGTAATATAACAAACAAATATAATAAAACAAAAACGTTAATGCTTCTTTTTTTTCGCGCGCGATTCAAACAATCCAATCGTTGACGGCCACCTCATCTTCTTCTTCTTCGTTCCTGAAACATAAAAACATAGGCCACGGTTTTCATAGTGTTCCCTTAGGCATGTTTCTGAAAAATAGCGACTAGCCCAGGGATCATCATAAATTAGGCGCGAGGGTGGATTCCTGATCGTCCAACCATGCTGGATTCAATGGTCTAAGTCTTGAAGGCCAATTTTTCCTTAATTGAAAAACCCTAATCCAAGGTCCTGGAAACCCTAATATTCAACAATGGTTAAATCGCATATGGGTGACAAAAAGACAATTAAACCACATGGTTAGCATCAGAATCTTGCAATGAACATAAACCAAGCATTAAAAGTTACAAAAGATGCATGAATTAAGATGCACGAATGAGAAATTTTTTTGGTACAGGTGAGATCGTTCTCACGTTTCTGGGCACGAGAGCTTGTGGTTTTTGATGCAAAATCCTTCTATGAAGCCTTAGCAAGCTAATGGAATTGACCTTTTGCCTTGAATCGTCCTCCAAAAGTGTTTTCAGATTTGAGTTTTTTTGCAAAAAAGCTTGAGTTTTATTATGGGGTTTTTGCGCAGCTTAGGGGTTCTCCTTACTAGGGTTGCATTCTGAACTTATGTATGAGTGAATTAGGTCAAGAAATTTGATCAAAATCCATGCATTGATGGTTTGTGAGATTTGATTTTTCAAGCATTAGTTTTTCAATCTTTTTCATGCACTTTTTGTACAAATCATATCCAATCAATTCCAATTCTTCCATATCTGATCATGCACGAATTATTGAAGATATTATGTGCACAAAAAGATTGAAAAACTTAGGTTAATTATTTTTCATGTATTTAATTGATTTAAATGAATTATTATTAATAAAAATTCAAATAAATAAATAAAAAATGAAGAAAAACTTACCTTTGGGCCAAGTGGTCGTGCACATGCCTTGGATGATGAATTGTGGAAGAAAAATAGGCCCATTAGTAATTTTAGGTCATTTGAAGCAAAGTTGACTTTTCAAAATATCCAAAAATTTCCCAACTTCCACAAGGCATAACTTGCTCAATTTTTAAGCTTTGCTCATGTTCTTGGACATTTTGGAAATGTCTTTGAGTCCTCTAACCAATGCCTTTGGTTCCATGTCATTTTGATTTACCAATCTCAAGTTATGGCCTTTGACTTAAAGTCCCTTTTTGTTGACTTTTGAAAATGACCTATAATGTTGAAATTGATAACTTTTTGTGAGAGCATTTCTTGGACTTGAAGTATGAAGATGAGTTGTAGGAAATGTCTTTCTCTTCAAAATGAGCTTTGGATGGAATTTTTCTGACAATCCATGTGAAAGTTATGCCCTGGTCAATTTACAGTTGACTTTTTCAGCTGTCCAAATAAGGAAACTTTTGCATCTTGATGATTTTTGAGCCAAGCTTTGAGAATCATGATCAAGCATTGATCAAATGATGTTTGTGGCTTCAAAATGAGATGTTTACCAAAAATTTTAACTTTTGACTGTCAAATGACCATTTTGCCCCTGCAGTTGACTGTAGTGCAATTAGGGTTTTGACTGTGCAATTTTGTGCTGAAAGTCTTGAAACTTTGTATGAGGATGCTTGACCATATTTGTAGGCATGTGAGACTTGATTGGACCTTTTGAAACTTCATTTTCTTGATCAGAACCAAAACCCTAATTTTGACTGCTTAGGAGGCCCTTGAACTGTGCAACCCTTGGGGAGATTTTGAAGCTTGACTTGGCAATTCTTGAAGAATATGGGAGGGCAAATTTTGGGGTACAACAGTTGCCCCTGTTCAATATTCTTAGACCTGAGGATGCAGATTGGCTGACGTGCCTTTCGTAATCCGAAGGTGGAAGATGATTGAACACTAGAGTGCCCAGAAATTTGCGCTCACATAGTAGCAGTGTGATGATAGGAATGGGCTTATAGATGCCATTTGGAGATTGATGGATAGGATGATGGGCTTATAGATGCCATCAGGAGGTTGATCGCGTAAGAGATTCCTTAGCGAGAACTTGCGTACCTGCAAAAGAAAAATGAGTACCTGACATGTTGCAGGAGCTGGTTTTCAGATGCTTGGTATAGATGGGTCCTGACTGGTTACAGGAGCTGGATCTGGAGCTTCAAAAGGAGATGAATGAACCAGGGATGGTTACTACCTCAACAGGAACGGTGAGAGAACCTTGGATAACCTTAACCTCAACAGCAAACATTGAGAAAATCTTGGATAACTTCACTTCAACAGCAATCATTGAGCGAAATCTTGGTGGGAATTACCATCTCCGCAGTATCGGGGAGAGAACCATAGGCAATTATAATCTCAAAAGCGGACGTTTGAGAAAAACCTGGAATGGAATTATCATCTCCGCAGCATTGGGGAGAGAACCATAGGAAATTATAATCTCAAAAGCGGACGTTTGAGAAAAACCTGGGTTGGAATTATCATCTCCGCAGCATTGGGGAGAGAACCATAGGAAATTATAATCTCAAAAGCGGACGTTTGAGAAAAACCTGGAATGGAATTATCATCTCCGCAACATTGGGGAGAGAACCATAGGAAATTATAATCTCAAAAGCGGACGTTTGAGAAAAACCTGGGATGGAATTATCGTCTCCGCAACATTGGGGAGAGAACCATAGGAAATTATAATCTCAAAAGCGGACGTTTGAGAAAAACCTGGAATGGAATTATCGTCTCCGCAACATCGGGGAGAGAACCATAGGAAATTATAATCTCAAAAGCGGACGTTTGAGAAAAACCTGGGATGGAATTATCGTCTCCGCAACATTGAGGAGAGAACCATAGGAAATTATAATCTCAAAAGCGGACGTTTGAGAAAAACCTGAATAACTTCTACTGAGTCTTCATCAGAAAAATCTGTTTGGGGTCAATTTAGCTGGACTAGAGAAGGCCTTTTGACTGGATAAGAAATCTTTGGAGTCGATTAACTGAACCGGTCTAGGTCTTGAAATATGATTGAGAATTTAACTAAATCTTTCCTGAAAGGTAAAGGTCAGTTATATGCAATGCATGATATGAACCAAGCAATGATGTTCTCAACATAAATGAGATTTGTATTATGCGTCTGTGCATGCTATGATGTATGAAGATGTTTATGAATATTATGTTTTCGTCTAGGAAAGTAAATCCTTGACGGGTGCCGGGAAGTCACTCCTGGGCTGATGTTGAAGAATAGATTTCGCTTCTGCTGGGGATGATAGCTGCAAGAATATCGGTAGGAGAAGATAACTCCGTTGGGGAATAAACTTGGCGACTGGATTACTCTGCGGGGGGAAAAAGTACCCTGACGATCTTGCTGGGAAGCGATACTCTGTGGGGAGAGAGATACTTCGTTGAGTTGATGGTAACTTGCTGGGGATACCCTTGTTGTATTGGAAGTGTGGATCGACTTCGCTGGGGATAAGAAGACTGCATTGACGGCGATCTTTCCGTGGCTTTTGGCTGAGGATAACCCAGTTATATCCTGGTAGGGAAATAACTCTTTGAATAAAGCCGGGTGAGGCATTCGTGCTCTGCGAGGATAAGCTTCCAGAATCTACTGGGGATAAGCTTACTGCTTGGGGAAATGGATTCCAATTTTCCTGGGGAAACTGGTTTGGACTCTCTTGGGGAAGTTTTGAATTGCATGGGAAGTGATTCCTTTGAATATTTGATATACCGTCGGGGAACAATCTTTAGACCAAGACTGCCGGGGATGCTTGTTAAGAATATATATGCTGCTGGGGAATGTTGAGATCTACTGGAGGATACTCAACTTCCTTGAGATTTGATAACTCTGCTTGGAGAAGAATGCACTGACTGCTGACTTACTCTCTGGGGAATTAAGATGTTTGGTTATATTCTTTAGCTGAACCTACCTTGGTACCTTGGAGGATAGAACAATTAGATTGCTTAGACAACTCTTTATTGCCCCTGTTTCTAATGTTACCTGTAATTAATCCTTTGTTTCGTATGCAAATATTCATGAGTTAGCAAATTATTGTCAATGCATATATCACAAATTGAACCTTGGACGTTCTTCGCAAAATAAAACAGAAAAGAAAAACATTTGGCACTTTTAACTGAAAAGCATATTTGTATTGATTTTTGAAAGGCCTGAAAATAGGTGTTTTGTGTACAAGAGGCCGACGTCCTAGTAAAAGAACGCCGCCGAACCAAAGAGTTTATACAAATTTTGTACAAAAGAAAATAAAACAGCTGTGTGAAATATGAATGATCCCACTGGGTTTCAACTCTGCTATTGCCTTTATAACTCCGAGCGTCTCATCACTTGATGACCTTGGTTGAAGGTGAAGCTGACTGACGCCGTCTGAACTTAGTGTAGATACCGGATTCTGGATGCAAAGTGATCAATGAGACATAGTATTACGCTTTTATCCCTAATTTTTGCCTGGACCGCCCTTTCGGGTTTTCAGTCCACCGGGATACCCATTTTTGCCCAAGCCGCCTTTTCAGGTTTTCGACTTGCCGGGTGTACAAATTTTTTTTTTTTTATTTCATCCCTTCATTTTGCCCGAACCCTTTTGGTTCGCCGGGAAGCCCTAATTTTTGCCTAGGCATGTCAGCCTAGCGGGTCTTTTTTTCATGCGTAGTATCTTTTTACTATGTCTGCATTGGCGGGGTGAGGAAGGTCGTCACCATCCATGTTGGTTAGAATCATGGCTCCTCCTGAGAACACATGCTTAACCACAAATGGCCCTTCGTATGTAGGGGTCCATTTTCCCCTTGGATCACTCTGAGGAAGGATGATTCGCTTGATTACCAGACCCCCAACTTGATACTCCTGTGGTCTGACCTTTTTGTTAAATGCCCTGATCATCCGTTTCTGATACGTCTGACCATGACAGATAGCCGCAAGTCTCTTTTCATCAATAAGATTGAGCTGATCAAGTCGTGTCTGGATCCAATCATCCTCGTTCAGATTTGCATCCTTCATTATCCGGAGAGAGGGTATTTGCACCTCGATCGGTAAGACTGCCTCCATACCGTAAACCAAAGAGAAAGGAGTTGCCCCGGTTGACGTCCTGGCTGAGGTACGGTACCCATGTAGAGCGAACGGTAACATCTCATGCCAATCTTTATAAGTCATTGTCATCTTCTGCACGATTTTCTTGATGTTCTTATTTGCTGCTTCGACGGCCCCATTCATCTTCGGTCTGTAAGGAGAAGAATTGTGGTGCTGTATCTTGAACTGCTCGCAGAGCTCAGCGATCATCTTATTATTCAGATTGGTACCGTTGTCTGTAATAATTCTCTCTGGGACGCCGTACCGACAGATCAGGTTATGCCGAATGAACCGTGCCACAACAGTCTTGGTTACCGTAGCATAGGATGCTGCCTCGACCCACTTCGTGAAATAATCAATCGCTACCAGGATGAAGCGATGCCCATTAGATGCCGTAGGTTTAATCTCGCCGATCATGTATATGCCCCACATTGCAAACGGCCAAGGCGCAGTCAGAACATTCAGGGGAACTGGAGGAACATGCACCTTGTCTGCATAAATCTGGCACTTATGGCATGTCCTGGAATGTTGGTAGCAGTCAGCTTCCATTGTGGACCAGTAATATCCTGCCCGTAGGATTTTCTTAGCCATAGTGTGTCCACTGGAATGCGTACCAAAGGTCCCTTCATGTAGCTCTTCCATGATCCTTTCTGCTTCAGTTTTATCCACACAACGCAGTAAGGTTGAATCATGGTTTCGCTTGTACAAGATGTCGTTGCTAAGGAAGAACTTTGCTGTGAATCTTCTCAAGAACTTCTTATCATTGACAGATGCACTTTCAGGGTATTCCCGAGCTTCCAAATATCTCTTCACCTCATGGTACCAAGGCTTCTCACTCACTAATTCAGTCTCGAGATCGCAACAGTATGCCGGCTCGTCCAGTTTCCAGATGATGATCCGGGGAGCCTCATTGTCCCATTTGACCTTAAACATAGAAGACATTGTAGCTAACGCGTCCTCCAGCTGATTCTCTTCTCTTGGAAAGTGTTCAAAGGTTATCTCTGTAAAGTGGGGGATCAGGGTCAACACACATTCTCTGTAAGGGATAAGATTCGGATGTTTCGTATCCCACTCTCCTTTGATCTGATTGATCACAAGAGCGGAATCTCCGAAGACACTCAGAAACTTAATCCTTAGGTCGATCGCAGCTTGAAGACCCATGATGCACGCCTCATACTCCGCCATGTTGTTGGTACAATTGAAACACAGCCGGGCAGTGAGCGGAGTATGAGTACCTTGAGGTGATATGATTATGGCGCCGATACCGTTACCCAAAGCATTGGAGGCTCCGTCAAAGTGCATAGACCATCGGGATCCTTCCTCAGGTCCTTCATCCGGTCCAGGTACTTCACAATCAGTCATTATCATAATGCTTTCATCCGGAAACTCGAAGTTCATTGACTGATAGTCATCTACGGCCTGATGTGCCAAGTGATCTGCCAATACACTTCCCTTGATGGCTTTCTGGGTCGTGTACTGAATGTCGTATTCCGTCAAGATCATTTGCCATCTTGCAATCCTCCCAGACAGAGCGGGCTTTTCGAATATGTACTTTATCGGATCCATCTTTGAGATCAACAAGGTAGTGTGAGTCAGCATATACTGTCTCAGCCGGCGAGCAGCCCATACCAAAGCGCAGCAAGTTTTCTCAAGCAGTGAGTATCGGGTCTCACAGTCGGTAAACTTTTTGCTAAGGTAATAAATGGCATGCTCTTTTCGGCCAGACTCGTCATGCTTCCCCAGCACACACCCCATTGAGTTATCAAGCACTGTTAGGTATAATATCAGAGGTCTCCCTTCAACCGGTGGCATAAGGATAGGTGGTTCTTGGAGATACTCCTTGATTCTGTCGAAAGCAGCCTGACATTCATCGTTCCAACGTACTACCTGATCTTTCTTCAGCAGCTTGAAGATTGGCTCACAGGTAGCAGTCAGATGCGAGATGAACCGAGCAATGTAATTCAGGCGTCCTAAAAAGCCTCTGATTTCTTTCTCTGTCCTAGGAACTGGCATCTCTTGAATAGCTTTGACCTTGGCAGGGTCCACTTGAATTCCCTTGTCACTGACCACGAAGCCTAGCAACTTTCCAGATCTTACCCCGAAGGTGCACTTGTTCGGATTCAATCTCAGCTTGTACAGTTTCAGCCGGTCAAACAATTTCTGCAGATGATCTAGATGCTCTTCCTCAGTCTGGGACCTTGCGATCATGTCGTCAACATACACCTCTATCTCATGATGGATCATATCATGAAATAAAGCAACCATGGCACGTTGGTAGGTTGCCCCAACGTTCTTTAGTCCAAAAGGCATGACCTTGTAACAGAAGGTGCCCCACTGAGTAACAAATGTAGTCTTTTCCATGTCCTCAGGTGCCATCTTGATCTGATTGTAACCTGAAAAGCCATCCATGAAAGAGAATACCTTGTGCTGAGCTGTATTATCAACAAGGACATCAATGTGAGGTAGGGGAAGTCATCTTTGGGGCTGGCCCTGTTCAGATCCCTGTAGTCGACACACATTCTGACCTTACCGTCCTTCTTAGGTACCGGTACCACATTAGCAACCCACTGAGGGTAAGAAGTTACTGCCAGGAACCCAGCGTCAAACTGTTTCATGACCTCGGCTTTAATCTTCTCAGACATCTCTGGACGCATCCGACGGACCTTTTGCTTTACCGAAGGGCAGTCTTCCTTAGTTGGCAAATGATGGACCACAATATCGGTATCCAACCCGGGCATGTCTTTGTAGGACCAGGCAAAGATCTCCATATAATCATGTAGCATCTGAGTCAACCGTTGCTTCACGCTGAGCTCTAGGTTGGCACCAATCTTTACCTCTTTCCTGTCTTCTTCAGTACCCAGGTTTATTGTTTCCACTGGCTCTTCATGGGGTTGAATTGCCCTCTCTTCCTGAAGCAACAGTCTTGCAAGCTCGCCAGGCACTTCGCAATCATCTTCACCTTCGTCTTCGGCTAAGTTGATCGGATTTTCGAAGTCATAACTGGAAGTAGCAGAGTCGTTATCAGTGAGATCCAGAGTGGATTGAAATCTGTATGAGTGAGTGTGTGTGTAAATACAGCTGTTTTGAAATATATGTAAAAGAAAGAAAGACAGAAAAGGAGCATAAGATTTGCAATGCGGGAAAACGTCCAAGATTTTCATTTATGATATATGAAATGACAATTTATATGCCCTCACAAATAAAACCACGGTGCCTCGGGTAAGACACCGGGCCACAGAGTTTATTTATTGTTTATTACAAATAACGAAACAAAGAAATTTATTACTGCGTCACAAAGGTAACAGGAGTATGGTCTTTAGCAATCCAATTGTTCAATCTGCCTTCAATCGTTGGATAGATCCAGCTATTGAACTCTGCTTCATCCACTTCATTGTCTTCCCCAACAGCATTCACTCCTGGATTTGTAATGAACACAGGAGGTCTTCCGGTCTTCGCTTTCCGCATAGCTTTCTGACCTTCTGCAGTAAAGCCCAGCCCAAATTTGTCAGTCTTCTGTGTAAAGTCTGGAAGCCTGCCCCAGTTAGCACATTCACCTTTCTGAACCACAGCCCGGGCATCCTTCAGGGAAGCCATCTTCAAGGGAACACTCTCTTCTACTGTTGTTTCTGCTGCTGAAATTGGAAGCACCTCCTCGAAATGCTGAAAGGGGGTTTCAATAAACTCCCCGTCCATCTCAATGTATCTGAAGGAATTCAGGTGGCTTACCATATACTCCTCCTCTCCCTGCACAGTGACGATCTTCCCTCTGACGGGGTACTTCAGCTTCTGGTGCAAGGTGGAGGTCACTGCCCCAGCTTTATGGATCCAAGGTCGACCCAGTAGACAAGAGTACGATGGACGGATATCCATCACATAAAATGTAGAGTCAAACACCTGAGAGCCCACACGAATCGGAATGTCAACCTCTCCATGAACCATCCTTTTTGAACCGTCAAAGGCCCTGACGATGATATTGCTGGGTTTCAGCTCCAGGCCTTCACAATCTAAACGGTCTAAAGCCTTCTTAGGTAGCACATTCAAGGACGAACCAGTATCCACCAATACGTGTGCCAGAGTAGTGCCCCTGCATTCGATAGAGATATGCAGGGCATCATTGTGGTTTCTTCCCTTCGCAGTCAGGTCAGCATCTGAGAAACCCAAGCCATTATCTGCTGTCAGATTTGCTACACAATCAGTGAACTGGACTGCAGAAGTCTCCTGTGGCACATGGGCCGTCTTGAGGAACGAGATCAAGGCCTTAGCATGGGCCTCGGAGCACAGCAATAAAGAGAGCATGGAGATTTTAGAGGGCGTGTGCCCCAACTGTTCCACAACATTGAAGTCACTTTTCTTTATAATTTTCAAGATTTCCTCCATCTCTTGTTGGGAGGCTTCAGCAGTTACTGGTACAGGTGCCTCCATCTGGGCAGGCTCACCTTCAATTCCTTTGCCCCGAGCATTGGATGACTCGGCAGCAGGAGAAACAACTTGATCAGCGATAGGAACAGGTACACTTGTAGGAGTTATAAGGAGTGGTCTTCGAGCAGCAGGCGGTGCAATATCAGGCGAGAAGAGCCTGCCACTGCGGGTAACCTTGGCTGGACCAGTGATATCGCAGATACTGGCGCCAACGTTGAACTCTTGTTTAATCCCATTTACGTACACATCTGCCCCATAATGCCAGGGGACAACTTTATCAGATACATAGGGCAGAGGCCCCGGAACAGTGATAACCACAGGTGCAACAGTCATGATTTGAACAGGCTTCTTCGGGAGAGCCTTGATTGGATTATTGAAGATGGTAACCACAGAAACTTCTTCCACCGGAACCAACTGAACAGCAGACTTCTTAAACAGAATCTCCTTGCTATCCATTAGGCTTTGGATGCCTAACTTCAGCAAGGGACAACCAGATAGGGAAACAGCACAGAACAGGCAACCCTCACTGCAACCCGGAAATAAACCGGCCAGCAGTAGGTTCCTCTTGACAGTCTTCAAAGGAGTAGCTAGATCATCCACAGAAACGGCATAAACATCTTCGTCAACAGCATTTACCCCATGCTGAGGCATAGGAGCAGTCACCACATTCGGCCTCTCAGGCGCTTCGAACTATATCTCCTTCGCGTCGATAAGGTCTTGCACCTTACTCCTTAATGCCCAACAGTCATCAGTAGAATGCCCCGGGCTATCTGAATGGTAAGCACAACGAGCATTTGGGTTGTACTTAGGAGATGTAGTATTGGGGAACTTCGGAGCCTCTCTGACAGTCACTAAATTGGTGGATAGCAATTGTGGCAGGATCTGCGATAAGGTCATGCTCAAACGGGTGAACTCTCTCCGGGGTCTTTCAGCCCTTTGAGGATTGGTCGGCCGAGGAGCGGCAGCAGGCTTGGCAATCATTACCGCACTGACAGATTGGCGGCGCTTAGCTCTCTCTGATCTCTTGGAACCATACACGGCACTGGCCTCCTTCTTAAAGGGTTTCTTCTCAGAACTAGACGATGCACCCTTCGGAATTTTACCAGAGTTTAACCCAGCCTCAATTCTCTCTCGAGTCAGAATCAAATCAGTGAACCCTGCAGACGAATTCCCGATAAGATGGTTGAAAAACGGCCCAGATAGGGTCCCCAAGAACATGTCTACCAACTCCCGATCAGTCAACGGAGGCTGCACCCTGCCAGCCAGGTCTCTCCACTTCTGAGCGTACTCTTTAAAACCTTCACTTGAACCTAACGACATACCCTGGAGTTGGGTACGTGTAGGGGCAAGGTCGGCATTATATTGATAATGCTTGTAGAAAGCAGTAGCCAACTCCTCCCAGTTACGAACCTTGGTCCCATCCAGCTGATAGAACCATTCGAGATGAGTCCCTGAAAGACTCTCCTGGAAGAAGTGGATCCACAAATTCTTATCCGCTGAGTACGGTTGGATCTTCCGAACATAGGACCTGAGATGTAGCTTGGGACAAGACGCCCCGTCATATTTAGTGAAAGATGGTGCTTTGAACTTCGGAGGAATAATCACACCAGTAGACAGACCCAGATCTCCAAAATCCAGCCCAGGTACCTGTTGTATTTCCATAGCATTCAGCCTGTCCTCCAGCTGCTTGTAACGGTCTTCTGCCGGAGGATATTGCTCTTCATCAAAATCAGTCTCGTTGTCGGAGACTACCGGACTGGGACCTTTTTCTGTTTGAGGAGTACTCTTGCCAATAGAAGAACCAGCCTCTTCATTCTGCAGAGTATTGCCAAACCTTCGGCCCGAGCTGAACAGAACAGTCCTTCTCTTCTTCTTCTTCTCCTTCTTCAGGAGCAGAGCTTTCAGCTCTTCTTGGCCCTGCGCCAAACCCTTGATTAATTCCTGAAACTGCGCATTCTGCGCCTGAAGAGCTTTGATGGATGTCTCAGTTGAGCATGAGTCAGGATTCATGATGCTGAAATAAACAGCGAAGAACTGTAAGCAACCTGAAAAGAGGAAAAACCTGCTATGCACATGATGAATGATATGTGTTTATGCAATGCATTCAAGGGTTCGAAAGTTCAAATTTGTTGTAGACAAAAAGGAACACACGTTATCATTATGGAAATAATTGTTCAGTACATCAAAGCCTCATGGGCAAAACAATACAAAAGTAAATCAATCCCAAAATATACTGCGCATCCTCTTTGGAGCTATGTAAGTGTTGATATTCTTCTCCTCATGCAACAGGCGGGTGAGCTCCAAGACCTTCTTTTCACTGGCATGTAGACTGGTCTCAAGAGAATTCTGTTCTTCCTTAAGCTGGATCCAGCTCTTCTGCATCTCTTCCCAGGATGTGGGCATATCAGGGTGTTGAATAGTGTAGGACACTTCTCCTTCCAAGACCGGCTCTTTGATCACAGGGAGCATATGGGGATAAGGCATCACTAACTTCTGGGAGCGGGCTCGTACCCACTTGAGATAAGGTTCCAACGGGATGGAGTTCCTGTGCCCCAGTGTCTTGTTGTCTATCCTACTTGGCATCCTCCAGGCTCTGATAAATCTCTGGCGAAGTCCTTGAGTATCGTTGTCGAAGTCAAAAACTATGTCAGGAATTAACATGTCATGAGGACCATCCCTCCGAGCATAACCAAACTGTCTCCAAGCCAGGCATGGGCTGTAAGTAATACCTCCTCTGATTCCAAGTAAAGGAACATTAGGGTACTCCCCGCAACGATCAATGATAGTGACATCCTCTCTGGACCTAGGGCACCAATGTATATCCGCATGTGTAAGAGTCATCAACCGTTGTGACCATCTCAAACCCCGCTCATTCTTCAAAACTGATTGTGGAAGGTGCGAAATAAACCACCTTCCCAGGAGAGGAGTGCAACACATAAGGACACCTCTTTTTCTCATGGTTCGAGTGTAACATGAGTGAAGGATGTCCCCCAGCAACGTAGGTATAGGATTCCTGGACATAAAGATCTGGACAGCACTGATATCAATAAACTGATCTGGGTTGGGGAACAACACCAAACCATAGACAAGGAGGGCCACAACCTCTTCAAAAGCTTGCAAGTCAAGGGAGTTCCAACATTCATGGGCCTTTTCAAACAGAAACCTGGCTAAGAACCCTTTGATACCACTTCTAACTTCCCAATGTCCCTTGAGGTCAGATGACTGTAGGTGCAAGGCTTTAGCAATCTCTTCTAGCTTTGGTTCCTTTTTCGTACCGTTGTAGGGTAGCTGATCAAGGATAGGGATCTTCAGGAGCCGGGAGAACTCCTCCAATGTAGGTACCAGCTGATAGTCCAAGAAGGTGAAACAGTGATGCAGAGGGTCAAAGAACTGGAACAGGACCTTTATCATGTCTTCCTCAATGTTGGTCTTGACCAAGCTGATGAGACTTCCATGTCTTTCACTGAATGAAGAGTTCTCGGGAATCCTGGATATAAGTTCCTTAAGCTGAGGAGGGACCCTTACAAGACTGACTTGAATTGTCTTTCTACGAACGGTTTCCATGTCCTACAAAACAAGAACAAGGATGAAAATTCGAACCCCTGAAATGGTTAGTCAATGCATATGATGCTGGATGATGTCATGATGCTATGATTAAACACACACAGATATTTACAAAGATAAACATGTAAGGCACACAAGGCACACAAGACAAGCCCTTAGGGTTTAAGGCCAACATGGGGTCTGGGTAGTACCCTATTGAAGTTGGTGGGTTCAACCTGTCCTATTAGAAGTAACCGGGTTCTAAGGGTCCCAATATCACGGGATTGCTTTCATTGTTCATCGTTTCGATTTAGCCACTGAACTGGCGACCGAAATATTCCAGGAAAGCAACCCTCAATTGAGTGTAGTATCGAGTATCAACCAACCTCGGACTGCACCAAAGTCAGTTATCTCACTACCCTAAAGAGGCCAAGATAGTTCAATTAAGGTTCCTAAGGTCTCTTGATGCTTCGTGACACCACGCGGAGGCCCCGTACTCTCCTTGACTGAACTCAAGGGTTACCGGTACACACCAAAGTACCACATCAACGTAGCAGACTATTTCAACCATGTCGGTATACCCCGCACAGTTCCCTCACAGCCTTGTCGCTACTTTCTAAGAAGGTATCCCCCATATCCGGGTTTAGGATCTATAGAACTCCCAAGCAACCCACAATTTAAAGCACACAAGGAAAACAATTGAAAACACAGTGATCTTAGTCCTAAGGTACACCTCACTTTAAGTTTAAGTCCCCAGCAGAGTCGCCAGTTCTGTGATCGGTGGATCTGGAACTGACTGTTTAACGCTGGTTCGCGAAATGTCGCGGAAGCAAGAGTCGCCACCGTCTTTTATTTTCTCCAAATGGAAAGGACAAAAGCACAGAAAAATTCCTTAAAGAGATTGCTCTCGGTTCGGGAGGTAGATTATAGAAAGGGAAGGTATTAGCACCCTTTCTATCCATGGTTATCCATGGGCTCTTAGATACTTGCTCATTTGTGTTTTCAAAAATGGTTTGTTTGCTTTTCAACTGTGGGTTTTAAAAAAGTTTCTTTGAAATTTTCAGTTCGACTCTTGTATCGGTCCTCAAGAGTGTTTGAAAAATTGCTTTCGAAAGCTTTTGAAAAGGTGTCGGTGTGAAAAGTATTTTTGAATTTTGTTTTGAAATTAGAGCAAGTATCTAGATTCGTCTACCTACCCTAAGGAATTCGTCTGTGTAAATGTCCTTTAAAGTAGTGCCATCCCACCATTGAGAGGTAGGTAGCACCACCGTTGGAGGTGTTCGGGTCAATTCGAGGTTCGGGACATGGTGATCACCAGAGCAATAGGAAGACACCTTAGAAGCTACCCTCATACCAGGTTCCCGGATCATGAGGACTTACTAAGACATCCTCTACTCGACGATCACCTTTCGAGGCAAGGCAACAGTGAGACGTACCCTAGGGGTGGTGTGTGATTTGTGTGTCATGTTCATTTGCATTTATCTTGTCATGTTATGGGTGATCTAACGTTTGTTTTTATTTTTGTCCATTCATTCTTGCATGCCATTATTAACAGTTAAAAATTGCGAGAAAATTAAAGATTCTAAGCTATTACAAAAGGCGCGGGTCCACATCGCCAAAATTTCTCGAACCCGATTTGACAGAAAAAATAAAGAAAGTAAAGAAAATAAAGAATTAAAAGTGCGACAGATTAATTACATGGCTTCGGGAGAGATACATAAATATTAAAAGAAATAAGATAAATGCGCGAATTAAATGAGAATTAAACGAGGGCGTTGGACCCTTTTTGCAAAATTAAATTAAACGATGAATTAATTAAAATTAAAAGGAAAAGAAATTGTCTTTTTGGTATTTTTTGGTATTTTGTAATTTTAATGGGAAAAAGAATAAAATGCAATTAAACCTAATTCTACAATTTTTATTTTTTTATGAAAACCTATTAAAATTTTAACCTAAAATTAACCCTAATTAATTTACATGCAATTTTTAATAAAAATAAATAATATTTTACATTTAATTATTATGAATGAAAATAAAAAGGGATAAAAACTAATTAAACCCTAATTCTATATTTTTTAGATTTTTAGTGAAAAATGTTAAGATTAAAATCCTAAATTAAAACTAATCAATTAAAGTTATTTATTTATAAAAATACTAAAATAAAATATTTATTATTTTTTTATCTTTTTTCTGATTTTTTTATGGTGTTTTGTTTTTTTATGAAAATATTAAATTAATTAAGAACAATAATTAAAAGAAAATAAACATAATAAAAAAATAAGGAAATAAAAAAAAGATTGCAAACCTAGGGGGTCTGCCCCAGATTTTGGAGGTTTCTCCTTAGCAATTTGGGCCCATCAACCTTGGCCTCTTTGACTTTTTTCACTCACGTACTCAAGCATTGACTATGGTTCACGGTATTCCTCAGAGCGTGGCCTTCTGATCATCTCCATTGGGCACGTGGATGGATAGATTTTGTGGGTGTATGGTGCTCCACTATGTTTAATCTGCATATGAATATTAAAGGAAAAAATATATGGAAAGGGGTGAGGACCTGGGGCTCGAACCCAGGTCCTATGGTTTATCAATCAACGCGCTTGCCAACCCTGCTGTCTTGCTTATCTGTAAGTAATATAACAAACAAATATAATAAAACAAAAACGTTAATGCTTCTTTTTTTTCGCGCGCGATTCAAACAATCCAATCGCTGACGGCCACCTCATCTTCTTCTTCTTCGTTCCTGAAACATAAAAACATAGGCCACGGTTTTCATAGTGTTCCCTTAGGCATGTTTCTGAAAAATAGCGACTAGCCCAGGGATCATCATAAATTAGGCGCGAGGGTGGATTCCTGATCGTCCAACCATGCTGGATTCAATGGTCTAAGTCTTGAAGGCCAATTTTTCCTTAATTGAAAAACCCTAATCCAAGGTCCTGGAAACCCTAATATTCAACAATGGTTAAATCGCATATGGGTGACAAAAAGACAATTAAACCACATGGTTAGCATCAGAATCTTGCAATGAACATAAACCAAGCATTAAAAGTTACAAAAGATGCATGAATTAAGATACACGAATGAGAAATTGTTTTGGTACAGGTGAGATCGTTCTCACGTTTCTGGGCACGAGAGCTTGTGGTTTTTGATGCAAAATCCTTCTATGAAGCCTTAGCAAGCTAATGGAATTGACCTTTTGCCTTGAATCGTCCTCCAAAAGTGTTTTCAGATTTGAGTTTTTTTGCAAAAAAGCTTGAGTTTTATTATGGGGTTTTTGCGCAGCTTAGGGGTTCTCCTTACTAGGGTTGCATTCTGAATTTATGTATGAGTGAATTAGGTCAAGAAATTTGATCAAAATCCATGCATTGATGGTTTGTGAGATTTGATTTTTCAAGCATTAGTTTTTCAATCTTTTTCATGCACTTTTTGTACAAATCATATCCAATCAATTCCAATTCTTCCATATCTGATCATGCACGAATTATTGAAGATATTATGTGCACAAAAAGATTGAAAAACTTAGGTTAATTATTTTTCATGTATTTAATTGATTTAAATGAATTATTATTAATAAAAATTCAAATAAATAAATAAAAAATGAAGAAAAACTTCCCTTTGGGCCAAGTGGTCGTGCACATGCCTTGGATGATGAATTGTGGAAGAAAAATAGGCCCATTAGTAATTTTAGGTCATTTGAAGCAAAGTTGACTTTTCAAAATATCCAAAAATTTCCCAACTTCCACAAGGCATAACTTGCTCAATTTTTAAGCTTTGCTCATGTTCTTGGACATTTTGGAAAGGCCTTTGAGTCCTCTAACCAATGCCTTTGGTCCCATGTCATTTTGATTTACCAATCTCAAGTTATGGCCTTTGACTTAAAGTCCCTTTTTGTTGACTTTTGAAAATGACCTATAATGTTGAAATTGATAACTTTTTGTGAGAGCATTTCTTGGACTTGAAGTATGAAGATGAGTTGTAGGAAATGTCTTTCTCTTAAAAATGAGCTTTGGATGGAATTTTTCTGACAATCCATGTGAAAGTTATGTCCTGGTCAATTTATAGTTGACTTTTTCAGCTGTCCAAATAAGGAAACTTTTGCATCTTGATGATTTTTGAGCCAAGCTTTGAGAATCATGATCAAGCATTGATCAAATGATGTTTGTGGCTTCAAAATGAGATGTTGACCAAAAATTTGAACTTTTGACTGTCAAATGACCATTTTGCCCCTGCAGTTGACTGTAGTGCAATTAGGGTTTTGACTGTGCAATTTTGTGCTGAAAGTCTTGAAACTTTGTATGAGGATGCTTGACCATATTTGTAGGCATGTGAGACTTGATTGGACCTTTTGAAACTTCATTTTCTTGATCATAACCAAAACCCTAATTTTGACTGCTTAGGAGGCCCTTGAACTGTGCAACCCTTGGGGAGATTTTGAAGCTTGACTTGGCAATTCTTGAAGAATATGGGAGGGAAAATTTTGGGGTACAACAATAGGCATTGCACTATAACCCACTGACCCTTGGTTATTTGTCATAACTTGATTTGCCCCAGACCCTAATTGTGGTGATGTATTCGATGTCGAAGTGTGCAGACCCGCCATAAAAGATGTTGGCATCCCATAAGAGGAATTTCTGTGTCTGTTAGCATCGAACCCGGGTGGTCTAGTTAGTGGGGTGGCGAAATGGTTTTGTGTCCCTGATGGTGGGACGAATCCCCCAGGATAACCAATGGTTCATGTATTTCCTAGGATCGAACTGTTAGTTGACATGCCACTTGTTCCATTAGTGGCTACACTATTGGTAGAAGATGCAACAGACTGTGCGTTCGAAGGGATCACATTAGATGTTCCCATCGAAGCAGACATATTAGTGCCTGTTGTATGTGGGATATTTTGTTCCCCTTGTTGATTGTCTGGATTAGACATCTTGTTTAAACGTTTTCTTCTGGGTAAGGGTTGGTGCTATTGGTTATTCTACCACTTCTAAGGTTCATATAACAACGAACTTATCACTCAGAAAGTACTTTTACAATGGTTATGTCTCAACAATTCTTCAATTTGTTCTAAATTTCATAATGACCAATGATCATCCCACCGGGTGTGCCAATTTGTTTACAGTTATTTCTGGTAAACAACCGCTAGTCCTCCAAACTATCAAATAATCTTAATGACTGTTATTTAATCTCTCTGGTAACTTGCAGGATCGACTAGATTGATTCTATGGTGTATTGGTCATTTGGATAATTCTCGTTGTAGAACTGATATTCATGGTTGGTATTTAGAATGTTGTGTACGTGTTTAACTTACTTCGATTACCCTATTAAAGATCTAATGACATGATCAAGTAAATACGTGTGAAACTAAATTGCATGAATAAAGGTTCAATTGTAAAGACATGTAAAACTGCAAAAAGACAAGTAAATAACTTCGAAGTATAGAAGCATGTAATGTAAAATAGTTTCTGGAATGTAAAAGATTCGAAATAGAAAGAAAGCGTTTAAATGAAAGAAATCAGTAAAATGACTTTGGATGAAAAAAGTATTCAAATGATAAAAGCATGAAGATAACAGCATAAAAGGTATAAGAATCTCTGAAATGTAAAATACTCGGAATAAAAAGAAAGCGTTTTAAATGCAAGAAATCAGTAGATGACTTTGAATGAAAAAGATTTTGAAGTAAAGGCTTTTGAATGATATTGACATGAAGATAAAGGATAAACTGGAAATGATAAAGAGTTTTATTGAATCATAAATATTTGGTGTTATCATACGTACATTGTTCGAGCATTCGTTTCCCTAGCCATGTGGTATTTTGAATGTTTACTTAATTTTGTACAATAGATATGACACACGAAATCCTAACGCTAAGACTTCTATTTATACTACTTCGACCATAACGGTCTTGCCTATAAGATTATGCCACGTTCAGAACATGCAAAGCAATGCCCCTCTCTAGCTTCCACGCGTCTTTGAATGCTCCAGCGCATATATTTTAAATTTCGAACATCCCGCTTGCGTTTGAATTTCAAATGTTTTGGCACTCTTCGCTTCGAACTCAATTCTTGGACACAGCCTTGTTATCACTTCGACTTCTTTTAAATATATCCCCATAACTGTCACTCGAAGCTCCGAGCTTTGACATGCCCATTCGAAGCACTGCTTCTACCATTTCGAAACATGACATCTTGCTTTATTCCAACGAAACATCCAACTTGCTTCGTTTCAAACTGTATCATCAAAATCTTCAGCCAACAGGTTGATCATGATTCATCAAGGGTTTCTCAAAATTCATCAAGACTCAAAAGTTGCTAAATTAGGGTTTTGTAGGAAAAGTCAACCCAACTTTGACCAAGCATAACTTTCTCATACTTTATGAGAAATGACCCATCCAAAGCTAATTTTTAATAGGATGCAATTTCCTACAATACATCTTCATACCCCAAGATCAAAAAATTCACTAGCAAGAAGTTATAAATTTGGACATTATAGGTCATTTTTGAAAGTCAACAAAAACACTTTTTTTTCAAAGCTTATAACTTGAGCATGGAATATCAAAATGAGATTATACCAAAAGGGTTGGTTAGAGGACATCTCAAGCTTTCTAAAAAGTCCAAGAACACTTCCAAAAGTTCAAAATTTAAGAAGTTATGCATTGTTGAAGTTTGACTTTTTTGCAAAATTGCCAAAAGTCAACTATCCCCAAAACTTCAAATTTTGTCAAATGGGCCCATTCTTTTCCACTTGATTTGAGTTTTCATCATTTCCCACGTGTCCTAGCTTCAGCCATGAGCCCATAATTTATTTTTATTATTTAATTTGATTTTTAATTGAATTTATTCATTTTAAATCAAATAAAATCATACAAAATCCAATACTTTGATAACATAAGATCTTTTGGCTATTTCAGGCTTTGATTACCATCATTAACATCATCAAAATCGAATCAAACCAAATCATGTGCAAAAAGATTGAGATTAGGCAAAATTGGCAAGTTTGTAAAGGGAGATAAAATCAAATATGCAAGCATTGATAGGAGAAGATTTGGATCAATTTTGTTGACCTAATACAAAGCACATTACATAAGCAAGCAAAAGGATACGAAATCAAGGTTGGAAAGTGCAGAGAGAGGCAGAATCAGATTTGGAAAATTCACAAAAAAGTGAGAGACCAAAGTCCAAGCTAGAGGCATTTTCAGGACTGGGGACTTGTCTCAATCGACTGCTGATCATCTCCAGAAGCTTTTACAACCCAGACCACGTGTTTTCAAGCACTCTAAAGCACTGTAAGTATCACAAAACATAGCCCTGTTCTTGAAATCGATTTGGCTTATTCTTGAATCGTTTGAGAAAACTAACTGCATATTTGTAATCCTCGCAACATTTCTAAGCTATTTGCATCATTTAATTTCGTTTATATAACCTGTAATGCAAAACACCATAGCTAGGGTTCTTGGAGCTTTTTTTGGGGTTTTCTATTTCAGGAATAATTGATCCACAAGAAGCGCATAGCTTTGATCAGGAGGCCATAACGAACCTAACCATGTTCTTGGAATGGATTTATATGGCCTAGAGAAGATTTTAGGACATGCCTGCGTTTTTAGCTGTGGATTCAAATCCGCAGGTAATCTTTTACAGGTTTCAGGACAGGGACAATGAGGTGTCCCCTGCCCATTGGTATATTCAAATGTTACGCGCGCGTTTTTATGTTCTGGCAATGATTTTTGTTTTCTTTATATAATATATGTTTTGCATTATAATAACAAATTAAACAGCGTGTCCCAATGGTCAGCAAGTCCAATCCCAAGGCTTTAGTGGCTGGAGGTCAAGGGTTCGATCCCCGCCTCCAGCGCTTTGCATTTTCTCATTGTTTTTCAGATAATCATGTGTTTGCTCAAGCGTGTAGCCTACCGTGTGCCATCAGCCATCCAATTGCAAGATGGCCAAAGGCCAAATCTGAGAGTCCAAAGCTGAAGGTCTACCATAGGCACTGGTCAACACATGCATACCAGATTCAATTTATACTCCCAAATTTTTGAACTCTCAGCGTTTTTGGGCCTACAGGATTGCTATTCATACTCCCAAATTCAGGCCCAAACCCTTCCTCTCTTCTATTTATTTATTTTATTTTAGTAATTGTTTTATTATTTTTGTTTAATTTCTAACCAATCATAAAATTCTTTCTCATAAAATAAAATCACCAAAAAATATTTTTATTCAATCAAATTTTAACTTTTATTTTTTATTAATAAATAGTAATTAATTAATTTAGGTTTTAATTCTAGAATAATTTTAACCTATTTTGCAAATAATTAAAATTAATTAGATTTAATTAGGTTTTAATTACTAATTCAATTAATTTTATTTTCTTTCTTAAAATAATCAAAAACTCCAAAAAAATAAATTATTTTTAATTAATTAATTTAATTTAATTTAGTAATTAATTTAGGTTGAATTTCTTTCTTAAAATAAAAAACAACAAAAAGATATTTTCTTTAACCAAAAAGGGTCAAAACCCTAATCATGCGTCCGATTTAATTTTGCACCGCGATTTACTTTCTTTTATCCAATAATGTACTTGCTCCCGGATTGTAATAATAAATAGGACTTTTAATTATTTGTATTGCTTTATTTTATTTCTTTAAAGGGTTTGTCTTTGGCGATGTAAATACCCGACGCCTTGTAATTTAAATTCCGCATTTTATTTCTGCAAATTATAAATGTTAGATGTTTGATAATAGGGTCGCATGACAAGGCTAAATGTTTTAACCTAAAATCAAATTAGATCACCCTTAACATGTACAAAGATAAAAAATAACTGAAAACGACACACTCGCACATGCGCACTCTTAGGGTACACCCCACTTGGTTGCCTTCGTACACGGTCATTGAGTATAGATCATTTTAGAGGTCACCTTCGCGTCTAAAAGATCATAGTCGCCTCGAAACGGTTGCCTCGGATATTGTTGCCTCAAACAAATGATCTAAGACATTAGGGTTACCGCTAAAGCGTCCTAACATTGCTTTAGTGATCGTATGTCCCGCATTCGAATTGACCCTCAAATTCCAACGACGGTGCTACCTACTCATTAATAGTAGGATAGCATTGTCTAAAGGAAATTAGCATAGAACGGTTCCTTTTTCGAGTAGGTAGATTAGCTCTTGGATACTTGCTCTTTCAAAAAAAACAAAAACTTTTCACACTTACACTTTTCGAACAAAGTTTTCAAAAACACTTCATACGCTCTTGAGGACAGAAGCAAGAGTTAAATCGAAGTTTCAAATAAAAAACTTTTTCAAACCCACAAGCACAAAGAAAGCAATTTTGAAAACAATTGAGCAAGTACCTAAGAGCCTGTGAATAACCACGGATAGAAAGGGTGCTAACACCTTCCCTTTCTATAATCTACCCCCTGAGCCCGAGAAATATCTCGAAAAAGGAATTTTTCTGTGCTTTTTTCCTTTCCTTGTTGGATAAAATAAAAGTCGGTGGCGACTCTTGCTTACCGCAACATTTTGCAAACACAAACGCAAAACACAAACCAGCATTCCAAAAACAGTCAGTTCTTCCCACCGTATCACACACCCCTGACCTATTTTCTTATATTTTTGCATTTTTCTTGCATATTTTATATTTTTGACTTGCATTTATTTTTTCTGAACTTTAGAAAATCACAAAAAATATTTTCTTTATTTTTTGCATTTTTATTTTATTTTTATTTTATTTTTTGCATAATAAAATAGTTTACTAGAATAAATAGAAATTCATTTTCTTAAAAAATAGTAAAAAAACATTTAGAAACCCCATGCATTTTTATTTTATTATTTTTCACACATAAAATATTATTTTCATACATATTTTTTTTAATACTTGTAAATAATTTTATTTATTATTTCTTGTAAAAAATGGACAAATGAATAATATAGAACATATTTTCTTTTAAATCAAAATTAGGGTTTCCTCTTTCAAAAAAAATAACAATTTTATTTTTTCTTATTTTTTAGGACTTAAATAACTTTGTTTTCTCATATATAAAATAAATACAAAAAAAAACATTTTACATCCATACATTTTATTCTATATTTAAATAATTGTTTATTTATTTATTGTACAAAAATTCAATTAGGTTGTAATAATTATCTTAGGATTTTATTTTGAACAATATCCCCCATTCAAACTTGTATCCCCCTCCCATAATTGTTGTAATAGCTTAGATTTACTTTACGCAATTTATCGCATTATATACATGTTTAGTAAATTAGGGTTTGTATGATAAGACAAAAATCAAACAAAATAGCATGACCTAATTCAAGACAAACAAATGCATGAAAATGACAACATATTGCACACAAGCATCTCTAGGTTTTCACCCACTTTGTTGCCTAAAAATGGCCATGGTATGCCTGCTAGGTATCTTGGCAAAACAAAACAAAACAAAACAAAAGATCATAGTCCCTCGATGACGCTATCAAAAGGTTGCCTAAAAACAAATGATCTTGGTCCCTCAAACAAGCTAAGATACTTGGCACCATTGTTATCATGGTCATACGATGACCCACGCCCGTCCCGTTTAACATCCAAAGATAAGGTTGTCTACCAAAGCAATGGTAAATCAACAATATTAAAGGAATAAAAATGTACAAGAAATATTTTTGAGTAGGTAGATAGCTTCTGGTTACTTGATCAATTTGCAAACAATCCTTGCTATTTTCAAACAAACACACACATTTCAAAACATTTCCAAACAACTTTCAAAATATTGAAACATTTTTCAAAAGACTAACATCTTTGTATACATTCTTGCAAACAATAATCATTACAAAGATTGCCTAAACGATGACCTCTTTTCAAAATACTTTCAAAACCATATAAAGCACCATTTTAAACAATTGCAAAAGCAAAGCAAGTGATCTAAACAAGTAACTAAGAGCCCATGGAAAACCATGGATGAAAAGGGTGCTAGCACCTTCCCTTTTCATAATCTACCCCCCGAACTCAAGAAAACATCGCAAAGGTCTTTCATGTGCTTTTTTACCTTTCCTTTTGGATAAAATAAAAGTCGGTGGTGACTCTTGCTAAACTGAAACATTTGCGACGAAATGCAAAACCTCAAGTCAGTTCTCCCACCGTATCACAGAACTGGCGACTCTGCAGGGGACTATTATAAAAGTGGGGTTACCTTAGGGTTTAGATCACCTTTATTTGCTTACAAATTGTTTGACTTGTTTACTTTACACTTTGATTCTATTGTTTGGGTTTGAATCCTCTACCCGGATTTGGGAAACATTCATAGGTAAATAGCAATATATTGTGGAAATTGTGCGGGGTATACCGACACGGTCTAAGCAGTAGCTATGTTAGTGTGACATATTTGTGGGTACCGGTAGCCTTTGAGTCAATCAAAGAGAATACGAGGCCACTGAGTGATGCCATGAAGCACTAAGGAACTTCTATAACCTTTACTTGACCAACTTGGCCTTTTAGGATGTAGTGAGATAACCGACTTTGGTGCAGTCCGAAGTTGGTAGATACTCGATACTACACTCATTGAAGGTTGGTTCCTTGGAATATTTCGGTCGCCAGTAAAGAGGCTGAATTGAAACAATGAACAAGGAAACAATCCAGTGATATTGAGCTCCTTAGAACCCGGTTACTATTTTCTAGGACAGGTTGAGCCATCTAAACTTCAAGAGGGTACTTACCTATGAAACCCCATGCAAGCCTAAACTAGGAACTTGTGTGATTTGCTTGTACATATATATTTGTGCATAACATCACGGACATCATGAAGCATCATATGCATCCACTAACCATTTTAAGGATTTTGGAAATTCATCTTTGTTCCTGTTTTGTAGGTTATGGATTCACTTCGCAGGAAAATAATCCAAGTCAACCTTGTAAGAATTCCTCCACAACACAAGGAGCTAGCTTCAAGGATTCTTGAGAATTCTCCATTCACCGAGAGGCATGGTCGTCTTATCAACTTAGTCACTTCCAACACAGAGGAAGACATGATGAAAGTTCTTTTCCAGTTATTTGATCCTTTGCATCACTGCTTCACATTTCCTGACTACCAGCTTGTGCCCACTTTGGAGGAATTTTCTCAACTCTTAAGGATTCCTATTCTCAATCAACTACCCTTCAACGGTACGAAAAGAGATCCAAAGCCAAAAGATATTTCTCAAGCCATGCACTTGCACTCATCTGATGTCACAACCCATTGGGAAATTAGAAGTGGTGTCAAAGGCTTCTTGGCAAAGTTCTTGTTTGAGAAGACCCAAAGCTGCTGGAATTCTTTGGACTTACAAGCTTTTGAGGAGATTGTAGCCCTTCTCATCTATGGGATGGTCTTGTTCCCTAACCCTGACCAACTCATAGATGTGAGTGTTGTCAAAGTCTTCATGGCTCGCAACCCGATGCCTACATTGCTTGGAGATATCTTGCACTCTTTTCACACTCGAACAATGAGGAAAAGAGGTGTTCTCATGTGTTGCACTCCTCTACTGGCAATATGGTTTATTTCTCATCTTCCCCAATCAGTTTTGAAGAACGAGAAAGGTTTGAGGTGGTCACAAAGGATGATGACTCTTACACATTCAGATATTCATTGGTGTTATCGATCCAAAGAGAATGTTATCATCGTCGACCGTTGTGGGGAATTCCCTAATGTCCCTCTACTTGGAATTAGGGGAGGCATCACCTACAACCCTTGTTTGGCTCTGAGACAGTTTGGTTATGCCCGAAGGGATGGCCCACATGACATGCTGATTCCATATTTGGTTTTTAACTTCGACAACGACGATCAAGGATTTCGTCAAAGGTTCATCCGAGCATGGAGAATGCCCAACAAGGTAGATAGTAAGACCTTGGGACACAAGAATTCCATCCCCCTTGAGCCTTACCTCAAGTGGGTACGAACCCGCGCCCAAAATCTTATGATGCCTTACCCCTCCATTCTCCCAGTGTTTATAGAGCCTGTTAAGGAAGGAGAGGTTCCATACACCCTCCTACATCCTGACATGCCAACATCACTCAAAGATCTACAAAGGAGTTGGATACAGATCAAGGGAGAACGCGATACTTTTGAAGCCCAATTCTACGCAAGCGAGAAGAAGGTTTTGGAACTTACTCGGTTACTTCACGAAGAGCAGACTCTCAACACCTACATTGCACCAAAGAGGATGTGCAACGTCTTTTTACCTTAGAATTTTGTATTATTTTGCCCAAGGGGCATTAATGTACTAACAATTCTATATTATTAATATGAAGTGTGTTTCTTTTTTGTTTAAAACAAATTTGAATTTCTGAATCCTTGAAAGCATTGCATGAATACATATCATTCATCATATGCATAAGCAGGTCTTCACACCAAATTTCCTCATCTCTTTGTTGTTTATTTTAGCAAGATGGATATTGAACAAACGGTCAAAGACTTACAAGCTCAGAATTCACAATTTCAACAACTACTCCTGACCTTGGCCAAGGGGCAGGAGGAGCTCAAAACTCTGCTAGAGAAAGAGAAAGAGAAAAAGAAGAAGAAGCGAGCCGGTATGGCTATCCTGGGCAGAAGGTTTGAAGGTTAACCCAGACGAACTTTGGATTTTCCATCAACCTCTGAGGAAGGAGAGAGAAAAGGTAAAGAGACTGCAGTACCATCTGAATCTAAAGTTGAAGAAAAGGAAGATAAGGACTACTCAGAACAACAGTACCCTCCGGCCGATGACAAATACAAAAATCTGGAAGAACGTCTAGCTGCTATGGAGATACAGAGAGTACCAGGGCTGGACTTTGAAGAGTTAGGGTTGGTATCTGGAATTGTAATCCCTCCTAAGTTTAAAGTGCCTCTTTTTTCCAAATACGACGGGGTGTCTTATCCCAAGATGCACCTACGATCTTATGTCAGGAAAATTTAGCCACATTCTGCTGACAAAGATCTGTGGGTCCACTTTTTCCAAGACAGTTTGTCGGGGACGCAGCTGGATTGGTTCTACCAGTTGGAGAGGTCTGATGTGCATAATTGGGAAGACTATGCGGCCACCTTCTATAAACAGTATCAATACAACGCCGACTTGGCGCCAACCCGTACTCAACTCCAGGGTATGGCTATGGTGTCCAGTGAGGGCTTCAAAGACTACGCCCAAAAGTGGGGGGATTTAGCCAGAAGGGTGCAACCACCATTATCTTAAAGGGAGCTAGTGGACATGTTCTTGGGGACTCTGTCAGGTCCTTTATTTAATCACCTGATTGGAAGCTCCTCTACAGGCTTCACTGAATTGATTTTAACTGGCGAGAGGATAGAAACCGGTATAAGAAACGGGAAAATTCAGAAAGATGCGTCTACCTCTACTACTGCCAAAAAATCCTTCACGGGAAAGACAGAAGTGTCTGTTGTCTATGCTCAGAGGAATCAGGGAAGAACCGAGTGTTGACCAACTGTGGGGGCCGTTATGATTCAGAAGTCTGCATCATACCAGCCAATAAATAACCAGCCGAGAAATGATCAGCCGAGGAATAACCAGCAAAGGGTGGAAAGGCTTGTAAGGCAATTCACCAAGATAAACATGACTCCTGCTCAAGTCCTACCCCATATTTTGAAGTTGAATTTGGCCATGTTGAAAGAGGCCCCTAAAAATTCCAATACTACATCTCTACACTACCATCTGAATGCCAGGTGCGCTTACCACTCAGAAAGTCCAGGGCACGACACCAACAACTATTGGGCTCTGAAGAATAAGATTCAAGATCTGATTTACGCAAAGGAAGTTGAATTTGAAGCTCCTGAAAAACCAAATGTTATCTCTGCTCCAATGCCTAGGCATGGACACAATTCCAGTGCTGTGGAAGAAGATCTGTTTGTTTCTACTGTGGATGAACTGTTAACTCCTCTCCTAACCATCAAGTTAAATTTGTTGAAAGCTGGGGTGTTCCCAGGTTGTGACCAAGATTGCCATGCTTGCCTATCCTCCCCATTTGAATGTCCTCTGTTGAAGAAAGGAATCCAACAATTGATAACCAGGAAATTTTATTTGAGAAAGCTCCTGTTCCACCCATTCCAGTTCCAGAAGTTTCAATAATAACCATATACGCCAATCCTTCTAGGGTTCCTAAAAAACCCGTTAGGATTACATCCGCTCCTATGACTACTTCGTTGAAGATGACAATGCTTGGGCCTGCCCCATACAAATCAGATAAAATGGTACCATGGAACTATGGTGGAGAAATCTACTACCATGGTGTCAAACAGATTGAACAAACTGCCGAAGACGAGAACTCTGAAGAAGACAATTCCGACATCAGTAACATTGCCGGAACAAGCAAAATTACTCGTAGTGGAAGAATTTTCTCTCCAGAGATTGCGCCACCAAAGGCAGTCTCTGGACCCGTTCCGAAGATTACAGTTGTACCAGTGCTTACACCTGCAAGTGTACCCACCAACAATGACAATACAATTCCCACCCATGTTTCCGCTACTGAGAAAAAAGGAAAAAATGTTCAAGAGGAGCCTGTCTTGACAAAGGTTCAGTCACTTGTTATTCCTGAGACATCCAAGAGGGAGATGGAAGAAATCCTTAGGATTATTAAGAAAAGTGATTATGATGTGGTAGAACAACAGGGGTAGACCCCCTCCAAAATCTCTATGTTAGCCTTACTGCTTTACTCTGAAGCACATGCTAAAGCTTTGGTCAAGTTTTTAAAGACAGCGCACGTGCCACAAGAGACTTTGGCTGATCAATTCCAGGAGTGTCTGGCCAGTTTAACAGCTGACAATGGCCTGGGCTTCTCCGATGCTGACTTGACTTCCAAGGGGAGAAAACATAACAACGCACTACATGTCTCGGTGGAGTGTAGGGGAACCACCCTAGCTCATGTTTTGGTTGATACTAGATCATCTCTAAATGTCTTGCCAAAGAAGGCCTTGGATAGGTTGGATTGTGAAGGCTTAACCCTGAAACCCAGCAATATCATTGTAAGAGCATTTAACGGCTCTAAAAGGATGGTCCATGGGGAGGTGGACATCCCGATCAAAGTGGGTACCCAGACGTTCAATTCAACATTCTACGTGATGGACATTCGTCCTTCCTACTCTTGCCTATTAGACGTCCCTAGATTCACAACACCGGTGTGGTCACCTCGACTTTGCATCAGATGCTGAAGTACCATGTCCAAGGGAAAATCATAATTGTCCATGGTGAAGAGGAATACATGATTAGTTATCTAAATTCTTTTCGATATGTAGAATTGGATGGCGAATTCATTGAGACCCCTTTCCAACATTTTGAAGAAGTTTCTCAGGAAATAGCAGCGACCAAGGCGGTATCCTCAACTCCTGTGATCACAAGACCTGTACCTCGGATGTCTTCTCTAAAAGATGCAAGGGCAGTAGTGGAAGAAGGTGGATCCACTATATGGGGATAGCTTCCAGACTTTCCTTTCAAATCAGACAAGTTTGGCCTGAGATTCACCTCGACTGCTCAGAAGGCCGTGCGCCTCTCCCGTGCTGGAGGGCCACCTGTGAAGATCATCCACCTAGGGGTTAATGCACTAGAGGACAATAAAGAAGAGGGTAGCCTGGAAGACTGGATTTTTCCTACTGTTGGTGGAGGACTGTGCAACTGGGAAGCAAAAGACTTTGTTCCGATTACTTTCATACCGCAGTAATTTATCTTTTCCATTTCTGTTGGATCTGAAATAATTCACAAACAATTCGTACTTTTTCCACCTTGTGTCTTACCCAAGGCACATAGGTCCATTTGTAAGGGTTCTTATTTCGTTTTCATATGTCATTTTAATGAATCATGGACGCTTTTCATATTTAAAACTTTTGTGCTCATTGTCTTTCTTTTACATTTTGTTGTTTTAAGATGGCTATGCCCTTACACACACCCACACTCACAAATGCAGGTACCTTTCCACTCCGGAACCCATGGGTAACGATACTGCTATAGCCTTCAGTGACTCTGAAGATTTGATCTACCAAGCCGAATACGAAGGTGAGGAAGATTGTGAGGTGCCAGGGGAATTGGCCAGACTTCTACAACAAGAGGAAAGAGAAATTTTGCCTCATGAGGAGCTGTTAGATACAATCAACTTGGGTACAAAGGAAGACAAGAAGGAAATCAAAGTGGATGCCAACCTAGAGCTGAGTGTCAAGGAGCACTTAATTCAGCTGTAGCATGAATATGTTGAGATCTTCGCCTAGTTATACAAAGACATGCCGGGACTTGATACAGATATTGTGGTACACCATCTACCCACAAGAGAAGACTGTCCACCAGTTAAGCAGAAAGTCTGCCGCATGAGACCTGACATGTCAGAGAAGATCAAAGCAGAAGTTATGAAGCAGTTCAATGCTGGATTTCTGGTTGTTACTTCCTACCCACAATGGGTTACTAACATTGTTCCCGTGCCTAAGAAAGACGGCAAGGCCAGAATGTGTGTGGATTATAGAGATTTAAACAGGGCCAGCCCTAAAGATGATTTTCCACTTTCGCACATCGATATCCTGGTCGACAACACAGCTCAGCACAAAGTATTTTCTTTCATGGACGGATTCTCAGGCTATAACCAGATCAAAATGGCACCTGAGGACATGGAGAAAACTAATGGGGTACGTTCTGCTACAAAGTAATTCCATTCGGACTGAAGAATGTTGGGACAAGCTATCAGCGCACCACGGTAGCTTTTTTTCATGATATGATACATCATGAGATAGAGGTCTACGTAGATGACATGATAGCCCGATCACAAACTGAAGAAGAACACCTTGATCACTTGAAAAAGTTGTTTGTCAGGTTGAAGGAGTACAAGCTCAGATTGAACCCAAACAAGTGCACATTCGGAGTCCGGTCCGGTAAACTCTTGGGTTTCATTGTCAGCAACAAAGGCATCGAGGTTGATCCTGCCAAAGTCAAAGCTATACAAGAAATGTCTGCTCCTTACACTAAGAATGAGGTCATATGTTTCTTGGGACGCATAAACTACATTGCTAGGTTCATTTCTCACCTAACATATACTTGTGAGCCAATCTTCAAGTTGTTGAAGAAAAAACAGGTAGTCCGATGGAACGGTGAATGTCAAGTTGCTTTCGATAAAATCAAGGAGTATTTGCTAGAACCTCCTGTCTTGATGCCACCCGTCGAAGGAAGACCGCTAATCATATATCTGACCGTCCTAGAGAATTCAATGGGGTGCGTATTGGGGCAGCATGACGAGTCTGGCCGAAAAGAGCATGCCATTTATTACCTTAGCAAAAAGTTTACCGACTGTGAAACAAGATATTCACTGCTCGAGAAAACTTGTTGCGCTTTGCTATGGGTTGCTCGCCGGCTAAGGCAGTATATGTTGACTCATACCACTTTACTGATATCTAAGATGGATCTGATAAAGTACATCTTTGAGAAGCCTGCTTTGTCCGGAAGGATAGCCAGATGGCAGATGATCCTAACGGAATACGATATACAGTACACAACCCAAAAAGCTATAAAGGGGAGTATGCTAGCCGATCATCTGGCTCATCAAGCTGGAGAAGATTACCAATCCATGAAGTTCGACTTCCCTGACGAAGACATCATGACATTGGACAATGTTGAAGATTTCAGACCATATGACGGACCTGAACAAGGATCCCGATGGACCCTGTACTTTGATGGAGCCTCCAATGCCCTTGGTAAGGGTATCGATGTTGTGCTTATATCTCAAGAAGGATGCCATACTCCTTTCCCCGCCAAACTTTGCTTCAACTGTACGAACAACATGGCAGAGTATGAAGCTTGCATCTTTAGACTCAAGGCTGCCATAGACTTGGGAATCAAATCTTTAATTGTGTTTGGGGACTCAGCTTTGGTCATCAGTCAGATCAAAGGAGAGTGGGACACTAAGCATCCAAACCTCATCCCTTACAAATAACATGTCTTGACATTGTTACCACATTTCGAGCAGATTACCTTCGAGCACTTCCCGCGAGAAGAAAATCAGCTAGCAGGTGCTCTAGCTACAATGTCATCCATGTTTAAACTTAACTGGGATAATGAGGCTCCCCAAATCACCATTGAACGAATGAACGAACATGCACATCGTCACGAGATTAATACCGAGGAAGTAGTGGACCAGCCATGGTTTCATGAAGTCAAAAGGCATCTCGAGGCTCAAGAATATCCTGAAGGAGCTACAGTCAATGACAAAAAGTTCTTAAGGAGGTTCTCAGCTAAGTTCTTCCTAAGTAATGGCATCTTGTACAAGCGCAATCATGATTCTATTCTGCTCCATTGTGTGGACAAGATTGAAGCTGAAGGATTATGGCTGAATTGCATGAAGGTACGTTTGGCACTCACTCTAGAGGGCATACGATGGCTAAGAAGATTCTAAGGGAAGGCTATTACTGGTCTACCATGGAAGCTGACTGTTATCAACACTCTCGGACATGCCATAAATGTCAAATCTATGCCGACAAGGTACACGTGCCTCCAGTTCCTCTAAATGTCTTAACAGCTCCTTGGCCGTTTGCTATGTGGGGAATCAACATGATTGGAGAGATCAAGCCTACAGCATCTAATGGACACAACTTCATTCTGGTGGCCATTGACTACTTCACCAAGTGGGTCAAAGCAGCTTCCTTCGCATCTGTGACTAAGAATGTGGTTGCCCGCTTCATCAAGTAGAATCTTATTTTCCGGTACGGTATCCCCGAAAGGATCATCACTGATAATGGTACAAACCTTAACAATACTATGATCACCGACCTGTGCGAGCAGTTCAAGATTCAACATCACAATTCATCTCCCTATCGGCCAAAGATGAACGGTGTTGTCGAAGCTGCGAATAAAAACATCAAAAAGATCATACAAAAGATGACAGTCACCTACAAGGACTGGCATGAATTGTTACCGTTTTCTCTTCACGGGTATCATACCATGGCGCGCACATCAACTAGGGCAACACCTTATTCTTTAGTTTATGGCATGGAAGCTGTCTTTCCTATCGAGGTTCAGATTCCCTCTTTGAGAATCATGAAGGATGCTGGTTTGAGTGAAGAAGATTGGATCCAGACCCGGCTTGATCAATTGAACTTAATTGACGAGAGGAGACTTACTGTTGTTTTCCACGGTCAGACGTATCAAAAACGGATGATCAAAGCTTTCAACAAGAAAGTCAGACGACAAGTGTATCAAGTTGGAGATCTAGTGATCAAGCGCATCATCTTGCCACAAAGTGATCCCAGGGGCAAATGGACTCCTACCTACGAAGGACCATTTATGATCAAGAACATCTTTTCTGGTGGGGCAATGATTTTAACCACCATGGATGGTGACGACCTGTCGCACCCTGCGAACGCAGACATAGTCAAAAGATACTACGCATAAAAAATCCGCTAGGTTGACACACCTAGGCAAGAAAAAGGGCATCCTGGTGAATCGAAAACCCGAAAGGGAGCTTCAGGCAAAAATTAGGGATAAAACAAAAAAAAATTGTACACACGGCAAGTTGAAAACCCGAAAGGGCGACTTGGGCAAAAAAGGGTTTCCCGGTGAACCGAAAACCCGAAAGGGCGGTTCAGGCAAAAGTTAGGGAATTAAAGCGTATGACTATGTCTCGTCGGATCACTTTAAGGACAATCTCTTCACTGTCAAACTCTGAGCTTCTGATCAATCCAATCATCTTCGGATGAAGCAACGAATGGACAAGATATTCGGAGTTACGAAGGCTATAGCAGAATGGGAATCCCATGGAATTTTTTACACATAGCTATCTTTCTTTGTATAAATTTTTCTCATTTTTATGACACCATCCTCTTACTAGGATGTCTGTCTCCTTTGTACAAAACACTTATTCAAAGTTAATACAAAGATACCTCTTTAAAGTGCAAAAAACTATTTGTCTTTTCCTTTTTCTTTTACACTTGTGTTTTTATTTGCAAAAACGTCCAATGATTCGTTAATGAACATATGCATTTGAACATAATTATTGTTTACAAATAAACATGATGGAAGAGAACAATTACTGACAGATTGAAAGGATAGGAAAACATCTTTAGGCTATTCCATAAGCAATCCCTACAGTATATCATCTAGATCCCCAGCGGAGCTAAAGTTTCAAACCTTTATCCCTATCAGAGTTAAAACTTCAAACTCCCAATCCCCAGTGGAGCCAAAACCTTGAACTGTAGATCCTCAGCGGAGGTGAAACCTTCTTCCCCAGTCGAGTCAAGATTTCCAACTATCAATCCCCAGTAGAGACCATTCAGTTTTCTCCAAATTCCCCAACAAATTGTCTTGAAGTCTGGAAATCAACCAGATAACAGTTAACTTTTGTCTCTCCCTAACCTAGGATAATTCCCCAGTAGAGTGACAGACGACCAAACTCCTGGACCTACTCCCCAGTAGTAAGCCTTCTTCCCCATAGATTTTTACTATTCCCCAGTAAGGTTGCCAGAATGAAGATTCTCATTCTTAATTCCCCGCAAAAGTCATCAGAGTTTTCCCTATTCCCTAGCAGAATAAGGATTCCCTTTGTGTAATCACCAGTAGACGTCATCAAAGTTCTCTGGATTCTCCAAGCAGATTTCTCAGGAAGTATTTGGCATTACTCTCACAATAGATTTTTGTCAATATTCCAATTTCAAGACTTGAAGGATCCCCATATCCCCAGTGAATGTCACTATGGATTTATTATCCCCAACAGTCGCCAAGGATTTCTCTTCCTCAGCAACCAAAGATTTTGAATCTCCAGCAGCGGTCAAGGATTTATTTTCCCCGGCAGCAGTCAAGGATTTATTTTCCCCGGCAGCAGTCAAGGATTTATTTTCTTCAACTAATCAGCTTACATGCGCATACATTACATATATCATAAACATTGACAAAACACATTTATTGCATCATACATTTCATGCAACATAACTTTGTGTTTCAGCTAACATTTTACCCTTTTCAGGATAAGATTAATAGCTACTTTTGACAATGTTCAAAGATTTCAGATACAGTACAGATATGCACCAGACAAGGATTCCATTCTAATACTCATTTAGATCTCAACAACTTTCAGATACAGTTCAGATACACTCCATACACGGAAGTCATTATGTTACTCATTCAGACTTCAACTTCATGATACAATCCAGATACGCTCCAGACACGGTTGCCACTCTGTCACTTATCCTGATTTCCCCAGCTTAGATACGCTCTAGACACGAATGTCATTCTGTCGCTCATTCAGATTTCAAATTCAGATACAGTACAGATACACTCCAAACACGGAAGTCATTCTGTTATTCATTCGGATTCAAATACAGATATAACTCGGATATGCTCCAAACACGGCTGCTATTTCTTTGCTCATTCAGATTCAATCTCCAGATACAGTTCATATACGTTCCAGATATGGACACCATTCTGATACTTATTCTTCTGATTTACAACTTACAACCCAGCAAACATTCTTGGATGGTATCTTCAAGCCCATCTCCGACAAGATTATGTCACCTCTCCAAATGGCATCTTTAAGCCCATTCCCTCAACTACATTCTGACGAGTGCAAATTTACAAGCACTCTAGTGTCCAATCATATTTTACCTTCGAGTCACGAACGGCAAAGCTCGCCAATCAAACTCTTCAGATTCAAGAAGATTGAACAGGGGCAGTTGTTGTACCCCAAAATTTGCCCTCTCATTTATCAAGATTTTTCTCACAAGACTTCTTGGACTCAAGACAAGATTAGGGTTTGCTCAGCTCAAGACCTCACCTTTTACTGATAGCCTGAAATTAGGGTTTGAGATTGCACAAGGATTTTTGGACCATCAATGCTTCATATGACTTTCATATACCATCTTGGACCCCTAAGATTGCTCATACCAAGTTTCAAGCCTTGAATCACATTTTTGCCCAGTCAATTGGACAATTGACCTAAAAATCAGTTGTATTGGGGAAAAAGTCAACCATGGCCAATTTACAGTCAAACTTCATAATTTTTTATCCACAACAACATTCTAGGCTCCTATGAACCATTTTATCAAGTTTGGACCACAACTCCTCAAGAAATTTGATTAGATCATCAAAAGGGCAAAATGGTCAAAATTATGGTTTTGACTGAGAAAGGGAAATTTCTGATTTTTAACCTAGACAATGACCAATTGGGTTCAAACATGATTTCAAGGACTCAATGGCATCATCTTTACCTAATCACAAGGTTCAAAATATCTCAAATACATAGGATTGACATATGAATTTTCCAGTCAACTGATCAAAAATCAACTGTACACTGAAAAGTCAAACTTTGACTTTTTGGTCAAAATCAAGTGCCAAGGGTCATATTTCATCAAGATATGTCAAAACATAAAACTTGTTCACCAAGAAACTTAATTTTGGAAATTAGGGTTTAAATTGAAAAAATTTCATAACTTAGAATTTTTCTAAGTGTTGAAAATTTCTTATTTTTTCCCAACTTTTTCACCATGATGCAATTGGATTCAAAGAAAACTTCCAACATTAAAGTTGTAGTCCTCCACAAAATATACAACTTTGATTCACAAAGTTTTCCCAAATGATGCTTGTATCTCAAGTTGTGATTTTGTGAATAGGGGTCCATAAACTATATAACTTAGTGAAAATTTGCCCTATTTTAGGCAGGTTTTTTACCTAACTTCATGGCAACTTTTCACCTAGTTCCAAGAGGTATCTCAAGTTTCATTTCAAAGATGGATTGTATAGAATGTTGCAAGCTTTCCAAAATGTCCAAGAACTCTCCAAGATCATTTATGGTTAGGGAGAATCAAAGAAGAGAAAATGGCAATTTGTCACTTTTGTTCAAGCCATGTTTACAATGCACCAACTTGCAAATCAGATCCTAGCATGCTTGTACCTTGCATTACAGGTCCTAATCCCTTCTACACTCCATAATTGAATGCTAACTCAGTGGATAAAGGTTTTGTTTTCACTTTTGGAGCTTTGCACAAGGAATTATTCCAAAAATGGCATAAAGTTCATAATACCATTTTGATAAAGCAAGCTTTTTACAACTTTGCAGTTCTTGAGCCATGGACCTGATCTTTTGTTACAAACAATATCCACAAATATCAGGCAACTTGTACCAACTCTCTGCATCCCACAAGCTAGCCTGTACAGGCCTTGAGCATTGTCACTTCAACTTTCTTCAAAAGCAAGCAAATTGGCAAAAGTCAAGATAACTTGTGCATCTGATAAAGAGAAGTCTTTGCCTCATTTTAAACATCTTCAGAAACTTATCACAAGCCTAAACACGAAAGCAAAAGACCTGAAACCTTCCCAAACATAAAAACCACATTTCTACCCAAAACAGGGCAGCTTCTACAAAACACTTGCCATTTCAAAACTTGCTCGTGCGTTTTTCCTTTCAACCCTTGAAACATCTTCCCTACATCACATCCAAGCTATCCAAGCATTCATCTTGCAACTGTGAGCTCAGTTTCACACTTCACCATTTTAATTTTGCAAGGTTGCAGGTTGACTCGTGCAGGGAGTTTAAAGCATCTTCAAGGCAAGCTGAGCATTGGGAAAGCTTGAGGGACCTTCAAGGAAGCTCACACGGTCTTCAGGCCTCACTCAAAGTCCTCACATTGCCATATTCAAAGTCAGCTGAACAAGGTATTTTTCAAAACTCTATCTCTCTATTTAGGAATCCTTAGGCTTTAATTTGTGAAACAAAAATGTAGTCTTTAACTTACTGAAGTTGTACATATGCGTAGTTATCATTTATATTAACTGAGTAGTGAGAATTTGAAGCTTGAAGTTCATGAAAAAATTAGGTCAGGAATTAGGGCCACTGAAATTCTCCCTGGTTTCTTAGAGTTAGGTTTCAAATCTTATATCATTGGAATCGTGACCAAAAATGCTACAAGTTTTATGTTGCAAGATTTTGTTTTTGTGCAAAGAATAGAGAGTTGCAGGTTGAACTCAGAAGCGCGCGCGAAAGAGACGAAGGACAGGGACGATGAATGTCTGGGCCTAGCGTGTAGTGGGCCTCTTATTTTTACTTCCCATACCCCCCAATTTGCTATTTGCACCCCCTGACCTATTTTCTTATATTTTTGCATTTTTCTTGCATATTTTATATTTTTGTCTTGCATTTATTTTTTCTAAACTTTAGAAAATCACAAAAAATATTTTCTTTATTTTTTTGCATTTTTATTTTATTTTTATTTTATTTTTTGCATAATAAAATAGTTTACTAGAATAAATAGAAATTAATTTACTTAAAAAAATAGTAAAAAACATTTAGAAACACCATGCATTTTTATTTTATTATTTTTCACACATAAAATATTATTTTCATACATATTTTTTTTTAATACTTGTAAATAATTTTATTTATTATTTCTTGTAAAAAATGGAAAAATGAATAATATAGAACATATTTTCTTTTAAATTAAAATTAGGGTTTCCTCTTTCAAAAAATAACAATTTTATTTTTTCTTATTTTTTAGGACTTAAATAACTTTGTTTTCTCATATATAAAATAAATACAAAAAAAAAATTTTGCATCCATACATTTTATTGTATATTTAAATAATTGTTTATTTACTTATTGTACAAAAATTCAATTGGGTTGTAATAATTATCTTAGGGTTTTATTTTGAGCAATATCCCCCATTCAAACTTGTATCCCCCTCCCATAATTGTTGTAATAGCTTAGATTTACTTTACGCAATTTATCGCATTATATACATGTTTAGTAAATTAGGGTTTGTATGATAAGACAAAAATCAAACAAAATAGCATGACCTAATTCAAGACAAACAAATGCATGAAAATGACAACACATTGCACACAAGCATCTCTAGGGTTTCACCCACTTTGTTGCCTAAAAATGGCCATGGTATGCATGTTAGGTATCTTGGCAAAACAAAACAAAACAAAACAAAAGATCATAGTCCCTCGATGACGCTATCAAAAGGTTGCTTAAAAACAAATGATCTTGGTCCCTCAAACAAGCTAAGATACTTGGCACCATTTCTATCATGGTCATACGATGACCCACGCCCGTCCCGTTTAACATCCAAAGATAAGGTTGTCTACCAAAGCAATGGTAAATCAACAATATCAAAGGAATAAAAATGTACAAGAAAGATTTTTGAGTAGGTAGATAGCTTCTAGTTACTTGATCAATTTGCAAACAATCCTTGCTATTTTCAAACAAACACACACATTTCAAAACATTTCCAAACAACTTTCAAAACATTGAAACATTTTTCAAAAGACTAACATCTTTGTATACATTCTTACAAACAAGAATCATTACAAAGATTGCCTAAACGATGGCCTCTTTTCAAAATACTTTCAAAACCACACAAAGCACCATTTCAAACAATTGCAAAAGCAAAGCAAGTGATCTAAACAAGTAACTAAGAGCCCATGGAAAACCATGGATGAAAAGGGTGCTAGCACCTTCCCTTTTCATAATCTACCCCCCGAACTCAAGAAAACATCTCAAAGGTATTTCCTATGCTTTTTTACCTTTCCTTTTGGATAAAATAAAAGTCGGTGGCGACTCTTGCTAAACCGAAACATTTGCAACGAAACGCAAAAACTCAAGTCAGTTCTCCCACCGTATCACAAACCATTCGTCCATCAGTCTCTGAATGGAGTTTTTCAAATCATCACACTCGTCCGGATTGGATGAGCATTCCAAACAAAAGTCGTAAGCTCTTGTAGAACTTCTTGCTGTAAAAGATGCTCTCTCAAAACTGCCATTGACATCTGAATCTCTTCAACGTGAGTCACTAAGTCATGGCCATCATCCAACCCAATAGCATTTATAGCAGCCACATGATGAGGAGGCGTAGGATTGTTCTGAGCATTAGGCCCTATAAGCGCGAAGCTTAGCTCCTTGGAATCCAAAAGAGATTGCACCTTGTATTTTAAAGCTCTGCAGTTTTCAATAGAGTGGCCTGGAGCACCCGAATGAAATTCAAACGTGCATTAACATCATAAACCCTTGGAAGTTCTGTCAGTGGGGGAGCTAACTATCAAAGTTGTACCAACTTACCAGCTAGCAATTGTGGGAGTAATTGAGCATACAACATCGGGATTGGATCAAACCTCCTCTCGGGATACTTTTGCGGCCTTTGTTGACCCCTGGTAATATGGAACATGTACAATAGATTTCCCATTATCATCAGAGGCATTGCTCACTTCTCCTTCCTTTTTCTTGACAAAATCGCTAGAGTATGGCTTCTTCCCACTACCTGAGTTGTTGTTACCATTTGTGTCAGATGCACCTGTAATAGTCCCTACTTTAATACACATTTCAACCCGCTCCCCGGTGATAACCATATCCGAAAATGAATCAGAAGTATTGCTGAGCATATGTTGCAAATACGGGCCTCGGAGGGTACTCATGAACAGATCTACCAGTTCCCGGTCTAGGAGAGGAGGTTGAACTCTCGCGGCCAAACCGCGCCATCTCTGGGCATACTCTTTGAAAGACTCACCAGTCTTTTGAGACATACTCTGCAGTTGTGCACGGCTAGGTGCCATGGCGGTGTTGTAATGATAATGTTTTAAGAAAGCATCAACAAGATCACCCCAGTTACTAACATGAGGTTGCTCCAACTGCATGTACCACTCTAATGGAGCTTCAACCAGACTGTCCTGAAAGAAATGCATAAGCAACGACTCATTGCTAGCATAAGCAGCCATCTTTCTACAGTAAGATCGGAGATGAGTCTCTGGGCATGTAACCCTCTTATACTTGTCGAAATCAGGTACCTTAAACTTTGGTGGAATCATAACCCCTGGAACCAAACATATAGCAGCGGCACTGAATGTTGGTTTCTTAGAAGTCTCCATAGCCTTCAAGCATTCTTCCAGAGCCTTGTACATCTTAGCGGTTTCAGACAAATCAGCCGTAGAATCCTTTGGAGGGTCATCGAGATCGATGACATCATGATGGTCATCCACAATCAGTCGCGGGTTCTCCTTAGGAATCCCCCCATGGTCATTCCTGGGTCCACCTGTTGTACCCCAAAATTTTCCCTCCCATATTCTTCAAGGTTTGTCAAGAATCATCTTCAAAAGGTTCAAGATTTCTCAAGGGTTGCACAGTCAAACCATCTCCTAAGCCAGCTGAAATTAGGGTTTTGGTTCCTTCAAGGAATTTGAGGTTTTCAATGGCTCAATCAAGTCACATAGTCCTATACACATTCTCAAGCATCTACATGCCAAGTCTCAAGACTCACAGTGCCAATTTGCACAGTCAAAAGCTCCATTTGATCCACAGTCAACTGCAAGGGCAAAATGGTCATTTTGCAGTCAAAAGTCAGATTTTCTGGTTAACATCTTATTTTGAGTCCACAATCATCATTTCATCAAGTCTTTCTCATGATTCCACAAGAATGGCTCAAAAATCATCAAGATGCAAAAAGTTACTATTTTTGGACAATAGAAAAGTCAACTGTATCTTGACCAAGGCATAACTTTTTCATGGTTTATCAGAAAAATCCCATCCAATTATCATTTTGAAGGGGAAGACATTTCCCACAACTCATATTCACATTCCAAGTCCAAGAAATGCTCTCACAAAAAGTTATCAATTTCTACATTATAGGTCAATTTCAAAAGTCAACAAAAGTGCACTTTAAGTCAAAGACCATAACTTGAGATTGGTAAATCCAAATGACATGGGACCAAAGGAATTGGTTAGAGGACTTCAAGACCTTTCCAAAATGTCCAAGAACATGTTCATATGATCAAAATTGAGCAAGATATGCATTGGAGAAGTTGGGAAATTTTTGTGAATTTGCAAAAGTCAACTTTGCTCAAAACACCTTGTTTTTACTAATGGGCCTCAAATTTCTTCTTGAAACTTTATCCATGGCCTATGCACGACCCATCAAGCTTATTTGAATTTATTTTCTTATTTTTATTAATTAATTGGATTTTTAATTGATTTTAATTCATTTAATTAATTTAAATTGTAGGAAAATACAAAGATTTGATTTTTCAATCTTTTTGTGAAGCAAAGATGACCTAAAAAGGCTGGAAAATTTGTGCACAAATCAAATATGCAAAAATCTCCCAAAATGGCAACTTTCTTCAATCAAAAAGATTCAAAAATGTTTGATTTTCAATCAAATATACAATCATCAATTCCATGGATTTCTTTGCAAGATTTTGACCTAATTCTATTCTATTATATATACACAAGCCAACCCTACTCATACATACGTGAAAGCTGCTGCAAGAAAGCTATAACCACATTGAGAAAATTCAAGAAAACTTGAAAACTGTTTTCTAAATTCCAGGCCAATTCAAAGCTTTTAATTGCTTCTAACACATTGCGGGAGTCCCCAGGAACGTGTAGGAATCAAAACCAAGTGCTAAAGCTTAAGAAATCACCAAGAACAGTTTAACGGTTTGCATTTTATTTTCAGAATCGAATAGCTTAATTCATGCATCATTAACGTGATTTTTTGTGTGTTTTGCATTGCAAGAACTCATATGAAGCTGATGGTATAGTTTAATTGCATTAAAACACACAGAATCACAAATTGCCATTAACGAATTTTAGGGTTCATGAGTTCTCAAATTAGGGCTTTACAGTCCAGGAAAAATTAGAACCTTTAAAGCATATGGTTGAACTCGTTGAGACAAGACGAACATGTTGGCACCCTCGCGAAACATTTATATAAATCCTAGAGCTAATCGCTATTTTTCGTTGTTGTAGGTTGTAGGGGTTAAAAACCCCCGCTATCTATTTGTTTTTTACAGGCATCAGCGAAGGAGATGATGAGGTGTAAGCGTATGGTTGGATAATTCAAATAGCGCGCATGATTTTGTTGTTTCCAGCATAATTGTTATTTTTTATATATTATATTCACTTGTCATTATTATAACAAAAGCAGGCAATTGGCGTAGTGGTTGGTGAGCTGGTTGGGAATCATTGGGACCTGGGTTCGAATCCCAGGTCCCCCAAATAATTGTTTCTATTTTTCTTCATGTGATTACATGCAGGCTTCCAAAGGCGTTCTACCATGTACTCCACACAACAACGCGCCAAGTGGCCTTAAGCATTAATCTAATGGTCATGATTGGAAGACCATGGTACTCCCTGGTCAAAGCACGCCTGGACAATCAAAGAAAGTCAAAAGGTCTTAAGCTTAGTGGGCTTCAGAATTTCCAAGAACACCTCCATAATGGGCCAACACCCCCCTGGGTTCTTTTTCTTTTTTCTCTTTATATTTTCTATTTATTCATTTAATTATTTTACTATAATTATTATTATTATTTAATTAACTAATAAACTATTATTTTCATAATAAAATCAGAAAATATAATTATTATTATTATTATTATTTATTTCACCTTAATTTATTATTTTGTAAATAAATACTAACAAATTAATTTAGTTTAATTAGGTTTAATTTTGACTTTTTCATAATAAATAAAATAAATTATAATTAGGGTTTTTACTAACTTTTGACTTTATTTTATTTTATTTTATTTTCCTTAAAAACATAAAAAACTTAAAAAACATTTCTTTTAATTAATTAATTAATTAGAATTAGGTTTAATTAAATGCAAAAAGGACTAAAAATTCATTCTTTTCTCCAAAAGGGTCAAAACCCTAAAGACTTCTTCGATGCAATTTTATTTCGCGCATATTATTTTTGATCATATTTATGTAATTGCTTCGAGATTGTAATAGCGTAATTAGGACTTTTATCGCTTTCTTTATTTTCTCGCATTTACTTTTCAAGGGTTATGTTTTTGGCGATGTAAATACCTGACGCCTTGTAATAGCGTAGATTTACTTTCCGCAATTTACTTTCCGCAAATTATTAACTGTTAACTATGCATGACAAGACTTGTTCTCAAAATAAAATCAACCTGTAGCTCACCATGATACATGTGCAAAGATAATATAAACTGAAACCTGACACACATGCACATGCCACTCCTAGGGTACGCCTCACTTGGTTGCCTCGACGTGGTCATTGAGTATAGGGTGTTTTAGAGGTCGCCCTCCTGTCTAAAGATCCTAGTTGCCTCGAAACGGTTGCCTCGGATAAAAAGGATCTAGGACATTAGGGTTACCGCTAAGGCGTCCTACTATTGCTTTGGTGACCACACATGTCCCATATAATCGAATTGACCCAAAACTCTAACGACGGTGTTACCTACTCCTCAATAGTGGGATAGTACTATCTAAAGGACATTTACACAGCTTAATTTCTTTTGAGTAGGTAGAGGTTCCTAGGTACTTGCTCTTTTCAAAACAACAAAAATACTTTTCGCACCTACACTTTCTGACAAAAGTTTTCAAACAAATACTTCATACACTCTTGAGGACAGATACAAGAGTTACCTAGAAGTTTTCAAACTAAACTTTTTCGAAACCCACAAACACAGGAAAAGCAAACATTTTTGAAAACATAGTGAGCAAGTACCTAAGAGCCCGTGGATAACCACGGATAGAAAGGGTGCTAACACCTTCCCTTTCTATAATCTACCTCCCGAACCGAGAAACATCTCGAAAAGGAATTTTGTTGTGCTTTTATCCTTTCCTTGTTGGAGAAAATAAAAGACGGTGGTGACTCTTGCTTACCGCGACATTTCGCGAACCAGCATTCCAAACAGTCAGTTCTATTTCCACCGATCACAGAACTGGCGACTCTGCTGGGGACCACTATTTAATAAGTGAGGTGTACCTTAGGACTAGATCATTATGTTTTCAATTGTATGCCTTGAATGCTTTAATATTGTGGGCTTGTATTTGAGTTTCATAGATCCTAACCCGGATCTGGGGAATACCCTTTAGGTAGCAATAAACTGTGAGGGACCTGTCCGGCGTAGACCGACACGGGTGAAGCAGTAGCTACATTGGTGTGACACCTTGGTATGTACCGATATCCCTTGTGTTGGAACGAGGAGAATATGGGTCTTCTGAGGAGTCATTAAGCACCAACTGACCTTAGAACCTTAAATTGACCCAACTTGGCCATAGAATAGTAGCAGTATGCTACACTCATTGAGGCTAAACTCTCGCGATGGTTCCGGCTGCAAGAAAAGATTGCGAAGCTGGAGTTATGATCGATTGAGGGTAGTCAGTGATATTGAGATCCTCTAGAACTCATTTACTATTTTCTAGGACAGGTCTTAACCAACTGAAACTGAAAGAGGGTAGTACCTAAACTTCATGCTGGCCTGAAATCTAAGGGCTCTTTTGTGTGACTTGTTGTTTCCAGTGATTTCTGGTAAACAACCGCTAGTCTTCCAAACTATCGAATAATCTTTCTGACTATTATTCAATTCCTCTGGTAACTCACAGGATCGACTAGATTGATCCTAGGATTCCTTGGACATTAAGGTTACTCTCATGATCGAACAGATATTCATGGTTGATATTTGAGTGTTGTATATGCGTTTGGCTTATTTCGATTCTCTCTCAAAAGGTCTAAAGATGTAATCAAAATGTGCGTGTACGAACTAAGTTGCATGAATAAATGTTAATTGTAAAGACATGTAAAGTTGCATAAAAGGCAAGTAAATGGTTTCGAATTATAAAACAGTTAATGTAAAGGATTTATGGAACGTAAAAGGTTTGAAATATGAAGAAAGTGTTTAATGCAAGAAATCTGTAAATGACTTTAAGTAAAAATAGGCATTCGAAGGATAAAGTCTGAAGGTAAAGGCATGGAAAATATGACAGTTTTCTGAAATGTAAAGTGCTTGAAACGTAAAGAAAGCATTAAAATGTAAAACTTTAAAGAAGAGATTTCGAAGTGAAAAGACTGTAAATGAGAAAACTTGTAAATGTTATTTGACAGAAAGATAAAGGAAAGTGCTGGAAATGGTAAAAGGTTTTCATTAAATCAAAAATATATGGTGCTATCATACGTACATTGCTCTTGCATTCGTTTCCCTTGCCATGTGGTAGTTTGAATGTTACTGAGTATTTAGTACAATAGATATGACACACGAAATCCTAATACTAAGACTTCTATTTATACTAATTCGACCATAACGGTCTTGCTATAGGATTATGCCACGTTCAGAAGATGCAGAACAATGCCTCTTTCTTCTTTCCACGTGTCCCCAAATGCTCCAGCACATAGATTTCAAACTTCGAATGTCCCGCTTCCATTTGAATTTCAAATGCTTTGGTATTTCTCCATTTCGAGCGCACTTCCCAGACACAGCCTTGTTGTTATTTCGAGACTTCTTTAGATATGTTCCCATAATTGCCACTCGAAGCTCCAAGCTTTGACATGCTTATTCGAAACACTTCTTCTGCTACTTCGAAACATGACGCTTTACCTCATTTCGATCGAAATGTTTAATTCATTTGGCTTCTAATAATATTATCAAAATCTTCAGCCAACAAATTGCCCCTTTAAAATATGTATTTCGATTCCTCTGAGAAATACCTATTTTAAACATCTACACAAGATTTTGATGTAACTTTCGAATCATCGTAACATTTAATGCATTTGACTTCAGTCACGTCAATCATAGCACCTTTTGGATTCCTTAACCGCCCGGAGCCACTTCACAGTATGGTGCAGTTACAAATAATGATTATCTTTAAATCACGCCTATTACCCATACTAACTTTACGCCACCTCTTCATCACACCAACCCATGACTTCCACGTATCACACCCTTATTCAGTGGATGCTTAAACTTCCCCATTATAAAACATCATCAACTTAATCTTTTCCTTTTCTTTTCACACTCTAAATCTTTTACCCTCCTTCTCTCGTCAAAAAACCCAAGCTTTCAACATCTTTCAAAAATGTTTTCTTCTACTTCATCCCAACTCAAGAAAGTCTCCAAGAAGAAAGGAAAAACTGCAGGAACTACCATGGAAAGTAAGATCATCACTCACCAAGGTCAATCCGTTCTTGCCCCTCAGATGATTTCAAAGGAAAAAGAAATGTTGTATGCGTCACAGGTACTCATTCCTACCAACGTTGCTGGTAAGAGGTTAGCTTTAAATGGCCCTCTTACGGTTTTTGAAATATTAAAAGACACCAGGACGATTTTCCCAGTTTGTTATAGTTTTAAACCCTTGTTTAACAAAATGGACGCCCCTAAGGCAGTAGAATCTTCTAGTTCAAATACCATAGAAAACCCAACTGTTCCTCCTAAGGACCCCTTTGTATTGGATTATGTAAAAAGTAATTTTAAGCCATTTCGATCTTGCCCCACCTCTAATATTGCTTATCAAAATTGGTTCAAGAAAGTAGAAGCTAAGAAATCCCAGCAATGGGAAGAATTAGGTATCTATAACCTGATTAAGCTATCGAAGCCTGGTTTCACCTACAGCCACTGTGATACGGTGGGAGAACTGACTATGGTTTTGCGTTCGCAAATGTTTCGGTTGAGCAAGAGTCGCCACCTACTTTTTATTTTATCCTAAAGGAAAGGTTAAAAAAGCACAGCAAAAACCTTTTGAGATATTTCGCGGGTTCGGGGAGTAGATTATAGAAAGGGAAGGTATTAGCACCCTTTCTATCCATGGTTATCCATGGGCTCTTAGTTACTTGCTTAGATCACTTGCCTTTTGTTTTCAATTGTTTGAAATGGTGCTTGTGTGTGTGGGTTTGAAAATGTTTTGAAAAGAGGCCAATGTGGTGGCAACCTTTGTAATGATCCATGTTGGGATGTATACAAAGGTGTATGTCTTTTGAAAAGGTTTTCATTTGTTTTTGAAAGTTGTTTTTGAAAGTGTTGTGAGGTGTGATTTAAAAACAGGCAAGTGTTTTTATTTTGCAAGTTTGTCAAGTACTTAAGAGCGATCTACCCTAAAGTTCTCAAAGGTTTTGTTATGTTTTTAACCCTTTTAACAATTTCGTTCCACCATTGCATTTGGTGGACAATCTTGTGTTAGGATGTGAAAGGGACGGGCGCGGGTCATCGTTTAGACCATAATTGCAATGGTGCCAAGTATCTTTGGGCATTTTCCTTAAGGGACTTGATCATTTTGTTTGTGTTTGTTTTGAAAAAAATATTATCGAGGGACCATGATCATTCAATTTGTTTTGTTTTGTTTTGCCCAAAGAGACCTGACATGCAATATGGCCCAATTTTGAAAGGCAACAAGTGGATGTAACCCTAGGGGTGTTAGTGTGCAAGTGTGTTTTATTGCATACAAGAGTTTTTCTTTGAATTAGGTTTTTCTATTTCATTGATTTTATCTTGTCATGCACGTCCTAATTACTAGCAATAAGAAGCGGAAATATAAAATCCTACGCTATTACAACAATTAGGGGAGGGGGATACACATTTGTACATGGGGGGTTCAACGAGAAAAATAGACAAAAAAGAAAATAGCAAAAAACAAGATATATAGAGAGAGAGAGGGAGCCCGCGCGCTGTTGGGAGGCCATCAGAAGTTCTGATCCAGATCCACTGTCAGATGATCAACCTGTTGGTGAAACTGGATGAGTCAGAACTTCTGACTCTAGAACCTGCAAAACAGAACCTTGTTAGTGGGGAAATCAGAAGTTCTGATTTCCCTGCGCTGCAAGACAGAAGTTTGTTAGTGGAGAAACCAGAAGTTCTGATTCTGCTGAAAAGGCAACAACTCTCAGAGGTTCTGATGTCATTGACAGCAAAACAGGCTTCAGATGTGCTAACGTCAAAGTCAGCACTTGGCTTTTTCCTGTACTAATCAGAACATCTGCAATCCTGTTGTTACTCCACAAAACAGGAAACATATTTGGAACAGATCCAGCAAAATAACAAAAATGTTTCAGAGGTCAGAATCACCAAGGTCACGGGCAAGTCCTATACTGGCTCAGAACGTTCTGAGGTATGAGAGTCCTCAGAACATAAACAGCAATAACATGAATATTTACATTATGTTACTTGAATATGCACAGCTGATGATGCTTAACAGTGTGGTGAGGGTCAGCAGGTGCTTACCTGACTGTTTGGAAAGTGGTGGGTGAAAGTTAGCTTTTGGTTCTGGTGGTGTTCTGGACAGATTTGGAAAAGGGGAAGTAAAGGTGTACACGTGTATAGGGTCAGAAGTTTGGAAAGAGCGTTTTTGGTTTACAGAAAAGAGCTGGATATTTGGTGAAGTTGAAGGTGAGAAACTTAAAGTTATGAAACAAAGCTGGAGATTTTTGGCAGAGTTTCAGAATGCTATGTTGCTAGGAGTTTCGTTTCTCTCTTAGCAATTTTTCTGTTTCTTTTCTTGAACGTCTTTTGCAGTGGTGAAAGCTCTCTATTTATAGGCAAAGTTCTTGTGGATGCCTTGAACATTTAAGGCGCCAACAGAGTTTGAATTTGTTCTTTGACAGAAATTCCTGGGAAGTTGTGATAACAGCTATCTTTCAGCCTAGGTTGCAGCAGCAGGCGTAGATTGGGGAGAAGTGACCTCTGAAGTGGGCGGTGGCGTGAAGACCCATGCCAGAATCTGTGCAAAAGCATTTTCCAAGCCACACGTGAATGCTCAGGAGTGGTTGGAAGCATTAATGGGCATTAAATGGTGACAAGACCTGTCAATACCAACATTCTGGTAATGGAAACCAGCGTTGAATCAGCAGCGTAAACCATGCTCTGGCCTTGGCTACCTGTTGTCTTAGCAAGCTCTGGAGATTCTCCTGGTTTTCTGGTACGTTCCTTGGATCTACTTCTGGACAATCTGGACTTAGAGATTCTGTATCAATGTGACACCTATCCTTCTGACCTTTCATCTTCTGATTTCAACCTGTTCTGAAGGAGCCTTCATACTTTCCTGTTTCTCTTGCATTCCTTTAGCAAATTCTGACTGAGCTTGTGTAACTGCTGAAGGGGCATGTTCTGTTTAAGGCTTACATTCTGAACCACGTTTACAACTTCTGATTGAACTGATGTAGCTGCTGAAGAGCTAACTTCTGACCATGCTGAGCCAAGCTTGCAACTTCTGGCCGTCTTCATCTGGAATGGGTCCAGAAGTTCTGAAGCGCTGATTTTTTCTAAAAACACTTATTTTAAAGAAGCATTCTAAGTACTTAGAAATTGATTGATTTTTTTTTTCTCAAGATAAAAGTGTTGTTTCTGGAGTTCGTGAGATCATCTTGCTCTTGTAAGTGACTTGCTTGGGCAAAAGGATAACTCAGGACTTGGATTTGTTTCAGGGGACTTTGAAAAATCTAAGATGGTTTCCTGAAGAAAGGGAGGGAAAATTTTGGGGTACAACAGTTGCCCCTGTTCAATCTTCTTGAACCTGAAGAGTTAGATTGGCGAGTTTGCCTTTCGCGACTCGAAGGTAAAAGGAGATTGGACACCAGAGTGCCCGAAAATTTGCACTCGCTTAGTAGAGTATCAGCAATGTGATGGCGGGAATGGGCTTATAGATGCCATTTGGAGAGGTGATGGATAGGGAGATGGGCTTACAGATGCCATCTGGAGATGTGACAGATCTTCGTCGGGAATGGGCTTACAGATTCCATTTGGAAGTGGTGGATCGCACAAGAGATTCCTTAGCGAGAACTCTATGAATCTGAGAAAGGCAGATGTTTTCCTGGCTTGTTACAGGTGTTTGATCTCCAATCTCCTTATGCAGATATGCCCTGGCTGGATACAGGTATTGAATCTACAATCGGTGGCTCACAGATGTGCCCTGGATGGATACAGGGGTTAGATATGGAAATGTTGTAGTTGATAGATGTGCCCTGGCTGGATACAGGAATCGAATCTTCGAACTCTTCAGACGTGCCCTGGCTAGATACAGGAATCGAGTCTGGAAACGTGACAGTTGATAGATGTGCCCTGGCTGGATACAGGAATCGAATCTTCGAACTCTTCAGACGTGCCCTGGCTAGATACAGGAATCGAGTCTGGAAACGTGGCAGTCGATAGATGTGCCCTGGCTGGATACAGGAATCGAATCTTCGAACTCTTCAGACGTGCCCTGGCTAGATACAGGAATCGAGTCTGGAAACGTGACAGTTGATAGATGTGCCCTGGCTGGATACAGGAATCGAATCTTCGAACTCTTCAGACGTGCCCTGGCTAGATACAGGAATCGAGTCTGGAAACGTGGTCAACAGATATGCCCTGGCTAGATACAGGAATCGAATCTGGAATTTATGATAGTTGAAGGTAGCTTTCTTTGGGATTGTCTTTTTTCCTGAAAAGGCAAAACATAAGTTGTATGCAATGTCATGATGTATAATATGCGTGATGTTTTAACATGAGACAGTGGTGTATGCACTTTATCATGTATGCAAGCGAGATGTATGAAAGTGTGAAATGTTTATGAATGTATCTTCGTCTTAGGAAAATAGATCTTTGACGATTGGCTGGGGAGTTGCCCTGTGGCCGAGATACTTTGCTGAAGTTTTGATGAGAGGCCTGCTGAGGACTTTAATGATGGATCCCGCTGGGGATAATGATGATAAACTCTGCTGGGGATACCAAAGATAAACTCCGCTGGGGATACCAAAGATAAAATCCGCTGGGGATCGAAAGATAAACTCCGCTGGGGATCGAAAGATACACTCCGCTGGGGATTGAAAGAACTTTGTTGGGGGCGATCTTCCGTGGCGATTAGCTGAGGATAACCCAGTTATAAGCCCTTGTGAGGAATAACTCTGAATAAAGTTAGGGAGAGACGTCCGTATTCTGCTAGGAACAAGCTTCCAGAATCTACTGGGGATAAGCTTTAAGACCTGCCGGGGAACGTTTTGCCTTTTCAGGATTGACGGGGAATCAACTCAGCTTGGGGAGAGTATTGCTGACTCTTGTCTTACTCTGCGGGGCGTTGAGATGATTTGGTCACATCCTTTAGTCGAATCTAACCGGGTACCTTGGCGGACAAAGCAATCAGACTGCATCAGACAACTTCACATTGCCCCTGTTTCTGATGTCACCTGTAATTGATCTTTTGTTTCATACGCAAATATTTATGAATCAGCGATTTTAATGTCAAATGCATATATCAAAAATGAACATTGGACGTTCTTCGCAAGACAAAACAAAAAAAGAAAAACAATGGCAAATTGTATGGACAAGTGAATTTGTATTGATTTGAACTTTGCCTGTGAATAGGCGTTTTTATACAAGAGGCTGACATCCTAGTAAGAGGACGCCACCGAATAACATAGAATTTTGAAAAGGAAATAAAACAGCTATGTGAACGATCCCACTGGGTTCCAACTCTGCTATTGCCTTTATGTCTCCGGGCGTCTCATCGCTTTGCTGCCTGGTTGAAGATGAAGCTGATTGGTCGATGCCGAAGTCTGAGCCAGATAGTTGATGCTGAATTCCGGATGCAAAGTGATCCAATGAGACATAGTGTTACGCTTCATCCCTAACTTTTGCCTGGACCGCTCTTTCAAGTTTTCGGTCCACCGGGATACCCATTTTTGCCCAAGCCGCCTTTTCAGGTTTTCGACTTGCCGGGTGTACAGATTTTTTCATTTCATCCCTTATTTTTGCCCGAACCCTTTTGGTTCGCTGGGAAGCCCTTATTTTTGCCTAGGTATGTCAACCTAGCGGGTCTTTTATTTATGCGTAGTATTTTTTCACTATGTCCGCATTGGCGGGGTGAGGAAGGTCGTCACCATCCATGGTGGTTAGGATCATGGCTCCTCCTGAGAACACACGCTTAACCACAAATGGCCCTTCATACGTAGGGGTCCATTTGCCCCTGGGATCACTTTGAGGAAGGATGATGCGTTTGATTACCAGGTCCCCAACTTGATACTCTCGTGGTTTGACTTTCTTGTTAAATGCCCTAATCATCCGTTTTTGATACGTTTGACCATGACAGATAGCAGTGAGCCTCTTTTTGTCAATCAGATTTAATTGATCAAGTCGAGTCCGGATCCAGTCGTCTTCACTTAGGTCTGCATCCTTTATTATCCGGAGAGAGGGTATCTGAACTTCAATTGGCAAGACTGCCTCCATGCCATAGACCAAAGAGAAAGGAGTTGCCCCGGTTGACGTCCTTGCTGAAGTACGGTACCCATGAAGGGCGAATGGTAACATCTCGTGCCAATCCTTATAAGTCACCATCATCTTCTGCACAATTTTCTTAATATTCTTATTAGCTGCCTCTACATCCCCATTCATCTTCGGCCGGTAGGGAGAAGAATTGTGGTGTTGTATCTTGAATTGTTCACAGAGTTCAGTGATCATCGTATTATTGAGATTGGTACCATTGTCCGTAATGATTCTTTCTGGGACACCGTACCGACAGATCAGGTTATGCCGGGTGAAACATGCCACGACGCTCTTGGTTACTGTGGCGTAGGAGGCTGCCTCAACCCATTCGTGAAGTAATCGATCGCCACCAAGATGAAGCGATGTCCATTGGATGCTGTCGGTCGGATCTCACCGATCATATCTATGCCCCACATTGCAAAAGGCCAAGGTGCAGTCAGGACATTCAGAGGAACTGGAGGAATGTGCACCTTGTCAGCATAGATCTGGCATTTGTGACAAGTTCGGGAGTGTTGGTAACAATCAGCTTCCATTGTGGACCAGAAATATCCTGCCCGAAGGATTTTCTTAGCCATGGTGTGTCCACTGGAATGTGTCCCGAATGTACCTTCATGCAGTTCTATCATGATCTTCTCTGCTTCAGCCTTATCCACACAACGTAGTAGAGTCGAATCATGATTCCGTTTGTAGAGAATGTCGTTGCTGAGGAAGAATTTTGCCGCAAACCTCCTCATGAACTTCTTGTCATTGACAGATGCGCCTTCAGGGTATTCCTGAGCTTCCAAGTACCTCTTCACCTCATGATACCAGGGTTTTTCAGTCACTTTCTCAGCCTCAAGCTCGCAGCAGTATGCCGGCTCGTCCAACTTCCCGATAATGATCCGGGGAGCCTCATTGTCCCATTTAACTTTGAACATTGAAGACATCGTAGCTAGTGCGTCCGCTAGCTGATTCTCCTCTCTTGGGAAGTGCTCAAAAGTTATTTCTTCAAAGTGGGGAAGCAAGGTTGACACATACTCCTTGTAAGGGATAAGATTTGGGTGTTTCGTATCCCACTCACCTTTAATCTGATTGATCACGAGAGCAGAATCTCCGAAGACACTCAGAAATTTGATCCTTAAGTCGATTGCAGCTTGTAAACCCATGATACATGCCTCATATTTTGCCATGTTGTTGGTGCAGTTGAAACATAATCGGGCGGTGAGTGGAGTATGAGTTCCTTTAGGGGATATGATTACAGCGCCGATGCCGTTACCCAAAGCATTGGAGGCTCCATCGAAGTGCATAGACCATCGGGATCCCTCCTCAGGTCCTTCATCCGGTCCAGGTGCTTCACAGTCAGTTACCACCATGATGTCTTCGTCCGGAAAATCAAAGTTCAATGATTGGTAATCGTCCACATGTTGGTGTGCCAAATGATCTTCCAGTACACTTCCCTTAATTGCCTTCTGAGTTGTATACTGGATGTCATATTCTGTCAAGATCATTTGCCATCTCGCTATTCTTCCGGACAGAGCAGGCTTTTCAAATATGTACTTGATGGGATCCATCTTTGAAATTAATAGAGTAGTGTGAGTCAGCATATACTGTCTCAGCCGGCGAGCAGCCCATACTAGAGCGCAGCAAGTTTTCTCAAGCAGTGAGTAACGAGACTCACAGTCGGTAAACTTTTTGCTTAAGTAATAAATAGCGTGCTCTTTTCGGCCAGACTTGTCATGCTGCCCCAGCACACACCCCATTGAATTGTCAAGTACTGTCAAGTATAGTATCAGAGGTCTTTCTTCCACCGGTGGCATAAGAATGGGTGGCTCTTGGAGATATTCCTTTATCCTTTCAAAGGCGGCCTGACATTCATCGTTCCAGCGTACTACTTGATCTTTCTTCAGTAATTTGAAGATTGGCTCACAAGTAGCAGTCAGATGTGAGATGAATCGGGCAATGTAATTCAATCGTCCCAGGAAGCCTCTGACTTCCTTCTCTGTCTTTGGAGTCGGCATCTCTTGTATGGCTTTTACCTTGGCATGGTCCACCTGAATACCTTTATCACTTACAATGAAACCTAGCAATTTTCCGGATCTTACCCCAAAGGTGCATTTGTTGGGATTCAATCTCAGCTTGTATAACTTGAGTCGGTCAAACAACTTCCTTAGATGGTCAAGGTGCTCCTCCTCAGTTTGAGACCTTGCAATCATGTCATCAACGTACACCTCAATCTCATGATGGATCATATCATGAAATAAAGCCACCATAGCACGTTGATAGGTTGCCCCAGCATTTTTCAATCCGAATGGCATGACCTTATAACAGAAGGTGCCCCACTGAGTCACAAAGGTAGTCTTCTCCATATCTTCTGGAGCCATCTTGATCTGATTATACCCTGAAAAACCATCCATGAAGGAGAACACCTTGTGTTGAGCTGTATTGTCAACAAGAACGTCAATGTGAGGTAGGGGGAAGTCATCCTTGGGGCTGGCCCTGTTCAGATCCCTGTAGTCAACACACATTCTGACTTTACCGTCCTTCTTCGGTACTGGCACCACATTGGCAACCCACTGAGGGTAAGAAGTCACTGCAAGGAACCCGACATCAAACTGCTTCATAACCTCGGCCTTGATCTTTTCAGACATCTCTGGACGCATCCGTCGGACTTTTTGCTTTACCGGAGGGCAATCTTCCTTGGTTGGCAGGTGGTGAACTACAATGTCGGCATCCAAACCAGGCATATCTTCATAGGACCAAGCAAAAATCTCCATGTAATCCTGTAGCATCTGGATCAATCGTTGCTTCACGCTGAGCTCTAGATTGGCACCAATCTTGACCTCTTTCCTATCTGTCTCAGTACCCAGGTTAATTGTCTCCACCGGCTCTTCATGTGGTTGAATAGCTCTCTCTTCCTGGAGTAGCAGTCTTGCGAGTTCACCAGGCACTTCGCAATCATCTTCACCTTCATCTTCGGCCAAGTTGATCGGATTTTCGAAGTCATAACTGGCGGTAGCAGAGCTGTTACCAGTGAGATCCAGAGTGGATTGAAACCTGTATAAGTGAGTGTGTGTAAATATAGCTGTTTTGCAATATATATAACACAAAGGGAAAGAGCACAAGATTTGAAATGCAACAAACGTCCAATGTTTTGATTGATGATATATGGAAATGACATACAAAAAGCCTTCACAAATGGAGCTACGATGCCCCGGGTAGGACACCGAGCCAATAAAAGTCTTAACACATTGTTTGTTACAAATCAAAAGAAATTAATTACTGCGTGACAAATGTGATAGGTGTAAAATCCTTTGCCGTCCAGTTGCTCGGTCCGTTGCCGGTAGTCGGGTAGATCCAACTGTCAAACTCTGCTTCCTCTATATCCTCCTCAATAGCGTTCACCCTTGGATTGGAGATAAACACTGGAGCCTTTCTGATCTTGTCCTTGCGCACAGTCTTCTGAGCCTTTGCAGTAAAGCCCAGTCCAAATTTGTCAGTTTTCTGTGTAAAGTCAGGAAGCCTGCCCCAGTTAGTACATTCGCCTCTCTGAACCACAGCCCGGGCATCCTTTAGGGAAGCCATCTTCAAAGGAACATTCTCTTCGACTGCCGTTTCTGCTGCTGCTGAAATTGGAAGCACCTCCTCGAAATGCTGAAAGGGGGTTTCAATAAACTCCCCGTCCATCTCAATGTATCTGAAGGAATTCAAATGGCTCACCATATACTCCTCTTCTCCTTGCACAGTGACGATCTTCCCTCTGACAGGATACTTCAGCTTCTGGTGCAAGGTAGAGGTCACTGCCCCAGCTTTGTGGATCCAAGATCGACCCAGCAGACAAGAGTACGATGGACGTATATCCATCACATAAAAAGTAGAGTCGAACACTTGAGAGCCCACACGAATAGGAATGTCAACCTCTCCGTGAACCATCCTTTTTGAACCGTCAAAGGCCCTGACGATGATATTGCTGGGTTTCAGTTCCAGGCCTTCACAATCTAAACGGTCTAAAGCCTTTTTTGGTAGAACATTCAAGGAAGAACCAGTATCCACCAATACGTGCGCCAGAGTAGTGCCCCTGCATTCGATAGAGACATGCAGGGCATCATTGTGGTCTCTTCCCTTTGCAGTCAGGTCAGCATCTGAGAAACCCAAGCCATTGTCTGCTGTCAGATTTGCTACGCAATCAGCGAACTGGACTGCAGATGTCTCCTGTGGCACATGGGCCGTCTTGAGAAATGAGATCAAGGCCTTAGCATGGGCCTCGGAGCATAGCAATAAAGAGAGCATGGAGATCTTGGAGGGCGTATGCCCCAGCTGCTCGACAACATTGAAATCACTCTTCTTTATTATTTTCAGGATTTCCTCCATTTCTTGTTGGGAGGCCTCAGCATTTATAGGTATTGGTGCCTCCATCCGGGCAGGCTCCTCTTCAATCCCTTTGCCCCGAGCATTAGATGACTCGGCAGCAGGGGAAACAACTTGATCAGCAACAGGAACAGGTACACTTGTAGGTGTTATAAGGAGGGGTCTTCGAGTAGCGGGTGGTGCAATGTCAGGCGAGAAGAGCCTGCCACTGCGGGTGACCTTGGCTGGACCAGTGATATTGCAGATACTGGTGCCAGTGTTGAATTCTTGTTTGATTCCATTTACATATATGTCTGCCCCATAATGCCAGGGGACAGCTTTATCAGATACGTAGGGGAGAGGCCCCGGAACAGTAATAACCACAGGTGCAACAGTCATGATCTGAACAGGCTTCTTCGGGAGAGCCTTGATTGGATTATTGAAGATGGTAACCACAGAAACTTCTTCTGCCGGAACCAACTGAACAGCAGACTTCTTAAACAGAATCTCCTTGCTATCCATTAGGCTTTGGATGCCTATCTTCAGCAAGGGACAACCAGATAGGGAAATAGCACAGGGCAGGCAACCTTCACTGCAACCCGGAAATAAACCGGCCAGTAGTAAGTTCCTCTTAACAGTCAAAAGAGGGGTAACAACTTCATTTACCGAAACAGCATACAATTCTTCCTCAATGGCACTTACTCTATGCTGGGGCATAGTAGCAGTTACAACATTTGGTCTCTCCGGCGCTTCAAACTGAATTTCCTTTGCGTCGATCAGATCTTGCACTTTGTTTCTTAAGGCCCAGCAATCATCAGTAGTGTGCCTGGGGCTATCAGAATGATAAGCACACCGGGCATTTGGGTTATACTTAGGAGATGCAGTGTTGACGACCTTAGGAGCCTCTTTGATGGTCACCAAGTTGGTTGATAATAGTTGGGGTAAAATTTGAGATAAGGTCATACTCAGCCGAGTATACTGCCTCTTGGGCCTTTCACCTCTTTGTTGATTGTACTGCTGAGGAGCAGCAACAGGTTTTGAAATGACCAGAGCATTGACGGCTTGGCGACTTTCTGGCTTGACTTGTCTTCTAGGACCATAGACAGCACTTGCTTCTTTCTTAAAAGGCCTCTTCTCAGTACTTGTAGCGACACCCTTCTGAATCTTTCCTGACTTGATGCCAGCTTCTATTCTTTCGCCCGTTAATATCAAATCGGTAAACCCCGCGGAAGAGTTACCAATTAGATGATTGAAAAATGGCCCAGATAGGGTCCCAAGAAACATATCAACGAGCTCACGATCGGTTAAAGGAGGCTGCACCCTGCCAGCCAAGTCCCTCCATTTTTGTGCGTACCCTTTGAATCCTTCGCCTGTTCCTAACGACATACTCTGAAGTTGGGTACGAGTAGGGGCAAGGTCAGAATTGTATTGGTATTGTTTGTAGAAAGCGGTGGCCAAATCTTCCCAATTTCGAATGCTGGTTCCTTCTAGCTGATAAAACCACTCCAACTGAGCTCCAGAAAGACTGTCTTGAAAGAAATGAACCCAAAGGTTTTTATCTGCCGTATAGGGTTGAATTTTTCTCACGTAGGACCTGAGATGCATTTTGGGACAGGACAGCCCATCATACCTCACAAACGCTGGCACTTTGAATTTTGGGGGAATCACAATCCCGGCAACCAGACCCAAGTCTTCGAAATCCAAACTCGATACCCTTTGTAGCTCCATGGCGGCCAACCTGTCTTCTAGCCCTTTGTATTTATCATCAGCTGGAGGGTATTGCTGGTCAGAATAGTCTTCATCCTCTTCAACTTCTTCCTCCTCCGCATCAGACTCGGAAGGCACTGCGACTCGATCTCTCTTACTAGTTCCTTCATCAGAAGTAGGAGGAAATTCAAGCACTCTCCGAGCTTCTCTGTCAAATCTTCTCCCCAAAGTAGCCACTCCGACCCTCTTTTTCTTCTTTACTGGGTCCTTATTCTCCAAATGATCCTTGATATCCTCTTGACTTTTAACCAAAGTCATCAAGAGTTGCTGGAACTGTGCATTCTGGGCTTGTAGGTCTTTGACTGTTTGCTCGAGATCCATCCTGACTGACATAAACAGCGGATAGATAAGGAAACTTGGAGTGAGACCTGCTTATGCTCATGATGAATGGTATGCTTATGTATGCAATGCATTCAAGGATTTAGGACATTCAAAATTGTTTCAGACAAAGAAGAACGCACGTCATATTAACAAGAAGAAATTTGTTAGCACATAAATGCCACATGGGCCAAATATTACAAAATAACTTCTCAGGGTAGAAAGACATTGCGCATCCTCTTTGGTGCGATGTAGGTGTTGAGGACCTCTTGCTCATGGAGTCGGCGGGTAAGCTCTAGAACCTTCTTCTCACTGGCGTAGAAGCTAGCCTCAAAAGTATTACGTTCCTCCTTGAGCTGAATCCGGCTTTTCTGCATTTCCTCCCACGATGTAGGCATGTCTGGATGTAGGATGGTGTAGGGAACCTCTCCTTCATTGACGGGCTCTTTAATCACAGGGAGAATATGAGGATAAGGCATCATCAATCTTTGGGCTCGGGCTCGTACCCACTTGAGGTAAGGTTCAAGAGGGATGGAGTTCTTGTGTCCCAGAGTCTTGCTATCAACCTTGTTGAGTTTTCCCCAAGCTCTGATGAATCTTTGGCGAAGTCCTTGCGCATCGTTGTCGAAGTCAAAAACTAAGCTAGGAATAAACATATCATGAGGGCCATCCCTCCGGGCATATCCAAATTGCCTCAAAGCTAGGCAAGGATTGTAGGTGATACCCCCTCTAATTCCAAGTAAAGGAACATTAGGAAATTCTCCGCAACGATCGACAATGATGATATTTTCTCTGGATCGAGAACACCAATGCACATTAGAATGAGTAAGAGTCATCAATCGTTGGGACCACCTTGTACCTTGATCATTCTTCAAGACAGATTGTGGAAGGTGCGAAATAAACCACCTTGCAAGGATAGGAGTACAACACATGAGAACACCCCTCTTTCTCATTGTTCGTGTGTAAAATGAGTGAAGGATGTCCCCAAGCAATGTTGGTATTGGATTTCTGGATAAGAAGATTTTGACAGCATTGACATCTACCAATTGGTCAGGATTTGGGAACAAGACCAACCCATAGATAAGGAGTGCCACAATCTCTTCAAAGGCTTGTAGGTCCAATGAGTTCCAACATTCTTGTGCCTTCTCATACAAGAACTTGGCTAAGAATCCTTTGACGCCGCTTCTGGTTTCCCAATGCCCCTTGATGTCGGATGGTTGTAGATGTAATGCTCGAGCAACATCTTCTGGCTTTGGTTCCTTTTCCGTACCGTTGAAGGGTAGTTGATTAAGGATAGGAATTCTCAGGAGTTGAGAAAACTCCTCCAGAGTGGGTACCAACTGATAATCGGGGAAAGTGAAACAGTGGTGAAGAGGGTCAAAGAACTGGAATAGCACTTTCATCATGTCTTCTTCAATATTGGTGTTGACTAGGCTGAGCAGTCTACCATGTCTTTCACTGAAGGATGAATTTTCCGGAATTCTTGAGGTGAGCTCCTTGAGTTGAGGAGAGATTCTCACAAGGTTGACTTGAATGGTATTTCTGCGAGGAATCTCCATGTCCTGCAAAACAAGAACAAAGATGAAGATCCAAAACCCTTGAAATGGTTAGTAAATGCATATGACGCTTCATGATGTTTATGATGTATGCACAAAACATATGTACAAGCAAATCACACCAAACCCTAGTTTCAGGCTGGTATGGGGTTTCATAGGTAAGTACCCTCTTGAGTGTAGTTGGCTTAAAAAACCTGTCCTATAAATAGTAACCGGGTTCTAAGGAGCTCAATATCATTGGATTGTTTTCAATGTTCATTGTTTCGGTTTAGCCACTTAACTAGCGAGCAAAATATTCCAAGAAAACAACCCTCAATGAGTGTAGCATCGAGTATCTACCAACTTCGGACTGCACCAAAGCCGGTCATCTCACTACCCCTAATAAAAGGCCAAGATGGTCAAGTAAGGTTCTAGGTCATTAGTGCTTAGTGACATCACTCAGCGGCCCCGTACTCTCCTTGATTGAACTCAAGGGTTACCGGTACTCACAAATATGTCGCACTAATATAGCTATTGCTTAGACCGTGTCGGTATACCCCGCACAGTTTCCACAACGTATTGCTATCTATGAATGTTTCCCAAAATCTGGGTGGAGGATTGTAAACCCAAACAATAGAGCCAAATCATAAAGCAAGCAAATCAAACAATTAGTCATGTAAGAGGGTGATCTAAGCCCTAAGGTTACTCCACTTTTAAAATGTTTCCCCAGCAGAGTCGCCAGTTCTGTGATACGGTGGGAGAACTGACTATGGTTTTGCGTTCACAAATGTTTCGGTTGAGCAAGAGTCGCCACCGACTTTTTATTTTATCCTAAAGGAAAGGTTAAAAAAGCACAGCAAAAACCTTTTGAGATATTTCGCGGGTTCGGGGAGTAGATTATAGAAAGGGAAGGTATTAGCACACTTTCTATCCATGGTTATCCATGGGCTCTTAGTTACTTGCTTAGATCACTTGCCTTTTGTTTTCAATTGTTTGAAATGGTGCTTGTGTGTGTGGGTTTGAAAATGTTTTGAAAAGAGGCCAATGTGGTGGCAACCTTTGTAATGATCCATGTTGGGATGTATACAAAGGTGTATGTCTTTTGAAAAGGTTTTCATTTGTTTTTGAAAGTTGTTTTTGAAAGTGTTGTGAGGTGTGATTTAAAAACAGGCAAGTGTTTTTATTTTGCAAGTTTGTCAAGTACTTAAGAGCGATCTACCCTAAAGTTCTCAAAGGTTTTGTTATGTTTTTAACCCTTTTAACAATTTCGTTCCACCATTGCATTTGGTGGACAATCTTGTGTTAGGATGTGAAAGGGACGGGCGCGGGTCATCGTTTAGACCATAATTGCAATGGTGCCAAGTATCTTTGGGCATTTTCCTTAAGGGACTTGATCATTTTGTTTGTGTTTGTTTTGAAAAAAATATTATCGAGGGACCATGATCATTCAATTTGTTTTGTTTTGTTTTGCCCAAAGAGACCTGACATGCAATATGGCCCAATTTTGAAAGGCAACAAGTGGATGTAACCCTAGGGGTGTTAGTGTGCAAGTGTGTTTTATTGCATACAAGAGTTTTTCTTTGAATTAGGTTTTTCTATTTCATTGATTTTATCTTGTCATGCACGTCCTAATTACTAGCAATAAGAAGCGGAAATGTAAAATCCTACGCTATTACAACAATTAGGGGAGGGGGATACACATTTGTACATGGGGGGTTCAACGAGAAAAATAGACAAAAAAGAAAATAGCAAAAAACAAGATATATAGAGAGAGAGAGGGAGCCCGCGCGCTGTTGGGAGGCCATCAGAAGTTCTGATCCAGATCCACTGTCAGATGATCAACCTGTTGGTGAAACTGGATGAGTCAGAACTTCTGACTCTAGAACCTGCAAAACAGAACCTTGTTAGTGGGGAAATCAGAAGTTCTGATTTCCCTGCGCTGCAAGACAGAAGTTTGTTAGTGGAGAAACCAGAAGTTCTGATTCTGCTGAAAAGGCAACAACTCTCAGAGGTTCTGATGTCATTGACAGCAAAACAGGCTTCAGATGTGCTAACGTCAAAGTCAGCACTTGGCTTTTTCCTGTACTAATCAGAACATCTGCAATCCTGTTGTTACTCCACAAAACAGGAAACATATTTGGAACAGATCCAGCAAAATAACAAAAATGTTTCAGAGGTCAGAATCACCAAGGTCACGGGCAAGTCCTATACTGGCTCAGAACATTCTGAGGTATGAGAGTCCTCAGAACATAAACAGCAATAACATGAATATTTACATTATGTTACTTGAATATGCACAGCTGATGATGCTTAACAGTGTGGTGAGGGTCAGCAGGTGCTTACCTGACTGTTTGGAAAGTGGTGGGTGAAAGTTAGCTTTTGGTTCTGGTGGTGTTCTGGACAGATTTGGAAAAGGGGAAGTAAAGGTGTACACGTGTATAGGGTCAGAAGTTTGGAAAGAGCGTTTTTGGTTTACAGAAAAGAGCTGGATATTTGGTGAAGTTGAAGGTGAGAAACTTAAAGTTATGAAACAAAGCTGGAGATTTTTGGCAGAGTTTCAGAATGCTATGTTGCTAGGAGTTTCGTTTCTCTCTTAGCAATTTTTCTGTTTCTTTTCTTGAACGTCTTTTGCAGTGGTGAAAGCTCTCTATTTATAGGCAAAGTTCTTGTGGATGCCTTGAACATTTAAGGCGCCAACAGAGTTTGAATTTGTTCTTTGACAGAAATTCCTGGGAAGTTGTGATAACAGCTATCTTTCAGCCTAGGTTGCAGCAGCAGGCGTAGATTGGGGAGAAGTGACCTCTGAAGTGGGCGGTGGCGTGAAGACCCATGCCAGAATCTGTGCAAAAGCATTTTCCAAGCCACACGTGAATGCTCAGGAGTGGTTGGAAGCATTAATGGGCATTAAATGGTGACAAGACCTGTCAATACCAACATTCTGGTAATGGAAACCAGCGTTGAATCAGCAGCGTAAACCATGCTCTGGCCTTGGCTACCTGTTGTCTTAGCAAGCTCTGGAGATTCTCCTGGTTTTCTGGTACGTTCCTTGGATCTACTTCTGGATAATCTGGACTTAGAGATTCTGTATCAATGTGACACCTATCCTTCTGACCTTTCATCTTCTGATTTCAACCTGTTCTGAAGGAGCCTTCATACTTTCCTGTTTCTCTTGCATTCCTTTAGCAAATTCTGACTGAGCTTGTGTAACTGCTGAAGGGGCATGTTCTGTTTGAGGCTTACATTCTGAACCACATTTACAACTTCTGATTGAACTGATGTAGCTGCTGAAGAGCTAACTTCTGACCACGCTGAGCCAAGCTTGCAACTTCTGGCCGTCTTCATCTGGAATGGGTCCAGAAGTTCTGAAGCGCTGATTTTTTCTAAAAACACTTATTTTAAAGAAGCATTCTAAGTACTTAGAAATTGATTGATTTTTTTTTCTCAAGATAAAAGTGTTGTTTCTGGAGTTCGTGAGATCATCTTGCTCTTGTAAGTGACTTGCTTGGGCAAAAGGATAACTCAGGACTTGGATTTGTTTCAGGGGACTTTGAAAAATCTAAGATGGTTTCCTGAAGAAAGGGAGGGCAAATTTTTGGGTACAACAGCCACCCTCTGCTATTCGCGTCCCTCTATTTTTGGGATAGTACCTATAACACTTTCCATCTCCCAGGTGAAATGATCACCCCAACCTTCTTCGACATAGCGGCCATCACTGGGCTATCACCAGTGGGAGAAACTTATATACCCGACAACGAAGAACATTCAAGAATAATTGACTTCAAAGTCAAGCTAGCCAGTTTTTCCAAGTTTATCAGTCATTACCATGCTGAGGGGGACAATGTGTCTGACGTAGAGCACATTGCTTTCTTAACCCTGTGGCTGTCAAGATACGTTTTCTGCAGTAGATCCCTACAGGTAGCTAGTAGGTTCATTCCTCTAGCTAGGGACTTGCATGAAAATCGAAAAGTGTGCCTAAGTGAACTGCTCTTAGTTGACCTTTATGAAAGCCTGAGGTCAACTGTTTCGAGCCTCAAATCCCACACCTCCAAAAATATTCTGTTGGCTGGCCCTTTTTGGTTACTTCAACTATGGCTAAATGCCATGTTTGAACCCTCCTTATCAACCGCCAACACCATTGATGAGCAAGATCCTGAGATAAATGATAGGATAGTCGAAGGCACTAGGCTTCGAAGATTAACTCCCAATGATGACAAAGATGACTTCAAAGTCCAATTCTCGAAGTACATCATGATATTCTCCAAAAGGCACAAGTTCGAAGAGAGCATGGCGCCTTTTGCTTCGAGGGCTCATGGACCTTCTTGGTTCACCATGGCTCTCTCAGAAGCTATCAAGAGCAAGGAGATTCAGGATGTATGGAGAGCTTTTCTGCTACCTAGACTCATTTCTTCAAGAATAACTCCAGCCAAGAACCAGATTTTTCTTTTTGCTTACCAACCAAATTTCGTTTCGAGACAGTTTGGCTTATGTCAACTCATTCCTGAACCTTTATTCCACACTGAGAGCGCCAAAATACAGTAAGAACAATATCAAGGCTTTGCCCAATTTGAGCTGATAACCTTCGAACCTACCCATCTCACAGCTAAAGGGTTTCTGGAATGGTGGACCAAGTTTTATCAAACTTATATGTTCGATACACTTACAATTCAACAGAAACTAATTGATGCCTTCGATGTGCAGGTACCAACAAAGAAAGGTATGTTTACTCATGCCAAAGAGATTAAAGCTTTCCAAAATTATTTTGAAACTACTTATGACCCCACGCGCTTGGACTCCACTGTGCATCAAGCGGCTGAGACCTTGAAGGAAAAATTTAAACAAAAAGTTTCTAAGTTAAAACTTCCTTCAGGGCTGTCACCTGAGGATAGGTATAGGTTGGCATTCGAAATGCATCCACCTAAATTTCCCAGATTACCTACCTCAGAACTGGCTCTGGCTTGGTTTCCCCCATATCCTTGGTGGTTTACTTGCAAAGAGATGTTCAAATATCTTCAAAGGAAACCAAAGCCATCTGAGACTGTGACATGGGCTCGATACTGGCTTCATGATTTCCCAGGACACCTTCGATACGACCTTTCTGCCATGTCAATTAAATCTGATCAAGGCACAGGTGCGAATGCTTGGGAAAATCCCAAACGTCTTTTATTTTCCATATCTTTAACCTTTGCTTTAATTGTTTCAATTTTCAGCCATCAGGATAAAGACAGCTGCCTCGAAGTCGAAAGAAGGGAGTGCCTCTCAAGCCTCCATCGAAACTACTGACAAAGTGACTCCACCCGAAACAACCACTATTGCTGCAACCACAACAACAACAATAATACCAACAACAACCAATGTTCCAACTCCAACGGTAATCACTTAGCCTTGGTGTTTCGAATTCACTCATGTTTTATGGTTTGCATCTAACTCTTCATTTAAATCCTTTCAGACCAACAAGCTTCCTCCTACTACTCCCAAGAAGCGGAAATCAAGCACCACTGGGGAAGATCCCAAGGCTGGAGGAAACTCAACAACTGCTTCGAAGAAGAAGCCAAAGAAAGATATTTCGAAAAGTACCGTTCCAACTAGTGTCTCTGGACTTGATTCCAGGGATTCTGCTCCCTCACCCAAATCCAAAAATCCACCTTCGACTTCCAACACAACGTTGGAACGTATAGCTAGTAACCTCTCCTCCGAGAGTCCACAGGTAAATTGAACCTTTGAATTTTTGACAATAATAACTTCTTATTACCTTGGTGAATGTTTTTTAACACTCTGTTGCTCCTTGCAGAACATCTTGAATCCAACCTCCACTACTTCGAACTCACCATCCAAAGCTGTTGCTCCACTCAACTCCTCCCCTCAAGGAGATTCCAGCAACCTCGTTCAGAATAAAGGTTCGTCTAATATGGCGGTTCTGACTGGAACTTCTGACCAGCAGGATGATCAAGGTACCTCCATTCCTCTGAAAGAGACAAACGAAACACCACTTCAAACATCTACAGAGGATTTGCAAAGAGCTTCTCTTAAAAAGTCCCCTCTTGAAACTCTTCAAGAGGACCCAAAGGACACTCAAACTGAAGGAGAGAAAGCTGATTCTGGGCAAAGAGACGAAGAACCTGCAGACGAAGAATCTGAGGAGGAGAATGCCAATGACGGTTCGACTGTTGGGACGGAGTCCAACGCAAATAGCAGTGAAAGGGATGGCATCGAAGTGGTGGACTTGGATGAGGATGAAGAAGACCAAGAGCACGAAACGAATGAAGGGGATGGTAATGCAAACAACGAACCCATGGAGGTTGAAATGGACATGGCTCCCCTACGTGTGGAACTCCCTCAATCCTCTTTGTCTCGAATGACTGACGAGGAACTGGCACTTCTGAGACGAAATGACCCTATTGGGTACATGAAGGCAAAGTTGGCTCAGAGGGACGTCCCACTTGCTAGGGCTGGCACAAGTTCGACCAGCTATCCCCTTCCCACAGATGAAAGAATTGTGCTTCTTAATAAAATTAGGAAAACAATTCTCAATGTGGATATATTCGAAGTGCTTAAGCAAGATAGTACTGCTTGCTATACTATGAAGGAGCTACTCACAAAGGTCAATCTTTCTACCTGCTCATTGCCAGTTATTACTCTCTTGTTTGATCTTCAGGCTTTGCTGGACAACGTAACTGGTTACCTTCTCCAAGACGAATCTGCTGCCAAGAAGGTTCAAGAGAAACGCATTGCCATGGATGCTGCTTATGAACAAGCTTCGAAACTCTCTCAAGAAGCTGAGGATCAAGCTATGCATCTGAAGCAGGCAAAAACTGATTATGAGGCTCGAGCTGAGTCCATACTTCTTTGGGAAAGGCAAATTCTGGAACTTCAATAGAAGGTTAAGGAGGCTAAAGAACAACAAATAGCCTTCGAAACCAATACTGCTGGTAACCAATTCGAAGAGCTTCTCAACCAGGGGCTTGCAGAAATGGAGACTGCATAACAACTTAAAGGAGAGGTGGCAACCTTGGAAGGAGCCAGGCGGTTCGCTCAGCAGAAACTTGAATCATTTCGAAGCACTTTTAATCGATTGAAAAATAACTCTTATTTCTAGATTTTGATGTTTATTTGACTACAATTTTGGTTTCTTATATGTAATATTCGAACAACGCCATTTTGGCATTTTATCTTGCCATCTTGGCCTTTTATAACATCTTGGTTACATTGTTACTATTCGAATCTCCTGCAGGCGTGGCTTATATTTCTTTAAATATTTCCCATTAACCTTTAGGATACGTTTATCATCCACGAGTTCTTCGATTTCGTATGCATTGTTTGAGAATACTTTTAATATTCGAAAGGGTCCTTCCCAATGAGGTGACCATTTACCTAATGCTTTATTCTTCTTGTCCATAGGCAATATGACTCTCCAAACCAAGTCATTAATAAAGAATACTTTTTTCTTCACCCTTTTGTTGTATGTTCTGGCCACTCTTTCTTTTTGTCTCATCAAGACTTCCAATGCATGTAATCTAATTTCGTCCAACTCAACTAATTCATTCATCATCATTTCCCAATATAATGCAGCTGGGATTTCCTTTTGTTTCTGAATTCGAACTGATTGTAGATGAATTTCTACTGGCAATACTGCATCATGACCAAATGTGAGTTGGAAAGGCGTAGTGTTAGTAGCTTCCTTAGGAGATGTTCTACAAGCCCATAATATTTGGTCCAGAGTTTTGTGCCAGTTTCTTGGCTTTTTGCCAATATGCTTCTTGATTAATCCTATTATTACTTTATTTGCTGCTTCGACTTGACTGTTTGCTTGAGCATAATATGGCATTGATGTTAGCAATCTAAACCCCATTTCTTGGGCAAATCCTTGCATCTTTCTACCAGTAAACACAGAGCCTTGGTCTGTGGTTATGCTCTCTGGCAATCCGAACCTAAAGATAATGTGCTTTTGTATAAATTCAATAATAGCCTCTTGATCAGCAACTATCAGTGGTATAGCTTCGATCCATTTGGTAAAATTATCTATTCCCACCAAGATGTATTTATGTCCTTTGGACGAAGCAGGATTTATTTCTCCTATCAAATCCAATGCCCATCCTCTAAATGGCCATGGTTTGATGATCGAATGCAACTCACTTGCAGGGGAATGTTGAATCCCTGCATGTTTCTGACATTCCTCACATCCTTTAGCAAAGTCTATGCAATCTTTGAGCATGCTAGGCCAATACAAGCCGTATCGAAATAACAGCCATTTCATTTTATGGCCTGCTTGATGTGCCCCACATGCCCCATTATGGACTTCTGACAATGCTAAATATGCCTCACTTTCTCCTAGGCATTTCAATAATACACCCTCTTGGGTCTTCTTAAACAATTCGTTCCCCATGAGGAGATATGACAATGCTCTGTATTTTGTCTTTCTATCCACGTTTAGAGTTGGGTCTGCTAAATAACTCTTCAGTGGACTTCGCCAATCTGCATCTGACAAAGTATTTATGGCTAATATTTCGAACCCCTGTTTCTCAGCATATCCCAGTTTCATACTTTCCAGATCTGATGGTGTGAATCTAGTAGCCATAACTCTACCCCTTAATTCGACCAAATCCTTAAAGTTCTTGGTAGACACTTTATAACCCGAAGCCAAATGCGCTAAGTCATTTGCTTCTTGGTTCTCTATTCTTGGTATGTGTTGAATATCCATGTATTCAAATTTCCTCAATAGCCTATTGACTATGACGAAGTATACCATTAAATTTTCCTTTATGCACTTGTATTCCTTTGTGATTTGTTTGACCACTAATTCAGAGTCTCCTTTAATTTCGACTCTGGTTGCCCCCAATTCCAACAAAGCTTCAAGTCCAACAATGAGCGCTTCATACTCAGCTTCGTTGTTCGAGCAACGAGGACCATCTAATTTATACTTGAATTTTGTTGGAATTCCTTCAGGAGAAATCAGAAGGACTCCAACGCCACTTCCATTCCTGTGGGTTGAACCATCAAAGTACAATTTCCATGGTTGCATTTCGACGTAACTCATGACAGTCTGCTCAACCAAAGAATGGTCCACAATGAAGTCAGGAATCACTTGACCTTTCATAGCTTTTAAAGGCATGAAAGTCAAAGAATAATCTGTTAAGGCTAAAGCCCACTTGCCAACTCTGCTATGCATTATTGGTTTTGAAAGCATATGTTTAATGACATCGAAATGAGATGAAACATAAACACCAACAGGTTTTATATAATACTTGAGTTTCATACAAGAGAAATACAAGCAGAGACATAGCTTTTCTAAATTGCTATATCTGGTCTCTGCATCATTTAGCACTCTACTTAAATAGTATATGGCTCTTTCGATGCCATTGCTATCTTCTTGTGCTAGCATACTACCTATACTAACTTCAGAGGCAGATATGTACAATCTCATGGGCTTCCCCCATGAAGGTGGAGACAAAATAGGAGGCTGAGAAAGGTATTCTTTTATCTTGTCAAATGCCTCCTGGTGAGCTTCATTCCATTCGAAGGCTTGGCCTTGCTTTAGACGAAGTAACAGAGAGAAAGCCTGGGTTCTTCCACTTAGGTTCGAAATGAATCTTCTGAGGAAGTTAATTTTCCCTAGCAGAGATTGCAACTCCCTTTTTGACATAGGTGCTTTCGTCTCCATTATGGCTTTGGTTTTGTTCTGGTTGATTTCAATTCCTTTCTTGTGAACCACAAAACCAAGAAAATCTCCAGCCTGCACAAAAAATGAACATTTAAGGGGATTCATCTTTAAGCCATGTTTTCTCATTCGCTCGAATGATTGGCTTAAATGATGCAAATGTGTTTCTGCAGATATAGATTTGATGACTATATCATCAATATACACCTGCATGAAGGTTTCAATGAAATCATGAAAAATTGAATTCATTGCCCTTTGATAAGTTGCCCCAGCGTTCTTTAAACTAAAAGGCATCACCACCCATTCGTAGGTGCCTAAGGCTCCTGGGCAATGAAATGCTGTCTTTGCAACATCTTCTTCAGCAATGAAAATCTGGTTATACCCAGAGTATCCATCTAACATACTCAAGTATTTGAACCCTGCAGCAGAATCTACTAGCATTTCTGCCACAGTCATGGAATATTCATCTTTAGGGGTTGCAGTATTTAAATCCCTAAAATCTATGCAAATTCTTAAAGAACCATTTTTCTTAATGACAGGTACTATGTTTGCTAACCACTCGACGTACCTTGTTGTTCTGATGAATTTGCAACGCAGCAACCTTTCGATCTCAGCTTTAATTTTTGTGAGGACCGCTGGTGCGAATCTTCTGGGAGTTTGTTTGATGGGCCTCTTGCCATATTTGATTGGCAGTCTGTGTTCGACCAACTCCCTCTTTAAACCAGGCATTTCGTCATAATCCCATGCGAAGCAATCTTTGTTTTCCTTAAGGACTTCGATTACTTCTTTCTTGAGGCCTGGGTTAAGTTTTGCACTTATGTAGGTTATCCTTTTCATTTTTTCATCCCCTAAGTTGACTTCTTCGAGTGGATCTTGTGCCAGCATTTTGGCACCTGAGTTTATGGGGTCCCTTTCGAAGCCTAAGGGTTCTTTATCATAGATGGCATCCAACCTTTGATCCATCTCAAACTCTTCGAAGGGTGAGCATTTCGAACCATCCCCACTTACTTCGTTCATCTTTATAGTTGATTTATTTATTTCAGCCTCTAAGGCCGCTTTTGATTCGTTCTCAGCCATATAGGCCGAAATCCTTTCGAAAAAGGTGGACTCAGTCATGGATAAGGTTGTCGAAGTCCCAGCCTGCTGGCCGTTTTTGTATGGTGCTTTCGACTCCCTCTTCTTCACTGATTATTGTTCTATCCCAATAAAGGCCATCATGGCGAAGGGTCATGTAGTAGTGGGCGTTTTTGGTTTCATTAATCTCATCATTTGGAACACACAGAGCAATCTTTGCCAGATTTTTATCATAATCCCTCTTATTAACCAAATTGACCGTTGACATAAAGTAACTCTGGTCTGCTTCGATATTCTCCACGATTCCATCATCTCTCCACAGAACTAGTCGCTGGTGCATTGACGAAGGAACTGCCCCCACGCCATGGATCCACTCCCTTCCCAACAATAAGTTATAGTTGGCCTTGGCTTCGATCACCATAAACATGGTGGGCCTACAGCTTGAGCCTATCGTCAATTCCAACTGGACCACTCCCAGTGTTTTGCCCACTTTTCCCTCATAATTGGACAGAACCATATTATGGGGCTTGATGTCTCCTTTGCGGATCTCTAATCTTTTTAGCATGAAATGGGGTATCAAATTGACTGCAGCACCCCCATCCACTAGAACTTTGTTCACACCATGGACACCAACTTTCGCCCGAATAAAAAGTGGCTTGAGATGGTTCTTCATAGCAGGTTCTGGACGTTCGAAGAACGCATTTTGTTCCTCAACAGCCCCATTGTCCATTACATAGTAGCACACAGGCCTATGTTTCATCAAATCTGTGGTGTCTTCCTCCTCATATTCATCAATTTCGGTTTCCTGCCCAAATTCACAGGGAAGCACAGATACCACGTTACAGTTCAGGTTAAACGAAGACTCCCCTTCCGATTCGAAGTTATCTGTTATCATATCTTCGTCCTCTTTTGGGCCTGGAGTGTATTCCTTTGGTTCATCGCGTTGTACTTCAGAAAAAAGCCTCCTATTGACTGGAGGTTTGTCTTCAATTTGATTCTTTGGTTTGTTGGTGCTAGATTCACCTTGGTTCTTTGTTGAAGTAACCCCTTTGTTTGCCACAGCTTCCCTCTGAGCCTTTCGAATCCTTTGTTGTCTGTGCCACTGGGATCTTGACATGGGGTTCCTTCCTTTGTAATTTTCTAATCTCACCTCCTCCCTTTTTGCTGTGTTGAATTGCCTCCTGTATGTCACAGCATGGCGTGCATTTCGTTCAGCGTTTCTCCATCTATCTTTGCCTTTGTCATTTCTGACCTGTAACCATCTATCGGTTGGCACTTCAGCAGGGAGTTTGAAAGTCACTCTTCGAGCAGCCTTGGGGTGAGGGCTATCAGGCCTTCGCTGTTTGTGTCTGCTGTCGAAACGTGGGCCCATCTGGACAGTTTCTTGATGGTTCCAGCAAGGGGCGAAGGGAATCGTTTCGAAGGCTCTGGCCATGCTTTGGTCATACACAGCAGAACACCTTGGGCAAATCAAGCACTTGGTTGCCCCTTTGTAGCAGTGAAACACAAATTCCAGCAAACTTTCTCCAGCCTTGGGATAACACCTAAAAAGCTGGTTATCCTGGCGCCAATTGTTGCCAGTTCGAGTCCTCTGTACCCTTTCGAAATTCGCAGTGATTCTTTGATTGCAAAGGATGCTGCACCTAGGGCACAATATCATTCCTGAATCTCCTTTGTGGCATGTCATGAGATAATCCTTGAGACTAGCATCTCCAGTGTGATTATCCTCCATTCTATACTTTTCTTTTTCTAAGTATTTTTCTACTTCCTCCATCTCAGAGCGAGGCCTTTCCATATCCACCATATTTATCTCAACATCTTCCCCCTTAGCTTCATCATCGCCCCATCCTGTGGGCTTTATATCCTTGATCTGAACTTTCGAACTCTCTGGGGCAGAATATTTGACCAAGTAGTCAAATTTTCCACTGGGTTCCTCTAGAGTGTCCCATATTTCCTTCTGAGGGGAAATTGGCTTCGTGATTTGGACTTTCTCCAATTCCAGCCTCAAGCCTTCAGTGACTTGTGTTAGTTCTTGGTTTTGATTTCCCTGGACTTCAGTAGCCTGGGTTTATCTTGCTACAACTACATGTGCGGCAATCGAAGTCTCTGGCGTATTCTGGATGTCTTCAGTGACCTCCTTATTGGCTTCGACCATCACCCAGTTTTCAGTTTCAGTACCCTTCTCTCCTGTTAGGGCGTCGCTTTGATCAGTTTCCACCATGTTGATCTCTCCAATGCATGCAGGCTCGGAGTAGTTGGTGTCTGCGACGTCCAAAGGATCTTCGTCCACTTTCATCTTCATCAGCAAACTTTAGTCTGCCATCTTTGATTGCGTTTTGAATTAGGTCCCTGGAAAGAAAACATTGTGAGGTTTTGTGGCCTAGGAAGCTATGATATTTGCAAAATCCTCTCTTCTTTCTCTGATCCAAGGGAGGTATTTTGACATTTGATGGCACAATTAGTTGGCCATCTTTGACAAGTAAGTCAAAAATCTCGTCACATTTAGTGACATCGAAGGTATAAACCTTCTTTGGAAATTTGTCACTTTTCTCATTTTCAACAATGTCTTTCCCTTTTGTGGGAACCAACAATTTACAGGAATAAGGCGGGGCCTGTTTTAATTCAGCGAGGTCGATTTCGACCTCTTCGAATTCGAATTCAGGATATTCTTCTGCTTTCTCAGTCCCAACATAGGAAATCCTTTCTTTCTTGCTATTCTTAAAGACTCTGGCTTTTTCGGCCTTTAGTCTTTCGACCTGTCGAACTCTATCGGCTAACTGAGCCATATCCCTCAAATATTGAGTGTCTAGTTTCTTTCGAATAGAATAATCCAAGCCACCAGCGGCCATTTCGACTAACTCATGTTCAGGCACTACTGTGTAACATCTGGATTTCAAAATCCTAAATCTATTCAGATAATCATCTATGGGTTCGGTGAACTTTCTCTTAACACTGGCCAATTCCTTCAAGCTTATTTTCGACTGTCCCATGTAAAATTGTTCATGGAATAATCTCTCCAAGAGAGCCCAAGTATCAATGGACCCAGGAGGCAAAGTGGTAAACCATGTGAAGGTGTTTTTAGTCAAGGAACTTGGGAAGTATTTGATCCTGAGATCTTCATTATTGGTTATATCTCCCGCTTCGGTTAGATATCTCGCTATGTGTTCGACTATTGACTCATTGGTATCCCCAGCGAACTTTGTAAATTTAGGGACTTTATATCCCCTTGGTAAATCAGTATGCATTATGCAATCCAATATAGGAGAAGCATAATTTGGCCTTCTCATTCCTGTGTTGAGGCCATTATGGGCCATGACTCTCTCTATCATGGTGGTTAGATTGTTTTCTGCCAGGATGTTATCGTTTCGAATCCTATGAACGACAGCATCAGCATCTTGGTTTCGACCAACCAAGACAACTCCCCTAGGTTGTTCTTCTCGAAACTCTGGGGCTTCTAGCCTTTCGACCCTTGCCCCTGGTTCCATAATTTCTCTTTGTGGGCCTGGGATTATTGGGGCTTCTAACCTTGGTGCCCTGGCCCCTAAGTTAACTTCTTCTCTGGGTGGTCTATAAATTGGGTCGTTAGCAATTTGTTCTATAACAGGCATGTTTGCTCGAAACCCCGCCTGATTCTACCTACGCCTTTCTGGGGGAGCAAAGAAATCTGCTATTCGACTCATGTTGTCAGCGTTTTCCCTGTTTGTCACAGTCACATTTTGCACTATTGGGGCAAATATCTCCTGCGTGGTTTGTGCTAACACCCCTATCATATTATGGTTACTGTCATCCATCAATTGCCTAAAAGCCAACTGGTTGTCTGTGGTTAAGATAGGCATTGTGCTATAACCCACTGACCCTTGGTTATTTGTCATAAACTGATTCGCCCCAGACCCAGACCCTAGTTGTGGGGATGAATTCGATGTGGAATTGTGTAAACCTGCCATAAAAGATGTTGGCATTCCATAAGAGGAATTTCTGGTTCTATTCCCATCGAAACCGGGTGGTCTAGTTGATGGAGTGGCGAAATGGGATTGTGTCTCTGATGGTGGAACGAATCCTCCAGGGTAACCAATGGTTCCAGCATTTCCTAAGATTGAACTATTAGTTGATATGCCACTTGCTCCATTGGTGGCTATATTACTGGTTGAAGATGCAACAGACTGTGCATTCGAAGGGATCACATTGGATGTTCCGATCGAAGTGGACACATTAGTGCCTGTTGTATTTGGGGCATTTTGTTCCCCTTGTTGATTGTCAGAATTAGACATTTTGTCCAAACGTTTTCTTCTGGATAAAGGTTGGTTGCTGTTGGTTATTTTACCACTTCTCAGGTTCATAAAACAACAAACTTCTTAGGTTCCAACGTTTTTATAATGGTTATGTCTCAACAATCTTTATTTCTAATATCCAATTATTGGTCCCACCGGGTGTGCCAATTTGTTTCCAGTGATTTCTGGTAAACAACCGCTAGTCTTCCAAACTATCGAATAATCTTTCTGACTGTTATTTAATTCCTCTGGTAACTCACAGGATCGACTAGATTGATCCTAGGATTCCTTGGACATTAAGGTTACTCTCATGATCGAACAGATATTCATGGTTGATATTTGAGTGTTGTATATGCGTTTGGCTTATTTCGATTTCTCTCTCAAAAGGTCTAAAGATGTAATCAAAATGTGCGTGTACGAACTAAGTTGCATGAATAAATGTTAATTGTAAAGACATATAAAGTTGCATAAAAGGCAAGTAAATGGTTTCGAATTATAAAACAGTTAATGTAAAGGATTTCTGGAACGTAAAAGGTTTGAAATATGAAGAAAGCGTTTAATGCAAGAAATCTGTAAATGACTTTAAGTAAAAATAGGCATTCGAAGGATAAAGTCTGAAGGTAAAGGCATGGAAAATATGACAGTTTTCTGAAATGTAAAGTGCTTGAAACGTAAAGAAAGCATTAAAATGTAAAACTTTAAAGAAGAGATTTCGAAGTGAAAAGACTGTAAATGAGAAAACTTGTAAATGTTATTTGACAGAAAGATAAAGGAAAGTGCTGGAAATGGTAAAAGGTTTTCATTAAATCAGAAATATATGGTGCTATCATACGTACATTGCTCTTGCATTCGTTTCCCTTGCCATGTGGTAGTTTGAATGTTACTGAGTATTTAGTACAATATATATGACACACGAAATCCTAATACTAAGACTTCTATTTATACTAATTCGACCATAACGGTCTTGCTATAGGATTATGCCACATTCAGAACATGCAGAACAATGCCTCTTTCTTCTTTCCACATGTCCCCAAATGCTCCAGCACATAGATTTCAAACTTCGAATGTCCCCTTCCATTTGAATTTCAAATGCTTTGGTATTTCTCCGTTTCAAGCGCACTTCCCAGACACAGCCTTGTTGTTATTTCGAGACTTCTTTAGATATGTTCCCATAATTGCCACTCGAAGCTCCAAGCTTTGACATGCTTATTCGAAACACTGCTTCTGCTACTTCGAAACATGACGCTTTACCTCATTTCGATCGAAATGTTTAATTCATTTGGCTTCTAATAATATTATCAAAATCTTCAGCCAACACTTGTGTGCCTTCAAACTTGAACTATTTGCATATTCTTGTTATCTGACAACATGGGTTCCTTGCAGGTTTTGTTTACAGTCCTTAATCTAGACTTATAACAGGGCTTACTTACATCACTTCATGCATAGCATGCACATCATAACATCATACCATGGAATTTCCTTAACCATTCCAAGGATCTCAAGGGTTTGTGATGCAGGTCATGATGAATCAACTATCTAGCAAGGGGCAAAGGGGATTTATTTTCCTCTAGCCAAGGTTGTTTGGAGATCAAAACAGGGTAACTTGAGTCAGGGGCTATGACCCACTCGATATGGTGAGCCTTGACTCTTGAAGAAGGACTCTCAACAATAGGAAGTTCCTTCAATCAGGCTACCAGATTCAAATTCTAACAAGTTTCTCTGTTTACCCCGCGAGATCCTTGAAAACATTGCATACATATATCATACATATCATTGCATTACAGGTACCTTTCTTTACAGGTCACTTATCTTCTTCGCTGTTTATTTCAGCAATCATCATGTCTACTGAACCTTCCACCGAACAAGCTATCAAGGCCCTCCAGGCCCAGAATGCCCAGTTCCAAGAGTTGGTTATGAGCCTAGCCCAGGGTCAACAGGACTTGAAAACTCTGATTCTGAAAGAGAGGAAGAAGAAGAAAAAGAGGATCGTCTTGTTCAACACTAGACGCAGATCTGGGAATGGACCGCAGAATGAGGTTGAGCTGACTACCTCATATGTAGGGAAAGATAGCCCACAAGAGGAAAGGGTTCCTAGCCCCATAGTCTCCGACAACGAGACGGACTATAATGATAAACAGTACCCTCCTGCTGAGGATAGGTACAAACAGCTGGAGGACCGCTTAAGTGCTATGGAGATTCAACATGTGCCCAGGTTGGACTTTGGAGACCTAGGCTTATCCTCTGGGGTGGTGATTCCCCATAAGTTCAGGGCACCTGCTTTTGCAAAGTACGATGGAGCTTCATGTCCTAAGTTGCACCTCCGATCGTATGTAAGGAAGATTCAACCTTATACAGCTGACAAGAATTTATGGATCCATTTCTTCCAGGATACTCTTTTAGGGACTCAACTCGAATGGTTCTATCAACTGGATGGAGCCAGTATTCGTAACTGGGAGGACTTGGCTACTGCGTTTTATAAGCAGTATCAGTATAATTCCGACCTCGCTCCTACTCGTACCCAACTCCAGGGTATGTCATTAAGGACGGGTGAAGGATTTAAGGAATATGCCCAAAAGTGGAGAGACCTGGCTGGCAGGGTGCAACCGCCTTTGACTGACCGTGAATTTGTGGATATGTTCTTGGGGACCCTGTCTGGTCCGTTCTTCAACCATTTGATTGGTAGCTCTTCAGCCGGGTTTACAGACCTTATCTTGACGGGTGAAAGAATTGAAGCTGGCATCAAAAGTGGGAAGATTCAAGAAGCTACACCTTCTGAGGCTCAGAAAAATCCCCACAATGGAAAGAAAGAGTCCAATGTTGTGTCTGGTAAAAAGAGTCGTCATGATCAACATGTAGGGGCAACCCAGATCTCCGACCCCACGCCCGTTCAAAAAAGACAGAGCAATAGGCGTAGGGTAAGATATCAAGAAAGGCAGTATACTGACATCAACGTGCCTTTGTCTCAAGCGTTACAACAATTGCTGAAGGTGAAACTGATCACACTAAAGGATCCTCCTTAAAATCCTGATACCTCCTCTTCCAAGTATAACCCGAGTGTGAGATGTGCCTACCATTCTGACAGTCCTGGACATGACACCGACGACTGTTGGAGCTTGAAGAACAAGATCCAAGACTTGATTGATGCCAATGAGATTAAGTTTGATCATTGATCCTGCACCAAATCATTGAGAATGTCTTTTGTTCATTAGAATTTTCAATTTGTAGTTTTCTTTTGATTGTTCAAACATTTAGTCATGTCAAACTTTGTTGCCTTATCAATGCATTGCATATATCTGTTTTGAATCAATCCACTCGTATTCACTATATTCAAATTGCTTTCATTTTTTTGATGTTCAACTCTCGATTAAAAATTCTAAGCCTTTTGAGGGAGGATGACGAAAACGATACCACAATCTTTACAGTATGCTTTTGAATAGACCCCGCTGATGAAGTACAGGCATTGTTTCAAATCCTAAACAGTGGAGTTATAAGGAGGATAATCCCTAGTCAACCCCTTTGAGCCAAAGAAGTTGGAGTTTTTCTTTTCAAAAATTAAAACCCTTAATTATAACCTGGGGCAGGGTAGTTCTCTCAGTTGATCCAGGTGCACAATGAATGGCGTCAAAGAAGTCTCTTCGAAACAAAACAAAAAAAAGAGACAGTGATGGTTCCATATAATCGTCAAGACGGGCAGTCGTTATCTTTCAAAAGTAAAAGCCCAATAAGTCAAAACCTATGAAGGAGACTTACACAAAAATTGGGGCATCCCGCTGACTGTAATCACAAAAGAAACAGTTCAGGCAAAAAGACAGGGATAACAAAATCAAAAATAAAGAGGTCTTACTAACCCTCAACAAACAAAAAAGAAATGACTGCCTAGTCAAAATAAATTATCAGTATCCGAACCATCACTGGTGTATCAGAGCAAAGACTCAAACAAGGTCTAATGCACGATTAGCTGAGTTTAGGATCGAAGAACATCACGAAGAGTGGGTGGGTACAAATATATTTTGAGCCTTTATCCTTTGTTTCTTAAACCGTGAACTAGGCCACGTTATAACCCTTAAAAGTCCTAGCTGAAGCATGTGTTAGTTCGAAAGCATACTGTTACTAAAGGTATCCTGACTCCTGTAGGGCTTGCTGTAAAATCCTGAGTTTGCATCACATTTTACAAAACTTCACTTGTTTTATTGAAAACTGCATTTTCAAAAAACTTCAAGATAGACATAAGCTTTGCATTCTTAAAATAACATTGTTTGCATATGACTATTTGTTCGAACAGGCAGAGAAATTCGCACGAAGAATATCTAGTGAACGAAAACACTTCCAATCAAGGGGCATGACATGATCATTGTCCATCATCTGGGGCAGTCAAGTCAAGATTCAAGGAATCTCTCAAGATGCCAAATAGCCAGGGGCAAATCTCCGCCCGAGTCACTTAGGGCATAGGACATGAATTCCAGCAGCGAATCCCGCATGATCAAACGAAGATCTTTTGGTAGTATGGCAATACAACACTACTGACAGTGACAACTCCCTTCATTCTAAGAGCGTGGACATAGTCAAAAAAATACTACGCATAATCAAAGACCCGCTAGGTCGACTGGCCTAGGCAAAAATAAGGGCTTCCCAACAAACCAAAAAGGTTCGGGAAAAAATTAGGGATAAAAATGAAAAAAATCTGTACACCCGGCAAGTCGAAAACCTGAAAAGGTGGCTTGGGCAAAAATGGGTATCCCGGTGGACTGAAAACCCGAAAGGGCGGTCCAGGCAAAAATTAGGGATCAAAGCGTACGATTATGTCCCATCATCCCGTCACTTGTCTACCAGAAGAAGATTTGTCAATCGGCGGTTATCAAGCACCTCATAGGCCTTCTTCTCCCGCAGAAACTGGGGCAATAAGAATTGTCCGAACTGTACAAGCTGCTCTGTCCACCAAGGTACCAAGGTAGATTCAGCTGAAGAATAGGACCGAGATACCTTCACTCCCCGCAGGGTAAGACAAGAATCAGCAATACTCTCCCCAAGCAGAGTTGGTCTCCCATCAGCCCTAAAAAGGCACAGTATCCCCAGCAAATCAGCAATACTCTCCCCAAGCAGAGTTAGTCCACCATCAATCCTGAAAAAGTTGGGTATCCCCAAAAGATCTTAATATTCTCCTAGCAGAGTATACAAATATTCCTCAGCAAGCATCCCCGGCAGTCTTAATACTCCTCAACGAAATATAAGATGGTTCCCCGGTGGAATACAAGATACCCCCAGTGGAGTCATTTCCTCAAAAGTTTCCCCATGAGAGTTGAATCATCCTCCCTAGTAGATTCTGGAAGCTTATCCCCTGCAGAGTGCAAATGCGTCTCCCCAGCCTTATTCAGAAGGTTATTCCCCACCAGAGTCTAACTGGGTTATCCTCAGCAAATTGCAATGAAAAGACCGTCCTCAGCGAAGTTCTTTCTATCCCCACGGAGTTCATCAAAATCCCCAACGGAGCTTATCAACGGGGCCCCCAGCGGAGTTATCGTTAAAATCTCAGCGAAGCATCTCTTCCCCACAGAGTAATTCCCCGCAGAGTAATTTCTTCACCAGGTTTATTCCCCAACAGAGTCATTTTCTCATACAGGTTTATTCTTGCAATCATCTTCGTTCATCATTCCCCAGCGGAAACGAAGAACTCTACTCTTCAACATCAGCCCAGGATTTAACAAACTCCTTGGCATTTGTCAAGGATTTATTTTCCCAGATGAAAATATATTCATAAACATTGCACATTTCATGCATGACAAAATGCATACGACACAATCTCATTTCGAGAACATCATGCATTTCATACATCATGACATTGCATACAACTAACTCTTTACCTTTTCAAGAAAGAACGATCAATAGATAAAAGTCATTACCTTTTGAGATAGTAATCACCCAAGATTCCTTCATCATCCTATTGAGGTAGCAGTCATCAAGATTCCTTCATCATCCCGTTGAGGTAGAAGTCATAGATTCCTTCATCATCCCGTTGAGGTAGTAATCGCCCAAGATTCCTTCATCATCCCGTTGAGGTAGTAATCGCCCAAGATTCCTTCATCATCCTGCTGAGGTAGTAATCGTCCCTGATTCCTTCATCATCCTGTTGAGGTAGTAATCGTCCCTGATTCCTTCATCACCCTGCTGAGGTAGTAATCGTCCCTGATTCCTTCATCATCCTGCTGAGGTAGTAATCGTCCCTGATTCCTTCATCATCCTGCTGAGGTAGTAATCGTCCCAGATTCCTTCATTATCCTGCTGAGGTAGTAATCGTCCCTGATTCCTTCGTCACCCTGCTGAGGTAGTAATCGTCCCTGATTCCTTCATCATCCTGCTGAGGTAGTAATCGTCTGAGATTCCTTCATCTTCCTGTTGAGGTAGTAATCGTCCAAGGTTCCTTCATCATAATCATTATCAAAAAACCTCCTTTGGCCCAGTTAAATCGATTCCTAAAGATTTTTCTGACACCAAACCCGTCAACAAAGACAAAACAATTCAACAATCACTCTTGGATGGCATCTTTAAGCCCATCTCCACAACTATCCATTACATTTCCAGACGGCATCTATAAGCCCATCCCCGACAAGATTCTGCAACATCTCCAGATGGCATCTATAAGCCCATCCTCCTATCTATCATCTTTCCAAATGGCGTCTGTAAGCCCATTCCCGACCTCACATTGCTGATACTACACCATGCGAGTGCAAAATTCTGGGCACTTTAGTGTTCAATCATCTTCCACCTTCGGATCACGAAAGGCATGCAAGCCAATCTACATCCTCAGGTTTAAGAAGATTGAACAGGGGCAACTGTTGTACCCCAAAATTTGCCCTCCCATATTCTTCAAGGTTTGTCAAGAATCATCTTCAAAAGGTTCAAGATTTCTCAAGGGTTGCACAGTCAAACCATCTCCTAAGCCAGCTGAAATTAGGGTTTTGGTTCCTTCAAGGAATTTGAGGTTTTCAATGGCTCAATCAAGTCCCATAGGCCTATACACATTCTCAAGCATCTACATGCGAAGTCTCAAGACTCACAGTGCCAATTTGCACAGTCAAAAGCTCCATTTGATCCACAGTCAACTACAAGGGCAAAATGGTCATTTTGCAGTCAAAAGTCAGATTTTCTTGTCAACATCTTATTTTGAGTCCACAATCATCATTTGATCAAGTCTTGATCATGATTCCACAAGAATGGCTCAAAAATCATCAAGATGCAAAAAGTTATTATTTTTGGACAGTAGAAAAGTCAAATGTATCTTGACCAAGGCATAACTTTTTCATGGTTTATCAGAAAAATCCCATCCAATGCTCATTTTGAAGGGGAAGACATTTCCCACAACTCATCTTCACATTCCAAGTCCAAGAAATGCTCTCATAAAAAGTTATCAATTTCTACATTATAGGTCAATTTCAAAAGTCAACAAAAGTGCACTTTAAGTCAAAGACCATAACTTGAGATTGGTAAATCCAAATGCCATGGGACCAAAGGAATTGGTTAGAGGACTTCAAGACCTTTCCAAAATGTCCAAGAACATGTTCATATGATCAAAATTGAGCAAGATATGCATTGGAGAAGTTGGGAAATTTTTGTGAATTTGCAAAAGTCAACTTTGCTCAAAACACCTTGTTTTTGCTAATGGGCCTCAAATTTATTCTTGAAACTTTATCCATGGCCTATGCACGACCCATCAAGCTTATTTGAATTTATTTTCTTATTTTTATTAATTAATTGGATTTTTAATTGATTTTAATTCATTTAATTAATTTAAATTGTAGGAAAATACAAAGATTTGATTTTTCAATCTTTTTGTGAAGCAAAGATGACCTAAAAAGGCTGGAAAATTCGTGCACAAATCAAATATGCAAAAATCTCCCAAAATGGCAACTTTCTTCAATCAAAAAGATTCAAAAATATTTGATTTTCAATCAAATATACAATCATCAATTCCATGGATTTCTTTGCAAGATTTTGACCTAATTCTATTCTATTATATATACACAAGCCAACCCTACTCATACATACGTGAAAGCTGCTGCAAGAAAGCCATAACCACATTGAGAAAATTCAAGAAAACTTGAAAACTGTTTTCTAAATTCCAGGCCAATTCAAAGCTTTTAATTGCTTCTAACACATTGCGGGAGTCCCCAGGAACGTGTAGGAATCAAAACCAAGTGCTAAAGCTCAAGAAATCACCAAGAACAATTTAACGGTTTGCATTTTATTTTCAGAATCGAATAGCTTAATTCATGCATCATTAACGTGATTTTTTGTGTGTTTTGCATTGCAAGAACTCATATGAAGCTGATGGTATAGTTTAATTGCATTAAAACGCAGAGATTCACAAATTGCCATTAACGAATTTTAGGGTTCATGAGTTCTCAAATTAGGGCTTTACAGTCCAGGAAAAATTAGAACCTTTAAAGCATATGGTTGAACTCGTTGAGACAAGACGAACATGTTGGCACCCTCGCGAAACATTTATATAAATCCTAGAGCTAATCGCTATTTTTCGTTGTTGTAGGTTGTTGGGGTTAAAAACCCCCGCTATCTATTTGTTTTTTACAGGCATCAGTGAAGGAGATGATGAGGTGTAAGCGTATGGTTGGATAATTCAAATAGCGCGCGTGATTTTGTTGTTTCCAGCATAATTGTTATTTTTTATATATTATATTCACTTGTCATTATTATAACAAAAGTAGGCAATTGGCGTAGTGGTTGGTGAGCTGGCTGGGAATCATTGGGACCTGGGTTCGAATCCCAGGTCCCCCAAATAATTGTTTCTATTTTTCTTCATGTGATTACATGCAGGCTTCCAAAGGCGTTCTACCATGTACTCCACACAACAACGCGCCAAGTGGCCTTAAGCATTAATCCAATGGTCATGATTGGAAGACCATGGTACTCCATGGTCAAAGCACGCCTGGACAATCAAAGAAAGTCAAAAGGGCTTGAGCTTAGTGGGCTTCAGAATTTCCAAGAACACCTCCATAATGGGCCAACACCCCCCTGGGTTCTTTTTCTTTTTTCTCTTTATATTTTCTATTTATTCATTTAATTATTTTACTATAATTATTATTATTATTATTATTTAATTAACTAATAAACTATTATTTTCATAATAAAATCAGAAAATATAATTATTATTATTATTATTTATTTCACCTTAATTTATTATTTTGTAAATAAATACTAACAAATTAATTTAGTTTAATTAGGTTTAATTTTGACTTTTTCATAATAAATAAAATAAATTAGAATTAGGGTTTTTACTAACTTTTGACTTTATTTTATTTTATTTTATTTTCCTTAAAAACATAAAAAACTTAAAAAACATTTCTTTTAATTAATTAATTAATTAGAATTAGGTTTAATTAAATGCAAAAAGGACTAAAAATTCATTCTTTTCTCCAAAAGGGTCAAAACCTTAAAGACTTCTCCGATGCAATTTTATTTCGCGCATATTATTTTTGATCATATTTATGTAATTGCTTCGAGATTGTAATAGCGTAATTAGGACTTTTATCGCTTTCTTTATTTTCTCGCATTTACTTTTCAAGGGTTATGTTTTTGGCGATGTAAATACCCGACGCCTTGTAATAGCGTAGATTTACTTTCCGCAATTTACTTTCCGCAAATTATTAACTGTTAACTATGCATGACAAGACTTGTTCTCAAAATAAAATCAACCCGTAGCTCACCATGATACATGTGCAAAGATAATATAAACTGAAACCTGACACACATGCACATGCCACTCCTAGGGTACGCCTCACTTGGTTGCCTCGACGTGGTCATTGAGTATAGGGTGTTTTAGAGGTCGCCCTCCTGTCTAAAGATCCTAGTTTCCTCGAAACGGTTGCCTCAGATAAAAAGGATCTAGGACATTAGGGTTACCGCTAAGGCATCATACTATTGCTTTGGTGACCACACATGTCCCATATAATTGAATTGACCCAAAACTCCAACGACGGTGCTACCTACTCCTCAATAGTGGGATAGTATTGTCTAAAGGACATTTACACAACTTAATTTCTTTTGAGTAGGTAGAGGTTCCTAGGTACTTTCTCTTTTCAAAACAACAAAAATACTTTTCGCACCTACACTTTCTGACAAAAGTTCTCAAACAAATACTTTATACACTCTTGAGGACTGATACAAGAGTTACCTAGAAGTTTTCAAACTAAACTTTTTCAAAACCCACAAACACAGGAAAAGCAAACATTTTTGAAAACATAGTGAGCAAGTACCTAAGAGCCCGTGGATAACCACGGATAGAAAGGGTGCTAACACCTTCCCTTTCTATAATCTACCTCCCGAACTGAGAAACATCTCGAAAAGGAATTTTGCTGTGCTTTTGTCCTTTCCTTGTTGGAGAAAATAAAAGACGGTGGCGACTCTTGCTTACCGCGACATTTCGCGAACCAGCATTCCAAACAGACAGTTCTATTTCCACCAATCACACCACCATTTTCGGATGTGGAGGCACTGTCTACCAGTTTAGTAACACTTATTCTGAGCTCTTCCTGCCCTTGGATGACGACATGAAGAGTTTCTATGAGCTGATTCATTCGATCACCCATGGTGTCCATGTCTTTGCGGAGAGCAGCCTAGTTCTGCTCAATCTGTTCCATAATCCTCAACTTGTTGGCTCGAGTGCGATAAGGATGTAAGGAAGTCGTCTTGTAGATTCTGATAATAAGAGGCAAAACCATCAGATAAAGATCTCGCAAGAAGACCTGCAATTCATGAAATGTATGATATGTATGATGTATGAAATGATTGTCCATTCCGATTTTCCACAGTTCAATTATCATCAGCAGTAATCGAGCAACATGATGATAAGAACGACCGTATGAAGAAAATATCCAAAAATAAGAGAAATTCCCACAGAATTGAATACAAGAAAGTTATGGGAGTACAAGATGAGCAAACTCCGTCTAACAAGCTTGTCGGTAATCAAAGTAACAATATAATAATCGTTCTGGAGGTAAGCTACCCTTCTTCTTCCATTTCTATCTCACATCATCAAGGCCCAAATAAAGTGCCTTAGTGATAGTTTCAAAATCATGCTCGTTCGGACTAGCAACAAGTGTGTGCTGGATAATCTTGAACAAACGAGAGTATTTTTCTGGAGTTAGAACAATCTGATAGTCCTGGAAGGTGAATCAGTGTAACTCGTGGTCATAAACTGAAGTAGAGTCAAAGCACCACCATGTCTTCCAATAAGATTTTGTTTGCGTTAGGGCGGACTAAACGGTCTTTTAAACTCTTCAAAAAGGCCAAGAACTTGAGCGGAAAGCTTGGGTAGCACGGATAAGTACAATCGTCCCTCCTGATCCTCTTGAGAATGTCACTGTTTCTATACGTCACTAATAGAAACTATAACTTTGTGAAGTAACCCAGAATGGACGTGCACATGCAGGTTTAGTATATAGTTTTATTTTTCTGACATTTCTTTTGAAAAATAAATATGATATGATGTGAGTGCAAATGATAATGGGGTTACTACTTCCATGATACAGGTTTCTGTTATACTGTTTCTGCAGTCTGTAAGTACCAGGTTCATAGGTCTGGAACATAAACCAAAGAACCTCATGAACATATTCGGAACCCAGAAAATAAATCTGAGAATTTCCTAGTCACTGATAAAAAACCCAGAACATAACCATTTGAACCAATAGTCACCGTCTGTGAGAAACCATCTGAACATAGTCACCATCTGAGCATAAGTAACCATCTGAACATAGTCACCAATTGTACATGTGATAATAATTCCCCCCACTCACGGGTGAAGACTAGGTCAGGGTAAGGCAATGGTAACTCAGAATCGAGGGTACTCTTGAAAAACTATCGTCGTATCACCTACGTGAAAACGATAGCCCCTCATTTGAGCATGGACGACATGGCGGCAGTAGTGAGACCTAAGTCAACTATCCGTTCATGTTCCACTATATTCCCAGGGTTCCTATGGTATACAACTTTGGCCTGGGTATTAGGCCTTTTACCTCATAGTAACACCCACCCAATAAGAAGCAGATCCAATACAACAGTAGTATATGGAAGACAGTAAAATGCAATGCATACATATGCTCAAGTATATACAAAATGAATGAATAAACTGAAAGCATAAAAATAAACACCCAAAGAAAAGAAAGCAAGAGCTCGGAGCGACTCCGGGATGGACTAGCATTTGGTCGACCATTCCCCAGTGAAATTGCCAACTGAAACAATCGGCTGAAAATCATCAAACAATGAAGTCACCATCGAACGTCTTTTATCCTACATGGAGGGAAAGGTAAACATCGAGAAAACCTGAGAAGGGAGAAGTCACGGCCTTGCGACCGAGAGGTCGGGTAAGGGATCCTGTTACGCGAGGGGAAGGTATTAGCACCCCACACACTGGTAGTACTCTACAGTATCCACTCATGTTGTCTATCTTATGGGTGTGTTTAATCTATGCTTACTGTTTATTATACTACTGAAGGGAGTATGCATGTAAAATAAAGGAGAAAGAATGTAGGGAAAATAAAATTATGCTCGCTTGGGCCCTACCCCAATTCCTATGTATCCCTTTTGAGGAATCAGAGCTACCATAGTTCGGCTCACATGTTTTTGTTTGTTTGTGTTTTTTACGGACAATGTTAATCCCGCCTTCTGCCGCAGCTCGACCTTTGGAGACTTATGCGTTGGCACATAAGTAAATTAATCATGTCCTTACCTGAAAAGGGTTTTAGAGAAAAGGTGCTCGAGTGCACAAAATGGTTTGAACTGGTTTGTGTTTTATTACCTTGAAAAAAGGGTTTAGGTATGATTAACATGTTTTTGATTTGCTAAGAAAATAAGTTTTAGTTTTAGATGCAAGGATGCAAAAAGGGGAAGAAAAGAGTCTAAGGGAGATTAGCCTATTTCTAACCTAATGTTATCATACAACGGTAGTCCTAAGGTTTGGATTAACAAAAGGGAAACGTCTACCTAATGTTAGCATGCATGGTTTATAACCTGAGGTCTAACTCGCATCCAAATGGAGAAAGCGCATCCTAAGGGAACGTGGTATGTACAAGGATAAAGAAAACAAGCCAATAAGTTCAAGGGAGCACACCTAGGGAGACCCTATCTAGGTCAACATGCCAAAGAAAGTCTAACAAAACTATCCTATAGGGAACATGCAATGAGAGCGAAGTCGTGATCTCAATTTCTAAATTGAGTGACTCATCGATCGATAAGAAATGATAGAAAGCGATAAAATCCTATAGGGAGCATGCACTAAGAGCGAAGTCGTGATCTCAATTTCTAAATTGAGTGACTCATCGATCAACAATCACAGAAACAAGCACAAGCGCAACACACATATCAAATGAAGTGCGGAATTCCTTCTACAGGTCTTTAAACAACGACTTCGAGCGCACGCTCCTTATGTCTTACTTCTCATGGTATCTAGAAAAGTAGTAAGTAAGCATAATAAAGTGCGAAGAAATACGAAGGTAGTAGCGGCGACTACCAAAGCGAGCAAGTCGTCAAAAGGAGATGAAAGTACTGGAGAAGCAGGGAGTACGCGTCGAGCAAGCTTTACCAAGAAACAAACAGAGTCAGAAACAATATCCAACTAAGATAAAGGCAAATGCGCGTTGCAAATACGACGCGTAATCAGAAGTTCCTGTGCAAAGTATCACAAAATATCACATGTATCAGGACAACATATAATATGATATGAATTTCTCAGGATGATGAGAAATAAGGTGTGTCGCATCGTAAGCGAGTATAAGTCGCATGCTTCGATCATATAACTACCTGTTATGTTCAATGATCGAAAGCACAAAAATATACCTTGCACAGTGAACAAAGGCGTCAATAATAACATGGCGAAGCGACATGAAAATATGGATAAAACTAAAAAGAGAAAAAGTATTTTTTTTATTTATTAGTTTTTTTTAGAAACCAAAAAGAAAAGTATTTTTATTTATTACTTTTTTTATGTAAGGGAAACTCCAAAAAACTAAAGAGTTAATTCTTAGAAATCTCTATGTCTTTATATATTTTTTATTGTTTTATATAAAATCCCACCAAAAAATTAGGAAATTAGCTCTAAAAACGGACTACAAACTAGCAAATTTATTGATTCGATTTATCACCTCCTAAAACTCGTTAACTCAATTTAACAAGAATTGATAGAAGAAAATTAGAAAAAATAGTGTAAAAATTATAAACAGGGGGTGGAGAACTGAAGTCTGGTGGTATGATGGAGTAGGGCCCTAGGGCCCATCAAACTGAGTCCAAGAGATTTTGTTTGTTTGTTATCACACTGAAAATGTAATGGACTTAAGGCAGAAATCAAGCTCAGGCCCAACATATATAATGCTAAAATATCTTTTTGCTACCAGCATGGGCTTCAAAAAGAAAAACAAATGGGCCCAAGGGGAAGGTGCATTTTGGTCCACCACCATAGGGAATTGAGAGGAGAACTAGGGTTTGAAACATTATTCCTGATTTCAGACCACATAACAATGTCATCCTCTCCCTTTGTCTTATCTCCATCCTCACACGGCGGTGTCCCGCCATTCCCTATCGCTGAAACTTCGTCCCAACTCCCTTCCTTCTCTTCGTCTCGTATCCAATCTCTCTCATTCTTCCTTGCTCAATTCAAATCACAATCGCATAACCACCATCGGACAGCGGACAAGTTTCCTTAGTTCATGAATTTCTAAACACCAAACCTGAAATCACTCCTTGAATCTGAATCTTAATCAATTCTCTTTAGTTTCGAGTCATAGATCTTACAATTTACACCATTTGAAACCCTAGGTTCCTAAACTTGAAATCAAAGGTGATCAATAGAGGATTGAGGTTCGAGATGTTAGGGGTATCGCTCCATATATCGCGTTTTGCGAACTTGCAGCAAGAAAAATATGAAAAGACGAAGGAAGAAGAGAGATCGTTTTTACCTAACTGAGTACGCCAGGTGCGTTTTAGTCAGCGGTGACACGAAAAATAGAGAAACCAGAAGCAAATGATTCCCGGTAAGTTCTTCTATCCTTCGAAATCTGTTTGTTCGTCAGCTCTACTTATTCTTCTACTTTATTCCTTTTTTTGCTTTTTCTGTGTGCGATCTGGTGTGTATTGCGATGTCGCTGTTGTCGAGAAATTGCGAACTGAGAGATAAACTCATATCTAAGCTTTCTTGAAGTTTGGTGAAAGTGTGTTGCAGAGAATTGAGAGGAGTTGAAGGTTGTTACAGAAGTGAGAGGTTGAAGGTGGAAGTTGAGATTGAAGCAAAGTTTGGAGAGATGAAGGTGTGGGGATGGTGACAATGATGGAGAGAATTTAGAGAAGATGGAGGTTGAAGGATTTTTTATGAAGAGGATGAAGGTGAAAGAAGTATGAAGATAAGAGTGAGATGAATGAAATGATGCCTATGAGATGAAGAATTCTGAGGATTTCGGTGAATGAATGATGGTTGTCATCAGAGAATGAAAACATAATTTAGAGGGAACTATTTGGTAGGAATCTGAATTCAGTTAGAGGGCCAATGATCCCTAGCCTTAGGATCTGTATTTTCAGTTATAGATTCATAGTGAGATTGAGGTTAGTTGCAAGCTGTTAGAAGTTAGTTAGAACAATTAGGATGAGTTGGAATTCTGTTAGAAGATAGGAAGTTATGGTTAGCAAAAATTCTGTTTGGTTTTCTGTTATTTCTGCTGGGAAATTGGTTATATGTTGGAGATTGGTTGGAATTTTGTTAATAGATGGTGAATGGTGAGTTAATTGAAGTTTTGTTGGACTGTTTTAAGAGGATAGGAATTCTGTTTTTGGCAGTTAGAGTAGTTGGGATATGGTTACAACGATGTGGATAATTGGTGGGGGTTTAGTCAAAATTATGTTTTTTTGTTATTTCTGTTGGATGCAGTTATGGACATTTAGAGGTTGTTACAATGGTCAGTTAGAGTTGTCAGTTTTCTGTTAGACAGTGGTTATATTCTATTTGGATATGTTATAGTTCTATTTCAGAAGCGGTTGGTTAGGAAAACAATTAGGAAGTTAAAAGTTATGTTATGCAAGATGGTTTAGGAATGAGTTGAGTTAACTGTTTTTCTGTTATGCGGTTTTCTCTATTAACTTTCTCCTGACTTTTCCATTGGATAATTTTTGTTCTCATAGTTTGCACATTTTTCTGATATATTTACTCCCATCTCCTGAACTGAAGTGTCGTTAGCTTGCTTTTTTTTCCTTCTGTCTTGATACAGCATCGCAGGGAAGTACAAGGTTGTCTGAACTCACGGCCAATTATTGTATGTGCCAAGTTTGCCAAATATTCGAATATGGCATTGATGGACTGACATTGCAGGTTCGGGCAATAGGTCTTTGTGGCTGATACATTGATGATTGATCATAATCAGTATTGTAAGTTTTGTTGGATTGAAAAATACTTGGTTTTGTTTTTTTTGAAATTGCACATTGTTGTTGCTTGAATAGGCATGTTTATTTGATGGGTTCTAATTTTGAATTTTGTAGGTTGAAACATGGCTTGGAGTTGAAGAAGTAGCTTGCAATATGGAATAAAGCATAAATGAAGACTTTTAATGGTTATGTTTGACCATAATTGGAACTGTTTTTTTTAATTGAATTTGGACTGATTTTCTGAGTTGTTGTTTTTTTTGGACAGATTTGGTGTAACTGGAATAAGACATTGGTCTGATGCATTGCAAGTTGGATTGTTTTGGGTTTTAAAAATAGACGAGGTTTGTATTCTTGGGCATAATATGAGACTTTACAAGCTAAAGCATGAAATAAAGTCAATCTTGAGCATGAAGATTAGGAGATTAGGACTTTGTTTTTATTGTAATCTCCTTTGTAAATGGTTAACGATGTAATGTACTTTGGACTTTGTCTTGAAAGTTGAATGGATTTGAGCAAACTTGGCGTCTACTTTGCATTTGAACTCTAGGTTTCTCTTAATTTTGCAATGATTCAAAGAATAACCATATAATCCTAGAAACTCCAAGAAAGAATCTGAATATTCAAAGAGGCCTTCTCTCTCAAATTGAGCTTGAAATTCTCACCTTCCTTTGATTTAGTATTAACGGCCATGGCTATAGTCTGAATAAACCTCAAGTGGTTGTGTAAAAGAGTAAAATTATAACGAACATGTAATGATTTTTTATGAATTTAAGTGAAGCCTTCTTTAAAACATCTTCTAAATTTCCCCAAATCTTCTTTAATAACTTGCACCTCAAGTAATGATGGAGGTCTTTTTGAAATTCAATGATGGGCACAACCCTGTAAGAAAGCTTCTTAACTAACACCTGATTAGGGAAATAAACCCCAATCCAAACGGTGATGAAAACACCAAAAGAACCTTAATATCCTAGCCCATGGTCACTTGGATGAAACCTTGTAGGAGGACCTTAGCCTTGTAGCCATATCATGTAATGAACGAAACCAAAGTGTTGAGAAGAAGTCCCTATAGGATGTATTGCCAAAGCTTTGGAGATTCACTGATGACCTTGAGCACAAGGGATAAACCCTAATTCATCATCCTTGCACTTTAAATTGAGATAAACCTACAAAGGACAGAGAAATCCTAATGCACAAGTGAAACCTTATTCTTCTCGACCTTTGATCCCATATGCCAAGCCTTGTTGTTAGTGAATGCACGTTGTGTTAAATGACCTACTGGAGAGGATATGCACATGAAGAAGAAGTGCAAGATGCATAAGCCAGATGAAAGCAAAAAGGGTAGGACAAATTTGGGGTATTACAACTGGTAGAGTGATGGGAAGTCCACCACTATAAATTAGGCCCTGATGGCCATGGCCGTTACACCCCTCCCAAAGGTAATAATCAACTAGACGTATCCCCAGGGTTTGGTGACATATCTATTGAATCCTTGGAGATCCGAGCCTACATACATGGTCAGATGAGTCTTATTTAGCTATAGAGTGTTTAATAATTAGGTGTATATTATGTCCACTGAGCTTCCCTGGTCCACCAAGATACATCAGACGTTAAAGTTTGCCATGCGTGCCAGCACGAGGAATGAGATGCTTGAGTTGGGGGCCCCACCCAACAGTTCTTCTCAGTAGAAAGCAAGGGGATGGGAACCTCCCCTTAATTTGTCGAGGGTGGCATCCATGTCAGAGTTGGCCTTTATCAGCTGGTTGAACCTCCTCTTTACTGAACCCACCGTGTATTTGTTGAATCCCTTGTCGGGGATGACCGTTATCATCAGAAAGGATTCCCAAGGACTATAAGAGGAGAAGTAAAATATGACTTCTTCCATGTCGGGAAAATAGAAATCCTCTGTATTGTGATGCTCATAGCGACCAGGTGTTTACAGTGATTTCGGGTAAAAAACCGCTAGTCCTCCAAACTATCGAATAAACTTACTGACTGTTATTCAATTTCTCTGGTAACTCGCAGGATCAACTAGATTGATCCTAGGACGTGTTGGTTATTAGGGTAACTCTCATGATCGAACAGGTATTCATGGTTGGTATTTAAAATGTTGTGTAGGTGTTTGACTTATTTCGATTTCTCTCTTAAAGATCTAAAGGTGTAATCAAAATATACGTGCGCGAAACTAAATTGCATGAATAAAGGTCAATTATAAAGACATATAAAACTGCATAAAAGACAAGTAAATGACTTTGAATTATAAAAACAGTTAATGTAAAAGATGCTCTGGAATATAAAAGATTCAAATTATGAAGAAATCGTTTAATGCAAGAAAACTGTAAAATTGCTTTAAGTAAAAAAGGTGTTCGAAGGATAAAAACTTGAAGATAAAGGCATAAAATGTATAACAGTTTCTAAAATGTAAAGTGTTTGAAACGGAAAGAAAATGTTTAGATGTAAGGCATCAGAAAAAGATTTCGAATGAAAGTACTTTAAATACAAAAACTTGTAAATGGTATTGACATGAGGATAAAGGAAAATACTGGAATTGATAAAGAGTTTCCATTAAATCATAAACATGTGGTGTTATCATACGTACATTGCTCTTGCATTCATTTCCCTAGCCATGTGGTAATTTGAATGTTTACTGAGTATTTTTGTACAATAGATATGACACCCGAAATCTTAATGCTAAGACTTCTATTTATACTACTTCGACCATAACGGTCTTGCTATAAGATTATGCCACGTTCAGAACATGCAGAGCCATGCTTATCTCTTGCTTCCACGTGTCTTCGAATGCTCCAGCACATATATTTCAAATTTCGAACATCCCGCTTGCATTTGAATTTCAAATGTTTTGGCACTTCTTCGCTTCGAACGCATTCCTTAGACACAGCCTTATTGTCATTTCGAGACTTCTTTGGATATATTCTCATAATTGCCACTCGAAGCTCCAAGCTTTGATATGCTCATTCGAAGCATTGCTTCTACCATTTCAAAACATGACGTTTTGTTTCATTTCAATCGAAACGTCCAATTTACTTTGCTTCTACTAATATCATCAAAATCTTCAGCCAACAAAATGCCCCTTTAAAATATGTATTTCGATTCCTTTGAGAAATGCTTATTTTAAACATATACACAAGATTTTGATGCGACCTTTGAATCATCGTAACATTTATTGCATTTGACTCCAGTCACGTCAATCACAACGCTTTTTAGATTCCTTAACCGCCTGGAACCACTTCACAGTATGGTGCAGTTACAAAACAATGATTATCTTTAATCATGCTTACTACCAATGTTAACTTTACACCACCTCTTCATCAAACCAACCCATGATTACCACGTATCACAACCTTACTCAGTGGATGCTTAAACTTCCACGTTATAAAAACCCATCAACTTAGTCTTTTTCTTTTCTTCCCACATTCTGAATCTTTTCTCCTTCTTTTCTCACCGAAACCCTAAGCTTTCAACATTCTTCCAACAATGTCTTCTTCTAATTCATCTCAACTAAAAAAGGTTTCCGAAAAGAAAGGAAAGACCGCAGGAACTACAATGGAAAGTAAGGTTGTCACTCACCAAGGTCAATCTGTTCTTGTTCCCCAGATGATCTCAAAAGAGAAAGAAATGCTTTATGCATCCCAGGTACTTATTCCTACCACCGCTGCTGGCAAGAGGTTAGCTTTAATGGGCCCTCTTACAGTTTTTGAAATTTTAAAAGATACCAGAACAATTTTCCCAGTTTGCTATAGTTTTAAACCCCTGTTTAATAAAATGGACGCCCCTAAGGCAATAGAATCTTCTGGCTCAAACACCGTGGAAAATCCAATTGTTCCTCCTAAGGACCCTTTTGTATTAGACTATGTAAAGAGTAACTTCAAACCGTTTCGATCTTGCCCCACCTCTGACACTGCTTATCATAACTGGTTCAATAAGGTAGAAGCTAAGAAATCCCAGCAATGGGAAGAATTAGGTATCTACAACTTGATTAAGCTGTCGAAGCCAGGTTTTACTTACAACCACCCATTGTTATTCGCGTCCCTATATTTTTGGGGCAGTACTTATAATACTTTCCATCTCCCTGGTGGAATGATTACCCCTACCTTCTTTGACATAGCGGCCATCACCGGGCTATCACCAGTAGGAGAAACATATATCCCTGACAACAAAGAACATTCGAGTATAATCGACTTTGAAGTCAAACTAGCAAGCTTTTCAAAGTTTATCAGCCACTACCATGCTGAAGGAGACAGTGTGTCTGATGTAGAACACATTGCTTTCCTTACCTTATGGCTGTCAAGATATGTCTTTTGTAATAGATCCCTACAGGTACCCAGTAGGTTTATTCCTCTAGCTAGAGATTTGCACGAGAATCGAAGAGTGTGCTTAAGTGAATTGCTACTAGTTTATCTTTATGAAAGACTAAGGTCAGCTGTTTCGAGCCTAAAATCTCATACCTCCAAGAATATCCTGCTAGCTGGCCCTTTTTGGTTACTTCAGCTATGGCTAAATGCCATGTTTGAACCTTCATTGTCAACTGCCAACACCATTGATGAACAATACCCTGAAATAACTGATGGAATCGTTGAAGGCACTAGGCTGTGAAGACTAACCCTGAACGATGATAAGAATGACTTCAAATTCCTATTCTCGAAATACATCATGATATTCTCCAAAAGGCATAAGTTCGAAGAGACCATGGCGCCTTTTGATTCAAGGGCTCATGGACCTTCATGGTTTACCATGGCTCTCTCAGAAGCTGTCAAGAGCAAAGAGATTCAAGATGTATGGAGAGCCTTTTTGCTACCCAGACTCATTTCTTCAAGAATAACTCCTGCCAAGAATCAGATTTTGCTTTTCGCTTATCAGCCCAATTTTGTTTCAAGACAGTTTGGCTTGTGCCAACTAATTCCTGAACCCTTATTTCAAACTGAGAGTGCCATTACCTCTGGGCGAACCTTCAAGGCACGGGAAGCCAAACTACAGCAAGAACAATACCAAGGCTTTGCCCAATTTGAGCTAATAACTTTCGAACCTACCCACCTTACAGCAAAGGGGTTTCTGGAATGGTGGACAAAGTTTTATCAGACTTATATGTTCGATACTCTTACAATTCAGCAGAAACTAACTGATGCCTTCGATGTGCAGGTACCATCCAAGAAAGGTATGTTTACTCATGCCAAAGAGATTAAAGCTTTTCAAAATTATTTCGAAACTACTTATAATCCCACACATTTGGAATCCACTGTGCATCAAGCGGCTGAGACCTTGAAGGAAAAATTCAAAGAAAAAGTTTCTAAGTTAAAACTTCCTTCAGGGTTGTCACCTGAGGATAGGTATAGGTTGGCATTCGAAATGCATCCACCTAAATTTCCTAGATTACCTACCTCAGAACTGGCTCTGGCTTGGTTTCCCCCATACCCTTGGTGGTTCACTTGCAAAGAGATGTTCAAACATCTTCAAAAGAAACCAAAGCCATCTGAGACTGTGACATGGGCTCGACACTGGCTCCACGATTTCCCAGGACACCTTCGTTACGACCTTTCTGCCATGTCGATTAAATCTGATCAAGGCACAGGTGCGAATGCTTGGGAAAATCCCAAACGTTTCTCATTTTCTATATCTTTAACTTTGCCTTAATTGTTTCAATTTTCAGCCATCAGGATAAAGACTACTGCTTCGAAGTCGAAAGAAGGGAGCGCCTCTCAAGCCTCTATCGAAACCATTGACAATGTGACTCCATCCGAAACAACCATTGCTGCAACAACAACAACAACACCAACAATACCAACAATAACCAGTGTTCCAACTCCACAGGTAATCACTTAGCCTTGATGTTTCGAATTCACTAATGTTTCATGATTTGCATCTAACTCTTTGTTTAACTCTTTTCAGACCAACAAACTTCCGCCTACCACTCCAAAGAAGCGAAAATCAAACACCACTGGGGAAGACCCCAAGGCTGGAGGAAACTTACCAACTGCTTCGAAGAAGAAGCAGAAGAAGGATATTTCAAAAAGTGTTGTTCCAACTAGTGTCTCTGGACTTGATTCCAGGGATGCTGCTCCCTCACCCAAATCCAAAATTCCATCTTCGACCTCCAACGTAATGTTGGAACGCATAGCTAGCAATCTCTCTTCCGAGAGTCCACAGGTAAATTGAACTTCAAATCTTTTGAAAATAATAATTTCTCATTACCTTGGTGCATGCTTTTAATATTCTTTTGCTCCTTGCAGAATATCTTAAATCCAGCTTCCACTACTTCGACCTCACCATCAAAAGTTGCTGCTCCACTCAACTCTTCTCCTCAAGGAGACTCCATCAACCTTGTACAGAACAAAGGTTCCTCCAATATGGCGGTTCTGGCTGGGGCTTCTGAGCAGCAGGATGATCAGAGTACTTCTCCTCCTCTAAAAGAACCCAATGAAGCAACACTCCATGAATCTGCAGAGGCTTTGCAAAGAACTTCTCTCCAAAAGTCCCCTCTCGAAACCCTTCAAGAGGACCCAAAGGACGCTCACGCTGAGGGAGAGAAAGCTGATTCTGGTCAAAGAAACGAAGAATCTGCATAAGAAGAGTCTGAGGAGGAGGATGCCAATGATGGTTCGACTGCTGGGACAGAGTCCAATGCAAATAGCAGCGAAAAAGAAGACATCGAAGTGGTGGACTTGGATGACGATGAAGAAGATAATGAGCACGAAACGAATGAAGGGGATGGTGACACAACCAACAAACCCATGGAAGTCGAAATGGACGTGACTCCCCTACGTGTGGAACTCCCTCAACCGTCTTTGTCTCGAATGACTGACGAGGAGCTTGCACTCCTGAGACGAAATGACCCTATTGGGTACATGAAGGCGAAGCTGGCTCAAAGGGACATTCCACTTGCTAGGGCTGGCACAAGTTCGACTAGCTATCCTCTTCCCACAGATGAAAGAATTGTACTTCTTAACAGGATCAGGAAAACAATTCTTAATGTGGATATATTCGAAGTGCTCAAACAGGATAGCACTGCTTGCTACACTGTGAAGGAGTTGCTTACAAAAGTCAACCTTGCTACCTGCTCCTTGCCAGTTAGTACTATCTTGTTCGATCTTCAATCTTTGCTGGACAACGTAACTGGTTACCTTCTCCAAGATGAATCTGCTGCCAGAAAGGTTCAAGAAAAACGCACTGCAATGGATGCTGCTTATGAACAAGCTTCGAAACTCTCTCAAGAAGCTGAGGATCAAGCTATGCATCTAAAGCAAGCAAAAACTGATTATGAGGCTCGAGCTGAGTCCATCCTTCTCTGGGAAAGGCAGATTCAGGAGCTTCAACAGAAGGTTAAAGAGGCTAAAGAACAACAAATAGCCTTCGAAACCAATACTGCTGGTAACCAATTCGAAGAGCTTCTTAACCAGGGGCTTGCAGAAATGGAAACTGCAGAACAACTCAAGGGAGAAGTGGCAACCTTGGAGGGAGCCAGGCGTTTTGCTCAACAGAGACTTGAATCTTTTCGAAGTACCTTCAACAGATTGAAGAATAATTCTTATTTCTAAATTTCAGTGTTCATTCGATTACAATTTGGTTTTTTATACGTAATATTCGAACAACGCCATTTTGGCATCCCATATTGCCATTTTGGCATTTTTATAATATTTTGGTTAAGTTGTTACTATTCGAATCTCCTGTAGGCGTGGCTTATATTTCTTTAAATATTTCCCATTAACCTTTAGGATACGCTTATCATCCATCAGCTCTTCGATTTCATATGCATTGTTTGAGAATACTTTTAATATTCGAAAAGGTCCTTTCCAATGAGGTGACCATTTACCTAGTGTTTTATTTTTCTTGTCCATGGGCAATATGACTTTCCAGACTAAGTCATTAATAATGAATGCTTTTCTTTTCACCCTTTTGTTATATGTCCTGGCCACTCTCTCTTTTTGTCTTATCAATATTTCCAATGCATGTAATCTAACTTCGTCCAACTCAACTAATTCATTCATCATCATCTCCCAATATAATGCAGCTGGGATTTCGCTTTGTCTTTGAATTCGAACTGATTGTAGATGAATTTCTACTGGCAGCACTGCATCATGACCAAATGTGAGTTGGAAAGGCGTAGTGTTAGTAGCTTCCTTAGGAGATGTTCTACAGGCCCATAGTATTTGGTCCAAAGTTTTGTGCCAGTTCCTTGGCTTTTTACCAATATGTCTCTTGATTAACCCTATTATCACTTTATTGGCTGCTTCGACTTGACCATTTGCTTGAGCATAATATGGCGTTGATGTTAGCAATCTAAACCCCATTTCTTGGGCAAATTCTTGCATCTTTCTACCAGTAAACACAGAGCCTTGGTCTGTGGTTATGCTCTCTGGCAATCCGAACCTATAGATAATGTGCTTCTGTATAAACTCAATAATAGCCTCTTGATCAGCAACTATTAATGGTATAGCTTCGATCCACTTGGTAAAATAATTTATTCCTACCAAGATATATTTTTGTCCTTTAGACGAAGCAGGATTTATTTCTCCTATCAAATCCAATGCCCATCCTCTAAATGGCCATGGTTTGATGATTGAATGCAACTCACTTGCAGGGGCATGTTGAATCCCTGCATGTTTCTGACATTCCTCACATCCTTTAGCAAAGTCTATACAATCTTTGAGCATGCTAGGCCAATACATGCCATATCGAAATAACAGCCATTTCATTTTATGACCTGCTTGATGTGCCCCACATGCCCCATTGTGGACTTCTGACAATGCTAAGTATGCCTCACTTTCTCCTAGGCATTTCAATAATACGCCCTCTTGGGTCTTTTTGAACAATTCGTTCCCCATGAGGAGATATGATAATGCTTTGTATTTTGTCTTTCTATCCACATTCAGAGTTGGGTTTGCTAAATAACTCACCAGTGGACTTCGCCAATCTGCATCTGATAAAGTGTTTATGGCTAATATTTCGAATCCTTGTTTCTCAGCATATCCCAATTTCATACTTTCTAGATCTGATGGTGTGAATCTAGTAGCCATAACTCTACCCCTTAATTCAACTAAATCCTTAAAGTTCCTGGCAGAAACTTTATAACCCGAAGCCAAATGTGCTAAGTCATTTGCTTCTTGGTTCTCTACTCTTGGTATATGTTGAATATCCATGTATTCAAATTTCCTAAGTAGCCTGTTGACTATGACGAAGTATATCATCAAATTTTCCTTTATGCATTTATACTCCTTTGTTATTTGCTTGACCACTAATTCTGAGTCTCCTTTAATTTCGACTCTAGTTGCCCCCAATTCCAACAAAGCTTCAAGTCCAACAATGAGCACTTCATACTCAGATTCGTTGTTCGAGCAACGAGGACCATCTAATTTATACTTGAATTTTGTTGGAATTCCTTCAGGAGAAATTAGAAGGACTCCAACACCACTTCCATTCCTGTGGGTTGAACCATCAAAGTATAATTTCCATGGTTGCATTTCGACGTAACTCATGACAGTCTGCTTAACCAATGAATGGTCCACAATAAAATCAGAAATCACTTGGCCTTTCACAGCTTTTAAAGGCATGAAAGTCAAAGAATATTCTGTTAAGGCTAAAGCCCATTTACCAACTCTGCTATGCATTATTGGTTTTGAAAGCATGTGTTTAATGACATCGAAATGGGATGAAACATAAACATCAACATGCTTTATATAATACTTGAGTTTCATACAAGAGAAATACAAACAGAGACATAGCTTTTCTAAATTGCTATATCTGGTCTCTGCGTCATTTAGTACTCTACTTAAATAGTATATGGCTCTTTCGATACCGTTGCTATCTTCTTGTGCTAACATACTACCTATACTAACTTCAGAGGCAGATATGTACAATCTCATGGGCTTCCCCCATGAAGGTGGAGACAAGATAGGAGGCTGAGAGAGGTATCTTTTTATCCTGTCAAATGCCTCCTGATGGGCTTCGTTCCATTCGAAGGCTTGGCCTTGCTTTAAACGAAGCAACAGAGAGAAGGCTTGGGTTCTTCCACTCAGATTCGAAATGAATCTTCTGAGGAAGTTAATCTTCCCTAGCAGAGATTGCAGCTCCCTTTTTGACGTAGGTGCTTTCGTCTCCATTATGGCTTTGGTTTTGTTCTGGTTGATCTCAATCCCTTTCTTGTGAACCACAAAACCAAGGAAATCTCCAGCCTGCACAAAAAATGCACATTTAAGGGGATTCATCTTTAAGCCATATTTTCTCATTCGTTCGAATGATTGGCTCAAATGATGCAAATGTGTTTCTGCAGATATAGATTTGATGACTATATCATCAATATACACCTGCATAAAGGTTTCAATGAAATCATGAAAAATCGAATTCATTGCCCTTTGATAAGTTGCCCCAGCGTTCTTTAAACCAAAAGGCATCACCACCCATTCGTAGGTGCCTAAGGCTCCTGGGCAACGAAATGTTGTCTTGGCAACATCTTCTTCAGCAATAAAAATCTGATTATACCCAGAGTATCCATCTAACATACTCAAGTATTTGAACCCTGCAGCAGAGTCTACTAGCATTTCTGCCACAGGCATGAAGTACTCATCTTTAGGGGTTGCAGTGTTTAAATCCCTAAAATCTATGCAAATTCTTAAAGAACCATTTTTCTTAATAACAGGTACTATATTTGCTAACCATTCGATGTACCTTGTGGTTCTGATGAATTTGCAACGCAGCAACCTTTCGATCTCAGCTTTAATCTTTGTGAGAACCGTTGGTGCGAATCTTCTGGGAGTTTGTTTGATGGGCTTCTTGCCATCTTTGATTGGCAGTCTGTGTTCGACTAACTCCCTCTTTAAACCAGGCATTTCGTTATAATCCCATGCGAAGTAATCTTTATTTTTCTTGAGGACCTCGATCACTTCCTGCTTGAGGCATGGGCTAAGTTTTGCACTTATGTAGGTTATTCTTTTCGTTTTTTCATCCCCTAAGTTGACTTCTTCGAGTGGATCCTGTGCCAACATTTTGGCACCTGAGTCTATGGGGTCCCTTTCGAAGCCTAAAGGTTCTTTGTCATAGATGGCGTCCAGCCTTTGATCTATCTCAAGTTCTTTAAAGGGTGAGCATTTCGAGCCATCCCCACTTATTTCGTTCATCTTTACAGCTAATTTGTTTATTTCAGCCTCTAGGGCCGCCTTTGATTCGTTCTCAGCCATATAGGCCGAAATCCTTTCGAAAAAGGTGGACTCAGTCATGGATAAGGTTATCGAAGTCCCAGCCTGCTGGCCGTCTTTGTACAGTACTTTCGACTCCCTCGTCTTTGCTGATTATTCTTCTATCCCAGTATAGGCCATCATGGCGAAGGGTCATGTAGTAGTGGGCGTTTCTAGTTTCATTGATCTCATCATTTGGAACACACGGAGCAATCTTTGCCAGATGTTTGTCATAATTCCTTTTGTCAACTAAATTGACTGTTGACATGAAGTAACTCTGGTCTGCTTCAATGTTTTCCACGATGCCATCTTCTCTCCATAGAACTAATCACTAATGCATTGACGAAGGAACTGCCCCTACGCCATGGATCCACTCCCTTCCCAGCAATAAGTTGTAGTTGGCCTTGGCTTCGATCACCATAAACATGGTGGGCCTACAGCTTGAGCCTATTGTCAAGTCCAACTGAACCACTCCCAGTGTTTTGCCCACTTTTCCTTCATAATTGGATAGAACCATATTGTAGGGCTTGATGTCCCCTTCGCATATTTCTAACCTTTTCAGCATGAAGTGGGGTATCAAATTGACTGCAGCACCCCCATCCACTAGAAGCTTATTCACGCCATGGGCACTAACTTTTGCCCGAATAAATAGTGGCTTAAGATGGTTCTTCATAGCTGGTTCTGGACGTTCGAAGAACGCATTTTGCTCCTCGACAGCCCCATTGTCCATCACATAGTAGCACACAGGCCTATGCTTCATCAAGTCTATGGTATCTTCTTCCTCATATTCATCAATTTCAGTTTCCTGTCCAAATTCACAGGGAAGCATAGATACCACGTTGCAGTTTAGGTTGAACGAAGACTCCCCCTCCGATTCGAAGTTATCTGTTATCATATCTTCGTCTTCTTCTGGGCCTAGAGTGTATTCCTTTGGTTCATCTAGTTGTACTTCAGAGAAAAGCCTCCTATTAACTGGAGGTTTATCTTCAGTTTGATTTTTTGGTGAGGGTTTGTTGGTGCTAGATTCACCTTGGTTCTTTGTTGAAGTGACCCCTTTATTTGTCACAACTTCCCTCTCAGCCTTTCGAATCCTCTGTTGCCTGCGCCACTGGGATCTTGACACGGGGTTCCTTCCTTTGTAGTTCTCTAATCTTACCTCTTCCCTCTTTTCTATGTTGAGTTGCCTTCTGTATGTCATAGCATGGCGTGCATTTTGTTCGGTGTTTCTCCACCTGTCTTTGCCTTTGTCATTTCTGACTTGCAGCCATCTGTCGGTTGGCACTTTAGCAGGGAGTTTGAACATCACTCTTCGAGCACCCCTGGGATGAGGACTATCGGGCCTTCGTTGTTTGTATTTGCTATCGAAACGTGGGCCCATCTGAACAGTTTCTTGATGGTTCCAGCAAGGGGCGAAGGGAATCGTTTCGAAGGCACTGGCCATGCTTTGATCATACACAGCAGAACACCTTGGGCATATCAAGCACTTGGTTGCCCCTTTATAGCAGTGAAACACAAATTCCAGCAAACTTTCTCCAGCCTTAGGATAACACCTGAATAGTTGGTTATCCTGGCGCCAATTGTTGCCAGTTCGAGCCCTCTGTACCCTCTCGAAGTTCGCAGCGATTCTCTGATTGCAGAGGATGCTGCACCTAGGGCACAGTATCATTCTTGTATCTCTCTTGTGGCACGTCATGAGGTAATCCTTGAGACTAGCATCTCCAGCATGATTATCCTCCATTTTATACTTCTCTTTTTCTAAGTATCTTTCTACCTCCTCCATCTCAGAGCGAGGCCTCTCCATATCTACCATATTTACCTCAACATATTCTCCCTTAGCTTCATCGTCTCCCCATCTTGTGGGCTTTATATCTTCAATGTGGACTTTTGAACTCTCTGGGGCAGAATATTTGACCAAATAGTCAAATTTTCCACTGGGTTCCCCTAAAGTGTCCCATATTTCTTTCTGAGGGGAAGTTGGCTTCGTGATTTGGACTTTCTCCAATTCCAGCCTCAGGCCTTCAGTGACCTGTGTCAATTCTTGGTTTTGATTCTCCTGGTCTTCAGTAGCCTGGATTTCTTTTGCAACTGCTAAAGGTGCTGCTTCAATCGAAGTCTCTGGTTGCTTCTGGACGTCTTCAGTGACCTCCTTATCGACTTCGACTATCACCCAGTTTTCGTTTTCAGCACCTTTCTCTCCTATTGGGGCCTCAATTTGGTCAGCTTCCACCATGTTAATCTCTCCAATGCATGCAGGCTCGGAGTAGTTGGTGTCTGCGACGTCCAAGGGATCTTCGTCCACTTTCATTTTTGCTTTATCAGCAAACTTCAGTTTGCCATCTTTGATTGCATTCTGAATTAGGTCCCTGAAAAGAAAACACTGTGAGGTTTTGTGGCCTAGGAAACTATGATATTTGCAAAATCCTCTTTTCTTTCTTTGATATAAAGGAGGTATTTTGACATTTGATGGCACAATGAGTTGGCCATCTTTGACAAGTAAATCAAAAATCTCGTCACATTTAGTGACATCGAAGGTATAAACCTTCTTTGGGAATTTGTCACTTTTTTCATTTTCAACAATCTCTTTCCCTTTTGTGGGAACTAATAATTTGCAGGAGTAAGGTGGTGCCTGTTTTAATTCAGCGAGGTCGATTTCGACCTCTTCGAATTCGAATTCAGGATAATCTTCTGATTCCTCAGTTCCAACGTAGGAGATCCTTTCCTTCTTGTTATTTTTAAAGACTCTGGCCTTTTCGGCCTTTAGCCTTTCGACCTGTCGAACCCTGTCGGCTAACTGAGCCATGTCCCTCAGGTATTGAGTGTCTAGTTTCTTTCGAATAGAGTAATCCAAGCCACCAGCGGCCATTTCGACTAACTCATGTTCAGGCACCACTGTATAACATCTGGATTTCAAAAGCCTAAATCTATTCAGATACTCATCTATGGGTTCAGTGAACTTTCTCTTGACACTGGCTAATTCCTTCAAGCTTATTTTTTACTGTCCCATGTAAAACTGTTCATGGAATAATCTCTCCAAAAGAGCCTAAGTATCAATGGACCCAGGAGGCAAAGTGGTAAACCACGTGAAGGCGTTTTTAGTCAAGGAACTTGGGAAATATTTGATCCTGAGATCTTCATTATTGGCTATATCTCCCGCTTCGGTTAGATATCTGGCTATATGTTCGACCGTTGACTCATTGGTATCCCCAGCGAACTTTGTAAATTTAGGGACTTTATACCCCCTTGGTAAATCAGTATGCATTATGCAATCTAATATAGGAGAAGCATAATTTGGCCTTCTAATCCCTGTGTTAAGGCCATTCTGGGCCATGACTCTCTCTATCATGGTGGTTAAATTGTTTTCTGCCAAGATGTTATCGTTTCGAATTCTATGAACGACAGCATCAGCATCTTGATTTCGACCCACCATGACAACCCCCCTAGGTTGTTCTTCTCGAAACTCTGGGACTTCCATCCTTTCGACCCTTGCCCCTGGTTCCATAATTTCTCTTTGTGGGCCTGGGATTATTGGGGCTTCTAGCCTTTGTGCCCTTGCCCCCAAGTTAACTTCTTCTCTAGGTGGTCTATAGGTTGGGTCGTTAGCAACTTGTTCCAAAATAGGTATGTTTGCTCGAACTCCCACCTGATTCTGCCTACGCCTATCTGGGGGAGCAAAGAAATCTGCTATTCGACTCATGTTATCTGCATTTTCTCTGTTTGTCACAATAACATTTTGTACTATTGGGGCAAATATTTCCTACATAGTTTGTGCTAATACCCCTATCATATTATGGTTACTGTCATCCATCAATTGCCTAAAAGCCAACTGGTTTTCTGTGGTTAAAATAGGCATTGTGCTATAACCCACTGACCCTTGGTTATTTGTCATAAACTGATTCGCCCCAGATCCAGACCCTAATTGTGGTGATGAATTCGATGTGGAATTGTGTAAACCTGCCATAAAAGATGTTGGCATTCCATAAGAGGAGTTTCTGGTTCTATTACCATCGAAACCGGGTGGTCTAGTTAGTGGAGTGGCGAAATGGGTTTGTGTCCCTGATGGTGGAACAAGTCCCCCAGGATAACCAATGGTTCTAGTATTTCCTAAGATCGAACTATTAGTTGATATGCCACTTACTCCATTAGTGGCTATATTACTGGTAGAAGACGCAACAGACTGTGTATTCGAAGGGATCACATTAGATGTTCCCATCGAAGTGGATACATTAGTGCCTGTTGTATATGGGGCATTTTGTTCCCCTTGTTGATTGTCAGAACTAGACATCTTGTTCAAACGTTTTCTTCTGGATAAGGGTTGGTTGCTGTTGGTTATTTTACCACTTCTTAGGTTCATAAAACAGCAAACTTATCACTCAGAGGGTATTTTTATAATGGTTACGTCTCAACAATCTTTATTTCTGTTCTAAATTCCATAATGTCCAACGATTGGTCCCACCGGGTGTGCCAATTTATTTACAGTGATTTCTGGTAAACAACCGTTAGTCCTCCAAACTATCGAATAAACTTACTGACTGTTATTCAATTTCTCTGGTAACTCGCAGGATCGACTAGATTGATCCTAGGACGTGTTGGTTATTAGGGTAACTCTCATGATCGAACAGGTATTCATGGTTGGTATTTAAAATGTTGTGTAGGTGTTTGACTTATTTCGATTTCTCTCTTAAAGATCTAAAGGTGTAATCAAAATATACGTGCGCGAAACTAAATTGCATGAATAAAGGTCAATTGTAAAGACATATAAAACTGCATAAAAGACAAGTAAATGACTTTGAATTATAAAAACAGTTAATGTAAAAGATGCTCTGGAATATAAAAGATTCAAATTATGAAGAAAGCGTTTAATGCAAGAAAACTGTAAAATTGCTTTAAGTAAAAAAGGTGTTCGAAGGATAAAAACTTGAAGATAAAGGCATAAAATGTATAACAGTTTCTAAAATGTAAAGTGTTTGAAACGGAAAGAAAATGTTTAGATGTAAGGCATCGGAAAAAGATTTCGAATGAAAGTACTTTAAATGCAAAAACTTGTAAATGGTATTGACATGAGGATAAAGGAAAATACTGGAATTGATAAAGAGTTTTCATTAAATCATAAACATGTGGTGTTATCATACGTACATTGCTCTTGCATTCGTTTCCCTAGCCATGTGGTAATTTGAATGTTTACTGAGTATTTTTGTACAATAGATATGACACCCGAAATCCTAATGCTAAGACTTCTATTTATACTACTTCGACCATAACGGTCTTGCTATAAGATTCTGCCACGTTCAGAACATGCAGAGCCATGCTTCTCTCTTGCTTCCACGTGTCTTCGAATGCTCCAGCGCATATATTTCAAATTTCGAACATCCCGCTTGCATTTGAATTTCAAATGTTTTGGCACTTCTTCGCTTCGAACGCATTCCTTAGACACAGCCTTATTATCATTTCGAGACTTCTTTGGATATATTCTTATAATTGCCACTCGAAGCTCCAAGCTTTGATATGCTCATTCGAAGCATTGCTTCTACCATTTCGAAACATGACGTTTTGTTTCATTTCAATCGAAATGTCCAATTTACTTTGCTTCTACTAATATCATTAAAATCTTCAGCCAACACCAGGATGATACTGGTGTCAGGGGACTCCTTCCCCTCTTCGACACTCTTGGCCTATTGAGTCTCTTCGCATGCATTCTCCTTCTTGTATTGCTTGAGATAACCGTCCCTAATGAGTATCTCAACTGCATCTTTGAGGTGGATGCAATCATCACTGTTGTGCCTATGGATCTTGTGGAACCTACAATATTTGCTCTTATTTATCCTGGGCTTAGAAAATGTTTGATGGGGAAAGCATACCCTAGCTTGCTTGAATTTAGAATTAGCACATTCTATTAGAATACACTCACGAGAGGCATTGAGGAGGGTGTAGTCGTGAAATCGACCAGCTGGGCCCCGATAGTCTTTGGAGTCTCGGGACTTCTCTTCATGTTTCTTCTCTCCTCCTCGATGGGATGTCGAGGGCTCGTCATTCTTCGAGACCTTGGCATTCTCTTTGTGCCGTGAGTCCATTGCGTTGTTCACTGCCCATTTCTCTTTGTATTGGATGTACACTTGGGCTTTAAGTAGGAGGGAGTCGAGCGTGGTCGTAGTCTCGATGCCAACATCTTTGGCAACGTCACTATGGGACGGAGCCCGCGCTCGAGGAGATATTTTTTCATGTTGCCGTGACCTGTATGACTTCCTTGTTGAAGCGCTCAATGTAAACCCGAAGAGACTCATCTCTTCCTTGGATGATTTATTTTAATGGTGCTTCCGACTTAGGATGTTGGCGAGAGGTTGTTAAATGCCTCAAGAACATCTTCCCCGACTGCTTCCAAGAGGTGATAAATTTATCTAAAAGACTTTTGTACCAAGACATGGCACCTTTCCTCAGGGTAGTCGGGAACAACCTACACTTGATGGCGCCCTTGACTCCTCGGTAGTCGAGCAAGGCGTCAATGTTTTCTATATGTTCACCGGGATCAGTTGTACCGTCACATGTTCCCAACGGGGGTGGCTTCTTTAGGACGACTAGGAGTTGGGTCTCTGTAATCTCTCTTGATAACGGGTCGCGGGGCTCGTTATCATCACTTCCTTCGGGAGATGGAGGCGGGTGTTGCACCCTAAATTTCGCCCCTAATTTTTTTAGTCGCATTATTATATCATATTTTGTTATTTGGTCACAGTCTTTAATAAATATGTTCATTCATCATATTTTGCATCATTATTCGTATTTAAGTTGACCAAAAGTCAGTTTAAATCGACGTTTGCATCGTTTTGTAGTTGAAAAATACCTGATATTTCACTTCATGCATTTCTATCTCTTTACTCGCTTCTTGCATTACTCCAAGTTGTTTGTATGTTTTTAATATTGATATTTCGGTTTTACGGACATACCTTAAAAGCGATTTGACAATGTGCGAAAAATTAGCGAGAAAATATTTCAAGTTTCCACCTTTTACTGACTGTTTTATGAATTTGCGTTTCGCGTAGATCATGTTGGTGTGCTCGCTTTATTTTTTCGATACAGTTTGAAGTCTCGTTTTTAATGTAAACGTTTATTTAACCTGATATTTTTATTCTTATTTCATTTCGATTTTGATCATTTGACTTATTTTTTATTAATCTTTGTGATTCATAGTTTATTTTAATGTGTTCATTTCATTTTTTAAAATTAGTTTAATGTCCATTTTTTATTGTTTTTAGTCATTTTGAGTCTCTATTTTTTTATTTAAAAAATTTTAAAAAAATATTTTAAATTGTACTAATTTTTAATCTTTCAGTTTTTTATGTTTATTTTATAATTAAGAATCATTTTGGACATTAAAAGATTTTGCTAAAAATCTAATTTAGTTGTTATAAATAAGGTTGAGTTTAGTGGTATCAGGGGGATCAAATTGACAAAATGCATAAAACCACAAACAGCCATAGCGATTCCCCTCTCCATTTCTTCTTCATCTGCTTCCGTAACAACAACAAGCTTCTACATACTCCATCCGTCTTTTCTTCTACACACAAACCACACTTCATAACATCCAACCTCAAATACACCCTCTGTTCCACAAAACTCTACCACCGTAGTTTATTTTAGTTAATAGTATATATTAGTTTAGATTTATAATATTGTTTGTTTGTGAATCTTAATTTGTTTGGGTTTCTAATTTATTATCTCGAGCATATGTCTATTTCCCGTGAGCTTTTACTAAATTGGACATTTGATTAATTTTAGGATTATTTATTTGATTAAAAAAAGACAGTGATGATAACAATAATTAAGAAATTAGGCGTGTTTCTTTCAATTTATCATCAACTTCGTGTTCTGTTCATATAAATACCCCCCATTTAATTTCATTTAGCTCTTTGAATTTTTTTTAAGATGATAGTTGGGCTGGGCTTTTGTTTTATTTTAATTTTTATTGATTGTTAACTCTTAACCTCCCTATTTGTTTTTATACCTCCTTTACCTTTTTAGTTTATCATTTTAATTTTTTGTGAGCAACATAATTAATAATGAATATAATAGTATTGTTGACTTACTTTTCATTGCATTGCGATATTAGAGTTAATTTCAATGTAGCTCTCAAATACGCGTGGGTACACAAACTTCATTGACCGGTTTATTTGGTGGATTTCGATTCGATTCTTTGCGGTCCTTTGGCTTTGATCGTTCAGACTTAATTCTTGCCTATTTAAGACTTTGAATAGTTTTGTGCGCTATTGTTTTGTTTGTGTCTCATGTGATGTAGGGATTCTTATCATATATCTCAAGATTTTATTTGATACAATGATTCTTATCTGACACTTTGAGCTTACTTGGTGCACTTTCCTGATTTGTAATTTATTTTCACATGATGCACTTTATCCGTTGCTTTGAGTATTATCTGACACATTGGGTTTCTTTGATCTTGTTTGCTTGTGATTTATTTTCACCTGAGGTTTGATATACTCTTGGTTTATTTATCTGGTTGTGGCTTTAAATCCAAATGGGTGGAAACACTATATTGATTTCTTTATATCAAGTATGAGCTTCTGATTGGTCAGATCCTCTTTACCTTATCTTTTACCTTTCTTGTACATATGATACTCTCTTCATCTTCTCCCATTCCTCAATTTTCAAAACCTTCTCATTTTTTTTCAAAACCTTCTTTGTTTATAAACTCAAACCGCTTTCATAATAAACCTCGATTTTGTCGAGTGCCTTTTCTTTTAAAACTTCTTTTCTTTTAAACAAACTTCAATTTATCTAATCATACATTGACATCTTTCAAAATTAACAAAAAAACACTTCAACTCATTCAAACATTTTTGTGAGCTTAGGCACTTTTTATCCTTTAAAACTTTTTCCAAGATTAAACATGATTCATTTATAGTCGAGATATCATTCTCCTATCCCCATGGTTATAAAGGTGTCGACTTTTCCACTTGAGTATCAGATGTGTTCTCATACCCTCACTCATGTTGACACATGGTCCATCTTTCTCACACCTTGTGGGAGTTAGTTTAGATTTCTCTCATAAAAATGACGACTTGTCTCTTTGTTTAAAATCAATCAACAGACAAGTCTTTTCTAGTCGAACTACGGTGCTCTGACATTCCCATTGCACGAGAGAGTACGTAGACACTAAGTCCCACGACCCAAGGCGAGCAAAAATAATAAAAAAACATTTTGTTTTCTTTTGTTTGTAAATACTCTTTCATTCATTCCCTTTAGCAAGTAAGCCTTTAGATAACACATCTTTTGAAAGAAAACAAACAAAGTGGATCAAGCGGAGTACTGTAGATGCTTAAGATGCTAATATCTCCCCTCTACATAACAGACCCTTGTACCTCAATCTCTAATTTTTTATTTCATTATGGGTTATGCTCGTTTTTTTCCCAGTTCTCTTTGGAAACAATAAAGTACAATGGTGACTTCATTGTGTGAGTTAAGTCAATTGATGGCTTAATCTCAAATCTTTACCGCTACACTTTTCGCATTTTTACACAGTGCGATAACTTGGTGAATTCACTTGGAATTCTTTCCTAAGTGGGTCAATCCTAGCTTTGTTTGTTTTCTTTTCATTGCATGTATATCCATTTGCTTTACTCGCTGTTTATTCCTTGTATTTATTTGGTTTCCACTATTCTATATATATGTTATGCTGGATTTATTGGTTTTTCAGGTTGGGTTGGGATGTTACTATTGAGGTAAAAGGTCTAATACCCAGGCCAAGTGACAAATGATAGGAACACTAGGAATAGAGTGGAACACGACGAATAGGGGATGTAAATTACCCTGAACGGTTATGTCATCCATGCTCAAATGAGGTTTTAATGAGGTGTTATCATTATCACGTAGGTGTACGATGATAGTATTCTCAAGTGAACCTGGGATTCTGGGTTACCCTTTACTTTACCTTGACCTAGACTTCACCCGTGAGTGGGGAGGGATTATTCTTACAGGTACAAATGTTGATTCTTGTGGTACTTGGTTCCTTTGGTTTTGGTGTCGAACCTTTGAACCTGTGATCCTGTTGCAGTACATTACATGATATTGCATATCATTTTCATCATATGCATCATTGTGCATACATCCAATTTGTGCAAGATCTCGTTCCCAATTTTTTTCCTTCCAGTTAGTCGTCTACCGTCAAGCTGATTCCTCTACACAAGTACGGAACTAGAGTTATTGTCAGATTGAGAATAGAAAACCAAGAACAACATAACATGGAAGTCATAATGGAAATCGATGAGTTAAAGTCAGGCATGACCAAGCTCACAGAGATGATACAAGTTTTGATTACCATAGGAGAGACACCTCAAAGGGCTGTTATCTCAGAGGTTATTGCTATTGTTGACCCTCAATCTATCCAGTGTCCAACCACTACTTGGCTAGAGTTTGGGTTACCTCAGAATTACGCTCCACCTGTTGCAACTATTCCAATGGTTGACTAGTAATCGCGGCCCGTTTTTCAAGCTCCAGTTTTCACTGAACCTCAGTCAATCATTCATACTGCTTCCCATCAACCTGTTGCCCAAGCTGCTTATGGGAACCCTCATTTGAATACCAAGCTGCCAGGCCTCGAAGTGTGAGTCAGGGAGATTTTAGTGAATTTGAAGAGGTCAAGGAACAATATCACACTTTAGAGAAGAGACTTCGAGCTATGGAAGGCAATGATATCTTTGGTATTACTTATGAAAATATGTTTCTAGTTTATGATCTGGTTATGTCTGCTAAGTTCAAGACTCCCGAGTTTGAGAAATACAAGGGGCATACTTGTCCAAGGAGTCATTTAGTCATGTACTTAAGGAAAATGTCTGCTTACACAAAGAATGACAAGTTGCTTATCCACTGTTTCCAGGATAGCCTGAGTGGAGCCTCTTTGAAAGGTATAAGAGACTTAAGAAAGGTCATATATAATGCTTTCAGGATTTGATTGATGCTTTCATGAAACAATACAAGTATAACCTCGACATGGCTCCAGACCATTGTCAACTGTAAAACATGTCTCCGAATGAGAGATAATCTTTTAAGGAGTAAGCTCAATGTTGGAGAGAACTGGCCTCACAAGTTAAACCACCTCTTTGTGAGAAAGAGCTCACAAGCTTGTTTATGGATACCGTGTCTCCTTTCTTTTGGGAGGAGATTATTGGTAGTGTATCTTCCAGCTTCATGGATTTCGTGACTATTGGCCAAAGATTAGAAGAAGGTATCAAGAATGGTAAAGTGTCTAAAGCTGTTAGTGAATCTTCTAATGGTGCAAAGAAATCCTTTGGCAACTTCTACAAGAAGAAAGAAGTTGAAACCAATGTTGTCTCCAGCGAGAGAAGAGGGCCTCACTGTAGGCCTCAGTATTATAATCAACCACAAATAGATTTTGTTACTCCTGTTGTCAATGCTCAACCAATTCAGGTTCCTCAACGTCAAGCTGTTGGACAAAATCAGAACCATAATGCCAGGGCTAGGCCTCAGTTTGACCTTATTCTAATGACTTACACTAAATTGTATTCTCTCTTGGTTCATCTAAGTTTGAACACAACACGGTCTTTAACTCTTCCCGATCCTTTTCCAGCTGAATTCAGGTCTGATCTTTGCTGTGAGTTACATTAGGGAGCTGCTGGTCATGATTTAGAATGCTGCTATGCACTGAAGGCCAGAGTTCAAGATTTGGTTAGAGGGCAGGCGATAAATTTCGAAGCTACTGCGCCAAATGTTATCAACAATCCTTTTCCAGGACAAAGTGGCTGAAGAATGGGTCAGAGTATATCAAGTCACCTATTAAAGCCAGTGTTTCAGACATGACAACTCATCCTTGTTACTAATTAGTCACTAGGCCATCTTTCTTTCTATTTGCATATTTTCCTTGTTTATGTTAAAATTGATGCTTTCAAATTATGTTTATACTTCCGTGTTAATTTTAATGAAATGAGCATTGCATCATTTTGATTCAAATCATTCACATTTACTACTTTAAAAAAATATATCTCCTGTTTACTTTCTTTATCAAACTCTTGTTTATGCAAAGATTGGATGGAGGATGATGAAAACGAAATTCCCATAATTGTTGTTGGTATGCTTCGAATAAAACTTTGCTGACGATGTAAGGCATTGTTTCATTTTCCAAACACTGGAGAAATAAGGAAGTTAACCCCTTGTCAACCCCTTTGAGCCTAGAAGTTGTAGTTTCTTTCTATACAGAAAAACCCTCGATTTTAACATGGGACATGTTAGTTCTCATTTAATTTAGTTGTGCACTCATTCAAGATACCTTTCAATGAAAGGTGCAATCAAACTTTCCTTCACACACAACAAGAAGTGTCAAATATGTCCTTTAAATCAAAAGTGGCGATGACGGTTCTCCGTAATCTTTAAGCAAGGCAATCACTATATTTCTAAAAAAAATATATCAAAAGAAAAGCCCGTTAAGTCAAAACATATGAAGGAGACTTAGGCAAAATTGGGGCATCCCGCTGACTGTAATCTCAAATGAAACAGTTCAGGCAAAAGTTAGGGATAACAAATTCAAAAGAGAGGTCTTCAGATCCTCAAAATTATCCACCAGAGTTGACAAAAGTCTTCCTAAAAAACAACAAATTGTTGTAAGAAGAATTGACTTTCATCTCAAGAATCCCTTGGTTTCTGAACCATCGCCATTGCTACCATCAGTGCAATTCTAAGATCTCTTAGAACCTGAATGCATAGTCCGAGTTAACTGAATGTAAGACTGAAGAACATCACGAAGATTGGGTTAGGTACAAATAAACTTTGAGCCTTTATCATTTGTTTCTTATATCGTGAACCAGACCACGTTACAACCCTTAAAAGACCTAATTGAAGTCAGGTTTTTTTTGAAAGCATACTACAGCAAGGTTGCATAAACTAACTCCTAGGATCTTTTGCGAATAATTTGTATTGGTATCATACCTTTGCTTTTTTGTCTTTCACTTTAAAAATATAAACCACTGTGTTTTGACCAGTGATGCATTTTCTATACACCAATAACATCATTTCAAAAACGATTTTTGTTCTGGACTGAGGCGACACTTGCCCCATTATTGGGGAGGCCTAATCCAACGCCCTTACCATAGGCCCAAAAGCATGCAAACCAAATTGAGGGTTGTTGGGCAGTTCCCCACGTGTCCATCAAGAGAATGAAACTTAGGTGTCTGTATCATCATCATCTCGCCCTCCGAGAATAACAGGTCCAACTCCTGCTTTCTTGGGGCAGTTGACCAGGGAGGAGGCCATGTGCCGGACTCCATACTCCCGTAAACCCTGGCGGTCTTTGTTGTCGGGCCTCATTGTGGCCCAACGCTGAAGACCTTGGCCCTGTGCTAAGGGCTATAAATACCCTCTCACTTGAGAGGGTCAGGTATTCATTCACTTACTCATGCTCTCATACTTTCTAGAACTTGCTCTGAACCTTACTTTGGAATCAAAGTGTCTTGCAGGTACCCCCCACTTCATATTCAACTGCTACTCGACTTGAAGCTTATGGGCTTTGACAATCCCTTCTGATCAGGTACGATCAATTTTGAATTCAAAACTTTTGTATGAAATTTTTACATTAAAATTACCATGTTGAATGAACAATCATTGCTTGCAAACAAGTTTTCCTCATTAAGGAGTTTCAAATAGTTGAGAAACTTAGTCAATGATCCTATCAGGGATAAGTATATTTCAGATCCAATTGTGAATAAGTTCAAGATTTATTGCACAACGCATGTTATTCTCGGAATTGGTTAGTCAAAATATCTATTTTAAGACTCATACTAGGGCAATCATTTCCCTCAGTTATTTCAAGAACTGAAGCCATGATCAGTTTATTCCCAATAACTTTCGACTGAATTCGTGATTAGTTTATCCTTAATAGTCAGTTAATCTGGGGCAATCCCCAAGCAACTCCTTCCTTAGAAGATCATCAGCTCAATACAATTTACACATGTGATAGAAATGTATTCAAGGCATTTTCTTTCCAAGCAGAGTTGGTAATGTTCCCTATGTTGAAGAATAAAAGTTCCAATCTTACCTTCACCAAAGAGTCAAGCTCTATTGTCATAAACGTCTCCATTACATGCATATATCATCCACATGACATGCATAACAAAAGTGTTTTATCCCCATTTGCATTTACCAAGGTCTTGTTCCTATTAGCGTCTTACCTTGTTGTCAAAGTCCAACTCACTTGGCACCTACCAAAGTAGATGTCAGTTCGTATTGTGTCTTTACCCGTCCAATATTATTCTTTGATATACTACTTCTCACTTTTATTCAACGTCGTTCTTGGATGTCACATTCCCTAGTGTAGCATTTCTCACCTCGTCTAGTGCCATTCTTGGATGTCTATCTCTTTTGACTCCAGTTCCATTCCTGGATGTCTGTCTCTTTTCACTCCAGTACCATTCCCAGATGTCATATCTTTTCACTCCAATGTCATTCCTGGACGTTTGTCTCTTTGTCCTCGCCAATGCTATTTCTAGATACCTTGTTTCTGCCGTCATCTAAAGCAGGTTATTGGTTGCCGTAGTTTCTTCCCCCTTCGTCTAAAGCAGGTTATTAGACGTTTGTGGTCTTTTCTGTCCAGTTCCATTCTTGAATGACTATGATGTATCTTAAGATTTGGTCTCATCCCACATCTAATGTTCTTCTAGATGTTTATGATTGTATTTTCCAGAGAGTCTTTACCTTCATCTGAAGCAGGTTACTGGATGTTGTGGTTCTTTTTCGTCCAACATCTTTCCTGGACGACTCTGATGTAGATTCAGATTTGGTCTTACTCCATATCTAATGTTCTTATAGATGTTTCTGATTGTATTTTCAAGAGAGTCTTTCCCTTCATTCAAATCAAGTTATTTGATGTCGTGGTTCTTTTCCGTCCAACGTCTTTCCTGAACGACTCTGATGTAGCTTCAAATTTGGTCTCACTCCATATCAAATGTTCTTCTAGATGTTTCTGATTGTATTTTCTAGAGAGTCTTTCCCTTCATCCAAAGCAAGTTATTTGATGTCGCAGTTCTTTTCCGTCCAGTTCCATTCCTGGATAACTCTGATGTATCTTCAATTGTTTTTTATGTATTTTCAAGAGAGTCTTTCCCTTCATCCGAAGCAGGTTATTAGATGTCGTGGTTCTTTTTCGTCTAGCGTCTTTCCTGGACGACTATAATTTAGCTTCAGATTTAGTCTCATCCCACATCTAATGTTCTTCTAGATGTTTCTGATTGTATTCACTAGAGAGTTTCTCCCTTCGTCTAAAGCAGGTTATTGGATGTTGTGTTCTTTTCCGTCCAGTGCCATTCCAGGATGACTGAGGTATCTTTAATTGTTTTTATGTATTTTCCAGAGAGTCTTTTACCTTTGTCTAAAGCAGGTTATTAGATGATGTGGTCTTCCTTCGTCCAAAACAGGTTATTGGATGTTGTGGTCTTCTTTCTCCCTTCGTCTAAAGCAGGTTATTAGATGACGTGTTCCTCCTTAATCTAAAGTAGGTAATTAGATGTCATGTTTTATCTTTCTGTGGTTTATCCCTCTCTTCATAAGTATTTCAGGTTACTCCTTGTTACCTTGACGGACATCCATAATATCTTGTATTCCCCAGCGTGTTTTTCCACGTCATATCATTCAACTACCTCAAATTTCAATGTCGAGTTCCTTCAATATTCCATAAAGTCTGCCTTATATCATTCATCATTCAACAAAAATATATATATCAAAAAAGAGTTTGTCTCATATCATTCATCATTAAAAAAATGTCAATAAAAGAGTCCATTCATTCATAACATATGCTATCATCTCATCGCTTCAGGGATAAAATTAGGTTTGTTTGTATTTAATTACTTTCTGCCTATCTAGCTAAAAGATGATTAAATAAGGGCAGCGAGGAATGATGGTTCCTTCCTCGTCATGAATTGTTGTCCCGTCGGGAAGAAAGGTGTTGAACCCCAAAATCTGCCCTCTCATATTTCTCAAGACATTGCAAGGGAAATCTCCAAGTTGCTCAAGTTTGCTCAAGAGTGGGTCAGACAAGTCATCTCCTAAGGCAGTCAACCCCAAATTAGGGTTTTGTGTTGCATCAAGATCCTTGAGTCCAAATGACCTCAAATTCTCAACATTGTCCTAATATGTTCTCGAGATCATCCATGTCAAATTTCAAGCCTTGAAGAGGAAGTTTGCTCAGTCAATTGCTCAAAGGGTCCAAAAATCGACTATGTTAGGGCAAAAGTCAACTGTGACCTATAAACAGTCAAACTTCAAGATTTTTTGTCAACATACTCATTTTGAAGTATATTTCATCATTTTATCAAGGGTTGATCATGATTCATCAAGGATTGCTCAGAATTCATCAAGACTCAAAAGTTGCTAAATTAGGGTTTTGCAGGAAAAATCAACTCAACTTTGACCAAGCATAACTTTCTCATACTTTATGAGAAATGACCCATCCAAAGCTCATTTTTAATAGGATGCAATTTCCTATAATCCATCTTCATATCCCAAGATCAGAAAATGCACTCACAAGAAGTTATAAATTTGGACATTATAGGTCATTTTTGAAAGTCAACAAAAACACCTTCTTTTCCAAAGCTTATAACTTGAGCATGGAACATGAAAATGAGATGAGACCAAAAGGGATGGTTATAGGACATCTCAAGATTTCTAAAAAGTCCAAGAACACCTCCAAAAGTTCAAAATTGAAGAAGTTATACATTGTTGAAGTTGGGCATTTTTGCAAAATTGCCAAAAGTCAACTATCCCCAAAACTTCAAATTTTGTCAAATGGGCCCATTCTTTTCCACTTGATTTGAGCTTGCATCATTGTCCACGTGTCCTAGCTTCAGCCACGAGCCCATATTATATTTTTATTATTTTATTTGATTTTTATTTGAATTTATTTATTTTAAATTAAATTAAATCATACAAAATCCAAAACTTTGATTACATGAGATTCTTTTGTTATTTCAGGCTTTAATCATCATCATTAGCATCATCAAATTTAGATCACACCATATCATGTAGAAAAAGATGGAGATTTGGCAAATTTGGAAAGGTTTAAAGGGTGAATCAAATCAAATCTCAATGCATTGATTTAGGGAAATTCAATCCAAAATTGTTACCCTAATACATTCCACACTACATAAACAAGCCAAAGGGACGTGAATAAGGATTGGAGGCCGCAAGAAGAGGCAGAACAAAGTTTGGAAAATTGACAAAAAGCTTGAAATCAAAATCGTACTTAGAGGCAATTTCAGAAGCTTAGACTGGTCCCAATCTCTTCCTGGGTATTCACACAAGCGATTTGGATTAAAAGCAAGCTTCCTCACACACCACAACGCACTGTAAGTATCACGACAACCCACCATGTTCTTGGAATCGTGAATCATCATTATTGCATCATTTGAACAAATTGCTTGCATATTTGTAATCCTCACAATGTTTCTAAGCTTTTTGCATTATTCAATTTTGTTTATCTAATTTTAACATAAAGCACCATTGTTAGGGTTTTGCATCTTGGTTTAGGGTTTTTTGTTTCAAATAAAATTAGCTTTAGTGATGGCTATAGGCGTGACCAGAAGAGGAAGACGAATGCAACCATGGCCTTGGAATGAATTTATGTAGCCTGAGATGGATTTTAGGAGTGGCCTATGCTTTTAGCTGCGAATCTAAATCCGCAGGTAACATTGTTACAGGTCTGAGGACAGGGACGAGATCGTGTCCTCCTCTGATTGGCCCTTTCAAAATTTTCGCGCATTTTTTTTGTTTGCTGGCATATTGACTTGTCTTTTTATATTATGATTTGTTTGTATATTACTAACAATTGAAACAAAGCGTCCTAGTGGCAAGGCATATTGTCCAATATCCATTAGGACCTGGGTTCAAATCCCAGGTCCCCCACTCTATTTGTTATTTTTCTTCTTCAGGTAATCAAGTGCATGTCTAAGCGCGCAGAACATTATGCTCCCTCGTTCAATCAATTGCCAGATGGCCCAAGGCCAAATCTGGTGATCCAGGAGTGATGGTCTACCATAGACCAAGTCAACATGCGCTCACCTGATCTCAAAAGTCAACAAAGGGCCAATTTTAATGGGCTTCAAATTGCTGGTCAAACATCCACTTCAGGCTCATACCCCCTCTCTCTTTCTATTTTATTTATTTTGTTTATATTAATTGCTTTATTATTTTTTTATTTAATTACTAACCAATTAAAAAATTCTTTTTTTTATAAAATAAAATCACAAAAATATTTTCTTTATCAAATCCAACTTTAATTTTTATTTTATTAATAAATACTAATTAAATTAACTTAGGTTTTAATTAGAATAACTTTAATATATTTTTTTGTAAATAATTAAAATTAACTAGACTTAATTAGGTTTTACTAATTCAATTAATTTAATTTCTTTCTTAAAATACCAAAAATAAAAAAATAACCTTTTTTCATTTAATTAATTTAATTAATTTAATTTAGTAATTAATTTAGGTTTAATTTCATTTTCTTTCTTAAAATAAAAACCACAAAAAATCTTTTCTTTAACCAAAAGGGTCAAAACCCTGATCTTGCGCTCGATTTAATTTCCCGCACGCGATCCATTTTCTTTTATCCTATTATGTATCTGATTCTGGTTTGTAATAGTAAATAGGACTTTTATTTATTTTTTATCGCTTTATTTATTTTTAAAGGGTTTATCTTTGGCGATGTAAATACCCGACGCCTTGTAATTTAAATTCCGCAATTTATTTTCCGCAAATTATAACTGTTAGATGTTTGATAATAGGATGACATGACAAGACTGAATGTTTTAACCTAAAATCAAAGTAGATCACCCTTAACATGTACAAAGATGAAAATAACTGAAAACGACACACTCGCACATGCGCACTCTTAGGGTACACCCCACTTGGTTGCCTTCGTACACGATCATTGAGTATGGGTCACTTTAGAGGTCGTCCTCTTGTCTAAAGATCATAGTCGCCTCGAAACAGTTGCCTCGAATATAATTGCCTCAAATAAATGATATAAGACATTAGGGTTACCGCTAAGGCATCCTAACATTGCTTTGGTGACCATAAGTCCCTAAATTCGAATTGACCCTTAAACTCCAACGACGGTGCTACCTACTCATCAATAGTAGGATAATATTGTCTAAAGAAAGATAGCATAGAACGATTCCTTTTTCGAGTAGGTAGATGGTTCTTAAGTACTTGCTCTTTCAAAAAACAAAAACTTTTCACACTTACACTTTTCGAACAAAGTTTTCAAAAACACTTCATACACTCTTGAGGACAGAAGCAAGAGTTAAATCGAAGTTTTCAAAACAAAAACTTTTTTCAAAACCCACAAGCACAAAGAAAGCAATTTTGAAAACATTTGAGCAAGTACCTAAGAGCCCGTGGATAACCACGGATAGAAAGGGTGCTAACACCTTCCCTTTCTATAATCTACCCCCCGAACCCGAGAAATATCTCGAAAAAGGAATTTTTCGGTGCTTTTTTCCTTTCCTTATTGGATAAAATAAAAGTCGGTGGTGACTCTTGCTTACCGCGGCATTTTGCGAAAACAAACGCAAAATGCAAACCAGCATTCCAAAAAACAGTCAGTTCTTCCCACCGTATCACAAAAGGCTTCTTCACTGCTGTCTCAGCTTGGGAGATGGTGATCGGTCGCGGTCAAGCGCCAGTCATCTTCACCTTTTTGGAAGAAAGAGAGCCTTGATCTTTCTTGGGAGGTGTGCAGTTGCATTTCTTGAGGAAAGAAACGTCATGCTTCTCCCTTCTGGTTGGACGACCACACCTAGGTGGGGATATGCTGAGGGAGTCGTATAGTTGGTGCCTCCAAGGAGGAGACTTTGACTGCTTCTTCTCTTAGGCCCCTATCTTCTTGCTCTGTTGCAGGATAAGGGCGTTGGTCTGGTTGAGGGCAGCGAGCAATACTGCCATGGCTGGGTTGACATTATGAGGAATGGAAACTAGTTGTAGAATATCTGGTAGTTCCTTGGTAGGGTTGTTGGGATGCTGCTCGTCCAAGATTTGTTAGTCGTTGCACTAGGCATCGACTGAATCTGGGGACGCAGTCCGTCTATCTTTGGCATCAAAATTATCCTCGAGGTGAGGATGCTTCTGGCTTTTGTCGGTCTTGTAGACCAGAGAGAGTATAGTCTTTCCATAGAGGTGATGATCATCATGATCAACCATGATTGAAGAATTTGAGGTATCTTTGGTCTTCAGTTTACGGGGAAAGAAAACGGGGAAGATGGTTTCCCACATACGACACTATTGATCTTACCGGTTGATCTGAACCTGCAAATGGACCAAAGGATGATATCTGGCTTGCTAGAAAGTTGAGGAGAAAATAGGGTTGTACCTACAATACACTCCGACGATCAAGTAAGAATGGATGCAAAGAGATACATACAAGTAAAATATTAGGGTTTAAGGTTTGAATATTGCATACCTGACCCTCACATGTGCGAGGGTTTATATAATGCCCCCAACGCTTGGCCATTGGTTCCTATTTTTGGGCCAAGATATGCAGGTCCGTAAAATAGGTAACTGCTAAGACTCTGTCAAAACAGATAGACGTGCCCAAACTAGTCGTTTGTTCTGAGGAGGAGGCAAATTATAGACAGAGTAACATTTTAGACGTTTCTTGATTGTCTGCTCGACTCATGTCAGTCAGACAAAGAGATATTTGTTGGCTTGGTCAGGTGTGCGTGCCGGACATCGCTGATCGCAGTTGGTCGCACTTCTTGAAACGTGGTTTGTCAGAGATGCTGGATTAGTGTTATTGGACCGTGCCAAGAATAAAAGCGGATTAGACCAATTCTAACTATTAGGTCAGTCAAGAATAAATATATCTCATGCATAAAAAAGATAATCATTAATATTTATATCCTCATTTAATTTGATTTAATTTTTAAAAGAAAATTTGAAATTCATATCCACTTATTGATTCTAACAAAAATATATCAATTATTATTTAATTTTGTATAACTTTTTAATTTGTTAAATTAATTTACAATTTTATAATTTAATTTTTTTATATAAATATTTTTTTAATAAAATTTCATTTATAATATATTTTAATGAATTTTTATTTATTCTCTTTTTCTTTGGGCCTTTGACTTCTATTTTGGGTATTTTATAAAAAAATTCAGGAAGAAACTTTATGTCACCTCTTATTTTATATTTGATATTTTATATTTTTATAGTCATATAAGAATTTAAAAAATTCGATATATTTTATAATTTTTTTTTAAAATATGATAGTTCATTTTGATAGATAAAATAATCAAAATTAATATTATTAGATTTCTACTAAAAATTTTAAAAATTTATGAGATTTTACTAAATTTTTCAAAAAAATATGAGTTTTTAGAGAATTTTTTAAAATGTCTTTTATCGAAATATTCAAAAAATTTAAAAATTTAACAAATTTTTTAAAATATACTATCAAAATTTTTAAAAACTATAAATTTTTATTGAATTTTTAAAATATACTATTAGATTTTTCAAAAAAATGTAAATTTTACTGAATTTTTTAAAATAGGTGCAAAAATGAAAGTAAAAAGTTTGTTGAAACAGAATACTTCAATTTATCTTTTTTTCCCCAATTTGACCTTAAATCCTACCGACTTTTAGTACTGTTACTTTTTTTTTTACCAAATTTTCTTTAGTATAGATTCAGTGAATTTAAAGGGAACACCGCCTTTTTTTTTTGAACCAATCACATGTATTGTTAGTAAAAAAGATTCGAATTAAGCAGATTTTTTTGATATAGGATTAAATATTTGATTAAATTTAATATTTAATAAAAATATTAAATAAAGAGATTAATTACTATGTATTATAGGTATAAATTTTTTTATATAATTAATATATTATAATCACTTACAAATATTATTTTATAAATAATTAAAATAAAAATTAAATCTAATAAATATTTATGATCATAATGAATTGATAATATAAAATTAATTTACACTTTAAATACATATCAATTAAATTCTTAGATAAATCCTTTATTAATTACCAACACTAACAGAATATCTTTAAAAGATTAGTAAAATTTTACGAAGAAAACAATATTAAGAAAGAGATAAAAAAAGGAGAGAAATCAATGATTAAATTTGGCGATGTGATGAGTCATGTAGGTTTTAACAAATCAATGTATTAGTTAATAATATAAAAATATTAAAAAAAAAAGTTATAAAAAACTCAGAAGGGTACGTGAGAGAGATAGAAAACGCGAAGAGGGGTTTCAATTGTTTCTTTTCCGTTTCGCTGCAAATCGAGATAGAGAGAGAAACAGAAAGAGAGAGAGAGAGAGAGGAAAGAGATAGAGATTGTGATCGCTCATCGTTGTTAGTTGCGGCGGAACCCTAACGAGGGGATCGGAGTTCGGAAGATGAGCGGCAAGGTTGGGGGACAGAAAGGTTCGTCGTTGTCGGGTATTCCGGCGGCGAGTCGGAAAATGGTACAAAGCCTGAAAGAGATAGTTAATAACATACCTGATAACGAGATCTATGCCACTCTCAAAGAGTGTAACATGGACCCTAACGAAGCTGTTAGTCGTCTTCTATCTCAAGGTTTTGTTTCTCTTTTTTCTTTTTCACTCAATTACACTAGGGTTTTTCGATTCCCGATTCTCGAATTAATCTAACAATTTTGTTATGATATTTATCAGATCCTTTTCACGAGGTTAAGAGTAAACGAGAGAAGAAAAAAGAGGTTTTTTTTTATATTTTTTTACTTTGTTAATTGTTATTAAGTTTAGTCAAGTGTTACATGTTTTGTTTATAATTTATATGTTTTTTGTGTTTGTTTAATTCCTCAGGGTAAGGATACAACAGAACCACCAAGGTCCCGCGGGACTAATAACCATAATAATATATCTAGTCGCGGTGGTGGTGGTGGTGGTGGTAGGACTGGCACTGACCGCTATGTTGGACGTGGTGGTGGGGGTACAAGTTCAACCCAATTCAGTAATAGTGGTATGTATACAGTATATGGATATGGATGATGTTTATTGCTATTTTTGGTATGTCTTAATTCATGTTCTTTTACTCTACAAGTTAATAAATGTATATGTAGAAAAGTCTTACAAGCATCCAATTATGTTTTACCATGTACGTATTTATGTTGATATTTTCTTAATTATTAAACTCTTCACTCTAATTTTGATTTGTAGTGTATACTCTATTTTATCTGTTACAGTTGTTGTTGTTATTGTTTTGATTTCCCCCCTTGTTTTTGGAGATTAGATTATGGTCTCCCACAGGGTAAACCTGTATTTAAGAAAGAAAATGGAACATCTGCTTATGGAGGCTCAATGTCTTATGCATCTAGCGTGATGGACAATAATTTAAACAGGCAGTTACCGTCACAGCTCCCATCTTACAGGTATTTATCTTTTCCTTCATGCATATATGGACAAAAATGTTGGTGCATGATTGTGTGGATTAAGAAATTATAGTGGGTATTACTGTGATTGCAAATAAGTCCTCGATATTTTAAAGTGAGACTAAATCAGGCCTTTTTGTATGGTTTGAAAATACATTTTTTTTTTTGGTGTTATTTACCATTTGATGCTTTTGAAAAGGCTTCCTTCAAATAAAGCAAGTTGCCTATCAAAGCATCCTCTACATTTGTAAGATATTTTCAGTATACATTCACTTTTATTCTCATCCCAAACAGCTGCTACATTCTGTGGCATCAATTTTATAACAAAGTAAATGCTCATTTTGGTCCCCAAAGATAATTGAGATATCAGAATGATCACACTACTCTTCCATCTATAGATACTGCAAAGTAACAGAAGACTAACATGATGTTGCAAATATCCTGAGAGGTCTAAAACAGTATTTATACGTAGGTCAATATGGAGTGTGTAACAGTTGTTCATTTCTGTTGCAGTGATTCTGTTGGTGGCAGTGATGGACTATCTTCATCACAACACAGTGGATTGCAATCTCCATGGATGGTGAGCCCAGGTCAAGTGTCAATGGCTGACATTGTCAAGATGGGTAGGCCACAGGCCAAGACCTCCGCGCCTAACTCTTCTGTCCACAGTGGTAATCATCAGAATGTTTTTTCAACCCCAGCAACCTCACATCACAACTTGAATGTTATGGAGCCAAATAATGATCAAAGCTATGTTAATAACCCCAATGTTCAACAGAAAGATGAGTGGCCTTCTATTGAGCATCAATCTACAGTTCCCGTATCCTCCGTTGTTGATGCCCATCCAAGTTCTGAGTATTATGCAAACTCATCTAACTTTGCTGAAGCTAGTAGGCAACTGAAGAACCATGAAGATCAATTTGTTGCTGAAGATGGCCCTGTTGAGAGTGAGAATCATGACAGTGTTGGATCTGCTTCTATTCCTGCTAAAATTATATCTGATGATAATCAAGCAAGTGCTTCTGCATTTGACGATAGTTTGTATGAGGACCTAAATTCTTATCAGTCTCATCGGCATCCTTTTGATGATAATGAAGGTGAAGCAGATGCTTCTTTATTTTGCATGTGTATATTTTTTTCCATTAAATATGCTTTAAGTTATCATGGAACTAGAGGGCTGGTTCCATTATCTGAAGTGAACTTGCTTTGTAATTCCTCAGTGTTCACATTTTCAAGGCTGTTCTATGCGAAAATGGTCTTAAAAATACACATGCTAGACTTGGCCAACAATATCTAAGCTATAGAAATAACATAAGGAAATATACATCCATTTGTTGAGTCAATCTGATGTGGTGGTGGTATTACTATTGGTATTAGTTTCTGTTTATATCTGTTATCATCTAACTCTGTATGTGTGAATGATTTAAAAGGCTTGTATTGCTAACATAATCATGTACACATGAACATCATCTAATAATGTAGAAATCATGACATTAAATTGTAATACTAATACTATTATTTGATAGTTGACTATTATGGCCATATTAGATGTGTGCCTACATACACGTGTTCTATGAATCTTAATTTTTTGGAAATCTTCCTTTCAGCTGAAAATGGCGCTTCATCAGTGGCTGCAAACTTAGAGCAGCTAAATATACACACAGATGATCAAGGGACAGAACCAGAGGAGGACAATTCTGATGTACTTATTCCAAATCATCTACAACTCCATACTCCAGAATGCTTTAGTCTGAGCTTTGGTAGTTTTGGGTCTAAACAAAATACCGCCGCTGTTTCTGATGCTGGAACACATGCATCTAGGCCCTTACAAAGCAACTTGGATGAGGCTTCTGGAGCTAATGATGTTTCAACTATTGGGTCCTCAGATGCCAAGTATGTACTTAGACACTAAGACATTTTTTCCATATTCTTGTTCATCGTTTACTTAAACACGTCTGTAATTTTTCTTGCAGAAATCACGACTATTATGGGGAGGAGCATATTACTACTACCTCAGATGGGAATATAGCCCACATAACTGGTGTGGATGCTAGGACATATGAACATTCTTCCATTTCACAACCAGAGGCTTTAAAACCGGAACCCTCTGAAACTGCTCAGGAAAATCAATATTCATTTCCTTCATCTTCGCACGAGTTTACCTATGAGAATGCCCAACAACCAGATCTTACATATCCTCATTTGCAAACGAGCTCACATATCCAGAACCTATCTCCTTTCTCCAGTGTAATGGTAATACACTGGATTGTTATATTTTGGATGTGCAATACTATATTTCAAAGCTGTCTTATTTTGGCTCTCCAGTTAACTTGAATTTGTTCTTAAATGATGTAGTTAGAATTTAGAGACCCTGATTGTTAAAGATTAGGTCATTGTTGGTGCTATATTACTACCCATTCAGCCATTCTTCAAAGAGTAAAATGAAGCTTATTTTCTGCAAAAAGTCTTATAGGAGAGAAGTGGTTTATTGTAAAAATAACAATTTTCAAGACTTTCATTTTGCATTTTCAATTAATCATAGTTAGTTTATGTTACTGTAATTTCTTTTATTCTTAAATATTGATGTAATTACTATCTAGATCTAACTTATATTGTTTTACAGGCCTATACAAATTCTTTGCCCAATGCATTGTTGGCTTCAACGGTTCAAACAGCAAGGGAGGATATCCCGTATTCACCCTTCCCTGTTACACAATCAATGCCTGCAAAATACAGTAACATGGCTTCAATTGGTGGTCCTAATATGAACATGTCAGAGGTACACTTCTTGCTGGCTTATTTAAGTTCATCTATTAACAGGCTTTTGAAGGGACTGGGTTACAACTAATTTTAGTGTTATGGCTCTCAGTATTTGTCTATTTTTAGGCAAATAATATTTTGGAGTTCATGTGTACATTTAAGTGCTGTAGTTAAATGTCAATAATTCTGGTATAAAATGCTAAGAATTAATGACAACCGCATTTGTTAAGTGCATGTTTGGGGTATGGCAAGTTTGACGAAATCAAGGTGGTACGATGAATCATGATTATGTTGAAGCTCCAAAGTGTACCTTTTGCAAAATCATGGTGGCTCATCATGATAACAAAGTCACCGCGTTAATCCAAACATGCATAAAGAGAATGCATTTTTTCCCTATATTTTTTTTGCAGCAGTTGAATGTTTGATTCTAGGTCTCTTACGTTCCAACTTTTCAGTTGACCCGACTGCCATGTGACATCAGTTAATCCACTCAAACATTTTTTATTTAAGCTATTTGCCGGAATTCTGATTATGCCTTTTTACGAACTAATCTTATGACAATCCTTGTTTTCTATATATGATATATATAAAGTTTATAGGAAATAGTTAGCAATTCGAGGACATATCAAGTGTTGATACTGACTTGTGCCTAGGTGTCAGAATCAGCTGTCATTTGGTCATTTTTTGTTCAATTCAATCCAAATATATTTTGCAGTACTATTTTGTTTCATTGCTTGATAATGCTTGGTAATCTGCGAGGGACAATTCTTACATTGTTCCACACATATAATGCCCTCTAAAATAGTGACCAAGTCTTCAGTTTTCACTTTACTGTTTCGTATGCTCTTCAAAAAACTACACACTGCATGAGTATTAGTATCATTACTAAACCTGATGAGATTATATTATCTTTTAACCCAATTTTGTAATGTGTATACAAAATACCTAAGTCAAGCAAAGGAATGTTCTTAGAGGAGGTTATGCATATGTTTGTACTAACATTGTTTGCCATTGATTACCTTTGATGTGTGTGCATATGTAGAATTATATCAGTTTTTTAACCTTATTTTTAAGAATACACCGAACTAACTAAGTTGTGTAGAGTTTGTCATTTGGTGCATATGTATTAATATACTTATTGTCTAGGAAAGATGATTACAATTTGCAGTTTTGTTTTATGTTGGTGTCTTGATTTTATTGGTTTAGAGAGAGGGAGAGTATAGGAGTTCAATCTTTTGATAGTATTTTTTTCAAGATGCAGGCTTTAAGGGCAAACAATATTTCGACGCCTCAAGCTCAACCTAATCAACAAACTCTGCCTGGTGCTGGTATTGCCACTGGACCTTCACTTCCTCAACACCTTGCTGTGCATCCCTACTCGCAGCCTACTCTTCCTTTGGGGCATTTTGCTAATATGATTAGCTATCCATTCATGCCTCAGAGCTATACATACATGCCATCGGCATTTCAGCAGGCTTTTGCTGGAAATAGCACATACCACCAATCTCTGGCAGCAGTGCTTCCACAATATAAAAACAGCATTTCTGTCAGCAGCTTGCCTCAGTCTGCTGCTATTCCATCGGGATATGGTTTTGGAAGTTCTACCAGCATTCCTGGTGGAAATTATCCTTTGAATCCGTCAGGTGCCCCTACTAGTACAACCATTGGATATGATGATGTTATAAGCTCCCAGTATAAAGACAACAGTCATATGATTTCACTACAACAGCAGGTGAAGTTTTTTCTAAAATGTTCATCTTTAAACGTTGTTTGTTTTCCCTGTTATGATTTATTCTCTATGTAGTTGAGTTAGTTTGGTATCACTGGTTCTGTGCACAACCATTGTCATGTGGACCACGTGCTTCATTTAGTTGTCTTTATATTGTGTTTTTTCGGGGAAGGGATGGTAGGCAGGGAGTAAAGAAAATAATAGAGAATCACGTCACTTGATCATTGATATGTTGTGGCTAATATATTGAAGGAGTTTACTGATTATGCTTTCTTATGTCAGAATGAGAACAATCCTATGTGGGTTCAAGGGCCTGGTTCTCGAACAATGTCAGTTCGGTTCTCGAACAATGTCAGTTCCTCCCAGCACGTATTACAGCTTCCAGGGACAGAATCAACAACAACAACAAAGTGGATTTCGGCAAAGCCAGCAGCCATCACAGCATTTTGCTGCACCCCATGGGTACCCTAATTACTACCATTCTCAGAGTGGAATTTCAATGGAACATCAGCAGCAGAACCCTAGGGACGCTTCCCTTGCTGGCTCGCAAGGCCAACAACCTAAGCAGTCCCAACAACAATTATGGCAAAACAGTTACTAATCCTAATCACCTCCCGGTTTTTAAGGGGCTTGATGTGATATCAGTTTGAGAAAATGACCAATCAATCCGAGGTGTTCCCCACGGTCTAATGTTAAATGTTCCATTGTTTGGTCTGAAGAGACTCGATATGGCCGCTGCCCCCAGTCGATGGAGTTATATTCTGCATAATTATTGTGCTTGTGATGTTAACTTAGGTTTTAAGTGTGCTAATTTGTGTAACTTACAAAAGACTTTTTTCCCCCATTTTACATTTTTCTCATCTTGTTATAGTGGAAATTTCGTATTCTGTCCGATTTTTGTTCCTTTTTATCACTTTTTAGCACTAAAAATAGCTGAATTCCATGGTACTTTTGTTTAAAACTGAGTTTTAGATTTATTGTTTGCACAGAGACGGACTCCTTAAAAAAGTGATGCGCAAATTTATACACAATTTTATGAGGATTTCTTAATATACCCTATGCCTATATAGTTGAAAATCCCAAAATGCCTTTTAATTTTTGGAAGTGCCATAAAATACAGGAAATATATACCAGTACGTTAGTGAAGCACACCTTCATTTTGTAAATTTTTTTTTCCGGAAGTACTTCTTCCATCTTAAAATATAAGAAAAAACTACTGTGATCACGGGTTTCGTTCAGATTTACATTTATAGGTCTATCAGAGTTTTTACATTTATAGGTCTATCAGAGTTTTTACATTTATAGGTCTATCAGAGTTTATATTATAGGTCTATCATAACACTATTTATAAAGTATTAATCTATTTTTCAATTGATTTACATTTATATACTTATAAATATAAGTTACATTGTTTTTTAAACATTAATTCTTATTTATAATAAACCGCACCACTGACTCTTTAATTTCAGTTATAAGAGAAAAAATTATTTATTTTTTTCAAAGTAAAATTAAATGAAAAATGCATTTTACTTATATTTTCTCATCTTTTCTATATATATATAGAAACATATTTATTAAAAAAATTAAAAATATAATTATATAGAAACACTTTATTTATTAAACATATATAGAAACACTTTATTTCAAAATAATTTTTTTCAATTATATATATATATATATATATATATATATATATATATATATATATATATATATATATATATATATATATATATATATATATATATATATATATATATATATATATATATATATATATATATATATATATATATATATATATATATATATATATATATATATATATATATATATATATATATATATATATATATATATATATATATATATATATATATATATATATATATATATATATATATATATATATATATATATATATATATATATATATATATATATATATATATATATATATATATATATATATATATATATATATATATATATATATATATATATATATATATTTTTTTTTTTTTGAATAATATTTTTGAATATATATATTTGGAATAATATTTTTGAAATAATAGTTTCGAAATATATTTTCGGAAACCGAAAATACATTTGTTTTCCTAGGTACTACTCAAATTCACTTGTGTAGTTTCTATTAAAGAAGATTCACTAGTGTAGCTTCTATTAAAAAAGATTTAATAATTAAAATGGAAGCCCATCAACTTTATCATATTCAAAATGTTTCAATATAATTGTTTATTGTTTATCTTTTTCAATTCAATATTACCATTTTTTTCAGTTCTATCTGTAAATTAACTTTGATGATACAAATTTAAATATTTTTCTATATATTTATAACAATTATTAATATTAATAAATTTGTGATTAATATACCTTTTGTCCTCGGTCATTTGAGGCGATTCTGAAAGATCCAATAAAAATATATATATTCCATTTTGTTATTTTAAGATTTTTCCCGTTTTAGTCTTTCACTGGATTTAGTCAAAGGAATTTATGACGTGATTGATGTATATTTGATATTTTTTATTTGGGTTAATTGTAATTTTGGTCTTTCTATTTAATTTTTAATTTGATTTTGATCCTCCAATTTTAAAAATTATTATTTTAGTCTTATTTTTAAGTTTTCTTTTAAATTTTCGTCTCTTCATTTTAAAAATCATGATTTTGGTCTATTTTTTAAGTTTTAAGTTGCAATTTTAGTCTCTTTTTTAAGTTTTATTTTGAAATTTGATCCCTTTTTCATCATCACTAGAATTAAAAAGAGATTAAAATTGCAACTTAAAATTTAAAAAAAGAGACCAAAATTATGATTTTTAAAATGAGGGGACAAAAATTCAAAAGAAAACTTAAAAAAATGATCAAGTAATTTTTAAAATAGATCAAGAAAAATACTAAATAGGAGGACCAAAGTTGAAATTAAACGTTTTTATTTTATTTTTATTCTTATTGTGACGTGGAAATTGTAATACTGTTTTAAATTCTACGTATAATTTACGAATTTACGAATAATATAATTAAATATTCATCAACATAAGAGTGTCAGACTTTATAAAGACATAATTATCTTGTTTCGTGACACGAGTTTCCATAAAAAAATTAAATTTCATTATCTTGCTCCGTGACACAAATTTCCATAAAAAAATAATTAAATTACATATTTTTATATCTAAGATATTACACGACATCCAAACACATCTGATAACTCACCTGAAATGTTACACGACATCCAAACATTCTGAATAACATCACAACAGAATACACTTAAAATATATAATACAACATATAAGCAAACACGTCATTGATCTCATAAAACCCTCTTCAACTTCAATCAAAATAAATAAGAGAGTTATAATTGTTCTACTCTCAACAATATAAAACATAGGCTCAATAAACTATCAACAAAGTAAAAAACGTAAAAACGATCTCCATCCCGATGTTACATGATCAGAGCAAAAAATCCTTCTAAAATAAACGATATTAAATGGAAGACACTTCAAACGCTATCTTTCCACTTATTTCAGCAACGCTACTCTTGAGAATATGCACGTTACCTACGTAGAGACAACATTCGAACAGAAAGGGTGTGAAATCACATCCAACAATTAAATATATAAGATACTCTCTCCGATCCTTTTTATAAAAGATATTTCACTTTTTTAGATTCACTGAATAATTCATGTACCTGATCTATTTATAGACTAGGTACATTGATTATTCAATGAATCTAAAAAAATGAAGTGTCTCTTATAAAAAGGATCGGAGCGAGTATAAGATACAAGTTGAATCAAGACATGTACATAGTCTTACATCACATCATAACATGTTTTCACATATGCATTCATCATCAATCATCACACACAATAACATTTGAATGAATCATTAAACAACATATCATCTACAAATGTGCAATACAATATAATGCAATGGACTCGACAAATAATTTATCATGCATGTGGTACCAAAATATGAACACTTAGGTTCATTTCACTACATGATCTCCATTATAGAATCGATTCTCTCTAGGAGCAAGAGTGCACCAAATCACTACCATCATCATAGGTAACGCTTAACTAAATCCCAAACAAAGAATTTAGCAACTCGCACTCGAACCATCACCATAAAAAATGAGGCCATAATATAATATAGAAAATAAATTCTACAATATGGATGCATGATTCACAACATGCAACAATAACAACATCACACATATTTTCAACCTCATCCAGTCAAGTCTGTCATCAACAACATACTCATCATCAATATAAACACCATAGTAACATCACTAAAATTATTAACATCAACATCTTAGCAACATCAACATAACAATATCATAAACATCGGCACCATAACATCATTATCATCACACGACAATATCACAACAATGTAATGATTCATTAATCGAGCATATGAACCAACAACTTCATTAATACATTAGGCGTATACATAATATTAAAAAAAACTCACTTATCTCATTTAAGGTATATCTCTGTTTGTTAGCTTCTTAACACTTCAAACGGTCCATCCTTTAGATATACGGTTAAAAAGTTATGAGGTAAAACGTCAAAGTATGTCATAGTTAAAAACAACTTATGAACAATCAAATACAATTATGGTACAGTAGGTATATAGATAATATTCAAACCTTTCACTAATTACTACCATGTTATAGCCTTGATTATTAGCTTTCTAACGCTTCAAACGGGACATCATTTGGACATACAGATCAAAATTTATGATCAAAATATTTTTCATAAATTTTTCCAAAAATTATAGTTTTTTTTCCCTTCATGTTACGGGACTTCCACCCAAATCCCATCTTCAACCCCTAAATCAGTCCCAATTTTATTCAAAATCATCTCTATAAGTTGTATAACAAGTACAAACCCATATATCATGATAATTAACATCAATCGATCAATTTTCTCATGATTCAACTACTTAAATTCAAGCCCTAATTCATCCAATATTCTATCAATTTTCATGGATTCACTTGTTTTCAAGAACACCACAACAACATATCATCACACACAATTTTAATTCATATCATGTCATAAGAAAACAAAATTACCATCACAATTGCATCAACAATTCATTATAACAAAAAGAAGATTAAACCTTAATTTACCCTTTCATCCATACCTCTCATATTGAACCCAATTCCCGCCCTTACTTTAGATTCTTCTTCTCCTTAATTTGTTCTCCACTTCTTTCCCTAGCTTGTTTTTCTCTCTTTTTCTTCTCACACTTAATAAACACGTATAATAGTAACTACATTCTTATTAAAAATCTAATCATAATTAGGCTTTTTCACTTCTAGCCTCACTTACTCCTCTAACTCTCTATTATATCCTCATTATTCTCTCAAATGCCAACTTTATCCCTTATTTCTCTACGCACCTTGTTTTCATTATTATTTAAACATTTCAATATATTTACATAATTAAACCAATATTCTTATTATTTAATCACTAAAAATAGCTATAAATAATTCTACTAATTTCTATACCACATACTTATTTTAATTAAATAAGTCAAAAAAATAATTATTATTCTAATTATTAAATACTTCTTGAAATTCTGGCTGCAGATACTCAATGTCACGTTCAATGTTATGACACCGTATCTGACTTACTATATGACAGTAAATACAAAAGCAATAAAGAACACAGTCAATTGTTTACCCAGTTCAGTATGCAACAACACCTACTCTGGGGGCTACCAAGCCAGGGAGGAAATCCACTATAAGAGATTTTAATTCAGGAATAAACCAACCAGTTTATCTCCTTCACTTAAGACCTACCCAATGCAATTCCAATCTAAGTACAACTTAAACCTGAGTTCCTACTCACTCCCCCTCAATCACAGCAGTGATACATAAACCAATTTGACTTAAGAATTGATGAAGACACTCTTCAAAAACAAACTCTTGATTAAGCTTCACAACTTTTTAATCAAGCAACACAATCACTCTTGCTTCACAGCTTTGAGAGATGTACACAACTAACTTGACTCTGCTTCACAGCTTTAGTCAAGGAACATTCAAACACTCTTGCTTCAAAGCTTAGAGTGCTACACAATCCTTACAATTAGAAACCTATTCCAAGGCACTTATCACAATGATAATTGCTTGGAGTACAATAATCAAATCTATACAGATTACAAATGATCTTCTAATCAATAAAAGCCATCCTTGAAAAACAGCAGCTTTGTTGAATATATAGCAGCTGTAACTTCAGTTAGGGTTTCCAAAAACCTAGGGTTAATTCCGTTTGACCTAAAGACCAGGTCACAAGACTTTATTAACCAGGTTAGGGTTGAGCTAGGTTACCCCTCAGAAAACGCAGGATTCTGTTCAGGAAGGACTGAGTTATTTCCTGAAAAAACTCAGACTTATCCAATCCTGCAATCCTGTTAGTTCAGAACAGGATGTCATAACATCTGTTATGACATCTGAGAAAACCTGTCTACTGATTTAGCAGAATGTGATCATTTTGCAAAATGCTCAGATACACACTTATAAACATCAGTATTTGAATTACAATATTTTTCTGCAAAGGTACCTAATGAGTCAGTACAAACTGAACTAGAATGTTATGACATCAGTCATGAAATTCACACATACACTTGGGATTTACCAAAAATGCAAGCCAATACCTAAACACCTACAAACTCCCCCTTTGGCAGATTTTTGGCTAAAGACCCTAAACAATCAGAGATAGATAGCAGCAGAAATAAGTGACAGCAGAAAAAGAGAATGTCAAGTACTAATTAAGTAAGTACCAAAATATTCTCCCCCTCTTTAGCCACAAATGGGCCAAAGATACATGTTCAGAAAATTATACAGTTATCCAAAACAAAATAATAAGATCAGCAGCAGATAACAACAGAATACACTTCCAAACTCCACCAGATATCAGCAACCAACCAGCAACACCACCAAACAACAATCAACCTTCAAGCACTGTCATCAGACTGAGAGGAGCTAGTTTCTTCAATGTTGAGATGCCCTTCAGCTTCTACACCTTCTTCCCTTCTGCTTTCTTCAGCTTCCTCCTTTTCTAGCCTGGCAATTAGAATTTCTAGGGTCCTTTTTCTAGCATCCAGCTCTTTGCAAGTTTCTTTTAAAACAGCTATGACATCTGATGTCTTGGACTGGGTCTTTACAGACGATGTCTCAGCTGATGTTATAACAATGTCTGGAGCATGAGATCCCTGAAACAGTTTGTAGTGCAGGCCAAGGGCAGGAGCTCTTTTGCAGACTGTATCTCTTGCCACAAGGATATCAGGGTATTGTGCAAGGATGATTCCACAAAGGAGGGAGGGAAAGGCAATTGGTCCTTTGACAGCATAACTGCCAGCATGCTTTAAAGTTTGTTCAAAGATGTACCTCCCATAGTCAAAAGCAGTCTTGGTTCCCACATCATAGATAAATCTCCCCAATCCTGTGGAGATAGTTGATTTGTGATTTGTAGGCACCCAGTTGGCTGCACCTATTTTATGCAAGATGGCAAATTTCATGCTGAGTTTACTAGCATTCAACTTCCCTTTCAAGGGCCAACACTTTACTTGCCTGGCTGTGATGGTTAGACAAACTTCATTGTCAGTTGCCTCTAGATCAGGACAGTCCTTATTTGTTCTTCCAAGAAACTTGTTGATTTCTGATGGAGAGAACTTGACCCTTCTTCCTCTAACAAAAACACTTTCAAAGTCAGCTGACCTTCCATCAGCACAATCATTTGACAAGTTCACTACAAACTCCTTGACCAGATTTTCATAACATTTGTTAAACTTTATCACTGTCTTCATTAGCCCAGCATTCTTGATCAGATCCATGATGTCTTTGCACTCCAAGGCATCATTGTTGAGTTCTCTCTCTAAGGCTATTCTCTTTAAGCAAACATACTTCCATCTGTTTGCATTGTCAGGATGATGAAAAGAGATGTTGTCTGTTGGCACTTCAGGCACTCTAGCAATCTTGCTGGAGGGGAGCTTCCTTCTGATGGGAGTTTCTTCAATATCAATCTCAAATTCTGATTCCTCATCAGAATCAGAAGTTTCAGGTTCTTTACTCTTCTTAGAGATTGGTTGTCTAGCAGTATGCACCTGGGCCTTCTTCCCTTTTGTCTGAATACTTTTCTCAGCCATGCCTTCAGCCTTGGATTTCTTAGCATCAGGTTTATCATTCTGACTACTCTTTCTTTTCATCAATCTCCTAGCTATGCTAGGGTTCACATTAGCAATCAGTTCATTATCTGAGTAATCTTCATCCACATCAATGATAGGTGGATCAGCAGCCTTTTCAGAGGGGTTCTGAATGTTGTCTTTTGGTGTCACAACATTCTCAGTGACATCTACATTTTCAGAACCTTCCACATTTGGACTTTCTGATTGATTTAAAGGGATAGAAATCCCCGGTACAGATTGGTTGCCACTCAGTATACTAGTAACCATCCTAGCAATAGCTTGGTGTACTTGTACTGATCCTTCTCTATTATGTACAGAAGACGAAGGATGAGAAGAATTACCAGAGGCTGTAGCTTGAGCTCTTCCTGCATGTCTGGTTCTGAGCTTTTTGACTCTGGCTGAGTCAGTTGCCATCTCCCTGAGAGGAGTGACCTCAAGAACTTCAGATTCTATGCATGTAGTGATTGCCCTAGAATCTTGGTCAGATGATGACGATGATGAGGAAGACGAAGTCGCCATGGTTGAAGACGATGTCTGAGACATTTTGATTTACTTTGAGTAATGGTAGCAGTTTGAGAAAAATCTTTGATTGGGAGGAGGAAACAGGTTGCAAGGAACTGAGAGGTAGGGGATAAAAGGGAGTCTCTTCAACTTCTTAAAGCTTTTGAAGGAATTGTGAAAGAATATGATTAACCCACTAAATATAGACTTAATAAAATTAATCCCTTCAACCCTTGTTTTAAGCAAAATTAATTGCTATAATTTCTCAAGTTGGTGAATACCCAACCTGCCCCTCAAATTTTCAAGTTTATTTCCAACAAGAGCCTTGGTAGAAGAATCAGTCAGCTGAAGCTTAGAGAAACTATGTTCCAGTTTAAATGACTTCTTCTCTTCAAAGTCAATAGGGTTCAAGGAAATGTTGATTGTTTTCAGATTGTCACAACACAATGTCACAACATCTTGTGTAACATTGTACTCAGGGAGCATCTGTTTTGACCAGATGTTTTGAGAACAGAATTTATTTGACTTGTTATTTTCAACATCCTTGTCAAGATGACTTAAGGTTCTGACAACACATTCTTCTTCAAGTTTATTTGCCACATCACAGATATTATCAACCTGTAGTTTTGGAGTTCTTCTGACAGCTTCCATAGAAATAGCTCTTTTCATTCTTCTTAGATGAAGGAGACCAAGCTTATGCTGCCACAGTTTCATCTCTTTTTCTTCTTTGATGATTTGACACATAGTGGAGATAACAGTGTTCTCAGGCTGCCACACGTAACAGTTATCTTTGGATTTGATTCCTCTCATTACAACTTCTAGTTTTTCATTAATTACTAGACATTCAGATCTTGAGAAGTTGACCTTGAATCCTAGATCACATAATTGACTGATACTAATGAGATTAGCAGTCAACCCTTTTACCAGCAGTACTTTATTCAGACTTGGAACTCCAGGGCAGTCCAAATTACCAACTCCTTTGACTTCACCTTTAGCACCATCTCCAAAGGTCACAAAACTGGTGGTGTGAGGCATAACATTATTGAGGAGATTTTTGAATCCAGTCATGTGTCTGGAACATCCATTGTCAAAGTACCAATCTTCCTTTGCAGAGACCCTCAGGGAAGTGTGAGCTATCAGTGCAGTAGCCTTTTTCTTCCATTTAGGAGCATGTGGTACCTTTTTAGACTTAGGTTTGACACCTGAGTTCTGATTAGGATATCCATGTAGTCTGAAGCAGAAGGGCTTTATGTGACCATATCTCCCACAATGATGACATTTCCATCTTTGGTACCTTTTCTTCATATGTCTATGTTCCTGATGTTGAGAGTTGTGTTGAGACATCCGTTTTGACATTTGCTTACCAGTACCAGATTTCTTTGCTTCCATAAATCCTAGTCCAGATTTATTTCCCACATTTTGTCCAACCTGAAGGATCTCTTCCAATTTGTCTGTTCCATTGGTCAACATCTTGACAGATTTGGTCATTTGATTCAGTTGTGAGTTCAGCAATTGAACTTCTCCTTCTAGATGACTTATAGTTTCAAGATTTGCCCTTTTTTCAGCCTCCAGCTTTATAATGAGTTTTGATTGTTTCTCATTCTGCACACAGACTTCAGCACTTCTGATACACAATTTCTTGTAGGTATCAGCCAGTTCTTCAAATGTCACTTCTTCATCACTAGTGTCACTTTCAGAAGTACAAACACTAGTTAGGGCAGTAACTAGTTTGGCAGATTCTTCTTCAGAATTACTTTCTGAATCATAGTCAGACCAAGTAACAGTCATTCCTTTCTTTTGTTTCTTAAGAAAGGTAGGACATTCCGCTCGAATATGTCCATATCCTTCACATCCATGGCATTGAATACCTCTGCCTTGGTTTCCCTTCTCTTCTGACCTTGGTCTTCTGCTGGAACTGTCAATGTCAGAGGGAATGTTATGAACATTAGACCTTGACTTTGGGTCCATTCTTTTGATGAGCCTGTTGAACTGTCTTCCAAGCATGGCAATAGCTTCTGATATGTTTTCTTCTTCATCCTCCTTGTATTCAACATCAGTGTTGGATACAAGTGCTATGCTTTTGTTCTTCTTGTCACCATTATTAGTGATCCCCATCTCAAAAGTCTGAAGAGACCCAATAAGTTCATCCACTTTCAACTTTCTAATGTCCTGGGCTTCCTCTATGGCAGTTACCTTCATTGCAAATCTTTTAGGCAAGGATCTGAGAATCTTCCTCACCAGTTTTTCTTCTGACATCTTTTCTCCCAGTGCTCCTGAGGTGTTGGCAATCTCCAAGATGTTCATGTGAAACTCATGAATGGTTTCATCTTCCATCATTTTTAGATTCTCAAATTTGGTAGTCAACATCTGAAGCCTTGACATTTTTACTTTGGAAGTGCCCTCATGAGTAGTTTTGAGAGTGTCCCAAACTTCCTTGGCCAGTTCATATTGATGTACTAGTCTGAAAATGTTTCTATCAATTCCATTGAACAAGGCATTTAAAGCTTTTGAATTTCCCAGAGCTAACTCATCTTCTTCTTTACTCCAATCTTCCTCAGGCTTCAGACTGATTGTCCCATCTATCTCAGTTATGGTGGGATGAATCCATCCTTTGTCAGCAGCTCTCCAAGCCTTTTTGTCCAGAGATTTTAGGAAGGCAATCATACGAGGTTTCCAGTAGTCATAATTGGTTCCGTCCAGAATGGGTGGTCTATTTCCAAAAACTCCTTCTTTGTCCATAGTGCCAGAAAGTGATATCCCTAGATCTCACCCAGTAATACAGGCAGGGTGCCTGCTCTGATGCCAATTGAAATTCTGGCTGCAGATACTCAATGTCACGTTCAATGTTATGACACCGTATCTGACTTACTATATGACAGTAAATACAAAAGCAATAAAGAACACAGTCAATTGTTTACCCAGTTCAGTGTGCAACAACACCTACTCTGGGGGCTACCAAGCCAGGGAGGAAATCCACTATAAGAGATTTTAATTCAGGAATAAACCAACCAGTTTATCTCCTTCACTTAAGACCTACCCAATGCAATTCCAATCTAAGTACAACTTAAACCTGAGTTCCTACTCACTCCCCCTCAATCACAGCAGTGATACATAAACCAATTTGACTTAAGAATTGATGAAGACACTCTTCAAAAACAAACTCTTGATTAAGCTTCACAGCTTTTTAATCAAGCAACACAATCACTCTTGCTTCACAGCTTTGAGAGATGTACACAACTAACTTGACTCTGCTTCACAGCTTTAGTCAAGGAACATTCAAACACTCTTGCTTCAAAGCTTAGAGTGCTACACAACCCTTACAATTAGAAACCTATTCCAAGGCACTTATCACAATGATAATTGCTTGGAGTACAATAATCAAATCTATACAGATTACAAATGATCTTCTAATCAATAAAAGCCATCCTTGAAAAACAGCAGCTCTGTTGAATATATAGCAGCTGCAACTTCAGTTAGGGTTTCCAAAAACCTAGGGTTAATTCCGTTTGACCTAAAGACCAGGTCACAGGACTTTATTAACCAGGTTAGGGTTGAGCTAGGTTACCCCTCAGAAAACGCAGGATTCTGTTCAGGAAGGACTGAGTTATTTCCTGAAAAAACTCAGACTTATCCAATCCTGCAATCCTGTTAGTTCAGAACAGGATGTCATAACATCTGTTATGACATCTGAGAAAACCTGTCTACTGATTTAGCAGAATGTGATCATTTTGCAAAATGCTCAGATACACACTTATAAGCATCAGTATTTGAATTACAATATTTTTCTGCAAAGGTACCTAATGAGTCAGTACAAACTGAACTAGAATGTTATGACATCAGTCATGACATTCACACATACACTTGGGATTTACCAAAAATGCAAGCCAATACCTAAACACCTACACTTCTCATAATTTTACATTACTACACTCATCTCTAATATTTTCTTTTTATTGATATTATTTTAATTATAAACCATCCAACTACAAATTATTTAATCTAAATAATAAAAAATCACATCCAACAATAAAAAATATAAGATATAAGATACAAGATATAATATATAAGGTATAAGATGAATCAAGACATGTACATAGTTCTACATCACATCATAACATGTTCTCACACCTGCATTCATCATCAATCATCACACACAACAACATTTCAATGAATCATTGAACAACATATAATCTATTAACGTGCAATGCAACACAATGCAATGGACTCGACAAATGAATCATCATGCATGTGGTATCAAACTATGAGCACTTAGGTTCATTTCACTCCATGATCCCTACCATAGGATCGATTCACTCTTGGAACTAGAGTATACCAAATCGCTACCATCACCATAGGTAATACTTCACTAAATTCTCGGGCAAAGGATTTAGCTACTCACACTAGAACCATCATCAAAGAAAAAGAGGCCACAACATAGTTTAGAATATAAGTTCCACAACATGGATGTATGATTCACAACATGCAACAATAACAACATCACACATATGTTCGACCTTGATTAGTCAAGTGTGTCATAAACAACATACTTATCATCAATATCAACACCATAGAAACATCTCCAACATCATTAACACCAACATCTTAATAACATAAAAATAACAGTATCATCAACATCGACACCATAACAATATTATCATCACACGACAATATCACAACAATACAATGATTTATTAACCGGTCATATAAACCAACAAATTCATCAACACAGTAGGTATATAAATAATATTAAAACAATTCACCTATCTCATTTAAGTTATATCTTTTTTTTTGTTATCTTCCTAACACTTCAAATGGTTCATCATTTGAATATACGGTTAAAAAGTTATGAGGTAAAACGTCAAAGCATATCATAGTTAAAAACAACTTACGAACAATCAAATATAATTATGATACAATAGGTAAATGGATAATATTCAACCTCTCATTAATTATTACCATATTATAACCTTGATTATTAGCTTTCTAACACTTCGAACGGGATGTCATTTAGACATACGAATCAAAAGTTATGATCAAAATATTTTTCATAAATTTTTTCCAAAAATTCTAGTTTTTTTCTTCAAGTTACGGGATTTCCACTCAAATCCCATCTTCAACCCCTAAACCAGTCCCAATTTTTATTCAAAATCATCTCTATAAGTTGTATAACAAGTACAAACCCATATATCATGGTAATTAACATCAATCTATTAAGTTTTTTTTCATGATTCAACTACTTAAATTCATGCCCTAATTCATCCAATATTCTATCAATTTTCATGGATTCACCTGTTTTCAAGAACACAACAACAACATATCATCACACACAATTTAAATTCATATCATGGCATAAGAAAACAAAATTACCATCACAATTGCATCAATAATTTATCATAACAAAACGAAGATTAAACCTTAATCTACCCTTTCATCCATACCTCTAATATTGAACCCAATTTCCACCCTTACCTTAGATTCTTCTTCTCCTTAAGTTGTTCTTCACTTCTTGCCCTAGCTTGTTCTTCTCTCTTTTTCTTCTCACACTTTGTAAACACGTATAATAGTAACTACCGTCTTATTTTCACCTTTTTATTTTTATTAAAAATCTAATCATAATTAGACTTTTCCACTTCTATCCTCACTTACTCCTCTAACTCTCTATTTTATCCTCATTATTCTCTCCAATGCCAACTTTATCCTTTATTTCTCTACGCACCTTATTTTCATTATTTTTTAAATATTTCAATATAATTACATAATTAAATCAATATTTTTATTATTTAGTCACTAAAATAGCTATAAATAATTCTACTAATTTCTATACCACATACTTATTTTAATTAAATAAGTTAAAAAAATAGTTATTATTCTAATTATTAAATACTTCTCATAATTTTACATTACTACACTCATCTCTAATATTCTCTTTTTAATGATATTATTTTAATTATAAACCATCCAACTACAAATTATTTAATCTAATTAATTTCTAATTTAGCATCTACATCCCACTAACAACTCAATAATATATCAACATAAAATCACATAATATTCACGATAAATTATAAAAACGCGAGTATTAGATTTGAGGTGTTAGAACTCTCCCCCACTTTGAGAATTTTTGTCCCTGAAAATTACTTGTGGAAAACAGAGTTGAGTACGACTCTCTCACTTCATCCTCACGCTCCAAAGTCATGCTCTCAACAACTGGTCCTTCCCACGCTACCTTCACCAAAGCAATCTCTTTACCACGCAACTGCTTCACCTCACGACCCTTTATCCGCATGGGTGATATCTCAACAGTTAGGTTATCTCTCACCTCTACATCATCACTTGGATCACATGAGACAGATTCATAACGTATCTCCTCAACTAAGACACATGAAATACATCATGAAGATTAACAAGAGGCGGAGACAAAGCAATCCGATAGTCTACTTCTCGTATCCCCTGCATAATGTGATTGAACCAACAAAACATGGCGTAAACTTTCAGGACTTCACAGCTCTACCAACGTCATATACCGAAGTAACTCTTAAAAACACATGATCTCCCACTTGGAATTCAAGTGATTTCCTAATCTTATCATGATATTTATTTTTAAGACTCTGGGAAGCTTTCATATTCTCTTTAATCATCTTAATCTTTTCATTTGTCTCTTGCACAATCTCAGGTCAGAGCGCAACAGTGTCGCCTGACTCATACCAACACAATAAAGTTCTACACCTCCGACTATACAATGCCTCATATGATGCCATTCCAATACTAGCATGGAAACTATTATTATAAATAAACTCAATCAATTGAGAATGGCTATCCCAAGCACCTCCTTCTTCTAACACACAAGCCCTCAGCAAATCCTCTAAAGAATGGATAATTCTCTCTGTCTGAATGTTTATTTGCAAATGATATGCATAACTCAACCTCAACTTAATACCCAAAGTCTTCTACAAATCTTCCCAGAACTTTGGCGTAAACCTCAGATCTCTATCTGACACAATAATCAAATGTATACTATGTAATCCCATAATCTCTTTGATATACATCTCAGATAGCTTCTGCATGGGATGATTGATCTTTCCTCGGTAAGAAATAAGCCAATTTAGTCAATCTATCCACTATCACCCAAATAGAATCATTTCCCTTAACACTCTTCGGAAAACCTGACACAAAATTCATAGAAATGTTGACCCATTTCCACTCTGAAATATTCAACGACTGCATCTGACCCATATGCTTCTGATGCTCAATCTCCGACTTCTTACAAGTCAAACAAGCATATACAAACTCAACAATTTTATTTTTCATACCGTACCACCAAAACAATTTCTCCAAGTCCCGATACATCTTTGTAGCATCGAGATTTAGACCACTTCGATGTCCTTCCTCAAGAATACTCTTCTTAATCTCTTACACATTTGGAACACATACTCTATCTCCAAACCTCATTACACCATTCTCATCAACTAGGAATTCACCTCCATTACCTTGATTAATTAGTAGCAACCGGCCAAACAAACCTAAATCAGATTTCTGACCTTCTCGATCTCCTCAAAAATACCACTGGTCAACCTCAACATTCCTAACATAACACTGCTAGGAGTTACTTCACACACTAAACTCATATCTTTGAATTCTTCAATCAAGCCCAACTCTTGAACCATAAGCATTGACATGTGTAAGGACTTCCTACTCAATGCATCAACTACAACATTAGATTTTTCCTTGATGGTAACTCAAATCAAAATCATAATCTTTCAGAAGTTCGAGACATCTCCTCTGCCTCATGTTCAACTCTTACTGGTTGAACATATACTTTAAACTCTTGTAATCACTGAACACCTCAAACTTGAAGCCAAAAAGATAATGTATCCAAATCTTCAAAACAAATACCATAACTACCAACTCTAAGTCATGTGTAGTATAATTCCTTTCATGGACTTTCAATTGTCTATAAGCATAAGAAACAATCTGACCATTATGCATCAGTACACCGCCAAAACCTGTTTTTGATGCATCAATATATACAACAAAAGACTCACTCGAATTAGGAAAAATAAACACTGGAGCAATCGTCAACTTCTTCTTTAGTTCCACAAAACTTTCTTCACATGCAATATCCCACACGTAAGCTTGACCCTTTCGAGTCATTTGAGTCAAAGGTAATGCCAATTTTGAAAAGCCTTCAATAAATCTGCGATAATAACTAGCTAAATCAAGAAAACTTCGTATCTCTTTAGCAGATTTCAGAATCTCCGATTGCAATACAACATCAATCTTAGAAGGATCTACAAAAATTCCACAACTCGATATCACATGGCCAAGGAAACTCACTTCCTTCAACAAGAACTCACATTTTGATAAATTGGGATAAAGCTTCCTCTGCCTCAACACTTGCTGAAGGGTGAGAAAACACTTAGAAGGAGAGGGGGTTGAATAAGTTTCTCTTTTTATTTTTCTTAAAGGCTTAACAATAATGGAAAGACACGGTTATTTTTATCCTGGTTCGTTTGAACTCAAACTACTCCAGTCCACCCGCCAAGGTGATTTCGTCTTTCTCAACAAGGACTTAATTCACTATAATCAAACAGATTACAATCACACAGCCAAACTGTTGTGACTAACAATTCAAAGCACAAGTAAACTTACAAGTGACTAACACCACTAAGACTCAAACTAGTCCTAGCCTTCTTGAGAAATCTGACCAAACTTGGTCTCTCAAGGAACAAATACAAGAATTAAATCTTTACAGATAGTGAAACAAATTGCTTATTAAAAAGCTATATCACAAACTGTGATTTTTCACTAAGATTAGTTTTGCACAAAGTGTTTGTAAAATAATTTGTGAGCAGCAAAATATTTTCACATAGTTGGGTAGTTGGCTTGCAATAAAAGATCTTCTATTTATAGCATGAAGAAAACGACTGTTGCTGCCTTCAAAAGTGGAGAGCAATTAATGTTTGCGTGTTTGCTTGCAATATTGCATTTTCCAATGAACTAGCGTAGACACTTGAGTGCGTGTAGCCGTCTTTTCATTAAATGAGCAAACGGAACTTGTCAGAGCATGTTTCCTGAAACTTGACAAGACTTGTTAGCTTTTTTATTCTTTCAGAACTAGCTTCATGTCTTGCTTCAGAATATGCTTGCAATTCTTCTTATCAGCGCTTGCTTTGTAGGAAACTTCTGAACATAGTTTACATGGAAACTTGCTAAGCTTTAGAAGATGCATAAAATAGTTTCTTATCAGAGTCAGCATCAGAACTTGCGCTAAAACAAATAGTTCTTTCATCAAAGAACTTCTTCATTTATTTTCAGCTCATCACGTCAAAATGATTTTCATCTAAGAAAATACTTCAATCAGAATATTATCTGAAACAAATAAATATGCTCATCAGAGTATCAATTATATAAAATATATTTTATTGTTATCATCAAAACTCTGAGATATGATCAGAACTAATCTTGTTCTAATAATCTCCTCCTTTTTTATGATGACAAAAATATTCAGATTTAGAAATAAAATTGAACAAGAGATAAGAATCTCCCCTTGAAATAAATATTTCTATAAGAAAAACTTCCTGAGAATTTTCATCAGAGCTTTGAAATTTTCTTCTAGGATTTCTTCAGTAAGTCTTTTGAAGATAATGTTCAGTTGAATTAAACTTCTAGAGTTTAGTGATACATGCAAAAAAAATTTAAGCATAGAAAGAAATCTTTGTATTTTGTTAGAATGTTTGAGACTTAGTCCCATAACTGTTAATCAGAGATTAGATCAAAATACTCATTTTCTCCCCCTTTTTGGCATAATAAAAAAGTATATAAAAATAATTAAAGAGCGTAAAAGTTTTAATAAAAAAATGTTCAGAGGTACAAAACAACAAACAAAAAACAAGAAACAGAACGACACTAAGATTTTTTAGAAACAAGAGCCATAAGAAGATTCTTGATCCCAGATGCAGATTCCTCTTATTTCATCATCCAGTTTCTGATTTCTTTGTTAGTCTCATCTTGCTTGTCCAAGCACTCATGAATAGCTTCATTTTCCTTCTTAAGCTCATTCAGAGTCTCCATAACCAGTGAAGTAGGAGCAGAGGATGAAGAAGCTTCAGCAGATACAACCTTTGGAGTAGAAACCGTTGAGTCAGAACGAACAAAAGTTGACAGTAGAGTTCCCAGATCCACCATAAGAGTTGGCACAGGTTCAGGTGCAGCTTTAGTAGAAGGTTGATTAAACAGAACTATTGCCAAAGGATTTGAATCTTCAGAGGCATCTTCAGACTCATCTTCTAAAATGTCCATTTGATCAGCTAGAGCATTAGCAATCATCAAAGTAGACTTCTTGTCCCAAATATCAGCAGCTATTCTTGAAACTCCATAGTAGGAAGAATGTCAAACCCGTTTGCTTTTAGGTTATCAAAATCCACCATCAATTCACTTATAACTTCTAAGCTATCCACTGGAATTAGATTAGTTCTCTCAGGGATGATATACTGTTCAGATTGGGTGTTTCCAGAATGAGTAGAGGAAGAAGCCATTTGAGCACTTAGGTTGAGAGAAGAAAATAGGTTGTAGAGAAAAATACATAGAGACGGTTGAATTTTGAAAGAGAAGGTAAAAAGTGAGTAAGGGGTTTTAGAAAGGTATTTATATGAAAACTTTTGAGAAATAGGTTTTAAAAATAAAACTGTAAAAAGAGTTTTTTTAAAAAATTAATTAAAAAGAATCTAATCACCACTAGCATTTAATTATAATGAAAATTGAGGGGAAAGCGTGAGATTTGAGCAAATAATAACATTTACCTAGGAACGGCGTCAATAGCTTAGCACGCGTGACCTTTCAGAAACATGCCACGTGTTCATCTCCTGAAGGTTGCATGGGACAACTGTTTGATATAATGAACTGCTGAACTATACTTGAAATGAAACGTTAGAATATTTCAGAACTTTATATATAGCTTCTGATATAACTTCTCTTCTAACTTCTGAAGAGTTGTTAATCAGAACATTCATTTCAGAACATTCTGAAGGCAAACACAGAAGATAAATACAATTTTATTCAGGACATAATTCCATACAAATATTTTTCAAAATGAATTTAAATCTATCTTCTGAAAGGGGTTTAGTAAAAATATCAGCCCATTGATGGTCTGTTTTTACAAAGTTTAAATTTAAAATTCCTTTCTGAATGTAGTCCCTTATAAAATGATATTTAATTTCTATGTGTTTAGCTTTAGAATGTAAAATGGGATTTTTAGAAAGACAAATTGCAGAGGTATTATCACAGAAGATAGGAATCTTACTTTCATAAATATTAAAATCTTCTAGCTGACTCTTCATCCAGATCATCTGAGAACTACATCTAGCAGCAAATATATACTCAGCTTCTGTTGTTGAAAGTGCAATTGTTGCTTGCTTCTTGTTGTACCACGAGATAATATTGTCACCCAGAAACTGGCAGCTTCCAGAGGTGCTCTTTCTTTTAATTCTATCTCCAGCAAAGTCAGCATCACAATAACATACTAGTATGAAATCTTTTGATCTTCTGTAATACAGACCCAGATTAGTAGTACCTTTCAGATACCTCAGAATTCTCTTAACAGCAGTTAAGTGAGATTCTCTAGGATCTGATTGGAATCTAGCACATAAACATACACTGAATAATATATCAGGTCTAGATGTAGTTAGATAGAGAAGGGATCCAATCATACCTATGTAGAGCTTCTGATCTACCTTCATACTTACCTCATCTTTTCCCAGAATGCATGTTGGATGCATTGGTGTCTTAGCATCTTTGCTTTCTGACATCTAAAATTTCTTCAGAAGTTCTTTAACATACTTCATCTGATGTATGTAAGTACATTCTGGAGTCTGGTTAATTTGTATTCCCAGAAAGAACTTCAATTCTCCCATCATGCTCATCTCAAATTATGCCTGCATGGTCTCAGCAAATTCTTTTCCAAGGGAGATATTAGAGGTTCCAAAAATAATATCATCAACATAAATTTGACAAATTAAAATGTCATTTTTAAATGTCTTTCTGAATAAAGTTGTGTCCACTTTCCCTCTGGTAAAATCTTTTTCTAAAAGAAAATTACTCAAACGTTCATACCAAGCTCTGGGAGCTTGTTTTAAACCGTATAAAGACTTTTTTAATTTAAAAACATGTTCTGGATACTTGGAGTCATTAAAGCCAGGATGTTGATGGACATAGAATTCTTCTTCTATATAGCCATTTAAAAATGCACTTTAACATCCATTTGATATAATGAAATGTTATTTTGAACAACAAAAGAAATTAATAATCTAATAGATTCTAACCTGGCGACTGGGGCAAAGGTTTCATTATAATCAATTCCTTCTTGTTGACTATAACCCTGTGCAACCAGTCGTGCTTTGTTTCTGACCACTTCTCCTTTCTCATTTAGTTTGTTTCTAAAAACCCATTTAGTTCCTATAATGTTGAATCCTTTAGGTCTTGGAACTAGATCCCATACATCGTTTCTGGAAAATTGATTGAGTTCATCTTGCATTGTTAGGATCCAAACATTGTCTTCCAGAGCTTCATCAATAGAGGTTGGTTCAATCAGAGATACTAATCCAAACAATGATTCTTCATTGATTCTGAGAGAGGATCTTGTTCTGATGGGATCTTCTTTTCTTCCAATAATCACGTCTTCTTTATGAGCTGAAGATATTCTGGGAAACCTTTTCTGAGTGGGTTGTTCAGAGATTCTGAGAGTATCCAGAGCATCGTCAAGAGGAGGATCTTCTGAATCTTCCTTTGCTTATGACTTTTCAGAGTTTGAGAGATGATCTTCTGTACCTACAGAAATATCAATTTGCTTTGGCTGTTACTGGCCAAGCTTATCATCAAACCTGACTTTGATTGATTCTTCAACAATCAGAGTTTGTGTTGTATACTCTATAGCCTTTTGAGCGTTCAGAATATCCAAGCAGAAAACACTTTTGTGCTTTAGAATCAAACTTGTTCAGATTATCTTTAGTGTTCAAAATAAAACAAGTACATCCAAAAGGATGGAAATAAGAAATGTTGGGTTTTCTGTTTTTCCATAATTCATTGGGAGTTTTTTCAAGAATAGGTCTTATAGAGATTCTATTATGAATATAACATGTTGTGTTCACAGCTTCTGCCCAAAAGTGCTTAGCCATATTTGTTTCATTGATCATGGTTCTGGCCATTTCTTGTAACGTTCTATTCTTTTGTTCTACAACTCCATTTTGTTGGGGAGTTCTAGGACAAGAGAAATTATGAACAATACCATTTTCTTTAAAATATTTTTCAAAATAATGGTTTTCAAATTCTCCACCATGATCACTTCTGACTTTTATAATTCTAAAATCTTTTTCGTTTTGCACTTGGTTACAGAAGTCAACGAACACAGAATGTGACTCATCCTTGTGTTTTAAAAACTTAACCCGTGTCCATCTGCTGTAGTCATCAACAATGACCAATCCATACTTCTTGCCGCTGATGGATGCGGTTTTAACTGGCCCAAACAGATCAATATGAAGTAGTTCTAATGGCCTAGAGGAAGAAACAACATTTTTTGATTTAAAAGAAGGTTTTGAAAATTTTCCTTTTTGACATGCTTCGCACAGAGCTTCCGAGTTGTACTTCAGATTGGGAAGTCCTATGACTAAATTTAGTTTATTTAATTGAGAGATTTTTCTTAAGCTGGAATGTCCCAATCTTCTATGCCATACCCATTGCTCATCGCTAACAGACAAAAGGCATTTTACATTCTGAGTTTTAAGATCTGACAAATCAATTTTGTAGATGTTGTTCTTTCTCTTGCCAGAAAAGAGGATTGTTCCATCTTTTTGACTAACAGCTCTACAGGAATTTTGATTAAAGATAATATCATAATCGTTGTCACTTAATTGACTTATGGACAACAGGTTATGTGCTAATCCTTCTACTAATAAAACATTAGAGATAGAAGGAAGGTTACCGTTTCCAATGGTTCCAGAACCAATAATCTTCCCTTTCTGATTACCTCCAAACTTGACGTCTCCTCCAGATTTAAATTCTAGGTTTTGGAACATGGACTTTCTTCCCGTCATGTGTCGTGAGTACCCAGAGTCCAGGTACCATGACTGGTGTCTCAATTGAGCTGTTAAAGACATCTGCAACAAATATTATTTTCTCCTTAGGTACCCATATCTTTTTGGGTCCTCTTGGGTTAGAGTATTTAAAGTTTTATTTGAACTTTGGATTAGTATAAGAGTTTCCAGAGTGTGATGTATATTTAATATCATGTGTGTGTCCAAATTTGAATTGTTTGTTCAGAGGTTTATATGTTAAAGTCATCTTAGCAACAAGTTTTGGTATATATGTCTCCTTCCCTTTGGGAGTTTCATATTCAATTCCTCTTCTGTTGTTCTCACTAACTCCATAGATCATTGAAGCCATTTTGCTTCTATTTATGCTTTTAGCAAGAAAAGTTTGAAAGCTACAGTCATATTCTTTAAGAATATCTTTTGAACTTGACACAAAATCTGAACTAGAAATTTTTTGAACTTTTTGAATTTCCTCTTTAAGTTTAAAATTATTTTCTTTGAGTTCAGATTTTTCTGTTTCATGTTTCTCAAGATCAGATGCAAGACTCTTTTTGAGTTTCTTGTATTTGATTTTGAGTTGACTATAGTTTTCCAGAAGTTCTGATAAACTTTCAGCAAGTTCAGCTCTAGTAAATTTAGAGAATACCTCTTCTGGTTCTGACTCACAGTCTGAGTCATCTGCTGTAGTAGCCATCAGAGCTAGGTTGGCATTCTCATCTTCAGAATCAGATTCATCTTCAGAGGATTCTGAATCATCCCAGGTTGCCATCATGCCTTTCTTTCTACCAAACTTTTTCTTTGGTTTTTCTCTTTGAAGTTTTGGACAATCACCCTTGTAGTGTCCCGGTTCTTTATATTCATAATAGATCATCTCTCTTCTGTTTAACTTTTTGTGTCCAGAAGATTCTGGTTTATCTTCTGACTTCTTGAAGTTCCTAAACTTCTTCTGTCTGTGCTTCCACATCTGGTTGATCCTTCTGGAGAGCAAGGATAGTTCATCTTCTTCTGACGCAGATTCTTCAGAGTTTCCTTCTTCAGCCTGAAAAGCGTTAGTTTCATATTTTTTAATTGATTTAAGGGCAACCGACTTACCTTTCTTCTGAGGCTCGTGCTCATCAAGTTCTATCTCATGACTTCTTAGAGCATTGATGAGTTCTTCAAGAGACACGTTGTTCAGATCTTTTGATACTTTGAAAGCAGTGACCATAGGTGCCCATCTTCTGGGTAAACTTCTGATGATCTTCTTAACGTGGTCTGCCTTAGGGTATCCCTTGTTCAGAACTCTCAGGCCAGCGATCAGAGTTTGGAACCTTGAGAGCATAGCTTCTATAGATTCACTTTCTTCCACTTTGAAGGCTTCATACTTCTGGATGAGAGCCAGAGCTTTAGACTCCTTCACTTGAGCGTTTCCTTCATGAGTCATTTTGAGAGACTCAAACATATCATGTGTTGTATCTCTATTTGTGATCTTCTCATATTCCATTTTAGAGATAGCATTTAGAAAAATATTTCTAGCTCTGTGGTGATTTTTGAAATCAGCTTTTTCTTGTCTATCCATATTTTTTCTATCAATCTTGTTTCCTTCTGAGTCTATAGGATGTGTATAACCATCCAAGACTATATCCCATAAATCACTATCATGACCTAGAAAGAAACTTTCTAGTCTATCTTTCCAATATTCAAAAACTTCTCCATCAAATACTGGAGGTTTGGTGTAGTTATTGTTGTTTTGTTTAGTTGCCATTGTGTTTTCTTTCTGGATCTTTTCCTGACACGGTTAAGTGTTTGCGCTCAAAGTCAAGCTCTGATACCAATTGAAGGGTGAGAAAACACTTAGAAGGGGGGGGGGGGGGGGGGGGGGTTGAATAAGTTTTTCTTTTTCTTTTTCTTAAAGGCTCAACAATAATGGAAAGACACAATTATTTTTATCCTGGTTCGTTTGAACTCAAACTACTCCAGTCCACCCGCCAAGGTGATTTTGCCTTTCTCAACGAGGACTTAATTCACTATAATCAAAATGATTACAATCACACAACCAAACTATTGTGACTAACAATTCAAAGTACAAGTAAACTTACAAGTTACTAACACCACTAAGACTCAAACTAGTCCTATCCTTCTTGAGAAATATGACCAAGCTTGGTCTCTCAAGGAACAAATACAAGAATTAAATCTTTACAGATAGTGAAAAAAATTGCTTCTTAGAAAGCTATATCACAAACTGTGATTTTTCACTAAGATTAGTTTTGCACAAAGTGTTTGTAAAATAACTTGTGAGCAGCAGAATATTTTCACATAGTTGGATAGTTGGCTTGCAATAAAAGATCTTCTATTTATAGCATGAAGAAAACAACAGTTGTTGCCTTCAAAAGTGGAGAGCAATTAATGTTTGCGTGTTTGCTTGCAGTATTGCATTTTCCAATGAACTAGCGTAGACACTTGAGTGCATGTAGCCGTCTTTGCATTAAATGAGCAAACGGAACTTGTCAGAGCATGTTTCTTGAAACTTAACAAGACTTGTTAGCTTCTTTATTCTTTCAGAACTAGCTTCACGTCTTGCTTCAGAATATGCTTGCAAATCTTCTTATCAACACTTGCTTTGTAGAAAACTTTTGAACATAGTTTACATGGAAACTTGCTAAGCTTTAGAAGATGCATAAAATAGTTTCTTATCAGAGTCAACATCAGAACTTGCGCTAAAACAAATAGTTCTTTCATCAAAGAACTTCTTCATTTATTTTCAGCTCAGCACGTGAAAATGATTTTCATCTAAGAAAATACTTCAGTTAGAACATTATCTGAAACAAATAAATATGCTCATCAGAGTATCAATTATATAAAATATATTTTATTGTTATCATCAAAACTCTGAGATATGATCAGAACCAATCTTGTTCTAACACTTGCAACACGATCTAGATATATTCTGCATGCTTTTCATTAGTATTAGAATATATTAAAATATCATTGATGAAGACCACCACAAACTTATCCAGATACAGGGGGAAAATCCTATTCATATATTCCATGAACACGCCTGGTGCATTAGATACACCAAACGACATCACAATGTCCTTATAGTGACAATACCTCGTCTTGAATGCCATCTTAGGAATATCATCTGGTTTTATTCGAATCTGATGGTAACTAGACCTCAAGTCAATCTTGCTAAACACACAAATACTTACTAACTGATCCATCTGATCATCAATCCTCGGAAATGGATACCTATTATTGATAGTCACCTTATTCAATTTCATGTAGTCCATACACAACCTCATATTTCCTTCCTTCTTCTTAACCAACAGCACATGTGCACCCCACGGAGAAACACTTGGTCAAACAAACTTCTTCTCAAGTAACTCTTCCAGCATTTCTTGCACTAAACCAATTCTAATGCTGGCATCATATAAGAAGCCATTGACACTAAAGTAGAACTGGGCAGTAAGTCTATAACAAACACAACCTCTCACTCCGAAGGCAAGTCACTGATGTCATCTGGCAATACTGTTGGAAAATCACACATAACTGGAAGCCCAACCATCTTAGCTTTACTATCAATTTCCAAAGCATCAAACATCACAAACATATGAGACTCATCTTCTAATAGTTATTCTACTTGCTTAGAAAACAAAAACATCAACTATTCACCTTTGTCGAACTTAGAATCGGGCTCTAGAGACAAGTCCCATATATCTCCAAGAAAAACACCAAGAATTACAAACCACTGGAATATCACTAGCCGCCACATTGCTCTCTACTCTATGAGAAGAAAACATCCACCATACCTCATAGTTCTCAATCAAGACATTCTAACTCGTTCGACAAACAAGACTATCGATTCCATGCTCTCTTCGGGTTCGAGAAATAACACCTCTCCAACAACACTTGTACTCTTGCAATCAACAACACACCGAACAAACACTCCACAACTGAAACATCTTAGAGAAGTAAATGCTTCTCCCTACTTATTTCAATCCCGCTCCTAAAGAAAAATATTAGAGAAACAAATAAGTACCGATAGTGTTCCTTACACATGTCGCATACTAAGTCACAAATAACATTAGACAACATGGCCGGATGGACCTGCTCTTACACCACTAATGTAACACCCTTCTAAATCCCACGTATAATTTACGAATACATAATTAAATAATCCCCAACAAAAGGGTGTCATACTTTATAAATCCATAATTATCCTGCTCTGTAACACAACTTTCCATATAAAAAATTAAATTACATATTTTTATGCCAAAGATGTTACACGACATCCAAACGCATATGATAACTCACCTGAGATGTTACACGATATACAAACACATCTAATAACTCACCTGGGATGTTACACGACATCCAAACATTCTGAATATCATCACATCAGAATACAATTAAAACATATAATCCAACATATAAACAAACACATCATTAGTCTCATAAAACCCCTTTCAACTTCAATCAACATGAATAAGAAAGTTATAAATGTTCTACTGTCAACAACATAAAACATAGGTTCAACAAACTATCAACAAACTAAATAACACAAAAACGATTCCCATACCGATGTTCCATGATCAAAGAAAGACCCTTCTAGAATAAACGACACTAAATAGAAGACACTTCAAGGGCTATTCTTCCACTTAATTCAGCAACGCAACTCTTGAGAATCTGCATGTTACCCACTTAGAGGCAACATTTAAACAGAAGGAGTGAGAAATCACATCCAATAATAAAAAATATAAGATATAAGATACAAGATATGATATATAAGGTATAAGATGAATTAAGACAAGTACATAGTTCTACATCACATTATAACATGTTCTCACACCTGCATTCATCATAAATCATCACACACAACAATATTCCAATGGATCATTAAACAACATATAATATATATACGTGTAATGCAATATAATAAAATGGACTCGACAAATGAATCATCATGCATGTGGTATCAAAATATGAACACTTAGGTTCATTTTACTCCATGATCCCTATCATAGGATCGATTCCCTCTTGGAATTGGAGTACACCAAATCACTACCATTACCATAGGTAATACTTCACTAAACCCCCGGGAAAAGGATTTAGCTATTCACACTAGAACCAGCATCAAAGAAAAAGAGGCCATAACATAATTTAGAATATAAGTTCCATAACATGGATGTATGATTCACAACATGCAACAATAACAACATCACACATATGTTCGACCTTGGCTCGTCAAGTGTGTCATAAACAACATACTCATCATCAATATCAAAACCATATAAACATCCCCAACATCATTAACATTAACATCTTAGTAACTAAAAAATAACAATATCATCAACATCGACACCATAACAATATTATCATCACACGACAATATCACAACAATGTAATGATTCATTAACCAATCATATAAACCAACAACTTCATCAACATAATATGCATAGAAATAATATTAAAACAATTCACCTATCTTATTTAAGTTATATCTTTGTGTGTTAGCTTCCTAACACTTCAAACGGTTCATCATTTGAATATACATTAAAAAAGTTATGAGGTAAAACGTCAAAGCATGTTATAGTTAAAAGCAACTTATGAACAATCAAATACAATTATGGTACAATAGGTAAATGGATAATATTCAAACCTCTCACTAATTATTACCATGTTATAGCCTTGATTATTGTTAAATTGTAATTCATAGTGTCAAAGGAGATTTGATTTGTTTTAGATTTAAATAGATTTGATTTAAGTCTAGAATAGATTTGATTTGATTTGATTTAGTAACAAAAAGATATTTTGGGCTTAGGGTGTAAGCTCAGTTATAAATAGAGGGAGTAACCCATATTTTTGTAAGCAAGTCAAGCAAGTCATTCACAGTATTTTGCAGTTGCAAAGTGAATAAGAAAGTTTTCCACAGTCTGTGGGATGAGAGAAACTCTGCAGAAATAATTGTCTTGTCTTTTATTATTTGTTTGTCTCATAACTAATCATCACTGTGGTCGAAATTCATCATAGTATTAGGTGGATTTCCAACATCTGGTATCGAGAGCTTTTGTTTCGATTCAAGGGAAGTGTCAATCAAGAACGATTGAAGAATTCACGATGACAAGTTATGGGAATGCAAACTATCCAGCAACGCTACCAATTCTGAAAGTTGACAACTATGAGAATTGGTGCAAACAGATGAAAGTCTTATTAAGGTGTCAAGGTCTTTGGGACCTTGTAAAAGATGGAGTCAAAGCGCTTGGCGAAAATGCTTCAGAAGAAGAAAAGAAGAAATACACAGAATCTGAGAAGCTGATTTATAAAGCATTATTTATAATTCATCAATGTGTCAGCCCAGACAATTTCGAAAAGATTAGTGATTCAGAATCTGCAAAAGAAGCTTGGGAGATCCTTGAGAAGTCTTTTGGAGGCGCTGAGAAGGTGAAAGAAGTGAGGTTACAAACTCACAAAAGGACCTATGAACTGCTTCAGATGGAATACAGTGAAAACATATCTGATTTCTTCGCTAGAGTTACAAAACTAGTAAATCAAATCAAGATATGTGGAGAAGCGTTAACAACAAGAGCTGTTGTGTCGAAGATCTTGAGATCTTTAGCTCCTAAGTTCGACCACATAGTGGTGGCGATAGAAGAGGGGAAATACTTGTCGAAATTGACAAAGGAAGAGCTTCAAGGGACGCTTGAATCTCATGAACAAAGAATGAACGAAAGAGCTGCAGGAAAATCGAAGAGTGATGTGGCCCTGCAGGCACATTCAGCAAAAGAGACCAAAGGCAGAGGAAAGTGTTTCGACAGAAGTAGAGGTGGCTACAACAAATCGAATGGTAGAGGAAACCAAATCGAATGAGATGTGTCGAATCAAAGAAGACCATACCAAGGCAACCAAAGAGGTGGTGTTGCAAATAGAGGAAGAGGTGGTGGTCGAAAACCTGATAAGAGTCACATTCAATGTTACAATTGTCATAAATATGGACATTATTCGAGTAATTGTCCAGAAAAACGAAAGAATCAAGAAAGTGATGCAAAGCTTGCAAAACATGAATAAGAAGAGATGATGCTGATGGTCACAACAAAAGATGAAGATAGATTCAAGGACCAATGGTACTTGGATTCAGGATGTTCATCACATATGTCTGGAAGGAAAGACTGGTTTGTCAATATAAAACCCTCAAAGAAAAATATGGTAAAATTTGCAAATGACAATACCCTGGCAGCTGAAGGTATTGGTGATGTTATGATTATGAGGAAAGATGGCAAAAGGTCAGTAATCTCCAATGTGTTGTACATACCAGGCATGAAGAGCAATTTGCTCAGTATAGGGCAGTTGGTCGAAAAGAATTATAAAGTGTCAATCGAAGATAAGTTGATGAGAGTCGTTGATGCAAATGGGAGAGTAATCTTGAAGGCTCCTATGTCTCAGAATCGAACCTTCAAGATTGAACTAAATGTGATGGAGCACAAGTGCCTTTCGACTGCAGCTAGCAGAGATGAATGGATATGGCATTATAGACTAGGTCATCTCAACTTCAGAGACATCAGATATTTGAAGAGAAGAAATATGGTTTCAGGATTGCCTGAAATTGACATTCCAAATGAAGTATGTGAAGAATGTGTGCAGGCGAAGCAACACAAGAATAGCTTCAGCAAGGATGCAGGTAGCAGATCGAAGGCTAGTCTTGAAGTCATATACTCTGATATATGTGGACCAATCCAGGTGGATTCGATGGGAGGTAACAAATACTTTGTTACATTCATAGATGATTTCAGTCGAAAGCTATGGACTTACCTGATCAAGAAGAAAAGTGAAGTGATCGAAGTATTTACGAGGTTTAAGTCTATGGTCGAAAGACAAAGTAGTCGAAAGCTCAAAGTTTTGAGAACTGATGGTGGAGGAGAATATGTGTCGAAAGACTTCGACAGATTATGTGAAAAGGAAGGGATTGTGCATGAGGTGGTGCCACCCTATACTCCACAGCAAAATGGAATTGCAGAAAGGAAAAATCAAACCATCATGAATATGGTGAGAAGTATGTTGAAAGGCAAGAATTTACCTAAAGAGTTCTGGGGTGAAGCTGTTTCGACTGCAACATACATTTTGAACAGATATCCTACAAAGAAGCTAGAAGGAATTACTCCAGAAGAATGTTGGTCTGGTGTGAAACCTAGCTTGAGTCATCTGAAGGTATTTGGATCTATTGCACATAGACATGTGCCAGATCAGTTGAGAAGAAAACTTGATGACAAGTCAAGTCAAATGATCCTAGTTGGATATCATTCGACAGGAGGCTACAAGTTGTTCGATCCAGAGAACAAGAAGATTGTGATCAGCAGGGACGTGATCATAGATGAGTTTAAAGAATGGGATTGGACTGCAAATGTCAAGAAAGATTCAGTGGGAATCCTATTCGAAGAGCCAGAAACTCAAGTCGAAAGGGAAGTTCGACAAGAGGAACCAACAAATATACCAAGTACAAGCAGACCTCAAAGAACAAGACGCATGCCTGCAAGATTGCAAGATTGTGTGATTACATCAGATGATGTAATAGATAATGAAGGTGAGCTGGTACATTATGCTTTCTATGCAGATGTCAAACCTGTTAATGCAGCTGAAGCATTAAAAGATTCGAAGTGGGTAAAAGCAATGAACGAAGAAGTAAAGTCTATCGAAGACAACAACACTTGGTCACTTGTCGAATTGCCTCAAGGCAAGAAGGCAATTGATGTCAAGTGGGTATACAAAGTGAAAACAAATTCGAAAGGTGAAGTAACTCGACACAAAGCAAGACTTGTGGCGAAAGGATTTCTACAAAAAGAAGGAATAGACTCCGACGAAGTTTTTGCACCTGTTGCTAGGATCGAAACAATCAGGTTGGTTGTTGGTCTAGCAGAAATAAACAGTTGGCACATATGTCAGATGGACGTGAAGTGTGCATTCCTAAATGGACCCTTTGATGAAGAAGTCTATGTTAAACAACCAGTTGGGTTTATGAAACATGACGAAGAAAGAAAGGTGTACAGGCTACATAAAGCCCTGTATGGATTGAAACAAGCTCCAAGGGCTTGGAATAAGAAAATTGATAGTTTTCTAAGGGAGAAGGAATTTGTGAAGTGAACAACTGAACATGGAGTATATGTAATAAGAAGCAAGTGTAAATTGCTTATACTATGTCTCTATGTAGATGATTTGTTGATAACAGGTAGCTGTAAAAGTGAGATCGAAGACTTCAAAGATGATCTCAGCAAGGAATTCGAAATGTCTGATTTGGGTGAGATTTTATATTTCCTTGGTATCGAATTCTACAAGAGCAGTAGAGGTTTGATGATGCATCAAAGAAGATATGCAGGAGAAATTCTCAAGAGATTTGAGATGGAAGAATGCAACTCAACTTCGACACCTGCAGAACCAAGACTACAACTGTCGAAAGATGCAGATGAAGATGATGTTGATCCAACCCAATACAAAAGACTTATTGGATCATTAAGATATCTTTGTCATACAAGGCATGACTTAGCATACAGTGTAGGTATGGTAAGTAGATTTATGCAGAAGCCAAAGGTATCACATCTAGCAACAGTGAAGAGGATACTAAGGTATCTCAAAGGAACTTTCGATTATGGCATTTTGTTTCCTGCAGTTGATAAAGGAAAAGAATGCAAGTTAGTGGGATACACTGATTCGAGTTGGTGTAGTGATGCTGAAGATCGAAAGTCAACAGCAGGTTATGTGTTTATGCTAGGTGGTGCACCAATTGCTTGGAATTCAAGAAAGGAACCAGTAGTGGCATTATCATCATGTGAAGCAGAATACATAGCTGCTTCTCTTTGTGCATGTCAAGCAACTTGGATGATGAGCTTGATCGAAGAGATAACATGGAAAAATCATGGAGCAATTACCATGAAGATAGACAGCATGTCAGCTATTAATCTGGCAAAGAACTCAATAGCACATGGTCGAAGTAAGCACATCGAAATGAGATTCCATTATCTTCGAGAGCAGGTAGCAGATGGGAAGATGAATTTGGAACACTGCAGAACTGAGAATCAGATTGCAGACATCATGACAAAGGGAGTGCAAGTCGAAGTATTCAGAAAGCTAAGAGCCATGATGAACATAGACAGTTTAGACACAATGAATTAGGTGGTGTGTTAAATTGTAATTCATAGTGTCAAAGGAGATTTGATTTGTTTTAGATTTAAATAGATTTGATTTAGTAACAAAAAGATATTTTGGGCTTAGGGTGTAAGCACAGTTATAAATAGAGGGAGTAACCCCTATTTTTGTAAGCAAGTCAAGCAAGTCATTCACAATATTTTGCAGTTGCAAAGTGAATAAGAAAGTTTTTCACAGTTTGTGGGCAGAGAGAAACTCTGCAGAAATAATTGTCTTGTCTTCTATTATTTGTTTGTCTCATAACTAATCATCACTGTGGTCGAAATTCATCATATTATTAGGTGGATTTCCAACAATTATTAGCTTTCTAACACTTTGAACGAAATGTCATTTAGACATACGAATCAAAAGTTATGATCACAATATTTTTCATAAATTTTTTTCCAAAAATTCTAGTTTTTTTCTTCATGTTACGGGATTTCCACCCAGATCCCATCTTCAACCCTTAAATTTGTCCCATTTTGTATTCAAAATCATCTCTATAAGTTGTATAACAAGTACAGACCCATATATCATGGTAATTAACATCAATCTATCAATTTTTTTCATGATTCAAATTACTTAAATTCATGCCATAATTCATCCAATATTCTATCAATTTTCATGGATTCACCTGTTTTTAAGAACACAACAACAACATATCATCACACACAATTTTAATTCATATCATGGCATAAGAAAACAAAATTACCATCACCATCACAACTGCATCAATAATTCATCATAACAAAGATTAAACCTTAATCTACCCTTTCATCCATACCTCTAACATTGAACCCAATTCCCACCCTTAACTTAGATTCTTCTTCTCCTTAAGTTGTTCTTCACTTCTTGCCCTAGCTTGTTCTTCTCTCTTTTTCTTCTCGCACTTTGTAAACACGTATAATAGTAACTACCATCTTACTTTCACCTTTTTTAATTTTTATTAAAAATCCAATCATAACTAGACTTTTCCACTTCTATCCTCACTTACTCCTCTAACTCTCTATTATATCCTCATTATTCTCTCAAATGTTAACTTTATCCCTTATTTCTCTACGCACCTTATTTTCATTATTATTTAAATATTCCAATATATTTATATAATTAAATCAATATTCTTATTATTTAATCACGAAAATAGCTATAAATAATTCTACTAATTTCTATACCACATACTTATTTTAATTAAAAAGTCAAAAAAATAATTATTATTCTTATTATTAAATACTTCTCATAAATTTACATTACTACACTCATCTCTAATATTCTCATTTTATTGAAATTATTTTAATTATAAATCTTCCAACTACAAATTATTTAATCTAAATAATTTCTAATTTAGCATCTACATCCCACTAACAATCCAATAATATATCAACATAAAATCACATAATATTCACAATAAATCATAAAAACACAAATACTTGATTTGGGGTGTTACAACTCTCTCCCACTTAGAGAATTTTTGTCCCTGAAAATTACCTGTTGAAAACAGAGTCGAGTACGACTCTTTCATCTGATCCTCACGCTCCAAAGTCACGCTATCAACAGCTGGTCCTTCCCACACTACCTTCACCAAAGAAATCTCTTTACCACGCAACTACTTCACCTCACGACCCTCTATCCGCATGGATGATATCTCAACAGTTAGGTTATCTCTCACCTCTACATCATCCACGTGGATCACACGAGACAAATTCAAAATGTATATCCTCAGCTCAGACACATGAAATACGTCGTGAAGATTAATAAGAGTCGGCGACAAAGCAATCCGATAATCTACTTCTCATATCCCCTGCATAATCTGATATGAACCAACAAAACATGGCGTAAGCTTTCACGACTTAAGAGCTCTACCAACATCAATTATCGAAGTAACTCTAAAAAACACATGATCTTCCACTTGGAATTCAAATTCTTTCCTCCTCTTATCATGATAGTTCTTCTGGCGACTTTGGGAAGCTTTCATATTCTCTTGAATCATCTTAATCTTTTCAATTGTCTCTTGCACAATCTCAGGTCCGAGCACAACAGTATCGCCTGACTCATACCAACACAATAGAGTTCTACACCTCCTACCATACAATTCCTCATATGGTGCCATTCCAACACTATCATGGAAACTATTATTATAAATAAACTCAATCAATTGAAAATGGCTATCCCAAGCACCCCCTTCTTCTAACACACAAGCCCTCAGTAAATCGTCTAAAGAATGGATAGTTCTCTCTGTCCGACCGTTTTTCTGCGGATGATATGCAAAATTCAACCTCAAATTAGTACCCAAAGTCTTCTACAAGTCTTCCCAGAATTTTGACGTGAACCTGAGATCTCTATTCGACACAATAATCAAAGGTATACCATGTAACCTCATAATCTTTTCGATATACATCTCAACTAGCTTCTACATGGGATGATTGATCTTCATCAGTAAGAAATGAGCCAATTTAGTCAATCTATCCACTATCACCCAAATCGAATCATTGCCCTTCGCACTCTTCAGCAAACCTAACATAAAATCCATGGAAATGTTGACCCGTTTCCACTCTGAAATATTCACTACTGCATCCGAGCCAAATGCTTTTGATGCTCAATCTCCAACTTCTAACAAGTCAAACAAGCATAAACAAACTCAACAATTTCTTTCTTCATACCGAACCACCAAAATAATTTCTCCAAGTCCCGATACATCTTCATAGCATCGGGATTTAGACAACTTTGATGTCCTTCTTCAAGAATACTCTTCTTAAGCTCTTACACATTTTGAACACATACTCTATCTCCAAACCTCTTTACACCATTCTCATCAACTCAGAATTCACATCCATTACCTTGATTAATTAGCAACAACTGGTCAACCAAATCTAAATCAAAATTTTGACCTTCTTGATCTCCTCAAAAATACCACTGGTCAACCCCAACATTCCTCACATCATACTGCTAGGAGTTACATCACACACTAAACTCATATCTCTGAATTGTTCAATCAAGTCCAACTCTCGAACCATAAGCATTGACATGTGTAAGGACTTTCTACTTAATGCATCTGCTACAACATTAGCTTTTTACTGGATGGTTACTCAAATCAAAATCATAATCTTTCAAAGTTTGAGCCATCTCCTCCGCCTCATGTTCAACTCTTTCTGGTTGAACAAATACTTTAAACTCTTGTGATCACTGAACAACTCAAACTTGGAGCCAAAAAGATAATGCCTCCAAATCTTCAAAACAAATACAACAACTACCAACTCTAAGTCATGTGTAGTATAATTCCTTTAACAGAATTTCAATTATCTATAAGCATAGAAAACAATATGAACGTTCAGCATCAGTACACCTCCAAGACCCATTTTCAATGCATCACAATATACTAGAAAATACTCACTTGGATTAGGAAAAATCAACACTAGAGCAGTCATCAACTTCTTCTTTAGTTCCACAAAACTTTCTTCACCTGAAACATCCCACATGTAAGCTTGACCCTTTCGAGTCATCTGAGTCAAAGGTAATGCCAATTTCGAAAATCCTTCAATAAACCTGTGATAATAACCAACTAAATCAAGAAAACTTCATATCTATGTAGCATATTTTAGAGTCTCCCATTGCAACACAACATCAATCTTAGAAGGATCTACATAAATTCCACCACTCGAGATCACATGGCCAAGGAAACTCACTTCCTTCAACAAGAATTCACATTTCGATAACTTGGCATAAAGCTTCCTCTCCCTCAACACTTGTAACATGATCTGGATATATTCTGCATGCTTTTAGTATTAGAATATATCAAAATATCATCGATGAAGACCACTACAAACTTATCGAGATACATGGGGAAATCCTATTCATATACTCCATGAATACGCTTGGTGAATTAGATACACCAAATGACATCGCAATGTCGTTATAGTGACAATACCTCGTCTTGAATGCCGTCTTAGGAATATCATCTGGTTTTATACGAATCTGATGGTAACCAGACCTCAAGTCAATCTTGCTAAACACACAAATACTTAGTAACTGATCCATCTGATCGTCAACCCTCAAAAATGGATACCTATTCTTGATGTTCACCTTATTCAACTGCCTGTAGTCCATACACAACCTCATACTTCCATCCTTCTTCTTAACCAACAACACATGTGCACCCCACGGATAAACACTTGGTCGAACAAACTTCTTCTCAAGTAATTCTTCCAGCGTTTCTTCTATTCAACCAATTCTGATGTTGCCATCATATAAGAAGCCATTGACACTGGAGTAGAACTAGGCAGTAAGTCTATAACAAACTCAACCTCTCACTCCGGAGGCAAGTCATTAATAACATTTGGCAATACTTCCAGAAAATCACACATAACTGGAAGCCCCACCATCTTAGCTTTATTGTCGATTTCCAAAGCATCAAACATCACAAACATCTGAGCCTCATCTTCTAATAGTTTTTCTACTTGCTTAGAAAACAAAACATCAACTATTCACCTTTGTCGAACTTAGAATCAGGCTCTGGAGGTAAGTCACATATATCTTCAGGAAAAATATCAAGAATTACAAACCACTGGCATATCACTAGCCGTCACATTGCTCTCTACTCTCTGAGAAGAAAACATCAACCATACCTCATTATTCTCCCTCAAGATGACCCAACTCAATCGAAAAACAAGAATATCAATTCCACGCTCTCTTCGAGTTCGAGAAATAACACAGCTCCAACAATGTTTGTACTCTTGAAATTAACAACACACCGAACCAACACTCCACAACTGAAACATCTTAGAGAAGCAAATGTTTCTCCCTACTTGTTTCAATCCCGCTCATGTAGAAAAATATTAGAGAAACAAATGAGTATCGATAGTGTTCCTCACACATGTTGCATACTAAGGCACAAATAACATTAGACAACTTGGACAGACGGATGTGCTATGACACCACTAATGTTACACCCTTCTAAACCTCACATATAATTTATGAATAAATTAATTAAATATTCACTAATAAAAGGGTGTCACACTTTATAAAGACATAATTATCCTGCTCTGTACACAACATTCAAACACATCTGATAACTCACTTGAGATGTTACACGACATGCAAACACATCTAATAACTCACCTGGGATGTTACACGACATCTAAACATTCTGAATAACATCACATCAGAATAAAGTTAAAATATATAATCCAACATGTAAACAAACCCATAATTAGTCTCATAAAACCCTTTTCAACTTCAATCAACATAAATAAGAAAGTTATAAATATTCTACTCTCAACAGAATAAAACATAGGTTCAACAAACTATCAACAAACTAAATAACACAAAAATGATTCCCATCATGATGTTCCATGATCAGAGAAATACTCTTTTAAAATAAACGAAAAATAAATATAAGACACTTCAAGGACTATCCTTCCACTTACTTCAGCAACGCTACTCTTGAGAATTTGCACGTTACCAACATTGAGGCAACATTTAAACAGAAGGAGTGAGAAATCACATCCAACAATAAAATATATAAGATACAAGATACAAGATATAATATATAAGGTATAAGATGAATCAATATATGTACATAGTCCTACATCACATCATACCATGTTCTCACACTTACATTCATCATCAATCATCACACACAATAATATTCCAATGAATCATTAAACAACATATCATCTATATACATGCAATGAAATACAATGCAATGGACTCGGAAAATGACTCATCATGCATATGGTATCAAAATATGAACACTTAGGTTCATTTCACTCTATGATCCCTACTATATGATTGATTCCCTCTTGGAACCGGAATACACCAAATCACTACCATCACCATAGGTAATATTAGATATGTAAATATAGAAAGATTATTATTAGTATTGATTACCAATGATTATTAGAATCATAACCACATATTTGTACTGTGTATATAAATGACTATCACATGAATGAAAAGGCACGACCTAAATTATCTTACATGGTATCAGTCTTGGTTTGTTCCAAACCCTAAAATCAGCCGTAAACCTTCTTCCTTTCTATCCCTCATTCTTTTTCTCTTCAACTACCGCGAAACAGCCATGACTACCACTTCTGATTTCTTTAACAACAACTCTTCCCCGAAATCATCCGGTCATACCGACCCTCCTCCACCACCTACCACTCCTACACCGATTCACCCTGCTCTCACTGTCCCAAATATTACTAATTTCATCAAGATTACTCTGAGCATTGAAAAGGGCACGTATAACACGTGGTCAGAACTTTTCAAAATTCATGCTCGAGTTTTTCAAGTAATTGACCATATCAATCCCTCTGAACCAGCCACAGATCCCTCTCTCAAAACTACCGATCCACAATTATGGCTTCGTCTCGACGCTGTCGTTTTGCAGTGGATATATGGAACAATCTCCGATGATCTTCTCAACACTATCATCGAACATAATTCCACCACTGAAATCGCGTGGAATCGCTTATTCGACATCTTTTATGATAACAAGAATTCTAGGGCTCTCTACCTAGAGCAAGAATTTTCGCAAACTCATATGGAGAAATTCTCTGATGCTTCCTCCTACTGTCAGCATCTCAAATCTCTCTCTGATCAACTCGCTAATGTTGGTGCCCCTGTATCAAATGAACATTTAGTTCTTCAACTCATTTCGGGACTAACCGATGCATATGCTACTGTGGGATCTCAAATTCGTCATGCTGATTCACTTCCTCAGTTCTATAAAGCTCGTTCCATGATCATTTTGGAAGAAACAGCACTGCAGAAAAGGTGTCAAGCTCAGTCGAAAATTCATCTTTCATGGCGTCTCACAATGACGCATCAGTTAATTCATCGGCATCCCGTCCTAACCGCGGTAACAACAGTAACCACAACCGTGGTGGCCGAAACAATGGCAGAGGACAGCGTGGACGAGGCCGAGGGTGAAACAATGGACGTGGCGGAGGTCGTGCTCCGCAACAGCAATGGCCTTCACCATATTACCCGCATCAGCAGTGGGATTATCCGCCATACCCAAAGCAATATCAACAATGGAGCTCCCCGCCATGGAAACCATGGGCTACACCACCTTGTCCGTATCCAACAACAAGAAATCCAAAGGAACAACCCGGCATCCTTGCTCCCAAGCCATCTCATCAAGCTTATGTCGCCAACACAGCGCCAACCTCCTCATATGCTCCAAATCAAGCTTATGTCGCCAACACAGCGCCAACCTCCTCATATGCTCCAACAGATATTTAAGCTGCCATGCATACTCTCTCACTTTCTACTCCTGATGATCAGTGGTACATGGACACCGGAGCAACCTCGCATATGACGGCCAACGGAGGTAATCTCTCGTCCTATTTCAATATGAGTAATAATATTACTGTTGGTAGTGGTCAAAATATTCCTATAATTGGTTGTGGACATGCATCATTACCAAATTCCCTGCATTTACTAAAATTACCTAATGTTTTACATGCACCAAAACTCATAAAAAATCTTATCTCTGTTCGTAAATTTACCATAGATAATGATGTGTCGGTTGAATTTGATCCTTTTGGTTTTTCTGTGAAGGATTTTCAGACAGGAATATTGTTAATGAGATGTAACAGTTCTGGTGACCTCTATCCCATTGCCACAAGACCACCTAATAAAACCTTACCACCATCCACCTTTGCCGCAATATCCACAGAATTATGGCACAACCGTTTAGGACATCCAGGAGCTACTATCTTAAGTTCTCTACACAGAGACAACTTTCTCCAATGTAATAAGTCTCGGAACAATTACTTTTGTAATTCATGCCCTCTTGGAAAACAAATAAAATTTCCCTTTTATAGCTATGTGTCTCGTACTTTTATGCCTTTTGATATTGTGCACAGCGACCTCTGGACTTCACCAATTCTTAGTTCAGAAGGTCATCGTTACTATGTGTTATTTCTTGACGATTACACAAATTTTTTATGGACTTTTCCAATTCATACAAAATCTCAGGTTCATTCCATTTTTCTTCAATTTAGAACTCACATTGAAACACAATTTGAAAGAAAAATTAAATGTTTCCAATGTGACAATGGTAAAGAATATGATAACACTATGTTTCATAATTTTTGTAAAAAAAATGGAATGTCTTTTAGATTTTCGTGTCCTCACACCTCCTCACAAAATGGAAAAGCCGAAAGAAAAATTCGTACCATAAACAACATCATCCGTACCCTTCTCGCCCATGCCTCTTTACCTCCATCAATGTGGCATCATGCACTACACATGGCCACTTACCTACATAATATCCTTCCAAATAAAAAGCTTTCCCTTCAATCACCCACTAAAATACTCTACCAAAAAGATCCGGCCTATACTCACCTTCGTGTCTTTGGATGTCTTTGCTATCCTCTCATCCCTTCATCATATAGAAATAAGTTACAAGCTCGGTCTACACCTTGTGTCTTCTTAGGATATCCCTCAAATCATAGAGGATATAAATGCTATGATTTATCTAGCCGTAAAATATTTATTTCCCGGCATGTCATTTTTGATGAAACTAAGCTTCCGTTTTCTAATCCAAATGTTCCTACAACGGTTGGTTATAATTTTTTGGATGACGACACACCCTTCCTTCCATCCTATTCCTATAGTGCTCCCTCCTCTAACCATCAAAATCGCACTTCACCCCTAACTACCCCAGTTCAAACAAACATTTACCAACCATCACCATCTTCTTTGAATTCGCCTTCGTCACCCTCCCACAATCCCACCTCACCAACCATAACATCAGCCCCATCCACAACATCACCTCTAAACCCATCATTACCAAATATCGTCTCATCCCCATCCACTACATCACTTCCGACTCCTCCACCTTCACAACAAAATCAGCCCCTCTCCCCTCAAATGACAACCAGAGCCCAACACGGTATCGTCAAACCTAGCAAACTCTTCAATCTCCATACATCAACCTCAACCTCCATATCCCCTCTACCTACAAATCCCATTGATGCATTAAATGATCAAAATTGGAAAATGGCCATGAAAGACGAATATGATGCTCTTATTGAAAATAAGACGTGGGACTTAGTTCCTCGTCCGTCTAATGCTAATGTTATTCGAAGTTTGTGGATTTTCAGGCATAAAAAGAAATCTGACGGATCTTTTGAGAGATACAAAGCTCGCCTTGTAGGTAATGGTGCAAATCAACAAACAGGTATTAATTGTGGTGACACATTCAGCCCGGTGGTCAAACCGGCTACCATTCGAATGGTTCTAAGTGTTGCTTTATCTAAATCATGGTGTCTTCATCAATTAGATGTTAAAAATGCTTTCTTGCATGGGAACCTTCATGAAACCGTATACATGCATCAACCTCCTGGATTTCGTCATTCTCAATTTCCTGATCATGTCTGTTTATTGAAGAAATCTCTATATGGTCTCAAACAAGCACCTCGCGCCTGGTACCAGCGCTTTACTGATTATGTAGCTACAATGGGCTTCTCTCACAGTATTTCTGACCACTCTCTTTTTATATATCAACATGGCAATGATATAGCTTATATTCTTTTGTATATGGATGACATTATTCTTACTGCATCATCTGACACTCTTAGAGAATCTATCATGGCACAATTGAGTTCCGAATTCTCCATGAAGGATCTGGGGCCTTTAAGTTATTTTCTGGGTATTTCTGTCACCAAACATCCCGAAGGCCTTTTTCTTTCTCAAAAGAAATATGCAGAAGAAATTATCGAACGAGCTGGTATGTCCTCCTGCAAACCATCCCCCACACCAGTAGACACAAAGGCGAAACTCAGTGGTTCATCCGGTAACCCTTACCATGATCCAACTGAATATCGTAGCCTTGCCGGAGCATTGCAATACTTAACATTCACTCGACCAGACATCTCATATGCACTTCAGCAGGTATGTTTATTTATGCATGATCCAAAAACTCAACACATGTCTGCCTTGAAACACATTATTCGTTACATTAATGGTACCGTAGATCTCGGCCTTCATCTGTACCCTTCATCTGTCGACAAGCTCATTTCTTACACAGACGCAGATTGGGCCGGTTGTCCTGACACAAGAAGATCTACCTCCGGCTACTGTGTTTATCTCAGTGATAACTTGATCTCATGGTCCGCAAAACGCCAACATACCTTGTCTCGTTCAAGCGCCGAAGCCGAATATAGAGGCGTAACTAATGTTGTGTCTGAATCATGTTGGTTACGCAACTTACTCTTGGAACTATGTTGTCCTGTCACAAAAGCTACTCTGGTATATTGTGACAACATCAGCGCGGTTTATCTTTCCGACAATCCTGTTCAACTTCAACGCACCAAACATATTGAAATGGATATACATTTCGTGCGTGAGAAAGTTGCTTGCGGTCAATTACGCGTTCTTCACATTCCCTCGCGTTTTCAGATTGCTGACATCTTCACAAAGGGACTTCCGTTGCAACTCTTTGATGACTTTCGTGATAGTCTCAACATTCGTTCACCTCCAGTTTCGACTATGGGGGTGTATTAGATATGTAAATATAGAAAGATTATTATTAATATTGATTACCAATGATTATTAGAATCATAACCACATATTTGTACTGTGTATATAAATGACTATCACATGAATGAAAAGGCACGACCTAAATTATCTTACAGGTAACACTTTACTAAATCCCCGGGAAAAGGATTTAGCTACTCTCACTAGAACCATCATCATAGAAAAATAGGCTACAATATAATTTAGAATATAATTTCCATAACATGGATGTATGATTAACAACATGCAACAATAACAACATCACACATATGTTCGACCTTGGCTAGTCAAGTGTGTCATCAACAACATATTCATCATCAACATGAACACCATAGAAACATACCCAATATCATTAACATAAACATCTTAGTAACATTAAAATAACAATATCATCAACATCGACACCATAACAACATTATCATCACACGACAATATCACAATAATACAATGATTCATTAACCGAGCATATAAAGCAACAAATTCATCAATACAGTAGGAATAGAAATAATATTAAAACAATTCACTTATCTCATTCAAGTTATAAATCTATTTTTTAGCTTTCTAACACTTCAAACGGTTCATCATTTAGATATACGGTTAAAAAGTTACGAGGTAAAACGTCAAATTATATCATAGTTAAAAACAACTTATGAACAATCAAATACAATTATGGTACATTAGGTAGATGGATAATATTCAAACCTCAAAATAATCACTACCATGTTATATCCTTTATTATTAGCTTTCTAACGCTTCAAACGGGACGTCATTTCGATATACGGATCAAAAGTTATGATCAAAACATTCTTCATAAATTTTTTCCAAAAATTCAAGTTTTTTTTCCATGTTATGGAATTTCCACCCAAATCCCGTCTTTAACCTCTAAACCAATCACAATTTTATTCAAAATCATCTCTATAAGTTGTATAACAAGTACAACCCATATATCATGGTAATTAACATCAATCTATCAATTTTTTTCATGATTCAACTACTTAGATTCATGCCCTAATTCATCCAATATTCTATCAATTTTCATGGATTCACTTGTTTTCAAGATCACAACAACAACATATCATCACACAAAATTTCAATTCATATCATGGCATAAGGAAACAAAGTTATCATCACAATTGCATAAACAATTCATCATAACACAAAGAAGATTAAACCTTAATCTACCCTTCCTTCCATACTTCTATTATTGAATTCAATTCCCACCCTTATCTTAGATTTTTCAGCAAACAATTCTTCTCCTCCTTAAGTTGTTCTTCACTTCTTGCCCTAGCTTGTTCTTCTCTCTTTTTCTTCTCCCACTTTGTAAACACACATAGTATTAACTACCTCATTATTTTCACCCTTTTTATTTTTATTAAAAATCTAATCCAAAATTAGTCTTTTCCACTTTTACTCTCACTTACTCATCTAACTCTTTATTATATCCCCGTTATTGTGTTAAATATCAACTTTATCCCTTATTTCTATACACACCTTATTTTCATTATTATTTAAATATTTTAATATATTTACCTAATTAAATCATTATTCTTATTATTTAATCACTAAAAATAACTATAAATAATTCTACTAATTTCTATACCACGTATTTATTTTAATTAAATAAATAAAAAAATAATTATTATTCTAATTATTAAATAATTTTCATAATTTTATAATACTACACTCATCTCTAATATTCTCTTTTTATTTTTATATTATTTTAATTATAAATCATCCAATTACAAATTATTTAATCTAAATAATTTTTAATTTAACACCTACATCTTACTTACAACCCAACAACATATCAACATAAAATCACATAATATTCACAATAAATCATAAAAACACAAATTCTAAATTTGGGGTGCTAGAGAAATACCAATTAAGTTTGGAAAAATTTAAAAGTTAAAAATCTAAACTTTTATTGCCAAAGGCGTGTAAACCCATGACACTATACATACTAGCATACTTCCTAACCATTGAGCCAAATATGTTTCGTTGTAAACAATATTTCATCAAAAATATTTCTATAATACAATACCTGCAACACCCCACTTTGCCATTGGACCATAGAATTATTATTTTTGAATAAAAAGTCCCTCCAATTTTATTTACATACAAATTTCATTTTTAAATTTCAAATAAGTATTATGAGTGTTAAAATTACATATATTTTATAGTTTATTTACATTTCAATTTACTATTAAAAAGAATTATTAAACTAAAAATAAAAATTAAATAATTATTAAAAAATAAATAATAATAAACTGAAAGTAAAATTAGTATATATACGAATTATTTACCCAATATAAAACTAGTATGTACACAAATTATTTACAAAATTTAAAAGTACACAAATATTATTTACACAAATTAAAATTTTAGTTAAAATTATTTTTAAAATTAAATGTAAATGGTTTAAAAAAATATCATTTTAAGATTAATGTTTTTATTTTCATTTAAAACCATTTATATTTAATTTTAAAAATATTATTTAAACCATAATTGGTATTGGTATAATATTGAATAAAGTTTAAAAAAAAACTTATTACAAAATACATAAATAAATATTATTTTAAGATGAATGTTTTAAAATTAATATAAATAGTTTAAATAATATTTTTAAAATAAATATGTTTAAGTAATTATGTAGAAACAATTTATTAGAGTAAAAGATTCTGATTCTAGTCACTAGCATGTTAAACAAATTCACCTAAGAAAGTGAGGTTGTATGTGCAGTAACTAAAACAAAATATTGTAAGTTCTGTTCTGACTTTCGAGTTCCCAAGAATGATGAAATGACTATCACTTTGTTTGCTTTTTGATTTCATTCTAAAGACTGAGCGCCTAACCCATCATTCCAGTGACTGAAACTAGGTTTCTAAATATTAGAATTGAAACAAACTCTAAGATTAGTTAAACATCAACTTAGAAAATTCGTGCATAAGAACCATAAATCGTTAAAAAAACCACTTCATGCATAGACTAAATAATACAATTCAGAATAAAAGAATAAGCCACAATTTAATTGAACAATAAAGAGGACCAAGACCATGTTAATATTGTGATTTGAAGAGAAGAGCATTTTGACAACCACCAATTGTTGTTGCAAAACTTATTCGCATGATATTTGTCAAAGTTTTACAACCAATATCTTTCTTCTTTTTTAAGAATTTGTTTAGAGAAGATTTAAAACTCTCGCAATTTCAATTGTGTTTAGATTTTTGCAAATTTATTTTCTATGTAGTGTATCATGCCACTTTCTATTAATAAAAGTTGATAATATAGACTAAAATTGTAGATGAAAAACTTTACGAAGATTATTGTTTGAAGAAATTTTTTTTAAAGGGACTAAAAATAAAAATTGAGATATTTATAAGAAACACAAATATATTTAACTCTTAAAAATATTATTTAAATAATTTATATTAAAATTTAAAATATATAATACCTATTTAATATTATTTACTGAAATTAAAAGTATATTTAAATATTATTTACTAAAACAAAAATATATAAATATTATTTATTTATTTATTTATTTAGATGTTATTTATTGAAAGTAAAAGTATATTTAAATATTAAATATATTAAACTAAAAGTAAAAATTGAAACTTAATAAAAATAAAAAATAAATATATTAAATTGAATATATTAAAATTAAAGTATAATAAAAACTAAATACTGTCTAAAAGTATATTAAATATTAAAATTGTTATATTTAATAAACATTAAATACGAAATAAATATTTTTGTTTAAGAAATTACAAGACAAAATAGTTACATTAACTATGATATAGTGTTTTTGGATGCAAATTTTTTCAAAACTGAAGCTATCAGACTAGTGGCTGGGAGCCGCCTAAGAACATTGGTGTAATTTATTTTTGAGTTTTTTATGGGATCATTAAGATAATTCATTTTGAATCAATTCATTTAATTTTTATTTTAATAGTATAATTCTAAAGAATTTATATTAAGTTCTATAATTTTATTTTATATATTAATATTTTATTTATATTAAATTTTATTTTATTTAACATAATAATTTTAATTTTAATTAATATAAAATAAATAAAATTAAAATTAAACATTTTTAAATGATATTAATTTTGAAGTAAAAAGATAAAAATTTAGATAAAATATATTGTCAAATGAAAGCTAATGAGAAAAAATTATAAGAGGAAAATTTAAAAATTAAGAGTAAAGTGATGAAATTTTGAGAGTGAAATTAAAACTTAAAAAAAAATAAAAGTGTGAAAGAAAACTTGTGTGTAAAATATTTCAAATAGAATGTATTTATAATCAACTAAAAGTGTTTTAAAAAAAAAAGAAATAGCAATTATTAATCTGCACTTTAAATTATATTATTTTTTATTTCTAAGAACCGTTGCATTGCACTATTATGATTGGCCAAGCTGACCAACTCCAACGGTTTAAAATCATAAAACTACGTTTGTCACCCTGAAAAACCAAAGAAAAAACCTCCGTTAGAGGTACTCTAATATATCATGTCTTGGGTTTAACACTCGTCAATACTAGTTCACATGTGTCGGTCTGTCCGACTCGAAAAAATATATGACTTGGGTCTTTAAATTAGAGTTTATATTTTTAAAAAAAATTCTAACTCAGTTTTAAAAGTCTGCTATTCATTAGGATTAGTCCACATGAGTTGTAGGTATTCCATTAAGGTTAATTATATTAATTTTTATATTGAGTTACTTTAAAATAATACATTGATATTTCTCACTTTATTAAATTTTATCTCTATTTTATTCAATTTTTCTGTTTTAAATATTATATATTAATATAATCAACATTCTTTCTTCGTATTCTATTAGTTTTTCTTATGTTAAATAATTGAATATTATTTTCTACAATTTAGACATGTGTTGTATTTAAAATTATATTATAATATTTATAAAATATAATATAATAATTAAAAATGTATTATGTTTAAAATAGTATAATATTATAGATTTTTTATTTTATTTTTTTGTTAAAAAAAATTCATTTAGAGTCGGATAGGCCGATGTCCATCTAAGATCGGACTCAGGTAGTAATTTTGAGACCCATATTATAATAGAATTTTTTAACCCAAATTTAAAAAGTCCAAGCCTATTAAGACGATCCATTTAGACCAAATAACCCATTTTAACATTTCTACTCTCGAATTATAATTTTATAAATTTTTATATTTTAGGCTTTAAAACTCAACTATTAAAATAATAATAAAAATTTAAATGGATGTGCTAGGTCACGTTGACCAAATCTAATGAGAAGTTAAAACAGAGAAATTTTCAAAATAAAAAGACATAATCTATATTTTTTTATATAATTTTTTTCGACATCTCACAAAATGACTGAGAACAAAAGGTATATTAACTCTTAACTCTAAGGGTATCTCTAACACACAAGACCTTCTTGGATGCTTATCTCTCATTATCTATACCATTGCACTTATTCAATTTCTTAAATACGTCCTTATTGTCTTGAGGGCTAACGACAACTGTGATGGTAAGTGTATATATACTCTATGTTTGTTTAATGTGATTTTTTCCGTTTATCTGATATTTTCTATATAATTTTTATTATATATTTTAATTAAAACATCATTTATTTATTTTTGAATCGATATTAGGTGGGACATTTGCATTGTATTAATTGATTTTCCGGTATTCGAAAGTGGGTTTAATTCCAAATCAGCAACCAGAAGACCCTGAACTTTCTCATTACAAATTAGAAACACCTTCGAATCAGTTAAAGAGGGCACAAAAGATTAAGAACAAATTAGAGAGCAGTAAATTTGCTCAACTTTTTCTTTTCATTGTGACAATCATGGCAATGGTCATTGGAGATGGAATTCTCACACCATCCATTTCAGGTGAAAATTTCTACTTTTTTATTTATTCATTCTTTATATCTATGTATATATTTAATATAATCATGTGTTGTGCAGTACTATCAGCAGTCGGGGGAATATAAAACAAGATTTCGTCACTTGGACAAGGTTTACTTTACATATACTTGCAAATTGTGCTTAACTTTAAAACACACAAACGTTTTCTTGTTACAACCTTGACTAGTTTATGGTACAATTAAGTTTAAAAACTTTAAACCATAAAAAAATATCAGTCGAACCGAATCGTATACTTTCATTTTATTAAAAATTAAATTAAACCAAAATTATTGATTTAATAGATTGTTTCGGAATTCTAAACCATCGCAGCATACCATAAGATAATTTTTTTTAAAACAAACTGTTAAAAAATTAAAAAGTTATACTTTTTTTGAATTTTTTAAAATATTTTTCATTTTAAATTTCAGTTTGATTTCAAATTCAATTCGATTTATTTACTATTTGATTCAATTTGAAAACTATTTATGCAATACAATTTCACTTCACTAACTAACCATAACAAATTAATTATTTAAACTTTGGTTTGATTTGGCCATTTGATTTAACCATTTAATTATGACGAAAAAATAATTGTAGATTCGAAGTTTGTTGTAACCATTAGTTAGAAGTGTGCCAAATATCTTAATCAAACACTCTAATTATGAAGAAAATAATAATAGTAGATTCGAAGACACACTCCAACACATTCTAAATTGTATTTTTGAGAGACCAATAACATGTAAGGCTTTAAATAACATTCACGTCTATTGTGATACTGATTGCATTCGCAGTGGTGTAAAGTAATCACAATTTGTTCTTTAATATAAAAACAATGATAATGGTATCAATATTAATATCTGCTGAAACAGTTTTGTCGCGGCTGTTTTCACGGCCGCATACCCTTTTTTTAAAACCCTGATAATACCTTATATCATTTTTAATAAGATTAAATAATAGATGCCATTGGTTATTTGAGAAGATATAATATAGGCCAAGAACAATAACTTTCCATATTGGTGCAAGTTCAGGTGCTGTTGTTGGGATCTCAATAGGAATCTTGATTATTCTCTTTGCTTTCCAACGATTTGGAACTGATAAAGTGGGCTACACATTCGCCCCAATCATCTTGGTGTGGTTTTTATTCATTGGAGGCATAGGTCTTTACAATTTGGTCAAATGTGATGTTGGTGTATTGAGAGCCTTCAATCCAATACACATTTGTAGAGTACATGAAAAGGAATGGCAAAGATGGGTGGATTTCTCTTGGTGGAATCTTTCTATGCATTACAGGTAACTGGTGCCATCAATTGTTTTGCTAGTAGCTTCTCTATGTTCATAGTGTATATCAATCAATATATGCCCATACGTATGTATTCTTCTATAACACTGTTTGTGAACCAGGGACTGAGGCCATGTTTGCAGACTTGGGTCACTTCGATGTGCATGCAATTCAAGTAAGTAAATAAATGCAATGCGGTGCTCCAAGTCATATACTTCTAAATAGAACTAATAACTTTCATATTGCAATTGCGGATTAGTTTTTCTTTTATTACATTTCCTGCATTAGTATGCGCATACAGTGTGGACAAGCAGATCAAATTGGGAATACCTTTTATAACTCAATACCTGGTAAGTTTCTTCTATGTAGGAATGAGAAACTGATGTTTAATCACAAAGATTCATGAAATGACTAATATAGTGGAATATTAAGTCAACATTTACTAATCTTAGTTGTTTTTTGAAATCACATGTAGATCCAATATTTTGGCCAACATTTGTTGTGGCTGTCTCTGCTGCTATCATTGCAAGTCAGTCTACGATTTCAGGGACGTATTCAATAATCCAACAGTCACAAAGTTTGTGATGTTTCCCTAGTGTTAAGGTGGTACATACCTCTGAGAAGTATGAAGGTCAAGTGTGATAAGTCTTTAGTCAAATAAGAGATTTAGTTTTTAGGATAGTTTGTTGAATTGATTTAGTCAAGTTTGTTTCCTTATTTTTAGCTAGAAGTGAGTTGTAGTTTGTTACTGCACGTTCATTTTGTTCCCTATTTATTTTACTGCATTTCACAATGAATAAACAAATCATTCCCAATACTGTTAGTTGTTTTCTATTGAATTCTTATTGCATCTAACAATCTGGTATCAGAGCGTGACTTGAGAGAGATGGGTTCAGAAGAAAACTTTGTTTCAGCGTCCATTACAAAGTTCGACGGTGACTACGATCATTGGAGCATGGTCATGGAGAATCTTCTTCGATCCAAGGAGTACTGGGTTGTTGTCGAACCGGGCTACAGCCAGCCAACGAGTATGGATGGGATGACAGCAACGCAAAAACAGAACCTAGAGGAGATGAAGCTGAAGGATTTGAAAGCTAAGAATTATTTGTTTCAATCACTTGACAAGTCAATTCTGAAGACGATTACGCAGAAGGAGACATCCAAACAGCTCTGGGATTCTATGAAGATGAAGTGTCAAGGTAATGTTCGAGTGAAGAGAGCACAGCTCAATCGTCTACGCCGGGACTTTGAGGTTCTGGCAATGAAGCAAGGCGAATCGATAAATGATTACTTTGGTCGAGTAATGACGGTTGCAAATGACATGAGGAATTATGGGGAAGATGTGAGTGATGTCAAAACCGTTGAGAAGATTTTGAGAACACTTACTGATAAATGGAACTACATTGTTTGTTCCATTGAGGAAGCCAAGGACATAGATCAACTCTCTGTGGATGCCTTGCAAAGTTCTCTGCTCGTTCATGAGCAAAAGTTCAAAGGAGATGGAGGAGAAGAACATGCTTTGAAAGTGACTCATGAAGAGGGCTATGGTGGAAGAGGACGAGGGAAAGTTGCTTTCAGAGGAGGCCGAGGACAAGGTAGAGACAGGGGTCGCCTAAACTGGAGCAAAGATACGATTGAGTGTTATAAGTATCATAAGCTTGGACACTTTCAATACGAGTGTCAAGCAAATTATGCAAATTTGGATGAATCTGAAGAGATGGTGCTAATGGCGTATACCGATACGCTTGGAGGTGATCGAGACGATGTATGGTTTATTGACTCTGGATGTAGCAACCACATGTGTGGTGATTCATCTCTCTTCTGTGATTTAGAAAAAGGGTTCAACAAGGTGGTAAGATTGGGGAATTATGCAAGCATGAATGTTGTTGGAAAGGGAAGCGTTCGACTGACTGTAAAAGGAGTGAATTACCTTGTACGGGATGTGTATTACGTACCGGGGTTGAAAAATAATCTTCTCAGTGTTGGGCAGCTGCAAGAAAATGGTTTGGATGTTCTGATGCAGTCAAATATGTGTCGGATTTATCACCACACAAAGGGATTGATTTTCAAAACCACCATGGCTGCCAATCGAATGTTTGTGTTGCTATCAAACAGTCGATCAGTCAAAAAGGAAAGAGATGAAGAGTGTCTCCAAGTAATCACTCAAGACGTGGCTCATTTATGGCATCGAAGATTCAGTCATCTCAGCTACAAAGGATTGAAGACTTTGCAAACAGAGGGCATGGTGAGAGGCTTGCCAAGTTTTTCCGAGGGTGAGATTAAGTGCAGCGATTGTTTGAAAGGGAAACAACATAGAGATGTAATCCCAAAGAAAAGTACATGGAGAGCATCATCAAAGTTGGAGCTCGTTCATGCTGATATTTGCGGCCCAATATCTCCAGTTTCAGAGGGCATCAAGAGGTATTTTATTTGCTTCATTGATGACTATAGTAGGAAGGCATGGGTGTATTTTCTTGCTTTTAAGTCAGATGCATTCACTTACTTTAAGTTATTCAAAGCTCTTGTGGAAAAAGAAACTGGTTGGCCCATTAAATGTCTCAGAACAGATCGTGGGGGTGAATTCACATCAAATGAGTTCAAAGAATATTGTGAAAGGAATGGGATCAAGAGGCAATTAATTGCTGCATATACACCGCAGCAGAATGGAGTTGCTGAGCGGAAAAATAGAACTGTGATGAATATGGTGAGGAGCTTATTGGTTGAGAAGAATGTTCCAAGAAAACTCTGGGCAGAAGCAGAGAATTGGGCATTTTATGTTCTTAATAGATGTCCGACATCATCAGTGAAACAAATGACGCCAGAAGAAGCTTGGTGTGGGGTGAAACCTTCAGTCGAGCACTTGAGAGTCTTTGGTTGTATAGCACATGCTCATGTACTGGATGCTCGGAGAACAAAGCTTGAGGATAAGAGCCATTGTTGTGTTCTTTTAGGGGTAAGCGAAGAATCAAAGGCATATCCGGCTATATAATCCTGTCTCTAAGAGGATTATAATTAGTCGAGATGTCATCTTCGAAGAAGGAGAACAATGGAAATGGGAGAGGAGCTCTGAAGATGACAGAAGGTTTTCGACGATGGTAGTGAAGAAGAAAATGTAGCTTCTTCGGCGAGGGACGAATCCAGTGATGGCAATGAAGAAGATGAAGCAACTCCTCCGATAAGAGCACCAGCATATTTGAATGAATTTGTCTCTGGTGATGGTCTTTCAGATGAAGGGGAAGAGGTACAAACTCACTTAGCCTTGTTTGCTAGTGCTGTTCATTCTGATCCAATTTTGTTTGACGAAGCAGTAAAGGAGGAGAAATGAAGACCAGCCATGGATGCCGAAATGAGATCAATTGAGAAGAATGAAACATGGAATCTTATTGAGCTTCCTAAACGAGCTAAAAGAATATGAGTCAAATGGGTGTACAAAACAAAGTTGAATGAGCTCGGAGAAGTGGATAAACACAAGGCTCGCTTGGTCGCAAAAGGGTATGCTCAGGAATACGGAGTTGATTATGAAGAACTATATGCTCTCGTAGCTCGCATGGACACAGTTCGAATGATTTTAGCACTTGCAGCACAAAGAAGATAGTGTGTGTTTCAGCTGGACGTGAAATCAGCTTTCCTTCACGGGAAGTTAATTGAGAACGTGTACCTGGAGCAGCCAAGAGGTTATGAAATAAAGAATGAGAAACATAAGGTGTATAAGCTCAACAAAGCTTTGTACGGACTCAAGCAGGCACCACGAGCATGGTTCAGCCGGATTGAATCATATTTTAGAAAGGAAGGTTTTGGGAAGGAGGACAGCGAGCAAACCTTGTTTACGGAAGTCAACAAACAAGGTAAACATTTAATCATTAGCTTGTATGTTGATGATTTAATTTATACCGGAGATGATGAGAATATGATGGTTGAATTCAAAGAGTCCATGATGAAGGAATTTGATATGACGGACTTGGGTAAGATGAAGTATTTTCTTGGTATTGAGGTAGTTCAATTTAATGGTGGTATATTCATCAGTCAGGCGAAGTATGTGATGGAAGTGTTGAGACGTTTTGGAATGGAGCATAGCAATTATGTTGAAAATCCAATGGTTCCAGGATTCAAAATCTCCAAAGATGAAAATGGTATTGAGATGGATGGTTCATTCTTCAAACAGCTGATTGAGAGCATGATGTACTTGACCGCTACGAGACCGGATATAATGTATGCAGTAAGCTTATTAAGCAGGTATATGTCAAGGCCTACAAAACTTCATCATTCGGCAGCCAAGAGAATTCTACGTTACTTGCAAGGTACAACAACTTTCAGCATTCTTTACAGAAGGGGAGGAAGTCATGAGTTGATTGGCTTTACTGACAGCGATTATGTCGGATCAGTGGAAGATAGAAGAAGCACCTCAGACTATGTTTTTATGCTAAGTGGAGCAGCTGTGACTTGGTCTTCTCGAAAGCAACCAATCGTAACACTAAGCACAACCGAAGCTGAATTTATTGCAGCTGCAGGAAGTTGTTGTCAAGCAATATGGATGCAAAAGGTGCTAAAGAAGATTGGCTACACGGGCAGTGAGAGTACTGTCATCTTTTGTGACAATAGCTCAACAATTAAGTTGGCGAGAAATCTGGTGATGCACGGCAAGAGCAAGCACATTGATGTGCGCTACCATTTCTTACGAGAGCTAGTGAATGATGGAGTTGTGCAGCTTCAGTTTTGTGGTACAAGGCAGCAGATAGCCGATATTTTCACCAAACCGCTCAAATTGGAGCTATTTCGGGAGCTAAGAAGGAGGCTTGGAGTGTGTGAACTACCACATGTTAACTAGCTGCAAATACAGTCTAGTTCAAGGGAGGGAATGATAAGTCTTTAGTCAAATAAGGGACCTAGTTTTTAGGATAGTTTGTTGAATTGATTTAGTCAAGTTTGTTTCCTTATTTTTAGCTAGAAGTGAGTTGTAGTTTGTTACTGCACGTTCATTTTGTTCCCTATTTATTTTACTGCATTTCACAATGAATAAACAAGTCATTCCCAGTACTGTTAGTTGTTTTCTATTGAATTCTTATTGCATCTAACAAAGTGTACATACCTGAGATCAACTACTTTCTTATGATCTCTTGTGTCATAGACTGTGCTGCCTTTAGAACCACAGATAATATTGGTCATGCTTATGGTATGTATATAACAACTTCAACTTCTCTACAAATACTATAAATCCTAACCACTATTTTTCTATTTCTCACGAATATTTAATACGAAAAACATGAGTGTTAAATGTCAGTTAGCTTAATTACTTAGCATTATTACAGGAATTGCTGTGTGTATAGTAATGCTGGTCACAACATGCATGGTTGCTCTAATAATGCTTGTTATATGGAAGACAAGCATATTGTGGATAGCTCTTTCTGTTGTGATATTTGGTTTGATAGAGATTGTGTATTTATCGTCCATGTTAACTAAATTCGTTCAAGGAGGTTTTCTCCCTTTGGCACTTTCTTTGTTTTTAATGACCATTATGGGGATTTGGCACTACACACAGAAAAAGGTACTTATTTGAGCTCAAGATCTGGTGAATATGTAAGAGAACTAGTAAGCAAAAGGGTTGTATCTAGAATTCCAGGAGTATCACTTATATACTCAGAACTAGTTGAAGGAGTTCCACCAATATTTGCTCATGTTATTTCCAACCTACCCCACATTCATTCTGTAGTAGTATTTGTTTCCATGAAGTCCATCCCTATTAGCAAAGTTGGCTTAGATGAGAGATTTCTTTTCAGACAGATTCAACCAAAAGAGTACAGAATTTTCCGCTGTGTTGTGAGGTATGGCTACAACGATGTGATTGGAGAACCAAACGAGTTTGAGCAACAATTAGTAGAACAACTCAAAGAATTTATTAGCGACCAAAATGTTACTTATTTGATTGAGGGGGTGGGAGGAACTGATGCTGACCAAACAAATAACAACTTGTTTGTAACGAGCCAACAACAATCAAACAGTGATGATGTTGTAAAGGACAGCAAAGGTTCTTCAAATAGAATAGCACCAGCAGCAACTTCTTCATATCAAGGGGTGGTTGTGTCTGGTGCTTCATCAGATTCTATTCACTCATTTGGAATGACTAGTAGAATCTCTAATCAAAATCTGCAGGGAGTGGAAGAGGAGATATCCTTTGTGCAGAGGGCAATGGAGAAAAGTGTGGTTTATATGCTGGGAGAAGCAGAAGTAGTAGCAGAGCCAAACTCATCTATACTTAAGAAGATAGTTGTCAATCATAATTATAATTTCTTGAGGAGAAATTTTAGACAAGGAGATAATTTAATGCAAATCCCACGTTCTAGGCTTCTCAAGATTGGAATGATATATGAAATATGATGACAATGGAGAATATTTCATAGTAATTATTATTTAGTGTGATATATGATTTTGGGTTCAGGCATGCATTTGGTTCAAATCCAGATTTCTCCAATCAGTGTGATATGTGAACTAGTTATAACTCATCAGTGAAGCTTGATGGTTAGCCTTAATCTTGGAATAAGGAGAGTCCCTCGCCTTTGGTGGTTAACTAGTGAATAAATAAATGTTGTAATTCGAAATGGTGTGATTTTTAAGTGTTTAATTTGGTGAGAGTTTTCTTTATGTATACTTTGTTACCGTGAAATATTAATTAAATATAATTTTGTATTGTGTAATTTGATATGGTCAAATATTTTTCCAACTTTTGTTCGCCTGGGTGTTGCAATAATTAGAACACTAGTAGGTTACCGAAAGGAGGATAATAAGACACTTTTGAAAAGCAATTTTACATGATATCAGACACTTTTAATGCTATGTTTGGATATCATAAAATGAACGGAGCTGAATTGAAAGAAGCAGAGTGAAATGATGCAAAGCGGAACGAAAATTACATTCCATCATTTGGAAATTTTAGGACAGAACAAGGCAAATTTTTCAGGCCGCACGTATCGGTGGGGAAGAAAAAATCATGTTTGAATTGATAGAACATAACGAAGCGGAATGGAACATAACAGAGCGGAATAGAGCGGAGTGGAATGGAATATAAATTCCACTCCATTGTTTGGTTATTTTATTAAAAATGTCTCATTCCATCACATACACCCCAAATTGAATGGAACAAAAAATAGAGAATTGAATGGAATGGATTCCATCATATTCCATCCATTATTGTCAAATCCAAACAATGGAATCTTATTAGTTTTCACTCCATTCCATTTCATCTCATACCACCAATCCAAACATAGTGGCAAGTGATGGAATGGGAATTCATACCACACCATTCCACTCCATCCGATTTTAAATAACCCAAACAATGGAGCACCACTCCATTCCATCTTATACCGCTGCGCTCCATCCGATTCTATCAATCCAAACAAAGCTTTAGGGAATATTGTGACAATAATTGTAATAGACTAGTAGCTGCCAATGGAAGTAATTTGTTTCTCTGGAAAATAAATTAAAATTTTAAGTAAAATTCAGAGATGGAAAGAGTTGTGTTCTAGAAATGACTTTCTTGGGAGTTATTTGAGAGTCTATAAGAGTAGTATGGCTAGGGAAGGGCAGAGTTGGACTATCCTCAACCAAAGATAGTCCCAAGAATATTATAATATAAGGTTTGTACAATCAAATCTAGATAAATTTATGAAAAGACACTTCACCTTTCCTTTTTGGTAAAAATGGGCATATCATAAAGCTTGGATGCAAAACCTCCTATATTATAATAGGCGTTGAAAATTGAAGACTATTAAGGTGTGTTTGGATGGAGGATTTGGGAGGTGAAGAGAGGATGTATTTTCTTTTTTAAATTAAGGAAGCTATAAAATGTTTTTAAAAATGAATTAAGTGTGATTAAAATGTTATAGGATAGTTTATCATGTTATTCTTTTAATTTTTTTTTTTTTAAATCTCAAATATATATCAAAACCAAACTCCCAAACATACCCTCAATGCCTTTGAATTCACAAAACATCCTCCTATAATTAAAAGCAAAAGAAATGATACAAAACAATCTTCGACAAGAGCTATAACTTCTCTAACTATTAGACTTGTAAAACTTTGAAGAATAATAATCAACCAATATAATAGGATCTGATAACACCAAACAATAAAATAAATGTTGTAAGTAATAATAGATGGGATTTCTTTTCTTTTCCTATCCATACAAAAAAAAAGGATATAATAGCCTTTTTAAGTAAAACAGGACCCCAATTTTTGTTTCATCACACAAAACAGTTACAAATTCAACTGATAGATAAGCATAAGACTAAAATGCCACTCCAACATAGAGGAGGCATAAATCACAAATCATGAGATATTATGACCATTCCACAAACTAGAAATTTCAATAAAAGTAACAAAGCATTAAGGGGCTCACCCCAGTACAAATGCTGCCCCTCTTGAAGATCATTTAGTTGGCACGGCTTTTGAACACATCAAGACCAATCTCAGTAGGGTCAGTTGCCTGCAACTCAATCTGAATACCATCAAGCTCTCTCTTGAATCTATCCTTGGAGCTTGCATAAATCATCTTGCTTCTAACCCTTGCTGTGTCAGGAGACCTTCAAAAGAAACCAACATGTTTAGATTTATAATCAAAATACCAAAGCTACAAAAATAACAGGAAGAACCTAAACAGAACATCACCATGCAATGAAAAAAATCCTGCTTTTAGGGACATTGCCTTCAGTGATAAACTCAAAATCATAAACAGCATAGCGACACTCATCAGCCGGAAGAAAAGCAGCGAAATCTTCATAGCCTTTGGAGGGCTCACCAAGCTTCTCCACAATGACTTGTTTCTGAGCCTCCTCAATCTTGTAAACTACAAACCTGTGTGTCCTTTTCGCCTTGAGCTCCATAAACCTCAACTTGCATTCATCATGGACCGCCATACCTGATGCCGCATTCGCCTGAAAAATTTGTACACACATAACCGACATATAAAACAGCTTGATCGAAACCGGACAACATTTGTTAAAACGCATAATAAAGAGCTTATTTCAGCTTATTTCTCTTCAAAATAGCTTATAAATAAGCATTTTATTCAAACAAACCCTAGAACTTATATTTAGCTTTTTAAGAATTAAAAAAAATGAAAACAACTTTTTGAACCTAATGTTCAGGTAATAAAAATCAAATCACACATAATACAGTCCAGAATCAAGCAATTAGAGAAATCATAAACTAAATATCACCTCCTGAAAATAGATTAAAACCATGATTTACACTAATTAATTAACAAAAAAAAAATAATTATAAAAAATCGCTTCATCTTCATCACATAACGCATCTATTTCTGAGAAAATAAGATCAAAGAAAATCATGAAAAACTATAAAGTAAAGCGAAATCGAGATCAAAATCAGATCTGCGAAAATGAAAAGTAGAAAAAGAAAGAGAAATAGAAGAAACTGACCATAGTTGAAATGAAAGAGAGGAGTGACCGGTGGAAGCGGAGGAGGAGATATAGGGAGAGAATCTTTGGATCAAAGAACTGAGAACGCAAATGTTGCTTTGGGTTGCGTTGAGTTGAGTCAATCAAATAGATGAAGAAAAGGTGAAAGATTTTTTGGAAATTAATTAAAATATTCCCTCTAAATTAATACTTTATATTTAAATTAAAATAGTTTTTTTATCAAAAATAAAAATTTAAACAGTCAATTCAATGCTTCTATTTTTGAATTTAGCACCACTTTTTATTTATTAATTTTTTATTTGTAGAAGATAGTGTATTCAATGGTATATAATAAATAGTTTTTTTAATTATAATTTTAGTCTTTCTTGTTGAGAAAAATTAGATATTTGAATTTAACTTAGTTGAAAAATTAGATATAAATATGATATTTATGATATCCAACTATGAAAAAATATGAAGAAAGTGGAATAATATTTTTTTATCTTTCAAAGTAAAATTTGGTGTCATATACATTTATCAAAGGGGGTATATTTATACTAGTAGAAATATTACTATTATAATTTTTATTACTATTCTATCTTTGACAAATTATACATCACTAATAATTTGTCATTATTATTTTAAATTTGACTATTAGATATAAATTTCTAAATAATTATAATAAATACTCTTCATTATTATAACATTCCCCCTTAGAAATATTTATTATGGTGCTCCTTTGAAATTTTGTTGAGAAGAATCTTATGAGAACATACGTTGTCTCGTTAAAAACTTTATAAGGAAAAATTCATTGGGATAAAAACCTTAATAAGGGGAAAAAAGTACAATATTATATTTTCCCTCAACAGAACACGTATAGTTCTTCTTTAAAGATCTCGAAGGTGACGCATTCCAATATTTTGTACATGCTTTTTGAAAACGGATGTAGAAAGTGTCTTTGTAAAGATATTTGTCACATTATCACTTGAACGAATATACTGAATATCAACCTCTTTGTTTCTTTCAAGTTTTTGTGTGAATGAGAAAAACTTGGGAGGTATATGCTTAGTTCTATCACTTTTTATGTAACCTTATTTCATCTGGGTAACACATGCAGCATTGTCTTCATACAAAATTGTTGGGTTATTATCAATTAGTAAACCAGACACTCCTTGGATATGTCGAGTCACCGATTGTAACCATCTACACTATTTACTTGCTTGATGAAGGATAATTACTTCAGTATGATTTGAAGAAGTTGCTACAAGTGTTTTATTTTGCAATCTCTATGATATTGCAGTGTTACCATATGTAAATATATATTCAGTTTGTGATTTAGCATTATGTGAAATTAACAAGTATCATGCATCTGCATAACCAAGCAAAATTGGTTTTGTATTGTTATAATAAAACAAACCAAGATCAGATGTACCTCAAAGATATCGAAATATATATTTTATTCTTTCCAATATCTTTTTGTAGGACATGAGCTGAATCTTGCTAGGAAACTCACTGCAAAAGCTATATCGGGTCTTGTATAGTTAACAAGGTACATAAGTGCCCTAATGGCACTGAGATATGGTACTTCAGAACCAAGATCTTCTTCATTACCTTCCTTAGGTCTAAATGAATCATTGTCAATATTAAGTGTTCTACCCATCATTAGAATACTCAAAGGGGTTGTTTTGTCCATGTCAAACCTTTTCAATACGCTTTCTGTATAATTTGATTGATGTACCAATATATCATTTTTAGTATACTCAGTTTGTAAACCAAGACATAACCTAGTTTTTTCCAAATCTTTCATTTCAAATACTTTCTTTAAGTAATATTTTGCTTCCTTAATTTCTTTATTAGTTTCAATGATATTTAAATCATCAACATAGAGAATAATTATTACAACACCAGATATTAGTTTTCTTATAAAAACACAAAGGGCAAATAGGATTATTCGCATAGCCTTCTTTAATAAATATTCACTTAATCTATTATAGCACATTCGTCTGGATTACTTTAATCCATATAATGATCTTTGCAACTTAATTACATACATTTCTATAGGTTTTGATGTCTCAGGCATTTTAAATCCTTCTGAGATTTTCATGTATATATCAATGTCAATTGAACCATATAAATAAGCAGTAACAACATCCATAAGATACATATAAAGATTGTTAAATACTGATAAACCAATTAAATAACAAAAAGTAATGGCATCGATAACAAGAGAATATGTTACCTCGTAATCAATTCCTGGTCTTTGGTAAAAACCTTGTGCAACAAGACGAGTTTGTATTTGACAATTTCATTTTTCTTATTTTGTTTTCTTACAAAGACCCCCTTATATCCATCTTGTTTCACATCTTTTCGTATAGCCATAATAGGGCCAAATACATTTCGTTTTTTAAGAGAATTTAATTCAGTATCTATAGCATCCTTCTAAATTTTCCAATCATGTCTATTTTAACATTCATTCATAGATCGGGGTTCGGGGCCATTATTTTTATTCGTAATTTCACATGTAACTGAGAATGAAAATATCTCATCAATATTCATACCTTTGGGTTCAACAAATTTCTTGTATTAACATAATTAATTGAAATCTCGAGATCATTCTTGTTTTCAGTTTCATTATCAATGATCTCATTATCATCATATTATGCTTCTTTAAGAGCAAGATTTTCAATCGTGGATTTATTATTATTATTATTATTATCTAATATCTTTTCAATGTCACTTTCAATCAAATTCACCTTTTCTATTACTTTTCTTTTTCGGGGATTTTTGTCTTTGGTTCCCATAGGCCGGCCACGCTTCAAGTGTGCCTTAGATGTACTTTCTACATAATTTAGATTTGAAATCTCAATTCTAGCTAGGACATTTATTGTTGGTACACATGACTTTGTCACTCTTTTCAAATCAGTAAATGAATCTGGCAATTGATTTGCTAAATCTTGTAAGTGTACTATTTTCTTTACATTTTCTTCACATGATCTATTATATGGGTCCAAATATAATAAATGGGGTGCATATTATGTTATTTCATTTTCTACCTTTTTATTCTCTCCCCCTAGCATTGGAAATTATGTCTCGTCAAAATGACAATCAACAAATCTTGCTTGAAAAACATCACCTATTAAAGGTTCAAGATATTTAATAATAGATGATGATTCATACCCCACATATATTCCTAACCTCCTTTGAGGTCCCATCTTTGTTCTTTGTGGTGGAGATATTGGGAAATATATTGCACAACCAAAATTCTTTAAATGAGAAATATTTGGTTCCTTACCAATTGCAAGTTGATAAGGGGTATATTTATGATCGACACTTGACCTTAGACAGATGAGTGTTGCAGCATGTAAAATTGCATGATCCCAAACTGTAACTATTAGTTTAGTTCTCATTATTAATGGTCTAGCAATATATTAAAGACGTTTGATTAAAGACTCGGCTAAACCATTTTGTGTATGCACATGAGGAACATGATATTTAACAATAATTCCAAGTAACATGCAATAATTATTAAATGATTCAGATGTAAATTCACTTGTATTGTCAAGTCTAATTTTCTTTATAGTGTAGTTAGTAAATTGAGCTTTACGTTTAATTATTTGTGCAAGAGATTTTGCAAATGCCATGTCACGACTTGACAGTAAGGATGTATATGACCATTTACTAGATGCATCGATCAATACCATAAAATACTTGAACGGTCCTGACGGTGGATGTATAGGTCCACATATATCTTCTTGAATTCTTTCAAGAAATGCAGGTGGCTATGTCTGAATCTTGCCTGGTGAATGATTTGTTATTAGTTTTCCAAGAGAGCAAGCTTCACATGGTTTATCTTTTGTTGTAAGTTTTAAACTTTTCAATAGATGATTATGCGTACTTTTAACTATTTTACGTGTTGCAACTGGTTTTTAAATTTGAGATTCGTCACCCTTAATGTTTATCCTAAAGGAATGGAGTATAAAGGAATAACCCTAAAAGGTTCAGAGATTCTAGATCTTTGACTCGGTTCTAGATGAAGGGAAGGTGTTAGGCACCCCTTATATATCTTTTTCGCAAGGATACTAGGTTTAGATGCGCGATGTTTAGGAAATAAGGTTTTTATTGCTTTATCAGGGAAAAGGGTTTTAATTTTTAATAGGAGAAAAAGGGTTTCAATTTTAGTTAGGGGGACTCGCCACGATTTTAATTGTATGCCTAAGTATCCTCTTAGGAGGAATCAGAGTCTCATTTCGTAGTTCGCGGGGTTTGTCTTTTTTATAGGTTGTAGAAATACCTCGAATCCTCTTTGAAACAAATCCAGGTTTGTAAATTGCGGAATCGTGGATTTAGCTCGCAGTCGATAAAAGATATTAATACAATCCTTTTTGAAAATAAATATAAAATTTGATTATATTAGTAAAAAAATGATTTGAGGTTGGTTAGTTATATTAAGACGTAGAGCGAGGGAGTCTGATATAGCCGCCTCATCACGTGGCTAGATATTGGCCACGTGTAGCTCGTGGACGTAGTAATTTGGTGAGTTGCGCGGGTTTTAATATTTTGATGTAAAATATTAAATTAACTTATATTGTAAAAAATGTAGTGTGTGACTAAAAGAACAATTTAATGGAATAAAAAAAAATATTTTTTTTATAAATTGAAAAATAACTAATCTGATTTATAATAATACATATAAATATAATATAAATCTAAAGTATAAAAATAAATAGTTATAATAAATAAAATAAAATTTAAGACGCGTGGGGTGTAGATATAAATGAAGCAGCAAAAATAGGGGGTGTCAATATAAGGGCCCTAGTCCATATTTTTGGACTAGGCCCAAATAAGGCTGGGGTGTATTTTTTATGTTGCTACGAAAAATGTGGGGTGTGCTAATAAAAAGGCCAGGCCCAAAATATTTTCTTTTTGAAGGAATCTATGTGTTACCAAAAAATGGGGGGGGGGGGGGGGGGGGGTGGCGTTAGTATGGGCTTAGGCCCAAGGATAGTTGAGAGTCCATTTGGGCTCCATGTAGGCGAGCATATGATATTATGATGGACACGCGCATGCAAGGACGTATGATTGAAATCGTGTGGTTGAGATTGAGGAAGCATGGTTATTATTGTGGGTCGCATACATGGGATTATTGAGCATATTATATTTTCATTATACAAAACAAAACTCAATTCTCAGTTTTTTCACCCTCTCTCAATCTCGTTTATGTTTCTCTTCTTTCTCCCAAACGCAACACAAATAGCACCAAACCCTAGATCGCAACCCCGATGGCGGATGATCCTAACCCAACTTTACCCCAGTATCAAACTTCCAACCCCAAAAGGAAAAATACAAACTACCAAACACAAGCTAAGCAGTGAATCGTTACCTCCTTCGCCAGTATTTGAGCTTTATTCGTCTCTGATTCCTTTCTCTCTTCGCGTTGACAGGTGTTTGGTGGCGTGGAGATGCTAAAAGTACACGGTGGATGATGACGAAGAAGAAGATGACGACGGACTTAGGGTTTAAGATATTGAAACCCTAAGTTGAGTTGATGGATTTACGGTGGCGGTAGGGAACATCTTCTCCTCCTTGTGGATCGTTTCGTTTCTCTGTGTAAAGCTTCTGTATTTTTTCACTCTCTTTCTCTAATTTTTGTATATCTCTCCTTTTTTTCTTTTCTGTAGTTTATTTTTCTTTTTTATAGGGATTTCAGATTTTAGAAAATTAGGAAGAACAATTATTTTGTCTTGTAAATTTATTCCTAGAATTAATTTAGGGTTTTTGAATTAGGAAATTTTTTGAATGTTGTCTGTAAGTTGAGAACGTTGTTTTTAATTTTAAACAATGTTTAATGAATTTCCACAATTGGCTGATTCTGCTTTTGTTCATACGCTTTTGTTCTTGGTGTTAACAATGATTCTGGAAAAGGAAAGAAGGTATTGTGTTTGAAAACTCTAAAGCGATCATTTTTTTCAAATTTGTACAGTGTATGTTCTTTTAGCTTTGGGCCATATGCGTTGATTTTTACTGAGTCATTCAAGATTGGGCTTTGTCTGGTTTTACTATCTGAACAAAAAGTTAAAAAAAAATAGGCTTGTAGCGCACATTTTTCTTATGGAAACAAACACCACCTTTAATTTAACAAAATGTTTAATAAATAAGGAAAAAGAAGTAATAATAACACTTTTAATAAAACAAAACGTATTTTGAAATGAAGACTTGGAATGGGTCAAAACGTTTTGAATTAGGCTTGTGTTTTTTTCATGCACGGTGAACCAGAAAAACATTTAAATTTTAATATTGATAAAAAAAATAAGATAATTATTTTAAATAAAAAAAAAATTAAAACGGGCATTTGGGCTTTAACAAAAAAGAATGAATTGTTTTGTACATCCTTTCACAAAAAAGAATGCAATTCTAAAGGGCCCTTTTTTTTAGAGAAAAAGATATTGACCTCCGTTAACAATTTGTTCATCTTCTTGGTTAAACAAAACACCTCCTTTTCTAAACTTGAAATGGACCTTTATTAAAGCCTAATGGGCCACCATATATTGATGGTCCATTTTGGATCGACACACCCTCTCTGATGCTTTACACCCCTGTAGAAATAAAAGTTTAAACAAATACGATTTATTTAAATAGAAACCTAAATAACGGTAGGGCAAATTTGGGATATGACAACTGCCCCTATTTAATTGCTCTTCGATTGAAGCGTGCGAGAATACGCAGGTCTCGCGCGTTTGAATCAGAGGGTTATTAAATAATTGAAGACCCAAGAATTTGTCTGAAAGATTATAAGGATACGATGTATGGCATTCCTCTGAGCATGAAGAATAGGCATAGATGATGATGTATCATCTTACCAGCATTTGAACTAAAGTCGATTTGACTTAGACATGAGGATGCAGATGATTCGCCAGTATCTAAAAGAGATTGTAGAATTTGCTCATTTACCGTAACCTAGGAGGTAAATGATACAAGTTTGAAAAAGCTGACCTACTAATGTTATGAGGCTAATATAGTAAATTTGTGACGCATTTTTTGTATATTCATCACAACTTAGGAGATGAATAACATGGAGCTTGATAATACATTGCTGCTTAGAGACTAACGCAACGAGTCAAAGATTTTTTGCATACCTATCATAGCCTAAAGGGTATATAGTACGATCTTGAAACCAGATATTTAGAATTTTGGAAAGACAGTGTCGGTTGTGTCGTCCTTAACCATGACTCAGTGACCAAATGAAATATGCTAGATTTGAAGCGATGGAACCTAAATTCACTGATGACGTTTGGTGGTATCAGCCTTCAACCAAAACTACCAACATGAAGAAAAGAAATCATGAATTCATTGATGATGTCGATTGTGTCATCCCCCAACCATGACTATAAACATGAATAAAATATACCCCAAATTCATGATGAAATTGGTTGTGTCGCCCTCAACCATAACTATCAACATGAAGAACACCAAATTCATGATGAGGTTGGTTGTGTCGTCCTTAACCACAACTATCAACATGAAGAAAATATACCTCAAATTCACGATGAAGTCGGTTGTGTCGCCCTCAACCACAACTATCAACGTGAAGAACACCAAATTCATGATGAAGTTGGTTGTGTCGTCCTCAACCACAACTATCAACATAAAGAAAATATACCCCAAATTCACGATGAAGTCGGTTGTGTCGCCCTCAACCATAACTATCAACGTGAAGAATACCAAATTCATGTTGAAGTTGGTTGTGTCGTCCTCAACCACAACTATCAACATGAATAAAATATACCCTAAATTTCACAATGAAGTCGGTTGTGTCGCCCTCAACCACAACTGTCAACATGAAGAACACCAAATCCATGATGAAGTTGGTTGTGTCGTTCTCAACCACAACTATCAACATGAAGAAAATATACCCCAAATTTCACGATGAAGTCGGTTGTGTTGCCCTTAACCACAACTGTCAACGTGAAGAACACTAAATTCATGATGAAGTTGGTTGTGTCGTCCTCAACCACAACTATCAACATGAAGAAAATATACCACAAATTTCACGATGAAGTCGATTGTGTCACCCTTAACCACAACTGTCAATGTGAAGAACACCAAATTCATGATGAAGTTGGTTGTGTCGTCCTCAACCATGACTATCAACACGAAAAAAATATACCCCAAATTTCATGATGAAGTCGGTTGTGTCGCCCTTAACTACAACTGTCAACGTGAAGAACACCAAATTCATGATGAAGTTAGTTATGTCATCCTCAACCACAACTATCAACATGAAGAAAATATACCCCAAATTCATGATGAAGTCGGTTGTGTCGCCCTCAACCACAACTATCAACGTGAAGAACACCAAATTACTAATGAAGTTGGTTGTGTCGTCCTCAACCACAACTATCAACATGAAGAAACTAAATACCAAATTTGCTTAAAGTTTGAACTATAAAGTTTGTATACATACGCTTGCTAATGATCAACCACAAGAAAATTTGTAATTCTAACAAAAGTAGCTCTGCAAGATGCACTGCATAATGCCCTAAATTAATGTACTATCCAAGCGTGATGTATTCCCCAAATGTTTACAATGTGTATGTACGAAAATGCTTATGTGCTTATGCCCCAAATGTCTGTATGAGTATGCCCCAAGTATGTGTATGCTCTAAGTATGTGTATGCCCCAAATGTTTTGCAAATGCTTTTGATAAATCTCTTTTGTTAAACCATCGAGTTCTCATAGTCACCAACTTCCAACGGTGTTTGTTACTAATTGTTGTATCTCCAAGTGGATTTGAATTTGGTGAAAGATGTCACCAAGATCTTGATATTTGTATCGTAGGCGCAGGCGTAGGCCTGGACGTAGACGTGGACTTTGGCGCGGACATCGATGTAGTCATAGACGTATGCGTGGGCGTAAAGATGGGCGTGGACGTGGGCATGGGCATGGATTTTCCATCAATTTTTTTCTAACAAATGATTTTCGATGTTTTATCAAATGCTTTTATTTTCATGTTAATTCCCCAAAAAGATTTCAAACAATATTCACAAGAAATAATTGTAGTATTTTGCAAACAAGTCTAAAAAGAAAGAAACGCAATTAAAATATTTGAATAAAACTTCAATATTTTTATTGATAAATATGCCTCTGAACAGGCAAGCGTACAAGATGCAATCCCTAGAAAGAGGTAATTACAAAAAGTTTTGATAAAAGCTGTAAATGGAAATGAAAATGATAATTGCTACTGCTATTTTCCCTAATATCCTTTTGATAGCTCCAATCTTCTTTGCTTTTGAGTCAGATGATTTAGACCAACCCTTTACTTTGTAGTTCGTGTTAACTGTTCTTAGACCGCAGTCTTTTTGTTCTTTATTTCTTTGAATAAAATCCCTAATTTTTTCCTGGATCGCCCTTTCGAGTTTTCAATCCACCGGGATATTTTTTTGTGCATGTCCCTAATTTTTTCCTGGATCGCCCTTTTAGGGTTTTAAATCCACTGAGACGCTCCTTTTTGCCTAAGTCACCTTTTTAAGGATCGACCTTAGCGAGCTTTCTTATACATAGTATTTTTTGACTGCGTCTATATTTGCCGGATGCGGCAATTCTTCCCTGTGATACGGTGGCATAACTGACTGTTAATACCGGTTTGCATTTTGTATTTGCAAATGTGCGGTAAGCAAGAGTCGTCGCCGACTTTTCTTTTATCCAACAAAGGAAAGGGTGAAAAGAACACAAAAAGACCTTTTTCGAGATTTTTTAGTAAGGGGGGTAGATTATGGAAAGGGAAGGTGTTAGCACCCTTTCCATCTGTGGTTTTCCAGGGGCTCTTAGGTACTTGCTCATTTTTGAAAATTGCTTGTGCTTTGTCTGTTTTTGAAAATTGTTTTGAAAATGCCTTAGTGCGGCGATTCGCTTTGTGATAACTCTTGTATCAGTCCTCAAGAGTGTGATAAAGCGTTTTTGAAATGAGTTTTGAAAGTGTGGTGTGAAAATGAATTAGATTTGAGCAAGTACTTAAGAGCTATCTACCTACTCGAAAAAGGGCGTTCTTTTCCTACTTTCCTTTAGATAGTGCTATCCTACTATTAGTGAGTAGGTAGCCTTATCGTCGGATGTTAAGGGACTATCGAAGGGACGTTTATGGTCATTGAAGGCAACATGTAAGGATACCTTAGAAGCTCGAAGGGACTGTCATCATATATTCGTAGGAAACATCGAGGGACAAGATCATTTCTCGTAGGCAACTCGAGGGACATTTAGGTACTATGATCTTCATGATGACTTTAAACTGAGGGTCTTTGCTAAAGTATCCATATGTTCGAGGGACATGACCATTTCTGAAGGCAACCAAAGTGGGAAATACCCTAGGGGTGAGAGTGTGCCATAATGTGCTTTTTTCAGATATTTTTATCTTAATGTTAGTGATCTAAGATTGATTATTTAGTTTTTGCCATACACGCCTAATTTACTAGCATTTTATATACATGCATGCAATATAGTGCGAAAAGTAAAACCTACAGCTATTACAAGGTTTCTGGGCAATTACAATTATATCTGACTAAAAATATATAGTGCAGAAATTAAAAACCCTAATTAAGGCTATTACAATCCGGGAACAGTTACATAATAAAAAGAATAATAATCGTACAAAAAATAACAACGCGCAAAAATTAAAACGGGAATAAGCTTGAAACCCTAAAAATCTAATTGTTTATTAAAAATATTTTTTGGTATTTTATGAAAAAGAATTTTGAGATTTAACCTAATTTCTAACTAATTTTAAATTAAATAAAACAAGTTAAAATTTAATTAAATTAATTTGCAAGAATTAATTTTAATTAAAAAAACCTAAATCTATTTTTTTGGTGATTTTGATGATTTTATGATAAAAAATGAATTTAAAAAAATGTAAACTAATTAAAAAAAGAAAATAAAGAGGATTAAAAAAGAGATGGGCCTGAGTGAGAAGCCAAATTGGGGGGTGCATCACTGAATTTGCTAAGGGCCAGAGTTATTGGCCCACCACTGCGTGTGATTCAATGTGGCTACATCTGGAAGGTCTATGATGGGGCTGCACCCAAGAGCGTTGGATCTGGAACAATGAAGATCTGATAGTGATGGTGTGAGGACACGTGGTGTGCATGCTGGAGCTTGAAGCGCTGGACCCATATGAAACCTGTTAGAAAAACAAAACTCCAGACCTGGGAATCGAACCCAGGTCTTTCACTTCACACGCGTTCTTCCTTACCACCAAGCCATTTTGTCATTCGTTTATATATATATATATATATATATATATATATATATATATATATATATATATATATATATATATATATATATATATATGTGTGTGTGTGTGTGAAATTAGGTCAATCATATTAACAAATAAAACGCGCGCGCTGAGTGGGGCCCTGGAGTTTAAATGGACCAATTGAAAGAAGGGAGCGTTCCACGCATGCACCGGTGAGTCTGACCACCCCTCATGGTGGTCAACTCTTTCTTCTCCGGTGATCCCAACAATTGAAACCTGCAAAATAACATGAATCAAAGCAAGAGATTAAGCATACCCCCCTAAATCATATGCTGCGAGTTCAATAGTGGTATCCATTAGGCCTAAAAGTCCCTGTATTGTAAGGTTCGAAGGTTTCAGTTTGTGATGCCCTAACAATGGCATCCTGTGATTCAAGCATCAAAGCTCTCATGCGGAACGTCTAACCTATTCTAATGGAAGTCCTGAACATAAAACAAAAAATCAAACATGTCAACAGTGCATGAATTATTAATTTTGAATTCACGAAAGCATACCAGACCGGTGACACTTGAGGAAGAGATTCTAGGCACGATTTGGCTTGAGTAATGGTTGAAACAATTTCCCGGGAACCTCACGGTGATAATGGAACACTTGGAATGGATTAAGGATGGCTGGATGGTGTGATACAAGTTGCACCTCTCTTTGAGAAAATTCGTAGTTTTGCTAGGGTTTGTGGAGGCAGTTGCGTATATGCTTTAGGTTTGGATCGTTTGTGCATATGTATGAGACCATATTAGGTCAATAAAAACAGCCATGAGATCGAATATGATCATGTTTTTAAATGTCATGAAGATTTGATCCAAACTTTCCAAAATAAGAAAATCTTTTCCTCCTCTTGCCTTGTGCGTTTTGACAGCTATTTGTGAGCTTTTTAGGCCTCCAACATGACCAAATGTCCAGCCTTGCACGCCTTATACACCAATCTTATATTTATTTAATTTTTTTTGATTTTATTTGAATAAAAATCAACAATAAATAAAATAAAAATCAAACTTATGCATGGCTGGGTTTATAGGTTCTTGGACATGTTAGGAATAAGTTTTAAACGTGAAAAGATAGGCCCATTTGAAAAAATTCAAGTTTGGTCAATATTGGTTTCATGCACTTTTCCAAAAATTGGTCAACTTTAGCAATGCATATCTCTCTCATTTTTAACCCTAAGAGGGTGTTCTTTGAATTTTTAGAGATCTTGGGATGTTCTGTAAACAACCCCTTTGGTTTCATTTCAATTGGATCTTCCATGTTCATGCAAGGAGCTTTGACCCAAAAGGTATTTTTGTTGACTTTTTGAAAGGACCTATAATGTGTGAGCTTGTATCTTTTAACTGAGGCATTTCTTGATCTTGAGGGCTAAAGAGAAGTTATAGGGAATTTTATTCTCTTCAAAATTAGCTTTGGTGGAAAAATTTATGATAAAGTATGAGAAAGTTATGTCTGGTCAAAGTTTGGTTGACTTTTCCTATAGAAACCCTAATTTGCCATTTTTTACTTTTGATGAGTTGGGAGCATTTCTTGAGGAATCATGATAAACCCTTGATCAAATGATGTATATTACTTCAAAATGTTGATGTTGACCAAAAATCTTGAAGTTTGACTATATATAGGCCACATTTGATTTTTGACCTAGTACAGTTGATTTTCAGGCATTAGAGCAGTTGACTGAGCAAACTTGTTGTGTAGGGCATGAAATTTGGCATGGATAACCTTGAGGATTAGAGCCATGGAAAACATTTGAAACCCTTGGATCTCACATATCTTGATGAAAACTGAAACCCTAGTTAGAGGTTTATTGCCTTAGGAGGATAATTTGTCTGGTCAATTCTTAGTCATCTTAAGGCAAGTTGGGGACCCCAATTGGCATGTGTTGAGTAGAATGAGAGGGAAATTTTTTGGGTACAACAACTTCCCCTGTTCAATCTTCTTAAACCTGAGGATGTAGATTGGCTGGTGTTGTACCCCAAAATTTTCCCTCTCGTTTATCAAATATTTTTCTCACAAAGATCTCTCTTGGTTCAAGACTGCACTAGAGTTGATCAACTTAAGACACCTTCTCAAGCACTGATGACTGAAATTAGGGTTTAAGATTGCACAAGGATAATTGAACTTTCAATGCCTCATATTACTTTCATGGATCATTATGGACCCCTAATATTACTCATGTAAAGTTTCAAGCCTTGGATCACACTTTTGCTCAGTCAATTAAGCAGTTGACCTAAAAATCAGTTGTATTGGGGAAAAAGTCAACTATGGCCAATTTACAGTCAAACCTCGTGATTTTTTATCCACATCAACACTATAAACTCATATGTATCATTTGATCAAGTTTGGACCATAATTCCTCAAGAAATTTGATCAAATCATCAAAAGGGCAAAAGGGTCAAAATTAGGGTTTTGACTGAGAAAGGGCAATTTCTAATTTTTGGCCTAGAAAATGGTTAATTGGTTTGAGGCATGATATCAAGAGTTCAATGGAATTTCTCAAAACATTTCTAAAGATCAATTGGATTGATAGTTGATTTTCAGTCAACTAATCAAAAGTCAATTGTACACTGAAAAGTCAAACTTTGACTCTTTGGTCAAAATCAAGTGTCAAAAATCACAATTCATCAAAACATGTCAAAATATGAAACTTGTTCATCAAGAAATAAAAAAGTCAAGATTTCATTTTGAAAAGTCAAAGTTTTCAAACTTAGGAAATTTTCCAAGTGTTGAAAACTTCATGTTTTTTTACAACTTTGAGCAATTTTTTTACCATGATGCAAGATGATTCAAAAGAAACTTTCAACATGAAAGTTGTAGATATCCATGAGATCCACAACTTTTCTTTACACAAATTCTCCTAGAAATTCTTGTATTTTGAGTTATAAACTCATGAAGTCATGGTGTTGTACCCCAAAATTTGCCCTCCCTTTTTCACAAGAAATCACAACCCTAGGGTTTTTCTCTGATTTTTAAGATCGGCTCAGGAATCGATCAAACAAACTTTTCTTTGGCAGTAAATCAAGAATCAGGGTTTCTCTCGCATTTCTCAGAAGAAATTGAATCCTCAGAAACTCAGTTAATTGTTACATTGTGTTGTACCCCAAAATTTGCCCTCCCATATTCATCAAAGATTTGTCAAGTCAAGGTCACAAAAGTCCCCAAGGGTTGTGCAGCTCATCTGTCTCCTAGACAGTCAAAACTAGGGTTTGAGTTCTGGTCAAGCAAATGAACTTCTCAAAGGCCTAATCAAGTCTCATATGCCTACAAAGGTGGTCAAGTACCCTCATGTCAAGTTTCAAAGCATTCAGCTCAAGATTGCACAGTCAAAACCCTAAATTGCACTACAGTCAACTGTAGGGGCAAAATGGTCATTTGACAGTCAAAAGTTCAAATTTTTGGTAAATATATCATTTTGAAGCCACAAACATCATTTGATCAATGCTTGATCATGATTCTCAAAATTTGGCTCAGAAATCATCAAAGATGCAAAAGTTGCTATATTTGGACAGCTGAAAAAGTCAACTGAAATTGACCAGGGCATAACTTTCACATGGATTATCAGAAAAATTCCATCCAAAGCTCATTTTGAAGAGAAAGACATTTCCTACAATTCATCTTCATGTTCCAAGTCCAAGAAATGCTCTCACAAAAAGTTATCAATTTCAACATTATAGGTCATTTTCAAAAGTCAACAAAAAGTGACTTTAAGTCAAAGGCCATAACTTGAGATTGGTAAATCAAAATGACATGGGACAAAAGGCATTAGTTAAAGGACTCAAAGATCTTTCCAAAATGTCCAAGAACATGTGAAAAGCTTAAAAATTGACCAAGTTATGCCTTGTAGAAGTTGGGAAATTTTTAGGAATTTTTGAAAGTCAACATTGATGCAAAAGGCCTAAAAATGCAAATGGGCTCAATTTTTCTTCCAAGTTTCTTCATGCCAAGCCTATGCACGACCACTAGGCCCAAAGGGAAGTATTCTCATATTTTTTAATTATTTATTTGAATTAATATTAATTTATATTCATTTAAATCATTTTAATTCATGAAAAATATAACCTTAACTTAAAAAATCTTTTTATGCACATTATCATGTCAATATTTCGTGCTTAATGGATTATGGCAAGTTTTGATAAGTTTTGATCAGATTTGAACCAAGTTGCACATGAAAAGATATGAAAAAAGATTTTTCAAAATCAAATATATGAAATCATAATTGCAAGAGATTTTGGTTGAAATTGTTGACCTAATTGCTTCCTTACAAGTATTAGAACAAGACCTAATGGCTAGAAGACTAAAAAAGCTGCGCATAACCAAGCATTACAATATTGAAAATTCTCCTAAAAACTCAAAACTGAAAAGTGTCTTAGAGGGAGATTCAAGCTTCAATTTCCATTCCAATAGCTTCCTTGGGTGATTCTGAACGCGTGCCAACCATTAACATCAACAAAAACACCTTGAATTGGTATCAAGAACCTTGACTGCACCTTGAAAATTTCCAAATCGCATATCATTATCTAAGCATCTTTTTACATTTTTCTTTGTGGATTATTACTCCTTATGAAGTTTATGAACTAACCATTATAATTAATTGAGTTTTTGTGGCATAAGCATGATTTCACCATGAGCGCCCTCTAGGGTTTGCAGGTTTCAGATTTGGGGGTTTTTGACCAAGGAAAAATCAGGCTTCCAGGCTAGTACCAATGGCTTAAGCGGGTTGAGACGAAGACCATGGCACCCTCGCGCTCAATTTATGAGCGACGAGGGGCCAGTCGCTATTTTCTTCTAAGTCCCCTAAGGCCACGATCAAAAACCGTTGCCTCTGTCCTTCATATTTCAGAAAACGAAAGAGACGATGAGTTGTCACACGGAGACAGGCCAGTTTGAATTCACGCGCGTTTTGCCCACTATGCATTGATTTTGCTTTTTGATATTTAATTGGTATTATATATTAAATGGAATCACGTAGCTCAGCTGGCAACGCACTATGCATATGACCTCAAAGACCTGGGTTCAAATCCCAGGTCTTGCAAAATTTCATGTTATTTTTCCTTTGGCAATCTCATACAGGTCTCACACAAAGACTCACCGTACACGCTATATCCAGGCCACCCACGCGTCCACAATGATCAAATCAATGTCCAGGCTTCATGGTACACCCTAGGCATGAGTCAGACGCGTAGCATGGGATTCAAAAAGTCAACCAAGTGCCAACGTTATTGGGCCAGGCCTCTCAAATTCACACCTCCATAATGGGACAGCAAACCCCCCCTGGTTCTATCTTTTTCTAATTTCTTTATCTTTTATTATTTTTAATTGTTTATTTGTTTATTTATTTTCTGATTTAAATTAAATATCTTTTTTACAAAAAATACAGAAAAACATCATAAAAAATAAAATGTCCAAATAAAAATATAATTTTTAATTTTAATTATTTTCATAATAAATACTTATAATTATTTAATTTAATTAGGTTTTCAATTTTAATTTCTTTTTTTATGAAAATTCAAAAACATGTAGAATTAGATTAATTGATAGTTTTAAGGTCTTTTTAATTTTTATTTCTCACAATATTATTTATTTATTATTTTCATAATTAAAATCGTACATAATAAATTTTAGGTTTAATTTAGGTCATATTTTAATTCTTTCTTAATAATTAAAAAATATTAGAATTAGGGTTTGCCGTTTAACTTAATTTCAATTAATTTCTTTTCCTATTAAATCTAAAAATACAAAAATACCAAAAAAGCATTTAATCATTTAATCATTTAATTTGTAATTCATTATTAATTTTAATTGTTTGCAAAAGGGTCCAACGCCCTAATTTTGTTTTAATTTCTTTATTTCGCGCATTTATCTTATGTCGTTTAATTATAATCTTGTAAATATCCCAAAGCCATGTAATTTACTTTTCGCACTTTATTTCTTCGCATTATTTTTCCGCTAAATCGGGTCCGGTTTATTTTGGCGATGTGGACCCGCGCCATTTGTAATAGTCGTAGATTTATCTTTTCTGCAAACTTTATAACTGTTAACCAAGCATGAAAGAATGAATGTCTTAATAAAATCAAGCGTAGAACATGACAAGCATGACAAGACAAATAACTGAAACATGACACACAATTCGCACACACCACCCCTAGGGTACGCCTCACTGTTGCCTTTCGAAAGGTGGTCGTCGAGTAGAAAACGTCTTAGTAAGTCCTCATGATCCGGGAACCTGGCATGAGGGTAGCTTCTAAGGTGTCTTCCCATTGCTCCGGTGATCACCATGTCCCTCAAAATCGAATTGACCCGAACACCTCCAACGGTGGTGCTACCTACCTCTCAATGGTGGGATGGCACTACTTTAAAGGACATTTACACAGACGAATTCCTTAGGGTAGGTAGGTTCTCGTAGATACTTGCTCTGATTTCAAACAAATTAAAAATCTTTTCACACCAACACTTTTCAAAAGCTTTCAAAGCAAACTTTTCAAACACTCTGACGTACGAGTCGAACTGAAATTTTTCAAAGAAACTTTTTAAAACCCACAATTGAAAAGCAAACAAAACATTTTGAAAACACATTGAGCAAGTATCTAAGAGCCCATGGATAACCATGGATAGAAAGGGTGCTAACACCTTCCCTTTCTATAACCTACCTCCCGAACCGAGAGCAATCTCTTTAAAGGAATTTTTCTGTGCTTTTGTCCTTTCCTATTGGAGAAAATAAAAGACGGTGGCGACTCTTGCTTCCGCGACATTTCGCGAACCAGCGTTAAACAGTCAGTTCCAGATCCACCGATCACAGAACTGGCGACTCTGTTGGGGAGATATTTAAAGTGAGGTGTACCTTAGGGCTAGCTTATAACTATGTTTTCAATTGTTTTCCTTGTGTGCTTTAAATTGTGGGTTGCTTGGGAGTTCTATAGGTCCTACACCCGGATCTGGGGAATACCTTTCTTAGAAAGTAGCAACAAGGCTGTGAGGGAACTGTGCGGGGTATACCGACACGGTTGAAACAGTCTGCTACGTTGATGTGGCACTTTGGTGTGTACCGGTAACCCTTGAGTTCAGTCAAGGAGAGTACGGGGCCTCCGCGTGGTGTCATGAAGCATCAACAGACCTTAGGAACCTTAATTGAACTATCTCGGCCTCTTTAGGGTAGTGAGATAACTGACTTTGGTACAGTCTGAGGTTGGTTGATACTCGATACTACGCTCAATTGAGGGTTGCTTTCCTGGAATATTTCGGTCGCCAGTTCAGTGGCTAAATCGAAACGATGAACAATGAAAGCAATCCCGTGATATTGGGAACCTTAGAACCCGGTTACTTTGATTAGGACAGGTTGAACCCACCAACTTCAAGAGGGTACTATCTAGACCCCATGCTGGCCTAAACCCTAAGGGTTTCTCTTGTGTGACTTGTGTGCCTTCGTACTTGACTATCTGCATGCTTGTGATCTAACACTTGTTTCTTGCAGGTTTTGTTTCAGTCCTTAACTAGGACTCATAACAGGGTTCACTCACATTACCCCATGCATAGCATAACATCATACCATTGCATGCATCCTGCATACATCCTAACCCATTTCAAGGATCTCAAGGGCTTGTGATGCAGGTCAGGATAAATCAAATATCTAGCCAGGGGCAAAGAGGATTTATTTTCCTCTAGCCAAAGTTGTCAGGGGCTATGACCCACTGGATATGGTGAGCCTTTGACCCTTGAGGAAGGATTTTCTACAACAGGAAGTTTCTTCAATCAAGTTACCGGTTTTCAACTCTAACAAGTTTCTCTGTTTATCCCGCGAGATCCTTGAAATCATTGCATGCATGTCATACATCTCATTGCATTGCAGGTATCCCTTTGACAGGTTGCTTACCCTTCTCCGCTGTTTATTTCAGCCGATCGTCATGAATCCTGGATCATCAGCTGAACAATCCATCAAGGATCTCCAGGCTCAGAACGCCCAGTTCCAAGAGCTGATCCTGAATTTGACCCAGGGGCAACAGGACCTGAAGGCTCTGCTTTTGAAGAAGGACAAGAAAAAGAAGAGGACTGTTCTGTTCAACCCTAGACGCAGATTTGGGAATACACCACAAGTGGAAGCTGAGAGGACAACCCCATCTGTGGGGAAAAGCAGTCATGAGAGAGAGGTTCCCAGTCCAGTGGTCTCCGACAACGAGACAGATTTTGATGAAGAGCAGTACCCTCCTGCTGATGACAGATATAAGCAACTGGAGAACCGAATGAAAGCTATGGAGGTTCAACAGGTACCTGGGCTGGATTTCGGAGATCTGGGTTTGTCGACTGGTGTGATTATCCCACATAAATTCAAAGCGCCAACTTTCTCGAAGTATGACGGGGCATCCTGCCCCAAGCTGCATCTGAGGTCCTATGTTCGGAAGATTCAGCCATATACAGTGGACAAAAACTTGTGGATCCACTTCTTCCAGGAGAGTCTTTCAGGGACTCATCTCGAATGGTTCTATCAACTAGATGGGACCAAGGTTCGTAACTGGGAGGAGCTGGCTACTGCTTTCTACAAGCAGTATCAGTATAATGCCGACCTTGCTCCTACGCGTACCCAACTCCAGGGTATGTCGTTAGGATCAAGTGAAGGTTTCAAAGAATATGCGCAGAAATGGAGGGATCTTGCTGGAAGGGTGCAACCACCTCTGACTGACCGTGAACTTGTGGACATGTTCTTGGGGACCCTGTCTGGTCCATTCTTTAACCACCTCATTGGTAACTCATCTGCTGGATTTACCGACCTCATCCTGACCGGCGAAAGAATTGAAGCTGGTATCAAGAGCGGGAAAATTCAAGAGGCCATACCTTCTGATATTCATAAAAAGCCTTACACGGGAAAGAAGGAATCTAATGCTGCATACGGTCAAAAGGGTCGCCGCGACCAACATGCAGGGGCAGTCATGATCTCTGGTTCTGCACCACGCCGCCAACCACAAAGGGGAAACCAGCAAAGACCGGACGGGCCTAAAAGACAGTTCACCAACATTAACATGCCATGGTCGCAAGCACTGCAACATATGTTGAAGATGAACCTGATTGCAGTGATCAACCCTCCTGCCAATCCTAAAACCTCCTCTCCCAGCTACAATCCAGAAGCCAGATGCGCTTATCATTCTGATAGCCCGGGGCACGATACTGAAGACTGTTGGGCACTGAAATACAAAATTCAGAACATGATCGGTGCCAAAGAGATCGAGTTCGAGCCTGCTGAGACTCCCAATGTGATCAATGCTCCATTGCCAAAACATGGCTAGGATTGAGAATTTTTTGTTCATTTGAATTCAAGTTGTATTTTTCCTTTTTTTGTTCAGATAAACAATTATTATGTTAAACTCTTTATTTCATGAATGCATTACACATGTCTGTCTTGATTAATTATGTTTACTATGCTTAAAACCGCTTTCATATTTTTGCAATGGTCAACTCTTAATTGAAAATTCTAAGCCTCTTGAGGGAGGATGACGAAAACGATACCGCGATCATTACGGTATGCTTTTGAACAAACCCCGCTGATGAGGTACAGGCATTGTTTCAATCCCTAAACACTGGAGTTATAAGGAAGATAATCCCTCGTCAACCCATTCGAGCCAAAGAAGCAGGAGTTTTATTTTCGAAATTCAAAACCCTTAATCATAACCTGGGGCAGGGTAGTCTCTCAGTTGATCCAAGTGCATAACGAATGGCACCAAAGAGATCCTTACGAAAAAAGAAAGACAGTGATGGTTCGAAACAATCAAAAGGACAGGCAGTCATTATCAAAAAAAAAAAATCATAAACGAAAAGCCCAAGAAGTCAAAACCTATAAAAAGGGACTTATGAAACTGGGGCATCCCGCTGATTGTAATTCCAAAAAGGAAACAGTTCAGGCAAAAAAATAGGGATAACGAAATCAAAAAGAAAGAGGTCCTACAAAACCTCAACAAAAAAAGGGAAATGACTGCCTAATCAAAATATGCTGTCAATATCCGAACCATCGCTGGTATATCAAAGCAAAGACTCAAACAAGGTCTAACGTATGATCGACTGAGTTTAGGTTTGGAGAACATCACGAAGAGCGGTTGGGTACAAATAAAATTTGAGCCTTTATCCTTTGTTTCTTAAACCGTGAACCAGGCCACGATATAACCCTTAAAAGTCCTAGCTGAAGCATGGGTTAGTTCGAAAGCATACTGTTACGAAGGTATCCTGACTCCTGAAGGTTTGCTGTAAAATATTGAGTTGACATCGCACTATATTACAAAAATGCATTTTCAAAATTCAAAGACAGACATAGGCTTTCGCATTCTTAAAATAACTTTGTTTGCATATGACTATTTGTTTGAACAGCAGGGAAATTCGCACGATGAACAACTTGTGAACAGAAGTACCTCCAATCAAGGGGCACAGTAGGAGCATTGCCCATTACCTGGGGCATGGCAAAATACTTCCAACAGGGGCAACTCCCTATATTCTGAGAGCGTGGACATAGTCGAAAAAATACTACGCACAATTAAAGACCCGCTAGGTTGACACACCTAGGCAAAAATAAGGGCTTCCCGTCGAACCAAAAGGGTTCGGGTAAAAATAAGGGATGAAATGAAAAAAACATGTACACCCGGCAAGTCGAAAACCTGAAAAGGCGGCTTGGGCAAAAATGGGTATCCCGGTGGACTGAAAACCCGAAAGGGCGGTCCAGGCAAAAGATAGGGATCAAAGCGTACGACTATGTCCCGGCATCTCGAAGATTTGTCAATCACCCACACAGGTATCCTCTTCCCTCATCTCCGAAACAGGGGCAATAATGAGTTATCCAGGCGATCCAATTGCTCTGTCAACCAAAGTACAAAGGAAAGATCAACATAAGGATGATCACCATCTACCTTCATAAATTCCAGATCGTGGGTTAACGTCCGAGACCAAACAGGACAATTATCCACTTAATCAAAATCATGCAACCCAACACCGGTTTCTGCTCAACCTTCAGACAAAGTCATACACAGACTCCTCCTCCATAAGATGACCTAACCCCGGTTCATCAAGAAGTTTTACACAAACTTATCCCGAAGCAACCTTACCCCGGTTCCTCCAGAAGTTTTTACACAAACTTATCCAAGTAACCTAACCCCGGTTCCTCATGAAGTCTTACATGGACCTATCTCAAGATGACCTAACCCCGGTTCATCAAAGTTCTACACAAACTTATCCAATAACCTTACCCCGGTTCCTCATGAAGTCTTACATGGACCTATCTCAAGATGACCTAACCCCGGTTCATCAAAGTTCTACACAAACTTATCCGATAACCTTACCCCGGTTCCTCCAGAAATCTTACATGGATTTATCACAAGTGACCTAACCCCGGTTCATCAAAGTTCTACACAAACTTATCCAATAACCTTACCCCGGTTCCTCCAAGAGTCTTACATGGACCTATCTCAAGATGACCTAACCCCGGTTCATCAAAGTTCTACACAAACTTATTCCAGTAACCTTACCCCGGTTCATCAAGAAATCTCACACGGATCTATCTCAAGGTAACCTAACCCCGGTTCCCCCAGAAGTCTCACAGGGACTCGTCTCCAGTAACCTTACCCCGGTTCGTCAAGAAATCTCACATGGATTTACCCCAAGGTAACCTAACCCCGGTTCCTCTAGAAGTCTTACATGGATTTTAGTTCAAGATAATCTCACCCCGATTCATCAAAAAGTTTTACATGAACTTACCTCACCAAGAAACCCTACACAGGTTCTCCCTTTCCAAAAACGAAGTTTTACACGAACTCATCATCAAAGTAATCCTACCCAGGTTCCTTCTCCATTTCAGATGCGGTTTTTACACGAGCTCATCAGCAGGCAACCCTACATAGGTTCCCTCTTTCAACCTACAGCATTACAGTTCAAAATCTCCCCAGGAGAATCCAATTCAGTTCCCCAGGAAAAGTTGAAACCCATATCCCCGAGCAGTAAGCGTATCCCCGGTAGATTCTGGAAACTTACCCCTCGCAGAGCACGAACGCGTCGTCCCGGCTTGATTTAAAGAGTTATTTCCGTAACAAGATATAACTGGGTTATCCTCAGCCAAAAGCCACGGAAAAAGCGCCCTCGGCAAAATATCTTCCTACCCCCAGCGAAGTCTATCAACACTTCCAGCACAACAAGGATATCCCCAGCGGAGTTATCTTCATCAACTCAGCAAAGCATCGCTATCCCCACAGAGTAGCACTCCCCAGCATGATCGCTAGAATATCTTTTCTCCCGCAGAATTATTTCATTTGCCAAGTTTATTCCGCAACGGAGTTATCTTCTCCTACCGGTATTCTTGCAACAATCATCCACAGCGGAAGCAAAAGCTCTCCCCCAACATCGGCCCTGGATATGACTTCCCGGCACCCGTCAAGGATTTACTTTCCTAGACGAAAACATACATGAATCATCACATACATCATTGTAGCATGCATAACGTATTGCATCATACAAGTCTCATTTATATTGATAACATCATTGCTTGATCCATATCATGCATTGCATATAACTGACCTTTACCTTCCAGGAAAGATGCAGTTGAAATTCTCAAACATATTTCAAGGATGTCTCTAGTCCAGTTAAATCGACTCCAAACAGATTTTTCTGATAAAGACTCAGTAGAAGTTATGGTCCCCTCTCCAACGGCGTGTGAGGTGGTAATTCCTTTTTCAGATGTTCTCCTCTCCGGCATGAGCGTGAGATGATATTCTCTTATGGTCCCCTCTCCAACGGCGTGTGAGGTGGTAATTCCTTTTCCAGATGTTCTCCTCTCCGGCATGAGCGTGAGGTGATATTCTCTTACGGTCCCCTCTCCAACGGCGTGTGAGGTGGTAATTCCTTCTTCAGATGTTCTCCTCTCCGGCATGAGCGTGAGGTGATATCTCCTTTCAGATTATAATGTCCTTTGGTTCTCTTCCTGACACTACGAAGATGGTAATCCTCACCAAGATTTTCTCAACGAGCGTTGTTGAAGTTAAAATCATCCAAGGTTCACTTATCATTCATGCTAAGGCAGTAACCATCCCTGGTTCATTCATCAGCGTTTGAAGCTCCAGACTCAGTTCCTGTAACCAGTCAGGACACATCTATACCAAGCATCTAAAATCAGCTCCTGCGACGTGTCAGGTACTCATTTTTCTGTTTTGCAGGTATGCAGGTTCTCGCTAAGGAATCTCTTACGCGATCAACGTCCAGATGGCATCTATAAGCCCATCATCCTATCCAGCAATCTCTAAATGGCATCTATAAGCCCATTCCCCCATCACTGCTACTATGTGAGCGCAAATTTCTGGGCACTTTAGTGTTCAATCATCTTCTACCCTCGGACTACGAAAGGCACGTCAGCCAATCTGCATCCTCAAGTCTAAGAAGATTGAACAGGGGCAACTGTTGTACCCCAAAATTTGCCCTCCCATATTCATCAAAGATTTGTCAAGTCAAGGTCACAAAAGTCCCCAAGGGTTGTGCAGCTCATCTGTCTCCTAGACAGTCAAAACTAGGGTTTGAGTTCTGGTCAAGCAAATGAACTTCTCAAAGGCCTAATCAAGTCTCATATGCCTACAAAGGTGGTCAAGTACCCTCATGTCAAGTTTCAAAGCATTCAGCTCAAGATTGCACAGTCAAAACCCTAAATTGCACTACAGTCAACTGTAGGGGCAAAATGGTCATTTGACAGTCAAAAGTTCAAATTTTTGGTAAATATATCATTTTGAAGCCACAAACATCATTTGATCAATGCTTGATCATGATTCTCAAAATTTGGCTCAGAAATCATCAAAGATGCAAAAGTTGCTATATTTGGACAGCTGAAAAAGTCAACTGAAATTGACCAGGGCATAACTTTCACATGGATTATCAGAAAAATTCCATCCAAAGCTCATTTTGAAGAGAAAGACATTTCCTACAATTCATCTTCATGTTCCAAGTCCAAGAAATGCTCTCACAAAAAGTTATCAATTTCAACATTATAGGTCATTTTCAAAAGTCAACAAAAAGTGACTTTAAGTCAAAGGCCATAACTTGAGATTGGTAAATCAAAATGACATGGGACAAAAGGCATTAGTTAAAGGACTCAAAGATCTTTCCAAAATGTCCAAGAACATGTGAAAAGCTTAAAAATTGACCAAGTTATGCCTTGTAGAAGTTGGGAAATTTTTAGGAATTTTTGAAAGTCAACATTGATGCAAAAGGCCTAAAAATGCAAATGGGCTCAATTTTTCTTCCAAGTTTCTTCATGCCAAGCCTATGCACGACCACTAGGCCCAAAGGGAAGTATTCTCATATTTTTTAATTATTTATTTGAATTAATATTAATTTATATTCATTTAAATCATTTTAATTCATGAAAAATATAACCTTAACTTAAAAAATCTTTTTATGCACATTATCATGTCAATATTTCGTGCTTAATGGATTATGGCAAGTTTTGATAAGTTTTGATCAGATTTGAACCAAGTTGCACATGAAAAGATATGAAAAAAGATTTTTCAAAATCAAATATATGAAATCATAATTGCAAGAGATTTTGGTTGAAATTGTTGACCTAATTGCTTCCTTACAAGTATTAGAACAAGACCTAATGGCTAGAAGACTAAAAAAGCTGCGCATAACCAAGCATTACAATATTGAAAATTCTCCTAAAAACTCAAAACTGAAAAGTGTCTTAGAGGGAGATTCAAGCTTCAATTTCCATTCCAATAGCTTCCTTGGGTGATTCTGAACGCGTGCCAACCATTAACATCAACAAAAACACCTTGAATTGGTATCAAGAACCTTGACTGCACCTTGAAAATTTCCAAATCGCATATCATTATCTAAGCATCTTTTTACATTTTTCTTTGTGGATTATTACTCCTTATGAAGTTTATGAACTAACCATTATAATTAATTGAGTTTTTGTGGCATAAGCATGATTTCACCATGAGCGCCCTCTAGGGTTTGCAGGTTTCAGATTTGGGGGTTTTTGACCAAGGAAAAATCAGGCTTCCAGGCTAGTACCAATGGCTTAAGCGGGTTGAGACGAAGACCATGGCACCCTCGCGCTCAATTTATGAGCGACGAGGGGCCAGTCGCTATTTTCTTCTAAGTCCCCTAAGGCCACGATCAAAAACCGTTGCCTCTGTCCTTCATATTTCAGAAAACGAAAGAGACGATGAGTTGTCACACGGAGACAGGCCAGTTTGAATTCACGCGCGTTTTGCCCACTATGCATTGATTTTGCTTTTTGATATTTAATTGGTATTATATATTAAATGGAATCACGTAGCTCAGCTGGCAACGCACTATGCATATGACCTCAAAGACCTGGGTTCAAATCCCAGGTCTTGCAAAATTTCATGTTATTTTTCCTTTGGCAATCTCATACAGGTCTCACACAAAGACTCACCGTACACGCTATATCCAGGCCACCCACGCGTCCACAATGATCAAATCAATGTCCAGGCTTCATGGTACACCCTAGGCATGAGTCAGACGCGTAGCATGGGATTCAAAAAGTCAACCAAGTGCCAACGTTATTGGGCCAGGCCTCTCAAATTCACACCTCCATAATGGGACAGCAAACCCCCCCTGGTTCTATCTTTTTCTAATTTCTTTATCTTTTATTATTTTTAATTGTTTATTTGTTTATTTATTTTCTGATTTAAATTAAATATCTTTTTTACAAAAAATACAGAAAAACATCATAAAAAATAAAATGTCCAAATAAAAATATAATTTTTAATTTTAATTATTTTCATAATAAATACTTATAATTATTTAATTTAATTAGGTTTTCAATTTTAATTTCTTTTTTTATGAAAATTCAAAAACATGTAGAATTAGATTAATTGATAGTTTTAAGGTCTTTTTAATTTTTATTTCTCACAATATTATTTATTTATTATTTTCATAATTAAAATCGTACATAATAAATTTTAGGTTTAATTTAGGTCATATTTTAATTCTTTCTTAATAATTAAAAAATATTAGAATTAGGGTTTGCCGTTTAACTTAATTTCAATTAATTTCTTTTCCTATTAAATCTAAAAATACAAAAATACCAAAAAAGCATTTAATCATTTAATCATTTAATTTGTAATTCATTATTAATTTTAATTGTTTGCAAAAGGGTCCAACGCCCTAATTTTGTTTTAATTTCTTTATTTCGCGCATTTATCTTATGTCGTTTAATTATAATCTTGTAAATATCCCAAAGCCATGTAATTTACTTTTCGCACTTTATTTCTTCGCATTATTTTTCCGCTAAATCGGGTCCGGTTTATTTTGGCGATGTGGACCCGCGCCATTTGTAATAGTCGTAGATTTATCTTTTCTGCAAACTTTATAACTGTTAACCAAGCATGAAAGAATGAATGTCTTAATAAAATCAAGCGTAGAACATGACAAGCATGACAAGACAAATAACTGAAACATGACACACAATTCGCACACACCACCCCTAGGGTACGCCTCACTGTTGCCTTTCGAAAGGTGGTCGTCGAGTAGAAAACGTCTTAGTAAGTCCTCATGATCCGGGAACCTGGCATGAGGGTAGCTTCTAAGGTGTCTTCCCATTGCTCCGGTGATCACCATGTCCCTCAAAATCGAATTGACCCGAACACCTCCAACGGTGGTGCTACCTACCTCTCAATGGTGGGATGGCACTACTTTAAAGGACATTTACACAGACGAATTCCTTAGGGTAGGTAGGTTCTCGTAGATACTTGCTCTGATTTCAAACAAATTAAAAATCTTTTCACACCAACACTTTTCAAAAGCTTTCAAAGCAAACTTTTCAAACACTCTGACGTACGAGTCGAACTGAAATTTTTCAAAGAAACTTTTTAAAACCCACAATTGAAAAGCAAACAAAACATTTTGAAAACACATTGAGCAAGTATCTAAGAGCCCATGGATAACCATGGATAGAAAGGGTGCTAACACCTTCCCTTTCTATAACCTACCTCCCGAACCGAGAGCAATCTCTTTAAAGGAATTTTTCTGTGCTTTTGTCCTTTCCTATTGGAGAAAATAAAAGACGGTGGCGACTCTTGCTTCCGCGACATTTCGCGAACCAGCGTTAAACAGTCAGTTCCAGATCCACCGATCACACATTGTCTTCACGCTTGTTCAAGTTTACTGGTTGTTTCTCAAGGCCCGATTATCTGGGATAAGAGCTGAGACTCTTATTTGGAATATTAAGGCATCTGTTTGTTAATGGAATGAAACATCTGTTTGTTAATGGAATACTTGCTTGCTTATTGGAATACACAACGCGTATGTTGATTGGAATACTGATGCAAAGTTATGAGATTGTAGAGTTTTTAGGGATTGCTTGGATTTTAAGTTATCTGTATTGGAAATGGTGGAATGCAATTTCAGTCATTTTTAATCAGGAATCTTAAATAAAAAGTGAAGAGGCAAAGGGAAAAATTGAAAGATATTTGACAGTAGAAATATTTCTTTTAGATAAAGACTCTTTTTATTCATTCTCAAATATTGTTACCAAAAGATAATTTTTTATTTTTTGAATATTAAAAGTTTTTACAACTTATAGTATTTTAAAAAGAAATAAATGTTTACAATAAATGAAAAAAAAGTCTATCTAATCTAAGCCTAAATGTCCTAAGCTCCAGTGTTCCCATGCTTAAGGTCTCCGACTTCTACTGCTTCCTTTATCATCCAATTGGTACTCACCTGCAAAAGACAAAGGAAAAGAAAATTAGTACAAGAATTTTCAAATAGAAAAAGAAAGAAAATCATCACTAAAGTTTGCCGGCCGGAATCAGAATGCTATTTATTCATCATGTTTTTATTTTTCTCTTTGCAAATCACAAGAAGATTTCTCTTCTTGGTTCACAAAGAGAAAAGTAAAAAATAAAATGCAAGCATACAATTAGTTCAAATGCAAAAACATGGTTCAAATACAAAGTAAGGTACAAGGCTGCATACAAAGCAAACTTGCAGCAAAACTATGCCAAACTGAATACCAACTGCAGTAAACAAACCAAACACAACAAGGTGCCAAAACTATCAAACTAAGCATGGCAAACCCAAACCATATGCAAACTGTCAAGGCAAAGTACACAGTACATAAAATGCAGCAGGTAATGCAGAGATAAACCAATTGACAAGCCAAGAGTTTGTCATAGCTGTCATCATGTTCCAGGCCTAGACAAACTTTTCAGAAAAATATAATAAACAAAGCAAAAGTGCTTATTGGAGAGAGAGAGAGAGAGAGAGAGAGAGAGAGAGAGAGAGAGAGAGAGAGAGAGAGAGAGAGAGAGAGAGAGAGAGAGAGAGAGAGAGAGAGAGAGAGAGAGAGAGAGAGAGAGAGAGAGGACCTGTGTGAAAAGTTTGCAGTTTGGCTAAGGCAGGCTGGCATAAGTTAAAAAAAAGATATAAAAGAAAGGACTGCCTAACAGTCTGAAAAGAGGAAATGTACTTGGCCAAAAACCCAAACAAACCCTCAAGCCTGCAGCTCAAACTACAAAATCACAAGCAACCTGCAAACATAGCCAAAACCTATAGAACAACCAAGCCTAAAGCAAGTCACACAAACTGTGACAAACCAAGCAAGCCTGCCCAGCTTGCTCAAACCTGCAACAAACCATAAACAAACAAAACAAGCCCAACTTGCTCAAAACACAACAAAACATGCAAGCCAAAACTTGCACTACTTGAAAACTTGCCCAAACTGCTTGGCCAAACAAAAATCCAACCTGCAGTTCCAAACTGCAAAACCATAAACTACAAACAAGCCAAGAACAAACATTTCAAAATCAAAATCATCAAGCCTGCTACCAAATAAACCATCAACAAACAGAGTTTCAGAAGCTTGTAACAAGCTTCATCATCAACCATCACAAATAAGCAACCACAAATATCTGTTTCAGAGGCTTTTCTCATCATCATTATTAACATTCCAAGAGAAGAGGAAGAGCAGTTCAGAAGCAAAAGGCAAAAGTTTCAGAACCATGTCATCATAAACAATACTCAGGAAAGAGAAAGGAAGAGTTTCAGAAGTATCAACAAAATTAGTTTCAGAATCAAGTTCATCAACAACAACATTCAGATAGAGCAAACCAACAAATCATCAAGTTTGTCAAACAAACCAACAAATTATCAAGTTTGTCAAACAAACCAACAAATCATCAAGTTTGCCAAACAAACCAACAAATCATCAAGCTAGCCAAACAAGCTAACAAATCATTAACCTTCAAAGCCAAAAAAGAGGAAGAGATTCAGAAGTAAAAACACATAGTTTCAGAATCATGTCTATCATCATCAACAAAGAGAAAGGAAGAGTTTCAGAAGCGAAGCCAACATTGTTTCAGAATCAAGTTCATCATCAACAATCAAAAAACATTTTTCAGAAGCATATTCATCATCAACAACAAAAATCAACAGTTCCCAGAATAGCCATCATCATCAAACATTCAAAATCTTAAAGAACCAAAGAAAAATACCAGAAGCGAAGCTAGTCATCATCTTCCTCGTATTCCCGGCCACCAGGAACACCGCCACCAACTCCATCTCACCTTTCCTCTCCATCTTTCCCAAGGTACGTTTTTCAAACCTTTACTGCATCTCAAAACATGTAAATACCACATAGGTTAATCAAACTAGGACATAAACAAAGCTTAAGTAAACAAACTGTAAAAACCCTAAAAAGACAAGAAATGAATCATACCGTTCGAGCAAAGGCCTTGGATTATCGGGAAGAGGTGAGAGAGTTAGGGTGACGCTCCGGTAATCTGGGGGCTTAAGGGAGAATAAAGCATCGTTGGTTTGAGGAAGATGAAGAGGAGAGAGTGATAGAACGGCTCCGCTGTACCAAACAACAACACTAACCCTAATTCTGAAACCCCAAAACAAATTGTAAAAAAACTGGACTCTGGGCCTTCGCCCCAAACAAATGCAATAACCCACAACATTTTGCTAAGTACGCAACCCCCCCCCCCCCCCCCTTTCATTCTGACTTGCTATTTGTTCTTCTTCATTTATTCATTAAGGGCCTAAAACACATAAATCCCAAAGCCCATTCTTTTTTTAATCTCTTTTTATACTAACCTTTTTATTATTTTACTAATTTGTTTTTATTTTGTTAATAATGATACTATTGGTTTTTATTTTCTTAAATTAATTTAGTTTCTTTTTTTAATAATTGTTACATTTAATAAAATACAATAATAATAGAAATTTTATTAATTTTTGTTTTTTTTTCTTTAAAAAATATGTGAATGATGGAAGTGTTGTTTAATTAATTTTTCTTCAAAACCTTTTTCCTTTTCATAATTAATAAGACACATACATTAAATAATAATATATTACTTAATCTTTCTTCTTTTTAGAATAGATTTTATTTATCTTTTTTTAAGTTAATAAATACATGCATTTCATTATTTATTGATTCTCTTCATTTTGGTGTTTTGTTATAACTTTATATTTGAATTGCGACAATTTGATTTGGTTGTAACACGTAATATTTAGGACATTATTATTCTTGTGAGACTCATCCCCATTTGTAAATAATTGTACCCCCATCCCTGGATACTTTTGTAATAACTTAGAATTTTAATTCTCGCATTTTACGCTTTCAATTATGCCATAACTAGAGATTAGGGTTTGTATGCGAAAATCTAAAATCAATCGCTAGATAACCTAATACAAGACAAAAAGCATGTAAATTGACAAACACAATGCACACTTGCACCTCTAGGGTAACCTTGCTTGTTGCTTCGGAAAATGCAATCATGTCCCTCGAATATGAGATACTCTAGCAAATGCCCCTTTGATAAACAAAGATCATAGTCCCTCGATGGCGCTATCTTGGTTGCCTAAACAAAATGATCAAGTCCCTCAAAGATTTGCCAAAAATACTTAACACAATTGCTATCATGGTTTATACGATGACCCGCGCCTGTCCCGTTTAACATCCTAACACAAGGTTATTCACCAAATGCAATGGTGAAATAACACTGTCAAAAGGGTTAAAAACATTAGGAAAGATCTTTGAGTAAAATAGGGTAGATAGATCTTAGTTACTTGATCAAAAAAGCTTGCAAAAACATCCTTGCTATTTTCAAACACACTTCACAACACAATTTCAAAACATTTCCCAAGACAAACTTTCAAAGCATTGAAATCTTTTCAAAAGACAAAAACCCCTTTGTATACATTCAAACAAGAATAATTACAAAGGTTGCCACAACGATGGCCTCTTTTCAAAACATCTTTCAAAACCACACACAAAGCACCATTTCAAACAATTGAAAAGCAAAAGCAAGTGATCTAAACAAGTAACTAAGAGCCCATGGATAACCATGGATGAAAAGGGTGCTTGCACCTTCCCTTTTCATAATCTACTCCCCAAACCCAAGAAAATATCTCAAAGGTCTTTCCTGTGCTTTTTGACCTTTCCTTTGGATAAAATAAAAAGTCGGTGGCGACTCTTGCTAAACCGAAATATTTGCGAACACAAAACGCAAAACCTCAAGTCAGTTCTCCCACCGTATCACAGAGATGGCGACTCTGCTGGGGACAAATTCTAAAAGTGGGGTTACCTTAGGGTATTAGATCACCTTTGCATGCTTATCTTGTTTGCCTTGATTGCTTTACATGTTTGGTTCCTTGCTTGGGTTTGTTTTAAATCCTACACCCTGATTTGGGGACACCTTTTAGGTAAGTAGCAATAAACTGTGAGGGAACTGTGCGGGGTATATCGACATGGTTGAAGAAGTGGCTATGTTAGTGCGACATATTTGTGGGTACCGGTAGCCTTTGAGTCAATCAAAGAGAATACGAGGCCGCTGAGTGATGTCATAAAGCACTAACGAACTCTTAGAACCTTACTTGACCATCTTGGCCTTATTAGGGGTAGTGAGATGACCGACTTTGGTACAGGTCGAAGTTGGTAGATACTCGATACTACACTCATTGAGGGTTGTTTTCTTGGAATATTTCGGTCTCCAGTAAAGTGGATAAACTGAAACAATGAACACAGAAAATAATCCAGTGATATTGAGCTCCTTAGAACCCGGTTACTATTTACAGGACAGGTTGAGCTAACTAACTTCAAGAGGGTACTTACCTATGAACCCCATGCAAGCCTAAACCTAAGGACTTGTATGCTTTGTGTGAATGTGATTATTTGTGTATACACTTGCTTGCTTCTGCATACCTGTACATAACATCATAACATCATACCATAGCATTTTCAATAACCATTTCAAGGATCTCGAGGGTCTTTGATGCAGGGTCACGTTGAACCAGACGTCTACCAAAGGGTAAGAGGATTCATTTTCCTCTAAATAAACACCGTTAAAGATCAAGTACAACAACTTGAATCGAGGTCTATGACCCAATTGACATGGTGAGCTTGATTCTCGTGGAAAGACATCCACTGATACAAAGTTCTCCAATCAAAGATGTTGATCGAAGTTCAATCTCTAACATTTTCTTGTGTTTACCCCGCGAGATTCTTGAAAACATGCATCCACATATCATGCATTATATCATGACAGGTTTTCCCTTTCAGGTCTCCTTATTCTGCTACTGTTTATTTCAGTAGAGATGGCTCTAGAGAGGACTGTCGAAGATATCCAGGCTCAAAACGCTCAACACAAGAAATGTTCTTGAACCTGTCCCAGGGGCAAGAAGAAGTGAAAGCTCTCCTCACAAGGGGTATGGTCCTAGGAAATCCAGGCGGCATCAGGAATGATCAATTGGAAGGGCTACAAATTGAGTTGGCAACAATGAAGATCCGGATGATGGGACAACTGGTGGGCCAGATAGCTCTCATTCAAAACCTGGCTCAAGGACAAGAAGAGTTAAGGGTCCTCATCAACAAACTGCTTCAAGATAAACCATTGGGGCAAACAACTAGGGTTGAAGATCAAGCCACCATTCAGCCTCCTTTGAGACAAGAAGACAAGGGAAAGGCTCCTCAGCTTGCTTCAGGGTCACAATCCCAGCAACAACCTCGCCAGCATCAACGGGGTAATTGGCGTAAGCAAAATACATCTGGAAGACATTTCACTGAGACTGACATACCATTATCTCTAGTACTGGAACGCTTGTTGGAGGTCAATCTGATTGCTTTAAAGGATCCTCTTTGGAATCCCAATACCTCTGCTCCTGGCTATCACCCCAACGCATTTTGTGTATACCACTCCTATAGTCCTGGACATGACACCGACGACTGTTGGGCTTTGAAAAATAAGATTTAAGACTTGATTGACAGAGGAGTGCTGGTATTCATACAGGATGGCCAGATGAAAATCTTCCACTGAGGTTTCTCCACCTGAAATGACAAGTTAGAACTAAGAGACTTTTGTTTCATTTGAATTTTCAAGTTGTAATTTCTTTTGTTATTCAAACAATTATCTGTTGATGTCAAACTTTGTTTCATTAATGCATTGCATATGTTTGTGTTGAATTCATCCATTCGTTTTCACTATTCTTGAATTATGCTTTCTACTTTCTGATATTTAACTCTTGCTAAAAGTTACAAGTCTTTAGAGGGAGGATGACGAAAAAATGCCATAATCTCATATAGCATGCTTTTGGACAGACCTTGCTGACGATATACAGGCGTTTCCTTCAAATCCTAAACACCGGAGCTATAAGGAAGATAATCCCTAGTCAACCCCTTTGAGCCAAAGAAGTATAAGTTTTATGTTTTAAACACAAATTGAAACCTTTAATTAAACTTGGGGCAGGGTAGTCTCTCAGTTAATTCAAAAGGTGCGTGTTAAAGTCACAAACTCTCAGTTCGTAATACAGCGAATGACATCAAAATTTCCTTTAAAACCAAAAGAAAGTGATGGTTCCTTATCTCATAGGCAGTCATTATCTCTCAAAAAAGAAAAAGCCCACTGAGTCTAAACCTACAAAGGAGGCTTAAGAAAGCTGGGGCATCCCGCCGACTGTAATCTCGAAAACAGGAACAACCAGGCAAAAATTAGGGATAATGAATCAAAAGAAAGAGGTCACTACAAATCCTCAACAACATGAAAAATGTTGCAACAAAAAATGACTGTCTTCCAACAAGTTCCACTTGTGTGAACCATCACCAAAAAACGTCGTTCCAAACTCGAATAGAGTTCGACGCACAATTAACTGAGTTTAGGATTGAAGAACATCACGAAGAGCGGGTGGGTACAAATATACTTTGAGCCTTTATCCTTTGTTTCTTAAACCGTGAACCAAACCACGTTACAATCCTTCAAAAATCCTAATTGAAGCATGGGTTAGTCCGAAAGCATACTGTTACAAAAGGTACCCTGACTCCTGTAAGGCTTTGCTCTAAATCTTGAGCTGAATTTTTCTTATAAAAAGTTTTCTGCTAAAAAACTCATTTTTCAAAATTTCAAGACAAGCATGAACTTTGCATTATTTGAATATCGTTGTTTGCACATGGTTATTTGTTTGACAGCGAAGAAATTCACACAGTGAATGTTCGGATGAATGAAAGCTCTCTTAGTGAATAAAATCATTTCAAGGGGGATGACACTCCCGTTGCAAAAATCTCCTATCAACAAAAGGGGACTTGGTATGGTATTGTCCAGTAAACCTGGGGCAGTCCAGTCAAGATTTCAACAAATATTTCAAAGCCCAGTAAACCTGGGGCAGTCCAGTCAAGATTTTAACAAATCCTTCAAAGTCCGGTAAACCTGGGGCAAGTCTCCCTCACCATCACTTAGGGCATTAAAATGTCAATCTCATCAAAGGGTTACGTACAGTCCAAGTTTCCTGGCAGTGCCACAAACATTTGATACTGGGGGCAATGATGAATCTCTTCAAAATCTTTCTGAAAGGAAATTCAAGCATCCTCGAGAAGTTCATCACCTGTTGGAGTTACGATCGTCAGAGATTCCTTCATCACCTGTTGGAAGTTACGGTCGTCGAAGATTCCTTTATCACCTGTTGGAAGTTACGGTCGTCGAAGATTCCTTCATCACCTGTTGGAGTTACGGTCGTCAAAGATTCCTCCATCATCCGGTTGAGTCAAAGTTAATCTAAGACCCTCTCTGTTTTGGTCAGATCGACACTAAGATCTCCCTGATTCTTATTCCAGTAGAAGATATTCCGGGTTTTTGCTATTTCAGATAAATCTCTCAGGGATTTATTCTGATCTTTTCACTATCAGAGATGAAGAATCCAACTCTTTTCTCCTTCATTAGTTCGGGATTTATTTTCCCCAGCGAAAGGTCGTCTTGAAAAAACATTACACCTTCGTGCATCAGGACATCATGCAACGCAATCTCATTTATTTTGAGAACATCATTGTTTGATATATGCCACTAACCTTTACCTTTCAGGAAAGGTACAATCAAATTCGAGAAACAAAGCTTTTCTCCAGTCGAATTACGGACAAGTTCCTAAAATCTCGACAAAGCTTTTACTTCAGTTGAATTATGGACAAGTTCCTAAATCTCAGCAGAAACAACCCACCAACAGAATGACGGACAAATGAAGCTCCTGAAATTCTTTTTCTCTCAAGAATGAAGATTCTCATCCTTGAAACCTCAGAAGATTGGTATACTCCGAAGCTCCTGATACCGTTAACAGAATGAAGATTCTCATCCTTAAAACCCCAGTAGATTGGCATACACCCAACCTTCTGACCCAAATGCCTGAATGAAGATTCTCATTCTTGCTACCCCAGTAGATTGGCATACACCCAACCTTCTGACCCAAACGCCTGAATGAAGATTCTCATTTTTGCTTCCCCAGTAGATTGGCATACTCCCAACCTCCTGATATTCCCGACAGAATGAAGATTCTCATTCTCAAAGTGGTATATACACCCAACCTCCTGATATTCCCGACAAAATGAAGATTCTCATTCTCAAAGTGGTATATAACCTAGATTCCTGATATTCCCGACAGAATGAAGATTCTCATTCTCAAAGTGGCATACGACTTAACTTCTGAACTTCTTCCAAATAGGAATAAGCTTTTCCCAGAATCCCGAGCTTATTCCCCAGCAGGATAGCTACTCTCCAGCAGTATATCTATTCCCCACAGAGTTTTTCACTCCCTAGCAAAATCAAGATTCTCATTCTCAAAGTGGCATATAACCTGATATTCCCGACAAAATGAAGATTCTCATTCTCAAAGTGGCATATAACCTAAGTTTCTGATATTCCCGACATAATGAAGATTCTCATTCTCAAAGTGGCATATAACCTGATATTCCCGACAGAATGAAGATTCTCATTCTCAAAGTGGCGTATAACCTGAATTCCTGATATTCCCGACATAATGAAGATTCTCATTCTCAAAGTGGCATACACTTAACTTCTGAACTTCTTCCAAACAGGAATAAGCTTTTCCCAGAATCCCGAGCTTATTCTCCAGCAGGATAGCTACTCTCCAGCAGTATAGCTATTCCCCACAGAGTTTTTTACTCCCCAACAAAATCAAGATTCTCATCCTTGATTCCCCAGTAAAGTTGCCAGAACCTTCTTTACTCTCAACATAAGTTTGACAGAGTTTTTAATCCCCTGCAGATCGAAGATTCTCATTCTCGGCTCCTCAGCACAAATTCCTCTAGCGGAATGAAGTTTCTCATTCTCAATTCCTCCAGCAGAATGAAGATTCTCATTCTCAGTTCCCCAGCGAAGTTCTCCTCAAAACAGGAATCCCCAGTAGATTGGCATACAACCCAAACTTCTGACTTTCCCTAGCAGTATAACTTCTCCCTGCAGAGGTTGTCAAAAAGCTTGAAGATACACATACTCTTCAACAGTGGTCCAAGACTTCTCATTCTCAACGATCAAAGGATTTTCAATCCCTAGCAGCAGTCAAGGATTTATTTTCCCCGACAGTGGTCAAAGATTTTATTATCTCCAGCTATACAGGATTTATCTTCCTCGGCAAGACAGCTCATCAACTCACATGTGCATACATTGCATTCATATATCATAAACATTGATATAACGCATATATTGCATCATACATTTCATGCAACATAACTTTGTGTTTCAGCTAATATTCTACCCTTTTCAGGATAAGATTAGCAAGCTTCGACTCCAGAATCATGAAAACAGTTTATGGATGCTTCCCAACATGGATGTTAATCTATCGCTTGTTTAGATTCAACTTTTGAAAACAGTTTACGTATTCTCCAAATACAGATGCTAATCTATTGCTTATTCAGACCCCCAGCTCAAAGATGTTCCAAACACTGATACCTTTCTAATACTCATTCTTTCACCTACGACATACAGTTCAACAAACATTCTCGGATGCCATCTTTAAGCCCATCTTCGGCAAGGTTCTGTTACATCCCCAAATGGAATCTTTAAGCCCATTCCTTCAAACTATGCTTTGACGAGTGCAAATTTATGGACACTCTAGTGTCCAATCCTCTTTTACCTTCGAGTCACGAATGGAAAAATTGCCAATCTAACTCTTCAGGTTCAAGAAGATTGAATAGGGGCAACTGTTGTACCCCAAAATTTGCCCTCCCTATTTCACAAGAAATCACAACCCTAGGGTTTTTCTCTAATTTTTAAGATCGGCTCAGGAATCAATCAAACAAACTTTTCTTTGGCAGTAAATCAAGAATCAGGGTTTCTCTCGCATTTCACAGAAGAAATTGAATCCTCAGAAATTCAGTTAATTGTTACATTGTCTTCACGCTTGTTCAAGTTTACTGGTTCTTTCTCAAGGCCCGATTATCTGGGATAAGAGCTGAGACTCTTATTTGGAATATTAAGGCATCTGTTTGTTAATGGAACGAAACATCTGTTTGTTAATGGAATACTTGCTTGCTTATTGGAATACACAACGCGTATGTTGATTGGAATACTGGTGCAAAGTTAAGAGATTGCAGAGTTTTTAGGGATTGCTTGGATTTTAAGTTATCTGTATTGGAAATGGTGGAATGCAATTTCAGTCATTTTTAATCAGGAATCTTAAATAAAAAGTGAAGAGGCAAAGGGAAAAATTGAAAGATATTTGACAGTAGAAATATTTCTTTTAGATAAAGACTCTTTTTATTCATTCTCAAATATTGTTACAAAAAGATAATTTATTATTTTTTGAATATTGTAAGTTTTTACAACTTATAGTATTTTAAAAAGAAATAAATGTTTACAATAAATGAAAAAAAAGTCTATCTAATCTAAGCCTAAATCTCCTAAGCTCCAGTGCTCCCATGCTCAAGGTCTCCGGTTTCTACTGCTTCCTCTATCATCCAATTGGTACTCACCTGCAAAAGACAAAGGAAAAGAAAATTAGTACAAGAATTTTCAAATAGAAAAAGAAAGAAAATCATCACTAAAGTTTACCGGCCGGAATCAGAATGCTATTTGTTCATCATGTTTTTATTTTTCTCTTTGCAAATCACAAGAAGATTGCTCTTCTTGGTTCACAAAGAGAAAAGTAAAAAATAAAATGCAAGCATACAATTTGTTCAAATGCAAAAACATGGTTCAAATACAAAGTAAGGTACAAGGCTGCATACAAAGCAAACTTGCAGCAAAACTATGCCAAACTGAATACCAACTGTAGTAACCAAACCAAATGCAACAAGGTGCCAAAACTATCAAACTAAGCATGGCAAACCCAAACCAGATGCAAACTATCAAGGCAAAGTACACAGTACAGAAAATGCAGCAGGTAATGCAGAGATAAACCAATTGACAAGCCAAGAGTTTGTCATAGCTGTCATCATGTTCCAGGCCTAGACAAACTTTTCAGAAAAATATAATAAACAAAGCAAAAGTGCTTATTGGAGAGAGAGAGAGAGAGAAAAGAGAGGACTTGTGTGAAAAGTTTGCAGTTTGGCTAAGGCGGGCTGACATAAGTTAAAAAAAAAAGATATAAAAGAAAGGATTGCATAACAGTCTGAAAAGAGGAGATATACTTGGCCAAAAACCCAAACAAACCCTCAAGCCTGCAGTTCAAACTGCAAAATCACAAGCAACCTGCAAACATAGCCAAAACCTGTAGAACAACCAAGCCTACAACAAGTCACACAAACTGTGACAAACCAAGCAAGCCTTCCCAGCTTACTCAAACCTGCAACAAACCATAAACAAACAAAACAAGCCCAGCTTGCTCAAAACACAACAAAACCTGCAAGCCAAAACCTGCACAACTTGAAAACTTGCAAAAACTGCTTGGCCAAACAACAACCCAACCTGCAGTTCCAAACTGCAAAACCATAAACTAGAAACAAGCCAAGAACAAACAGTTTCAGAATCAAAATCATCAAGCATGCTACCAAATAAACCATCAACAAACAAAGTTTCAGAAGCTTGTAACAAGCTTCATCATCAACCATCACAAATAAGCAACCACAAAAACCTGTTTCAGAGGATTTTCTCATCATCATCATTAACATTCCAAGAGAAGAGGAAGAGCAGTTCAGAAGCAAAAGGTAAAAGTTTCAGAACCATGTCATCATAAACAATACTCAGGAAAGAGAAAGGAAGAGTTTCAGAAGCATCAACAAAATTAGTTTCAGAATCAAGTTCATCAACAACAACATTCAGATAGAGCAAACCAACAAATCATCAAGTTTGTTAAACAAACCAACAAATCATCAAGTTTGTCAAACAAACCAACAAATCATCAAGTTTTCCAAACAAACCAACAAATCATCAAGCTAGCCAAACAAGCTAACAAATCATTAACCTTCAAAGCCAAAAAAGAGGAAGAGATTCATAAGTAAAAACACATAGTTTCAGAATCGTGTTTATCATCATCAACAAAGAGAAAGGAAGAGTTTCAGAAGCGAAGCCAGCATTGTTTCAGAATCAAGTTCATCATCAACAATCAAAAAATAGTTTTCAGAAGCATATTCATCATCAACAACAAAAATCAACAGTTCTCAGAATAGCCATCATCATCAAACATTCAAAATCTTAAAGAACCAAAGAAAAATACCAGAAGCGAATCTAGTCATCATCTTCCTCGTATCCCCGGCCACCAGGAACGCCGCCACCAACTCCATCTCACCTTTCCTCTCCATCTTTCCCAAGGTACATTTTTCAAACCTTTACTGCATCTCAAAACATGTAAAGACCACATAGGTTAATCAAACTAGGACATAAACAAAGCTTAAGCAAACAAACTGTAAAAACCCTAAAAAGACAAGAAATGAATCATACCGTTCGAGCAAAGGCCTTGGATTGTCGGGAAGAGGTGAGAGAGTTAGGGTGGCGCTCCGGTAATCTGGGGGCTTAAGGGAGAATCAAGCATCGTTGGTTTGAGGAAGATGAAGAGGAGAGAGTGATAGAACGGCGCCGCTGTACCAAACAACAACACTAACCCTAATTCTGAAACCCCAAAACAAATTGTAAAAATACTGGACTCTGGGCCTTCGCCCCAAACAAATGCAATAGTCCATAATGTTTTGCTAAGCACGCACCCTCCCCCCCCCCCCTTTCATTCTGACTTGCTATTTGTTCTTCTTCATTTATTCATTATGGGCCTAAAACACATAAATCCCAAAGCCCATTCTTTTTTTTAATCTCTTTTTATACTAACCTTTTTATTATTTCACTAATTTGTTTTTATTTTGTTAATAATGATACTATTGGTTTTTATTTTCTTAAATTAATTTAGTTTCTTTTTTTAATAATTGTTACATTTAATAAAATACAATAATAATAGAAATTTTATTAATTTTTGTTTTTTTTTTCTTTAAAAAATATGTGAATGATGGAAGTGTTGTTTAATTAATTTTTCTTCAAAACCTTTTTCCTTTTCATAATTAGTAAGACACATACATTAAATAATAATATATTACTTAATCTTTCTTCTTTTTAGAATATATTTTATTTATCTTTTTTTAAGTTAATAAATACATGCATTTCATCATTTATTGATTCTCTTCATTTTGGTGTTTTGTTATAACTTTATATTTGAATTGTGACAATTCGATTTGGTTGTAACACGTAATATTTGGGACATTATTATTCTTGTGAGACTCATCTCCATTTGTAAATAATTGTACCCCCATCCCCGAATACTTTTGTAATAGCTTAGAATTTTAATTCTCACATTTTACGCTTTCAATTATGCCATAACTAGAGATTAGGGTTTGTATGCGAAAATCTAAAATCAATCGCTAGATAACCTAATACAAGACAAAAAGCATGTAAATTGACAAACACAATGCACACTTGCACCTCTAGGGTAACCTCGCTTGTTGCTCCGGAAAATGCAATCATGTCCCTCGAATATGAGATACTCTAGCAAATGCCCCTTTGATAAACAAAGATCGTAGTCCCTCGATGACGTTATCTTGGTTGCCTAAACAAAATGATCAAGTCCCTCAAAGATTTGCCAAAAATACTTCACACAATTGCTATCATGGTCTATACGATGACCCGCGCCTGTCCCGTTTAACATCCTAACACAAGGTTATTCACCAAATGTAATGGTGAAATAACACTGTCAAAAGGGTTTAAAACATTAGGAAAGATCTTTGAGTAAAATAGGATAGATAGCTCTTAGTTACTTGATCAAAAAAGCTTGCAAAAACATCCTTGCTATTTTCAAACACACTTCACAACACAATTTCAAAACATTTCCCAAGACAAACTTTCAAAGCATTGAAATCTTTTCAAAAGACAAAAACCCCTATGTATACATTCAAACAAGAATCATTACAAAGGTTGCCACAACGATGGCCTCTTTTCAAAACATCTTTCAAAACCACACACAAAGCACCATTTCAAACAATTGAAAATCAAAAGCAAGTGATCTAAACAAGTAACTAAGAGCCCATGGATAACCATGGATGAAAAGGGTGCTTGCACCTTACCTTTTCATAATCTACTCCCCGAACCCAAGAAAACATCTCAAAGGTCTTTCCTGTGCTTTTTGGCCTTTTCTTTGGATAAAATAAAAGTCGGTGGCGACTCTTGCTAAACCGAAACATTTGCGAACACAAAACGCAAAACCTCAAGTCAGTTCTCCCACCGTATCACACATGGCATTTTTGAATAAACACTTAGAGAAATTTTCAGCAGTTTTGGTTAGGATTTTATCCCAACTTCTTGGCATTTTTTCACATAGTTATGAGATGATTTTGTCAAAATGGCCAACATGAAAGTTATAGAGGGTGTTTCAAGATTTCCAAAACCTTCAAGAGCATGAATTTATCATATTTGAGTTAGGAGATTCAAGGATCTGAAGTTGGACATTCATTCTTGATTTACAAGGCAGATTTGTGATGAACAAGGAACCAAAATCTTAGCCATGCTGCATAATCTTCACTTTGCAGGCCTCTTGACTTGCAAATCTATCCATAATCATTTGTTTACACAATTGATTAAACCATTATCCAAGTGGTTCAAGTATTGTCCATTGCATCTTTTCATTTTTGGCACAAAGGCACCATTGCCATTCTTGCAAAGTTAACTTTAATCATAAAGTCAATTTCTTGAGCCTCTAACTTGTTGTTCTAATCACACTCGACTTCTATAAGTCATAACAAACATGTTTAAAGTGATCAACCACTTTAGATAGTTTGGTACAAGCATTGGAAACATGTTCTTCAAGCTTGCTTCATGTACAATCTAACCTAGCCATAACATGTGATCCAAAATCTGAGTTTGTTCAAGTCCCAAACCTTCTCTATAAATAGAGAGGCCAATCACAAGAGAAATAGGTTAAAAAAAATAGAGAGAAGGGCCAGAAAAATAGAAGGAGAAACAAACACTCAAACTCATTTTTGCTGTCAAAAACCATATTTGTCCATAAAACCTCCATTTTTGAGCTTTGAAGTCCACATCTTTGAATCTCACACCTTGCAAGTTTTCTCCAAACAAACCATTCAAACACTTCATATACACCATATAGAAGTCGCTAAAACATAATAATAACTTCTGTAACATCATTACCACCATCTTCTAAACTCAAAAAATAAATACATTGCAACTTGACTTGGTTGGAGCGGTTCAACCATTTTCAGTACAAAAGGAAGGTTGGAGTTACTTTAAGAAGATTCAAAGAAGCTTGATCAATCACCAATTTACACTTGGAAACATTCGTACGTGTTCTAAAGCTTCCGCTTCAAGAGGTAAACTTTCTCAAACTATGATATCATCGTTCATACATCATTTGCTTTTGCGCTCAAAAGACATAACAAGACAAATCAAAGAGAAAAAACTAACAAAAAGCCAGACCTGAGGTTGACCCGGGTGCCCGTGTCACATGACAAGGCCCGTGTCAGCTTATTTGGGTTGAAAAACATAGTAAAATGCAGGGACAGAGGCTGACACGGGTTCCCGTGTCAAACGACACGGCCCGTGTCAATCGACACGGCCCGTGTCAATGTTACTGGTGCGTACACGAGCAAAAAAAAAGATGAACAGTGGCTGACACGGGCGCCCGTGTCACGTGACACGGCCGTGTCAGGTTGGCTGGAAGTAAAAAATGCATAGAAGTTATGGACAGGTCCTGACACGGGTGCCCGTGTCCACTGACATGGCCCGTGTTAGCTCGGGAACCAAATTTCTTGATTTTTAGAGATTTTTTAGGTTATTTTGGACATATTGCATTGCTTGGAAATGACCTAACTTTATAAAACCTTTTTGTTCAAATGAAACCTCAAAAACACTTTTCTAAACAATTAACTTAGACTTAGGTTTTTCTTCAATTAAGTTAATTACAAAACCTTTTTTCTATAAAAAAACCCCTAAAAAGCAATTTCTCTCACTTTACATCTTCTTGCATATTTTATTATTTTTGCATTATAAATTATGTAATTGTCAAAGCCTTGTAATAGTAATTAGGGTTTATTTTTCTTGCAATCCCCATTTGTAAATTTGTATACCCCATTGTTGTACCCCAAAATTTGCCCTCCTATTTTTCACAGGAAATCACAACCCTAAGGTTTATTCAAACTTTCAAGAATGGCTCAGGAATCGATCAGACAGGTTTTCTCCTATGGCAGTAAATCAAGAATTAGGGTTTTTCTCGCATTTCTCAGAAGAAACTGAATCCTCAGAAAGTCAATTGGCTGTCACATATTTCCAGGCTCTCTCAAATTTACTAGGAAAAAGCAATGTTTGTTTGATCCAGGTTAACCAGATAATTGGCGTCTTTCAAAACGTTTGCTCGTTTAGGGAATAAACATTTGTTTGTTTATTGGAATACACAGTGCATGTTTTAATTGGAATACTGTTGCGAGGTTACAAGATTACAGATTTTTTGGATTACTTGGAGTTTAAGTTATCTGGATTGGAATTATTGGAATGCAGTTCAATTATTTTGATAAGGGAATCTTAAAGGATTAGTGAAGATGCAAAGAAAGAATTACAAGTTACTGGCGATAATGGATTATTTTGGATATCAGATTATCTCATAAAGAATTTTTTTATTTATTTCAGATGTTGTTACAAAAATAATTTATTAATTCAAATGCTGTAGGTTTTACAACTTATAGTACTTGAAAAAATAAATTATTACAACTAATGGAAAATCTCTCTAAGTTACAAATCTAAGCCTAAGCTTCCAGTGCTCCCATGCTCGCCACAAAGAATTTCTTGCTTCCTCTGCTTTACCACCTTCCAATTTGCGCTCACATGAAAAAAAGACAAAGAAAAGAGGGATTAGTACATTTAATTGAACATAAATAGAATTTTCAAAACAAAAAGAAAGAAAAAATTTCATCATTAAAGTTTGCCGTTTGGAATCAGAGGGCTATTTTCATCATGTTTTTATTTTCCTCTTTGCAAATCATAAGAAGATTGCTCTTCTTGGTTCACAAAGAGAAAAAAAATGCAAGTTAAAGAATGCAAAGCAAATTTATTCAAATGCAAACAAGGCGCCAAACTGAACTAAACAAGGTCAAGCATTACAAACTAAACAAAATAAGTACAAGGCAATAACATGGCAAACTGGATGCAGCACAAACAAGCAAACCAGACTGCAACAAAATGCAAGCAGCAAATGTCAAAGCAACCAAATTGGATGCAAGAATTACAAGGCAATTAAAGAATGCAGCAAGGTAAACCAAATAACAAGCAAAGGGCTTGTTTCATAGCCTTTCATCATTTTCTAGAAATTTGGGGCAAACTTTTCAGAAAAAGTGGAAAAGCAAATTGCTTTATCATTGAGAGAGGAGAGAGAGAAAAGATATCACCTTTTGTGTTGGGATTGTGCAGTTTGGCTACTCTGTCACAAGTTACAAAACAGAAGAAAACCAAGATATAACAGAAAAAAACATTGGATAAAGACTCAAAATTCCAGCAACAGAGATATATACACAAAAAAAACATGTCAAACCAATTTCTAAAAAGGGGAAAAGCCAACAAGTTAGCAATAACCCCCAACCTGTCAAACCAATTTCAAAAAGGCTGAAAAGCCAACAAGTTAGCATATAACTCCCAACCTGTTAAAACCAGTTGAAAGGAGGCCAACAATAGAACCATTGCAAAAAACCTCAAAACCTGTTATCAAACCAGAAAAACAAACCACAAAACCTGATAACAGTTCAAACAACCATAACTGTAACAACATTTTCAAACTTGCAGAACCAAGCTGCAAAATAACCCAAGCCCAAACTGTTAACAAAGTCAAGAAAAAACCACCAAACCTGTGAACCAACAAACAGCACAACATGCACAAAACTCCAAACCTGCAATTCCCAAACAAAACAAGCTTGCCAAACTGTAAACTAGATTACAAAAACATTCAAAAAGCCATTTCCAACTGTCAAGTAAAAACAACAATCAGTTTCCAGATCTGTTGAACCAAACAGTTCAAACTCAATACTCAAAAGAAAACTGCAGAACTCAGTTCAAAGACACAAAACAAAACTGCAAGTTTCAAACCTTCAACAACAACTCATCAAAACATGTATCTCATTCCTAACTCAGTTTAACATCAACAAAACCAACAATCAATATCCAACAAACTTACTAGAAATAACAAAGTCAGAAGTGGAGCAACATCACCAACAAGTTCAAATCAGAATAAAAAATCATCAGCAAAGTTTCAGAAGCAAAATCATCATCAAAGTTTCAGAAGCAAAATCATCATCAAAGTTTCAGAAGCAAAATCATCATCAAAGTTTCAGAAGCAAAATCATCATCAAAGTTTCAGAAGCAAAATCATCATCAAAGTTTTAGAATAAAAAATCATCAATAAAATCAGAAGCATTACCATCATCATTCAAGTTCAAGGAAAAGAAGGAAGTTACCAAAAAGCGTGTTTGTCATCATTTCTTTTCTTCCTTATTTCCGGCCGCCAAAGAGCACCGTCGCCTCCCTCTCACTATCCAACCATCCCAAACAGGTACATTCTCGCCCTATCATCATTTTTCTGCATCTCATAGGATAACAAGCGTGGTTAATAACAAAACATGAACAAAACTGTAAACCCAAACAACCTTGAAAGCTGTTAAATCCAAAACAAAAAAAGACGAACCATACCTTACAAAAAATGTAGCTAGCTCTTAGTTGTTAGGAGATGAGAGGAGAGGCGCTCTGGTGACGGGAATGAGAGAGAGAGGATCAGAAAACGCGTTTCAAAACCCCTCTTTGATAAATCAAATCCAAAACATTTTCCTGAAAAGAGGTATAAATCAGTTTGAAATCAAAGGCCAAAATGAGCGTTTTGCTCGTGAATCAGGAAGAGGGACAAGGATGAGTGAGTGAGAAAGAGATGTGAGAGGGAGAACGAAGGGTACAACGCCACTGTAAAAGCGTAGAACACAAACCCCAATCCTCCATTTCCCCTAGTTAAACAAAACCCTAAACTGAGTTATGTGTATTAGGCCACCCCGTTTCAAACAGCATTAAGCCCATATGCGCACCAGATTAGCCACCCCCTCCCCTCTGCCTTGTGTTTTTTGTTTCAACATCAATTTTCCTTTCGGCCAGTCCGTCCCCAAATCTTAAGCCCATTTCTTTTCTTCTTTTTTTCTTTTCATTCATTTCTAATATTAATTTGTTTTTATTTCCTTGTATTAATAATATACTAACAATTATTTTTAAAACTTCATTTTTGTAAAATAAATTTGATTTTTTAATTAGTTTTATTTTAATCATTTTCTTTTTATTATTATACATAATGAAAATACCAAAAAAATAATAAAGACTTTGTTTAATTAAATTTTCTTTCTTTAAACTTTTCCTTTTAAAATTAATAAAAATACATAAAAGAATAATAATAATATAACATTTTCTAATCTTTTTTAGAATAGACTTTTATTTATCCCTTTTTAAGTAAATACATACATCTCATGCTTTGTTGATTTTAAATTGTCTTAGCTTTATATTGAATCGCAACAATTCGATTTGGTTGTAATACTTGATATTTGGACATTGCTATTCTTGTGAGACTCATCCCCATTTGTAATAATTGTACCCCCATTCCCGGATACTTTTGTAATAGCTTAGACTTTTTAATTCCCGCAATTTATTACTTTCAATATATTGTGTAGTAATTAGGCGTGTATGGCAAGATTCAAAAATCAATTGCTAGATGACCTAATCCAAGAATAAATAACTTGAAATCAACACACTTCTCACACGTGCACCTCTAGGGTAACCTCGCTTGTTGCCTCGGAAATACAATCATGTCCCTCGAATATGCGACACTCTAGCAAACGACCCTTCGATGAACAAAGATTATAGTCCCTCGATGACCCTCGATGTTGCCTTCGATAAAATGATCTCGTCCCTTACAAAATTGCTAGAGCGTCCCACAAGTTTCTTTCAATGATTGTATGCGATGACCCGCGCCCATTCCGTTTAACATCCAAACACAAGTTTGTTTACCAAATACAATGGTAAAACAACAATGTGAAAGGGTTAAAAATGTGTAGGAAAGATCTTTGAGTAGATAGGGTAGACAACTCTTAGTTACTTGATCAAAACTTGCGAAAACATTCCTTGCTATTTTCAAACACACATCACTACACAATTTCAAAACATTTCCCAAAACAAACTTTCAAACATTGAAACATCTTTTCAAAAGACAAACACCTTTGTATATATTCAAACAAGAATAATTACAAAGGTTTCCTAGACAAGGCCTCTTTTTAAAACATTTTCAAAACCACACACAAAGCACCATTCCAAACAATTGAAAAGCAAAATCCAGTGATCTAAACAAGTAACTAAGAGCCTATGGATAACCATGGATGAAAAGGGTGCTTGCACCTTCCCTTTTCATAATCTACCCCCCGAACCCAAGAAAACATCTCAAAGGTATTTTCTGTGCTTTTTGACCTTTCCTTTGGATAAAATAAAAAGTCGGTGGCGACTCTTGCTAAACCGCACAAGTGCGAACACAAACGCAAAACCTCAAGTTAGTTCTCCCACCGTATCACAGAACTGGTGACTCTGCTGGGGACATGTTTAAAAGTGGGTTTACCTTAGGGTTTAGATCACCTTTACATGCTTACTTTGTTTGCTTTGATTGCTTTACATTTGGTTCTATTGTTTGGGTTTAAAATCCTCTATCCGGATTTGGGAAACATTCATAGGTAAATAGTAATACATTGTGGAAATTGTGCGGGGTATACTGACATGGTTGAATAAATAGCTATATTAGTGCGACATATTTGTGGGTACCGGTAGCCTTTGAGTCAATCAAGGAGAATACAGGGCCGCTGAGTGATGTCATGAATCACTAATGGACTTTTAGAACCTTTACTTGACCATCTTGGCCTTTTTAGGGGTAGTGAGATGACCGACTTTGGTGCAGTCCGAAGTTGGTAGATACTCGATACTACACTCATTGAGGGTTGTTTTCTTGGAATATTTCGGTCGCCAGTAAAGTGGCTAAACTGAAACAATGAACACAGAAAATAATCCAGTGATATTGAGCTCCTTAGAACCCAATTACTATTTATTGGACAGGTTGAGCCAACTAAACTTCAAGAGGGTACTTACCTATGAAACCCCATGCAAGCCTGAAATTAGGAACTTGTGTGATTTGCTTGTACATATACTTGTGCATACATCATGAACATCATGAAGCATCATATGCATACATTAACTAGTTCAAGGGTTTGGATCTTCATCTTTGTTCCTGTTTTGTAGGTAATGGAATCACTTCGCAGGAAAACTATTCAGGTCAACCTTATGAGAATCCCTCCTCTACTCAAGGAGCTTGCTTCCAAGATTTCAGACAATTCTCCCTTTAGTGAAAGACATGGTATACTTCTCAACTTGGTCAACTCCAACATTGAAGAAGACATGGTGAAAGTTCTCTTCCAGTTCTTTGACCCCCTACACCATTGCTTTACATTTCCTGATTACTAACTAGTGCCTACTGTGATCGGTGGAAATAGAACTGACTGTTTTGGAATGCTGGTTCGTGAAATGTCGCGGTAAGCAAGAGTCGCCACCGTCTTTTATTTTCTCCAACAAGGAAAGGACAAAAGCACAGCAAAATTCCTTTTCGAGATGTTTCTCGGTCCGGGAGGTAGATTATAGAAAGGGAAGGTGTTAGCACCCTTTCTATCCGTGGTTATCCACGGGCTCTTAGGTACTTGCTCACTATGTTTTCAAAAATGTTTGCTTTTCTTGTGTTTGTGGGTTTTGAAAAAAAGTTTGTTTGAAAACTTTGTTTTAACTCTTGTATCAGTCCTCAAGAGTGTATGAAGTGTTGTTTGAAAACTTTTGTCAGAAAAGAGTGTAAGTGCGAAAAGTTGTTTTCGTTTTGAAAGAGCAAGTACCTTAGAACCTCTACCTACTCAAAAGAAATTAAGCTGTGTAAATGTCCTTTAGACAGTACTATCCCACTATTGAGAAGTAGGTAGCACCGTCGTTGGAGTTTTCGGGTCAATTCGATTATAGGGACATGTGATCACCAAAGCAATAGTAGGACGCCTTAGCGGTAACCCTAATGTCCTAGATCCTTTTTCATCCGAGGCAACCATTTCGAGGCAACTTGGATCTTTAGACAGAAGGGCGACCTCTAAAACACCCTATACTCAATGACCACGTCGAGGCAACCAAGTGAGGCGTACCCTAGGAGTGGCATGTACGAGTGTGTCAAGTTTCATGTTAAGTTATCTTTGCACATTTTATGGTGAGCTATGGGTTGATTTTAATTTCAGAGAAGTCTTGTCATGCATAACAGTTAATAGTTGTGCGGAAAGTAAATTGCGGAAAGTAAATCTATGCTATTACAAGGCGTCGGGTATTTACATCGCCAAAAACAAACCCTTGGAAAATAAATGCGAGAAAATAAAGAAATCGATAAAAAAAGTCCTAATTACGCTATTACATCCTCGGAGCAATTATATAAATATGATCAAAAATAATATGCGTGAAAAGAACTTAAATCGGAGAAGTCCTTAGGGTTTTGACCCTTTTTGAGAAAGAAAGAAGTTTTTGATTATTTGGCATTAAATTAATCCTAAAACTAATTAATAAAAAGAAATATTTTTGATTTTTTTAATGTCTCAAGAAAATAAAAATAGTCAAAAGTTAGTAAAAAAACCTAAGTCTAATTTATTTTATTTATTGCAAAAAAACTATTGAAGTTAACCTAATTAAAAAGACTAAATTAATTGGTTAGTATTTATTTACAAAAATAAGAAATTAAGGGTGAAATTAATAAATAATAATAATAATAAAAATATTACATTTTTAGTTTTCTGAATTTTATTATATAAAAAAAGTTAATTATGTTAATTAAATAATTAATAATAATAATAATTAATAAAAAGGTTAGATGGAAAAATATAAAAGAAAAATAATAAACCAGAGGGGGTGCTGGCTCATTAGGAGGTGTTATTGGAAATTTCAAGCCCATCAAATTGTAAGCCTGTTTGACTTTCTTTGATTACCCAGGGCGCTGGTTGATTGGGAGTATGGTGATCATTCACCTCTGACCACTGTATTGCTGCTTGAAGCCACATGGCGCTTGGATGTTAGAGGTGCATGATGGACCCTTTCTTGACACCTGCACGTGAACATCTGAAGAAAAAGAACAAATAATTGTTTTGGGGGACCTGAGATTCGAACCCAGGTCCCAATGCTTATTGGACAAGCGCCCAACCACTACGCCACCTGCTTGCTTTTGATAATATAATAACAATCAATTATAATATATACAAGTCAACTCATATGCTGTTAACACAAAAAACACGTGCGCGTTTTCAAACTGACCAATGAGACATCAACAGCTCATCATCTTCCTCGCTGAACCTGCAAAATCAACATTAGATAGCGGGGTTTTTTAACCCCCACAATATGGCACGAGGAATAATAGCGATTAGAGCTACAGGCTACAGAAATATTTCGCGAGGATAGATTCATGTTCGTCTGGTCCTAACGGTTTCAACCATATGCCTTATTGGTCTCAATTTTTCTGGGTTTAGAAAGCCCCAAATCCAAAGTTTATGAACCCTAAAATTCAACCATGGCAACTTTTGATTCTGTGCGTTTTAATCCAATTCAGTTATACCATCAGCTTCGTATGAGTTCTAGCAATGTAAAACAAACACAAAAGCACATTAAATATGCATGAATTGAACTGCACAATTCTGAAAATAAATGGCAAACCGTGGTTCTGTTTAGGGTGATTTCTTGAGCTTTAGCATGTGAATTTGATTGCTACAAGTTCCTGAGAACCCCTGCAAGGTGTTAGAATCAACCAATTGCTTTGAATTGCCCTGAAATATAGAAATCAATTTTGCAATTTTCTTGGAAATTTTTCAATATGGCTATGGCTTTTCTGCAGTTCTTTCACGTGTGCATGATCAGGGTTTGGTTGTGTATTTATAGGGGAATGGAATTAGGTCAGAATCTTGCACAAAAAATCCATGGAATGATGATTGAATATTTGATTGGAAATCATATATTTTTGAATCTTCATGATTGGAAAAAGTTGCCAAATTTGGAGATATTGCATCTTTGACTTGGTGCACGAAATTGCCAGCCTTTTTAGGTCATTCTTGCTTCACAAAAAGATTGAAAAATCAAATCTTTGTATTTCCTACAATTTAAATTAATTAAATGAATTAATATTGATTAAAAATCCAATTAATTAATAAAAAATAAGAAAATAATTCAATTAAGCTTGATGGGTCGTGCATAAGCCATGGATAAAGTTTCAAGAAGAAATTTGAGGCCCATTAGCAAAAATAAGGTGTTTTGAGCAAAGTTGACTTTTGCAAATTCACAAAAATTTCCCAACTTCTCCAATGCATATCTTGCTCAATTTTGATCATATGAACATGTTCTTGGACATTTTGGAAAGGTCTTGAAGTCCTCTGACCAATGCCTTTGGTCCCATGTCATTTGGATTTACCAATCTCAAGTTATGGTCTTTGACTTAAAGTGCACTTTTGTTGACTTTTGAAATTGACCTATAATGTAGAAATTGATAACTTTTTGTGAGAGCATTTCTTGGACTTGGAATGTGAAGATGGATTGTAGTAAATGTCATCCCCTTCAAAATTAGCATTGGATGGGATTTTTCTGATGAACCATGAAAAAGTTATGCCCTGGTCAAGATACAGTTGACTTTTCTGCTGTCCAAAAATAGTAACTTCTTGCACCTTGATGATTTTTTGAGCCATGCTTGTGGAATCATGATCAAAACTTGATCAAATGATGATTGTGAGCTCAAAATAAGATGTTGACCAAAAATTTGACTTTTGACTGCAAAATGACCATTTTGCCCCTGCAGTTGATTGTGGATCAAATAGGGCTTTTGACTGTGGAATTTGGCACTGTTAGTCTTGAAACTTGGCATGTAGGTGCTTGAGGATATACATGGACCTATGAGACTTGATTGAACCATTGAAAACCTCAAATTCCTTGAAAGAACCAAAACCCTAATTTCAGCTGTCTTAGGAGATGGCTTGACTGTCTAATCCTTGAGCAATTTTGAGTAATTTGAAGATTATTCTTGACAAACCTTGAAGAATATGGGAGGGCAAATTTTGGGGTACAACAGTTGCCCCTGTTCAATCTTCTTAAACCTGAGGATGTAGATTGGCTTGCGTGCCTTTCGTGATCCAAAGGTGGAAGATGATTGAACACTAAAGTGCCCAGAAATTTGCACTCGCATGGTGTAGTATCAGCAATGTGATGTCGGGAATGGGCTTACAGATGCCATTTGGAGATATGATGGATAGGAGGACGGGTTTATAGATTCCATCTGGAGATGTGACAGAATCTTGTCGGGAATGGGCTTATAGATGCCATTTGGAGATGTAATGGATAGTTGTGGAGATGGGCTTAAAGATGCCATTTGGAAATTGTTTGTTGAATTGTAACTTGGTAGGTTAAAGGAAGGAACCTGTGTAGGGTTTCCTGATGATGAGTCCGTGTAAAACTGCATCTTGGAAGAGAAGGAACTGGTGTAGGGTTGCTTCATGATGGTCAAGTAGATAATTGTCCTGTCTGGTTTCAGGTATTAATCTATAACCCATCGTCCACAGATATTTCCTGGCTAGATACAGGTGTTGATCCGGAACTTAAAAAAGGTTGGTCGAGATAGCTTTCCTGGCTGGATACAGGTGTTGATCTATGACCTGAGAGTGAAAGATAATTTCCTGGCCTGTTACAGGTGTTGATCTTCAATCTCCTCATGCAGATACTTTCCTGGCTAGTTACAGGTATAGATATACAATCAATCGCTCACAGATATTTCCTGGCTAGATACAGGTGTTGATCCGGAACTTAAAAAAGGTTGGTCGAGATAGCTTTCCTGGATGGATACAGGTGTAGATCTCTGACCTGAGAATGAAAGATAATTTCCTGGCCTGTTACAGGTGTTTGATCTTCAATCTCTTCATGTAGATACTTTCCTGGCTAGTTACAGGTATCGAATCTACAATCAATTGCTCACAAATATTTCCTGGCTAGATACAAGTGTTGATCCGGAACTTAAAAAGGTTGGTCGAGATAGATTTCCTGGCTGGATATAGGTGTAGATCTCTGACCTGAGAGTGAAAGATAATTTCCTGGCCTATTACAGGTGTTGATCTTCAATCTCCTCATGCAGATACTTTCCTGGCTAGTTACAGGTATAGATCTACAATCAATCGCTCACATATATTTCCTGGCTAGATACAGGTGTTGATCCGGAACTTAAAAAAGGTTGGTCGAGATAGCTTTCCTGGCTGGATACAGGTGTAGATCTCTGACCTGAGAATGAAAGATAATTTCCTGGCCTGTTACAGGTGTTTGATCTTCAATCTCTTCATGTAGATACTTTCCTGGCTAGTTACAGGTATCGAATCTACAATCAATCGCTCACAGATATTTCCTGGCTAGATACAGGTGTTGATCTGGAACTTAAAAAGGTTGGTCGAGATAGCTTTCCTGGCTGGATACAGGTGTAGATCTCTGACCTGAGAGTGAAAGATAATTTCCTGGCCTGTTACAGGTGTTGATCTTCAATCTCCTCATGCAGATACTTTCCTGGCTAGTTACAGGTATAGATCTACAATCAATCGCTCGCAGATATTTCCTGGCTAGATACAGGTGTTGATCTGGAACTGCAAAGGTTGATGGCAATCATCCTTTGATTTGACTTTTTCCTGAAAAGGCAAAACATTAGTTGCATGCGATGTCATGATGTATGAAATGCATGATGTCATGATGTTCTCAAAGATAAATGAGATCGTGTCGTATGCACTTTATCATGTATGTAAGCAGGAGGTATGAAATGTGCAATGTTTATGAATGTATTTTCATCTGGGAAAATAAATCCTTGACAAATGCCGGGGAGTTTGTTAAATCCTGGGCTGATGTTGAAGAGTAGAGTTCTTCGTTTCCGCTGGGGATGATGAACGAAGATGGTTGTGAGAATAAACCGGTAGGAGAAGACGACTCCGTTGGGGAATAAACTTGGTGAAGAGATTACTCTGCGGGGAATTACTCTGTGGGAAGAGATGATTTGCTGAGGTTTTAATGATAACTTCGCTGGGAATTCCGTTGATAAGCTCTGTTGGGGAATTTGATGAACTCTGCTGGGGATAGGAAGAACTTCGCTGAGGATGGTCTTTCCGTTGTAATTTGATGAGGATAACCCAGTTAGACTCTGGTGGGGATAACCTCGTTACTCTGCAGGGGATAAGCTTCCAGAATCTACTAGGGATAAGCTTCCAGAATCTACTGGGGGGATGGTTCAACTCTCTTGGGGAAACTTTTTGGACTGCACTAGGGAAATGGCTCCACTGGGGGTATCTTGTATTCTGCCGGGGAATAATCTTATATTTCTTTGAGGAATATTAAGACTGTCGGGGATGCTTGCTGAGGAATATCTGCATACTCCGCTAGGGAATATTGAGATCTTCTGGGGATACCCAACTTTTCAGGACTGATGGTAGACCAACTCTGCTTGGGGGAGAGTGTTGCTGATTTGCTGGGGATACTGTGCCTTTTTAGGGCTGATGGGAGACCAACTCTGCTTGGGGAGAGTATTGTTGAATCTTGTCTTACTCTCGGGGAGTGAAGGTATCTTGGCCATATTCTTCAGCTGAACTTACCTTGGTACCTCAGTGGATAAAGCAACTAGATCACTTTGACAATTCTTATTGCCCCTGTTTCTGATGTCACCTGTAATTAGTCATTTGTTTCGCATGCAAATATTTATGATTAGCAGTTAATGTCAAATGCATATATCAAAAATGAACATTGGACGTTCTTTGCAAAACAAAACAGATAAAGGAAAAACAATTGGGAATTTGTCTGAAAAATGAGTTTGTCTTGATTTTGAAATTTGCCTGTAAATAGGCGTTTTGTATACAAGAGGCTGACGTCCTATTAAGAGAACGCCGCCGACCAAAATAGAGTTTATACAATTTGTGAAAAGGAAACAAAACAGCTATGTGAAAAAATCCCACTGGGTTCCAACTCTGCTATCGCCTTTATGTCTTCAAGCATCTCATCATTTGCTGCTTAGTTGAAGAGGAATCTGATTGATCGGTGCCGTCTGAACCTGATAGTCGATACCGAAGTCTTGATGCAAGGTGATCCAATGAGACATAGTATTACGCTTATCCCTAACTTTTGCCTGGACCGCCCTTTCGGGTTTTCAGTCCACCGGGATACCCTTTTTTGCCCAAGCCGCCTTTTCAGGTTTTCGACTTGCCGGGTGTACAGATTTTTTTCATTTTCATCCCTTATTTTTGCCCGAACCCTTTTGGTTCGCCGAGAAGTCCTTATTTTTGCCTAGGCCAGTCGACCTAGCGGGTCTTTAATCATGCGTAGTATCTTTTTACTATGTCTGCATTGGCGGGGTGAGGAAGGTCGTCACCATCCATGTTGGTTAGAATCATCGCGCCTCCTGAGAAGATATTCTTAACCACAAATGGCCCTTCGTACGTAGGGGTCCATTTGCCCCTGGGATCACCTTGAGGTAGAATGATGCGCTTGATTACCAGGTCTCCGACTTGATACTCTTGTCGTCTGACTTTCTTGTTAAATGCCTTGATCATCCGTTTTTGGTACGTCTGACCATGACAAATAGCAGTAAGTCTCTTTTCGTTGATTAGGTTTAATTGATCAAGCCGAGTCTGGATCCAGTCGTCTTCGCTCAAACCTGCATCCTTCATTATTCAGAGAGAGGGTATCTGAACTTCAATGGGCAAGACTTCCTCCATGCCATAAACCAAGGAAAAGGGTGTTGCCCCTGTTGACGTTCGTGCTGAGGTACGGTACCCATGAAGAGCAAACGGTAACATCTCGTGCCAATCTTTATAGGTCACTGTCATCTTCTACACAATCTTCTTAATGTTCTTATTGGCTGCTTCTACAGCCCCATTCATCTTCGGCCGGTAGGGAGAGGAGTTGTGGTGCTGTATCTTGAATTGCTCGCAGAGCTCAATGATCATCTTGTTGTTAAGATTGGTACCATTGTCCGTAATGATCCTCTCTGGTACACCGTATCGACAGATCAGGTTATGCCGAATGAACCGTGCCATGACATTCTTGGTTACGGTGGCAAAGGAAGCTGCTTCGACCCACTTCGTAAAATAATCAATCGCTACCAGGATAAAACGATGCCCGTTGGATGCCGTAGATCTAATCTCGCCGATCATATCAATGCCCCACATTGCAAAAGGCCAAGGTGCTGTCAAGATGTTCAGCGGGACTGGAGGAATGTGCACCTTATCAGCATAGATCTGGCACTTGTGACATGTCCGAGAATGCTGATAACAGTCGGCTTCCATTGTGGACCAGTAATATCCTGCCCGAAGGATTTTCTTTGCCATGGTATGTCCACTGGAATGCGTTCCGAAGGTACCTTCATGCAGCTCTGCCATGATCCTTTCTGCTTCAGTCTTATCCACACAACGCAGTAAGGTTGAATCATGGTTTCGTTTGTAAAGAATGTCGTTGCTGAGGAAGAACTTTGCCGCGAACCTTCTCAGAAACTTCTTGTCATTAACAGATGCGCCCTCGGGGTATTCTTGAGCTTCAAGGTACCTCTTTACTTCATGATACCAAGGTTTTTCTGTTACCTCTTCAGTCTCAAGATCACAGCAATGTGCAGGTTCATCTAGTTTCCAAATAATGATCCGGGGAGCCTCGTTGTCCCATTTGACTTTGAACATAGAAGACATCGTAGCTAACACGTTCGCCAACTGATTTTCTTCTCTTGGGAAGTGTTCAAAGGTTATCTCCTCGAAATGGGGGACCAACGCCAATACATACTCCTTGTAAGGAATAAGATTTGGGTGTTTCGTATCCCACTCGCCTTTGATCTGACTGATCACGAGAGCGGAATCTCTGAAGACACTCAAAAACTTGATCCTTAGGTCAATTGCAGCTCGAAGACCCATGATGCATGCTTCATACTCCGCCATGTTGTTGGTGCAGTTGAAACATAGCCGGGCGGTAAGTGGAGTATGAGAGCCCTTGGGAGATATGATCACAGCGCCGATGCCATTACCCAAAGCGTTTGAGGCTCCGTCAAAGTGCATAGACCATCGGGATCCTTCCTCAGGTCCTTCATCCGGTCCAGGTATTTCACAATCAGTCACTACCATGATATTCTCGTCTGGAAATTCAAAGTTCATAGATTGGTAGTCATCCACTGCCTGATGTGCCAAATGGTCTGCCAACACACTTCCCTTGATTGCTTTCTGAGTCGTGTACTGGATGTCATATTCAGTCAAGATCATCTGCCATCTTGCTATTCTTCCGGACAAGGCGGGCTTTTCGAAGATGTACTTGATTGGATCCATTTTTGAAATCAACAGAGTAGTGTGAGTCAACATATACTGTCTCAGCTGGCGAGCAGCCCATACCAAAGCGCAACAAGTTTTCTCGAGCAGTGAGTATCGGGTCTCACAGTCGGTAAAATTTTTGCTAAGGTAATAAATAGAGTGCTCTTTTTGGCCAGACTCATCATGCTGCCCCAGCACACATCCCATCGAGTTGTCAAGTACTGTCAAGTATAAGATCAGAGGTCTCCCTTCAACTGGTGGCATAAGAATAGGTGGCTCTTGGAGATACTCTTTGATTCTTTCGAAAGCGGCCTGACATTCATCGTTCCAACGTACTACTTGATCTTTCTTCAGTAGCTTGAAGATTGGTTCACAAGTGGCAGTTAGATGCGAGATGAATCGGGAAATATAGTTCAACCGTCCTAGAAAGCCTCTGACCTCTTTCTCTGTCTTGGGAACTGGCATCTCTTGTATGGCTTTCACTTTGGCAGGGTCCACTTGAATACCTTTGTCGCTCACGACGAAACCTAGTAGTTTTCCAGATCTCACCTCGAAGGTGCACTTGTTCGGGTTTAATCTTAGCTTGTACAACTTCAATCGGTCAAACAGCTTCTGTAGATGGTCAAGGTGTTCCTCCTCAGTTTGGGACCTCGCAATCATATCGTCGACGTATACTTCGATCTCATGATGAATCATATCATGAAACAGAGCAACCATGGCACGTTGGTATGTTGCCCCAGCATTTTTCAACCCAAAAGGCATGACCTTGTAACAAAAGGTGCCCCACTGAGTAACAAAGGTGGTCTTCTCCATGTCTTCAGGAGCCATCTTGATTTGATTATAACCGGAGAAACCGTCCATGAAGGAGAATACCTTATGCTGAGCCGTGTTGTCAACCAGAACGTCGATGTGAGGCAGGGGGAAGTCATCCTTAGGGCTCGCCCTGTTCAAATCCCTGTATTCAACACACATTCGGACCTTACCATCTTTCTTCGGCACTGGAACCACATTGGCAACCCACTGAGGGTAAGAAGTCACTGCTAGAAAACCGGCATCAAATTGTTTCATAACCTCAACTTTGATTTTCTCGGACATCTCTGGGCGCATACGGCGGACCTTCTGTTTTACCGGAAGGCATTCTTCCTTGGTAGGCAGGCGATGAACCACAATGTCGGTATCCAACCCAGGCATATCTTCGTAAGACCAGACAAATATTTCCACGTAGTCATGCAACATCTGAATCAACCGTCGTTTCACACTGGACTCCAGATTGGCACCAATCTTGACTTCCTTTCTGTCTATCTCAGTACCCAGATTCACTGTTTCCACTAGCTCTTCATGGGGCTGAATTGCCCTCTCTTCCTGGAGTAGCAGTCTTGCAAGTTCACCAGGCACTTCACAATCATCTTCACCTTCGTCTTCGGCTAAGTTGATCGGATTTTCAAAGTCATAACTGGCAGTAGCAGAGTAGTTACCAGTGAGATCCAGAGTGGATTGGGACCTGTATATGTGAGTGTGTGTAAATAGTTGTTTTGCAATATATATAATAAAGAAAGACAGGGAGCGCAAGATTTGAAATGCAAAAAACGTCCAATGCTTTTATTAATGATATACGAAAATGACACACAAAAGCCCTCACAAATGAAGCCACGGTGCCCCGGGTAAGACACCAGGCCATAAAAGTTTCATAATATTTTCTGTTACAAATTTAAAACAAAGGAGTTCATTACTGAGTGACAAAAGTAATAGGGACGAAGTCTTTCGCTGTCCAGTTGTTCGGTCCACCGTTGGTCGTAGGGTAAATCCAACTGTCGAATTCAGATTCCTCCACGTCATCTTCAATGGTGTTTACTCCCGAGTTGCTGATGAACACAGGAGGTCTTCCAATCCTTGCACGACGAACAACCCTTTGAGCTTCTGCAGTGAAACCCAAGCCAAACTTGTCAGTCTTCTGAGTAAAATCAGGAAGTCGGCCCCAATTTGCACATTCACCCTTCTCAATAACAGCCCGGGCATCCTTTAAGGAAGCCATCTTCAAAGGAGAATCTTCAATCACAGTTTCTGCTGATGCCAGTGTCTGAAGGACCTCTTCAAAGTGCTGGAATGGAGTCTCAATGAACTTCCCATCCATTTCTATGTACCGGAACGAGTTGAGGTGGCTGACCATGTATTCTTCCTCCCCTTGCACTGTCACAATCTTCCCTCTGACCGGGTACTTCAGCTTCTGATGTAGTGTGGAGGTCACCGCTCCAGCTTTATGGATCCATGGACGACCCAACAAACAAGAATAGGACGCCCGAATGTCCATCACGTAGAATGTAGAATCAAAGACCTGAGAACCAACCCTGATTGGAATATCAACTTCACCATGTACCATCCTTTTAGACCCATCAAAGGCCCGGACAACAATATTACTCAGCTTTAGTTCCAACCCCTCACAATCCAACCTGTCTAGAGCTTTCTTGGGTAATACGTTCAACGAGGAACCAGTGTCAACCAACACATGGGCGAGGGTGGTGCCCCTGCATTCAATGGAGACATGCAGGGCATCATTATGGTTCTTCCCTTTAGCAGTCAGATCAGCGTTAGAGAAACCCAAACCATTATCAGCAGTTAAGTTGGCCACACAATCGGTAAACTGATCAGCTGATGTCTCTTGTGGCACGTGGGCCGTCTTCAGGAAGGTAATCAGAGCCTTGGCATGGGCCTCTGAACACAACAATAATGATAGCATAGAAATTTTAGATGGGGTGTGCCCCAGCTGCTCAACTACGTTGAAATCACTCTTCTTGATAATCTTAAGGATCTCTTCCATCTCATGTTTGGAAGCTTCAACATTGGTTGTCTTTGGTGCCTCCGTCTGGGCAGGCATATCAGTAGCAATCCCTTTGCCCCGAGCGTCAGATGACTCGGCAGCAGGGGTAGAAATAGGAACTTGATCAGGCAGGGAAGCAAGCACACTTGCAGGTGTGATGACAATAGGTCTCTGGATAGCTGGTGGTGCAATATCTGGTGAGAAAAGCCTACCGCTGCGGGTGACTTTGGCAGGCCCGGTGATGTTACTGACGCCGGTACTAGTATCGAACTCTTGTTTAACTCCAAGCACATAAACATCCTCCCCATAGTGCCAAGGGACAACTTTGTCGGATGTATAGGGGATGGGCCCCGGAACAGTGATGATTATGGGTGCAACCTTCTGAGCAGGCATGATTTTGACAGGCTTCTTTGAGGGAGCCTTGGGAGAATTATTGAAAATGGTGACAATGGACACTTCTTCAGTAGGGGTAGCAGGAACAATAATCTTCTCGAACAGAATCTCTTTATTATCTATCAGGTTTTGGATGCCTGACTTCAACAAAGGACAACCAACAGGTGAAACCGAACATAGATGGCAACCTTTACTACATCCCGGAAATAAACCGGCTAGCAACAGGTTCCTCTTGACGGTCAACAGTGGAGTAACAATATTATCCACAGAGGCTACATACAGGTCCTCCTCTACAGCATTCACTCCATACTTGGGCATGAGAGCAGTCACAACATTGGGCCTTTCGGGTGCCTCAAACTCTATCTCTTTAGCATCAATAAGGTCCTGAACCTTATTCTTCAGAGCCCAACAATCATCCGTAGTATGCCCCGGGCTGTCAGAGTGATAAGCGTAGCGGGCATTGGGATTATACTTTGGAGATGTTGTGTTTACAACCTTCGGAGCTTCTTTTATAGTTACCAGATTGGTTGTCAGTAGTTGCGGAAATATCTGGGACAAGGTCATACTGAGTCGAGTGAACTGCCTTCTAGGTCTCTCACCCCTTTGTTGGTTGTATTGCTGAGGAGCAGCAGCAGGTTTTGAAATTACCACCGCGTTGACAGCTTGGCGGCGTTCCAGTTTATTCTGTCTCCTTGAACCATAAACAGCGCTAGATTCTTTCTTGAATGGCTTCTTTTCAGTGCTCGAGGAGGCACCTTTCTGTATCTTTCCAGACTTGATACCAACTTCTATTCTCTCACCATTCAAGATAAGGTCTGTGAACCCGGCAGAAGAATTCCCAATCAAATGGTTGAAGAACGGACCAGACAGGGTCCCCAAGAACATATCAACGAGCTCACAGTCAGTTAGAGGTGGCTGCACCCTTCCAGCCAGATCTCTCCACTTTTGAGCACACTCCTTAAATCCTTCACCCGTCCCTAGTGACATACCCTGGAGTTGGGTACGCGTAGGAGCGAGGTCGGAATTATACTGATACTGCTTATAAAACGCAGTAGCCAAGTCCTCCCAGTTACAAATACTGGCTCCATCCAGCTGATAGAACCATTCGAGTTGAGTCCCTGAAAGACTATCCTGGAAGAAATGGATCCATACATTCTTGTCAGTAGTGTAAGGTTGGATCTTCCTTACATACGAACGGAGGTGCAGCTTAGGACAGGAAGCTCCGTCGTATTTTGCAAAAGCAGGTGCCTTGAACTTATGGGGAATCACCACCCCAGAGGATAAGCCTAGGTCTCCAAAGTCTAACCCGGGCACATGTTGAATCTCCATAGCACTTAAACGGTCCTCCAGCTGTTTATACCTGTCCTCAGCAGGAGGGTACTGTTCATCATTATAATCCGTCTCGTTGTCGGAGACCACGGGACTAGAAACCCTTCTCTCTTGTGGACTGTCCTTCCCTACAGAGGAAGTAGTCAGATCAACCTCATTTTGTAGTCCATTCCCAAATCTGCGTCTAGTGTTGAACAATACAGTCCTCTTCTTCTTCTTCTTCTTCAGAATCAGAGTCTTCAACTCCTGTTGACCCTGGGCTAGACTCATAACCAACTCCTGGAACTGGGCATTCTGGGCCTGGAGGGCCTTGATAGCTTGTTCAGTAGTAGGTTCAGAAGACATGATGATTGCTGAAATAAACAGCGAAGAAGATAAGTGACCTGTAAAAGTGTACCTGTTATGCATATGATGCATGGTATGCTGTTTATGCAATGCATTCAAGGGTTCGAAAATTCAAATTCGTTGTAGACAAAAAAGGAACACACGTTATATTAAGAAGTAATCTGTTTAGTACATCAATGCCTCATGGGCGAAATATTACAAAATACTTAATGCCAAAAGACGATGTGCATCCTCTTTGGAGCGATGTAAGTGTTGAGGGTCTTTTCCTCGTGCAGTAGGCGGGTGAGCTCCAGAACCTTCTTCTCGCTGGCATGTAAACTAGCTTCAAGAGAATTCCGCTCTTCCTTGAGTTGGATCCAGCTCTTTTGCATTTCTTCCCAAGATGTTGGCATGTCAGGATGTTGAATGGTGTATGGAACCTCTCCTTCCATAATTGGCTCTTTGATCACGGGGAGAATGTGAGGATATGGCATCATAAGCTTCTGGGAGCGGGCTCGTACCCACTTGAGGTAAGGCTCAAGGGGAATGGAATTCTTGTGCCCCAGTGTCTTACTATCTACCTTGTTAGGAATCCTCCAAGCTCTGATGAACCTTTGGCGAAGTCCTTGCGCATCGTTGTCGAAGTCAAAAACTATGTCAGGGATCAGCATGTCATGAGGGACATCCCTCCGAGCATATCCAAATTTCCTCAAAGCCAGACAGGGGTTGTAAGTAATGCCTCCTCTAATTCCAAGTAAAGGAACATTAAGAAATTCTCCGCAACGATCAATGATAGCGACATTTTATCTGGACCGAGAACACCAATGTATGTTGGAATGTGTAAGAGTCATCAATCGTTGTGACCATCTTAGACCCCGCTCGTTCTTCAAAACTGATTGTGGAAGGTGCGAAATAAACCACCTTGCCAGGAGAGGAGTGCAGCACATGAGAACACCTCTTTTTCTCATTGTTCGAGTGTAAAACGAGTGGAGGATGTCCCCAAGCAATGTAGGTATGGGATTCCTTGACATGTAAATCTTGACAACATTTATATCTATAAGTTGATCGGGATTTGGAAACAACACCAACCCATAGACAAGGAGTGCCACAATTTCTTCAAAGGCTTGTAGGTCAAGAGAATTCCAACATTCTTGTGCCTTCTCGAATAGGAACTTTGCCAAGAATCCTTTGATACCACTTCTGATTTCCCAATGCCCCTTGATGTCAGATGGTTGCATACGTAATGCTTGAGCAACCTCTTCAAGTTTTGGTTCCTTTTCCGTACCGTTGTAGGGTAGTTGACTAAGAATAGGAATTTCCAGAAGTTGAGAAAATTCTTCCAAAGTAGGCACCAATTGATAATCCGGGAAAGTAAAACAGTGGTGTAAGGGGTCAAAGAACTGGAAGAGAACTTTTATCATATCTTCTTCAATGTTGGTGTTGACCAAGCTGAGTAGTCTACCATGTCTTTCACTGAAGGGGGAGCTCTCGGGAATCCTGGATGTAAGCTCCTTGAGCTGAGGAGGGACCCTTACAAGGTTGACCTGAATTGTTTTCCTGCGGAGAGATTCCATGTCCTACAAAACAAGAACAAAGATGAAGATTCGAACCCTTGAAGTGGTTAGCAAATGCATATGATGCGTTATGATGTTATGATGTTATGATAAAGGCACACCACAAGTATTCACAAAAAGCAAACATGGTAAAGGCACACAAGTCACACCAGACAGCCCTTAGAGTTTAGGCCAGCATGAAGTTTAGGTAATACCCTCTTGAAGTTAGTTGGCTCAAAACCTGTCCTAGAAAATAGTAACCGGGTTCTAAGGAGCTCAATATCATTGGATTGTTTTCTATGTTCATTGTTTTGATTTAGCCACTTAATTGGCGACCAAAATATTCCAAGAAAACAACCCCCAATGAGTGTAGTATCGAGTATCTACCAACTTCGGACTGCACCAAAGTCGGTCATCTCACTACCCCTAAAGAGGCCAGGATGGTCAAGTAAGGTTCTAAGGTCAGTTGATGCTTCGCGACTCCACGCGGTGGCCCCGTACTCTCCTTGACTTGACTCAAGGGTTACCGGTACTCACCAAAGTTCCACATCAACGTAGCAACTGCTTCAACCATGTCGGTATACCCCGCACAGTTCCCTCACAGTTTGTTGCTACTTCTAAAGGGTATCCCCAGATCCGGGATAGGATCTATAAAACTCCAATACAAGCCCACAATATTAAAGCAAACAAGGCATACAATTGAAAACATAAAATGATCTAATCCTAAGGTACACCTCACTTATACAAATATTCCCCAGTAGAGTCGCCAGTTCTGTGATCGGTGGAAATAGAACTGACTGTTTTAGAATGCTGGTTCGCGAAATGTCGCGGTAAGCAAGAGTCGCCACCACCTTTTATTTTCTCCAACAAGGAAAGGACAAAAGCACAGCAAAATTCCTTTTCGAGATGTTTCTCGGTTCGGGAGGTAGATTATAGAAAGGGAAGGTGTTAGCACCCTTTCTATCCGTGGTTATCCACGGGCTCTTAGGTACTTGCTCACTATGTTTTCAAAAATGTTTGCTTTTCTTGTGTTTGTGGGTTTTGAAAAGAAGTTTGTTTGAAAACTTTGTTTTGACTCTTGTATCAGTCCTCAAGAGTGTATGAAGTGTTGTTTGAAAACTTTTGTCAGAAAAGAGTGTAAGTGCGAAAAGTTGTTTTCGTTTTGAAAGAGCAAGTACCTTAGAACCTCTACCTACTCAAAAGAAATTAAGCTGTGTAAATGTCCTTTAGACAGTACTATCCCACTATTGAGAAGTAGGTAGCACCGTTGTTGGAGTTTTCGGGTCAATTCGATTATAGGGACATGTGGTCACCAAAGCAATAGTAGGACGCCTTAGCGGTAACCCTAATGTCCTAGATCCTTTTTTATCCGAGGCAACCGTTTTGAGGCAACTTGGATCTTTAGACAGGAGGGCGACCTCTAAAACACCCTATACTCAATGACCACGTCGAGGCAACCAAGTGAGGCGTACCCTAGGAGTGGCATGTGCGAGTGTGTCAAGTTTCATGTTAAGTTATCTTTACACATTTTATGGTGAGCTATGGGTTGATTTTAATTTCAGAGAAGTCTTGTCATGCATAACAGTTAATAGTTGTGCGGAAAGTAAATTGCGGAAAGTAAATCTACGCTATTACAAGGCGTCGCGTATTTACATCGCCAAAAACAAACCCTTGGAAAATAAATGCGAGAAAATAAAGAAAGCGATAAAAAAGTCCTAATTACGCTATTACATCCTCGGAGCAATTATATAAATATGATCAAAAATAATATGCGCGAAAAGAACTTAAATCGGAGAAGTCCTTAGGGTTTTGACCCTTTTTGAGAAAGAAAGAAGTTTTTGATTATTTGGCATTAAATTAATCCTAAAACTAATTAATAAAAAGAAATATTTTTGATTTTTTTAATGTCTCAAGAAAATAAAAATAGTCAAAAGTTAGTAAAAAAACCTAAGTCTAATTTATTTTATTTATTGCAAAAAAACTATTGAAGTTAACCTAATTAAAAAGACTAAATTAATTGGTTAGTATTTATTTACAAAAATAAGAAATTAAGGGTGAAATTAATAAATAATAATAATAATAATAAAAATATTACATTTTTAGTTTTCTGAATTTTATTATATAAAAAAAGTTAATTATGTTAATTAAATAATAATAATAATAATAATTAATAAAAAGGTTAGATGGAAAAATATAAAAGAAAAATAATAAACCAGAGGGGGTGCTGGCCCATTAGGAGGTGTTATTGGAAATTTCAAGCCCATTAAATTGTAAGCCTGTTTGACTTTCTTTGATTGCCCAGGGCGCTGGTTGACTGGGAATATGGTGATCATTCACCTCTGACCACTGGATTGTTGCTTGAAGCCACATGGCGCTTGGATGTTAGAAGTGTATGATGGACCCTTTCTTGACACCTGCACGTGAACATCTGAAGAAAAAGAACAAATAATTGTTTTGGGGGACCTGGGATTCGAACCCAAGTCCCAATGCTTATTGGAAAAGCGCCCAACCACTACGCCACCTGCTTGCTTTTGATAATATAATAACAATCAATTATAATATATACAAGTCAACTCATATGCTGTTAACACAAAAAACACGCGCGCGTTTTCAAACTGACCAATGAGACATCAACAACTCATTATCTTCCTCGTTGAACCTGCAAAATCAACATTAGATAGCGGGGGTTTTTAACCCCCATAATATGGCACGAGGAATAATAGCGATTAGAGCTACAGGCTACAAAAATATTTCGCGAGGATAGATTCATGTTCGTCTGGTCCTAACAGTTTCAACCATATGCCTTATTGGTCTCAATTTTTCTGGGTTTAGAAAGCCCCAAATCCAAAGTTCATGAACCCTAAAATTCAACCATGGCAACTTTTGATTATGTGCGTTTTAATCCAATTCAGTTATACCATCAGCTTCGTATGAGTTCTAGCAATGCAAAACAAACACAAAAGCACATTAAATATGCATGAATTGAACTGCACGATTATGAAAATAAATGGCAAACCGTGGTTCTGTTTAGGGTGATTTCTTGAGCTTTAGCACGTGAATTTGATTGCTACACGTTCCTGAGAACCCCTGCAAGGTGTTAGAATCAACCAATTGCTTTGAATTGCCCTGAAATATAGAAATCAGTTTTGCAATTTTCTTGGAAATTTTTCAATATGGCTATGGCTTTTCTGCAGTTCTTTCACGTGTGCATGATCAGGGTTTGCTTGTGTATTTATAGGGGAATGGAATTAGGTCAGAATCTTGCACAAAAAATCCATGGAATGATGATTGAATATTTGATTGAAAATCATATATTTTTGAATCTTCATGATTGGAAAAAGTTGCCAAATTTGGAGATATTGCATCTTTGACTTGGTGCACGAAATTTCCAGCCTTTTTAGGTCATTCTTGCTTCACAAAAAGATTGAAAAATCAAATCTTTGTATTTCCTACAATTTAAATTAATTAAATGAATTAATATTGATTAAAAATCCAATTAATTAATAAAAAATAAGAAAATAATTCAATTAAGCTTGATGGGTCGTGCATAATCCATGGATAAAGTATCAAGAAGAAATTTGGGGCCCATTAGCAAAAATAAGGTGTTTTGAGCAAAGTTGACTTTTGCAAATTCACAAAAATTTCCCAACTTCTACAATGCATATCTTGCTCAATTTGGATCATATGAACATGTTCTTGGACATTTTGGAAAGGTATTGAATTCCTATAACCAATTCCTTTTGTCCCATGTCATTTGGATTTACCAATCTCAAGTTATGGTCTTTGACTTAAAGTGCACTTTTGTTGACTTTTGAAATTGACCTATAATGTAGAAATTGATAACTTTTTGTGAGAGCATTTCTTGGACTTGGAATGTGAAGATGGATTGTAGGAAATGTCATCCCCTTCAAAATGAGCATTGGATGGGATTTTTCTGATGAACCATGAAAAATTTATGCCCTGGTCAAGATACTGTTAACTTTTCTGCTGTCCAAAAATAGTAACTTCTTGCACCTTGATGATTTTTTGAGCCATGCTTGTGGAATCATGATCAAAACTTGTTAAAATGATGATTGTGAGCTCAAAATAATATGTTGACCAAAAATTTGACTTTTGACTGCAAAATGACCATTTTGCCCCTACAGTTGACTGTGGATCAAATAGGGCTTTTGACTGTGGAATTTGGCACTGTGAGTCTTGAAACTTGGCATGTAGGTGCTTGAGGATATACATGGACCTATGAGACTTGATTGAACCATTGAAAACCTCAAATTCCTTGAAAGAACCAAAACCCTAATTTCAGCTGTCTTAGGAGATGGCTTGACTGTCTAATCCTTGAGCAATTTTGAGTAATTTGAAGATTATTCTTGACAAACCTTGAAGAATATGGGAGGGAAAATTTTGGGGTACAACACCTACTTTGGAGGAATTTTTTCAACTCCTGAGTATTCTTATTCTCCATCAACTACCCTACAACGGTACGGAAAGAGAGCCAAAGCCTGAAGATGTTGCTCAAGCCTTACACTTGCAACTATCTGACATCAAAGGTCATTGGGAAACCAGAAGTGGTGTCAAGGGTTTCTTGGCAAAGTTTCTGTTTGAGAAGGCACAAGACTGCTGGAATTCTCTAGATCTACAAGCTTTTGAGGAGATTGTGGCACTTCTCATCTATGGGTTGGTCTTGTTCCCAAATCCTGATCAGCTTATAGATGTGAATACTGTCAAGATTTTCATATCTCGGAATCCTGTGCCTACATTGCTTGGGGATATCCTCCACTCATTTTACACACGAACAATGAGGAAAAAAGGTGTTCTCATGTGCTGTACTCCTCTTCTAGCAAGGTGGTTTATTTCTCACCTTCCCCAATCAGTCTTGAAGAATGAACAAGGCTTGAGGGGGTCACAACGATTGATGACTCTTACACATTCTGATGTTCATTGGTGTTCTCGGTCCAGAGAAAATGTCATCATCATTGATCGTTGTGGGGAATTCCCTAATGTCCCATTACTTGGCATTAGGGGAGGCATTACCTATAACCCCTGTTTGGCTCTGAGACAAATTGGATATTCCCGAAGGGATGACCCTCATGACATGCTGATTCTGTACTTGGTTTTTGACTTCGACAACGACGCTCAAGGACTTCGACAAAGGTTTATCCGAGCTTGGAGGATGCCCAACAAAGTGGACAGTAAGACACTGGGACACAAGAATTCCACCCCCCTTGAGCCTTACCTCAAGTGGGTACGAACCCGCGCCCAGAGTCTTATGATGTCTTACCCCTACATTCTCCCTGTGATCAAAGAGCTTGTTATGGAAGGAGAGGTTCCATACACCCTCCTACATCCTTACATGCCAACATCATTGGAAGATTTGCAAAAGAGTTGGATATAGCTCAAGGAAGAACATAGCACTTTTGAAGCCAGCTTCTACGCCAGTGAGAAGAAGGTTTTGGAACTTACTCGTCAACTCCACGAAGAGAAGACTCTCAACACCTACATCACACCAAAGAGGATGCGCAACGTCTTTTTACATTAGAATTTTGTAATATTTTGCCCATGGGGCATTTATGTACTAACAAATTTCTTCTTATTAATATGACGCGTGTTCTTTTTGTTTGCAACAACTTTGAATTTCTGAATCCTTGAATGCATTACATGAATACATATCATTCATCATATGCATAAACAGGTCTTCACACCAGGTTTCCTTATCTCTCTGCTGTTTATTTTAGCAAGATGGATATAGAGCAGACGGTCAAAGACTTACAAGCGTAGAATTCACAGTTCCAACAACTCCTCATGACCTTGGCAAATGGTCAGGAGGATCTTAAAGCACTGTTAGAGAAAGGAAAGGAAAAAGAGAAAAAGAAAAAGAAAAGAGTTGGTGTGGCTACTCTGGGTAGAAGATTTGAGAACCAAGCTAGAAGGGTCCTGGATTTCCCCTCAACATCTGATGAAGGGATAGGTAAAGGAAAGGGAGCTGCAGTACCATCTGAGTCTGAAGCTGAAGAAGAAGAAGAAGAGGATGAAGACTATTCTGAGAAGCAGTACCCTCCTGCAGACGACAAGTACAAGAATCTAGAAGAGCGTTTGGCGGCTATGGAGGTACAAAGAGTTCCTGGGATATACTTCGAAGAGCTAGGGTTGGTTGTTGGGATTGTGATTCCCCCTAAATTCAAGGTGCCTACATTTGCTAAATATGATGGTTTGTCTTGTCTGAAGATGCACCTACGGTCTTACGTCAGAAAAATCCAACCTCATTCTTCTGGTAAGGATCTGTGGGTCCACTTTTTTCAAGATAGTCTTTCGGGGACGCAATTAGATTGGTTCTACCAGCTTGAGAGATATGATGTACATAATTTGGAGGATTTGGCTGCTGCCTTCTACAGACAATATCAATATAATGCAGACTTAGCACCTACTCGTACTCAACTACAGAGTATGCGTATGGTCTCTAATGAAGGCTTTAAGGAGTATGCCCAAAAGTGGAGGGACTTGGCTGGAAGGGTGCAGCCACCATTGTCTGAATGGGAGCTTGTTGATATGTTTTTGGGGATGCTGTCAGGTCCATTCTTTAATCACCTGATAGGGAGTTCGTCTGTGGGGTTTGCCGAGTTAATTCTGACTGGTGAAAGCGTCGAAGCTGGCATCAAGAGCGGTAAAATTCAAAAAGATACATCTGCTTCCGTTGCTGTCAAAAAACCTTTTCCAGCCAATAAAGAGGTGTCAGCTATTTACTCTAAGAGAGGCCAAGGAAGAGTGGAGCGTCGGCCAGCGGTGGGGGTTGTAATGATTCAAAAGACTGCAGCTGATCAACCTAGAACCAACCAGCAAAGAGTGGAAAGGCCACAACGGAAATATACCCAGATAAACATGACACCTGCTCAGGTTCTCCCCCATCTCCTGAAGTTAAACCTTACAACATTGAGAGAGGCACCGAAGAATACAAATACCACTTCTCCGCATTACCATCCCAACGCCAAGTATGCTTATCATTCAGATAGCATAGGGCACGACACCAACAATTGTTGGGCCCTCAAAAACAAGATCCAGGATTTAATAGATGCCAAGGAGGTGGAATTCGACGCGCCTGAAAAGCCGAATGTGATCTTTGCCCCAATGCCAAAGCATGGTCACAATGCCCATGCTATCGAAGAGGATTTGTATGTTGCTGCTGTTGATGATTTAATGACCCCTTTACCAATAATCAAGATGAATTTGTTGAAAGCCGGGATTTTCCAAGGCTGTGAAAAAGATTGTTACATTTGTTCGTCCCTACAACCCGACTGTCCGTTATTGAAGTTAGACATCCAACGCCTAATGGATAATCAAGAAATCCTCTTTGAGAAAACTCCTGTTACTCCTGTTACTCCAACTCCTATCCATGATGTTGCTATAATTACCATTTCCGCCAGTCTTTCCAAGGTCTCCAAAAGACCTGTTAAGATTACACCCGATCCAAAGTTTGTACCTCTGAAGATAACTATGTCGGGGCCTATCCCATACAAGTCCAACAAGTCAATACCGTGGAATTATGGAGGAGAGATCTTCTACCACGGTGTTAAGCAGATTGAATCAGTCAAAGAAAATTCCAATGAAGAGACTCCTGACATAGGAAATATTGCTGGGACGAGTAAGATCACCCGCAACGGAAGAATTTTCTCTCTGGAGATTGCTCCTCCAAGGGAAATCTTCGGACCCTCAAATTCTCCTAAGGTTACTCCTGTGCCGGTCAACATCTCTGTGTGAAGTCCAGTTATTGAAGAAATTGTTACTCCCGTAGTTGTACCCTCTGCTGTTGCTGCTGATAAAGGTAAGGGGATCCAGGAAGCGCCCGTCAGGACGAGGGCTCAACCTTTGGTCATCCCCGAGACCACTCAAAAAGAGATGGAGGAGATTTTAAAAATAATCAAAAAGAGCGACTATGATATTGTAGAGCAACTGGGGAAAACCCCTTCAAAAATCTCTATGCTGGCCTTGCTGCTCTATTCGGAGGCTCATGCCAAAGCCCTGATCAGGTTTTTAAAGACGACCCATGTTCCCCAGGAAACTTCTGCGGATCAGTTTCAAGAGTGTGTAGCTAGCCTTACAGCTGACAACGGTCTTGGTTTCTCCGATGCTGACTTAACATCTAAAGGAAGAAAGCATAACGATGCCCTGCATGTCTCGGTGGAATGCAGAGGGACGACTCTGGCACACGTCTTGGTTGATACTGGGTCCTCTTTAAATGTCTTGCCAAATAAAGCATTGGACAAATTGGACTGTGAAGGTTTGACCCTAAAGCCCAGTAATATCATTGTCAGAGCCTTTGATGGCTCTAAGAGGATGGTTCATGGAGAAGTGGACATCCTGATCAAAGTGGGTACCAAAACTTTCAACTCTACATTTTACGTGATGGACATCCGACCCTCCTACTCTTGCTTGTTGGGAAGACCCTGAATCCACAACGCTGGGGCCATCACTTCTTCTTTGCACCAAATGCTCAAATACCCAGTCCAGGGTAAAATTATAACAATTCATGGTGAGGAGGAGTATATGATAAGCCACCTTAACTCTTTCTGCTATGTGGAGTTAGATGGTGAATTCATAGAAACCCCTTTCCAACACTTTGAAGAGGTTTCTCCTGAAGTTGCAGCAGCTAAGACAATGACTTCTGTACCCATCATTACCAAGCCTGTGTCCCGGATGTCATCCCTTAAAGATGTGAAGGCTGTGATCGAGGAAGGAGGAAGCATAGTATGGGGTCAGCTACCATATTTTCCTTTCAAGACAGATAAGTTTGGCTTGGGTTTCACTGTTGCTAGTCAGAAGGTTGTGCGTTGCTCCCGGGCTGGAGGACCACCATTAAAGATCACTCATCATGGAGTTCATGCTTTGGAGGATGGTGAAGATGGGAGCAACTTTGAAGATTGGATTTTCCCAACTATTGAAGGAGGACTAAACAACTGGGAGGCGAAAGAATTCGTTCCCATTACTTTCATAAATCAGTAATTTATCTTTCAAACATTTATGTTGGTCTGTAATAATTATTAAACAATTCGTACAATCTTTTTGCCTTTGCCTTACCCGGGGCATATAGGTCCATTTGTAAGGGCTTGATTTTTTCATCTTCATATGCCATGTTTAATGAATCATGGACATTTTCATATATAAACTTTTGTGTTCATTTTCTTTCTTTTTACATTTTATTTTGTTTAAAGGTGGTTATCCCTTACACACATTCATACTCACAAAATGCAGGTACCCATCCACTCCAGATTCTATGGATAACAATTCTGCTATGGCCTTCAGGGACTCTGAAGATCTGGTCAATCATGCCGAATACGAAGGTGATGAAGAGTGTGAAGTTCCTGGAGAGTTGGATAGACTTCTACAACAGGAAGAAAGGGTTATTCTGCCCCATGAAGAGATGTTAGAGACTATTAACTTGGGTACTGCCGAAGACAGAAAAGAGGTTAAAATGGGTGCCAACCTGAAGCCAAATGTCAAAGAGCATTTAGTTCAACTGTTGAATGAATATGTTGAGATCTTCGCCTGGTCCTATGAAGACATGTCAGGACTCGAAACAAATATTGTGGTTCACCATCTCCCTACAAGAGAAGACTGTCCACCAATTAAATAGAAAGTCCGCCGAATGAGGCCCGATATGTCCGAAAAGATCAAAGCCGAAGTAATGAAGCAGTTCAATGCTGGCTTTCTTGCTGTTACTTCCTATCCATAATGGGTTGCTAACATTGTGCCCGTACCTAAGAAGGACGACAAAGTGAGAATGTGTGTGGATTACAGAGACTTAAACAGGGCTAGCCCTAAAGATGACTTTCCACTACCGCACATTGACATCTTGGTTGAAAATATAACTCAGCATAAGGTATTTTCCTTCATGGATGGATTTTCAGGGTACAACCATATCAAAATGGCCCCCGAAGACATGGAGAAGACTACTTTTGTTACACAGTGGGGTACCTTCTGCTATAAAGTGATGCCATTCGGACTGAAGAATGCCGGGGCAACCTATCAACGAGCCATGGTAGCTTTGTTTCATGACATGATACATCATGAGATTGAAGTCTACGTAGACGACATGATAGCCCGTTCACAAACAGAATAAGAACACCTCGACCATCTGCAAAAGCTATTTGTCAGATTGAAGGAGTATAAGCTCAGACTGAACCCTAGCAAGTGCACTTTCGGAGTCAGGTCCAGTAAACTCTTGGGATTCATCGTCAGCAACAAAGGCATTGAGGTTGATCCTGCCAAAGTCAAAGCCATACAAGCAATGCCTGCCCCCCGCACTGAAAAGGAGGTCAGAGGTTTCTTAGGACGCCTAAACTACATTGCAAGGTTCATTTCTCACCTAACATCCACCTGTGAACCAATCTTCAAGCTGTTGAAGAAAGATCAGGTGGTTGAATGGAATGATGACTGTCAAGTTGCTTTCGATAAAATCAAGGAGTATTTGCTAGAACCTCCTATCTTGATGCCACCCGTTGAAGGAAGGCCTCTAATCATGTATTTAACTGTTTTGGATAATTCAATAGGGTGCATACTGGGCCAACATGACGAGTCTGGCCGAAAAGAGCATGCCATTTATTACCTTAGAAAAAAGTTTACCGACTGTGAGACTCGCTACTCACTGCTCGAGAAAACTTGTTGTGCTTTGGTATGGGCTACTCGCCGGTTAAGGCAGTATATGTTGACACATACCACTCTGTTGATTTCTAAAATGGATTCGACCAAGTACATCTTCGAAAAGCCTTCTTTATCTGGAAGAATCGCTAGATGGAAAATGATCCTGATTGAGTATGATATCCAGTACACAACCCAAAAAGCTATAAAGGGGAGTGTACTAGCTGACCATCTAGCTCATCAAGCTGTCAAAGATTACCAATCCATGAAGTTCGACTTCCCCGACGAAGACATTATGACATTGGACAACATTGAAGGTAACAGACCGTATGAAGGACATGAACAAGGATCCCGATGAACCCTGTACTTTGATGGTGCTTCAAATGCACTTGGCAACGGTATCGGTGCGATACTTATCTCTCCATAAGGTTGCCATACACCTTTCACTGCTAGACTCTGATTCAGCTGCACCAACAACATGGCCGAGTATGAAGCTTGCATCTTTGGTCTCAAGGCTGCAATCGACTTGGCAATCAAATCTTTAGTTGTGTTTGGAGACTCAACTTTAGTCATCAGTCAGATCAAAGGAGAGTGGGACACTAAACATCCCAATCTCATCCCGTACAAAGAACATGTCCTGACATTGTTACCTCATTTCGAGCAGATTACCTTCGAGCACTTCCCGCGAGAAGAAAATCATCTACCGGATGCTCTAGCTACAATGTCATCCATGTTTAGACTTAACTGGGATAATGAGGCTCCCCAAATTACCATTGAGCGGATGGACGAACCTGCACATTGTCACGAGATTAATACCGAAGAAGTAGTGGACCGACCCTGGTTTCACGAAGTCAAAAGGTATCTCGAGACTCGAGAATGCCCTGAAGGAGCTTCAGTCAACGACAAAAAGTTCTTAAGGAGATTTTCTGCCAAGTTCTTCCTGAGCAATGGTATCCTATACAAGTGAAACCATGATTATGTTCTGCTTCATTGTGTGGACAAGGTTGAAGCTGAGCAGATCATGACTGAACTGCATAATGGTACTTTTGGCACCCACTTGAGTGGACATACGATGGCTAAGAAGATTCTAAGGGCAGGCTACTACTGGTCTACCATGGAAGCTGACTGTCATAAACATTCCTGTACTTGTAACAAATGCCAAATCTATGCAGACAAGGTGCATATACCTCCAGTTCCTCTCAATGTCTTAACAGCTCCTTGGCCATTCGCAATGTGGGGTATCGACATGATTGGAGAGATCAAGCCTATAACATCCAATAGACATCGGTTCATCCTGGTGGCTATTGATTACTTTACCAAGTGGGTCGAAGAAGCTTCCTTCGCCTCCGTTACAAAGAATGTGGTTGCCTGCTTCATCAAGCAGAACCTCATATGCTGGTATGGTATCCCCGACCGGATCATCACGGACAACGATACAAACCTGAACAACACTATGATCACCGCTCTGTGCGAACAGTTCAAGATTCAACATCACAATTCATCTCCCTATCAGCCAAGGATGAACGGTGTTGTCGAAGTTGCGAACAAAAATATCAAGAAGATCATTCAAAAGATGATAGTCACCTACAAGGACTGGCATGAGATGTTACCGTTTGCTCTGCACAGGTACCATACCATGGCGCGAACATTAACTGGGGCAACACCTTTTTCTTTGGTATACGACATGGAAGCTGTTTTACCTACGGGAGTTCAGATTCCTTCCTTGAGAATCATGAAGGATGCTGGTTTGAGTGAAGACGATTGGATTCAGACCCGGCTTAATCAACTTAACTTGATTGACGAGAAGCGACTTACTACTGTTTGTCATGGTCAGACGTATCAAAAATGGATGATCAAGGCTTTCAACAAGAAAGTCAGGCGCCAGGTATATCAAGTCGGAGATCTTGTAATCAAGCGGATCATCTTGCCGCAAAGTGATCCCAGGGGCAAATGGACTCCTACCAATAAAGGACCATTTGTGATCAAAAACATCTATTATGGTGGGGCTATGATTCTAACCACCATGGACGTCGACGACCTGTTGCACCCTGCAAATGCAGACATAGTCAAAAGATACTACGCATAAACGACCCTACAAGTTGAAAACCCGAAAGGGCGACTTGGGCAAAAAATGGGCATCCCGGTGAATCGAAAACCAGAAAGGCCAGTTCAGGCAAACATTAGGGATAAAACAAAAAATCTGTACACCCGGCAAGTTGAAAACCCGAAAGGGCGACTTGGGCAAAAAGGGTTTCCCGGAGGATCGAAAACCCGAAAGGGCAATCCAGGTAAAAGTTAGGGAATTAAAGCGTATGACTATGTCTCGTCGGATCACTTTAAGGACAATCTCTTCATGGACAAGCTCCAGGCTTCTGATCAATCCAATCATCTGCGGACGAAGAAACGAAGGGACAAGATACTCAGAGTTACGAAGGCTATAGCAGAATGGGAACCCCATGGAATTTTTACACATAGCCATATTTCTTTGTATAAATTTTTCTCAATTTTATGACAACATTCTCTTACTAGGATGTCTGTCTCCTTTGTACAAAATACTTACACAAAGTTAATACAAAGATACTTCAAAGTGCAAAGAACTATTTGCCTTTTCTTTTCTTTTTACACTTGTGTTTTATTTGAAAACGTCCAATGATTTATTAAATGAGCATATGCATTTAAATATAATCACTGCTTACAAATGAAACGAAATGAGAAAGAATAATTGCTGATAGGTTGAAAGTATAGCAAAACGTCTTTAGGCTATTCCAGGAGAAATCCCCTGCAGTACATCATCCAGATCCTCGGCGGAACTAAAGCCTTGAAATACATATCCCCAGCAGAGTTAAGTTTCTAAAATCCCCATCTGAGTTGAGCTACCAACTCCCAATCCCCAGCGGAGCAAAACTTTGAACTACAGATCCTCAGTGAAGATGAAACTTTCTTCCCCAACGGAGTCAAATCTTCAAACTTTAAACCCCAACGAAAACCATCCAGTTTCTTCCAATTTCCCTGGAGAGTCACTTTAAAACCAGATAATTCCCCAGAGAGTTATCCTAAAACCCTCTTCCCCAGCAAAGTCAAACTATCGATCCACAACGGAAACCATTTAGCGTCTCCAGATTCTCCAGCAAGTTTTCTTAAAATCTGAGAATCAACCAGATAACAATTAACTTTTGTCTTATCCCCAACCTAGGATAATTTCCCAGTAGATTGGCACACCACCCAGGCTCCTGTCATCCCCAACAGTAAGTTTTTCCCCTAGAGTCTTGAGCTTACTCTCCAGCAGGATAGCTGTTCCCCACAAAGTTTTTACTCCCCAACAGAATGGAGATTCTCATCCTTGATTCTCCAGTGGAGTTTCCAGAGCCTTCTTTACTCTCGGCATAAAATTGTCAGAATTTTTAATTCCCCTAGAAGATTGAAGATTCTCATTCTTAATTCCCCGCAGAAGTTGTCAAAGTTTTGATAATCTTCAGCAGTCAAAGATTTTAAACCTCCAGCAGTGGTCAAGGATTTATTTTCCCCGACAACAGTCAAGGATTTATTTTCCTCAGCAAGACAGCTAATCAACTTACATGCGCATACATTACATTCATATATCATAAACATTGATAAAACACATGTATTGCATCATACATTTCATGTAACATAACTTTGTGTTTCAGCTAATATTTTACCCTTTTCAGGATAAGATTAACAAGCTACCATTCAAGGATCATGAAAACAGTTTACGGATTCTCCAGACATGGATGCTAATCTATCGCTTGTTCAGATTCAACTCATAAAATAGCCTAGAGATGCTCCAGGCACAGATGCTAATCTATTGCTTGTTCAAATTCAAGGATCATGAAAACAATTTACGGATGCTTCAGACATGGATGCTAATCTATCGCTTGTTTAGATTCAGCTCAGAAAATAGCCTAGAGATGCTTCAGACATGGATGCTAATCTATTGCTTATTCAAATTCAAGGATCATGAAAACAGTTTACGGATGCTCTAGACATGGATGCTAATATATCGCTTGTTCAGATTCAGCTCAGAAAACAGCCTAGAGATGCTCCAGACACGGATGCTAATCTATTGCTTGTTCAAACTCAAGGATCATGAAAACAGTTTACGGATGCTCTAGACATGGATGCTAATCTATATCTTGTTCAGATTCAGCTCAGAAAAAAAGCCTAGAGATGCTCCAGACACGGATGATAATCTATCGCTTGTTCAGATTCGGCTTAGAAAACAACCTAGAGATGCTCCAGACACGAATGCTAATCTATTGCTTATTCAAATTCAAGGATCATGAAAACAGTTTACAGATGCTCCAGACACGGATGCTAATCTATCGCTTGTTCAGATTCAGCTCATGAAAACAGTTTACGGATGCTCCAGACATGGATGTTAATCTATCGCTTGTTCAGATTCAACTCATGAAAACAGTTTACGGATGCTCCAAACACGGATGCTAATCTATTGCTTGTTCAAATTCAAGGATCATGAGAACAGTTTATGGATGCTCCAAACATGGACACTAATCTATCGCTTATTCAGATTCAGCCTCATAAAAACAGTTTACGGATGCTCCAAACATGGATGCTAATCTATCGCTTGTTTAGATTCGGCTTCAGAAAACAGTCTATAGATGCTCCAGACATGGATGCAATTCTACCGCTTATTCAAAATACAAGATTTCGGAAAACAGTTTATAGAGGCTCCAGACATGGATGCCATCCTATTGCTTATTCAGATCCCCAGCTCAGAGACGTTCCAGACATGGATACCTTTCTGATACTCATTCATTCACCTACGACATACAATTCAACAAAAATTCTTGGATGGCATCTTTAAGCCCATCTCCGACAAGATTCCGTGACATCTCCAAATGGCATCTTTAAGCCCATTCTCTCAACTATGCTTCGACGAGTGCAAATTTATGGGCACTCTAGTGTCCAATCATCTTTTACCTTCGAGTCACGAACGGCAAACTCGCTGATCTAACTCTTCAGGTTCAAGAATGAAATTCTGGCAGCAGATACTCAATGTCACAGTGAATGTTATGACACCGTATCTGACTTTCTATAAGACAGTAAATAAAAACAGTAAAGAACACGGTCAATTGTTTACCCAGTTCAGTGTGAAACAACACCTACTCTAGGGGCTACCAAGCCAGGGAGGAAATACACTATAAGAGATATTAATTCAGGAATAAACCAACCAGTTTATCTCCTTCACTTAAGACCTACCCAATGCAACTTCAATCTAAGTTCAACTTAAACCTGAGTTCCTACTCACTCCCCCTCAATCACAGCAGTGATACTTAAACAATTGACTAATGAAATAATGAAGACACTCTTCAGAACATACACTTGATTATGCTTCACAGCTTTTTAATCAAGTAACACAAACACTCGTGCTTCACAGCTTTGAGTGATACATAAACCTAACTTGACTTTGCTTCAAAGCTTTAGTCAAGAGACACAAACACTCTTGCTTCAAAGCTTTGTGATACAAAAACCCTTACAATCAAAACCTATTCCAAGTCACTTATCACAATGATACTTGCTTGGATTACAGCAGTTAAAACTATACAGCTCCTAATTGATCTTCAGTCAAAGAGTTACTTTTCAATCAGCATTCCTGTTGAATATATATGCAGTTGTTTCTTCAGTTTAGGGCTTCCACGAAAAGCTAGGGTTAATTAGGGTTAACCTCAAGACTAGGTCATAAGACTTTATCAACCATATTAGGGTTGAGCTAGGTTAACCCAAAGTCCACGTGAGATTCTGTTCTGGAAAGAATGAACCAACTTCCTGAAAAATCTCAGAATTAACCAAACTGCATAACTGTTAGATCAGTACAGGATGTCTTAACATTTGTTATGACATCAGAATTCCTGTTTACTGATTTTGGTAGAAGGCAATAAATGTGATCATTGCAAAATGCTCAGATACACACTCATAAACAGTAGCTACTGTATGCCATACTTTTTCTGCATAAAGTACCTAATAAGCCAGAATGTTATGACATCAGTCATGACATTCACACACCTGGTTTTACCAAAAATACATGCCAATAACTAAACACTTACAAACTCCCCCTTTGGCAGATTTTTGGCTAAAACCCCTAAGCAATCAGAGAATAGAGAGCAGCATAATGAATATGACTGCATAAAAAATATGATGTCTACCAAGTAATTAACACAAAATATCTCCCCCTCTTTAGCCATAAATAGGCCAAAGATACATGTACTTATATGTTATACAATCATCTAAAATGAGTAATAAAAACAACAAATAAAATCTGAAAACACTTGCATCAACAGGAACCAGCATCAGGCTTGTCAACTCCACCAAACTTTAAGCACTGTCATCTTCAGAGGAGCTACTTTCTTCAGCATTGAGCTGATCTTCAGCAGCACCCTCTTCCCTTCTGTTTCCTTCAATCTCCTCCTGGCAATTAGGTTTTCTAGAGTCTTTTTCCTTGTCTCCAGCTCTTTGCAGGTCTCCTTCAGTACAACTATAACATCAGATGTCTTGGACTGAGGATGATGTTTGAGACATTTTGATAGTCGAGAGTGGAAGGAGGCAAATGAGTGTCTATTCAACTTCTTAATAATTTTGAAAGAATTGGGAAAACATATGATTAACCCAATCAAAATATACTTAACAAAAATAACTCCTTCAACCCTTGTTTTAAGCAAAATTAATTGCTACAATTCCTCATGTTGGCAAATACCCAACTTGCCCCTCAAGTTTTCAAATTGGTTTGCATCAAGTGCCTTGGTAAAAATGTCAGCCAGCTGTAGCTCAGTGGCAACATGTTCCAGTTTAATCGTCTTCTCCTCTACAAGGTCTCTGATAAAGTGATGTCTAATGTCAATGTGCTTGGTCCTGCTATGCTGAATAGGGTTCTTGGAAATGTTGATTGTACTCAGATTGTCACAGTACAATGTCATAACATCTTGTGCAACATTATACTCAGTGAGCATCTGTTTCATCTAGATCATTTGAGAACAGCTACTACCAGCTGCAATGTATTCAGCTTCAGCAGTAGAGAGAGACACACAGTTCTGTTTCTTGCTGAACCAGGAGACCAGATTATTTCCTAAGAAGAAACATCCTCCAGAGGTGCTTTTTCTATCATCAGCACTTCCAGCCCAATCAGCATCACAATAACCAGTCAGAGTTGGTTCACAACCATGAGAGTACAGCAAGCCGTAGTTGTAAGTTCCACTTACATACTTCAAAATTCTCTTCACTTGGTTGATATGACTGACTTTAGGATCAGCTTGGTATCTTGCACAAACTCCAACTGCAAAAGCAATGTCAGGTCTGCTGGCTGTTAAGTACAACAGACTTCCTATCATGCTTCTGTACAGACTTTGGTCCACCTTAACCCCACTTGAATCTTTGGATAGCTTTAAATGAGTAGGTGCAGGAGTCCTTTTGTGACTGGCATTCTCCATACCAAACTTCTTGACAATGTTATTTTCATACTTGCTTTGAGATAGAAAGATTGAGTCCTCTATCTGTGAGACTTGCAGCCCAAGAAAATAAGTCAGTTCTCCCATGAGACTCATTTCGAATTCAGCCTGCATCTGGTCAGCAAAATGTTTAACCATTTGTTCTGACATTCCCCCAAACACTATGTCATCAACATATATTTGAGCTACCATTAACTTCCCTCCTTCATTTTTGACAAAGAGGGTTTTATCCAAGCCTCCTTTTCTGTATCCTTTGTCTGAGAGAAATTTTGTTAACCTGTCATACCATGCTCTAGGAGCTTGTTTCAGGCCATATAGAGCTTTCCTCAATTTGTAGACATGATCAGGGTGGTTTGGATCCACAAATCCTTTAGGCTGTTCCACATAAACTTCCTCATTTAAGTACCCATTTAGGAAGGCACTTTTTACATCCATCTGAAACAGCTTGAACTTCAGGAGACAAGCAATTCCCAATAGGAGTCTGATAGATTCCAGTCTGGCTACAGGGGAAAAGGTCTCATCAAAATCAACCCCTTCAACTTGAGTGTATCCTTGGGCAACAAGTCTTGCCTTATTCCTAGTGACAACTCCTTCAGCATCTGATTTGTTCTTGTATATCCATTTTGTGCCAATGATGTTTGTTCCCTCTGGTCTAGGAACTAACTCCCAAACTTCATGTTGCTTAAATTGGTTCAATTCATCTTGCATTGCACCAATCCAATATTCATCAGTTAAAGCTTCCTTAACATTTCTTGGTTCAATTTTAGACACAAAGCAAGAGTTTGAGATGATTTCTCTAGATCTTATAATGACTCCACTATTTGGATCCCCTATGATGAGTTCTTTAGGATGATCTTTCTGAATTCTGATGGAAGGGATTTTGCTAGCTTCCTTGGATTCAGAGTCTGCTGTAGAGGTGTTAGGAAGGTCATTCTGTTGAGTTGGAGTCTCAAAGAATGTCTCAACATTACAAGGGACATCTGTTTCTTCATGATAATCATCAACTATGACATTTATTGATTCCATCATGACTTTGGTCCTGGAATTGAATACCCTATAAGCTTTGCTGTTGGAGGAGTATCCTAGAAATATACCTTCATCACTTTTAGGGTCCAACTTTCTCCTTTGTTCACGATCTGCCAGAATATAGCATTTGCTGCCAAATACATGGAAGTACTTCACAGTTGGCTTTCTTCCTTTCCAGAGTTCATAAATGGTGGATGAGGTTCCCTTTCTCAAAGTGACTCTGTTATGGACATAACAGGCTGTATTCATAGCTTCAGCCCAAAAATGAATAGGAAGTCTTTTGGGATGTATCATAGCTCTGGCGGATTCCTGTATGGTCCTATTTTTCCTTTCTACAACTCCATTTTGTTGAGGAGTTATAAGAGAAGAGAATTCATGGCTAATTCCTTCTGAGGAACATAACTCATTAAACTTACTGTTTTCAAATTCCTTGCCATGATCACTTCTGATTTTGACAATACACCCTTCTTTTTCTCTTTGAATTCTTTTGCACAGTTCTTTAAAAACTTCAAACACATCAGATTTTTCCCTAATGAAGTTAATCCAGGTGAATCTGGAATAGTCATCCACAACAACATAGGCATATCTCTTTCCACCAAGACTTTCCACCTGCATTGGTCCCATCAGATCCATATGAAGAAGTTCTAGAACCTTAGAGGTGGTCAGATGTCTTGACTTTGGATGTGACATCCTAGTCTGCTTACCAACCTGACATTCACCACAAACTCTCCCTTCATCAATTTGCAGTCTTGGAATCCCTCTGACTGCCTCCATGGAGATAATCCTTTTCATTCCTCTTAGATGAAGATGGCCAAGTTTTTGGTGCCACAGTTTCACCTCTTTTTCTTCTTTGGCAATAGAACACACAGTGGAGTAATTAGTGTTCTCAGGCTCCCACAAGTAACAGTTGTCTTTAGATCTGACTCCTTTCATTACAACTTCTTGTTTTTCATTAGTTACAAGACATTCAGATTTTGAAAAGTTGACCTTGAATCCTAGATCACATAATTGACTGATACTAATGAGATTAGCAGTCAGGCCTTTTACCAATAGTACTTCATTTAGATTTGGAACTCCAGGGCAGTCCAAATTACCAACTCTTTTGATTTCACCTCTAGCACCATCTCCAAAGGTCACATAACTAGTGGTGTGAGGTTTAACATTATTGAGAAGGTTCTTGATTCCAGTCATGTGCTTAGAACACCCACTGTCAAAGTACCAGTCTTCCTTTGCAGAGACTCTAAGGGAAGTGTAGGCTATCAGGGCAGTAGCCTTTCTCTTCCATTGTGGAGTATGTGGTACCCTGTTAGACTTAGGTTTGACACCTGGGTTCTGATTAGGGTATCCATACAATCTGAAGCAGAATGGCTTTATGTGACCAAACCTCCCACAATGATGACATCTCCATCTTTGGTACTTTTTCTTCATATTTCTCTGTTCCCGATGTTGAGTGTTATGTTGTGACATCTGCTTTGACATTTGTTTATCAGACCTGATCTTCTTGTCTGCACCAGATTTCTTTGCTGTCACAAATCCTAGACCAGACTTGTTTCCCACATTTTGTCCAACCTGAAGGATTTCTTCCAATTTGTCAGTTCCATTTGTTAGCATTTTGACAGATTTGGTCATCTAGTTCAGTTTTGAGTTCAGCATTTGAACTTCCCCTTCTAGATGACTTATAGTTTCAATGTCTGCCCTTTTTTCAGCCTCCAACTTTATGATGAGTTTTGTTTGTCTCTCATTTTGCATACAGACTTCAGCACTTCTGATACATAATTTCTTGTAAGTATCAGCCAGTTCTTCAAATGTCACTTCCTCATCACTAGTGTCACTTTCAGAGGTACAAACACCAGTTAGTGCAGTAACTAGTTTGGCAGATTCTTCTTCAGAATTACTTTCTGAATCATAGTCAGACCAGGTAACAAACATTCCTTTCTTTTGTTTCTTAAGAAAGGTAGGACATTCAGCTCGAATATGCCCATATCCTTCACAACCATGGCATTGAATTCCTCTGCCTTGATTTCCCTTCTCTTCAGACTTTGGTCTTCTGCTGGAGTCATAAGATCTGTTAATGTCAGAGGGGATGTTCTCAACATTTGACCTTGACTTTGGATCCATTCTCTTGATGAGTTTGTTGAATTGTCTTCCAAGCATGGCTATAGCTTCTGAAATATTTTCTTCTTCATCCTCCTTGTTTTCATCTTCAGTGTTGGATACAAGTGCTATGCTCTTGTTTTTCTTGTCAACACTGTCACTGATCCCCATCTCAAAAGTCTGAAGAGACCCAATGAGTTCATCCACCTTTAACTTGCTGATATCCTGGGCTTCCTCTATAGCAGTTACCTTCATTGCAAATCTTTTAGGCAGGGATCTGAGAATCTTTCTCACCAGTTTTTCTTCAGACATCTTTTATCCAATGCTCTTGAGGTGTTGGCAATCTCCGAGATGTTCATGTGAAACTCATGAATGGTTTCATCTTCCTTCATCCTTAGGTTCTCAAACTTGGTAGTCAGCATCTGAAGCCTTGACATTTTTACTTTGGATGTGCCCTCATGGGTAGTTTTGAGAGTGTCCCACACTTCCTTGGCCAATTCACATTGATGTACTAGTCTGAATATGTTTCTATCAATTCCATTGAACAAGGCATTTAAAGCTTTGGAATTACCCAGGGCTAACTCATCTTCTTCTTTGCTCCATTCTTCCTCAGGCTTCAGACTGATTGTCCCATCTTTCTCAGTTATGGTGGGATGGTTCCATCCTTTGTCAGCAGCTCTCCAAGCCTTTTTGTCCAGTGATTTTAAGAAGGCAATCATACGAGGTTTCCAGTAGTCATAATTTGTTCCATCCAGAATGGGTGGTCTATTTCCAAAAACTCCTTCTTTGTCCATAGTGCCAGAAAGTGATATCCCTAGATCTCACCCAGTAATACAGGCAGGGTGCCTGCTCTGATGCCAATTGAAATTCTGGCAGCAGATACTCAATGTCACAGTGAATGTTATGACACCGTATCTGACTTTCTATAAGACAGTAAATAAAAACAGTAAAGAACACAGTCAATTGTTTACCCAGTTCAGTGTGAAACAACACCTACTCTGGGGGCTACCAAGCCAGGGAGGAAATCCACTATAAGAGATATTAATTCAGGAATAAACCAACCAGTTTATCTCCTTCACTTAAGACCTACCCAATGCAACTTCAATCTAAGTTCAACTTAAACCTGAGTTCCTACTCACTCCCCCTCAATCACAGCAGTGATACTTAAACAATTGACTAATGAAATAATGAAGACACTCTTCAGAACATACACTTGATTATGCTTCACAGCTTTTTAATCAAGTAACACAAACACTCGTGCTTCACAGCTTTGAGTGATACATAAACCTAACTTGACTTTGCTTCAAAGCTTTAGTCAAGAGACACAAACACTCTTGCTTCAAAGCTTTGAGTGATACAAAAACCCTTACAATCAAAACTTATTCCAAGTCACTTATCACAATGATACTTGCTTGGATTACAGCAGTTAAAACTATATAGCTCCTAATTGATCTTCAGTCAAAGAGTTACTTTTCAATCAGCATTCCTGTTGAATATATATGCAGCTGTTTCTTCAGTTTAGGGCTTCCACGAAAAGCTAGGGTTAATTAGGGTTAACCTCAAGACTAGGTCATAAGACTTTATCAACCAGATTAGGGTTGAGCTAGGTTAACCCAAAGTCCACATGAGATTCTGTTCTGGAAAGAATGAACCAACTTCCTGAAAAATCTCAGAATTAACCAAACTGCATAACTGTTAGATCAGTACAGGATGTCTTAACATTTGTTATGACATCAGAATTCCTGTTTACTGATTTTGGTAAAAGGCAATAAATGTGATCATTGCAAAATTCTCAGATACACACTCATAAACAGTAGCTACTGTATGCCATACTTTTTCTGCATAAAGTACCTAATAAGCCAGAATGTTATGACATCAGTCATGACATTCACACACATGGTTTTACCAAAAATACATGCCAATAACTAAACACTTACAAAGAAGATTGAACAGGGGCAGCTGTTGTACCCCAAAATTTTCCCTCCTATTTTTCACAGGAAATCACAACCCTAGGGTTTATTCAAACTTTCAAGAATGGCTCAGGAATCGATCAGACAGGTTTTCTCCTATGACAGTAAATCAAGAATTAGGGTTTTTCTCGCATTTCTCAGAAGAAACAGAATCCTCAGAAAGTCAATTGGCTGTCACATATTTCCAGGCTCTCTCAAATTTACTGGGAAAAGGCAGTGTTTGTTTGATCCAGGTTAACCAGATAATTGGCGTCTTTCAAAATGTTTGCTCGTTTAGGGAATAAACATTTGTTTGTTTATTGGAATACACAATGCGTATTTTAATTGGAATACTGTTGCGAGGTTACAAGATTACATAGTTTTTGGATTACTTGGAGTTTAAGTTATCTGGATTGGAATTATTGGAATGCAGTTCAATTATTTTGATCAGGGAATCTTAAAGGATTAGTGAATATGCAAAGAAAGAATTACAAGTTACTGACGATAATGGATTATTTTGGATATCAAATTATCTCATAAAGAATTTATTTATTTATTTCAGATGTTGTTACAAAAATAATTTATTAATTCAAATGCTGTAGGTTTTACAACTTATAGTACTTGAAAAAATAAGTTATTACAACTAATGGAAAATCTCTCTAAGTTACAAATCTAAGCCTAAGCTTCCAGTGCTCCCATGCTCGCCACAAAGAATTTCTTGCTTCCTCTGCTTTGCCACCTTCCAATTTGCGCTCACATGAAAGAAAGACAAAGAAAAGAGGGATTAGTACATTTAATTGAACATAAATAGAATTTTCAAAACAAAAAGAAAGAAAAATTTTCATCATTAAAGTTTGCCGTTTGGAATCAGAGGGCTATTTTCATCATGTTTTTATTTTCCTCTTTGCAAATCATAAGAAGATTGCTCTTCTTGGTTCACAAATAAAAAATAAAAAATGCAAGTTAAAGAATGCAAAGCAAATTTATTCAAATGCAAACAAGGCGCCAAACTGAACTAAACAAGGCCAAGCATTACAAACTAAACAAAATAAGTACAAGGCAACAACATGGCAAACAGGATGCAGCACAAACAAGCAAACCATACTGCAACAAAATGCAAGCAGCAAATGTCAAAGCAACCAAACTGGATGCAAGAATTACAAGGCAATTAAAGAATACAGCAAGGTAAACCAAATAACAAGCAAAGGGCTTATTTCATAGCCTTTCATCATTTTCCAGAAATTTGGGGCAAACTTTTCAGAAAAAATGGAAAAGCAAATTGCTTTATCATTGAGAGAGGAGAGAGAGAAAAGATATCACCTTTTGTGTTGGGATTGTGCAGTTTGGCTACTCTGTCACAAGTTACAAAACATAAGAAAACCAAGATATAACAGAAAAAAACATTGGATAAAGACTCAAAATTCCAGCAACAGAGATATATATACACAAAAAAAACCTGTCAAACCAATTTCTAAAAAGGGGAAAAGCCAACAAGTTAGCAATAACCCCCAACCTGTCAAACCAATTTCAAAAAGGCTGAAAAGCCAACAAGTTAGCATATAACTCCCAACCTGTTAAAACCAGTTGAAAGGAGGCCAACAACATAACCATTGCAAAAAACCTCAAAACCTGTTATCAAACCAGAAAAACAAACCACAAAACCTGATAGCAGTTTAAACAGCCACAATTGTAACAACATTTTCAAACTTGCAGAACCAAGCTGCAAAATAACCCAAGCCCAAACTGTTAACAAAGTCAAGAAAAAACCACCAAACCTGTGAACCAACAAACAGCACAACATGCACAAAACTCCAAACCTGCAGTTCCCAAACAAAACAAGCTTGCCAAATTGTAAACTAGATCACAAAAACATTCAAAAAGCCATTTCCAACTGTCAAGTAAAAACAACAATCAGTTTCCAGATCTGTTGAACCAAACAGTTCAAACTCAATACTCAAAAGAAAACTGCAGAACTCAGTTCAAAGACACAAAACAAAACTGCAAGTTTCAAACCTTCAACAACAACTCATCAAAACATGTATCTCATTCCTAACTCAGTTCAACATCAACAAAACCAACAATCAATATCCAACAAACTTACTAGAAATAACAAAGTCAGAAGTGGAGCAACATCACCAACAAGTTCAAATCAGAACCAAAAATCATCAGCAAAGTTTCAGAAGCAAAATCATCATCAAAGTTTCAGAAGAAAAATCATCATCAAAGTTTCAGAAGCAAAATCATCATCAAAGTTTCAGAAGCAAAATCATCATCAAAGTTTCAGAATAAAAAATCATCAACAAAATCAGAAGCATTACCATCATCATTCAAGTTCAAGGAAAAGAAGGAAGTTACCAAAAAGCGTGTTCGTCATCATTTATTTTCTTCCTTATTTCCGGCCGCCAAAGAGCACCGTCGCCTCCCTCTCACTATCCAACCATCCCAAACAGGTACGTTCTCGCCCTATCATCATTTTTCTGCATCTCATAGGATAACAAGCATGGTTAATAACGAAACATGAACAAAACTGTAAAACCAAACAAGCTTGAAAGCTGTTAAATCCAAAACAAAAAAAGACGAACCATACCTTACAAAAAATGTAGCTAGCTATTAGTTGTTATGAGATGAGAGGAGAGGCGCTCTGGTAACGAGAATGAGAGAGAGAGAGGATCAGAAAACGCGTTTCAAAACCCCTCTTTGATAAATCAAATCCAAAACATTTTCCTGAAAAGAGGTATAAATCAGTTTGAAATCAAAGGCCAAAAAGAGCGTTTTGCTCGTGAATCAGGAAGAGGGACGAGGATGAGTGAGTGAGAAAGAGATGTGAGAGGGAGAACGAAGGGTACGACGCCGCTGTAAAAGCGTAGAACACAAACCCTAATCCTCCATTTCCCCTAGTCAAACAAAACCCTAAACTGAGTTATGTATATTGGGCCACCCCGTTTCAAATAGCATTAAGCCCATATGCGCACCAGATCAGCCACCCCCTCCGCTCTGCCTTGTGTTTTTTATTTCAACATCAATTTTCCTTTGGGCCAGTCTGTCCCCAAATCTTAAGCCCATTTCTTTTCTTCTTTTTTTCTTTTCATTCATTTCTAATATTAATTTGTTTTTATTTCCTTGTATTAATAATATACTAACAATTATTTTTAAAACTTCATTTTTGTAAAATAAATTTGATTTTTTAATTAGTTTTATTTTAATCATTTTCTTTTTATTATTATACATAATGAAAATACCAAAAAAATAATAAAGACTTTGTTTAATTAAATTTTATTTCTTTAAACCTTTCCTTTTAAAATTAATAAAAATACATAAAAGAATAATAATAATATAAATTTTTCTAATCTTTTTTAGAATAGACTTTTATTTATCCCTTTTTAAGTAAATACATACATCTCATGCTTTGTTGATTTTAAATTGTCTTAGGTTTATATTGAATCGCAGCAATTCGATTTGGTTGTAATACTTGATATTTGGACATTGCTATTCTTGTGAGACTCATCCCCATTTGTAATAATTGTACCCCCATTCTCGGATACTTTTGTAATAGCTTAGACTTTTTAATTCCCGCAATTTATTACTTTCAATATATTGTGTAGTAATTAGGAGTGTATGGCAAGATTCAAAAATCAATTGCTAGATGACCTAATCCAAGAATAAATAACTTGAAATCAACACACTTCTCACACGTGCACCTCTAGGGTAACCTCGCTTGTTGCCTCGGAAATACAATCATGTCCCTCAAATATGAGACACTCTAGCAAACGACCCTTCGATGAACAAAGGTCGTAGTCCCTCGATGACCCTCGATGTTGCCTTTGATAAAATGATCTCGTCCCTTACAAAATTGCTAGAGCGTCCCACAAGTTGATTTCAATGATTGTATGCGATGACCCGCGCCCGTCCCGTTTAACATCCAAACACAAGTTTGTTTAACAAATAAAATGGTAAAACAACAATGTGAAAGGGTTAATAATGTGTAGGAAAGATCTTTGAGTAGATAGGGTAGATAATTCTTATTTACTTGATCAAAACTTACGAAAACATTCCTTGCTATTTTCAAACACACATCACCACACAATTTCAAAACATTTCCCAAAACAAACTTTCAAACATTGAAACATCTTTTCAAAAGACAAACACCTTTGTATGTATTCAAACAAGAATCATTACAAAGCTTTCCTAGACAAGGCCTCTTTTCAAAACATTATCAAAACCACACACAAATCACCATTTCAAACAATTGAAAAGCAAAAGCAAGTGATCTAAACAAGTAACTAAGATCCCATGGATAACCATGGATGAAAAGGGTTCTTGCACCTTCCCTTTTCATAATCTACCCCCCGAACCCAAGAAAACATCTCAAAGGTCTTTTCTGTGCTTTTTGACCTTTCCTTTGGATAAAATAAAAAGTCGGTGGCGACTCTTGCTAAACCGCACAAGTGCGAACACAAACGCAAAACCTCAAGTCAGTTCTCCCACCGTATCACACCCATCCCCACAATAATGTAATAACGTAGTAATTTTACTTTCCGCAATTTATCGCTTTCATATCAATGCTAGTAAATTAGGGTTTGTATGGAAAGATAAAATCAATGTTTAGAGAACCCTAATTCAAGATAACCAATGCATGTAAATCAAACACACTTGCACACTTGCACCCCTAGGGTTAACTCCACTTGTTGCCTTAAAAAAATGGCCATATTATGCACGTGAGGTATCTTAGCAAAAACAAGAAAAATACAAGATCATAGTCCCTCGATGACACTATCCATGTTGCCTTTCAAAATGATCTTAGTCCCTAAAGAAAATGCTAAGATATCTTACAACGTTGCTAATCATGGTTATACGATGACCCACGCTCGTCCCTTTTACATCCAAAGATAGGGTTACTTACCAAATCAGTGGTAAGATAACAATGTCAAAGGAAAGAGGAAATGAACATGAAAGACTTTTGAGTAGGTAGAATTTTCCTAGTTACTTGATCATTTTCAAACTAAAACATCCTTGCTATTTTCAAGACAAACACCGAAACTTTCAAAACACCTTTCAAACTTGAAAACATTTTCAAAAGATCAACACCATTGTATACATTCTTACGAACAAGAATCATTACAAAGTTTGTCTAAACGATGACATCTTTACAAAATACTTTCAAAAAATCACACAAAGCACATTTTCAAACAAAAGCAAGTGATCTAGCAAGTAACTAAGAGCCCATGGAAAACCATGGATGAAAAGGGTGCTAATACCTTCCTTTTTCATAATCTACCCCCCAAACTCAAGAAACAACCTCAAAGGTCTTTCCTATGCTTTTTCACCTTTCCTTTTGGATAAAAGAAAAGTCGGTGGCGAATCTTGCTAACTGCAACATTTGCGATAAAATGTAAAACACCCAAGTCAGTTCTCTCACCGTATCACAAAACTGGAGACTCTGCTGGGGAAAATTTTAAAAGTGGGGTTACCTTAGGGTTAAATCATATTTACTTGCTTTCTTTGTTTGACTTGTGTGCTTTACATTTTGGTTCTTTGTCTGGGTTTGAATCCTCTACCCGGATTTGGGATACCTTATATGTAAGTAGCAATACATTGTGGAAACTGTGTGGGGGTATACCGACACGGTCTAAGCAATAGCTACGTTAGTGCGACATATTTGTGCGTACCGGTAGCCCTTGAGTAGTCAAGGAGAATACGGGGCCGCTGAGTGATGTCATGAAGCACTAATGAACTTTTAGAACCTTTACTTGACCAACTTGGCCTTTAGGACGTAGTGAGATGACCGACTTTGGTGCAGTCTGAAGTTGGTAGATACTCGATACTATACTCATTGAGGTTTGGATTTTTGGGATATTTCGGTCGCCATTAAAGAGGCCTGCGCTGAAACAATGCCCGAGAAAATAAATCAGTGATATTGAGCTCCTTAGAACCCGGTTACTGTTACTAGGACAGGTTTGAGCCAACTAAACTTCAAGAGGGTACTTACCTATGAGACTCCATACAAGCCTAAACCTAAGGACTTGTTTGCTTTGTATGTATATATACTTGTACATAACATCATAAACATCATAACATCATACTCATACTCACTAACCATTTCAAGGATTTTTAGGATTTATCTTTGTTCTGTTTTGTAGGACATGGATTCTATTCGCAGAAAAACCATTCAAGTCAATCTTGTAAGGATCCCTCCTCAACTCAAAGAGTTAGCATCAAGGATTCCTGAAAATTCTCCATTTACCAAAAGACATGGTCGCCTACTAAACTTGGTCACTTCCAACACTGATGAAGACATGATGAAGGTTCTCTTTCAGTTCTTTGATCCCCTACACCATTGCTTCACATTTCCCGATTATCAACTTGTGCCAACTTTGGAAGAATTCTCCCGACTCTTGAGGATTCCCGTTCTCAATCAACTACCTTTAAACAGTACAGAAAGAGATCCAAAGCCAGAAGAGATTGCTCAAGCTCTACACTTGCAACCATCTGATGTCACAACTAATTGGGAAACAAGGAGTGGTGTCAAGGGTTTCCTAGCAAAGTTCTTGTTTGAGAAAGCCCAAAACTGTTGGAACTCTTTGGATTTGCAAGCCTTTATGGAAATTGCGGCTCTCCTCATCTATGGGATGGTTTTGTTTCCAAATCCTGACCAACTCATAGATGTGAACACCGTCAAAATCTTCATGTCTCGTAACCCGGTGGCTGCTTTGCTAGGGGATATCCTACATTCCTTTCACACTCGCACTATGAGGAAAAGAGGTATCCTCATGTGTTGTACTCCTCTCTTGGCAAGATGGTTTATTTCACATCTTCCCCAATCTGTATTGAAGAATGAGCAAGGTTCAAGGTGGTCACATAGGTTGATGTCGCTCATACATTCAGATATTCATTGGTGTTCCCGCTCTTTGGAGAATGTTACTATCGTCGACCGTTGTGGAGAGTTCCCTAATGTCCCTTTGCTTGGAATTAGAGGAGGTATCACTTACAACCCTTGCATATCCCTATGATAATTTGGTCACGCTCGGAGGGATGGTCCCCATGAGATGCTCATCCAAGGAGTGGTATTTGACTACGAGAATGACGATCAAGGTTACTACCAGAGGTTTGTATGAGCTTGGAGGATGTTGAATAAGGTGGATAGCAAGACACTAGCACACAATAATTTCATTCCCCTCGAGCCTTACCTTAAATGGGTACGGGCCCGTGCTCAGACACTTGTGACGCCTTATCCTTCCATTTTACCAGTCATCGTGGAGCCTGTGGTCGAAGAAGATGTTCCCTACACTATCCTCCATCCCGACATGCCTACCTCTCTCAAAGACTTACAAAAGGGTTGGATCCAGCTGAAGGAAGAATGAGATACTTTCGAGGCTCAGTTCTATGCTAGTGAGAAGAGGGTCTTGGAGCTTACGAAACAGCTACAAGAAGAGCAAAATATGAACGCTTATCTCGCGCCAAAGAGGATGCATTCAGTCTTTTTATCTTAGAAAGATATTTTGTAAGCCCAATGGGCATAATGTAATCTTTCTTGTTTTGACTAATGAAAGTTAACGTTTATTCATTCTTTTGTCTATACAAATTTAAATTTCATTAATCCTTGAAATCATTTGCATATATATATATATATATATATATATATATATATATATATATATATATATATATATATATATATATATATATATATATATATATATATATATATATATATATATATATATATATATATTCATGCATCATAACTTGACAGGTTTTCGCATAACAGGTTTCCTTATCTTTCTGCTATTTATTTCAGCAAGATGGATCTAGAGCAAACGGTGAAGGATCTCCAAGCCCAAAATTCTCAGTTTCAGGAAACTCTACTAGCCCTAGCTAAGTGACAGCAAGATATGATGGCTTTGTTGGCCGTTAAGAAGAAGCCAAAGAAAAAAGCTCTACTCAACATGGGTAAAAGGTTCAAAGAGACAATCCGTCAAATCCCAGTAGAAGAAGATTCATCCGAAGAGGACGAGAACCAGATTGGTGAGGTCAAGAGTACTCATGCTGACTGTATCAATGATCAAGTATCCGATGATGATTATTTCAACGAGCAGTACCCACCCGCTGATATCAAATACAGGCAATTAGAAGACAAATTGAAAGCTGTTGAATTCCAAGCCGTTCCTGGCTTAGATTTTGATGATTTGGGTTTGATCTCAGGGGTAGTCATTCCCCATAAATTCAAAATACCAATCTTTTCCAAGTATGATGGAATTTCTTGTCCAAAACTCCATTTTAAGTCTTATGTGCGCAAGATACAGCCGCACACTGCTAACAAGAAGCTTTGGGTTCATTTCTTCTAAGAGAGTTTGGATGGAACACAACTTGAATGGTTTTATCAGTTAGACGGGTCTCGTATCAACACTTGGGAGGATTTAGCTACTTCCTTCTACCATCAGTATCATTACAACTCCGACTTGGCACCAACGAGGGTTCAATTGCAAGATATGACCATGGAGAAGAACGAAGGATTTAAGGAATATGCACAAAAGTTGAGAGACCTTGCTAGTAGGGTACAACCTCCCTTGACTGATAGGGAGCACATCTACATGTTCATGGGCACTTTATCTGGTCCTTTATTTAATCTGCTGGTTGGCTACTCTTCTTCTGGTTTCACCGAATTAATCTTAACCGGTGAAAGAGTTGAAAGTGGCATTAAAAGTGGGAAAATCTTTGTGGCATCTACCTCCACTCCCAATCCTATCAAGAAACGTTTTGCTGTGAAGAAGGAAGTTAATGTTGTGTATGGGGCAAGGGCTCATACCAAGAAGAATGACCACCCGTCTGTCAATGTTGTCTGAATCTCCAATCCAACTCCTACTCCAAGACCATCTAAAAATCATCAACGTTTCGAAACTCCAAGAAGACAATTTACAAGGTTAGGCATGTCACTGTCTCAAGCCCTTCAACATTTGCTCAAGGCTAATTTAGTGACGTTGCGCGATCCTCCTGCCAACCCTGACACCTCGTCACCAAAGTATAATCCGAATGCTAAGTGTGCTTACCATTCAAGCAGTCTCGGGCATGAAACTGACCAGTGTTGGGCCTTGAAGAACAAAATCTAGGATTTAATTGATAACAAAACTATTGAGTTTGATCCTCCTCCAACACCGAATGTAATTACCGTTCCAATGCCGAAGCATGACAAAGGTGTTAATGTTGTCGAAGATATAATATTTATTGCCTCTGTTGAAGAATTGACTACTCCGCTGAATATAATCAAGAACAATCTGTTGAAAGTCGGGATCTTCCCTGGTTGTGAAAAAGACTGTGTGTGTTATACAAGACAATACAATGGTTATGAAAGGCTGAAGAAAGGCATACAATGCCTGATGGATAGCCATGAAATTCTGTTTGAAAAGACTCCACTTGCCAAGAGTTTGATTAACAAATGTGAAGACCTCTCCATTATTACCATCTCAAACAAACCTATTAGGATCACCTCCAAAGGTCCTATTAGGATTTCCAATGAACCCACTATTTCTCCCTTAATAATTACCAATCCCGGACCAATTCCTTACTCTTCAAATAAAGCAGTACCATGGAATTACGGTGCTGAAGTGTTCTATCATGGGATTAAACAAGATGCCTGGATCAAAGAAGGAAAAGATGACGATGTTGGCAACATATCTGGCTCAAGAAAAGTAACTAGAACTGGGAGAATATTTTCACCCAATATCTCACCTCCAGTGGTTACAAAGACGCACATCCGCATTACCGCTGCCAAGACAAATACTGATACCAGAGGGAAGGGGAAGGTTGTTGAGCCTGATGTGATTGAGGTACCCTCCAAAGACGTAGCTTATGAAGAACCCTCCGTCCGTGAAATGGACGAGATTTTAAAGATCATAAAAAGAAGCGACTTCAAAATTGTAGAACAATTGGGGCAAACCCCCTCTAAGATTTCAATGTTGTCATTGCTTCTTTGCTCCGATGCCCATGCTCGGACATTAATCAAGTTTATGAAAAAAGCTCATGTCCCCCATGAGACAACAACAAATCAATTTGAGAATTGCGTGGCTAGTCTGACAGCTGATAATGGCTTAGGATTTTCAGATGCCGACTTAACACCTCTCGGGAAAAATCACAATAAAGCATTACATGTGTCAATCAAGTGAAAAGGGACCACCTTAGCACATGTGCTAGTCGACATTGTTTCTTCTCTGAATGTATTACCCAAGGGGCGTTAGACCATCTTGATTATGAAGATTTAATCTTGAAGCCAAGTGATATCATCGTAAGGGCGTTTGATGGATCAAAGATGACTGTTCACGGGGAAGTAGATCTTCCAATCAAAGTGGGTTCCCAAATCTTCAACTCCACCTTCTATATTATGGATATTCGCCCTGCCTATTCTTGTCTGTTAGGTTGCCCGTGGATTCATAAGGCTGGGGAAGTGACCTCAACCCTCCATAAGAAACTCAAATACCCAGTCAAAGGCAGGATAGTCACCGTCTATGGGGAAGAAGAGTTTATGGTGAGCCACCTTAACTCTTTCAAGTACGTAGAGATGGATGGAGAATTCATTGAAACCCCGTGTCAAGCCTTTGAGGTTGTACCGCCAATGATTGTTGCTACTAAATTCTCTTCTGATGAGACCAAAGCTGTTAAGGCCACGCCAAAGATGGTTTCAGTCAAGGATGCCCGCGCGACAATTGAAGAAGGGAACTATGATACTTGGGGGCAACTCCTCGATATCCCATTTAAAACAGACAAGTTTGGTTTGGGCTTCACTGCCCAAGCTCACAGGAAGTGAGGCGTGCTCATGCTGGAAAGCCACCTCTCTGCATTGGAAGCCATGGAGTCAACGCCGTGGGTGATTCTGAAGAAGAGACTACATTTGAGGAGTGGGTGTATCCAACCACCACAGAGCTGGAGAATTGGCATACAAAGGACTTTGTACCAGTCTCCTTCATTGAGGAGTAATCTACTTGTTATTGCTTTTCTTTCAATTCAAGAACTTGTTGTCTGTAATATTCAAACAATGACTTTTAAGCCATGTGCCTGGCCCGGGGCATTTTGGTCCATTTGTCAAGGGTTTTATTTATATTCATCTAATCATATGATCATTTAGTACATTGGATTCTTTTGCATTCAAATACTTGTGTTCATTGTCTTTCCTTTCTTTCAAATATATATTTAAAAAAAATAGCCATGTATCTTACATGCACACACACACACACACGCACACACACACACACACACACACATACACACACACACACGCACACACACACACACACTCTTACAGGTCCATATCCACTCTGGATCCTATTGCCAATGACTATACTATTGCTGACTATGACTTTGAATATCCTATCAACCAAGCCGAAGACGAAGGTGTGATACGGTGGGAGAACTGACTTGGGATTTTGCATTTGTTTTCGCACTTGTTCGGTTTAGCAAGAGTCACCACCGACTTTTTATTTTATCCTAAGGAAAGGTTAAAAAGCAAAGGAAAGACCTTCGAGATGTTTTCTTGGGTTCGGGGGGTAGATTATGAAAAGGGAAGGTGCTAGCACCCTTTTCATCCATGGTTATCCATGGGCTCTTAGTTACTTGTTTTAGATCACTTGCCTTTGCTTTTCATTTGTTTGAAATGGTGCTTTGTGTGTGTGGTTTTGAAAATATTTTGAAAAAGATGCCTTGTCTAGGCAACCTTTGTAATGATTCTTGTTTGAATATATACAAAGGTGTGTGTCTTTTTGAAAATATAATTCAATGTTTTGAAAGTTGTTTTGAAATTGTTTTGAAGTTGTGTTGTGAAGTGTTTTTGAAAAATGGCAAGGATGTTTTGCAAGATTTTTGATCAAGTAACTAAGAGTTGTCTACCCTATTTTACTCAAAGATTTTTCTTATGTTTTTAACCCTTTTAACAGTGTTGTTTCACCATTGTGTTTCATGAACAGCCTTGCGTTAGGATGTTTAACGGGATAGACGCGGGTCATCGTATACAATCATTGAAGGCAACTTGTGAGACGCTCTAGCAATTTTGTAAGGGACGAGATCGTTTTATTGAAGGCAGCATCGAGGGTCATCGAGGGACTACGATCTTTGTTTATCGAAGGGGTATTTGCTAGAGTGTCTCATACTTGAGGGACATGATTGCATTTTCCGAAGCAACAAGCGAGGTTACCCTAGAGGTGCAAGTGTGAATTGTGTTTGTCATGTTCATGCATTTGTCTTTGTATTAGGTCATCTAGCGATTGATTTTGAATCTTTGCATACAAACCCTAATTACTATACAGTATATGGAAAGCGATAAATTGCAGGAATTTAAAGTCTAAGTTATTACAAATGAGTATCCGGGGATAGGGGTACAAATGTTTATAAATGGGGATGAGTCTTATCAGAATAATGTCCCAAATATTATGGGTTACAACCAAATTGAATCGACGCAATTCAAAGTGCAAAAATATAACAAGGTATAAAAATCAAAGAGATATGAGATGTATGTGTTTATTTACAAATGATCAAATAAAAATTTTAACCTAAAAAGATTAAGTATGATTATTATTTTTTTGTATTTTTGTTAATGTTTTTTTAGAAACTTATATAAAAAGATTAATTAAACAAAGTATGTATTTAAAATTTATATACAAATATTAAAGAAAACATATTAAAACAAACTTTAATTTATTATTTCTTTTTACTATTAACAAAACAATTTTTTTAGAATAAATAAAAAGAAAAGTATTAATTTTTTTCTAAAAAAAGTAAATTAATTAGTAAAGGAGAGAAAAAAGTATTATTAAAAAAAACAAAAAGAATGGTGATGGGCTTAAGCATATGTTTTGGATGGCCCAAAGTGGTATAAAAGGAAAAAAAACAAAAGATGTTGAAGGGAAAATGGGGGGTGTAGGCGCTGGAAAGTAATTGGGCTTTATGTTTTGGTTTGGGAGGAGGCCCAACTGAAGGTTTCGAACAAATTTGTTAGGGTTTCGTTTTAGGGTTTGCAGTTTGTAAACGGCGCCGCTCCTCTCATCTTCTTCGCCTCTCATCTTCTCTCTCAGCCAAGCGGTGATTCGTCCACCTCCATGCTGTCATGACATTGCCTCCGCCCTCTCCTCTCTGTGACTATACAAGGCGGTGATTTGAAAAAGGTATCGTTTTTTGTTCTTGATGCGTTTTTAGGTTCGATTCTTGCATGTTATCGTTTCACAGTGTTTTAATCATTGATGTTTTGGTGTGTGAGATACAGTGATAGAAAGAGGGAAACTGATACCTTGGTGGCTTCGTCTCTGGAGAACGGGTAGAGGGTTAGAACGACGGTGCTCTTGGTGGCCGGAGGTGGAGGAGATGAGGACAACACTTATCTGGTACTTTATATCTTTAACTTCTTTTTGAGTTGTTTAATGATGATATTACTCTGAAAACTATGCTTCTGGAATGTTTTTGCTTCCAAGATTCTTCCTCTTCTTTGCTGAATATCTTTGATGATGATGAATTCTTGTTTCTAAATCGCTTTCTTTGTTTTGGACTTTCGTTGATGATGATGTTTTCTGAAAACGCTTGAATATTTGTTTCAATTCTGGACTTCTTCCTCTTCTTTGAGTGTTGGCTTGAGTTGATGATGAATATATGTGTTCTAAAACCTATATCGTTTTCCTTATGAATCTTCTCTTCTTCTTCTCTGAATGCTAACTTTGTTTTTGTTGGCTATGTTAATGATGAGGGTTTTATGAGTTTTTTGCCTCTTGTTGATTTGGTGGATGATTTGTTGATGGTGAAACTAAACTGTGTTGGTAGCTGTGATCGGTGGATTTAGAACTGACTGTTTAACGCTGGTTTCGCGAAATGTCGCGGTAAGCAAGAGTCGCCACCGTCTTTTATTTTCTCCAACCTGGACAGGACAAAAGCACAGCAAAATTCCTTATGAGATAGTTTCTCAGTTCGGGAGGTAGATTTATAGAAAGGGAAGGTGTTAGCACCCTTTCTATCCATGGTTATCCATAGGCTCTTAGATACTTGCTCATTTGTGTTTTCAAAAGATATTTTCTTTTCTATTGTGAGTGGGTTTGAAAAAGTTTCGTTTAAAGATTTCAGATCGACTCTTGTATCAGTCCTCAAGAGTGTTTGAAAAATTGTTTTGAAAGCTTTTTGAAAGTTTCGGTGTGAAAAGGTTTTGATTTTGTTTTGAATAGAGCAAGTATCTATGAGTCATCTACCTACCCTAAGGAATTAAGCTGTGTAAATGTCATTAAGGTAGTGCCATCCCACCATTGAGAGGTAGGTAGCACCACCGTTGGAGGTGTTCGGGTCAATTCGTTTGTAGGGACAGTGTGGTCACCAGAGCAACAGTAGGACACCTTAGAAGCTACCTTTATGCCATTGATCCTTTTTTAATCCGAGGCAACCGTTTCGAGGCAACTGGATCATGGACATAAGGACTTACTAAAACGTCCTATACTCGACGACCACGTTTCGAAGGTAAGGCAACAGGTGAGGCGTACCCTAGAAGTGGTGTGTGAATTTGTGTGTTATTTTCAGTTTAGCATTTATCTTTTGATCATGGCATGGTGAGCTACGCATTGTTTTTAATTTAACCATTCATTCTTTCATGCAATTAGAATTTAAAAGTGCGGAAATTTAAATGCGGAAAGTAAAATCCTACGCTATTACAAGGCGCGGGTCTATACATCGCCAAATTACAAAGACCCGTTTGGTAAAAGATGCGGAAAGTAAAAAAAGACCTAATTACTATTACATGGCTTGAGCAGTTACATAATATTCGAAAGAAAATAAATGCGCGAAAGAATAAAAATAGAAGGTCCGAGGGTTTTGACCCTATTGAAATTAAATTGAATTAAAAGCTAATTATTATTTAATTAAAGAAAAGAAATGTTTTTTATGTTGTTTTTTGTATTTATGAAAATAAAGAAAATTAAAAATCAAGAGAAACCCTAATTCTAAGTTATTTTTAATTATTAAATGAAAAATATTAAAGTTTAACCTAATTTACACTAATTAATTAAATTACATGCTTACTTACAAAAATATTTAATAATTAATAATAATAATAATGAGAGAAGATTATTTATTAAAAAGAAAAGGTAAAAAAATATCAAAACCCTAATTCTACCTATTTTAATTTATTAAGAAAAAATGTTGAAATTGAAACCTAAATTAACTAAATTAATTGTTAAAGTTTATTTACAAAAATAATAATGGTGAAATTAATATTAATAAAATAAACATTTTTGATTTTTTCTATATTTTATATTATGAAAAGTTATTTTATGGAATTAAAAGAAATAATTAAAACATTAGAAAGAATTAAAAGAAAATCAAATAAAAAAATAAAAATGATGCAAACCATGGGGGGTATCAGGCCCATTTAGGAGGTGAATTAAAGCATTTTGGCCCACTGAATCAAAGCTTTTTTTGACTTTCTGTGCTTGCGTGCGTGTCCATTGACTGAGGTACATGGTAGAACTCCTTTTGTAGCCTTTGGATTGAAGCTCATGGGCGCGTGGCAGGCTTGGATGTGAGGTTGTATGATGGACTCTGAAGGAGGCGCTGCGTATGAACACATTAAGACAAAAATTATTAAACGTTTGGGGGGACCTGGGAATCGAACCCAGGTCCCTGTACCTGCAAGTCACGTCTTCTACCAACTCAACTATCGCGTGCGTTTGTTAATGTAATGGAGCATAATTATTATAATAAAAAACAAAGTTAATGATATGAAACAAGAAAAAGCGCGCTAGATTTTGAATACTCCAACCATGTTATGACACCTCAACGTCTTCTTCATCTTTCTGCCTGTAATATAAACAAATAGCGGGGGTTTTAAACCCCCACTAAATGAAGCCTGAAAAAATAGCGATTAGATCATAGACAAATATAAAAAGGGCGCGAGGTATGGGTTTGCTTCGTCTTGTTGCAACGAGTTTAATGGCATAGGTTTTAAGGTCTGATTTTACAGCATGTGTAAAGCCCCAATTTAGAGCTTCTGAAACCCTAGGTTTCAACAATGGTGGATTCTGATACACGCATCGTTAGTTCAATCAAATATTACCAATAGCTTCAGAACAACATTGTTAGTGTAAAGCAACAAATAAAACATGTGAATAATGCATGAAAATTAGAAAACGATTGAGGACATGTTCATGAAGAAGACGATTCTGTTCTACCAGTTCTTGGAGTATGGGGACTCGTTCTTGATTGCAATCGATTCCTAGCAATGTCAGGAATGTATTAGAATGCTTTTTGTGCTTTGAAACGCCTTGTAGCTATGATTTCAGTTTTCAATTTTTTGATGAAATTTTGCAAATTGGTATGCAGCTTCTGAGCAATTTTTCGTGTGTCTTTGCCTTAGGTTATGTTGTGCCTATGTATCTGAATGGAATTAGGTCAAAAAACCAAGCCCAAGGTCCATGAATTTATGATTCCAATCTTTGATTTTTCCACATCTTTTTTCAATCTTTTTGCCATGGAAAACTTTCCAAATAGGGATGATCTTGTCCCCTTGAGATGATGCACGAAATCTTTTGCATATGTGGAAGATATTTGCTGCATAAAAAGATTTAAAAAGCATGATTTGATATTTTCTCATATTTAAATCTAATTAAATGAATTAATATAAATAAAAATTCAATTAATTAATTAAAAATAGGAAAATAAATCCCTTTGAGCTTAATGGGGCGTGCATATGCTTTGGGTAATGATTCATGGAAGAAATTGAGGCCCATTAGCATTTTTGAAGCTTTTGAAGCAAAGTTGACTTTTCAAAATTCCCAAAAATTTCCCAACTTCCCCAAGGCATATCTTGCTCAATTTTGAAGCTATGATCATGTTCTTGGACATTTTGGAAAGGTCTTGAAGTCCTCTAACCAATGCCTTTGGTCCCATGTCATTTTGATTTACCAATATCAAGTTATGGTCTTTGACTTAAAGTGCCTTTTTGTTGACTTTTAAAAATGACCTATAATGTTGAAATTGATAACTTTTTGTGAGAGCATTTCTTGGACTTGGAGTGTGAAGATGAGTTGTAGGAAATGTCATTATCTTCAAAATGAGCTTTGGATGGAATTTTTCTGATAAACCATGAAGAAGTTATGCCTTGGTCAATTTGCAGTTGACTTTTTCAACTGTCCAAAAATAGAAACTTTTGCATCTTGAGACTTTTTGAGCCATGCTTTGAGAATGATGATCAAGAATTGATCAAATGATGTTTGTGGCTTCAAAATAAGATGTTGACCAAAAATTTTGACTTTTGACTGTCAAATGACCATTTTGCCCCTGCAGTTGACTGTGGAGCAATTAGGGTTTTTGACTGTGCAATTTGATGCTGTGAGTCTTGAAACTTGGCATATGAATGCTTGACAATGTATATGGGCATGTGGGTCTTGATTGGACCCTTGAAAACCTCAATTTTTTTGCCAGAACCAAAACCCTAATTTTGACTGTGTTAGAAGGCAATTGGACTGTGCAACCCTTGAGAGATTTTGAAGCTTGATCTTGCCAAATCTTGAAGAATATGGGAGGGAAAATTTTGGGGTACAACAGTTGTCCCTGTTCAATCTTCTTAGACCTGAGGATGTAGATTGGCTGGCGTGCCTTTCGTAATCCGAAGGTGGAAGATGATTGAACACTAGAGTGCCCAGAAATTTGCACTCACATAGTAGAGTGTCAGCAGTGTGATGGTGGGAATGGGCTTACAGATGCCATTTGGAGAGATGATGGATAGGAAGATGATGGGCTTATAGATGCCATCGGGTTTCGATCGCGTAAGAGATTCCTTAGCGAGAACTTGCGTACCTGAGAAAGAAAAATACTTACCTGGCCTGTTACAGGAGTCGATCTTCAAACTCTTTATGTAGATGTGCCCTGGCCGGATACAGGAATCGAATCTTTAAATTCTTCAGACGTGCCCTGGCAAGATACAGGAATCGAGTCTAGTAATGTAGTCGTCAACAGATACACCCTGGCAAGATACAGGAATCGTATCTTCAAACTCTTCAGACGTGCCCTGGCAAGATACAGGAATCGAGTCTGGAATATAGTTGTCAACAGATACACCCTGGCGAGATACAGGAATCGGATCTTCGAACTCTTCAGACGTGCCCTGGCAGGATACAAGAATCGAGTCTGGTATAGTCGTCAACAGATACACCCTGGCAAGATACAGGAATCGGATCTTCGAACTCTTCAGACGTGCCCTGGCAGGATACAGGAATCAAGTATGGTAATGTAGTCGTCAACAGATACACCCTGGCAAGATACAGGAATCGGATCTTCGAACTCTTCAGACGTGCCCTGGCAGGATACAGGAATTGAGTCTGGTAATGTAGTCGTCAACAGATACACCATGGCAAGATACAGGAATCGGATCTTCGAACTCTTCAGACGTGCCCTGGCAGGATACATGAATCGAGTATGGAATATAGTCATCAACAGATACACCCTGGCAAGATACAGGAATCGGATCTTCGAACTCTTCAGACGTGCCCTGGCAGGATACAAGAATCGAGTCTGGAATATAGTCGTCAACAGATACACCCTGGCAAGATATAGGAATCGGATCTGGAATCACGACAGTTGATAGTAATTATCTTTGTATTAACCTTTGTCCTGAAAAGACAAAACATTAGTTGTATGCAATGTCATGATGTATGACATGCGTGATGTCATGATGTTCAGAGAATAAATGAGATTGTATGTTCATGATGCGTATATGCATGCTATAATGTATGAAGATGTGATGTTTATGAAATGTGTTTTCGTTTAGGAAAATAAATCCTTGACGGATGCTGGGAAATTAATTCCTGGGCTGATGTTGAAGAGTAGCGTTCTTGTTTCCGCTAGGGATGATGGTTGCAAGAATACCGGTAGGAGACGATGACTCTGTTGAGGAATAAACTTGGCGAATAGATTACTCTGCGGGGAGTGAACTCTGTGGGAAGAGAGGTACTTGGCTGAGATGTTGATGATAACTCCGCTGGGGATACCGTTGTTATGTTCTGTTGGAGGAATTGATGAACTCCGCTGGGGGATAGGAAGACTTGTCGAGGACGATCTTTCCATGGCAATTGGCTGAGGATAACCCAGTTACATCCTGGTGGGGAAATAACCTTTGAATAAAGCCGGGGGAGCATTCGTACTCTGCAGGTGATAAGCTTCCAGAATCTACTGGGGATAAGCTTCCTGCTGGGGAGATGGATTCCACTTTCCTGGGGAAGCTTTTGGACTGGACTCTCCTGGGGAAATTTTTGAGATGTACTGGGGAATGGTTCCATTGAACATCTGGTATACCGCCAGGGAACAATCTTAGATCAAGACTGCCGGGGATGCTTGTTAAGAATGTTTGTATACTCTGCTGAGGAATGTTGAGATCTGCTGGGGATACCCAATTTCCTTAAGGCTGACAGTAGACTAACTCTGCTTGGGGAGAGTGTTACTGGTTTGCTGAAGATATTGTTCCTTGTTAGGGTTGACGGGAGACCAACTGCTTGGGAGAGAATTGTTGAATCTTGGCTTACTCTCTGGGGAATTAAGGCATCTTGGTTATACTCTTCAGCCGAACTTACCTTGGTACCTTGGTGGACAGAGCAATTAGATCTCTTAGACAACTCATTATTGCCCCTGTTTTTGATGTTACCTGTAATTAATCCTTTGTTTCGTATGCAAATATTTATGAGTTAGCAATTAGTGTCAAATGCATATATCACAAATTGAACCTTGGACGTTCTTCGCAAAACAAAACAGAAGAAAGAAAAACAATTGGCAATTTGTCTGAAAAGTGAATTTGTATTGATTTTTGAATCTGCCTGTAAATAGGCGTTTATGTACAAGAGGCTGACGTCCTAGTAAGAGAACACCGCCGAACAACAGAGTTTATACAATTTGTACAAAGAAAACAAAACAGCTATGTGAAAGGAATAATCCCACTGGGTTCCCACTCTGCTATCGCCTTTATATCTTCAAGCGTCTCATCACTTGGCTGCTCAGTTAAAGATGAAGCTGATTGATCGATGCCGTCTGAACTTGACAGTTGATACCGGATTCTGGATGCAAGGTGATCCAATGAGACATAGTATTACGCTTTAATCCCTAACTTTTGCCTGGACCGCCCTTTCGGGTTTTCAGTCCACCGGGATACCCATTTTTTGCCCAAGCTGCCTTTTCAGGTTTTCGACTTGCCGGGTGTACAGATTTTTTCATTTCATCCCTCATTTTGCCCGAACCCTTTTGGTTCGCCGGGAAGCCCTAATTTTTGCCTAGGTATGTCAACCTAGCGGGTCTTTTATCATGCGTAGTATCTTTTTACTATGTCTGCATTGGCGGGGTGAGGAAGGTCGTCACCATCCATGGTAGTTAGAATCATGGTTCCTCCTGAGAACACATGTTTAACCACAAATGGCCCTTCATACGTAGGGGTCCATTTGCCCCTGGGATCACTTTGAGGAAGAATAATGCGCTTGATTACCAGGTCCCCAACTTGATACTATTGTGGTCTGACTTTCTTGTTAAATGCCCTGATCATCCGTTTTTGGTACGTTTGACCATGACAGATAGCCGTGAGTCTCTTTTCGTCAATTATGTTTAATTGATCAAGTCGTGTCTGGATCCAATCATCTTCGCTCAGATCTGCATCTTTCATTATCCGGAGAGAGGGTATCTGCACTTCAATCGGTAAGACTGCCTCCATACCGTAGACTAAGGAAAAAGGTGTTGCCCCGGTTGACGTTCTTGCTGAGGTACGGTACCCATGAAGAGAAAACGGTAACATCTCGTGCCAATCTTTATAGGTCACTGTCATCTTATGCACAATCTTCTTGATATTCTTATTTGCCGCTTCGTCAGCCCCATTCATCTTCGGCCGGTAAGGAGAAGAGTTGTGGTGCTGTATCTTGAATTGCTCGCAGAGCTCAGTGATCATCTTGTTATTGAGATTGGTACCGTTGTCCGTAATGATCCTTTCCTGGACGCCGTATCGACAAATCAGATTGTGCCGAATGAATCGTGCCATAATATTCTTGGTTACATTAGCATAAGAAGCTGCTTCAACCCACTTTGTAAAGTAATCAATCGCTACCAGGATGAAGCGATGCCCGTTGGATGCCGTAGGTTTAATCTCGCCGATCATATCTATGCCCCACATTGCAAAAGGCCAAGGTGCAGTCAGGACGTTCAGAGGAACTGGAGGAACATGCACCTTATTTGTGTATATCTGGCACTTATGACATGTCCGAGAATGTTGGTAGCAGTCGGCTTCCATTGTGGACCAGAAATATCCTGCCCGAAGGATTTTCTTTGCCATGGTGTATCCACTAGAATGTGTTCCGAAGGTGCCTTCATGTAGTTCTGCCTTGATCCTTTCTGCTTCAGTCTTATCCACACAACGCAGTAAGGTCGAATCATGGTTTCGCTTGTATAGAATGCCGTTGCTGAGGAAGAACTTTGCTGCGAACCTTCTCAGAAACTTCTTGTCATTGATGGATGCACCTTCAGGGTATTCTTGAGCTTCCAAGTACCTCTTCACCTCATGATACCAAGGTTTCTCAGTTACTACCTCAGCCTCAAGATCACAATAATATGCAGGTTCGTCCAGTTTCTAAATAATGATCCGGGGAGCCTCATTGTCCCATTTGACTTTGAACATAGAAGACATCGTAGCTAACGCGTCCGCCAACTGATTCTCCTCTCTTGGAAAGTGTTCAAAAGTGATCTCTGTGAAATGGTGGATCAATGTCAACACACATTCTCTGTAAGGAATAAGATTCGGATGTTTCGTATCCCACTCGCCTTTGATCTGATTGATCACGAGAGCAGAATCTCCGAAGACACTCAGAAACTTGATCCTTAGGTCGATCGCAGCTTGAAGACCCATGATGCATGCCTCATACTCCGCCATGTTGTTGGTGCAGTTGAAACATAGCCGGGCAGTAAGTGGAGTATGAGTGCCTTGAGGGGATATGATCACAGCGCCGATATCGTTACCCAAAGCGTTGGAGGCTCCATCAAAGTGCATAGACCATCGGGATCCTTCCTCAGGTCCTTCATCCGGTCCAGGTACTTCACAATCAGTCACTATCATGATGCTCTCGTCTGGAAACTCGAAGTTCATTGACTGGTAGTCATCTACTGCCTGGTGTGCCAAGTGGTCTGCCAATACACTTCCTTTGATTGCTTTCTGAGTCGTGTACTGGATGTCGTATTCTGTCAAGATCATCTGCCATCTTGCTATTCTTCCGGACAGAGCAGGCTTTTCGAATATGTACTTTATTGGATCCATCTTTGAAATCAGCAGAGTAGTGTGAGTCAGCATATACTGTCTCAGCCGGCGAGCAGCCCATACCAAAGCGCAGCAAGTTTTCTCGAGCAGTGAGTATCGGGTCTCACAGTCGGTAAACTTTTTGTTAAGGTAATAAATGGCGTGCTCTTTTCGGCCAGACTCGTCATGCTGTCCCAGCACACACCCCATTGAGCTGTCAAGTACTGTCAGGTATAGTATTAGAGGTCTCCCTTCAACCGGTGGCATAAGGATGGGTGGTTCTTGGAGATACTCTTTGATTCTGTCAAAAGCAGCCTGACATTCATCATTCCAACGTACTACCTGATCTTTCTTCAGTAGCTTGAAGATTGGCTCACAGGTAGCAGTTAGGTGCGAGATGAATCGGGCAATATAATTCAGACGCCCTAGAAAGCCTCTGACTTCTTTCTCTGTCTTGGGAACTGGCATCTCTTGTATGGATTTAACCTTGGCAGGGTCCACTTGAATACCCTTGTCACTTATGACGAAGCCTAGCAGCTTTCCAGATCTTACCCCAAATGTGCACTTGTTTGGATTCAACCTCAGCTTGTACAACTTCAGACGGTCAAACAGCTTCTGTAGATGGTCGAGGTGCTCCTCCTCAGTTTGGGACCTTGCAATCATATCGTCAACATACACTTCAATCTCATGGTGGATCATGTCATGAAATAAAGCAACCATGGCACGTTGGTAGGTTGCCCCAGCATTTTTAAACCCAAATGGCATGACCTTGTAGCAGAAGGTGCCCCACTGAGTAACAAAGGTAGTCTTTTCCATATCTTCAGGAGCCATCTTGATCTGATTATAACCTGAAAAACCTTCCATGAAGGAGAATACTTTATGCTGGGCAGTATTGTCAACCAGAACGTCGATGTGAGGTAGAGGGAAGTCATCCTTGGGGCTGGCCCTGTTCAGATCCCTGTAATCAACACACATTCTGACCTTACCATCCTTCTTTGGTACCGGCACCACATTAGCAACCCACTGAGGGTAAGAAGTCACTGCAAGAAACCCGGCATCGAATTGCTTCATAACCTCAGCTTTGATCTTTTCAGACATCTCTGGACGCATACGGCAGACTTTTTGTTTAACCGGAGGGCATTCTTCCTTGGTAGGCAGATGATGGACCACAATGTCGGTATCCAACCCAGGCATGTCTTCGTAGGACCAGGCAAAGATCTCCACATAATCATGCAACATCTGAATCAATCGTTGTTTCACGCTGAGCTCCAGATTGGCACCAATCTTAACTTCCTTTCTGTCTGTCTCAGTACCCAGATTTATCGTTTCCACTGGCTCTTCATGTGGCTGAATGGCCCTCTCTTCCTGGAGTAACAGTCTTCCAAGCTCGCCAGGCACTTCGCAATCATCTTCACCTTCGTCTTCGGCTAAGTTGATCGGATTTTCAAAGTCATAACTGGCAGTAGCAGAGTCGTTACCAGTGAGATCCATAGTGGATTGAAACCTGTATAAGTGAGTGTGTGTAAATATAGCTGTTTTGCAATATATAAAGAAAGAAAGAAAGAAAGGGAGCACAAGATTTGAAATGCGAAAAACGTCAAATGTCTTTATTCATGATATATGGAAATGACAAGTAATAAGCCCTCACAAATGAAGCCAGCGGTGCCCCGGGTAAGACACCGGGCCATAAAGTTTCAATTTATTGTTTATTACAAATTAAAAAACAAAGGAATTCATTACTGCGTAACAAAAGTAACAGGTATGTGATCTTTTGCAGTCCAATTGGTCAGTCCACCGTCAGTTGTCGGGTAGATCCAGCTATCAAATTCTGATTCCTCCGCATCGCTCTCAATAACATTTACTCCCGGGTTGGTGATGATCACGGGAGGTCTTCCGATCTTTGCTTTGCGTACAGCCCTCTGAGCCTCTGCAGTGGAACCCAGCCCAAACTTGTCAGTTTTAGGAGTAAAATCAGGGAGCCTGCCCCAGTTAGCACATTCACCTTTCTCAATTACAGCCCGGGCGTCCTTTAAGGAGGCCATCTTCAAAGGGAAGTCTTCTTCAATTACTGTCTCAGCTGACGCCAATGTTGGAGGTACCTCTTCAAAATGTTGAAAGGGGGTTTCAATAAACTCCCCGTCCATCTCAATATACTGGAAGGAATTCATATGACTAACCATGTATTCTTCCTCCCCCTACACAGTAACAATCTTCCCTCTGACAGGGTATTTGAGTTTCTAGTGTAGAGTGGATGTTACAGCCCCAACTTTGTGAATCCAAGGTCGACCCAGCAAGCAGGAATAAGATGGACGAATATCCATCACATAGAACGTTGAATCAAAGACTTGGGAACCAACACGAATCGGAATATCTACCTCACCATGAACCATCCTCTTCGACCCGTCAAAGGCTCGGACAATGATGTTGCTAGGCTTCAACTCTAGACCCTCACAATCCAACCTGTCTAAGACCTTCTTGGGAAATACATTTAGGGAAGAACCGGTGTCCACCAACACGTGAGCAAGAGTAGTGCCCATGCATTCAATGGAGACATGCAGGGCATCATTGTGGTTCTTTCCCTTAGCAGTAAGATCAGCATCCGAGAAACCCAAACCATTGTCAGCTGTCAAATTGGCCACACAGTCAGTGAATTGATCTGCAGATGTCTCTTGTGGCACATGGGCCGTCTTCAGAAATGAAATCAGGGCCTTGGCATGAGCCTCTGAGCATAGCAGCAATGATAGCATGGAGATCTTGGAGGGGGTATGCCCCAGCTGTTCAACGACGTTGAAGTCACTCTTCTTGATTATCTTAAGAATTTCCTCCATTTCTTGCTGGGAGGCTTCAACATTGACAGTCTTCGGTGCCTCCATCCGGGCAGGCACATCATCAATCCCTTTGCCCCGAGTATTAGATGACTCGGCATCAGGGGTAGAAACTGGATCAGAAGTGGAAATAGGCGCACTTGCAGGCGTAATTATGAGAGGCCTTTGGATAACTGGTGGCGCAATGTCAGGCGAGAAGAGCCTGCCACTGCGAGTTACTTTGGCGGGACCAGTGATGTTACTGATACCGGTACTGGTGTTGAACTCCTGCTTCACTCCAAGTACATACACATCTGCCCCATAGTGCCATGGGACAGCCTTGTCAGATTCATAGGGGAGAGGCCCCGGAACAGTAATAATGATGGGTGTAACAGACATGATTTTGACTGGCTTCCTCAGGGGAGCCTTGGTTGGATTGTTGAAAATTATGACGACAGATACTTCTTCAGCGGGAACAAAAGGAACAACGGTCTTTTTGAACAAAATTTCCTTGCTATCCATCAAGCTTTGGATGCCTGACTTCAGCAACGGACAACCAGTAGGGGTAACAGCACACAGAAGGCAACCCTTGCTACAACCCGGAAATAAACCGGCTAGCAACAGGTTCCTCTTAACAGTCAACAAAGGGGTGGCAACATCATCCACAGAAACTGTGTACAAGTCTTCCTCAATGGCATTTACTCCATGCTGGGGCATAGGAGCTGTCATAACGTTGGGCCTCTCAGGTGCCTCAAACTGTATTTCCTTCGCATCAATAAGGTCTTGAACCTTATTCCTTAGAGCCCAGCAATCATCAGTAGAATGCCCCGGGCTATCAGAGTGATAAGCACATCGGGCATTGGGATTATACTTCGGAGATGTAGTGTTCACCACCTTTGGCGCCTCTCTGACGGTTACCAAGTTGGTCGATAGCAGTTGCGGAAAGATCTGTGACAAGGTCATACTAAGCCGAGTGTATTCTCTTCTGGGTCTCTCACCTCTTCGTTGGTTAGGTTGCCGAGGAGCGGCAGCAGGCTTGGCAATTACCACCGCGTTGACAGCTTGGCGGCGTTCTGGTTTATTCTGCCTCCTAGGCCCATACACATCACTGGCTTCCTTTTTGAAAGGCTTTTTCTCAGAACTTGAGGATACACCTTTCTGTATCTTACCTGATTTCATACCAGCTTCTATCCTTTCCCCAGTCAGAATGAGATCTGTGAACCCTGCAGATGAATTACCGATGAGATGATTGAAGAACGGCCCAGATAGGGTCCCTAAGAACATGTCCACCAGCTCACAGTCGGTTAACGGTGGCTGCACCCTGCCAGCCAGGTCCCTCCACTTCTGCGCATACTCTTTAAAACCTTCTCCCGATCCTAGCGACATACCCTGGAGTTGGGTACGTATAGGAGCGAGGTCGGCATTGTATTGATACTGCTTGTAAAAAGAAGTAGCCAATTCCTCCTAGTTACGAACCTTGGTTCCATCCAGCTGATAGAACCATTCGAGATGAGTCCCTGAAAGACTCTCCTGGAAGAAATGGATCCACAAGTTTTTGTCCACAGTGTATGGTTGAATCTTCCGCACATAAGATCTGAGATGTAGCTTAGGGCAGGACGCCCCGTCATACTTTGTGAAAGATGGTGCTTTGAACTTGTGTGGGATGACCACACCAGAAGATAAACCCAAGTCTCCAAAATCCAACCCAGGCACTTGTTGAATTTCCATGGCATTCAGACGGTCTTCCAACTGCTTGTACTTGTCTTCAGCTGGAGGATACTGCTCCTCATTAAAATCAGTCTCGTTGTCAGAGACCACCGGACTAGGAACCCTTCCCCCCTGGGGACTGCTTTTTCCCACAGAAGAACCAGCTTGATCAACCTCATTCTTCAGTGTATTACCAAACCTTCGGCCCGTGTTGAATAGTACAGTTCTCTTCTTCTTCTTCTTCTTCTTAACCAGCAGAGCCTTCAACTCCTCTTGACCTTGGGCCAAACTCATGATCAGCTCTTGGAATTGGGTGTTCTGAGCCTGAAGGGCCTTGATGGACTGCTCGGTAGATGATTCAGGATTCATGATGCAGTAATAAACAGCGAAGAACATTAAGCAACCTGAAAAGAAGAGTACCTGTGATGCACATGATGAATGGAATGCGTATGATTTATGTTTTCAAAGACAATCGGGAGTCAACTTTGTAAACAAAAAGGAACACACTTCATTAGATTCAACTTTGAAATTTAAATTGTTCAACAGATTGCCCTTAGGCGTTACATAAAATGGAAATACTGAAAAGGGAAATGAAACTGTAAAAGAACATCCAAAGTTCATCATTGATCCCATGGTCTCCTCTTCTCAGTACGGATGTAGTCATTCAAGGTTCGCTCGTTCTCCAACTGCTTTGTCAGCTTCTGGATCTTCAATTCCTGCTCGTTGAACTTTTCCTGATAAGAATCCCATTCTTCTCGCAGTTGCACCCAAGACCTCTTTAGTGTCTCAATATCAGTAGGTATCCGAGGAGGGAGGACAGTTGGAGGAGCCCCATCTCTATCAGGATATTCAAGGATGATGGGTCTGACAGCTTCGTACGGCATACCTAACTTCTGAGCACGGATGCGGACCCATTTGTAGTAGGCTTCCATAGGTAGAGAAGTCTTCGGTCCCAACTCTTGTGGGTCAGCTTTGTGAATTCTGTCCCAAGCCTTGATGAACCTACGACGCAGCTCGTCACTATCTACCTGAAACTCAAAACTGATGTGAGGCACCAACATCTCATGAGGCCCTGCTCTTTTGGCTCTTCCAAACTGACGGAGAGCTAGACATGGATTATAAGAGATCCCTCCTTGGGTACCAATCAAAGGAACATTGGGATATTCTCCGCAACGATCAATAACAGCTACCTCATCCAAACCCCTGAAAGTCCAAATGATGTCATTATCAGTGAGAGACATTAACCTATGAGCCCAACCTCTTCCTTCTTTGTTCTTCAGCATGAACTTAGGGAGGTGCGAAATAAACCACCTCACTAACAAAGGAATACAACACCACAGAGTTCCTCGTCTTCGGGCAGTACGAGCATAAAGTTGTTGCAGGATATCACCCAAGAGAGTGGGCACAGGGTTTCGAGACATGAAGATCCTTATGGCAGTGACGTTAATGAAGTTATCCGGATTTGGAAACAAGACTAGACCATAGATTAAGAGAGCCAGAATGTCTTCATACGCCCTAAAGTCCAGGTCATTCCAGAAACTGTTAGCCTTACCAATCAGGAACTTGGCCAAGAAACCCTTAACCTTGCTTCTAGTTACCCAGTTGTCCATTACTTCCTTGTGGGTCAAGGGCAGAGCTGCAGCAATCTCCTCAAGCCTAAGAGTCTTTTCCCAACCAGTGTAGGGAGTCTGATCCAAGATAGGGATACCAAGCAAATCAGAGAACTCTTCCAGGGTAGGGACCAACTGGAAGTCTTGAAAGGTGAAGCAGTTGTACAAGGGATCATAAAACTGTGTCAGGACACTCATCAGTTGTTGGTCCCACTTTGCCGTGACTAAACTAAGAAGAGAACCATGCCTCTGGATGAAGGAAGTAGTATTTGGTATTCTGCTAACCAATTCTTCAAGCAACTCAGGTGGGTGAACAAAGTTGAACCAGATAGTATTCCTTCGCATAGGCATCATGATGTCCTACAAAACAGAGCAAAGGTGAAACCCTCTTGTCTTTGAAATGGTCAGTCCTTATGCAGGATGCATGCAATGTTTATGATGGCATGATGTTATGATAAAGCACACCACAAATATTCACAAAGGCAAACATGATAAGGCACACAAGTCACACCAGACAAGCCCTTAGAGTTTAGGCCAGCATGAGGTCTAGGTATTACCCTCTTTCAGTTTGTTGGTTAAGACCTGTCCTATCAGAAGTAACCGGGTTCTAGAGGATCCCAATATCACTGACTACCCTCAATCGGTCATAACTCCAGCATCACAATCTTTTCTTGCGGCCAGAACCATCACGAGAGTTTAGCCTCAATGGGCGTAGCATACTGCTACTGTTCTATTGGCCAAGTTGGGTCATTTAAGGTTCTAAGGTTGGTTGGTGCTTAATGACTCCTCAGAAGACCCATATTCTCCTCATTGCGACACAAGGGATATCGGTACAGACCAAGGTGCCACACCAACGTAGCCACTGCTTCACCCATGTCGGTCTACGCCGGACAGGTCCCTCACAGCTTATGCTACCTAACAGGGTATCCCCAGATCCGGGTTAGGATCTATGTAACTCCGATGCAGCCCATAATAATAAAGCAAACAAGCACAACACTTGAAAACACAAGTATGAGCTATCCTAAGGTACACCTCACTTATAAGAGTCCCCAGCAGAGTCGCCAGTTCTGTGATCGGTGGATTTAGAACTGACTGTTTAACGCTGGTTTCACGAAATGTCGTGGTAAGCAAGAGTCGCCACCGTCTTTTATTTTCTCCAACCTGGACAGGACAAAAGCACAGCAAAATTCCTTATGAGATAGTTTCTCGGTTCGGGAGGTAGATTTATAGAAAGGGAAGGTGTTAGCACCCTTTCTATCCATGGTTATCCATGGGCTCTTAGATACTTGCTCATTTGTGTTTTCAAAAGATATTTGCTTTTCTATTGTGAGTGGGTTTGAAAAAGTTTCGTTTAAAGATTTCAGATCGACTCTTGTATCAGTCCTCAAGAGTGTTTGAAAAATTGTTTTGAAAGCTTTTTGAAAGTGTCGGTGTGAAAAGGTTTTGATTTTGTTTTGAATAGAGCAAGTATCTATGAGTCATCTACCTACCCTAAGGAATTAGGCTGTGTAAATGTCCTTAAGGTAGTGCCATCCCACCATTGAGAGGTAGGTAGCACCACCGTTGGAGGTGTTCGGGTTAATTCGTTTGTAGGGACAATGTGGTCACCAGAGCAACAGTAGGACACCTTAGAAGCTACCCTTATGCCATTGATCCTTTTTTAATCCGAGGCAACCGTTTCGAGGCAACTGGATCATGGACATAAGGACTTACTAAAATGTCCTATACTCGACGACCACGTTTCGAAGGTAAGGCAACAGGTGAGGCGTACCCTAGAAGTGGTGTGTGAATTTGTGTGTTATTTTCAGTTTAGCATTTATCTTTTGATCATGGCATGGTGAGCTACGCATTGTTTTTAATTTAGCCATTCATTCTTTCATGCAATTAGAATTTAAAAGTGCGGAAATTTAAATGTGGAAAGTAAAATCCTACGCTATTACAAGGCGCGGGTCTATACATCGCCAAATTACAAAGACCCGTTTGGTAAAAGATGCGGAAATTAAAAAAATACCTAATTACTATTACATGGCTTGAGCAGTTACATAATATTCGAAAGAAAATAAATGCGCGAAAGAATAAAAATAGAACGTCCGAGGGTTTTGACCCTATTGAAATTAAATTGAATTAAAAGCTAATTATTATTTAATTAAAGAAAAGAAATGTTTTTTATGTTGTTTTTTGTATTTATGAAAATAAAGAAAATTAAAAATCAAGAGAAACCCTAATTCTAAGTTATTTTTAATTATTAAATGAAAAATATTAAAGTTTAACCTAATTTACACTAATTAATTAAATTACATGCTTACTTACAAAAATATTTAATAATTAATAATAATAATAATGAGAGAAGATTATTTATTAAAAAGAAAAGGTAAAAAAATATCAAAACCCTAATTCTACCTATTTTAATTTATTAAGAAAAAATGTTGAAATTGAAACCTAAATTAACTAAATTAATTGTTAAAGTTTATTTACAAAAATAATAATGGTGAAATTAATATTAATAAAATAAACATTTTTGATTTTTTTCTGTATTTTATATTATGAAAAGTTATTTTATGGAATTAAAAGAAATAATTAAAACATTAGAAAGAATTAAAAGAAAATCAAATAAAAAAATAAAAATGATGCAAACCATGGGGGGTATCAGGCCCATTTAGGAGGTGAATTGAAGCATTTTGGCCCACTGAATCAAAGCCTTTTTTGACTTTCTGTGCTTGCGTGCGTGTCCATTGACTGAGGTACATGGTAGAACTCCTTTTGTAGCCTTTGGATTGAAGCTCATGGGCGCGTGGCAGGCTTGGATGTGAGGTTGTATGATGGACTCTGAAGGAGGCGCTGCGTATGAACACATTAAGACAAAAATTATTAAACGTTTGGGGGGACCTGGGAATCGAACCCAGGTCCCTGTACCTGCAAGTCACGTCTTCTACCAACTCAACTATCGCGTGCGTTTGTTAATGTAATGGAGCATAATTATTATAATAAAAAACAAAGTTAATGATATGAAACAAGAAAAAGCGCGCTAGATTTTGAATACTCCAACCATGTTATGATACCTCAGCGTCTTCTTCATCTTTCTGCCTGTAATATAAACAAATAGCGGGGGTTTTAAACCCCCACTAAATGAAGCCTAAAAAAATAGCGATTAGATCATAGACAAATATAAAAAGGGCGCGAGGTATGGGTTTGCTTCGTCTTGTTGCAACGAGTTTAATGGCATAGGTTTTAAGGTCTGATTTTACAGCATGTGTAAAGCCCCAATTTAGAGCTTCTGAAACCCTAGGTTTCAACAATGGTGGATTCTGATACACGCATCGTTAGTTCAATCAAATATTACCAATAGCTTCAGAACAACATTGTTAGTGTAAAGCAACAAATAAAACATGTGAATAATGCATGAAAATTAGAAAACGATTGAGGACATGTTCATGAAGAAGACGATTCTGTTCTACCAGTTCTTGGAGTATGGGGACTCGTTCTTGATTGCAATCGATTCCTAGCAATGTCAGGAATGTATTAGAATGCTTTTTGTGCTTTGAAACGCCTTGTAGCTATGATTTCAGTTTTCAATTTTTTGATGAAATTTTGCAAATTGGTATGCAGCTTCTGAGCAATTTTTCGTGTGTCTTTGCCTTAGGTTATGTTGTGCCTATGTATCTGAATGGAATTAGGTCAAAAAACCAAGCCCAAGGTCCATGAATTTATGATTCCAATCTTTGATTTTTCCACATCTTTTTTCAATCTTTTTGCCATGGAAAACTTGCCAAATAGGGATGATCTTATCCCCTTGAGATGATGCACGAAATCTTTTGCATATGTGGAAGATATTTGCTGCATAAAAAGATTTAAAAAGCATGATTTGATATTTTTCTCATATTTAAATCTAATTAAATGAATTAATATAAATAAAAATTCAATTAATTAATTAAAAATAAGAAAATAAATCCCTTTGAGCTTAATGGGGCGTGCATATGCTTTGGGTAATGATTCATGGAAGAAATTGAGGCCCATTAGCATTTTTGATGCTTTTGAAGCAAAGTTGACTTTTCAAAATTCCCAAAAATTTCCCAACTTCCCCAAGGCATATCTTGCTCAATTTTGAAGCTATGATCATGTTCTTGGACATTTTGGAAAGGTCTTGAAGTCCTCTAACCAATGCCTTTGGTCCCATGTCATTTTGATTTACCAATATCAAGTTATGGTCTTTGACTTAAAGTGCCTTTTTGTTGACTTTTGAAAATGACCTATAATGTTGAAATTGATAACTTTTTGTGAGAGCATTTCTTGGACTTGGAGTGTGAATATGAGTTGTAGTAAATGTCATTCTATTCAAAATGAGCTTTGGATGGAATTTTTCTGATAAACCATGAAGAAGTTATGCCTTGGTCAATTTGCAGTTGACTTTTTCAGTTGTCCAAAAATAGAAACTTTTGCATCTTGAGACTTTTTGAGCCATGCTTTGAGAATCATGATCAAGAATTGATCAAATGATGTTTGTGGCTTCAAAATAAGATGTTGACCAAATTTTTTGACTTTTGACTGTCAAATGACCATTTTGCCCCTACAGTTGACTGTGGAGCAATTAGGGTTTTTGACTGTGCAATTTGATGCTGTGAGTCTTGAAACTTGGCATATGAATGCTTGACAATGTATATGGGCATGTGGGACTTTATTGGACCCTTGAAAACCTCAATTTCTTTGCCAGAACCAAAACCCTAATTTTGACTGTGTTAGAAGGCAATTGGACTGTGCAACCCTTGAGAGATTTTGAAGCTTGATCTTGCCAAATCTTGAAGAATATGGGAGGTCAAATTTTGGGGTACAACAGTATCTTAGGCTGTTTTTGGCCTTGAGTTGCAGTTTTGCTTTTGGTAGGCTATGCAGTTCTACAGGTTTGTAACTGAGTGTTTGGGAAGGCAGGTTTTGAGAGTTTTGGGAGGCAAGCTTGAGTTATTCTTTAAACTTGCAGTTTTGCAGGTTTGAATAAGTTTGTGTTTTTGAAAAGGGTAGGCTTGCTATTGGCTTTGGAAGGCTTGTTGTGCTTGTGTTTACAAGCAATTTTGTAGGTTATGCAGGCAGGTTGTGTTTGTAGTTATGCAGGCTTATGCAGTTTTTATTCTGTTGAAAGTGCAGGTTTTTTAGTAAGTTTAGGCAGGCTTGGATGTTTTTGAAACAGGTTTTCAAGTTTGTAACTTATGTTTGTGATTTTGGGTTTGGAAGCAGGTTTGCTTCTGGTGTTTTTTGGGAGGCAGGCTTGCTACTTTGTGAGGCGGGTTGTTAGTTTGCTTTGCTTCTAGTGTTTTGGTAAGGCAGGCTGGTGTTTTGGACTGTGTGTTTTCAGTTTTCAGGTTTGTTGTGTAGTCGGACAGGTTTTAGTGTTTTGCAGATCTGAGTTTCCTTGTTAAAGGCAGGCTTGAATGGTTTGTGAGATAGGTCGTTAGTTTGCTTTGCTTCTGGTATTGTTAGAAGCACGCTTCAGTTGGAGGCAAGCTTGGTTTCTTAAACTTGTAGTTTTGCAGGTTTTCGTTGGTTTTGAAAACAGGGTTGAAGGCTTGTGAGTTTTTGCTTGCCAGTTTGAAGGTTATGCCATATCTTTTTTATCTCTTGTGTTTACACTGTTATATTGTTTCTTTGGTTCCTCTTATCTGCCTTTTACAACCTGCCAAAACTGCAAACTGCAAAACCTATTCACTAGGTTCTCTCTTTCCTCTCTCTCCATAAGCATTTTTAATTGCTTATATATCTTTGTATTTATGAAAAATTGGGCTGTCTAGGTAATGATGAAAAAGCATTTTTGACAAGTTTTTACTTGTCAAACAAATTGCTTCCTGCTGTCTTGCCTTTTGTCTGCTGCATTGCTGTTTTCATGCTGCATTACCATTTTTATCAAATCTGTCTTGTAACTTGATTTTGGGCAATTTTGTACTGTAGCTGAATAAGGGACTTTACTTGCTGCTGAGTTTATTCCTTTGCTTTGACTTACCATGGCAGTTTTTGCGCCTGTTTGCCTCTTTGAACTTGTAATATAGTTTGGCTTGGTTAATGCAGCTTGGAATTTAGTTTGTAACTCAGTTTGCTTAGTTAATGCAGTTTGGAATTTTTTTTGTACTTGACCCATGTTTTTGCATTGAGTTTGACATGCTTGCATTTATATTTTATTTTTCTCTCTGTGAACCGAGAAGAGTGATCTTCTTGTGATTTGCAGAGAGAAAAATAAACCGTGATGAAAAATAGGCAATCTGATTCTAGACGGCCAATTTTAATGATGATTTTTCTTCTTCTTTTCATTTAAAATAATCTTGTACTGATTTTCTTTTTCTTCTGTCCTTTGCAGGTAAGTATCAGTTGAATAATGGAGAATACAGTAAAAGCAGAAGATTTCAAGAGATTTAGGCTTTAGATTCATTTTCTTTTCATTTATTGTAATAAATATTATTGTAAACACTGTAAATTATAAATTTACAATATTCGAATAACATTTGTAACAATATTTGAAATAAATAAATAAAAGTCTTTGTCAAATAAGAATTTTCTACTGTGAAATATTCCATTCTTTCCTTTGCACTGTCTATTTAATTATTTAAATCTCTCAAGTTAAAACAAACTGGAAATGCATCCCAATAACTTTAACCCAGATGAAATAAATAATCAACAAACTTTGCCGTCTCGCAACCTTGTATTAACCACAATACGCCCGACATTCCAATTAATCATATGCTTTGTACAGTTAAACAAATAAGCATTCCATACACTTTTCACTTCACTGATTAAACCAATGCCTCAAAGTTTCAATCAAAGCCTCAGCTCCTATCCCATATATTTAGGTTTCAAGAAGCAACCGGTAATCTAAAACAAGTGTAAAAATAATGTAACAGTCAATTGAATTATTGTGGATTCAATTTCTTCTGAGAAATACGAGTGAAAACCCTAATTCCAGATTTGTCGTCAAAGAAAAGTTTGTTTGATCAAATCCTGAGCCAATCTCAACCCAATAAATGGAAACCCTGATTATGGACTTGTTGTCAACGAAAAGTCTGTTTGACCGATTCTTGAGCCAATCTCGAAAGATCAGGGAAAACCCTAAAGTTGTGATTTTCCTTAAAAAACGGGAGGACAAATTTTGGGGTACAACAGTTACCCCTGTTCAATCTTCTTGAACCTGAAGAGTTAGATTGGCAATTTTTCCGTTCGCGGCTCGAAGGTAAAAGAATGATTGGACACTAGAGTGCCCAAAAAATTTGCACTCGTCAAAGCATGGTTGAGGGAATGGGCTTAAAGATGCCATTTGGAGATGTGATAGAATCTTGCTGGAGATGGGCTTAAAGATGCCATCCAAGACTGTTTGTTGCAGGTGAGTGGGTGAGTATCAGAAAGGTATCCATGTTTGGACCGTCTCTGAGCTGGGAGTCTGAATAGGCAACAGGTTAGCATCCGTGTCGGGAAGCATCCGTAAACTCTTTTTCAGAAATCTTTGAAGCTCGAAACTTGCTAAACTTATCCTGCGAAGGGTAAAAGTATTAGCTGAAACACAAAGCCATATTGTATGATGCAATGTATGTGTTATATGAATGTAATGAATGTGTATGTAAGCTGATCAGCCGCCTTGCTGAGGAGGATAAATCCTGGATGGATGGAGGTAATAAAAATCTTTGACCGCTGTCGGGGAAAATAAGTCCTTGACTGCTGCCGGGGATTGAAAATCCTTTGATCGTTGAAAGTGAGAAGTCCTGGGACCACTGTTGGGGAAATCAAGAGTTTGGGTTGTATGCCAATCTACTGGGGATTCCTGCTTTGAGGAGATCTTCACCGGGGAATATCTGAAAACTCTGTGAGGATCTGAAATTCTGTAGGGAGTAACCATCTTGCTGGAGAGCAAGCTCGGGATCCTAGGAAAAGCTTATTCTTGTTTGGAAGATGCTCAATAGCTTAGGTTGTATGCCACCTTAAGAATGAGAAACTTCATTCTGTCGTGAATATCAGGAAGTTGAATTGTATGTTATAGGTGAAAGGATGAGGAGCAGAAAGGTATCCGTGTTTGGAGCATCTCTGAACCGGGAGTCTGAACAAGCGATAGATTAACATCCGTGTTTGGAGAATCCGTAAACTGTTTTCAAAAGTTGAATCTGAACAAGCGATAGATTAACATCCGTGTTTGGAGAATCCATAAACTGTTTTCAGAAGTCTTGAAGTTGAATAAGTAATAGATCAGCATCCATGTTGGGAAGCATCCGTAAACGGTTTTCAAAAGTTGAATCTGAACAAGCGATAGATTAACATCCGTGTTTGGAGAATCTGTAAACTGTTTTCAGAAGTTGAATCTGAACAAGCGATAGATTAACATCCGTGTTTGGAGAATCCATAAACTGTTTTCAGAAGTTGAATCTGAACAAGCGATAGATTAACATCCGTGTTTGGAGAATCCATAAACTGTTTTCAGAAGTCTTGAGATCTGTATAAGTAGCAGAATGACTTTCGTGGAGACTGCACTGGGGAGAGTCAAACTGCTGGTGTAAAGTCAGGAGTTTATACACCACTTCGAGAATGAGAATCTTCATTCTGTCGAGAATATCAGAAATTCAGGTAATATGCCACTTTGAGAATGAGAATCTTCATTCTGTCGGGAATATCAGAAATTCAGGTAATATGCCACTTTGAGAATGAGAATCTTCATCCTCTCGGGAATATCAGGAACTTGGGTAAGAAGGTTGGGTGTATGCCAACCTATTGGGGTTTTAAGGATGAGAGTCTTCATTTTGTTAACGGTATCAGGAGCTTGGGAGTATACCAATCTTCTGAGGTTTTAACAGATTTTTAGGAGCTTCAGTTGTCCGTTATTCTGTTGGTGGGTATTAGGAGCTTGGGAGTATACCAATCTCTTGAGGTTTCAAGGATGAGAGTCTTCATTCTTGAGAGAAACATATTTTTAGGAGCTTCAGTTGTCCGTTATTCTGTTGGTGGCTGTAACTTCCAACAGGTGATGAAGGAATTTTTGATGACGACCGTAACCTCTAGTAGGTGATGAAGGAAATTTTTGACGACCGTTCAACTTGAAATGTAATTTGTTTTGGAGAATAAGTCCTTGGTAAATGTTGGGGGCATAAACCCATGACTGCTGGTCCGCTTAGAGGGGTGATAAACTTCTCGAGGACGCTTGAATTTCTTTTCAGAAAGATTTCGGAGAGGTTCATCACTGCCCCTAGTATCAGACGTTTATGGTACTACCAGGAAACTTGGACTATACGTAACCCTTTGATGAGATTGACGTTTAAATGCCCCAAGTGATGGTGAGGGAGACTTGCCCCTAGGTTAACCTGCAATTGAGAGATTTCTTGAAATCTTGACTGGACTGCCCCAGGTTTAATGGTCTTTGAAAGATTTGTTGAAATCTTGACTGGACTGCCCCAGATTTGCTGGACAATACCATACCAAGTCCCCCTTTGTTGATGGGATATTTTTGCCATGGGAGTGTCATCTCACTTGAAGTGATTTTACTTACTGAGAGAGCTTTCGTTCCTCCGAGCATTCACTGTTGTGAATTTCTTTGCTGCCAAACAAATAAATATGTGCAAACAACGATATTCAAATAATGCAAAGTTTATGCTTGTCTCGAAGTTTTGAAAAATGCGTTTTTTAGCAGAAAACTTTTTATAAGACAAATTTAACGCAAGATTTAGGGCATAGCCTTTCAGGAGTCAGAATACCTTTTGTAACAGTATGCTTTCGAACTAACCCATGCTTCAATTAGGACTTTCAAAGGGTTGTAACGTGGCTTGGTTCACGGTTTAAGAAACAAAGGATGAAGGCTCAAAGTATATTTGTACCCACCCGCTGTTCGTGATGTTCTTCCATCCTAAACTCAGTTAATTGTGCGTCGAACTCTATTCGAGTTTGGAATGACATTTTGGTGATGGTCCACACAAGTTGAATTTTATGGAAGGCAGTCATCATTTTTTGCAACATTTTTCATGTTGTTGAGGATTTATAACGACCTTTTTCTTTTGATTCGTTATCCCTAATTTTTGCCTGACTGTTCTTATTTTTGAGATTACAGTCAGCGGGATGCCCTAACTTTCTTAAGCCTCCTTCGTAGGTTTTGGCTCAGTGGGCTTTTCTCTTTTGAGAGATTGACTGCCTATGAGATAAGGAACCATCATTGTCTTTTGGTTCCAAAGGGAATGTTTTTTGATGTCATTCGTTGTATTATGAACTGAGAGTTTGCGACTTCAAAGCGCATCTTTTGAATTAACTGAGAGACTACCCTGCCCCAGGTTTTAATCAAAGGTTTCAATTTGTGTTTAAAACAGAAAACTTCTACTTCTTTGGCTCGAAGGGGTTGACTAGGGATTATCCTCCTTATAACTCCAGTGTTTAGGATTTTGAAAGAAATGCTTGTACATCGTCAGCAAGGTCTGTTCAAAAGCATACTGTATGAGATTATGGTATTGTTTCGTCACCCTCCCTCTAAAGGCTTGTAACTTTTTATCAAGAGTTAAATATCATGAAGAAAGTAGGAAGCATAATTCAAGGATAGTGAAAACGAATGGATGAATTCAAGACAATCATATGCAATGCAATAATGAAACAGAGTTTGACATCAACAGATAATTGTTTGAATAACAAAGGAAATTACAACTTGAAAATTCAAATGAAACAAAAGCCTCTTAGTTCGAACTTGTCATTTTAGGTGGAGAATCCTCAGCGGAAAATTTTCATCTCGCCATCCGGTATGAATTTCAACACTCCATTGTCAATCAAATCTTGAATTTTGTTTTTCAAAGCCCAACAGTCGTCAGTGTCATGTCCAGGACTATAGGAGTGGTATACACAAAATGCGTCAGGGTGATAGCTAGGAGCAGAGGTATTGGGCTTCCGAATAGGATCCCTTAAAGCAGTCAAATTAACCTCCAACAAGCGTTCCAGTATTAGAGATGATGGTATGTCGGTCTCAGTGAACTGTCTTCCAGACGTATTTTGCTTACGCCGATTACCCTGTTGATGCTGGCGAGGTTGTTGATGGGCTTGTGACCCCGAGGCAATTTGGGGAGCTTTTCCCTTGTCTTATTGTCTCAAAGGAGGTTGAATGATGACTTGATCTTCAACCCTAGTTGTTTTCCCTACTTGGTTGTCTCGAAGCAGTTTGTTGATGAGAACCCTGAGCTCTTCCTGTCTTTGAGCCAGGTCCTGAATGAGAGCCATCTGGCCCACCAATTGTCCCATCATCTGGATCTTCATTGTTGCCAGCTCAATCTGTATTCCTTCCAACTGATCATTCCTGATGCCGCCTGGATCCCCTAGGACCATGCCCCTTGTGAGGAGAGCTTTCACTTCTTCTTACCCCTGGGACAGGTTCAAGAATATTTCCTGAAGCTGAGCGTTTTGATCCTGGATATCTTTGACAGTCCTTTCTACAGCCATCTCTACTGAAATAAAAAGTAGGAGAATAAGGAAACCTGAAAAGGAAAACCTGTTATGATACAATGCATGATATGTGGATGCATGTTTTCAAGGATCTCTCGGGGTAAACACAAGAAAATGTTAGAGGTCGAATTTTGATCAACATCTTTGATTGGAGAACTTTGTGTTGGTGGATGTCTTTCCACGAGAATCAAGCTCACCATGTCGAGTGGGTCATAGCCCCCGATTCAAGTTGTTGCACTTGATCTTTGACGGTGTTTGTTTAGAGGAAAATGAAACCTCTTTCCCTTTGGTAGACGTCTGGTTTAATGCGACCCTGCATCAAAAGACCCTCGAGATCCTTGAAATGGTTATTGAAAATGCTATGGTATGATGTTATGATGTTATGTACATGTATGCAAAAGTAAGCAAGTGTATATACAGGTAATCATATTCACACAGAGCAAACAAGTCCTTAGGTTTAGGCTTGCATGGGGTTGGTAGGTAAGTACCCTCTTGAAGTTAGTTGGCTCAAACTTGTCCTAAAATAGAAATCGGGTTCTAAGGAGCTCAGTATCACTGGATTATTTTCTGTGTTCATTGTTTTGGTTTAGACACTTAACTGGCGACCAAAATATTCCAAGAAAACAATCCTCAATGAGTGTAGTATCGAGTATCTACCAACTTCGGACTGCACCAAAGCCGGTCGTCTCACTACCCCTAAAAAGGCCAAGATGGTCAAGTAAGGTTCTAAGAGTTCGTTAGTGCTTCATGACATCACTCAGCGGCCCCGTATTCTCTTTGATTAACTCAAAGGCTACCGGTACCCATAAATATGTCACACTAACGTAGCTACTGCTTCAACCATGTCGGTATACCCCACACAGTTCCCTCACAGTTTATTGCTACTTACCTAAAAGGTGCCCCCAAATCCGGGTGTAGGATTTAAAACAAACCCACACAAGGAACCCAAAAAGTAAAGCAATCAAATCAAACAAGATAAGCATGTAAAGGTGATCTAAAACCCTAAGGTAACCCCACTTTCAAAAAGGTCCCCGGCAGAGTCGCCAGTTCTGTGATACGGTGGGAGAACTGACTTTGGATTTTGCGTTTGTTTTTGCACTTGTTCGGTTTAGCAAGAGTCGCCACCGACTTTTTATTTTATCCTAAGGAAAGGTCAAAAAGCACAGGAAAGACCTTCGAGATGTTTTCTTGGGTTCGGGGGGTAGATTATGAAAAGGGAAGGTGCTAGCACCCTTTTCATCCATGGTTATCCATGGGCTCTTAGTTACTTGTTTTAGATCACTTGCCTTTGCTTTTCATTTGTTTGAAATGGTGCTTTGTGTGTGGGGTTTTGAAAATGTTTTGAAAAAGATGCCTTGTCTAGGCAACCTTTGTAATGATTCTTGTTTGAATATATACAAAGGTGTGTGTCTTTTTGAAAAGATAATTCAATGTTTTGAAAGTTGTTTTGAAATTGTTTTGAAGTTGTGTTGTGAAGTGTTTTTGAAAAATGGCAAGGATGTTTTGCAAGATTTTTGATCAAGTAACTAAGAGTTGTCTACCCTATTTTACTCAAAGATTTTTCTTATGTTTTTAACCCTTTTAACAGTGTTGTTTCACCATTGTGTTTGATGAACAGCCTTGCGTTAGGATGTTTAACGGGACAGGCGCGGGTCATCGTATACAATCATTGAAGGCAACTTGTGAGACGCTCTAGCAATTTTGTAAGGGACGAGATCATTTTATCGAAGGCAGCATTGAGGGAGATCGAGGTACTACGATCTTTGTTTATCGAAGGGGCATTTGCTAGAGTGTCTCATACTCGAGGGACATGATTGCATTTTCCGAAGCAACAGGCGAGGTTACCCTAGAGGTGCAAGTGTGAATTGTGTTTGTCATGTTCATGCATTTGTCTTTATATTAGGTCATCTAGCGATTGATTTTGAATCTTCGCATACAAACCCTAATTACTATACAATATATGGAAAGCGATAAATTGCGGGAATTTAAAGTCTAAGTTATTACAAATGAGTATCCGGGGATGGGGGTACAAATGTTTACAAATAGGGATGAGTCTTATCAGAATAATGTCCCAAATATTATGGGTTACAACCAAATTGAATCGACGCAATTCAAAGTGCAAAAATATAACAAGGTATAAAAATCAAAGAGATATGAGATGTATGTGTTTATTTACAAATGATCAAATAAAAATTTTAACCTAAAAAAATTAAGTATAATTATTATTTTTTTGTATTTTTGTTAATGTTTTTTTAGAAACTTATATAAAAAGATTAATTAAACAAAGTATCTATTTAAATTTTGTATACAAATATTAAAGAAAACATATTAAAACAAACTTTAATTTATTATTTCTTTTTACTATTAACAAAACAAAATTTTTAGAATAAATAAAAAGAAAAGTATTAATTTTTTTCTAAAAAAAGTAAATTAATTAGTAAAGGAGAGAAAAGAGTATTATTAAAAAAAACAAAAAGAATGGTGATGGGCTTAAGCATATGTTTTGGATGGCCCAAAGTGGTATAAAAGGAAAAAAACAAAAGATGCTGAAGGGAAAATGGGGGGTGTAGGCGCTGGAAAGTAATTGGGCTTTATGTTTTGGTTTGGGAGGAGGCCCAACTGAAGGTTTTGAACAAATTTGTTAGGGTTTCGTTTTAGGGTTTGCAGTTTGTAAACGGCGCCGCTCCTCTCATCTTCTTCGCCTCTCATCTTCTCTCTCAGCCAAGCGGTGATTCGTCCACCTCCATGCTGCCAGGACATTGCCTCCGCCCTCTCCTCTCTGTGACTATACAAGGCGGTGATTTGAAAAAGGTATCGTTTTTTGTTCTTGACGCGTTTTTAGGCCTGATTCTTGCATGTTATCGTTTCACAGTGTTTTAATCATTGATGTTTTCGTGTGTGAGATACAGTGATAGAAAGAGGGAAACTGATACCTTGGTGGCTTCGTCTCTGGAGAACGGGTAGAGGGTTGGAACGGCGGTGCTCTCGGTGGCCGGAGGTGGAGGAGATGAGGACAACGCTTATCTGGTACTTTGTATCTTTAACTTCTTTTTGAGTTGTTTAATGATGATATTACTCTGAAAACTATGCTTCTGGAATGTTTTTGCTTCCAAGATTCTCCCTCTTCTTTGCTGAATATCTTTGATGATGATGAATTCTTGTTTCTGAATCGCTTGCTTTGTTTTGGACTTTCGTTGATGATGTTGTTTTCTGAAAACGCTTGAATATTTGTTTCAATTCTGGACTTCTTCCTCTTCTTTGAGTGTTGTCTTGAGTTGATGATGAATATATGTGTTCTGAAACCTATATCATTTTGCTTCTGAATCTTCTCTTCTTCTTCTCTGAATGCTAACTTTGTTTTTGTTGGCTATGTTAATGATGAGGGTTTTCTGAGTTTTTTGCCTCTTGTTGATTTGGTGGATGATTTGTTGATGGTGAAACTGAACTGTGTTGGTAGCTTAGGCTGTTTTTGGCCTTGAGTTGCAATTTTGCTTTTGGTAGGATATGCAGTTCTACAGGTTTGTAACTGAGTGTTTGGGAAGGCAGGTTTTGAGAGTTTTGGGAGGCAAGCTTGAGTTATTCTTTAAACTTGCAGTTTTGCAGGTTTGAATAAGTTTGTGTTTTTGAAAAGGGCAGGCTTGCTGCTGGCTTTGGAAGGCTTGTTGTGCTTGTGTTTACAAGCAATTTTGTATGTTATGCAGGCAGGTTGTGTTTGTAGTTATGCAGGCTTATGCAGTTTTTATTCTGTTGAGAGTGGAGGTTTTTTAGTAAGTTTAGGCAGGCTTGGATGTTTTTGAAACAGGTTTTCAAGTTTGTAACTTATGTTTGTGATTTTGGGTTTGGAAGCAGGTTTGCTTCTGGTGTTTTTTGGGAGGCAGGCTTGCTACTTTGTGAGGCAGGTTGTTAGTTTGCTTTGCTTCTAGTGTTTTGGTAAGGCAGGCTGGTGTTTTGGACTGTGTGTTTTCAGTTTTCAGGTTTGTTGTGTAGTCGGACAGGTTTTAGTGTTTTACAGATCTGAGTTTGCTTGTTAAAGGCAGGCTTGAATGGTTTGTGAGGCAGGTTGTTAGTTTGCTTTGCTTCTGGTATTGTTAGAAGCAGGCTTCAGTTGGAGGCAAGCTTGGTTTCTTAAACTTGCAGTTTTGCAGGTTTTCGTTGGTTTTGAAAACAGGGTTGAAGGCTTGTGAGTTTTTGCTTGCCAGTTTGAAGGTTATGCCATATCTTTTTTATCTCTTGTGTTTACACTGTTATATTGTTTCTTTGGTTCCTCTTATCTGCCTTTTACAACCTGCCAAAACTGCAAACTGCAAAACCTATTCACTAGGTTCTCTCTTTCCTCTCTCTCCATAAGCATTTTTAATTGCTTATATATCTTTGTATTTATGAAAAATTGGGCTGTCTAGGTAATGATGAAAAAGCATTTTTGACAAGTTTTTACTTGTCAAACAAATTGCTTCCTGCTGTCTTGCCTTTTGTCTGCTGCATTGCTGTTTTCATGCTGCATTACCATTTTTATCAAATCTGTCTTGTAACTTGATTTTGGGCAATTTTGTACTGTAGCTGAATAAGGGACTTTACTTGCTGCTGAGTTTATTCCTTTGCTTTGACTTACCATGGCAGTTTTTGCGCCTGTTTGCCTCTTTGAACTTGTAATATAGTTTGGCTTGGTTAATGCAGCTTGGAATTTAGTTTGTAACTCAGTTTGCTTAGTTAATGCAGTTTGGAATTTTTTTTGTACTTGACCCATGTTTTTGCATTGAGTTTGACATGCTTGCATTTATATTTTATTTTTCTCTCTGTGAAGCAAGAAGAGTGATCTTCTTGTGATTTGCAGAGAGAAAAATAAAGCGTGATGAAAAATAGGCAATCTGATTCTAGACGGCCAATTTTAATGATGATTTTTCTTCTTCTTTTCATTTAAAATAATCTTGTACTGATTTTCTTTTTCTTCTGTCCTTTGCAGGTAAGTATCAGTTGAATAATGGATGATACAGTAAAAGCAGAAGATTTCAAGAGATTTAGGCTTTAGATTCATTTTCTTTTTATTTATTGTAATAAATATTATTGTAAACACTGTAAATTATAAATTTACAATATTCGAATAACATTTGTAACAATATTTGAAATAAATAAATAAAAGTCTTTGTCAAATAAGAATTTTCTACTGTCAAATATTCCATTCTTTCCTTTGCACTGTCTATTTAATTATTTAAATCTCTTAAGTTAAAACAAACTGGAAATGCATCCCAATAACTTTAACCCAGATAAAATAAATAATCAACAAACTTTGCCGTCTCGCAACCTTGTATTAACCATAATACGCCCGACATTCCAATTAATCATATGCTTTGTACAGTTAAACAAACAAGCATTCCATACACTTTTCACTTCACTGATCAAACCAATGCCTCAAAGTTTCAATCAAAGCCTCAGCTCCTATCCCATATATTTAGGTTTCAAGAAGCAACCGGTAATCTAGAACAAGCGTAAAAATAATGTAACAGTCAATTGAATTATTGTGGATTCAATTTCTTCTGAGAAATACGAGTGAAAACCCTAATTCCAGATTTGCCGTCAAAGAAAAGTTTGTTTGATCAAATCCTGAGCCAATCTCAACCCAATTAATGGAAACCCTGATTCTGGACTTGTTGTCAAAGAAAAGTCTGTTTGACCGATTCTTGAGCCAATCTCGAAAGATCAGGGAAAACCCTGAAGTGGTGATTTTCCTTAAAAAACGGGAGGGCAAATTTTGGGGTACAACAAAAGGCGAGGAAGATTATGACATACCGGGAGAAATAGCCAGGCTTCTATTACAAGAGGAAAAAGCTATTCAACTGCACAAGGAGTCAGTTGAAGTTATCAACCTGGGTACTGAGGCAAATAAGAAGGAAATCAAGATCGGCGCTAACTTGGAAGGAAATGTTAGGAGGAGATTGGTTCAGATGTTGCATGATTATGTGGAAGTATTTGCTTGGTGTTATGAAGATATGCCTGGGTTTGACACCAACATCGTAGTTCATCGTCTGCCGACAAAAGAAGATTGTTCGCCTGTCAAGCAAAAGGTTCGTCGCATGAGGCCTGATATATCCGAAAAGATCAAAGCTGAAGTGATGAAACAGTTCGATGCAGGGTTCCTAGCTGTGACATCCTATCCTCAATGGGTTGCCAATGTGGTGCCAGTGCCAAAGAAAGACAGGAAAGTTCGCATGTGCGTAGACTATAGGGATCTGAATAGGGCGAGCCCCAAGGATGACTTCCCTCTACCGCACATTAACGTCTTAGTTGATAATACTGCTCATCATAAAGTCTTCTCTTTCATGGATGGCTTCTCAGGCTATAATCAAATAAGGATGGCTCCTGAAGACATGGAGAAGACTACTTTCGTTACGCAATGGGGCACCTTCTGCTACAAGGTCATGCCGTTCGGACTAAAAAATGCAGGGGCAACATATCAAAGAGCTATGGTAGCTTTGTTTCATGATATGATTCATCATGAGATATAGGTATATGTGGATGATATGATTGCCAGATCACAAACCTAGGAAGAACATCTCGATCACCTGCACAAATTATTTGAGAGGCTGAAGAAGTACAAGTTGAGGTTAAACCCTAACAAGTGCACGTTTGGAGTATGCTCTGGAAAGCTTCTAGGTTTTGTTGTCAGCAATAAAGGCATTGAAGTTGATCCTGCCAAGGTAAAGGCCATCCAAGAAATGCTAGTCCCTCATTCTGAAAAAGAAGTAAAAGGATTCTTGGGTCGTCTCAATTACATTGCCCATTTCATATCACACTTAACTGCTACTTGTGAGCCACTCTTCAAACTCTTAAAGAAAGATCAGGTAGTCAGGTGGAACAATGAATTCCAGATTTCCTTTGAAAAAATCAAAGAATACCTACAAGAAACTCCTATTATCATGCCTCCAGTTGAAGGAAGACCCTTGATCATGTACTTGACAGTACTAGAGAATTCTATGGGGTGTGTTTTGGGCCAACATGACGAGTCTGGCCGAAAAGAGCATGATATTTATTACCTGAGCAAAAAGTTTACCGACTGTGAAACCAGATATTCACTGATCAAGAAAACTTGTTGCGCTCTGGCATGGGCTGCTCGCCGGCTAAGACAATATATGTTGACTCATACCACTCTGTTGATTTCTAAGATGAACCCAATTAAGTACATCTTCGAGAAACCTGCCCTTTCCGGACGGATAGCCAGATGGCAAATGATCTTGACTGAGTACGACATTCAATACACGACTCAAATATCCATCAAAGGGAGTGTACTAGCAGATCATTTGGCCCATCAAGCTGTGGATGATTATCAGTCAATGAACTTCGACTTCCCTGTGAGAACATCATACTGGTAACCAAATGTGCGAAACTTGGACCATATGACGGACCTGAACAAGGATCCCGATGGACTATGGTATTCGATGGGGCTTCCAACGCCTTAGGTAACGAAATTGGTGTTGTGATCATCTCTCCTGAAGGTTACCACACTCCTTTCATTGCCAGACTATGCTTCGATTGCACAAACAATATGGCAGAGTATGAAGCATGCATCTTAGGTCTGAAAGCTGCTATTGACTTAAGGATCAAGTATTTGAATGTGTTTGGGGATTCCGCCCTAGTGATCAGCCAAGTAAAAGGAGTTTGGGACACTAAACACCCTAATCTTATCCCTTACAAGGAACTTGTGCTATCCCCGATTCCTTACTTCGAAGAGATTACTTTCGAGCACTTCCCCAGGGAAGAAAACTAGTTGGATGACGCTTTGGCAACCATGTCTTCAATGTTCAAGGTCAGATGGGACAATGAAGCCCCTATGATAACAATTGAAAGATTCGATGAACTTGAACATTACTATGAGCTTGACACCGATGCGGAAAAACCATGGTACCATGAGGTGATGAGATAACTTGAAGCACAAGAGTATCCAGAGGGGGCATCTATTAATGACAGAAAGTTCTTGCGAAGATTTGCAGCCAAATTCTTCCTAAGTAACGGGATATTGTACAAGCGCAACCATGATTCAACTCTACTCCGATGTGTGGACAAGAAGGAGGCAGAGGAGATTATAGAAGACATGCACGATGGTCTCTTCGGTACTCACTCAAGTGGACATACGATGGCTAAGAAAATCTTAAGAGCAGGTTACTATTGGTCAACGATGGAGACTGATTGCCATCAACATTCAAGAACCTGTCACAAATGCCAAATCTATGCGGACAAGGTCCACGTGCCTCATATCCCTTTGAATGTCATGACCGCTTCGTGGCCATTTGCAATATGGGGAACTGACATGATTGGAGAGATCAAGCCCACATCTTCCAACGGACATCGCTTCGTTCTTGTTTCTATCGACTATTTTACCAAATGGGTCGAAGCCGCCTCGTTTGCCTCAGTCACCAAGAATGTGGTAGCCAGATTCATCAGACACAATCTCATCTGCCGTTATGGTATCCCCGAAAGGATTATCACTGATAACAGGACTAACCTCAACAATGCTATGATCACGGAGCTTTGCACTCAATTTAAGATCAAGCATCACAATTCTTCTCCGTATAGACCGAAAATGAACGGTGCAGTTGAAGCGGCCAACAAAAATGTCAAGAAGATTGTGCAGAAAATGGTAGTAACTTATAAGGATTGACATGAGATGTTACCATTTGCTCTACATGGCTACCGTACTTCATCTAGAACATCAACTGGGGCAACTCCCTTTTCTCTAGTCTATGGCATGGAACCTGTTTTGCCAGTGGAAGTTCAAATCCCCTCGCTGAGGATTATGATTGAGGAAGGCCTAGGCGAAGACGAGTGGATTCAAACGAGATTGGATCAGTTGAACTTGATTGATGAAAAAAGATTAGCTGTTATTTGCCATGGTCAGACATATCAAAAAAGAATGATCAAGGCTTTCAACAAAAAGGTCAAGCCTTGAGTATATCAAGTTGGTGACTTGGTGATAAAACACATCATTTTACCACAAGGCGACCCCAGAGGCAAATGGACTTCCACCTATGAAGGGACATTTGTTGTCAAGAGAGTTTTCTCTGGCAGTGCCATGATGCTGACTACCATGGATGGCGAGGATTTCCCACATCCCATAAACGCGAACATAGTTAAAAAATACTACGCATAAGAGACCTGTTAGGTTGACACACCTAAGCAAAATAAGGGAATCCCAACAAACCAAAAGGTTTAGGCAAAAATTATGGATATATGCAAAAGATTGTACACCCGACAAGTTGAAAACCCGAAAGGGCGACTTGGGAAAAAATGGTATCCTGGTGGGATGAAAACCCAAAAGGGCGGTCCAGACAAAAGTTAAGGATTAAAAGCGTATGATTATGTCCCGTGGAATCAACGCAGTCAATTTTATCACCAAGGTCCAAGTTCAAACGGTCCAAGATCAATCCAATCAACTTCTATCAAATGGTAAGGGACATTCGAAGACATTGGGGCAATAGTATAGTTGGAAGGCAATGAGATTATTTCACATGGCTATTTGTTTTCATTCTCAATTTTCTCTCCCTTTCGACGATTTCCTCTTACTAGGATCTCCGTCTCTCTGTACAAAAACGCCTATTCATGGGCAAAATATCAATATAAATACACTTTGAAGTGCAAAATTTCTGTCTTTGTTTTGAATGCAAATTTGTCCAATGACTAAAATTGAATGAACATATGCATATGAACATAATTAAAACTATTTGGCACATGTGTCCTGCTAAGCAGCAGTAAGCATCTCTCTATTGTATATGAAATATCCCCAGAGTTATCTCATTATCGTTATCCCCATGAGGACGGCTGTAATAAACCTTTCCACAACATGTTTTACTTCCCAAATAATAATCGAGGAACCACAAAAACTCCCCAGTCGAGTTCAAATTTCCCCAACATACAACAATCAAGACACCACGAAGTTCCCCAGCTGAGCCTATCATCCCCAGTTGAGCATATCTTCCCCAGCCAAGGCTATTATCCCCAAACGGAGTTTATCTTCCCCAGTTGAGTGTATCCTCCCCAAGTTGAGTTTGTTCTACCCGACTGAGTCTACACTCTTCGGATTGAATTTTCTTTTAGATTATTGCAAATCATAGGGCCACAACCCCTGATCCCCAGTAAAGTCGTCAGCAAAGCCTTTACTACTTCCAAAAAAAGATACTATGAAGCCTGGACCCGACCAGATATTAGCATAATTTTCAAAGTAATTACTAAAACCTGGACCCGACCAGATAACAGATTTAAATACCTGAAACCTGGACCCGACCAGATAACAGTTGATCACAATTTCAAGATGCTATGAAACCTGGACCCGACCAATAATAGTCTAACTCTTCAAATATATAGAAGAACCTGAACTCAATCCGACCAAGGTTTAATTTCTTTTCCCCAGTAGAGTTTGCCTTTACCCCAACAAGTTGTTGTGAAGCCTGGATCCGACCAGATAGAAATTACCCTCGGAGATTCATTGTGAAACCTGGAAACCGACCAGATAACAACTAAATCCCCAAACAATATATTGTGAAACCTGGACCCGACCAGATAACAATTGACCTTATCAACCTCAGAAATCTGCAAAGCCTAGACCCGACCAGATGACAGTTTTTCAAACAGTTTATTATGAAACCTGGAGCCCGACTAAATAACAATTAACTATGATCCCCAGAGAGACACTATGAAGCCTGGACTCGACCAGATAATAGTACAGCTTTCCAAAAACCATGAAACTTGGACCCGACCAGATAATAGTTACCATTTCAAGTTACTGCGAAGCCTGGATCCGACTAGATAACATTTAACTTCCGTATCCCCAACAAGTTGTTGTGAAGCCTGGATCCGACCAGATAACTATTAAATTTCAAGAAATTTTCTGCAAAGCCTGGAATCCGACCAGATAACAGTTAATTCGTCTCTTTCCCCAGTAAGTTGCCATTAAGTATGGATCCGACCAGATAGCAGTTGACTACCTCCTCCTCAACAAATTGTGAATCCTGGATCTGACCAGATAACAGCTGACATTCAAGAGATATTCTCCAGTGAAAGCATCCTTTCGACAAAGTTTGAAGATATGCATATTCTTCATCCGCAACGGTAATCAGGGATTAAACCCCCTAGAATTTCCTCAGCAGCAGTCAGGGATTTATTTTCCCGGACAAAAACATACATCTCACATCCATACATCATAGCATGTACATACCATATGCATTTAACATAATACCACATCTGGTGAACATCATGCAGGCATATGCATTTTACTAACTCTTTTCCTCAAAGGTAAAACATCAAGTTTTAGTATAAATCAACAAGATATTTGTGCTGATACTTCTTCCAGTGTTTACCAAAATTCCTCCAAATGGCATCTATAAGCCCATTCACCATCCATCTTCGAGTGCAAATTTCTGGGCACTCTAGTGTTCAATCATCTTTCACCTTCAAGTCACGAATGGCGGATTCGCCAATCTAACTCTTCAGGTTTAAGAAGATTGAACAGGGGCAGTTGTTGTACCCCAAACTTTTCCCTCTCATTTATCAAATATTTTTCTCACAAAGATCTCTCTTGGTTCAAGACTGCACTAGAGTTGATCAGCTCAACACACCTCCTCAAGCACTGATGACTGAAATTAAGGTTTGAGATTGCACAATGATAATTGAACTTTCAATGCCTCATATGACTTTCATGGATCATTATGGACCCCTAATATTACTCATGTAAGGTTTCAAGCCTTGGATCACACTTTTGCTCAATCAATTGAGCAGTTGACCTAAAAATCAACTGTATTAGGGAAAAAGTCAACTATGGCCAATTTACAGTCAAACCTCGTGATTTTTGATCCACATCAACATTATAAACTCATATGTATCATTTGATCAAGTTTGGACCATAATTCCTCAAGAAATTTGATCAAATCATTAAAAGGGCAAAATGGTCAAAATTAGGGTTTTGATTGAGAAAGGGCAATTTCTGATTTTTGGCCTAGCAAATGGTTAATTAGTTTGAGGCATGATCTCAAGATTTCAATGGCATTGCTCAAAAAATTTCTCAAGATCAATTGGATTGATAGTTGATTTTCAGTCAACTGATCAAAAGTCAACTGTACACTGAAAAGTCAAACTTTGACTCTTTGGTCAAAATCAAGTGTCAAAAATCACAATTCATCAAAACATGTCAAAATATGAAACTTGTTCATCAAGAAATCAAAAAGTCAAGATTTCATTTTCAAAAGTCAAAGTTTTCAAACTTAGAAATTTTTCTAAGTGTTGAAAACTTCATGTTTTTTTACAACTTTGAGCCAATTTTTTACCATGATGCAAGATGATTCAAAAGAAACTTTCAACATGAAAGTTGTAGATCTCCATGAGATCCACAACTTTTCTTTACACAACTTCTCCTAGAAATTCTTGGATTTTGAGTTATAAATTCATGAAGTCATGGCATTTTTTAATAAACACTTGGAGAAATTTTCAGCACTTTTGGTCAGGATTTTATCCCAACTTCTTGGCATTTTTCACATAGTTACGAGATGATTTTGTCAAAATGGCCAACATGAAAGATATAGAGGGTGTTTCAAGCTTTTCAAAACCTTCAAGAGCATGAATTTATCATATTTGAGCTAGGAGATTCAAGGATCTGAAGTTGGACATTCATTCTTGATTTACAAGGCAAATTTGTGATGAACAAGGAACCAAAATCTTAGCCATGCTGAATAATCTTCACTTTGCAGGCCTCTTGACTTGAAAATCTAGCCATAATAAGATGTTTACACAATTGATTAAACCATTATCAAAGTGGTTCAAGTATTGTCCATTGCATCTTTCCATTTTTGGCACAAAGGCACCATTGCCATTCTTGCAAAGTTTACTTTAATCATAAAGTCAATTTATTGAGCCTCTAACTTGTTGTTCTAATCACACTCAACTTCTACAAGTCATAAAAAACATGTTTAAAGTGATCAACCACTTTAGATATCTTGGTACAAGCATTGAAAACATGTTCTTCAAGCTTGCTTCATGTACAATCTAACCTAGCCATAACATGTGATCCAAAATCTGAGTTTGTTCAAGTCTCAAACCTTCTCTATAAACAGAGAGGACAATCACAAGAGAATGAGGTTAGAAAAAATAAAGAGAAGGGCCAGAAAAATAGAAGGAGAAACAAACATTCAAACTCATTTTTGCTATCAAAAACCAGATTTGTCCATAAAACCTCCATTTTTGAGCTTTGAAGCCCACGCCTTTGAATCTCACACCTTGCAAGTTTTCTCCAAACAAACCATTCAAACACTTCATATACACCATATAGAAGTTGTTCAAACATAAGAATAACATTTGTAACATCATTACCACCATCTTCTAAACTCAAAAAATATATACATTGCAACTTGACTTGGTTGGAGCGGTTCAACCATTTTCAGTACAAAAGGAAGGTTGGAGTTACTTTAAGAAGATCCAAAGGAGCTAGATCAATCACCACTTTACACTCGGAAACATCCGTACATGTTCTAAAACTTCCGTTTCGAGAGGTAAACTTTCTCAAACTGTGATATCATCATTCATACATCATTTGATTTTGCGCTCAAAAGACATAACAAGACAGATCAAAGAGAAAAAACTAACAAAAAGTCAGACCAGAGGTTGATCCAGGTGCCCGTGTCACACGACACGGCCTGTGTCACACGACACAGCCCGTGTCACCTTATTTGGGTTGAAAAACATAGTAAAATGCAGGGACAGAGGCTGACACGGGTGCCCGTGTCAAACGAGACAGCCCGCGTTAATGTTACTGGTGCGTACACGAGCAAAAAAAAGATGAACAGTGGCTGACACGGGCGCCCGTGTCAGGTTGGCTGAAACCAAAAAATGCATAAAAGTTATGGACAGGTCCTGACATGGGTGCCCGTGTCTACTGACATGGTCCGTGTCAGCTCAGGCACCAAATTTCTTGATTTTTGGAGATTTTTTAGGTTATTTTGGACATATTGCATTGCTTGGAAATGACCTAACTTTATAAAACCTTTTTGTTCAAATGAGACCTCAAAAACAATTTTCTAAACAGTTAACTTAGACTTAGGTTTTTCTTCAATTAAGTTAATTACAAAACCTTTTTTCTATAAAAAAACCCCTAAAAAGCAATTTCTCTCACTTTACATCTTCTTGCATATTTTATTATTTTTGCATTATAAATTATGTAATTTTCAAAGCCTTGTAATAGTAATTAGGGTTTAATTTTCTTGCAATCCTCATTTGTAAATTTGTATACCCCATCCCCACAATAATGTAATAACGTAGTAATTTTACTTTCTGCAATTTATCGCTTTCATATCAATGCTAGTAAATTAGGGTTTGTATGGAAAGATAAAATCAATGTTTAGGGAACCCTAATTCAAGATAAGCAATGCATGTAAATCAAACACACTTGTACACTTACACCCCTAGGATTAACTCCACTTGTTGCCTTACAAAAATGGCCATATTATGCACGTGAGGTATCGTAGCAAAATCAAGCAAAATACAAGATCATAGTCCCTCGATGACGCTATCCATGTTGCCTTTCAAAATGATCTTAGTCCCTAAAGAAAATGCTAAGATATCTTACAACATTGCTAATCATGGTTATACGATGACCCACGCTCGTCCCTTTTACATCCAAAGATAGGGTTACTTACCAAATCAATGGTAAGATAACAATGTTAAAGGAAAGAGGAAATGAACATGAAAGACTTTTGAGTAGGTAGAATGTTCCTAGTTACTTAATCATTTTCAAACTAAAACATCCTTGCTATTTTCAAGACAAACACCGACACTTTCAAAACACCTTTCAAACTTGAAAACATTTTCAAAAGATCAACACCTTTATATACATTCTTACGAACGAGAATCATTACAAAGTTTGCCTAAAAAATGGCATCTTTACAAAATACTTTCAAAAAACCACACAAAGCACATTTTCAAACAAAAGCAAGTGATCTATCAAGTAACTAAGAGCCCATGGAAAACCATGGATGAAAAGGGTGCTAATACCTTCTTTTTTCATAATCTACCCCCTGAACTCAAGAAACAATCTCAAAGGTCTTTCTTGTGCTTTTCACCTTTCCTTTTGGATAAAAGAAAAGTCGGTGGCGACTCTTACTAACCGTAACATATGCGATAAAACAAAAAACACCCAAGTCAGTTCTCCCACCGTATCACAACTGGTCTGCCTTTCATGGTCTGAAGGTGGAAGATGATTGAACACTAGAGTGCCCAAAAGTTTGCACTTGTCAGAATTGATACTTGACTGTGTAGATATTATCGGGAATGGGCTTATAGACGCCATTTGGAAAAGATGATGGAATATCGTCGAAGATGGGCTTAAAGATGCCATCCAGAACAATATTGATTTCATGAGATATTCCTTTGTGGGGATCCCTAGTCCTGTTGTTGAGGAGAACTCCGCTAAGGAATGTTGGTCTTTGTTTGGGAAATAGAGTTTAGGAGCTTCAATTGTCCATTACTCTACTGGGGAGTCATCTCTTGATGGGAGAGACATAAGTAAACTGCTATCTGGTCAGGATCCAGGCTTTACAGTGACTTGCTGAGGGTAATATGAAATTATGATACAGTGGTAGAACCGACTGTTTATACTGGTTTGCATTTTGCGTTTTGTATCCGCAAAATGTCGCGGTAAAAAAGAGCCGCCGCCGACTTTTATTTTATCCAACTGGAAAGGAAAAAAGAACAGAAAAATCCTTTTTTAAGATTTTGAGTACGGGGGGCAGATTATAGAAAGGGAAGGTGTTCGCACCCTTTCTATACATGGTTTTCCATGGGCTCTTAGGTACTTGCTCATCATTTTAAAATTGCTTTCGTGTTTGTGTGTTTGAAGAGTTTTTGTTTTACTTCGATTTAACCCTTGCTTCTGTCTTCAAGAGTGTTACGAAGTGTTTTTGAAAACTTTGTTTGAAAAGAGTGTAAGTGTGGAAAAGTTTGATTTGAGCAAGTACCTACTAGCATCTACCTACTCGAAAAAAGAATGTTTTTGTTCTTGCTTCCTTTAGCTAGCGCTATCCCACTATTAGTGAGTAGGTAGCACCGTCATTGGAGTTGTAAGGGTCAATTTGAAAAGGGACGTACGATCACTAAAGCAACGTTAAGACGTCTTAGTAATAACCCTAATGTCTTAAGATCATATTCGAGGCAACCTTTCCGAGGAAACATTTCCGAACGAGACTTTTGATCTTTGTTTAGGTAAGAGGGCAACTACTAAAATACCCTATACTTAATGATCGTTTACCGAAGGCAACCGAAGTGGGAGTATACCCTAGGAGTGCGCATGTGTGAGTGATTCAATTTCAAGTTAATATCTTTGCACATTTAGGTTTTGCTAACCGTTTTAAAATTAACATACATTCTTGTCATGCAATCCTATTATCATACATCTAACAGTTAATATTTTCAAAAATTAAAAATGCGGAAAATAAAACTACGATATTACAAGGCTTCGGGGAGGGGAATTAATTACATAGCCAAAAACCCGCAAATGATAAATAAACGAAAAAGTCTTAATTAAAATATTACATCCCATGAGCAGTTACATTAATATTTGCAAAATAAATAAACGCGCGTGATGGAACGAGAACGAGAAAAGATTAGGGTTTTGACCCCGTCTAAAACTAATTAAAGGAAAAAAATATTTTTTGGTTATTTTTAAGAAAATAAAATAAAAGTTAAATCAAATAAAACTTAATTTTCTAGTTTGTTTTAATTTATTTACAAAATAATTAAAATTACCTCAAAATTAAATTACACTAATTAAATTAAATTAATTTTTGATAAAAAAAAATAAGCCTAAACCTAATTTGGTGAAAAGTTGATTTTAGGAATTTTTGATTGGTTAAAAAAAAGAAATTATTTTAGTATTCAAAAAGAATAATAAAAAGAGAAATAAAAAAAGTAAAAGAAATAACCCAAGGGCCTACTGCCAGCGGCTCTGATTAGAGGATGATGATTTAGAGGATGAAGGTACAGAAGATGATGGTCCAGAGGGTGGTGATACTAGGCCTGTTCCTGGCTAGTGGATCCATCAGATTGTGACTGTCAGAAGATGAGGTGCGCTGGATCTGGCTGAGACTGATGGATCCAGAGGATAATGCCCAGGGGATGCTTGATCTGGTCCTGGTTGATGAAATCAAAAGATAACCCCCCCAGCAGATGTAGGCGTTGGATCTGGTGAAAACAAAAGGGAAAAAATACCAGAGGGTCACGCCTGAGATCGAACCCAGAATCATGAATTTCTGACTTCCTCCTTCTGAACAACTGCGCTGGGTGTTAGTTTATTAACATACAGAAACAAACAACAGATCAGAACCATAGGTTTCTGGCCAGAATAAACGCGCCAAAATTTAAATCGGCCAGTAAAGTAGTGACACGCTATCGTCTTCTTCCCTGGATCCGTCGTTTAAAACTCAGAACCTTTACCTACGGATATGGCGCTGTAACTGTAACCCTGTGCATCTCAGAAATTACATACAAACAATATAAATAAAATTCAAGACCATGAATCAGTTGGGTTTGATCCGCTGATCATAATGGTCTCTTCCATTTGGGCCAATTTCACCTGCATGAGAAAACCCTAAAACGAACCAAGAAAACCTAACAATGGCATATCTCTGTATTGTTAGCAAAAATGCAATTAATCATTACCAACAGCTTGCAAATGTTTCAATGAACAAGAATATATAAATAATTCATGCTACAAATGCTAGAATCATGATATTGAATTTCAAGAAAGTGTTGGTATCGTGAGACACTTACAGTGAGTTTTTGTACACGAAACTGCTTGCTAAGGATTGGGATGGACTCCTTGAATGTCCAGCAAGTGAAATGAATGCTTGTAACAACTTAACAATGCCTGGAAGTATGAAAACAAATTGCTACTTTTCTTGAATTTTCCAAGTTTTTTCTTCAGCCTTTCACGCCTCTCCCACCTTCTTTTCTGGTCTGCAAACATTCACTATATATCACTGATGGAATTAGGTTTGCAAATATGCATCCAATCTTTTTCAATTATGGTCTTTGATCATGATTTGATTCCCATGAAGATCTTTCCAAAATAAGCCTAAAACCAATCTTTTTATGCACACACATGCCTTGCACGATTTGATTCTATTGCTAGCTGTACAAGGGACCTGAAATATGCATAAAATCTCAAGGTTTAAATGAATTTGATATTTCCATGATTTTATTTTGATTTAATTTGATTTAATTGAAATAAAAATCAAAATAAATGGTAAAGATAAAATAAAGGCAAGTGCGAAGGATCATGGGTCGTGGACCATGTTACAAACTCAGAACCAACACAAAAAGTTGGGCCCATTTGGCAGAAATTGCAATCTGAGGCATATTTGACTTTTGGCAATTTTACAAAAAAAGGTCAACTTCACCAATTCATAACTCCTTCAATTTTGACCCTAGAGATGTGTTCTTGGACTTTTTAGAAAGCTCAAGATGTCCTCTAAGCAACCCTTTTTATCTCATCTCAATTGAATCTTCCATGTTCATGTATGAAGCTTTGACAATAAATGTGTTTTTGTTGACTTTTCAAAATGACCTATAATGTCCAAATTCATATCTTTTTGTGAGTGAATATTTTGAACTTTGGATATGAATATGAATTGTAGGTAAATGAATCCTCTTCAAAATGAGCTTTGGATGGGTCATTTATGATAAAGTATGAGAAAGTTATGCTTGGTCAAAGTTGAGTTGAATTTTCTTGCAAAACCCTAATTTAGGAACTCTTGGGTTTTGATGAATTGTGAGCAACCCTTGGTGAATCATGATCAACCCTTGATCAAATTATGAATAATACTTCAAAATGAGGATGTTGACCAAAAATCTTGAAGTTTGACTGTATGTGGGCCATAGTTGACTTTAACCGTAGCACGGTCGATTTTCTGGGCCTTTGAGTAATTGACTGAGCAGACTTCCCCTGCAAGGCTTGAAACATGACATGGATGATCTTGATAACATATTAGGACAATGATGAACATTTTAGACTCTTTGGACTCAAACAACTTGATGCAAACTGAAACCCTAATTTGAGGTAGACTGCCTTAGGAGAGAGTTTGTCTGGTCAACCCTTGGACTTTCCTTGAGCAATTTGAGGATCTCACTTGAAATGTATTGAGAAATATGGGAGGGAAAATTTTTGGGTACAATAGCTGCCCCTGTTCAATCTTCTTAAACCTGAGGATGTAGATTGGCTTGCTTGCCTTTCGTGATCCGTAGGTGGAAGATGATTGAACACTAGAGTGCCCAAAAATTTGCACTCGCATGGAGTGGTATCCGTCTTGCAATGTCGGAAATGGGCTTATAGATGCCATTTGGAAGTTAATGTTGGAAGATAGGCTTAAAGATGCCATCATAAGAAGTGTCGATCGCATAAGAGATTCCTTTGCGATAGCCCGTATACCTGTTGTTGAGGAGGACTACGTCGGGGAATGCTGGTCTCTATCGTGGTAGAAATAGAATTTTAGGAGCTTCAGTCGTCTGTTGTTCTACTAGGGAATCATCTCTTGGTTGAAGAGGGGAAAATGAACTGCTATCTGTTCGTGCTCCAGGCTTCATAGTAATTTGATGAGGAAAATAAGATCGACTGCTATCTGGTCGTGCTTCAGGCTTCACAGCGACTTACTAGAGATCAAGATACTATTCGATCGAGTTCGGGCTTCATAGCTTAAATGTAAGATGTACCACTATCTGGTCGAGTCTAGGCTTCATGGTGCTTTGCAGAGATCAAGATACTATCCGGTCGAGTTCGGGCTTCATAACTTGAATGTAAGATGTACCACTATCTGGTCGAGTCCAGGCTTCATGGTGCTTTGCTGTTATCTGGTCGAGTCCAGGCTTCACAACATCCTATACCATTATCTGGTCGGGTCCAGGCTTCACGGTATTTGGAGAAATCAAGATACTATTCAGTCGAGTTCGGGCTTCACAACTTGAATGTAAGATATACCACTATCTGGTCGAGTCCAGGCTTCGTGGTGCTTTGTAAAGATCAAGATACTATCTGGTTGGGTCATGGCTTCATAACTTGAATGTAAGGTGTACCACTATCTGGTCGAGTTCAGGCTTCATGGTGCTTTGCTATTATTTGGTCGAGTCTAGGCTTCATAGCGTCCTATACCATTATCTGGTCGGGTCCAGGCTTCACGGTATTTGGAGAAATCAAGATACTATTCGGTCGAGTTCGGGCTTCATAACTTGAATGTAAGATGTACCATTATCTGGTCGAGTCCAGGCTTCATGGTGCTTTGTAAAGATCAAGATACTATCCGGTCGGGTTCGGGCTTCATAACTTGAATGTAAGGTGTACCACTATCTGGTCGAGTCCAGGCTTTATGGTGCTTTACTGTTATCTGGTCGAGTCTAGGCTTCACAGCGTCCTATACCATTATCTGGTCGGGTCCAGGCTTCACGGTATTTGGAGAAATCAAGATACTATTCGGTCGAGTCCGGGCTTCATAACTTGAATATAAGGTGTACCATTATCTAGTCGAGTCCAGGCTTCATGGTGCTTTGTAAAGATCAAGATACTATCCGGTCAGGTCCGGGCTTCATAACTTGAATGTATGGTGTACCACTATCTGGTCGAGTCCAGGCTTCATGGTGCTTTGTTGTTATCTGGTCGAGTCCAGGATTCACAGTGTCCTATACCATTATCTGGTCGGGTCCAGGCTTCACTGTATTTGGAGAAATCAAGATACTATCTGGTCGAGTCTGGGCTTTATAACTTGAATGTAAGATGTACCACTATCTGGTCGAGTCCAGGCTTCATGGTGCTTTGTAAAGATCAAGATACTATTCGGTCGGGTCTGGGCTTCATAACTTGAATGTAAGGTGTACCACTATCTGGTCGAGTCCAGGCTTTATGGTGCTTTGCTGTTATCTGGTCGAGTCCAGGCTTCACAACGTCCTATACCATTATTTGGTCGGGTCCAGGCTTCACGGTATTTGGAGAAATCAAGATACTATCCGGTCGAGTTCGGGCTTCATAACTTGAATGTAAGATGTACCACTATCTGGTCGAGTCCAGGCCTCATGGTGCTTTGTAAAGATCAAGATACTATCTGGTCGGGTCCGAGCTTCACAACTTAAATGTAAGGTGTGCCACTATCTGGTCGAGTCCAGGCTTCATGGTGCTTTGCTGTTATCTGGTCGCGTCCAGGATTCACAGTGTCCTATACCATTATCTGGTTGGGTCCAGGCTTCACGGTATTTGGAGAAATCAAGATACTATCCGGTCGAGTCCGGGCTTCATAACTTGAATGTAAGATGTACCACTATCTGGTCGAGTCCAGGCTTCATCGTGCTTTATAAAGATCAAGATACTATCCGGTCGGGTCTGGGCTTCATAACTTGAATGTAAGGTGTACCACTATCTGGTCGAGTCCAGGCTTCATGGTGCTTTTCTGTTATCTAGTCGAGTCCAGGCTTCACAACGTCCTATACCATTATCTGGTCGGGTCCAGGCTTCACGGTATTTGGAGAAATCAAGATACTATCTGGTCGAGTTCGGGCTTCATAACTTGAATGTAAGATGTGCCAATATCTGGTCGAGTCCAGGCTTCATGGTGCTTTGTAAAGATCAAGATATTATCCGGTTGGGTCCGGGCTTCATAACTTGAACCTTCTGAGAATTTGATTGTATCTTTCCCTGAAAGATAAAAAGTTAGTCGTATGTAATGTCATGATGCATGACATGTATCGAGTAATGATGTTCTCAAAATAAATGAGATTGTGTTGTATAATGCATATGCGTATACCATGGTGTATGGATATGTAATGTTTTTATGATGTTCTCTAGTTGGGGAAAATAAATCCCAGACTGCTGCTGGAGAGTACGGAGAGTTTCGCTTGCTGGGGATGATGACCGAAAATGATCCGAGAATACATCGGCGGGAGAACAACTCGGCTGGAGAATAAGCTGGCGAGAAAATGCCTCTGTGGGGAAGAGAGATATTCTGTTAGAAGATCTTCCAACTTGGAAAAAACCTTGGCTGGGGATGAACTACTGTTACTGGTGATAACGAACTCTGCCGGGGATTGAGTTCCTGCTTGTGGAAGAAATAAACTCCACTGGGGATAATTTTCCAGTGCTAGTGATAGATAAACTCTGCTTGGGGAGAATTTTTCCGACTCGTTTGTGATTATGAACTTCAGTTGGGGAAAGCTAACACCACTGCCTTTAGCTGCCTTTTACTCTGTGGGGAGTGCATGGACCTTTAGTCATATTCTCAAGCTGGCTCTTTCCCTGTACCTGGTGGGTGGCGCAACTGTAAGGTTTGGGCATTTCTTGTTTGCCCCTATTCCTAGAATTACGAGTAATTCTCTCTTGTTTTGCATGTAAATATTTATGAGTAGCAATTATTTTCAAACGCATATATCAAAAATGAATCATTGGATGTTCTTGCAAAACAAAACAGAAAAAAGAAAAACAATTTTTGAATTTATTGTAAAATGAATTGTATTAATCCTTGAAGTTAGCCCATAATAGGTGTTTTGTACAAGAGGCTGACGTCCTAGTAAGAGAACGCCGCCGAGAGATAGAAATTATACAATTTGTGAAAAAACAAAGAAAAACAGTTATGTGAACAATCCCACTGGGTTCTAACTCTGCTATTTCCTTTATATCTTCGAGCATCTCATCACTTTGCTACTTGGTTGAAGGTAGATCAAATTGATTGGCGCCGTCTGAGCTTGATAGTCGATAGTGAAGTCTGGTTGCAAGGTGATCCAATGAGACATAGTATTACGCTTCAATCCCTAATTTTTGCCTGGACCGCCCTTTCGGGTTTTCAATCCACCGGGATACCCTTTTTTGCCCAAGCCGCCTTTTCAGGTTTTCGACTTGCCAGGTGTACAATTTTTTCATTTTCATCCCTTACTTTTGCCTGAACCCTTTTGGTTCGCTGGGAAGCCCTTATTTTTTGCCTAGGCCAATCAACCTAGCGGGGACTTGATTACGCGTAGTATTTTTTCACTATGTCCGCATTGACGGGGTGAGGAAGGTCGTCACCATCCATGGTGGTTAGAATCATGGCTCCTCCTGAGAAGATGTTCTTAACCACAAAGGGCCCTTTGTATGTGGGGGTCCATTTGCCCCTGGGATCACCTTGTGGTAGTATGATGCGTTTGATCACCAGATCCCCGACTTCATACTCTTGTCGTCTGACTTTTTTGTTAAAAGCCTTGATCATTCGCTTTTGATATGTCTGACCATGACAAATAGCAGTAAGTCTCTTTTCATCGATTAAGTTTAGCTGATCAAGCCGGGTTTGGATCCAGTCGTCCTCGCTTAAACTTGCATCCTTCATAATCTGAAGAGAGGGTATCTGGACCTCAATGGGTAAGACTGCCTCCATGCCATACACCAAAGAGTAAGGTGTTTCCCATGTTGATGTCCGTACTGAGGTACGGTACCCATGAAGAGCGAATGGTAACATCTCATGCCAGTATTTGTACGTTACCATCATCTTCTGCACAATCTTCTTGATGTTCTTGTTAGCTGCTTCAACAACCCTATTCATCTTCGGCCGGTAGGGGCAAGAGTTATGATGTTGTATATTAAACTGTTTGCAGAGCTCGGTGATCATCGTGTTATTGAGATTTGTACCATTATCCGTAATGATCCTCTCTGGTACACCGTATCGACTGACCAGATTGTGTCGGATAAACCGCGCCACAATGTTCTTGGTTACTGTAGCAAAAGAAGCTGCCTCAACCCATTTCGTAAAATAATAAATGGCTACCAGAGTGAAATGATGTTTGTTGGACGCAGTAGGTCCGATCTCGCCGATCATATCGATGCCCCACATTGCAAAGGGCCAAGGTACTGTCAAAACATTCAGAGGAACTGGAGGCACATACACTTTATCAGCGTAGACTTGGAACTTATGACGGGTTCGAGAATGCTGATAGCAGTCGGCTTCCATAGTGGACCAATAATATCCTTCCCGTAGGATCTTCTTTGCCATGGTATGTCCACTGGAATGAGTTCCGAAAGTACCTTCATGCAACTCTGCCATAATCCTTTCTGCCTCATTCTTGTCCACACACCTCAGTAAGGTTGAGTCATGGTTAAGCTTGTAAAGGATACCATTACTGATGAAGAACCTCGCAGCGAGCCTTCTCAAAAACTTCTTATCATTAACTGATGCACTCTCGGGGTATTCCTGAGCCTCAAGGTACCTCTTTACCTCATGAAACCAAAGTTTATTTGCTACCTCTTCAGTCCCAATATCACAGCAATGTGCGGGTTTGTCTAACCTATCGATGGTAATCTGGGGAGCTTCATTGTCCCACCTGACCTTGAACATAGAAGACATGGTGGCTAGCGCGTCCGCTAACTGATTCTCCTCTCTGGGGAAATGTTCAAAGGTTATCTCCTCGAAGTGTGGAAGCAATGTTAGTACATACTCCTTGTAGGGAATACGATTTGGGTGCTTCGTATCCTACTCGCCTTTGATCTGACTGATCACTAGAGCGGAATCTCCGAATACACTCAAGAACTTAATCCTCAGGTCAATAGTTGCTCGAAGACCCAAGATACATGCTTCATACTCCGCCATATTGTTGGTGTAGTTAAAACATAATCGGGCGGTGAACGGAGTATGACAACCTTCAGGAGATATGATCACAACACCAATACCATTACCCAACGTGTTCGAGGCTCCATCAAAATATATAGACCATCGGGATCCTTCTTCAGGTCCTTCATCAGGTCCAGGTTCTTCACAGTCGGTCACCAACATGATATTCTCGTCCGGGAACTCGAAATTCATAGATTGGTAGTCGTTCACGGCCTGATGTGCCAAATGATCCGCCAATACACTCCCCTTGATTGCTTTCTGGGTTGTGTATTGGATGTCATACTCATTCAAGATCATCTGCCATCTTGCTATTCCCCCAGACAAGGCAGGCTTTTCGAAGATATACTTGATTGGATCCATTTTTGATATCAATAGGGTAGTATGAGTCAGCATATATTGTCTCAGCCGGCGAGCAGCCCATGCCAAAGAGCAGCAAGTTTTCTCGAGCAGTGAGTATCAGGTCTCACAGTCGGTAAACGTTTTGCTAAGGTAGTAAATAGCGTGCTCTTTTCGGCCAGACTCGTCATGCTGCCCCAGTATGCACCCCATTGAATTATCCAACACTGTCAAGTATAAGATCAAAGGTCTTCCTTCAACTGGAGGCATCAGAATTGGTGGCTCTTGGAGATATTCTTTGATCCTTTCGAAAGCGGTCTGACATTCATCATTCCATTTTACCACTTGATCTTTCTTCAACAACTTGAAGATTGGCTCACAAGTAGCAGTCAAATGTGAAATAAATCGGGCGATGTAATTCAGACGTCCTAAGAAGCCTCTAACTTCTTTCTCTGTGCCGGGAGCTGGCATCTCCTGTATGCTTTTACCTTGGCAGGGTCCACCTGAATACCTTTATCACTAACGACGAAACCCAGCAGCTTACCAGACCTCACCCCGAAGGTGCACTTGTTCGGGTTTAACCTCAGCTTGTATATCTTCAACCTGTCAAATAGCTTCTGAAGATGGTTAAGGTGTTCTTCTTCAGTCTGGGACCTTGCAATCATGTCATCAACGTAAACCTCAATCTCATGGTGAATCATGTCGTGGAATAAAGCGACCATGGCGCACTGATAAGTTGCCCCAGCATTCTTCAACCCGAAAGGCATTACCTTGTAACAGAAGGTACCCCACTACGTAAAGAAGGTTATCTTCTCCATATCCTCGGGAGCCATCTTAATATGATTGTAACCAGAGAAACCATCCATGAAGGAGAAGATCTTGTGTTGTGCAGTGTTGTCGACCAAAACATCAATGTGAGGTAGTGGAAAGTCATCTTTGGGGATCGCCCTGTTCAGATCTCTATAGTCCACACACATCCGTACCTTACCATCTTTCTTAGGCACCAGAACAACATTGGCAACCCACTATGGATAAGAAGTGACAGCTAAAAATCCCGCGTCGAACTATTTCATGACCTCAGCTTTGATTTTCTCAGACATCTCAGGGCGCATACGGCGAACCTTCTGCTTTACCGAAGGACAATCTTCTTTAGTTGGCAAGCGGTGAACCACAATATCAGTATCCAAACTAGGCATATCTTCATAGGACCAAGCAAAGATCTCAACATAATCGCGTAGCATTTGTATCAACCTCTGTTTGACACTAGGCTCCAGATTCACACATATCTTAACCTCTTTCCTGTCTTTGTTTGTACCCAAATTCACTGATTCCACCGGCTCTTCATGGGGCTGTATGGCCCTCTCTTCCCGCAGTAACAGTCTAGCAAGTTCTCCAGGAACCTCACAATCATCCTCACCTTCATCCTCAGCTTGGTTGATCGGATTTTCGAAGTCATAACTGGCAGTAGCAGAGTCGTTATCAATGGGATCCAGAGTGGATATGGATATGCATTATGATACGTGAGTGTGTGTAAGAGCATAGTTGTTTTAATAAAGTGAGAGGCAGAAAAGAAAAACAAGGAGCACAAAATTTGTAATGCAAGAAACGTCCAATGCTTTATTGATGATATATGAAAATGACAAATAATAATCCCTCACAAACAAAGCCAAGGTGCCTCGGGCAAGGCACCGGGCCATAAAAGTTTCAAACTGTCTGTTACAAATCTCAAAACAAAAGTCAATTATTGTGTAATAAAAGAGACATGTATGAAGTCTTTCGTCGTCCAGTTGTTTAAGCCACCATTGTTTGTAGGGTAGATCCAGCTGTTGACATCTGAATCCTCTTCATCGTCTTCAATTGCATTCACTCCCTGACTACTGATGTATAGAGGAGGTCTTCCAATCCGTGCGTGCCGAACATCCCTTTGAGCCTATGCAGTAAAGCCCAAACCAAACTTGTCAGTCTTGTGTGTGAAGTCAGGGAGCTGACCCCAATTTTCACACCCACCTTTTTCAACTACAGCCCTGGCATCTTTGAGGAAAGCCATCTTCATCGGAGATTTATCGGTAGCAACTTCAGTTGACGCCAACGTCTGGGGGACTTCTTCAAAGTTTTGACAAGGGGTTTCGATGAACTCCCCATCCATCTCCACATAGCGAAAGGAATTGAGATGACTCACCATATACTCCTCCTCACCTTGTACTGTGACAATCTTCCCCTTTACCGGATATTTCAGCTTTTGATGGAGTGTTGAAGTCACTGCCCCAGCCTTATGGATTCAAGGACGACCCAGCAAGCAAGAATACGATGGTCTGATGTCCATTACATAGAAGGTGGATCCAAAAGTCTGAGAGCCCACTTTAATAGGGATATTCACTTCCCCGTGTACCATCCTTTTCGACCCGTCAAATGCCCTGACCACAATATTACTCGGCTTCAGAATCAAACCTTCACAGTCCAGGCGGTCTAATGCTTTCTTTGGTAAAACATTCAATGAAGACCCAGTATCCACCAGTACATGGGCCATAGTAGTGCCCCTGCACTCGATCGAGACGTGCAGAGCATCATTATAATTTCTTCCTTTAGCAGTCAAGTCTGCATCTGAGAAACCCAACACATTGTCGGCAGTCAAACTAGCTACGCAGTCTTTGAATTGATCGGCAGAAGTTTCCTGCAGCACATGTGCAGTCTTGAGGAATACAATTAGAGCCCTTGCGTGGGTTTCAGAACACAACAATAAGGACAACATGGAAATTTTTGACGGGGTCTGCCTCAACTGCTCGACTACGTTGTAGTCGCTCTTCTTGATAATCTTCAGAATTTCTTATATCTCTTGTTTAGAGGCTTCCAACATAACCTTTCTAGGTGCCTCCGTCCTGGCAGGCTCACCTGTGATTTCTTTTCCCCGAGTCTCAGATGGCTCGGCGACAGGAGTGATAACTGGAGTAAGAATTGGAACAGGAGCTGATGTATTGGCAGATGGAATGACAACAGGCTTCTGAACAGTCGAATGGGAAATCTTGGGAGAAAAGAGTCTTCCACTCCTGGTGACCTTGCTAGTCCCGACAATATTGCTGACATCAGTATCAGCTTCCTCATCTTTAAAGTCTTGTTTAACCCCCATGGTAATATATATCAGCACCATAGTGCCATGGGACAACCTTGTCCGAAGTGTATGGGATAGGACCAGGAATAGTAATGACCAACGGAGCGAGTCTTGGAACGGGTGTAATCCTAACAAGCGTTCTCGAGGAAGCCTTGGAAGGATTGGCGGAAATGGTTATGATGGCAACATCTTCAACCAGAACTAATGGAATCATAGTCTTCTCAAACAGGATCTCTCTATTATCCATCAGGCGTTGAACACCTGATTTCAACAAGGGGCAACCAACAGGCATAATTGAACATATGCGGCAACCTTCGCCACAACCCGGAAATAAATCGGCCAACAACAAATTCTTCTTAACTGTCATCAAAGGAGTAGAAATTTCTTCCACGGAGGTCACAAATAAATCATTGTCCACAGCATTTACTCCATGACCATGTTTGGGCATAGGGGTAGTTATGACATTGGGCTTCTCTGGAGCATCAAACTCAATTTCTTTAGCCTCGATCAAGTCTTATACCTTGTTTCTCAAAGCCCAACAGTTTTTTTTATCGTGACCTGGGCTATCGGAGTGATAGGCACAACGGGCATTTGGGTTATATTAAGGAGAAGTGGTGTCAGAGTTCTTCGGGGCCTCCCTCAGAGCTAACAGATTGGCCTTCAATAACTGTGGTAAAATTTGAGACATGGGTATACTAAGCCGAGTGTAATGTCTCTGTGGTCTTTCCACCCTTGGTTGATGGTTGCGTTGTGGAGCAACTGTGGGTCTTGATATAACTACCGCATTTACCGCTTGACGGTGTTCGGGTCTGTTTTGGCCCCTCGGGCCGTAGACTGCACTAGCTTCTTTTTTACCGGTGAAAGGCTTCTTTACTGCACTTGACGAAGTATCCTTATGTATCTTACCACTTCGGATACCAGCTTCTATTCTCTCTCCCGTCAGAATCAATTCAGTAAACCCAAATGATGAACTGCCAATCAGATGATTGAAAAATGGACCCGATAGTGTCCCCAAGAACATATCAACTAACTCTCGATCCGACAAAGGGGGTTGCACCCAGCCAGCCAAATCTCTCCACTTTTGAGCATAGTCCTTAAAACCTTCACTTGCACCCATGGACATACTCTGAAGTTGAGTACACATGGGAGTGAGGTCGGGATTATACTAGTACTGTTTGTAAAAAGCAGCAGCGAGGTCTTCCCAGTTTCGGATGTTGGCTCCTTCCAACTGATAAAACCATTCAAGTTGAGTCCCTGACAGACTATCTTGAAAGAAATGCACCCACAAATTTCTATCAGCAGTGTGGGGTTGGATTTTCCTGACATACGAGGGAAGATGGAGTTTCAGATAGGACACTCCATCGTACTTGGCAAAAACTGTAGCTTTGAACTTTTGAGGGATCACCACTCCTGATACCAGTCCTAAATCTCCGAAATCCAAACCAGGGATCTTCTGGACCTCCATAGCACTTAGTCGGTCTTCTAGTTGCTTGTATCTATCCTCGGCAGGAGGATATTGCTCATCATCAAAATCAATATCATTATCGGAGACTACCGGACTGAGACCCTTTTCTTCTTCTTGGTTTTCCTCCCCTTTGGATGAAAGAGACATATCAGCTTCCTATTGCAACCTATTCCCAAATCTGTGACCCATATTCAGAAGAACCACCTTCTTCTTCTTCTTCTTCTTCTTTTCCTTCTTCAGGATGAGAGACTTCAAATTCTCTTGCCCCTTAGCCAAGTTCAAGAACATCTCTTGGAATTGGGCATTCTGAGCCTGAAGAGCTTTGAGGGCTAGATCGGTAGGTGTTTCAGAAGACATTTCGTGCTGAAATAAACAGCGAAGGAGGTGAGAAACCTGTAATGATACATGTAATGATGTGCATGAGAATGGGATGCGTATGTAATGATTTCAAAGACTTTGGGAGATTTAAATTTGCAAACCAAAAATTTAAACAAACTTTATTAGAATAAACATGTAAAAAGGTTCAACAATGCCTTTAAGGCGTTTACACCGAAGTAAATGAAAAACATTGATTGTCCTGTCATTCTCATGTTGCCTGGTGAGCTTCAAGATCTTCCTTTCTTGCTCATGATACTTCTCCCGGTAGGTATCCCTTTCCTCTCTCAGTTAAATCCAGGATCTCTTCAATGCCCCAAGATTAGTGGGCATGTATGGATAAAGGACTGTATAAGGAATGCCTTCTTCATTGGTAGGCTCCACAATCACTGGTAACACAACTTCATACGACATCCCAAGCTTCTGGGCTCGAGCTCGAACCCACTGGAGATAAGACTACATAGGGAGAGAGGTCTTCGGTCCTAGCTCTTGAGGGTCAGACCTGTTCACCATGCCCCAGGCTCGTATAAACCTTCGGCGATGCTCGTCAACGTCCCCCATATAGTCAAATACAATATCTGTAAGAAGTAGCTCATGAGGACCGTCTCTCCGAGCGTGACCAAACTGTCGTAAAGCCAGACAACGACTGTAGGTTATTCCTCCTCTAATTCCAAGCAACGGGAAATTAGGGTATCCCCCACATCAATCAATGATAGGAACATCTTCCATAGCCTTAGAACTCCAAAGAATGTTCGTATGAGCAAGGGACATTATCCTGTAAGCCCAACCTAAACCTTCCTCATTCTTCAGCACGGACTTGGGGAGGTGCAAAATAAACCACCTCGCCAGCAAAGGCAATCAACACATGAGGGTCCCTCTTCTATGCACAGTACGAGTGTAGAGGGCATGCAAAATATCACCCAGAAGAGTAGGTACATGATTGCGAGACATGAAGATTTTAACTGCATTCACATCTATGAAGGAATCTAAATTCGAGAAAAGGACCAAACCGTAGATAAGGAGAGCCAGAATGTCTTCGAAATCCTGAAAATCCAAACTATCCCAGAACAACTAAGCTTGATCTATCAAAAACTTAGCTAAGAAACCTTCGACCCCGCTTCGCGTCTCCCAGTTGGATACTACATCAGCCCGTTTTAGATGCAGAGCTAAAGCAATGTCCTCTAGCCTAGGAGTCTCTTCCAAACCTGTGAAGGGTGTCTGCTCAAGGATGGATATTCCCAGTAAGTGAGAAAACTCTTCCAAAGTAGGAACCAGCTGATAATCCGGAAAGGTAAAGCAATGATGCACATGATCAAAGAATTGGAAAAGCACACTCATCATCTGCTCATCCAACTTTGAGGTAACCAAGCTAAGAAGCTGACCATGTCTCCTAATGAATGAAGAAGTATCAAAAACTCTCGAGGATAAATCTTTGAGTTGAGTAGGTATTTGCACAAAGTTAACTCAAATGGTGTTTCTGCGCATGGAAGCCATAATCTGCAAAACAGAACAAAGATAAATCCCCTCGGTCTTTGAAATGGTTAGTGTAATGGAGTATGCATGCTATATTGTGATGCATGATGTCATGATAAAACACACAACAAGTACAACAGATAACAGACATGGTAAAGGCAAACAAATCACACAAGAGCCCTTAAGTTTCAGGCTTGCATGGGGTCTAGGTACTACCCTCTTGAAGTTCAGTTGGTTCAACCTGTCCTAATAATAGTAACCGGGTTCTAGAGGTTCTCAATATCATTGACCATCCACCATCGGTCATGGTTTCAGCTCACACAATCTTTTCTTGCATCCGGAACTATCTCGAGAGTATGGTCTCAATGAGTGTAGCATCGAGTATCAACCAATTCTCAGCTCTATACCGAGGCCGGCTATCTCACTACTTTCTAATGGCCAAGTTGGTCAATTATAGGTTCTAAGGTCAGTTGATGCTTAATGACACCACATAGCGGACCCGTATTCTCCTCGTTTCTCCACAAGGGATACCGGTACCACCCAATGTGCCACATCAATATAGTTATTGCTTCAACCGTATCGGTCTACGCCGTACAGTTCCCTCACAGTCTATTGCTACTTACCTACAAGGTGTCCCCAGATCCAGGTTAGGATCTATAGTAACTCCCGATACAAAGCCCTAAAAAATAAAGCAATCAAATCAAACAATAGAAGCAAATATGATGAACTAATCCTAAGGTATACCCCACTTATTAAATCCCCAGCAGAGTCGCCAGTTCTGTGATACGATGGCAGAACCGACTGTTTATACTGGTTTTCATTTTGCGTTTTGTATCCGCAAAATGTTGCGGTAATCAAGAGTCGCCACCGACTTTTATTTTATCCAACTGGAAAGAAAAAAAAGCACTGAAAAATTCCTTTTTCGAGATTTTGAGTACGGGGGGTACATTATAGAAAGGGAATGTGTTAGCACCCTTTCTATCCATGGTTTTCCATGGGCTCTTAGGTACTTGCTCATCATTTTAAAATTGCTTCCGTGTTTGTGTGTTTGAAGAGTTTTTGTTTTACTTCGATTTAACCTTTGCTTCTGTCTTCAAGAGTGTTACAAAGTGTTTTTGAAAACTTTGTTTGAAAAGAGTGTAAGTGTGGAAAAGTTTGATTTGAGCAAGTACCTACTAGCATCTACCTACTCGAAAAAAGAATGTTTCTGTTCTTGCTTCCTTTAGACAGCGCTATCCCACTATTAGTGAGTAGGTAACACCGTCGTTAGAGTTGTAAGGGTCAATTCGAAAAGGGACGTACGATCACTAAAGCAACATTAGGACGTCTTAGTAATAACCCTAATGTTTTAAGATCATATTCGAGGCAACCTTTCCGAGGCAACATTTATGAATGGGACTTTTGATCTTTGTTTATACAAGAGGGCAACCACTAAAATACCCTATACTTAATGATCATTTACCGAAGGCAACCGAAGTGAGAGTATACCCTAGGAGTGTGCATATGCGAGTGATTCAATTTCAAGTTAATATCTTTGCACATTTAGGGTTTGCTAACTGTTTTAAAATTAACATACATTCTTGTCATGCAATCCTATTATCATACATCTAACAGTTAATATTTGCAAAAATTAAAAATGCGGAAAATAAAACTACGCTATTACAAGGCTTCGGAGAAGGGAACTAATTACATAGCCAAAAACCCGCAAACGATAAATAAACGAAAAGTCCTAATTAAACTATTACATCCCATGAGCAGTTACATTAATATTTGCGAAATAAATAAACGCGCGTGATGGAATGAGAACGAGAAAAGATTAGGGTTTTGACCCCGTCTAAAACTAATTAAAGGAAAAAAAATGTTTTTTGGTTATTTTTAAGAAAATAAAATAAAAGTTAAATCAAATAAAACTTAATTTTCTAGTTTGTTTTAATTTATTTACAAAAGAATTAAAATTACCTAAAAATTAAATTACACTAATTAAATTAAATCAATTTTTGATAAAAAAAAAATAAGCCTAAACCTAATTTGGTGAAAAGTTGATTTTATGAATTTTTGATTGGTTAAAAAAAAGAAATTATTTTAGTATTGAAAAAGAATAATAGAAAGAGAAATAAAAAAAGTAAAAGAAATAACCCAAGGGCCTACTGCCAGCGGCTCTGATCAGAGGATGAAGGTCCAGAAGATGATGGTCCAGAGGATGGTGATACTAGGCTTGTTCCTGGCTAGTGGATCCAGCAGATTGTGACCGTCAGAAGATGAGGTGCGCTGGATCTGGCTGAGACTGATGGATCCAGAGGATAATGCCCAGGGGATGCTTGATCTGGTCCTGGTTGATGAAATCAGAAGATAACCCCCCAACAGATGTAGGCGCTGGATCTGGTGAAAACAAAAGGGAAAAAATACCAGAGGGTTACGCCTGGGATCGAACCCAGAATCATGAATTTCTGACTTCCTCCTTCTGAACAACTGCGCTGGGTGTTAGTTTATTAACATACAAAAACAAACAACAGGTCAGAACCATAGGTTTCTGGCCAGAATAAGCGCGCCATAATTTAAACCGGCCAGTAAAGTAGTGACACGCTATCGTCTTCTTCCCTGGATCTGTCGTTTAAAACTCAGAACCTTTACCTACGGATATGGCGTTGTAACTGTAACCATGTGCATCTCAGAAATTACATACAAACAATATAAATAAAATTCAAGACCATGAATTAGTTGGGTTTGATCCGCTGATCACAATGGTCTCTTCCATTTGGGCCAATTTCACCTGCATGAGAAAACCCTAAAACGAACCAAGAAAACCTAACAATGGCATATCTCTGTATTGTTAGCAAAAATGCAATTAATCATTACCAACAGCTTGCAAATGTTTCAATGAACAAGAATATATAAATAATTCATGCTACAAATGCTAGAAACATGATATTGAATTTCAAGAAAGTGCTGGTATCGTGAGACACTTACAATGAGTTTTGTACACGAAATTGCTTGCTAAGGATTGGGATGGACTCCTTGAATGTCCATCAAGTGAAAGGAATGCTTGTAACAGCTTGACAACGCCTGGAAGTATGAAAACAAATTGTTACTTTTCTTGAATTTTCCAAGTTTTTTCTTCAGCCTTTCACGCCTCTCCCACCTTCTTTTCTGGTCTGCAAACGTTCACTATATATCACTGATGGAATTAGGTTTGCAAATGTGCATCCAATCTTTTTCAATTATGGTCTTTGATCATGATTTGATTCCCATGAAGATCTTTCCAAAATAAGCCTAAAACCAATCTTTTTATGCACACACATGCCTTGCACAATTTGATCTATTGCTAGATGTACAAGGGACCTGAAATATGCAAAAAAAATCTCAAGGTTTAAATGAATTTGATATTTCCATGATTTTATTTTGATTTAATTTGATTTAATTGAAATAAAAATCAAAATAAATGGTAAAAATAAAATAAAGGCAAGTGTGAAGGATCATGGGTCGTGGACCATGTTACAAACTCATAACCAACACAAAAAGTTGGGCCCATTTGGCAAAAATTGCAATCTGAGGCATATTTGACTTTTGGCAATTTTGCAAAAAAAGGTCAACTTCACCAATTCATAACTCCTTCAATTTTGACCCTAGAGATGTTTTCTTGGACTTTTTAGAAATCTAAAGATGTCCTCTAAGCAACCTTTTTTGTCTCATCTCAATTGAATCTTCCATGTTCATGTATGAAGCTTTGACAAGAAAGGTGTTTTTGTTGACTTTTCAAAATGACCTATAATGTCCAAATTCATATCTTTTTGTGAGTGCATATTTTGAATTTTGGAGATGAAGATTAATTGTAGGGTATTGAATCCTCTTCAAAATGAGCTTTAGATGGGTCATTTCTGATAAAGTATGAGAAATTTATACTTGGTCAAAGTTGAGTTGACTTTTCCTATAAAACCCTAATTTAACAACTCTTGGGTTTTGATGAATTGTGAGCAACCCTTGGTGAATAATGATCAACCCTTTATCAAATGATGAATAATACTTCAAAATTGGGATGTTGACCAAAAATCTTGAAGTTTGACTGTATGTGGGCCATAGTTGACTTTAACCCTAGCACAGTCGATTTTTTGGGCCTTTGAGTAATTGACTGAGCAGACTTCCTCTGCAAGGCTTGAAACTTGACATGGATGATCTTGAGAACATATTAGGAAAATTATGATCATTTGAGACCCTTTGGACTCAAACATCTTTATGCAAACTAAAACCCTAATTTGAGGTAGACTGCCTTAGGAGAGAGTTTGTCTGGTCAACCCTTGGACTTTCCTTGAGCAATTTGAGGATCTCACTTGAAATGTATTGAGAAATATGGGAGGACAAATTTTAGGGTACAACAGAAATTAACTGCTATCTGGTCGGACTCCAGGCTTTACAGTTTCTTTAACTGGAATAGAAATCAGAAAAATCTTAGTGTCGATTTAACTGAACCAGAGAAAGGTCTTGAGTTGTCTTCAACTGGAATAGAAATCCGAAAAATCTTAGTATCGATTTAACTGAACCGGAGAAGGTCGTGGATCACTTTAACTGGAATGGAAATCAGAAAAATCTTAGTATCGATTTATCTAAACCAGAAAAAGGTCTTGGGTTATCTTCAACCTCAACTGGAATAGAAATCAGAAAAATCTTAGTGTTAATTTAACTGAACCAGAGGAAGTCATGGATCACTTTAACTGGAATGAAAATCAGAAAAATCCTAGTATCGATTTAACTGAACCAGAAAAAAGGTCTTGGGTTATCTTCAATTGGAATAGAAATCAAGAAGATCTTAGTATCGATCTAACTGAACCAAAGAAGGTCTTGAATTAACTTTGATTGGAATGGAAATCAGAAAAATCTTAGTGTCGATTTAACTGAACCAGAAAAAAGTCTTGGATCATCTTCAACTGGAATAGAAATCAGGAAGATCTTAGTATCGATCTAACTGAACCAGAGAAGGTCTTGAATTAACTTTGACTGGAATGGAAATCAGAAAAATCTTAGTGTCGATTTAACTGAACCAGAAAAAAGTCTTGGATTATCTTCAACTGGAATAGAAATCAGGAAGATCTTTGTATCGATCTAACTGAACCAGATAATGTCTTTTATGAACATCTTTCTGAGGAAAATGCTGAAATAGCCCTTCGTCAGACGTAGCTTTTGAGAAGACCACCAAGTCGTGTAGGTAGTCAATGGTGTTTGCTGATTTGATCTTTCCTGAAAAAGGTAAAAAGTTAATCATATGCAATGTCATGATAGATCAAATGCATTGTGTAATGATATTCTCAAAGTAAATGAGATTATGTTGTATGCAATATATATGCGCATGCCATGATGTATGAATATGGGATGCTGTTGCGATATTTCCTAGTCTGGAGAAATAAATCCCTGACTACCGTTGGAGAGTACTAGGAAGATGAATCCCGAACTGCTTCTTGGTATACGAGGAAAGTGATTCCTTTATTCTCGCTGGGGATGAGGAATGGAGATGATTTTCCGGGGATTTCCTCTTTCCGTTTGAGGATATTCTGCCGGGGATCTTTAACTCCTGCTTGAGAATGACTCTGTGGGGGGAAGGAAGCTCTTCGGGAAGATTAAACTCTATTGGGGAATAAACTTCTGCAGTTAGAGAAATAAACTCTACCGGGGAGGAGGTTTTATAAACTGTTTGAGATTATAAAGCTCAGCTGGGGAATACGGATTTCAGCTCTTTGAGGGAACTTGGCTGGAGGAAGTCATTCCTGCTTGGGGAGGCAAAGGTAAGGATTTTGGTTGTTTTTACTCTACGGGGACATAAGCATCACTAGGACGTATGCTAAGGATGTGACAAGAGGATGCCTCTGTTCCTGTTGGAAGAGTAACTATCGGGGCCACAAATGACTTGTTTAGACTTTGCCCCGTTTCTTAAAGTCATTAGCAACTGTCTTTTTGTTTATTATGCAAGTATTTGTAAACAATAATCATATTCAAAATGAATATGTCAAAAAATAACCACTGGACGTTTTTTGAAAAACAAAACAGAAAAATGGAAAACAAATAGTTTTGTGCTTTCAAAGAAAATGATTTGTATTGATTTTGAAGTTTGCCTATAACAGGCACTTTTGTACAAAGAGACTGACGTTCTAGTAGGAGAACGCGACAATGAAAAATGAAAACTATACAAAATAATGTACAAAGAGAAATCAACTATATGTAATAATCCCATTGAGTTTCAATTCTGCAATTGCCATATGTCCTTGAGCGTTTCAATTGGCATGTGTTGAGTAAAATGAGATGCTGACAGTGATTATGACCTTGACAGTTGGATCTTTCCTACCGTAGGCAACAAGCTCAACAACTGGAGGATTCAAGACATTATTTAAGTCTCCTTTATTCATGAGTAATAGCTAATTTCTGTTTTTATTGCTTTCAAGTTTGGTTATGTAATCTTTTAAAACAATGACTTTAAGCCTTGTGTCTTACCGGGGCACAACAATTCATTTGTTAAGGATTGTCATTTCATAAACATGTTTTCATTTAATAATATTTTGCATTCAAATTTTGTGCTCTATGTCTTTCTTTTTACTTTTATCACTTTCGAATAGCTATGCATTCTTAAACACACCCATACAATACATTGCAGATCCACATCCACTTTGGATCCCGTTGATAATGATTCTGCTATTGCTACTTATGACTTTGAACATCCGATCTACCAAGCCGAGGATGAAGGCGAGGAAGATTATGAAATACCAGGAGAACTTGCCAGACTGTTAATGCAAGAGGAAAAGGCTATTCAACCACATGAAGAGCCATTCAAAGTTGTAAACTTGGGTTCTGAAACAGACAGAAAATAAGTCAAGATATGTGCCAACCTAGAGGACAGTGTCAAGAACAAGTTAATTCAGATGTTGCATGACTATGTTGAGATATTTGCTTGGTCATACGAAGATATTCCAGGGCTCGATACCGATATTATGGTTCACCATCTACCAATGAAAGAGGGTTGTTCTCCAGTAAAACAGAAGGTTCGTCGCATGAGTCCCGAAATGTCAGAGAAGATGAAGGATGATGTTATGAAACAATTCGACACATGGTTCTTAGATGTTACATCATATCCTCAATGGGTTGCAAATGTGGTGCCAGTACCAAAGAAAGACGGCAAGGTACGTATGTGTATAGACTACAGGGATCTGAGTAGGGCAAGCCCCAAAGATGACTTCCCACTCCCACATATTGATGTTTTGGTCAACAACGCTGCTCAACATAAGGTATTCTCCTTCATGGATGGCTTCTCAGGTTATAATCAAATTAAGATGGCACCTGAAAACATGGAGAAAACTACCTTTTTTACATAGTGGGGAACTTTCTACTACAAGCTCATTCCTTTTAGGTTAAAGAATGTCGGCGCCACATATCAACGTGCCATGATAGCTTTATTACATGATATGATCCATCACAAAATAGAGGTCTATGTTGACGACATGATAGCCAGATATCAGAATGAAGAAGAACATATTGACCATTTACACAAGCTGTTTGAAAGGTTGAAGAAGTATAAGCTGAGGTTGAATCCAAACAAGTTCACCTTTGGGGTGAGGTCCAGTAAACTACTAGGTTTTGTTGTCAGTGGTAAAGGTATCGAAGTTGATCCTGCCAAGGTCAAAGCTATTCAAGAAATGCCTGCTCCTCGTACTGAGAAGGAAGCCATAGGTTTCTTGGGACGACTGAATTACATTGCTCGATCCATTTCTCATTTGTCTGCTACTTATGAGCCAATCTTCAAGCTGCTGAAGAAATATTAGGTAGTAAAGTGGAACAACGACTGTCAGATAGCCTTTGACAAGATCAAGGAGTACTTACAAGAACCTCCAATTCTGATGCCACCAGTTGAAGGAAGACCTATCATTATGTACCTAACAGTGTTAGAGAACTCAATGGGGTATGTATTGGGCCAACATGACAAGTCTGGTCAAAAAGAGCATGAAATATATTATCTTAGCAAAAAATTTACCAACTGTGAAATAAGATACTCACTGCTCGAGAAAACTTGTTGCGCTTTGGCATGGACAACTTGCCGACTAAGACAGTATATGTTGACTCATACTACTTTGTTGATATCTAAAATGGATCTCATCAAATACATATTCGAGAAGCCAACTCTCTCCGGAAGGATAGCCCAATGGCAAATGGTCTTGACAGAATACGACATTCAGTACACCACTTAGAAATCAATCAAAGGAAGTGTACTGGTAGATGATTTAGCTCATCAATCCGTAGACGACTATCAGTCTATGAATTTTGAGTTCCCGGACGAGAATATTATGCTAGTCACAGATTGTGAAGAACCTGGACCGTATGAAGGACCTGAGCCAGGATCTCGATGGACTATGGTTTTCGACGAAGCTTCTAACGCACTTGGAAATAGAATCGGTGTTGTAATTATCTCTCCCAAGTGTTTCCATACACCCTTTACTGCCAGACTTTGCTTTGACTGTACCAAAAACATGGCCGAATACGAAGCGTGCATCATGGGCATCAAAGCTGCTATTAACTTGAGGATCAAGTTCTTGAACGTATACTAGGACTCAGCCCTGGTATTCAGTCGAATTAAGGGAGAATGGGATACGGAACATTTGAACCTCATTCTTTATCGGGAGCATGTGTTGACCTTAATCCCATACTTCAAGGAAATCACTTTTGAGCATATCCCACGAGAAGAGAATCAGCTGGAAGATGCATTGGCTACCATGTCATCTATGTTCAAAGTCATATGGGACAATGAGGCTCCTCAAATTACTATCAAAAGACTGGACGAACTGGCATATTGCTACGAAATCGATACTGATGAAGTAGAAGAGAAGCCTTGGTTTTATGAGGTCAAGACATATCTCGAGGCTCAAGAGTATCCTGAAGGAGCATCTATCAATGACAAGAAATTCCCATGGAGGTTCTCTTCCAAGTTCTTCCTGAGCAATGGAATTTTGTACAACCGCAACCATGATTCGACTCTGCTTTGTTGTGTGGACAAGAAGGAAGCGGGGAAAATTATGGAAGATATGCATAAAGGAATCTTTTGTACTCATTCCAATGGATATACGATGGCTAAGAATATTATGAGAGCGAGATACTATTGGTCGACTATGGAAACTGACTGTCATCACCACTCAAGAACTTGTCACAAATGCTAGATATATGCTGATAAAGTACACGTGCCTCCGGTTCCTCTGAATGTCTTGACTTCTCCTTGGCCATTCTCGATGCGGGGCATTGATATGATTGCATAAATCAAGCCTATGGCTTCTAACGGATATCGTTTCATCCTCGTTGCCATTGTTTACTTCACGAAGTGGGTTGAAGCAACCTTGTCTTCCTCTGTTACCAAGAATGTTGTCACTCGTTTCATCAAGTATAACCTTATCTATCGATATGGCATCCCCGAGAGAATTATCACATACAATGGTACCAATCTCAACAACACTATGATCACGGAACTCTGCACACAGTTCAAGGTAAAGCACCACAATTCTTCTCCGTATCGACCAATGATGAATGGCACAGTGGAAGTCGCCAATAAGAACATCAAGAAGATTATACAAAAGATGACGGTGACTGTTGTACCCCAAAATTTGCCCTCCCTTTCTTCAGGAAACCATCTTAGATTTTTCAAAGTCCCCTGGAAAAAATCCAAGTCCTGAGTTATCCTTTTGCCCAAGCAAGCCACTAACAAGAGCAAGATGATCTCACAAACTCCGGAAACAACGCTTCCATCTTGAGGAAAATCAAATTCTAAGTGCTTAGAATGTTTCTTTAAAATAAGCGTTTTTTTAAGAAAAAATCAGCGCTTCAGAACTTCTGGACCCATTCCAGATGAAGACGGTCAGAAGTTGCAAGCTTGGCTCAGCGTGGTCAGAAGTTGGCTCTTCAGCAGTTATATCAGTTCAATCAGAAGTTGTAAACGTGGTTCAGAGTGTAAGCCTCAAACAGAACATGCCCCTTCAGCAGTTACACAAGCTCAGTCAGAACTTGCTAAAGGAATGCAAGAGAAACATGAAAGTATAAAGGCTCCTTCAGAACAGGTTGAAGTCAGAAGATGAAAGGTCAGAGGGATGGGTGTCACATTGATACAGAATCTCTAAGTCCAGATTGTCCAGAAGTAGACCCAAGGAACGTACCAGAAAACCAGGAAAATTTCCAGAGCTTGCTAAGACAACAGGTAGCCAAGGCCAGAACATGGTTTACGCTGCTGATTCAACAACCAGAATGTTGGTATTGACAGGTCTTGTCACCATTTAATGCCCATTAATGCTTCCAACCACTCCTGAGCGATCACGTGTGGCTTGGAAAATGCTTTTGCACAGATTCTGGCATGGGTCTTCACGCCACCGCCCATTTCAGAGGTCACTTCCCCCAATCTACGCCTGCTGCTGCTACCTAGGCTGAAAAATAGCTGTTATCACAACTTCCCAGGAATTTCTGTCAAAGAACCAGTTCAAACTCTGTTGGCGCCTTAAATGTTCAAGATATCCAAAAGAACTTTGCCTATAAATAGAAAGCTTTCACCACTGCAAAAGAGGTTCAAGAAGTTCAAGAAAAGAAACAGAAAAATTGCTAAGAGAGAAACGAAACTCCTAGCAACACAACATTCTGAAACTCTGCCAAAATCTCCAGCCTTGTGTCATAACTTTAAGTTTCTCACCTTCAACTTCATCAAACACCCAGCCCTTTTTCTGTAAACCAAAAACGTTCTTTCCAAACTTCTGACCCTATACACGTATACGCCTTCACTTCCCTTTTCCCAAATCTGTCCAGAACACCACCAGAACCAAAAGCTAACTTTCACCCACCATTTTCCAGAAAGTCAGGTAAGCACCTGCTGACCCTCACCACACTATTAAGCATCATCAGCTGTGCATATTCAAGTAACATAATGTAAATATTCATGTTATTGCTGTTTATGTTCTGAGGACTCTCATACCTCAGAACGTTCTGAGCCAGTTTAGGACATGCCTGTGACCTTGGTGATTCTGACCTCTGAGACATTTTGCTATTTTGCTGGATCTGTTCCAAATATGTTTTCTGTTTTGTGGAGTAACAACAGGATTGCAGATGTTCTGATTAGTGCAGGAAAAAGCCAAGTGCTGACTTTGACGTTAGCACATCTGAAGCCTGTTTTGCTGTCAATAACATCAGAACCTCTGAGAGTTATTGCCTTTTCAGCAGAATCTGAACTTCTGGGTTCTCCACTAACAAACTTCTGTCTTGCAGCACAGGGAAATCAGAACTTCTGGTTTCCCCACTAACAAGGGTCTGTTTTGCAGGTTCTAGAGTCAGAAGTTCTGACTCATCCAGTTTCACCAACAGGTTGATCATCTGACAGCGGATCTGGGTCAGAACTTCTGATGGCCTCCCAACAGCGCACAGGCTCCCTCCCTCTCTCTATATATCTTGTTTTCCGCTATTTTCTTTTTTGTCTATTTTTCTCGTTGAACCCCCCATGTACAAATGTGTATCCCCCTCCCCTAACTATTGTAATAGCGTAGGATTTTACATTTCCGCTTCTTATTGCTAGTAATTAGGACATGTATGGCAAGATAAAACTCAATGAAATAGAAAAACCTAATTCAAAGAAAAACTCTTGTATGCAATAAAACACACTTGCACACTAACACCCCTAGGGTACTCCACTTTGTTGCCTTCAAATAAATGGGCCATATTGCATGTTAGGTCTCTTTGGGCAAAACAAACAATTTAAAAGATCATGGTCCCTCGATAATATTTTTTTTCAAAACAAAATGATCAAGTCCCTTAAAGAAAATGCCCAAAGATACTTGGCACCATTGCAATTATGGTCTAAACGATGACCCGCGCCCGTCCCTTTCACATCCTAACACAAGATTGTCCACCAAATACAATGATGGAATAAACTTGTTAGAAGGGTTAAAACATAGCAATAATCTTTTGAGAAATTTAGGAGTAGACAACCTCTTAGTTACTTGAATCAAACTTGCAAAACAAAACACTTGCCTAATTTCAAAATCACACATCACAACACTTTCAAAACAAACTTTCAAAAACAAATGAAAACCTTTTCAAAAGACATACACCTTTGTATACATCCCAACATGGATCATTACAAAGGTTGCCACTACATTGGCCTCTTTTCAAAACATTTTCAAACCCACACACAAAGCACCATTTCAAACAAATTGAAAACAAAAGGCAAGTGATCTAAGCAAGTAACTAAGAGCCCATGGATAACCATGGATAGAAAGGGTGCTAATACCTTCCCTTTCTATAATCTACTCCCTGAACCCAAGAAAACATCTCAAAGGTTTTTTGCTGTGCTTTTTAACCTTTCCTTAGGATAAAATAAAAAGTCGGTGGCGACTCTTGCTCAACCGCAACATTTGCGAATACAAACGCAAACCTCAAGTCAGTTCTCCCACCGTATCACAGAACTGGCGACTCTGCTGGGGAGACGACTTAAAAGTGGAGTAACCTTAGGGTTTAGATCACCATTGTTTTCAATTGCTTGCTTTGTTTGCTTTTACATTTGTGGGCTTTGTATCGGAGTTTTATAGATCCTAACCCGGATCTGGGGATACCTTCTTAGAAAGTAGCGACAAGGCTGTGAGGGAACTGTGCGGGGTATACCGACATGGTTGAAACAGTCTGCTACGTTGATGTGGCACTTTGGTGTGTACCGGTAACCCTTGAGTTCAGTCAAGGAGAGTACGGGGCCGCCGCGTGGTGTCATGAAGCATCAACTGACCTTAGGAACCTTAATTGAACCATCTTGGCCTTTTTAGGGTAGTGAGATAACTGACTTTGGTGCAGTCCGAGGTTGGTTGATACTCGATACTACACTCAATTAAGGGTTGCTTTCCTGGAATATTTCGGTCGCCAGTTCAGTGGCTAAATCGAAACGATGAACAATGAAAGCAATCCCGTGATATTGGGACCTTTAGAACCCGGTTACTTTTGATAGGACAGGTTGAGCCCACCAAACTTCAAGAGGGTAATACCCAGACTCCATGCAGGCCTAAACTCTAAGGGTTTGTGTGACTTGTGTGCCTTACCATGTTTGCCTCTGAGAAAATTGTATTTAATCATCCCATCATTACATCATACAAACATCATGAGCATTGACTAACCATTTCAAGGGTTTCGAATCTTCATCTTTGTTCTTGTTTTATAGGACATGGAAACTGCTCGCAGAAAGACAATTCAGATTAGCCTTGTAAAGATCCCTCCTCAGCTTAAGGAACTTCTGTCCAGGATTCCCGAGGGTTCTTCATTCAGTGAGAGACATGGAAGACTCATCAACTTGGTTAACACCAACATTGAGGAGGACTTGATAAAGGTCCTGTTCCAATTCTTTGACCCTCTACATCACTGCTTCACCTTCCCGGATTATCAGTTGGTGCCTACATTGGAAGAGTTCTCCCGACTTCTGAAGGTCCCTATCCTTGATCAACTACCCTACAACGGTACGGAAGAGGAACCCAAGCTTGAAGAGATTGCTAAAGCCTTGCACCTACAGATATCTGACCTCAAGGGACATTGGGAAGTTAGAAGTGGTATCAAAGGATTCTTAGCTAGATTTCTGTTTAAAAAGGCTCAAGAATGTTGGAACTCTCTTGACCTACGAGCTTTTGAAGAAGTCATGGCCCTCCTTGTCTATGGTTTGGTGTTGTTCCCTAACCCAGATCAGCTTATTGATATCAGTGCGGTCCAGATCTTCATGACCAAGAATCCTATACCTACACTGTTGGGGGACATCCTTCACTCATGTTACACTCGAACCATGAGAAGAAGGGGTGTCCTTTTGTGTTGCACTCCTCTCCTGGGAAGGTGGTTTATTTCGCACCTTCCACAATCAGTTTTGAAGAACGAGCGGGGTTTGAGATGGTCACAACGGTTAATGACTCTCACGCATGCAGATATACATTGGTGCCCTAGGTCTAGGGAAGACATCACTATCATTGATCGTTGTGGGGAGTACCCTAATGTTCCTTTATTTGGAATCAGAGGAGGTATTACTTACAACCCATGCCTGGCTTGGAGACAGTTTGGTTATGCTCGGAAGGATGGCCCCCATGACATGTTAATTCTCGACATAGTTTTTGACTTCGACAACGATACTCAAGGACTTCGTCAGAGATTTATCAGAGCTTGGAGGATGCCAAGTAGGATAGACAGCAAGACATTGGGGCACCGGAACTCCATCCCGTTGGAACCTTACCTCAAGTGGGTACGAGCCCGCTCCCAGAAATTAGTGATGCCTTATCCTCATATGCTTCCTGTGGTCAAAGAACCAGTCTTGGAAGGAGAAGCATCCTACACCATTCAACATCCCGACATGCCCACCTCCTGGGAAGAGATGCAGAAGAGCTGGATCCAACTTAAGGAAGAACGGAATTCTCTTGAGACCAGTCTACATGCTAGTGAAAAGAAGGTCCTGGAACTCACCCGCCTGCTGCACGAGGAAAGGAATCTCAACACCTACATCGCGCCAAAGAGGATGCGCAATGTCTTTTTACCTTAAGGAGTTATTTTGTAATATTTGGCCCATGAGGCGTTTATGTACTAACGAATTTCTCCTTATTAATATGATGTGCGTTCCTTTTTGTCTACAACAAATTTTGAATATTCTAAATCCTTGAATGCATTGCATACATACGCATTCCATTGCACCATATGCATAGCAGGTACCCTATTTCGCAGGTTGCTTAATTTTCTTCGCTGTTTGTGTGAACAGTCATCATGAATCCAGAATCATCCAGTGAGCAAGCAATCAAGGCCCTTCAGGCCCAAAGTGCACAGTTTCAAGAAATGGTCCTAAGCCTAGCCCAAGGTCAGCAAGAGTTAAAGACTCTACTCCTGAAGAAGAAGAAGAAAAAGAGGACTGCGCTGTTCAACACCGGACGCAGATTTGGGAACACACTCCACAATGAAGTTGATCCAACCACTTCTTCTGCTGAGAAAAACAGTCCCCAAGGGGGAGGAGCTCCTAGTCCCGCAGTCTCCGACAACGAGACGGACTATAATGACGAACAATACCCACCTGCTGCTGACAGATACAAACAATTGGAGGACCGCTTGAGCGCCATGGAGATTCAGAATGTGCCGGGACTGGATTTCGGAGATTTGGGGTTATCTTCTGGGGTAGTCATTCCACACAAGTTTAAGGCGCCTGCCTTCGCCAAGTATGATGGGGTCTCCTGCCCAAAGCTGCATCTAAGGTCGTACGTAAGGAAAATCCAACCTTACACGGCGGATAAGAACCTCTGGATTCACTTCTTCCAAGATAGCCTCTCGGGGTCACAGCTTGAATGGTTCTACCAATTGGACGGAGCTAGCATCCGACACTGGGAAGATTTGGCAACCGCATTCTACAGACAATACCAATACAATTCTGATCTCGCTCCTACGCGTACCCAACTTCAGGGTATGTCTCTAGGGACGGGTGAAGGGTTCAAAGAGTACGCTCAAAAATGGAGAGATTTGGCTGGCAGGGTGCAGCCTCCATTAACTGATCGAGAGCTGGTTGATATGTTCCTTGGGACTTTGTCTGGTCCGTTTTTCAATCATTTGGTTGGTAACTCCTCTGCTGGATTTACAGATTTGATATTAACAGGAGAAAGAATTGAAGCTGGCATCAGGTCAGGCAAGATACAGAAGGCTGCCTCTACAAGTGTTGAGAAGAGGCCATTCAAGAAAGAAGCAAGCGCCGTCTATGGTCCTAGAAGACAAGTCAAGCCCGAAAGTCGCCAAGCCGTCAATGCTTTGGTCATCTCCAAACCTGTTGCTGCTCCTCAGCAGTACAATCAACAAAGAAGCGAAAGGCCCAAGAGGTAGTATACCCGACTAAGTATGACATTATCTCAAATTTTACCCCAACTGTTATCCACCAACCTGGTGACCCTCAAAGAAGCTCCTAAGGTCGTCAACACTGCGTCTCCTAAATATAACCCAAATGCCCGGTGTGCTTATCATTCTGATAGTCCCGGGCACACCACTGATGATTGCTGGGCCTTGAGAAACAAAGTGCAAGATCTGATCGACGCAAAGGAAATTCAGTTTGAAGCGCCGGAGAGACCAAATGTTGTAACGGCTCCTATGCCCCAGCATAGGATAAATGCCATTGAGGAAGAAGTGTATGCTGTTTCGGTAGATGAAGTTGTTACCCCTCTGAAGACTGTTAAGAAGAACCTACTGCGGGCCGGTTTATTTCCGGGTTGCGGTGAAGGTTGCCTATTCTGTGCTATTTCCCTATCTGATTGTCCCCTGCTGAGGTTAGGCATCCAAGGCCTAATGGATAGCAAGGAGATTCTATTCAAAAAGACTGCTGTTCAATTGGTTCCGATGAAAGAAGTTTCTGTGATTACCATCTTCAAAAATCCAATCAAGGCTTCCCCAAAGAAGCCTATTCAAATCATGACAGTTGCGCCTGTGATCATTACTGTTCCGGGACCCCTCTCCTACGTGTCTGATAAAGCTGTCCCCTGGCATTATGGGGCAGACGTATATGTAAATGGAATCAAGCAAGAATTCGACGCTAGTGCCAGTATCTGCGATATCACTGGTCCAGCCAAGGTCACCCGCAGTGGCAGGCTCTTCTCGCCTGACATTGCGCCGCCCGCTATTCGAAAACCCCTCCTCATAAAACCTACAAGTTTACCTAGTCCTGTTGCTGATCAAATTGTGTCCCCTGCTGCCGAGTCATCAAATGCTCGGGGCAAAGGGATTGAAGAAGAGCCTGCCCGGATGGAGGCGCCGATACCCATAAATGCTGAGGCCTCCCGACAAGAAATGGAGGAGATCCTGAAAATAATAAAGAAAAGTGATTTTAATGTTGTCGAGCAGTTGGGGCATACACCCTCCAAGATCTCCCTGCTCTCCCTATTGCTATGCTCCGAGGCCCATGCTAAGGCCTTAATCTCATTTCTCAAGACGGCCCATGTGCCGCAAGAGACGTCTGTAGTCCAGTTCACTGACTGCATAGCGAATCTGACGGCGGACAACGGCTTGGGTTTTTCAGATGCTGATCTGACCGCAAAAGGGAGAGACCACAATGATGCCCTGCATGTCTCTATTGAATGCAGGGGCACTACTCTGGCACATGTATTGGTGGACACTGGTTCTTCTTTGAATGTTCTTCCGAAAAAGGCTTTAGATCGTCTGGATTATGAAGGCCTGGAGTTGAAACCCAGCAATATCATCGTCAGGGCCTTTGACGGTTCCAAGAGGATGGTTCACGGAGAGGTTAACATCCCTATTCGTGTGGGCTCTCAAGTGTTCGACTCTACCTTTTACGTGATGGATATACGTCCATCGTACTCTTGTCTGTTGGGTCGACCTTGGATCCATAAAGCTGGGGCAGTGACCTCCACCTTGCACCAGAAGCTGAGGTATCCCGTCAGGGGAAAGATTGTCACTGTGCAAGGAGAAGAGGAGTATATGGTGAGCCATTTGAATTCCTTCAGGTACATCGAGGTGGACGGAGAGTTTATTGAAACCCCCTTCCAGCATTTCGAGGAGGTGCATCCAATTTCAGCAGCTGCAGAGACAATGGCCGAAGAGAATGATTCCTTGAAGATGGCTTCCCTAAGGGATGCCCGGGCTGTGGTTCAGAAAGGCAATTGTGCACACTGGGGTCAGCTTCCTGACTTCACTCAGAAGAACGACAAGTTTGGGCTAGGCTTTACTGCAGAGGCTCAGAAGGCGGTGCGCAAAGGGAAGATCGGAAAGGCTCCGGTGTTTATTTCCAGCTCAAGAGTGAACGCTATCGAGGAGGATGTGGAGGAAGCAGAGTTTGATAGTTGGATTTACCCGACTACCAGCGACGGACCAAGCAACTGGACGGCAAAGGATTTTACCCCTATCACATTTGTCACGCAGTAATTAATTTCTTTTGATTTCCGAATTTGTAACAAACAATATGTTAAAACTTTGTTGGCTCGGTGTCCTACCCGGGGCATCGTAGCTCCATTTGTGAGGGCTTTTTGTATGACATTTTCATATATCATCAATCAAAACATTGGACGTTTGTTGCATTTCAAATCTTGTGCTCTTTTCCTTTCTGTGTTATATATATTGCAAGACAGCTATATTTACACACACTCACTTATACAGGTTTCAATCCACTCTGGATCTCACTGGTAACAGCTCTGCTACCGCCAGTTATGACTTCGAAAATCCGATCAACTTGGCCGAAGACGAAGGTGAAGATGATTGCGAAGTGCCTGGTGAACTCGCAAGACTGCTACTCCAGGAAGAGAGGGATATTCAACCACACGAAGAGCCTGTGGAGACAATTAACTTGGGTACTGAGACAGATAGGAAAGAAGTCAAGATTGGTGCCAATCTAGAGTTCAGCGTGAAGCAACGATTGATCCAGATGCTACAAGACTACATGGAGATTTTTGCTTGGTCCTATGAAGATATGCCTGGTTTGGATGCCGACATTGTAGTTCACCATCTGCCAACCAAGGAAGACTGCCCTCCAGTAAAGCAAAAAGTTCGATGGATGCGCCCAGAGATGTCTGAAAAGATCAAGGCCGAGGTTATGAAACAGTTTGATGCCGGGTTCCTTGCAGTGACTTCTTACCCTCAGTGGGTTGCCAATGTTGTGCCAGTACCAAAGAAGGACGGTAAAGTCAGAATGTGTGTCGACTACAGGGATCTGAACAGGGCTAGCCCCAAGGATGACTTCCCCCTACCTCACATCGATGTCCTTGTTGACAATACAGCTCAACACAAGGTGTTCTCCTTCATGGATGGTTTTTCAGGGTATAATCAGATCAAGATGGCTCCTGAAGATATGGAGAAGACTACATTTGTGACTCAGTGGGGGACCTTCTGTTATAAGGTCATGCCATTCGGATTAAAAAATGCTGGGGCAACCTATCAACGTGCCATGGTTGCTTTATTTCATGATATGATCCATCATGAAATTGAGGTATACGTTGATGACATGATTGCAAGGTCTCAAACTGAGGAGGAGCACCTTGACCATCTGAGGAAGTTATTTGACCGACTCAAGTTATACAAGCTGAGGTTGAATCCCAACAAATGCACCTTTGGGGTAAGATCCGGAAAATTGCTAGGTTTCATTGTAAGTGACAAAGGTATTCAGGTGGACCCTGCCAAGGTAAAAGCCATACAAGAGATGCCGACTCCAAAAACAGAGAAAGAAGTCAGAGGTTTCCTAGGACGACTGAATTACATTGCCCGATTCATCTCACATCTAACTGCTACTTGTGAGCCGATCTTCAAATTACTAAAGAAAGATCAAGTGGTACGCTGGAATGATGAATGTCAGGCCGCCTTTGAAAGGATAAAGGAATATCTCCAAGAGCCACCCATTCTTATGCCACCGGTGGAAGGAAGACCTCTGATACTATACTTGACAGTGCTTGACAATTCAATGGGGTGTGTGCTGGGGCAGCATGACGAGTCTGGCCGAAAAGAGCACGCTATTTATTACTTGAGCAAAAAGTTTACCGACTGTGAGTCTCGTTACTCACTGCTTGAGAAAACTTGCTGCGCTCTTGTATGGGCTGCTCGCCGGCTGAGACAGTATATGCTGACTCACACTACTTTATTGATTTCAAAGATGGATCCCATCAAGTACATATTTGAAAAGCCTGCTCTGTCTGGAAGAATAGCGAGATGGAAAATGATCTTAACAGAATATGACATCCAGTATACAACTCAGAAAGCAATTAAGGGAAGTGTACTGGCTGATCATTTGGCACACCAACCTGTGGACGATTACCAATCATTGAACTTTGATTTTTCGGACGAAGATATCATGGTGGTAACCGACTGTGAAGTACCTGGACCGGATGAAGGACCTGAGGAAGGATCCCGATGGTCTATGCATTTTGATGGAGCCTCCAATGCTTTGGGTAACGGCGTCGGCGCTGTAATCATATCTCCCAAGGGAACTCATACTCCCCTCACCGCCCGATTATGTTTCAGCTGCACCAACAACATGGCAGAATATGAGGCATGTATCATGGGTCTTCAAGCTGCAATCGATTTGAGGATCAAGTTTCTAAGTGTCTTCGGAGATTCCGCTCTCGTGATCAATCAGATCAAGGGCGAGTGGGATACGAAACACCCGAATCTTATTCCTTACAAGGAGTATGTGTCGACCTTGCTCCCTCACTTTGAAGAGATAACTTTTGAGCATTTCCCCAGAGAGGAGAATCAGCTAGCGGACGCACTAGCCACGATGTCTTCAATGTTCAAAGTTAAATGGGACAATGAGGCTCCCCGAATCATTATCTGGAAGTTGGATGAACCGGCATACTGCTGTGAGCTCGAGGCTGAGAAAGTGACTGAAAAACCCTGGTATCACGAGGTGAAGAGGTACTTGGAAGCTCAGGAATACCCGGAAGGTGCATCTGTCAATGATAAGAAGTTCATGAGGAGGTTTGCTGCAAAATTCTTCCTCAGCAACGGCATTCTCTACAAACGGAATCATGACTCAACCTTGCTACGTTGTGTGGATAAGGCTGAAGCGGAGAAAATCATGATGGAACTACATGAAGGTACATTCGGAACGCACTCCAGTGGACACACCATGGCTAAGAAAATCCTTCGGGCAGGATATTTCTGGTCCACAATGGAAGCCGATTGTTACCAACACTCCCGAACTTGTCATAAGTGCCAGATCTATGCTGACAAGGTGCATATCCCTCCAGTTCCTTTGAATGTCCTAACAGCACCTTGGCCCTTCGCAATGTGGGGCATCGATATGATCGGTGAGATCCGACCAACGGCATCCAACGGGCATCGCTTCATCTTGGTGGCGATCGATTACTTCACGAAATGGGTTGAGGCAGCTTCCTATGCCACAGTAACCAAGAGCGTCGTGGCGCGTTTCATCCGGCATAATCTGATCTGTCGGTACGGCGTCCCAGAAAGAATCATTACGGATAATGGTACCAATCTCAATAACAAAATGATCACTGAACTCTGTGAACAATTCAAGATACAGCACCACAATTCTTCTCCCTACCGGCCGAAGATGAATGGGGCTGTAGAGGCAGCCAATAAGAATATCAAGAAAATTGTGCAGAAGATGACAGTGACCTATAAAGATTGGCACGAGATGTTACCGTTCGCTCTTCATGGGTACCGCACCTCAGCAAGGACGTCAACCGGGGCAACTCCTTTCTCTTTGGTCTATGGCATGGAGGCAGTCTTGCCGATCGAAATTCAGATACCCTCTCTCCGGATAATGAAGGATGCAGACTTGAATGAAGATGATTGGATCCAGACTCGACTTGATCAATTAAATCTGATTGACGAAAAGAGGCTCACTGCTATCTGTCATGGTCAAACGTATCAGAAACGGATGATCAGGGCATTTAACAAGAAAGTCAGACCGCAAGAGTATCAAGTTGGGGACCTGGTAATCAAACGCATCATCCTTCCTCAAAGTGATCCCCGGGGCAAATGGACCCCTACTTACGAAGGGCCATTTGTGGTTAAACGTGTGTTCTCAGGAGGAGCCATGATCCTAACCACCATGGATGGTGACGACCTTCCTCACCCCGCCAATGCAGACATAGTGAAAAAATACTACGCATAAATAAAAGACCCGCTAGGTTCACATACCTAGGCAAAAATAAGGGCTTCCCGGCGAACCAAAAGGGTTCGGGCAAAAATAAGGGATGAAATGAATATAAAAAAATCTGTACACCCGGCAAGTCGAAAACCTGAAAGGGCGGCTTGGGCAAAAAAGGGTATCCCGGTGGACTGAAAACCCGAAAGGGCGGTCCAGGCAAAAGTTAGGGATAAAAGCGTAACACTATGTCTCATTGGATCACTTCGCATCCGGAATTCGGCATCAACTATCTGGCTCCAGATTTCGGCATTGACCAATCAGCTTCATCTTCAAATTAGGCAGCAAAGCGATGAGACGTTCGAAGACATGAAGGCAATAGCAGAGTTGGAACCCAGTGGGATTGTTCACATAGCTGTTTTGTTTTTTTTTTTTTTTTTTTTTTTTTTTTTTTTTTTTTTCAAAATGTAAACTCTATACTATTTGGCAATGTCCTCTTACTAGGATGTCAGCCTCTTGTACAAAAAAAAACGCCTATTCACAGGCAAAGTTTAAATCAATACAAATTCACTTGTCCATACAAATTACCCTTGTTTCCCCTTTTTTCTGTTTTGTCTTGCGAAGAACGTCCAATGTTCATTTTTGATATATGCATTTGACATTAAATTGCTGATTCATAAATATTCGCATATGAAACAAGAGATTAATTACAGGTGACATCAAAGACAGGGGCAATTTGGAGTTGTTTAACGCAGTCTGTTTGTTTTGGTCCGCCAAGGCACCAAGATAGGTTCAACTAAAGAATGTGGCCAAATCATCTCAATTCCCCGCAGAATAAGACAGGATGCGACAATACTTTCCCCAAGCGGAGTCGATTCCCCGTCGATCCTGAAGAAGCCCAACATTCCCCGGCAGGTCTTAAAGCTCATCCCCAGTAGATCCTGCAAGCTTATCCCCGGCGAAGCACGGACGTCTCGCCCGAGTTTTATTTAGAGTTATTTCCTCACAAGGACTTATAACTGGGTTATCCTCAGCTAAAAGCCACGGAAGACCGCTCTCGGCAAAGTTCCTACAATCCCCAGCGGAGTCTATCTTTGGTATTCCCAAGCAGAGTTTATCTTTGGAATTCCCCAGCGGAGTTTATCATCATTATCCTCAGCAGAATCCGTCGTTAAAGTCCTCAGCAGGCCTCTCATCAAAACTTCGGCCAAGTATCTCTTCCACAGAGCAGCTTCCCGGCCGTTCGTCAAGGATTTATTTTCCTAAGATGAAATTACACTCATAAACATTTCACATTTTCATACATCTTGCTTACATACATGATGAAACGCATACAACATCTCATGTTGAACATCATAACATCATGCATATCATACATCATGACATTGCATACCACTTATGTTTTCGCCTTTTCAGGAAAAAGACAATCCCGAAAACAACTACCTTCAACTGTCACAATTCCAGATTCGATACCTGTATCTAGCCAGGGCACATCTGAGAGTGATCAGTTTCCAGACTCGATTCCTGTATCTAGCCAGGGCACGTCTGAAGAGTTCAAAGATTCGATTCCTGTATCCAGCCAGGGCACATCTATCAACTACAACATTTCCAGACTCGATTCCTGTATCTAGCCAGGGCACGTCTGAAGAGTTCAAAGATTCGATTCCTGTATCCAGCCAGGGCACATCTATCAACTGTCACGTTTCCAGACTCGATTCCTGTATCTAGCCAGGGCACGTCTGAAGAGTTCAAAGATTCGATTCCTGTATCCAGCCAGGGCACATCTATCAACTACAACATTTCCAGACTCGATTCCTGTATCTAGCCAGGGCACGTCTGAAGAGGTCAAAGATTCGATTCCTGTATCCAGCCAGGGCACATCTATCAACTGTCACGTTTCCAGACTCGATTCCTGTATCTAGCCAGGGCACGTCTGAAGAGTCCGAAGATTCGATTCCTGTATCCAGCCAGGGCACATCTATTAACGACTATTTCCAGATTCAACTCCTGTATCCAGCCAGGGCACATCTGTGAGCGATCAATTGTAGATTCGATACCTGTATCCAGCCGGGGCACATCTGCATAAGGAGATTGAAGATCAAACACCTGTAACAAGCCAGGAAAACATCCGTCTTTCTCAAATATACAAATTTCTCGCTAAGGAATCTCTTATGCGATCGACACTTCCAAATGGCATCTATAAGCCCATTCCCGACAAGGTTCTGTCACGTCTCCGGATGGCATCTGTAAGCCCATCTCCCTATCTACCGCCTCTCCAAATGGCATCTATAAGCCCATTCCCATTGCTGATACTCTACTAGGCGAGTGCAAATTTTCGGGCACTCTGGTGTCCAATCTCCTTTTACCCTCGAGTCGCGAAAGGCAAACTCGCCAATCTAACTCTTCAGGTTCAAGAAGATTGAACAGGGGCAACTGTTGTACCCCAAAATTTGCCCTCCCTTTCTTCAGGAAACCATCTTAGATTTTTCAAAGTCCCCTGGAACAAATCCAAGTCCTGGGTTATCCTTTTGCCCAAGCAAGCCACTTACAAGAGCAAGATGATCTCACAAACTCCGGAAACAACGCTTCCATCTTGAGGAAAATCAAATTCTAAGTGCTTAGAATGTTTCTTTAAAATAAGCGTTTTTTTAAGAAAAAATCAGCGCTTCAGAACTTCTGGACCCATTCCAGATGAAGACGGTCAGAAGTTGCAAGCTTGGCTCAGCGTGGTCAGAAGTTGGCTCTTCAGCAGTTATATCAGTTCAATCAGAAGTTGTAAACGTGGTTCAGAGTGTAAGCCTCAAACAGAACATGCCCCTTCAGCAGTTACACAAGCTCAGTCAGAACTTGCTAAAGGAATGCAAGAGAAACATGAAAGTATAAAGGCTCCTTCAAAACAGGTTGAAGTCAGAAGATGAAAGGTCAGAGGGATGGGTGTCACATTGATACAGAATCTCTAAGTCCAGATTGTCCAGAAGTAGACCCAAGGAACGTACCAGAAAACCAGGAAAATTTCCAGAGCTTGCTAAGACAACAGGTAGCCAAGGCCAGAGCATGGTTTACGCTGCTGATTCAACAACCAGAATGTTGGTATTGACAGGTCTTGTCACCATTTAATGCCCATTAATGCTTCCAACCACTCCTGAGCGATCACGTGTGGCTTGGAAAATGCTTTTGCACAGATTCTGGCATGGGTCTTCACGCCACCGCCCATTTCAGAGGTCACTTCCCCCAATCTACGCCTGCTGCTGCTACCTAGGCTGAAAAATAGCTGTTATCACAACTTCCCAGGAATTTCTGTCAAAGAACCAGTTCACACTCTGTTGGCGCCTTAAATGTTCAAGATATCCACAAGAACTTTGCCTATAAATAGAAAGCTTTCACCACTGCAAAAGAGGTTCAAGAAGTTCAAGAAAAGAAACAGAAAAATTGCTAAGAGAGAAACGAAACTCCTAGCAACACAACATTCTGAAACTCTGCCAAAATCTCCAGCCTTGTGTCATAACTTTAAGTTTCTCACCTTCAACTTCATCAAACACCCAGCCCTTTTTCTGTAAACCAAAAACGTTCTTTCCAAACTTCTGACCCTATACACGTATACGCCTTCACTTCCCTTTTCCCAAATCTGTCCAGAACACCACCAGAACCAAAAGCTAACTTTCACCCACCATTTTCCAGAAAGTCAGGTAAGCACCTGCTGACCCTCACCACACTATTAAGCATCATCAGCTGTGCATATTCAAGTAACATAATGTAAATATTCATGTTATTGCTGTTTATGTTCTGAGGACTCTCATACCTCAGAACGTTTTGAGCCAGTTTAGGACCTGCCTGTGACCTTGGTGATTCTGACCTCTGAGACATTTTGCTATTTTGCTGGATCTGTTCCAAATATGTTTTCTGTTTTATGGAGTAACAACAGGATTGCAGATGTTCTGATTAGTGCAGGAAAAAGCCAAGTGCTGACTTTGACGTTAGCACATCTGAAGCCTGTTTTGCTGTCAATAACATCAGAACCTCTGAGAGTTATTGCCTTTTCAGCAGAATCTGAACTTCTGGGTTCTCCACTAACAAACTTCTGTCTTGCAGCGCAGGGAAATCAGAACTTCTGGTTTCCCCACTAACAAGGGTCTGTTTTGCAGGTTCTAGAGTCAGAAGTTCTGACTCATCCAGTTTCACCAACAGGTTGATCATCTGACAGCGGATCTGGGTCAGAACTTCTGATGGCCTCCCAACAGCGCGCAGGCTCCCTCCCTCTCTCTATATATCTTGTTTTCCGCTATTTTCTTTTTTGTCTATTTTTCTCGTTGAACCCCCCATGTACAAATGTGTATCCCCCTCCCCTAACTATTGTAATAGCGTAGGATTTTACATTTCCGCTTCTTATTGCTAGTAATTAGGACATGTATGGCAAGATAAAACTCAATGAAATAGAAAAACCTAATTCAAAGAAAAACTCTTGTATGCAATAAAACACACTTGCACACTAACACCCCTAGGGTACTCCACTTTGTTGCCTTCAAATAAATGGGCCATATTGCATGTTAGGTCTCTTTGGGCAAAACAAACAATTTAAAAGATCATGGTCCCTCGATAATATTTTTTTTCAAAACAAAATGATCAAGTCCCTTAAAGAAAATGCCCAAAGATACTTGGCACCATTGCAATTATGGTCTAAACGATGACCCGCGCCCGTCCCTTTCACATCCTAACAGAAGATTGTCCACCAAATACAATGATGGAATAAACTTGTTAGAAGGGTTAAAACATAGCAATAATCTTTTGAGAAATTTAGGAGTAGACAACCTCTTAGTTACTTGAATCAAACTTGCAAAACAAAACACTTGCCTAATTTCAAAATCACACATCACAACACTTTCAAAACAAACTTTCAAAAACAAATGAAAACCTTTTCAAAAGACATACACCTTTGTATACATCCCAACATGGATCATTACAAAGGTTGCCACTACATTGGCCTCTTTTCAAAACATTTTCAAACCCACACACAAAGCACCATTTCAAACAAATTGAAAACAAAAGGCAAGTGATCTAAGCAAGTAACTAAGAGCCCATGGATAACCATGGATAGAAAGGGTGCTAATACCTTCCCTTTCTATAATCTACTCCCCGAACCCAAGAAAACATCTCAAAGGTTTTTTGCTGTGCTTTTTAACCTTTCCTTAGGATAAAATAAAAAGTCGGTGGCGACTCTTGCTCAACCGCAACATTTGCGAATACAAACGCAAACCTCAAGTCAGTTCTCCCACCGTATCACAGTGACGTACAAAGTAGGGGTGCTCAAATCCAAACCAATCCAAATAAAAAACTGAAAACCGATCCAAAAAACCAAAAACCGCAAAAAACTGAAATTTATTGGATGTGTTTAGATGTAATTTTGTGAAAACCGATTAGTTCGGATCGGATTTTGGATTAATTTTTCAAAACCGATCCAAACCAAACCGAACCGCATATATATATATATATATATATATATATATATATATATACTTATTTACTTTTTATTAGTATGATATGTTACATGAATTTATTATTAGATGATAATAATTTTTTTAATAATATTTATTAATTTGGTATAATTTATTTATTTTTGTTATTTCAACCATAATCGATCTCTCTCATTTTGTAATATTAACTTTTAATATACTATATGTTATATATTATATCAAGTCTATGATTTATTAGTAGTTTTATAATATTAATACAAATATAATATGTAATTTAGATATCCAAAAATCAATCCAAATTAAAGCGTATAAAATTGGATCGGATCGGATTTGATTTTTTTAATATATTATCTAAAACTGAACCGAACCGCAAGTAAATTTATCTTTGGATAAGATGAGTTTTTTCCTTAAAACCGATCCAAACCGAATCGCAAACACTCCTAGTACAAAGATTGGCACGATATGTTACCATTTTCTCTGCATGGTTATTGCACTTCAGCTCGGACATCAACTGGAGCAACCCCATTCTCTTTGGTCTACGACATGGAGGTTGTCCTACCTGTCGAAGTTCATATTCCTTCTCTGAGAATTATGAAAGATGCAGATTTAGACGAAGACGAATGGATTCAGACTAGGCTGGACCAATTGAACTTAATTGACGAGAAAAGGTTGGCGGCTGTCTTTCACGGTCAGATGTATCAGAAGCGTATGATCAATGCCTTCAACAAGAAATTCAAGCATCGGGTATATCAGGCTGGTGACTTGGTAATAAAGCGCATCATCCTACCTCAAGGCGATCCCATGGGAAAAAGGACTCTCACCTACGAAGGACCATTTGTAATCAAGAAGATATTTTCTAGCGGTGCTATGATACTTACCACCATGGACGTTGAAGATTTTCTACACCCTGTGAATGCAAACATAGTCAAAAGATACTATACATGAAAGAGACCCGCTAGGTTGACTGTCCTAGGCAAAAATAAGGGCATCCCGGCGAACCAAAAAGGTTTGGAAAAAAATTAGGGATATATATAAATATTGTACACCCGACAAGTTGAAAACCTAAAAAAGGCGGCTTTGGCAAAAAAGGGTATCCCGTTGGACTGAAAACCTAAAAGGACGGTCCAGGAAAAAGTTAGGGATTAAAGTCTAGGACTTTGTCCCGTTGGATCACTTACATCCAGCTTTATTATCAATGTTAAGTTCGAATGGTGCAGATCAATTTAGTCAACTTCTTCCGACAATAATGGATGAGATGCTCGAAGACATAAGGGAAATACTAGAGTTGAAGCCCAACGAGATTATTTCCACATAACTGTTTTTCTTTGTTTTGCTTTGTACTATTTTCATTTCACGATGACTTCCTCTTACTAGGATTTCTGTCTCTTTGTACAAATATCGTCTGTTTATAGGCAAACCATCAATACAAATACCATTTCAAAATTCAAATTCTTGTTTTACTTTTCTGTTTTGTTCGTAAAAACGTCCGATGACTAAATTGAATGAACATATGCGTATGGATATGATTACTGTTAACAAATATATACATAAAAGTAAGAATAAGCATTTACTAAAGACTCTAGGAGTTAGGATAATGTTCAAGTTATCCACAAATCACCATAGAGCAACCTCCATAGGATTATCCCCATAGAGTTACCTTCACAAGCTTATCCCCAACGGAGGTACATTCCCCTCGCAAGTCTAATATTCTTCTAGACAGGAATTAGGGCATCATCCAGCTGTTAACATGACCATACTCCCCAGTAAGTCTCCTAGCGGATAAGGAAGTTTGATCATTTCTCCAGAATAAAGTGGAAGCTTCCTCAGCGCGGCCTATAAAATTCTAAACCCCATCAGATTTTTCTTCCTCAGCGCATTCCACATGAAGTTAATTCCCCAACCGAGTTTATTCCTCTAATACTGTACAATCCCCTTCAGAGTTCTCTCCTCCAACAGGACTCATTTGCTCAACAAAATATGTTTCTTCAACAAAGTATATTTTCCCACCAGGGTTTATTTCCCTAACAGAATTTAATTTCCCAAACAGATTTCATTTCTTCGATTACGGTAAAACACCGACAAAATTCCCCTCTCCAGTAAAGGGTAGTCTAGGCTGCTATCCCCAGAGAGTGGAAATGGAATCTAAAATTGGTCCATATATCATTTAACTTTTTCTTCCCCCAGAAGAGTTGGCATCCATATCCGAAACTCGGTCAACCAGTAACTCGGAAGATTATCCATCTCTTTTATCCCCAGTCAGGGTATATAAGAACTAAATTCCCCAATAGAGCGATGAACTACCAATTTTTCTGGAATTTCTCTATCCCCAAGTAGAAGTCAAACATTCCCAGTGGAGTATCCTCAAAACAGAAAGCAGGAATCCCCAGCGGAGACATTCTAAACAAGATTGAAGATTCATATTCTTCACCCCCCAATAATAGTCAGGGATTTATTTTCCCCAGACAAAGATGTTATACGAAGCAACCGCCTCAACAACATCTCACATCCATACATAATTTACAAGTATCATAGCATATGCATACGAAATGCATACATCACACTCTTATTTACTTTGAGAACATCATTACACAATGCATTACATATATCATGACATTGCATAAAGACTAATTTTATCTTTTCAGGTAAAGTCTACAAATAGGCGAATATCATCAGCAATTTTCAAACAGGTCAAAGATTAATTCCCGAAACAAGACAGGGCAACAATCTATATGACCAGTCCAAGATTAATTCCCAAAAAAGGACGGGAAACTATCTGTACAACCAGGCGGTATGAAGTCCTGAAATAAGACTCGTTCGCCAACAAAAAGCATGTCAAATATTAACTCTCGAAATAGGACGGGGAAACTATCTTTATAACCAGGCAAAGATTAACTCTCGAAACAGGACGAGGAAACTATCTTTATACCCAGGCAAATATTAACTCCTGAAACAGGACAGGGAAACTATCAATATGGCCAGGTGGTATGAACTCCCGAAACAACACAAATTTACCAACAAAAAATAGATTGTAGATCGATTCCAGAAACAGGACGAGGAGACTATCTACATAACAAGCACTTCCCTCAGAGACTGAATTCTGATAAGCATCTCCCTTGTAGACTAAATCTGACAAGCAGCTACTTAAGCACCTTCCCCAAAGGGTCATTTTGGAAAACATTCTTCAGATACAGTCAAGCGTAGGCTCATTCTGATACTTCTATCAACACTTACCTTGGATGGCATCAATAAGCCCATCTCCAACGACATTTTGTCACCTCTATGAATGGTATCTTTAATCTCATTCAAGCAATATTATCAACCAACAACGTCACCTCCTGCACATGCGAGTGCAAATTTATGGGCACTTAGGTGTTCAATCCTCTTCTACCTCCAGATCACGAATGACAGACATGTCAATCTAACTCTTCAGATTTAAGAAGATTTAACAGGGGAAGCTGTTGTACCCTAAAATTTTCCCTCTCATTTTCTTCAAGACATTCTCCTAGGGTTCTTAAATGCTCAAGGTTGCCCAAGAATTGATCAGACAAATTCTCCTCTTAAGCAAAGGATCCACAACGAGGGTTTCATCTTTCACAAGGAAATTTGGGTCTCTAAAGTCTCAAATGGAATTCATGGCTTCTTATAGGTCTCCAAGAATGCTCATACCAAGTTTCATGCCTTGCATCACAAGATTTCTCAGTCAATTGCTCAGATAACTGAAAATCAATTATATTGAACAAAAAGTCAATTGTGGTCAACATACAATCAAAATTCAAGATTTTTGGTCAATATTAACATTTTGAACTCACATTCATTATTTGATCAAGGGTTGATCATGATTCTTCAAGGAAAACTCTCAAATCACAAAAGTCAAAAGTTGCTAAATTAGAGTTTCCCTTAGGAGAAGTCAACTGAACTTTGACCAAGCATAACTTTCACATGCTTCGTCATGTTTTCCCCAACCAAAGCTCATTTTGAAGAAAATTCAATTCTCTACAACTTTTTCTCTCTAAGCTCAAGTCTAAAAAAATGCTTCATTTTAGAGATATGGGTCAATACATTATAGGTGATTTCAAAAGTCAACAAAAAGACACTTTTTGTCAAGGCAATTTACATCAAGATAAAGTTTTCAAATGCAAAAATGATCAAAAGAGAGATTGTAGAGGACATCTTAAGATTTTCAAAAAGTCCAATATAACCTTCAAAAGATGAAAATTGAAAGAGAGAGAGAGAGAGAGAGAGATAGAGAGAGAGAGAGAGAGAGAGAGAGAGAGAGAGAGAGAGAGAGAGAGAGAGAGAGAGAGAGAGAGAGAGAGAGAGAGAGAGAGAGAGAGAGAGAGAGAGAGAGAGAGAGAGAGTTATGGCTAGTGCAAGTTGGAAAAGTTTGAGCGAATGCATGAAGTTCAAATTGAGCAAACTTGATATTTTGGGCTATTGGGCCATTGTTTAAGAATCCAAGCGTATATTACACTCCTTATGCACCTCAAATATTGTTCATGTACCCCTTGATCTATTTTATTTTAATTATTTTTTATTTATTCATTATTAATTCAAAAATAAATAAGATAAAATACAAGGCTTCTTACACAAAGTCCAAGCCCATTTTATCTTTGACCTAATTCATGCTATATAATCTCCATTGTTCATACACAAAGGACATGAAAACCCTTATCTCAAGAAAATTGTCCCAAATCTAAAAATTTTCAAGATACCCTAAAAACTTGAAACCTTATTCATAGCCCCTTTCAGTACAAACTAGCCACTTTATTCACTCCCAACAATCATACAGAGTAAGAATGGATCAAGTTTGATGGTCCAAAGCTCACGAAACTCACATGCGTACATCTTCGATTCCATGATATTTACAAAATTCATACTTTGATTTTTGTTTTATTTTAAGTCATACTAATTCCATTAATACGTTTCTAAGATGTGTTTGTACATGTTTGGATCATCATAAGGATCCCATGCAATCCAAATCGTGATATGCCATGTTTGTACCGATCCACATCGTTTTTGTTATACCTCTCAAACCAGGCCATTTCAGTCCAAAATAACCATCCTGTTGAACTCGTAGCCCTTGATTTAGGGGGGTAGAGTACTTTTGGCCTTCTAATGATTGTTATTTTGCAGGGACAAAGAATTGATTCACCGGAGAAGACGACCTGAGCTAGGGCTCCGACGTCTCTCCGGTCTATGCCTTTTTGCTGAATATTTGTTTATTTTGTTTCAATTAAATTAATGGATGTATTACTGCCCCAACAATTGAAGCACACGTGTTAAGAACTTACTATGCCAGGGCGTGGGTTCGATCCCAGTCTTTTGACATTTTGACATTTTTCTAATTTTTATTGTTTTGCAGATGATAAAACATGTTGGCTGCCTTCCCTTAACACCAAGGTGCGCTTGGCCCAGTGGTGAACATGTTATTTGTATTGGATGAGGGTGTGGGTTCAACACCCACCCCTACCTTTTTGGTTTATTTTCCTCCAAATTCTCTTTTCTTCTTACTCTTTCTCTTATTTTCCTATTTTTACAAAACCTTTTTCAAAAACTTTTTTTATATAAACCTTAATTAGTTTTAGGTTTTGATTTAATCAACCCTAACTAATTTTTAGGTTTTTATTTAATCAATTAATTTAGTTTTTTAGGTTTTGTTTTTCATTAAACTTTCTTTTTAATTAAAACCAATTTAGGGTTTGTTTAACTTAATTAATCAATTTATTTTGTAAGTAAAATTAATTAGATTATTAGGTTAATCATCAAATTTTTTTTAATCAAAAATCACCAAAACAATTTCCTTTCCCTTTTTCTTTTTTTACCGCTTCGCGTATTTTATTAATTTTGCATTTTTTCAATTTTGTAATTGCCCACGGTTTGTAATAGATGATTAGGGTTTTTTTATTTTCCTTGTATTTTTTATTATTTGTACCCCTATTCCCGAACCCCTGTAATAGCGTAGAATTTTACTTTTCTGCACTTATATTTTATGCTTTGTATACATTATTGTTAGCTTAATAGGATTGTATGGCAAGATTGAAAGCAAACGGTAACAAACGCTAATACAAGATTAAAAATAACTGAAACACAAATCATTTGCACACACGCACCTCTAGGGTAACCTCCCTTGTTGCCTTCGATAAACACAATCATGTCCCTCGAACGTGGGGACGCTTTAGCATTATCCCTCGATTAAAAATATTATTGTCCCTCGATGACCCTTTCGAATGTTTCCTTCGGTAAATGATCTAATCCCTTATGAAATTGCTAAAGTATCCTTACATGTTGCCTTCGATGACCATACGATGACCCTATGTCTGTCCCTTCACATCCAATAGATAAGGCTACCTACCAACTAATGGTATGGATAGTACTATATCTAAAGGAGAAGGAAAAGTAAAAGAACGACCTTGAGTGGATAGAACTGTTAATCGCTTACTCACAAATTTCTCAAAAAAACAAAACATTTCACACAAACACTTTCAAAGATATTTTTAAAACACTTTTTACGCATTCTTGAGGACCGATACAAGAATCATTACAAATTTTTGCCTTACATTGGCAAATTTCAAAATATTTTTCAAACACACACAAAAAGAAAATTTTCAAAGTGAGCAAAACAATTAAGAGCCCGTAGATAACTGCAGATGAAGAGGGTGCTAACACCTTCCCTTTTCATAACCTACCCCCTGAACTAAAAATCTTCAAGGTCTTTCCTGTTCTTTTCACCTTTCCATTTTGGATAAAATAAAAGTCGGCGGCGACTCTTGTTATCCGCAAAATTTGCGATAAAATTCAAAAAAAAGTCAGTTCTCCAACTGTATTACAATAATTCTTCTTATTCTTCAATTCTTTGTGTGCATCTTCTTGTTTATCCGTCGCATCTTCTGCAAGCGGTTCTAATCTCTCTTTCACAAGATCCCAATGATCTTGACAATAGAACATAACTTTCATCTGCTTGCACCAATTCTCATAGTTATCAACTTTCAGAATTGGAAGACTTGCTGGAAAATGTCTGTTTGGATGATTCACTGCCATCATGATTTTCTTTCCATGAATCGCTCAACTGGAGCTCTTGATACCAGATATTGGAAGCCCACCAAACCTATGGAGAATTTCTATAATCTTGATGAACGAGATTGTTATCGATACACAATAGCAATGAAAATTGAGCAAGAAAGAAAATCAAGGTTTACGACAATAAAGGAGAAAAGAAGATTGCGATTTCTTCAGAGTTTCTCTCTATCCACAAACTGTGAAAAACTTCTTATTATTCTCTTGAAACTGCATGTTTCACGTTCTGTGAATTGTGTACAAAATAATGGTTACTCACACTATTTATGATGAGCTTGCTTGCTCCCTAAGTCAAAACCCACAAATACAAAAAAGCTCAAAATACATAATTTAGTTAACACTACTAAAATAGGTCTAAGTCAAAATACTTATCGAGGCTACTCCTTTGATATTTTGACACACACTAGGATATATTATTTTGACATAAACTTTCTTCTACCGAGCAACCTGCTTCGGCACAAGGAATTACAATCTCAATAATCCTTACAAAACCAGCTTGTAAGGTGATGTGTGTCACTCTATATATACTCTTTAAAGACTCTATCTCCAACCAATGTGGAATTTAGAATCATCCAAATACACCCCTCACGCTGAATACTATTGGGTTTGGTGCGTGGATATAAAAAGTGAGTGGTCTCGGTTTTGTAAGGATGAGTTAGGCAAAACTATAATATGGCATCAAAGCCTATCGATCAGACCATGGACCGTCCAATGATTATATTCACGCACCAATAATAGAAGAGTGTTAGGCGCGGGGAGTTGTATTAGGAATGTTTCAAGTCCCATATTGGTTGGAGATAAAGCCTAGAAAGAGTTTATATAGATGTGCGATCCTCACCTTACAAGTCAATTTTGTAAGCATGAGTTAGGCTAAACTTTAATTCTATCATATGGTATCAAAGCCTATTGATCAGACCATGGGCCGCCTACCGTTAATATCCATTCACCAAGCCTCAAAGAGTGTTAGGCGTGAGGGGTGTATGGGAAAATCCCAAATCTCACATTTGTTGAAGATAGAGCATTGAAAGAATTTATATAGAGTGACACCCCACCTTACAAGCCGGTTTTGTAGGGATGAGTTAGGTAAAATTCTAATTCTATCATGGTATCACGAGCCTATCAATTCGAACCACCCACCGTTTATATGTGCACCAAGTCCAATAGTGATGGTGCAAGGGTGTGTATCAAGTTCCACATATCGATAATTCGGGTTACTAATTATTTATATCCACAAACCCCTCACCTTATATAAAGAGTGACACCCCTCATCTTACAAGTCAGTTTTTTAAGGATGAGTTAGGTCAAACTCTAATATGGTATCACAGTCTGTCGATCGGACCATGGACCGTCCACCATTTATATCCACACACCAAACTCAAAAAGAGTGCTAGGCGTGAAGGAGTGTATTGAAAAAAATCTCAAATCACATATTAATTAGTGAAAGAATTTATATAAGTGTCACCTCCATCTTACACGCCGATTTTATAAGAATAAATTAGAACAAAGTCTAATGAATTAAAGCCTAGGAACTGATTCCAAACCACTGACTTATCAATCTTAGCAATGAATGACATAAACTCTAGGCTCCATTTAGCTACAACAATGTAGTGATAAAAAATTATTCACGAGCCTTCTTCAATGACTTTATCTCTATCATGTAACATGTCAAACTTTATCCTATAAAAACCATTATGAATTGAAATTCTGGCAACAGATACTTAATGTCACAGTGAATGTTATGACACCGTATCTGACAAAATGTACACACACCAAACAGTAATTTAAAATACAGTAAAGAACACAATCAATTGTTCACCCAGTTCAGTGTATAACAACACCTACTCTGGGGGCTACCAAGCCAGGGAGGAAATTCACTATAAGAGGTATTAATTTAGGAATAAACCAACCAATTTATCTCCTTCACTTAAGACCTACCCAATGCAACTTCAATCTAAGTCCTACTTAAACCTGAGTTCCTACTCACTCCCCCTCAATCACAGCAGTGATACTTATCTACTGAATAATAAGATTATGAAGACATTCTTCAATACACACACTTGATTTTGCTTCAAAGCTTAAATCAAGAGACACAACACTCGTGCTTCAAAGCTTTGAGTGATAAATAACCCTTACAACCAAATCCTACTCCAAGTCACTTATCAAGTGATAATTTCTTGGATCACAGTAGTTACTAAAACTATCACAACTATACAATGCCTTATTGATCTTTTGTAAAAGTGTGCCTCACCATTAGGCTTCGTGAGAAATATATAAGCAGGCTATTCTTCAATTTAGGGCTTCCATAAAAATAGCTAGGGTTAACCAAAGTTAACCTAAAGACTTGGTCTTCGACTTTCATCATAACAGATTAGGGTTAAGCAAAGTTAACCTAATATCCACGTCAATATACTTCAACTCAGAATAGCACACCTGATTCCTGGAAAATCTCAAGAATAATAACTATGCACAACAACTTGATCAATACAGGATGTCTTAACATTGGTTATGACATCATGTATCTTGCTCACTGATTTTGGTAGAATTCAGTATATATGATCATAACTTAATCATCATGATACTGAGTTATTCCTGTAGAACATTCCTTCTGCAGAATTTGACTTTATCCCAGAATGTTATGACATTAGTCATGACATTCACAAATCTGGTTTTACCAAAAAATAATGCCAACAAGCAAACACTTATAAACTCCCCCTTTGGCAAATTTTAGGCTAAAACTCCTAAACAATCAGAGATTAGAATGCAGCAAAATTTTTAACGCTAATCTAACTACCAATATCCAATTCTACCAAAATTACCACACAATTACTTCTCCCCCTTTTTAGCCATAAAGAGGCCAAAAGACTTAGTACTTCAAGTTATACAGTCATCAAAAGGAAATTTAAAATACACAGAAATAGAGAGAAGGTATCAGAGCAACAGCAAGTTCCAGCATCAATCTTTACAACGCAGCAAACTCAGATCTTTAGGTACTATCATCCCTTAAGGAAGCACTATTTTCAGCAGCATCTTCTGGTGAGCTTCTTGCGGAACCATCATGCTGTTCTTCATCAACATCTTCTTCCCTCATTTGTTCTTCATTCTCTTCCTGTTCCAGACTAGTAATCAACTCTTCAAGAGTCCTTTTTCTTGCATCAAGCTCTCTGCAGGTTTCTTTTAGAACAACTATTACATCAGCTTTCTTGGAATGAGCTTTGACATTTGATGTCTCAGCAGATGTCATAACAATGTCAGGGACATGAGTTCCCTGAAGCAGCTTATAGTGAAAACCAAGTGCAGGATCTCTTTTGCACACAGAGTCCTTTTCAACCAGAATATCAGGATATTGATCAATGATTATACCACACAGGAGAAAGGGAAAAGCAATAGGGCCTTTAATAGCACAACTCTCAGCATGTTTCATTGTTTGATTAAAGATGTAGTTGCCATAATCAAAGTTTGTTCTTGTTCCAACAGCATAGATAAATCTTCCCAACCCAGTGGAGATGGTGGATTTGTGGTTGGTGGGAACCCAGTTGGCTGCACCAATTTTGTGCAGTATGGCAAACTTCATACTCAGCTTGCTTGCAGTTAGCTTCCCTTTCAAGGGACAGTGCTTGACTTGCTTGGCAGTGATGGTTTGACAAACCTGGTTGTCAGTAACTTCAAGCTCAGGTTGAGCATCATCAGGCCTTCCTAGGTATTTGTTAATCACAATAGGGGAGAAATTTACCTTCCTTCCTCTCACATAAACACTCTTAAAATCAGCTGACTTTCCACCAGCACAACCACCAAACAAATTTACTATGAATTATTTGACAAGAATCTCATAGCAGTTGGAAAACTTGACCACTATTTTCATCAGGCCAGCAGCCTTGATGAGATCCATGACTTCCTTACACTCAATAGCACTTGTGTTCAGCTCCCTCTCTAAGGCAATCCTTTTCAGAAACACATACTTCCACCTGCTTGCATTTTCTGGATGGTGAAAGGAGATGTTGTCAATGGCAACTTCAGGAACCTTAGGCAGTTTTCTAGAAGAGGGTTTCTTCCTGAGAGGAATGTATGGAACATTTCTCTCAACATCAAAATCAAAGTCTGATTCCTCATCAGATTCAGAGGGTTCAGGAGCCTTTCTTTTCTTGGCTATAGGTTGTCTCAAGGGTTTTGAGAGACTACCAACAGATACTCTAGCTTTTACCTTACCCTTCCCTTTCGAAGTTCCAGCTTTTTGATCCTTCTTAGCTTCTTCTCTAGCCTTGTTCTCAGGCCTAGCTTTCTCATGAACAACTTCAGTAGCCTTCTCTTTGGAGGGGCTTTGGGCAGCACTCTGCTTTTCTTTTCTACTCATCATCCTTCTAGCTATGCTAGGGTTGATATTAGCAATTAAATCATTGTCAGAAAATTCTTCATCAACATCAATGACAGGAGGTTCAACAACCTTGTCAGTAGGGGTCTGGTGATCATCTGGTTTCTCTGGAGATTTCTCAATGTTGTCATCAGGTGTCTTAACATTCTGAGTGACATTGGGATCACTTTCTAAATTAGGGCTAGCAGTTTCTTGGTTCAATGGTACAGATATACTAGGAACAGAGTGATTCTCATTAAGAATCCTAGTGACTAGTCTGGCAATAGCTTGATGCACATAAGAAGAACCTTCCCTATTAGCTATATTTGGAGGAACAGAGGATGATGGTTGAGAAGATTTACCAGAGGGAGAAGCTTGTGATCTTCTTGCATGTCTGGTTCGCAGCTTCTTGACCTTAGTAGGATCAGCTGCCATTTCACGAAGTGGAGTTACCTCAAGAACATCAGCATCCATGGAGTTCGCGATTGCCCTAGGTTCGGTGTCAGTAGGTGAAGAAGATGCAATTGCCTTTGATGAAGATGATGACGCAGATTGTTGAGACATATTGAGAGATTGAGAAAACAAGTGACATCGTGTGGGAAATCTTCTTTTGAGGGAATGGAGAGTGATGCGGCAAAATGAGAAGAGGGAGATATAAATATGTCTATTCCTCTTCTTAAACTTTTGGAAAGAAAGAGGGAAACAAATGATTAGTCCAATCAGAATAGACTTGATTAACATATCTCTTTCAACCCTTGTATTAAGTAAAATTAATTGCTACATCTCTTCATATTGGCAAATACCCAGCTTGCCCCTTAAATTTTCAAACTGACTAGCATCAAGTGCCTTGGTAAAAATGTCAGCCAGTTGTAGTTCAGTGGCAACATGTTCCAGCTTAATCACCTTCTCCTCCACAAGATCTCTGATGAAGTGATGTCTAATGTCAATATGCTTAGTCCCGCTGTGCTGTATAGGATTCTTGGATATGTTAATAGTACTCAAATTGTCATAGTACAATGTCATGACATCTTGTGTGACATTATACTCAGTCAGCATCTGTTTCATCCAGATCATTTGAGAACAGTTGCTACCAGCTGCTATGTATTCAGCTTCAGCAGTAGATAGAGACACACAGTTTTGTTTCTTGCTGAACCAAGAGACAAGATTATTTCCCAAAAAGAAGCATCCTCCAGAGGTGCTCTTTCTATCATCAGCACTACCAGCCCAATCAGCATCACAATAACCAGATAGAATTGGTTCACATCCATGAGAGTACAATATTCCATAATTGTAAGTTCCACTCACATACTTCATAATTCTTTTCACCTAGTTGATGTGACTTACTTTGGGTTCAGCCTGGTATCTTGCACATACTCCAACTGCAAAGGCAATGTCAGGTCTGCTGGCTGTTAAGTATAGCAGACTTCCTATCATGCTTTTGTACAAGCTTTGATCCACATTTTCCCCACTTATGTCTTTGGACAACTTTAAATGAGTAGGTGCAAGAGTCCTTTTATGAATGGCATTCTCCATCCCAAACTTCTTGACAATATTCTTTGCATACTTGCTTTGAGACAGAAAAATTGAGTCTTCCATCTGTGTTACTTGTAGTCCAAGAAAGTAGGTCAATTCTCCCATGAGGCTCATTTCAAATTCAGCTTGCATCTGGTTAGCAAAATGTTTAACCATTTTATCTGACATTCCTCCAAACACTATGTCATCAACATAAATTTGAGCTACCATTATCTTTCCTCCTTCATTCTTGACAAAAAGAGTTTTATCCAAACCTTCTTTCTTGTATCCTTTGTCAGTGAGGAACTTTGTCAATCTTTCATACCAAGCTCTAGGAGCTTGTTTCAGACCATATAATGCTTTCTTCAATTTGTAGACATGATCAGGACAGTTTGGATCCACAAATCCTTTAGGCTGTTCCACATACACTCACTCATTTAAGTACCCATTTAGGAAGGCACTCTTCACATCCATCTGAAACAGCTTGAACTTAAGGAGACAAGCAATTCCCAAGAGAAGTATGATTGATTCCAGTCTGGCTACAGGAGCAAAAGTCTCATCAAAATCAACCCCTTCAACTTGAGTGTATCCTTGAGCAACAAGCCTTGCCTTATTCCTGGTGACAATTCCTTCAGCATCTGACTTGTTCTTGTAGATCCACTTTGTGCCAATGATGTTTGTTCCTTATGGTCTAGGAACTAACTCCCATACTTCATGTTGCTTGAACTGGTTCAATTCATCTTGCATTGCTCCAATCCAGTATTCATCAGTCAAAGCCTCTTCAACATTTTTTGGTTCAATCTTAGACACAAAACAAGAGTTTGTGATGATTTCTCTAGATCTTGTAGTGACTCCATTGTTAGGATCTCCTATGATGAGTTCCTTAGGATGATCTTTCTGAATTTTGATGGAAGGATCTTTGTTAGCTTCCTTTGATTCAGACTCTGATGGAGTAGGATTAGGCACATCATCCTTTTTAGACACTTGTGTTGAAGTCTCAAAGAATGTCTCAACATCATATGGGACATTTGTTTCCTCATGGTGATCATCAACTATGACATTTATAGACTCCATCATAACTTTGGTCCTGGAATTGAACACCCTATATGCTCTGCTGTTGGTAAAGTATCCTAGGAATATTCCTTCATCACTTTTAGGGTCCATATTTCTCCTTTGTTCACGATCTGTCAGAACATAGCATTTGCTTCCAAAGACATGAAAGTACTTCACTGTAGGCTTTCTTCCTTTCCATAGTTCATAAAGGGTGGATTATGTTCCCTTTCTCAAGGTGACCCTGTTGTGGACATAACAGGCTGTATTCATAGCTTCATCCTAGAAATGAATAGGAAGCTTCTTGACATGTATCATTGCTCTGGCAGATTCCTGTATAGTCCTGTTTTTCCTTTCCACAACTCCATTTTGTTGAGGAGTTATAGGTGAAGAGAACTCATGATTGATTCCTTCTGAGGAACAGAACTCATCAAACTTACTATTTTCAAATTCCTTACCATGATCACTTCTGATTCTGATAATGCATCATTCTTTTTCTCTTTGAATTCTTTTGCACAATTCTCTAAAAACATCAAATACATCAGACTTTTCCATAATGAAGTTTATCCAGGTGAATCTGGAAAAATCATCCACAACAACATAGGCATATCTCTTTCCACCAAGACTTTCCACCTGCATGGGACCCATCAGATCCATATGTAGAAGTTCTAGTGCCTTAGAGGTGGTCATATGTCTTGTCTTTGGATGTGACATTCTAGTTTGATTTCCATCCTGACATTCACCACATACTCTCCCTTCATCAATCTGAAGCCTTGGAATCCCTCTGACAACCTCCATGGATATGATCTTTTTCATCCCTCTAAGATGTAAATGACCAAGTTTTTGGTGCCACAGTTTCACTTCCTTTTCTTCTTTGGCTATAGAGCACACAAAAGAGTAGTCAGTGTTCTCAGACTCCCATAAGTAACAGTTGTCTTTTGATCTGACTCCTTTCATTACAACTTCTTGTTTTTCATTAGTTACAAGACATTCAGACTTGGTGAAGTTGACCTTGAATCCTAGATCACATAGTTGACTGATACTTATGAGATTAGCAGTCAGACCATTTACCAGCAACACTTCATTTAGGTTTGGAACTCCAGGGCAGTCCAAGTTTCCAACTCCTTTGATTTCTCCTCTAGCACCATCTCCAAAAGTGACATAACTAATAGTATGAGGTTTGACATCATTCAGCTGATTCTTGATTCCAGTCATGTGTTTAGAGTATCCACTGTCAAAGTACTAGTCTTCCTTGGCAGAAACTCTAAGGGAGGTGTGAGCTATCAGGGATGCAGTCTTTTTCTTCCACTGTTGAGTATATGGTGCCTTGTTAGTTTTAGGTTTGACATATGGGGTCTGATTAGGACATCCATATAATTTGAAGCGGAATGGCTTTATGTGACCAAACCTCCCACAATAATGACATCTCCATCTTTGATACTTTTTCTTCATATTTCTCTGTTCTTGATGTTGAGTCCTATGTTGTGACATTTGCTTTGACATTTGTTTATCAGGCCTGGTCTTCTTCTTGTCAACAGCAGATTTCTTTGCAGCAACAAAACCTAGACCAAACATGTTCCCTGCATTTTGTCCAGCCTGAAGGATTTCTTCCAACTTGTCAGTTCAATTTGTTAACATCTTGACAGACTTAGTCATCTGATTAAGTCTGGAGTTCAACATTAGAACTTCACCTTCGAGATGGCTTATAGTAGCAGTGTCTGCCTTCTTCTCAGCCTCCAACTTCACTATGAGCTTTTTCTGTTTCTCATTTTGCTGACAGACTTCAGCACTTCTGATACATAGCTTCTTGTAGGACTCAGCAAGTTCTTCAAATGTCACTTCCTCATCACTAGAATCATTATCAGAGTTACAAATACCAGATAGTGCAGTAACTAGTTTAGCAGATTCTTCTTCAGAGTTACTTTCTGAGTCACCATCAGACCAAGTAACAGACATTCCTTTCTTTTGTTTCTTTAGAAAGGTAGGACATTCAGCTCGAATGTGCCCATATCCTTCACATCCATGGCATTGGATTCCTCTGCTTTCATTTCCCTTTTCTTCAGACTTAGTTCTTCTGCTGGAGTCATAGGATCTGCTAATGTCAGAGGAAATGTTCTTGACATTTGACCTTGACTTTGGGTCCATTCTTTTGATGAGTTTGTCAAACTTCCTTCCAAGCATAGCTATAGCTTCTGAAATATTCTCTTCATCACTCTCCTTGCTTTCATCTTCAGTATTGGATACAAGGGCTATGCTCTTGTTTTTCTTGTCAACATTGTCACTGATCCCCATCTCAAATGTCTGAAGTGACCCAATGAGTTCATCAACCTTCAAGTTGCATATATCCTGAGCTTCCTCTATAGCAGTCACTTTCATTGCAAACCTTTTAGGCAAAGATCTGAGAATCTTTCTCACCAGCTTTTCTTCTGACATTTTTTCTCCCAATGCTCCTGAGGTGTTGGCAATTTCCAAGATGTTCATGTGAAACTCATGAATGGTCTCATCTTCCATCATCCTTAGATTCTCAAATTTTGTAGTGAGCATCTGAAGTCTTGACATTTTTACTTTGGATGTACCCTCATGGGTGGTTTTGAGAGTGTCTGAAACATCCTTGGCCAGTTCACATTGATGTACTAGTCTAAATATGTTTCTATCAATTCCATTATACAAGGCATTCAGTGCTTTAGAGTTACCCAGGGCTAACTCATCTTCTTCTTTGCTCCATTCTTCCTCAGGTTTCAGACTAGTTGTCCCATCTTTCCCAGTTATGGTGGGATGGTTCCATCCTTTGTCAGCAGCTCTCCAAGCTTTTTTGTCCAGTGACTTCAAGAAGGCAACCATACAAGGTTTCCAGTAGTCATAGTTTGATCCATCCAGAATAGGTGGTCTGTTCTCAAATCCTCCTTCCTTGTCCATAGCGCCAGAAAATAATATCCCTAGATCTCACCCAGAAAGATAGGCAGGGTGCCTGCTCTGATGCCAATTAAAATTTTAGCAACAGATACTTAATGTCACAGTGAATGTTATGACACCGTATCTGACAAAATGTACACACACCAAACAGTAATTTAAAATACAGTAAAGAACACAATCAATTGTTCACCCAGTTCAGTGTATAACAACACCTACTCTGGGGGCTACCAAGCCACGGAGGAAATTCAATATAAGAGATATTAATTTAGGAATAAACCAACCAGTTTATCTCCTTCACTTAAGACCTACCCAATGCAACTTCAATCTAAGTCCTACTTAAACCTGAGTTCCTACTCACTCCCCCTCAATCACAGCAGTGATACTTATCTACTGAATAATAAGATTATGAAGACATTCTTCAATACACACGCTTGATTTTTCTTCAAAGCTTTAATCAAGAGACACAACACTCGTGCTTCAAAGCTTTGAGTGATAAATAACCCTTACAACCAAATCCTACTCCAAGTCACTTATCAAGTGATAATTGCTTGGATCACAGTAGTTACTAAAACTATCACAACTATACAATGCCTTATTGATCTTCTGTAAAAATGTGCCTCACTATTAGGCTTCGTGAGAAATATATAAGCAGGCTATTCTTCAATTTAGGGCTTCCATAAAAATAGCTAGGGTTAATCAAAGTTAACCTAAAGACTTGGTCTTCGGCTTTCATCATAACAAATTAGGGTTAAGCAAAGTTAACCTAATATCCACGTCAATATACTTCAACTCAGAATAGCACACCTGATTCCTGAAAAATCTCAAGAATAATAACTCTGCACAACAACTTGATCAGTACAGGATGTCTTAACATTGGTTATGACATCATGTATCTTGCTCACTGATTTTGGTAGAATTCAGTTATATGATCATAGCTTAATCATCATGATACTGAGTTATTCCTGTAGAACATTCCTTCTGCAGAATTTGACTTTATCCCAGAATGTTATGACATTAGTCATGACATTCGCAAATCTGATTTTACCAAAAAATAATGCCAACAAGCAAACACTTACATGAATGTCCATAAGATAAAAATTGCTAATAAGGTTCCACATAAATGTAAGTTTATATTTCATAGTCTTGTAGCCTAGACTCTCACCCAAAACTTAATGACTAGAGTCTTCCTCCAAGACTAACATACTTATTTAAAGATAAAATCATTGATATGGCCTTGTGATAACAACTTGTTTCCTTTCTCATTTTCAATCTTAACGAGGCTTTATTAAACTAAATCGGTACGAGCTACTTATGTTGCAGCTTTCTTCTTTTCCAAAATCTTATCTCTAAGCAAACATTTGTTTTCATTTTGGAGACCACAACTAAGGAATGTGTATAAAAAATAAACTTGTATAAACTAATCCTTTACCAATTTATTCATGAGTGGTTAATATAATTTTAATAAGCATTATAACCATAATAATAATATAATAACTATATATAATTAGAGAGACATGTAGACTATATATGAGGACAATTAGATGTATAATTTGGGTGGCATTTGACCGAGTCTCAAGGAAAGTGTTTTGTACATGGCATATAAAACCCACATTGAGTCCTAAACATAGAAGGATATAAAAACAAAACAAAATTGTGAATCACAAAACCTAAACAAACAATTTATATGAGCTGGTATGGAAAATATCGCACTCTTCAATAATCATCATATTACACAAAAAACATGAACGTTGTTTCATACAACTCTCATTTGATTTGTTTTGTGGTTGTGCATGGTAACAATTAATTAATGGCAAGTGGTAATGGTAGTAATAGGAACCCACAATCACAAAACACATCAAGAAAGGTAATGGTGGTGGCTGATCCAACGCGTGAATCAGCCGGAGCACTTCAATATGCACTTTGTCATGCTGTAATGGAACAAGATGAATTGATTCTATTGCATGTTGTTGAGAATCAAACTTCATGGCGCAATACTCTTTCGACGTTCCTTAAAATGCCTTCGTTGGGAACATCATCGACTGCTTCGATTGACATTGGAGGAGGAGGAGGAGGAGGAGGAGGCAGTAGTAGTGGAGGTGGAAGTGGAGGTGGAGGATCTTCCGTGGAGGGACATGCCCCCGCGGTTGATTTTCTTGAAGAAATGAAAAATGTGTGTAAGATTTCTCAACCTAAAATGAAAGTTCGCGTGATGAAGGTTGAAACAGACAACGGAAAAGATAGGGCTAATACTATTCTTTTACATACCATTAATCAAGAGGTTGATGTCGTAGTTATAGGCCAGAAACGCACGCTTTCTTCTACATTATTAGGGTAAGAATATAATTCGTTTGATACTTTATTTTTTTGAAGGATTATATATTTGAATTTTGAATTTAATTGAAATGCACAGATATAAACGACCGGCGGGAGGATCTTTGAAAGGAGCGAGAATGTTAGACACGGCAGAGTATTTGATCCATAACACACCGGGCACATGCACTTGTGTTGCCGTTCAAAGAAAAGCACAAAATGGAGGATATGTTCTCAATACTAAAACTCATAGAAACTTTTGGCTTTTGGCCTAACTCAGGTTTAATTTCATGTATTCACGATTTGAATTGTATATGGCAGAAACAAATTATGAGTTTCATTATTGATAGAGATTTAACAATTTTTTGATTAATATTTTCCATGTTACAATTTGTTTTTGTAAATGGTAAAAACCATTGATATTATACTAACCAGAACTAGTTAAAAATTTGTGCATCACGCAATAAACAATCTCGATTCTTAAACTAAAATTGTTGAGCTACATTTAAAACAATCCGAACCATCTTAAAACATAAACCAAATCAAATAAGGAAATGTCCATAAAAGGCCTATCTCAAGACATATAACGATATTGTTAAAGTGAAAAAGTTAAGATAAACACTATTTCACGGATTCGAGTTCAGGATATCTCACTTTTGTCACAATTAGTATATCATATCAGCAAAAATCCTTCACTTCCAATGAGATCAATTTCCACCGCATCATTTAAAGGAAAGAATCTCTCTTCATAATCCAAACTGTTATAAGAAAACTCAGCATCAATATCATCTTCTGGAAGAAAAGCAACAACTCTACCAACACTATGAATCTTTCTATTTGTAGCCATAAAAATTTCATTTTTCCAAACACCAACGGGACGTTGTAATCTCGAAAACATACCTATAGTATGCACCTTAATCCAATACTCAATATCTTCATATTCATCACACAAAACCCATAAATCTAAACATTGTTCCATATTCTTACTTTCTGAACAAGTCATCAAAGCAACAGAAGAAGAACCTTTATAGTTATACACGGCAAGTTTCTTATAAACTTCAACGTAATCCTTAGATGAATTATTCGGCATTTCAATCTTGCTAATAACATTGTTGAATGAATTAAAAGATATAATCATTTCGTGACTAACCTTTTCATTCACCTCCATAGCTACCCAAAACAAGGTTTCTGTCACTGTCACAGTGTTCTCAGTCCAAAACAAATCTCCCTTCAAAATCAAATTTTGATCACAGCCCTTTATTTCTCTCCACACCCCTTTACTCAATGAGTATTTTTCGCCGCGAATAGCATAACTAGTCTTTGTATTTTCAAAAGAGTGAAACCTTACTATATAAAAACCATCACTTTCGTAAAAGCCTATAAGACAATTTGGTGGCAAAAGCAAAGGTTGTCTTTGTTGTTCAATGATTCTTTTGGTTTGTTTTGTGGTTGGATTCCAAAGAAAAAGGGTAGAGTATTGGTCTAAGGAATAATGAGCAATACAAAGTAAGCCATTGCATGAAGCTATGATCTTATAACCCATGTCAGAGTTTGTGACTCTTGGAATATGAAGCTCTTTGAGATGTTTTGTTTTGATATCTAGAAGAAATAGGTGGTGACCACAGACATTGTTGGTGTTGAAATGAAATCGGTCAAGGATTAGTAGTGTTTTTTTGGTTTTGGTGGAGAAAAGAAAGTGTTTTAGAGCTTCAACTACTTTTTGGATGAATGACTTTAAACGGTTAAGAAAAGTCTTCATGGAGTGTAAGATTGGTAATGAATGTTGAAAAGGGGAGGAGAGTTTTATAATTGAATTTGAATAGTTTCATTCATAGAGGATGCAATTTGGAATCCAGAGAGAGTGAGTGGCGGTTCTACTTCTAGCTCTGATAGAAGTGAAACTGTTTTTGAGAATGTTCATTGGTGGAATAATCAACTTATCTGAACTTACGCTCCTCCCTATGAATTAATGGAGTAGTAATTCACATTGTTAACCAAAATTGGAAGGTGAAAGGTGAAGTCATTTAATGTTGTCCCAATGTGATGATGTTGCATGATTTTTTTTACGAGAATGGCTTCTCCCATTTCCGAATGCATCATTTCACACTAAAACATGCCATAACTGAGATTTATTCTTTTTATTTTTATTTTTAAATCTAGATATACTTAGGTATTCACCTTATACACACGACATGTATTGATAACTACAAAACTCATTTTAAAATAAATTGTTTCAGAGATACATCTTTGTATTTATCCTATATAAAATACGGATATGTACTTTGGTATTTATCTTAGATAATAAAATTTGAATTTATTTTAAAGATACACCGGTATGTAATAAACCATGTATTATAGATATACTATTATATTAAATTTTATATAGATTAAATCATGCACTTATCAAATAATATGAAAGTGTCATGTATAAATGAATAAATTTGAAATCTATAATAAAGACAAAATTAATTACAAACGATAATAATATTCTTAATATAAATATTAAAGGGTAATTTAATATTTTTTTTATATATTCTCTTTTAAAACATGTGTGGCATTCTTATCTTTACTATTTTTGTGTATAAATAAGTGTACTAGGTTTCATTTAATACAATCAATCCTCTTTCAATCATTTGTGGCAGCTTTATAGCATTTATCATTTTCTCTCTTCTTTCTTCAATTTCATCACATTGCACCAAAAAATTGCTATCTATAGCTCTCGGTTTATTCTGAAATTCTGGGAAACACGAGTGATAATGAGCTGTGTGTTTGATTTTTGGTTCCTGATTTCTGTTGAATCTTGAACAAAAATTTGAACAGAATCATACTGATTCTGTGAGTTTGGGAAACACTGAGTGAAAATATGAGATCTGAGATTTGTGCAAGGTTTAAGATAAGTGGAGGCAGTGTTTGAACACTAAATTTTCAGTTTTGATGGCAAAAGCTGGAACAGGTGGATGATACAGATGCGTGTGTTGTTTGGTGCTCAGGATGTTCTGGATCTTGTTACTGATGGTTATATTCCAGTTGCAGCAGATGCTACTGAAGAACAAAGATCTGCAGAAAGAGCTACGAGGAAGAGGGATCAGAAAGCTCTGTTCTATATCCATCAGTGTGTGGATGAAAGTGTGTTTGAGAAGATTGTTGATTCGACGACGTCAAAAGAGGCATGGGATATACTGGTCAAATGTTATGGTGGTGACGCACCAGTAAAGAAGGTAAAGCTTCAGTCCCTGCGAAAGCAATATGAGAATCTCAACATGAAGAACAGTGAGAAAGTTTCTGAGTACATCTCCAGAATGATTCTGATCACTAATGAGATGAAAGCTTGTGGAGAAACACTTTCTGAACATGTAATCCTAGAGAAGATTCTGAGGTCACTTACTCCTCAGTTTGATTACATTGTTGTCTCTATTGAACATTCTAAAAATCTGGAAACCATGAGAATAGAAGAGTTGCAAAGCAATTTAGAAGCGCAGGAGTTACGTCTGACTGAAAGAACTTCTGAGAGGGAAGTGGAGAAAGCTCTGAAGGCTTCTTTTGTCAAGAAGGACCAGAAGCAGAATAGACGTGGTGATAAATTCCAGAAGTCAGAAACCTCAACTTTTGATGAAAAGAAATATCAGAAGGGAAAGTAAAGGTATGACAAGAAGAAGGTTCAATGTTACTACTGTAAACAGTTTGGCCATTTTGCCAGAGATTGTAGAAACAAAGGAAGGAAATCAGAAGAAGCAAATATAGCCATAGGAGATTCTGATGATGAACCTGTGTTGCTGATGGATTCTGATTCTGATGGAAAGTCTTCAGAAGATTGGTGGTATATGGACACTGGCTGTTCAAACCACTTGACTGGGAACAAACAATGGCTGATAGACTTTGACTCCAAAAGGAGAACAAAGATCAGATGTGTTGATGATAAGTATCTTAATGCAGAAGGTATGGGAAATGTCAGAGTCAGAGTGAAGAATGGAAAAAAAATTTTGATCAAAGATGTTTGGTATGTTCCCGGAATTAAAAGCAATCTGATGAGTGTGGGTCAGCTCACTGAGAAAGATTTCTCAGTGGTTATGAAAGACAACCTCTTGACGTTGTATGATTCTAATCAAAAGTTGATTATGAAGTCTGAGCAGGGAAGCAACAGAACATTCAAGGTGAATGTAGAAACAACTGAAGCATAATGTCTTAGTGCAAAAGGCGCTGAAGGTGACAGTAAGCTGTGGCACAAGAGGTTAGGGAACTTGAACTATAGAAGCTTAGGGCATCTAAGTTCTAAGAAGCTTGTACATGGCATTTCGAAGATTGTGAAGCCTCAGAAGTCATGTGAGATATGCATGAAAGGCAAGCAACTCAGATTGCCATTTGCATCAAAAGTAGCCCCCAGAGAAAAGCATGCTTTGGGAGTAGTACATTTTGATGTCTGTGGACCATTCCCAGTATCTTCACTTGGAGGAAACAAATATTTTGTGTCTTTTGTGGATGAGTTCACAAGAACGGCATGGGTAACACTCATCAAGTTTAAGCATGAAGTGTTTACTGAGTTCCAGAAGTTCAAGGTGAAGGTTGAGAAGCAGAGTGGTCAGAAGCTGAAGATTCTGAGAATGAATGGTAGAGGTGAGTATAACTCTATAGAGTTCTAGAAGTTCTGTGAGGAGAATGGAATAGAACACGAGGTTATTACTCCATATACTCCTCAGCACAATGGTCTTGCTGAAAGAAGAAACAGAACTTTGCTTGATATGACCAGAAGTATGCTGAAAGAGAAGAAGCTACCTCACATGTTATGGGGAGAAGTTGTTGCCACATCAGCATATGTTCTGAATAGGTGTCGAACAAAGAAGCTGAAGGAAATTGTTCCTTTAGAAAAGTGGACTAGAGACAAGCAAAGTGTTGGCCATCTGAGGGTGTTTGGTTCTGTATGCTACAAACATGTTCCAGAAGCTAGAAGACGGAAACTGGATGATAGAAGCAAAGTAATGTTACTGGTGAGGTACCATAGTACAGGTGCCTATAAGCTTTATTGTCCAGAAACCAACAAAGTTGAAATCATCAGAGACGTTATTGTGAAAGAGTCAGAAACGTGGGATTGGAACAAGCTTCAATTAGATTCTGGTGTAGCGGCAACACCAGAGTTAGTTTCTGAAGATTCTTTAGAAAGTTTTGAAGACGAGTCAGAGTCAGAAGATGAATGTGAAGACTCTGAAGATGAGTCGGAATCTCAGGAAGATTCTGATAGCGGATCTGATTCTAATCCAGATTCCTATGATGATCCAGAATCTGGTGGTGATTATATTTCTGAAAGGGAAAACTATGAAGGCATAGAGTCTGGAGGACAAGCTTCCAGAAGTAACTCTGAAGGTGGTAATTCTGAAGGGAGTAGTTCTAGACAAGGTCCAGAAGCTAGCATTGTTCCGAGTTCTGGAGAAGCTTCAGAACAAGTTCAGAGGCCATAGAGGATCAGACAAATACCAAGTAGGTTTGCAGATTTTAGCATGTTGCATGATACTGAAGTAGATTATGAAGGAGAAGTCATTCAGTGTTCCATGTTAGTAGATTATGAACTAGTGGGTATTGAAGAAGCTCTAAAGAAGAAATTATGGTTGAATACCATGAAGGAAGAACTTGAGGCTATTGAAAGAAAAAAAACTTGGAAGTTGACGAAGCTTCCAGAAAAGAAGAAAGCCATATGCGTCAGATGGGTTTTCAAGGTGAAGCTTAAGCCAGATGGATCAATTGGAAAACATAAAGCGAGACTAGTGGCTAGAGGTTTTCTTCATAAACCTGGGCTAGATTACTTTGAAGTGTTTTCGCCTGTAGCTAGATATGAAACAATCAGACTGGTGATTGCTTTAGCTGCAAACAGAAATTTGCCTTTGATACATCTGGATGTGAAGTCTGCATTTCTGAATGTTCTGTTACAAGAAGAGGTATATGTGTCACAACCTCCTGTATTTGTGAAAAAGAATCAGGATGGGATGGTATACAAGTTACATAAAGCCTTGTATGGACTGAAACAAGCGCCCCGAGCTTGGAATCTGAAAATTGATTCGTTTTTCAAGAGGAAGAAGTTTCAGAAATGTGAGATGGAATATGGCGTATATGTGAAGCATTCTTGTGGCAATATGATTATGGTGTGTCTATATGTTGATGACATATTGCTAATAGGAAGTTGTCCAGAAGATATAATCAAGTCCAAAGAAGTTCTGATGAATGAATTTGAGATGACAGATCTGGGAAATATGGTATATTTTCTAGGAATGGAGATTATGTACTCAAAGAAGGGTATCATTCTACATCAGCTGAAGTATGAACTTGAACTTCTTAAGAGATTTAAGCTGCATAATTGCAAAGTTGTTGTGACACCATCAGAAACCAATCATAAATTGGATTCTTATTCTGATGGTGATTCTGTGGATGCTACAACCTTCAAGCAATTGGTTAGTTCTCTTAGGTAATTGTGCAATACCAGGCCTGAAATTTTTTATGCAGTTGGAATGATTAGCATATTCATGAGTAAACCAAAGTGGTCTCATTACTAAGCTGGTGTCAGAATTCTGAGGTATATCAAAGGAACTCTAAAATATGGAGTGTTATTTCCTTTTGGAAGAATGACAAAACCAGAATTAGTGAGCTATTCTAATTCTGACTGGTGTGGAGAGAGAGTTGACATGAGAAGTACTTCTGTTTACTTGTTCAAGTTTATGGGAGGTCCAATTTCTTGGAGTTCTAAGAAACAGCCTGTTGTGGCTCTGTCAACGTGTGAAGCCGAATACATTGTAGGTGTTGTAGCTACATGTCAAGTTGTTTGGCTTCTGAATATTCTGGAGGATTTGAAGATTGAGATAGAGAAACCTCTGAAGCTGTTGATTGATAACAAGTATGCAATAAATCTTGCTAAGAATCCAGTGTTGCATGGAAGAAGCAAGCATATTAAGACGAAGTATCATTTTTTGAGAAGTCAAGTGCAGAAAGGAGTGTTAGAAGTTCTGCACTGTAGTACTCAGAAGCAGCTGGCAAATGTTCTGACGAAGGCAATAAAAACAGACCAATTTCTTCATTTGAGAAATGAAATTGGTGTTGTTAGTTTCTGATAGTTACTAAATTATGGGATAGTATTAGAGGGTAATTTAGTATTTTCCATTTTTAGATATTCTCTTTTAGGGTCTATGTGGCATTCTTATCTTTACTATTTTTGTGTATAAATAGGTGTATTAGGTTTCATTTAATACAATCAATCCTCTTTCAATCATTTGTGGTAGCTTTATAGTATTTATCATTTTCTCTCTTCTTCCTCAATTTCATCACCTTGCACTAAAAATAAAAACTATAATATTACATATGTGAGATCTCTTTGTTCCTACGCTGCATTCAGTATTGTAGTGTCAGTTGTGCCTCAATAAGAATGACATTTACAATGTCCCTCGTATCAGAGCCTTATGGAAAGACTCTTTTGTCTATACTCACCTGCGCAAGTTCCATGACACATCAACATCTAGGTGACACATCAACAATGTGATTTGCTCTATCCTACTCTTTCTCTACTATCTCCTGATAAGTTAGTCTAGGTGGATCTTCCGAAATAACTGATATCATATAATGATGTGATACCCTAAAATACTAGCATTATGCACAACTCTAGTCGATAGGAGCTAGGATAATGCATAATACTAGGAAACTGCCCATTATAAATTTATAATTGTTATATTAAGTTAGGTGTGTGTATTTGTGTTTGTGTTAAGCTTTATTTATTGTATTGATTTGTTTACTATTTCAAATTACATGTTAAAAGTTAATGAATGTAAATGTTAGCCTTTTTTATTTGGTAGTTTCATGGTTCAACTTTTAAGTTACCCTCTAGCATTTTTTTAAAGGGTTTATAAATTATAACATTTGTTGTAAGTTATTGTCATTTGTGTGTTTTTAAATGATATAATTCTAATGACTAGTGAAATTTGTCCAAACATTTGTATGTTTTTAAATGATATGATTCTAATGACTAGTGAAATTTTTCCAAACATTGTAAAATCTATTTTTCATACTTGATTAGTTTGTTCAACAATACTTTTTATCAGTAGGATTTAGTTGTTATTTCTAGTTCAATTATAGTTGTAAAAGTGAGAGATATGTATGTACATGTATAATTGTTAATACATGTTTATAAGAAATTTTAAATAATTTAGCTAAACAATGCTTTTTGGAAATAAACTTTATGATTAATGTTCCTGTGGCGAGAAAAGATTTTATAAAATGCAGGGCCAAATAATTGTTTTGCAATATTTTTGACTTTTGAAAACTTGATTTTAGCGGCGGTTAGGCCGAAGCTAACTAGTTTTTGTTGACTCTTAAAAGTTGTCATTAAGTGTCGGTTAAGTCGAAGCAAAAGTGTGTTTGACTTTTAAATTTTGACTTTAGCGTCGGTTTAGATAAAGCTAACTAATTGGTTGATTTTTAGAGTTTGACTTTAGTGTCAGATAGGCTGAAGCTAAATAGTTCGTTGACTTTTGCTTGTTAGCATTTTTCACCAGCTTAACATCGATGTAGATTCGGCTTAGTTAACGCTAATATAGCCATGACTATTATTAGTCGGCGCTACATTTTAGCTTCGAGTATTTTAACCTAGGCCTAACACCGACGCTAAAACTATATTAGTGTCTGCTTTTTGGCTTGTAGTGTCGGTCTTTGGCCGATTCCAAAATCTATTTTTCTAGTAGTGTGTGCGTCATTCGATACCATATGATTAAGGTCATCATCATACATGACATCTACAACTCTACGGACCATAGTAGTAGGAGAAGAATAAGAGGGGTATCTTAGAACAAACTGCATATACCTGAACTGGCACGTGGCGTTTTCATGCAGATGTGGATACATCATATGTGACCCACAAGCCAACCATCCAGAGTAAAAGGCTATATCGTCCAAGGGACGTGTGTGAAGGTGATTTACGTATGCATAGAAGTGTATATCATCTGCTACAATGCGGTCAAGATACACTTTGAAGGGCTTTGTCACCATATTCCATCTGAGTGGGATGAATGCATAAGCACGAGGCATATCCTCAGTGTAAGTATCAACATATGACCAGTCGGATATGTGTGGGAAGTGTTGAAGGATCCATACCTGAAAATAATACATGTGAATTATTAGTAATGGTATAACAAAAGTTTTATGAAACAATAAATGATGCAAATATATTACCATCAACAGCGTGCAGGTAATTGTCATCTATTTGGTCCTCCACACACAACCTTTAGCTAACTTGGAGTACAAATAGATAAAAATGTGCCCCCTAGTTGTACTCATAAATCTGATCCAAGTCAAGGAAGTATCTAAGGTAAACCACATATACGTAATAGGCACTCTTGTCCATAAAAATGGATATGCCAACCAAGTACAATGGGTATGCTTTCAATGTGTAAGCTTTATGTTGCATAACCTGCTTGTCATCACCAACGGCCTGCTCCGTCGTTGTCAGTTGTTGTGCATACAACCTCAAAAGAACCCAAACCTAGCATGACACCCTCATGTGTCTTCTATCTCATTTAGGACATCTCCTGGGTCATCTCCTAGATATCTCACCATCATCTCAGTGCCTCTTCTTTGATAATCCTATCATGGGCTAACAGTCTTCCTTTGATCGGAAGACGTAGCAGGCATAAGACATTATCTAGTGTGATGGAAATCTCACCATATGGAAGATGAAAATATAGCGTCTCACGATGTCATCTCTCAACGAACATGGACAATATACCATGATTAATAGTAGAATATTTGGTCCTACATAAGTCTTGTAGTCTAGATAGCTACAACACATCTTGAAACCACTTATCTTGAGGCTGATGTAGTCTCGCAATCTTCTATTCATGGTTGATGCATTTTAAAGCATCATGGTTCTGCAAAAAAGTAAATCATTGTCAGAAACATCGGCTATTATAACATATGTTCAAAGAATAAACACAAATGAATTTTACCTCTCCATCCCATACATTTCTAGAAGCATGGCCTGGATATAAAGGCAAAAACAATAAGTCACACGAGCCTCCTCAAAATCCCTCGGGTGCCTAGACCTATATTGGTGTGGCTTTTGGGGCATCAGAAGGTGACACTTTCCTCCTTCGTGAAGAAGAAGGTAGAGATAGATGAGCCTTATAAGTTGACGTCTCTACATTAAACGAACTAGAACTGAATGGTGTTTGCGAGAGTCTGGCTCTTCCCTCTAAACTGATGCATGCTGTGACACTCTACGGAGCCTCACTCTAGCTTGGTTATCAACCACAATTCCTATTAACCTGCAAATTTTGATAAATTATGGAAATGAATTTTTGTATTAACCTGCAACTCAGAAGTTCATAAAAAATGGCAGAAATGCATGGAAGCCAAACATGCTCAAAACACATTGTTCATCTAAACTACATTTCAAACACATTACTCAGTTACCTAACCTAACTAAAATACCTATTACACAACATAATGCTCAATTTCTATAAATGTATAATGAAATAAAAATGTATAAAGAAATCAAAAAATTACCAAATGGGATTTGGATCATCTGTTGTTATTTCTCTGCAGCCCTCCCTCATACCTTCTCTTTGTTTCTATCTCTCTCATCATTTTAATCTCTCTCATTTACACCACTTCTTTTTTGATTTCCAATTTCTCTTTCTTTACTCTCACAAAACTAGAGTTGCACTGCTTATGGGTCACAGATGATCCATTTCCTACCAAATGTGAGTTTGATTTTAAGTTCTTTGATTGACTGGATGTTGAGACTTGAAACTTGGAAGTGAGCAGAGAGAATTTTAGAGTTTGAGAGAGTAAAATACAAATAAGGAAAGAGAAAAGTCTAGCGCATTTTTGATTAAAAACATGTTCGAAAGTGCATCTCTGCAAGTTATACTGAGATGCATTTTCATTTTTTACATAAAATTAGGGTTTGGCTAAAAAACAAATGAATTGTGTGTGAATGAGGTGCACTCGGGAATGCATTTCCGTATTCAAGGGGTGGTTTTGGTTTTTCACTAGGGTGTGGGAGCAAGTATTACAGTGGGAATAACACTCCTCTTTTTTTTAGAACAAATCAAAAGAATGTGTGGCTTGGATTACATCTCAATGAGACCGATGGAATCCAACAGTTATATGGGGGTTTGTGTGAGGCTCTAGGTTATCAGGTATTGATCAATTGGCTTATTAATTAAATTTGTCTTATGCATACAATAAGTATATAAGTTATAATATAAATTAATTAAGTTGACAACCTATTGTTAGCTTATGACATATGTAAGTTAGTTAATTCATAATTAAGTACACAAGGTGCATTTGATCTGATAAAAAAATAAGAGACTAGACAACACAATTCTAGTCATCCCGCTTTTGATTTAAAAAATATTCATGAGACAGGACAAAAATCAAGATTAGGGACTCGACAAAACTAGAATTTATGTTTCTCACTAAATCATGGGAAACCTTTATATATATATATATATATATATATATATATATATATATATATATATATATATATATATATATATATATATATATGTGTGTGTGTGTGTGTGTGTGTGTGTGTGTGTGTGTGTGTGTGTGTGTGTGTGTGTGTGTGTGTGTGTGTGTGTGTGTGTGTGTGTGTGTGTGTGTGTGTGTGTGTGTGTGTGTGTGTGTGTGTGTGTGTGTTGTGTGTGTGCGCGTGTGTGCGCGTGCGTGTGTGTTCTCTCTCTCTCTCTCTCTCTCTCTCTCTCTCTCTCACACACACACACACACACACACACACACACACACACACACGATATTTACAATATGAAAATGAAAATACCTTTTTGTCTTCATAATGGTTTATGTTTCAAAATTTGTCTATGTATCATTGTTTACGTTTCAATAGCTTGTTCATAATTGTTAGTTTAATGGCAGAAAAATAACAAAATAGAGAGGTAGAGAAGTAGAGAAATACGTATGTTAAAGGAAAGGAATTTATTCGTTTGATCAATAGTACGTTACAATAAATAATGGAAAGGAAAACTGAAAGCTATCCCACGTAACCAAGGATTTAGGGAATTGAATAAGTAAACTAATTTGCTCCTAAAGTATAGAAACTACTACTAGCTTAATCCTAAAGTGTAGTAACCAATAATTGACTAATTTTCTAAAAAAAACTGAAACAATAAAATAAAATAGTAATAATAAATCTAGCAGTTACAAAAACACATGTTAATACTCCTCATTGCTTTTGGAACTGCAAACTCCAATCAGTTGCCTTAGATATTCAAATTTGCTGATAGGTAATGGCTTTGTAAACATGTCAGCCAATTAATCTTCAGACTTGCAGTAAAATAAGTTTACTTCTCCACTTTGTTGCATCTCTCTCAAAAAATAGAGCTTGATGTTGAAATGTTTAGTCTTCCAGTGACATACTGGATTGTTTACAATAGCAATTGCAGTCTGGTTGTTGTAGCGGTAGAAATGTGCAAGACTAACCATTGGATTGACTAGACTTTATACAAATCAAAATAAAAATCGCCACCGCGCTTTATTGTTTCCAAAGGAATGGGAAAAGAGCAAATAACCCAAAAGAGGGGGAAAGATTCAAGGTAAGGGGGTTGGTTATGCAAAGGGAAGGTATTATCACCCTAAACATCTACGGTACTCCGCATGAACCTCTTTGTAAAATCTGTATATTTTGGCTATAAAAATGTATTGTATATGAAATGGATGGTGGAGGTGAGAAAATATTTTTATGATTTTTGCACCCGCCGCAGTTGCGAACCTTTAGTGCCTACGTACCACCTTTCGTGCAATAGGGGATCAGGGTACACGTAGTTCCTCTTTTAAAAATTTGAAACACAAGTGTGTTGGTTGATTTTATGAGATAAGACATCATCGCAATTGTCAGTGTGAAAAACATACTTACTACCCACAATCATGAGAAAGGAGAATTTGCATCATCTCAAAGTGGAGGATATGACTTGGATTTTAAAATCAACAATGCCTCACTCAACACCCAAGTGGAAAATATCTCACTTCACTACATATTGTAGAAGTATAGTTGTTTGCATCACTACAAGGATTGACAAGAGTCTAATCTTTTGAGAAGAGTTTAAAGATAAAATCCAAAGTGGCAAAATGGTTTGAAATGAGATTGATTGACTTTTAGTCTTCTCACAAAAAAAGGGTCAAGGTATTATTAAATTGATTGAAATTTATTTATGAAAATGTTTCGAAGATGCATGGACCTAAGTCCAAGTTTATTATGAAAATGTTTCAAGTTTCAAAAACAAGAAGAGTTTTTTTTTAAAAGGAGGGAGAATATTTTTGAAATTAAAGAAGATGGGAGGAGAAGAAGAGGCTATCCTAAAGCATAAGGTAAAAGTTAGGGATAAGAACCATCTAACCAATAAGAAGCCAATACTTGACATTATGAGTCAATATATAATTCTCATTCTTTGGATTGAAACCAAGCAAGCAAAGATACTAGACCTCTTGAGAAAACCAAACTTCAAGTGTTTTAAGTCTTTGCAAAAATTGGGCAGCGTAACGACTGTATACGGGTGAATTCCGGATTACAAACAAAGATCGTAATCTCAATAACCTGCACACAAAACAAACAAACAAGCCAATGTCTTGAGGTAAACCTCAAGAACTCCAGACAAAATATCAAATAAAGTCACAAAGTCTCCAAGATAGGCCAAGGTCTCTAGTCCTAAGTCCAAGAAGTCCATCACTCCATAATGCAAAGGATAGTAACCATGTAGTCCACGTATCATTAATGATTTTTATGGTTCATGCTGATTATTAGGTGTCTTTAAAAGGAAAGAAAGCTCAAGTGAGCAAAATAAAAAATACATTAAAATAAATGCTCAAGTTAGCAAAGATGAAAATAGCATGAAATGTAAAATGCTAAAAGTAAATGGTACATAAAGCATGAAAATAAAAGCGTGAAGTAAAGTTAATTGTTAGTAATTAGTGGTTAGTTGGATGACCATCTTGAAACTTGCATTTGGAACTCATTAGGGGATCGGTAGAACCAAAGCCTCTACACAACAAGTTACATTTGCTTTTTGTCAAGTATATCATCCATTTTGGAATTCTCACAAGGCAACATGTAATGATCAATGATGTTTAAGTGATCCGCGTTGACCAAAGGTGTTGTAGATCCATTAGAGGATTGGTAGAACCAAAGCCTCTACACAATGAATCTCAAGGTTATTGGATCAAAGAGATCAAATTAACATACTTGGGCTTGCAATCATAAGTTTGGGCCACGAATGATCATTTATTTGAATCGGGACAAAATTTAGCACTATGTTAAGCAATCGTAAGTGGACTTATGTAGAAGTCACACCTATTTTGAGGCCGGTCAATAACAATCTATGTACTTCATGTTTGGATAAATGATATAGAGATCACCATCCCTTAACATGTAGCACAATTAAAAAAGAAAGGGATAAGATAAAGAGGGATGGGAATGATAAGCTAATTTGGATCACCATTTCAAAATTCTTTCATCTTTAAATTCAACCATTCCTCTAGATGGATTAAAGCACTAAACATATCATTAATCCAAAGCACCAAAAATGAATTAAATAATTCACTCTTAGGTAGATTTGAATTGATGAACATTTATCCAACTTCATCTACATCACAAAGTCCATTGAGTTTAAAGACAAATTGGACATTTAAAATTGCAATCCAAACCAACAATCAAAAGGAGTGAGTAGAAAAATCATTTTGGATCAAAGCTGCCCCAAAACAAGGCAAAAAATACATTATGTTCTGGTGTAAATCGATTTACACTACTATGTAAATCGATTTACACAGTATAATTTTCAAAAAAATTCTGGTGTAAATCGATTTACACTTAGTGTAAATCGATTGCACACAGTAAAAACAGCAAAAACAACATTTTAAAAGGGAAATTTCTTGTTCAAACTTTCCATCAAACACCTTATGATCATGGATCCACTTGAGCACTAAAATTCCATCAAATTATGAGAAAATAACACCATTGAAATCACAAAATAATGCTCAAAGAATCAATCCCAAAGATCACCAAGAGATCACATTGTGAAAGATGAATTATCCAAACTTACCAAAGGTAGATCTAGAAAATTATCAAAACAACTTCAAGAATTTGCTTCAATTCAACCACAAGAATCAATTAACCAAGCTTGTATGTAGAGAATTGATGGAGGAAAAGTGTTTGGATGAAGGTTTAACTCAAAGATTAGTAAGCTTCAATGCAAAGCTTACTAACTTTTTGAAAATGGAGCTTTGAGTGAATTTGGTAGATGGAGAGAATTGAGAGATTTTTTAGCAAGGTGGATTTGGCTATCAAAAGCTTGAGATTTGAATGAAATGAGAGCTCTATTTATAGAGTTTTAGGATTGGGATTAGTGGTAATTTGGTAATTGATTCTTGGAGCCAAAATTTGAATTAATGAATTCTTTCAAATATTAGAGCCAAAATTTGAATTAATGATAATTTTTTCAAATATTAGAGCCAAAATTTGAATTAATGATAATTCTTTCAAATATTAGAGCCAAAATTTGAATTAATGATAATTATTCTTAAAAATGAAAAATTGGCACTAAAATTTGAATTAATTATACATCTTTCAAAAATGAAGAAAAATTGGAGCCAAGATTTGACAATTTTAAAATGCTGATTTTTTTTTCAAATTTCACGTTGTGCAATCGATTGCACTACAGTGCAAATCAATTGCACAGTGTATTTTTTTCAAAAATGGCGCAAAAGACACTATGTGCAATCGATTGCACTTTAAGAGCAATCGATTGCATCAGTGAAAAAAAATGAATTTTTTTAATTCTTTTTCTTTGCAAATAGAGATTTTAGGAAAATGATACCAGAAATCCTTATTTGTCAGATGCTTCGACTTGGTACCTACAAAACAAAAATATACAAAGACAAAGACAAATATTTTTTTGTATTTTGATTAGAAGTTAGTCAATAACACATATACAAAATACACAACCAAGGTGCTTGGAGATTCCTCAAGAGCAAACTTAAAGATAGGAAAAAAGAGGAAGAACCAACCCTAATGTGATCTTGTTATGATCGAGTTGATATGATATGATAGAGGAATCTTAGGGCAAAAATTGGGGTACAACAGTTGTCAACAAAAATTTTTGTTTTGTTCTTCTACTGCAAAAATAAATCACATAAAATCTTCTTCAACCATAAATCTTGATTTACAGTGGCTGTTGCTGCTATAATATCAGCCTCAGTGGTGGATTGTGCTACAATCTTTTGCTTCGTTGTGCACCATGAGAATACTCCTGAGCCTAGACCGAAATAGTATCCTGAAGTGCTCTTCATATCATCAACGGATCCAGCCCAATCACTATCAGAGAATCCATACAACTCAAATTCTTGACACTTATCAAATTTGACTCTATAATCAATAGTGCCTTTAACATATCTCAATATTATTTTTGCTGCTTGCAAATGAATTTCACTTGGACAATGCATAAAATGAGACAAGAGACTTACCGCAAATAGAATGTCCGGCCTTGTTGCAGTAAGATACATTAGACACCCAATTAAGCTTCTATAATATTCTTCATCAATATTTTCAGCACGATCATCCTTGCTCGACTTCTCCTTTTGATTCATTGCCGTGCTAACAGATTTCCATTCCTCCATTTGAAATTTTTTCAAAATTTCCTTTGCGTATTTTCTTTGACAAATTAACACTTCGTTCTCACTTTGTTTGATCTCAATTCCAAGAATATAGGTCATGAGACCAAGATCTGTCATTTCAAAAGCTTGCATCATCTCTTGCTTGAACTCGTCAACTAGCCTTGCGTCATCTCCTGTCACTAAAAGATCATCCACATAGAGGGAAACTATGAGAAAATTATTTCCCTTATGTTTCACATAAAGAGTGGACTCAGATAAGCTTTTTGAAAAGCCTGTTCTCAATAAGTGATCATTAATCTTGTTGTACTAGGCGCTTGGCACTTGTTTGAGGCCATAAAGAGCCTTTTTTAGAAGATAGACTTTATCTTCTTCACCTTGCTTCACGAATCCTTCTGGATGGTCTACATATATTTCTTCATGTCGCTCTCCATTTAAAAAAGATGATTTAACATCTAACTGAAATATTTTCCAGCCATTTTGCACAACAACTGCTAACACTAATCTAATTGTATCTAATATGGACACAGGAGCAAAAGTGTCAGAATAATCAAAACCAAAAATTTATGCATACCCTTTAACTACGAGTTTGGCCTTGTGCTTGTTGATTGAGAAATCTGAATTAAGTTTTGTTCTGAAAACCCATTTAACTCCAATGACTTTTCTATTTTCAGGCATGTTACCAACTCCCATGTTTTGTTTTTCTGTATCATGGACATCTCCTCCTCCATTACAATTTTCCATTTTTGGTCCTTTTGTGCTTCCTCGTAGCTAGCAGGTTCACAAACTATTATATTACATCTTTGATAGATGTCAGATAACAACCTTTTTCCTCTGATTAGAGGATCGTCTTCTAATTCATCCTGCAATAACTCTGTTGTTTTCTATTCCGGATGCTTATCATCAACATTGCCAAATAGTTTAGTTTTTCTTTGTGAGTTCTCCCAATTCCATTGTTGTTCCTCACTAAAGTGCACATCTCTAGTAACTGCCATCTTTTCGGTTTGAGGATGATACACTTTGTAGGCCTTTGAAACAGAACTATAACCCACAAAGATGCCCGAAGTTTCCTTCTTGTCAAGTTTGTCACTCTTAGCCTGTGGAACATGTTCAAAACAAACACAACCAAACACCTTAAGAAAGGTTAGTGACAGTTTATACCCATACCAAGCCTCAAATGGAGTTTTATCCTTCAAAACTTTGGTTGGGAGCCGATTTTGGAGAAAAAACTTTTGTGTTAGCCGCCTCTGCCCAAAATGTTTTAGGAAACTTCTTCTCATGAATCATGCATCTAGCCATCTCCATCACCGATCTATTTCTCCTTTCACTAACCTTATTCTGCTCTAGAGTGTAAGGGGTTGTGAGTTGATGCTCAATACCAGCATCTTCACAAAATTGATTAAATTTTGTTTATGTATACTCTGTCCCATTGTCAGATCTTAAACATTGAATCTTACAACCACTTTGAGTTTCCACCATTTTCTCGAACTTCATAAATACTCCAACCACTTCATGCTTAAATTTCAAAAAAAATATCCAGCACATTCTTGTAAAATCATCTATGAAAAGAATGAAATATATACTACCTTGTAGTGATGGTGTTCTTTGGGGTCCTGCCACATCAGTGTGAACAAGCTTCAACTTTTGAGAAGCTCTCCAAGCTGATTTGGGGAATGATTTTCTTATTTGTTTACCAAATTGACAAGCATTACAATTCGGTAAATCATCAGAAAGTATTGGCAGACCTCTTGGCATGCCTTTTCTTTGCATGTTCAACATTCTTTCAAGATGGAAATGGCAAAGTCTCTTGTGTCAGAGTTATGTTGGACTGACTAGAGTAAAATAGACCGCCTGCTCCTTCTTTGTTGGATCAAACGGGAAGATTTTACCTCTCATTTTAACTCGTAGAACTTCCTGGCCAGCAATGTCGTAGATAAGACAATGTTGATTTTCAAAGGATACTTTAAATCCCTTTTTAATCAACTGACCTACACTTAGTAAGTTTTGTTCAATGTCAGGTACATAAAGAACATCAAATATAATTTTGATACCTGAACACGTTGAAATTGCAATGGTTCCTTTTACTTTTGCAGTAATATAGCCATCATTCCCTATTCTGACCTTTGAAACATTAGTGGGCTTCAAATCCTTGAATAAAGTCTTATCATATGTCATGTGGTTCGTACAACCACTATCAATCAACCAACATTCAGAATTGCTCCTCGTCGAATAACATGTTGCAGCAAAAATATAATCTTCTTCATATTGCTTAACAACTTGGGCATTGGCTTCATGTTGCTGCTGAAATTTGCTCATACAAATTACAGCTTAATGTCCAAGCTGATTGCATTTAGTACACTTCGTGTCTTGTCGTTTCCAACATTTGTATGGTGGGTGACCCAATTTTCCGCAATGCTGACAAGGTGGGTAATTTTTCTTTTTACCCCTACCATTGTTTTGGTTGTTTGTACTATTTTCGCTGCTTGATGGCTGGTTCTTCTTGACATACTTCTTTCTATTGGTTTCCCCGCAATGGTGCTTGCCTTGTAAAGCACCTTCGACTTCACAATCTTGTCTCATCAACCTTCGCTGCTCTTGGGACTGCATAGCACTTACAAGTTCCACCAATTTGATCTTTAACAGATCCTTAGTATTTTCCAATTAAGTAATCGAAGCTTCAAATTTTTCAGGAGCAGTCACTAGTATTTTCTACACTATTCTTGAATATGAAAGGTCATAACCTAACAACCTCACCTTGTTAGAAATGTTAAGAAGTCTGTGTGCATACTCCTTGATTGTTTCAGACTCTTTCATTTTCTGCATCTCAAATTCTCTAACCAGATTCATTGCTTGTATTCCCTTGATTATTTCATCTCCTTCACATTCTTCCTTGAGGAAATTCCAGATCTCAAATGTCGATTTGATCGTCATGATTCTGGTGAAAATGTCTTGTGAGACAGCAACAAACAAAGTAGCTCTTGCCTTTGACTTTCTTTCTTTCTTCTCCTGGTGATTTTTTATCTGAGCCATAGTTGGATTGTTCAGTAAAGGAATAATTTCATCGTCTTCCTCAACGGATTCCCAAAGTCATTTGCTTCTAGGTTAGAATCCATTTTTGCTGCCCATATATGATGATTATCACCGTCAAACACAGGCAGTGCTAGTTTTATGTAAGGAGTTTAAGAATCCATTTATTTGATGAATTGAAGCAAGGTTTGTTATGGTGGGTTTTTACTGGGTTCACTCACAGGTCCCTCTAAGAAGAAGGCTCTGGATACCAATTTGTTAGTTTAGTGGCAGAAAAATAACAAAATAGAGAGGCAAAGAAGTAGAGAAATATGTATGTTAAAGGAAAGGAATTCATTCGTTTGATCAATAGTATGTTACAATAAATAATGGAAAGGAAAACTGAAAGCCATGTAACCATGGTTTTAGGGAATTGAATAAGTAAACTAATTTGCTTCTAAAGTATAGCAACTACTACTAGCTTGCTCCTAAAGTGTAACAACCACTAATTGACTAAGTTGCTGAAAAAACTGAAACAATAAAGTAAAATAGTAATAATAAATCTAGCAGTTACAAAAACACGTGTTAATAATAATGTTTGAATTTTCTGCTTGTTTTGACTTATATGTAGGGAAGGTGATGAAAAAAATTAACGAGGATGAAGATAAAGTGAGTGTTGTAAACTTGTGTGAAAGATCCATAATGAAATCCATTCAAATTTAACACAAGTTTATAGCTCTCACTTCAGCTTATCCTCCTTTCAATGTGGATGCCATTATGTGACAGGTACGTTTCTGAAACATTTTATGAGTTGATATGTTGTTGTTGTTATTTATAAATGTTGTATGTTATATGTAGTCTATTATATTTTTTGATGTTTTTTTTTTTTGTTTTTAATAAGTTTTGTTTGTTGTGTCTTGTATGTTGTTTAAGATTTGTTGTTGCTGAATCTTGTTGTTAATGTTTGTTTACAAGATTGGCTTATTATATCTTATGCGGTTTGAGTGTTTTTCCAACCCTATATCGAATATACAACTTTTTGGATTGAATTAGAAAATTATAATATAATAGATAAATTTATATCAGAAAACAAGTTACACCATTCAATACTAGACTAGAATTCTTCAGCCTGTTGTCTGCATTTCGCTCTTTAACTGTTAGAACTTGGTTTAATTCTTTTAGTTCTTTAATTGCCCCTTTATCCACCTCTAATTTTATTTTCTAAGTAAATAATATTTTTCAAAATAATCTTGAGGTGGAGGAAGGGGAGGTTGAAGAACTAGGGGCATTAAACCAAGTTTTAACTTTTAAAGAGCGAAACACGGATAAGGTCTGAAGAATTCTTGTCTAGCATGTAACGATTTAACATGTCGAATTAGGCATGTTTAAACCCAATTGTTTAAGTTAGTTTGTAGGTTAAATTAGCTTAGTAGTATATAAATATACTAGTTCTCTCAGGTTGTTGAGTGAGGTTGATTGTTGTTATTCACTTGTAATTTGTATGCCCTAATAGAGAAAGTGAATTGAAAAATAGTTACAACCAATCCTAATTTTCTTCTTCTTCTTCTTCCCTATTCGCTTTATTTTGTGAAAACCTAATAGGATTTCTTGTGTTTTTTCAAGAAAATCACAGTTTTAGTTTGTTATTGGCGACACCCATTTCAACAAAAAGCTGCGGTGAGCGTGGAAAAGATGTCGTCAACAAAGTTTGATATTGAGAAACTCATCAGAGTAAATGATTTCGGTTTTTAGCACTCTAAGATTTGAGCCCCTCTTCTTTAAAAATCTTCATCTGTGAGATTCAATAAGGTTATTGACTGGTCCATCGACTTCCTTATGGATGAAGACACGTGAAGAAGTCTGGTAGAGGCATCCATCTAATCTAGACAAACTTATAGTATTTGGTTGTGTAGCCTATGCCAATATTAGGCAAGACAAGATCGAACCTAGAACTCTGAGATGCATGTTCATGGGGTACCCTGAAAGAGTCAAAGCTTATAGGTTGTGGTTCCTAGAGCCAGGTCACAGAAGGTATATCATAAGTCGAGATGTAGTTTTCAATGAAGCAGAAATGGCATTTAAGAAAACTGATGATACTGGTCAAAATGCAGAAATCTCTGAAGAAGAGCTGGAACAAGAAGAGATTCATATTGAGGTGGAGCATAATGATGTTGAATTGCATAACCTAGATGAAGTCGAAGAAGAAGCAGAAGTTGCTGAGGAATATAAGGAGACTGATAATGACTACTTAATGGCTAGAGACAGGTTGAGAATAGTCATTAAGCCACCTCAAAGACTTGGTTATGCATATCTTATAACTTTGGCCTTAATCTCTACGAGTGAGGTTCTTGATGAAGAACCTTGATACTTTAAGGAAGTTATGAGGAGTCGAAACAAGACTGAATGGTTGAAATCCGTGAATGATGAGATTAAATCTCTTCATGATAATAACACTTGGGAGCTTATTGAAAAACCTGCATGGGCCATGTTAGTCAGTTGTACATGGATTTTCAAGGTTAAGGAAGAAATTGAAAGAGTGATGTCGAAGAGATACAAAGCAGGATTGGTTGCTAGAGGGTTCACTCATAAAGAATAAGTTGATTTTAATTATGTGTTCTCGCCTGTTTTGAAGCACATATCCATTCGAATGTTGTTAGACATGATGGAGAAGTTCGATCTAAAGTTGGAACATATGGATGTGAAGACTTCTTTCTTGTATGGTGATCTAGATAAAACAATATTGATGAGGCAACCTAAAGGGTATGTAGAAAATGGAAAGGAAGATTATGTGTACAAGCTAAATAAATCTTTATATGGATTGAAACAATATCCTCGACAATGGAATAGAGATTTGACAAGTTCATGGCGCACATAGGTTTCACTAGAAGTTAGTTCGACCACTATGTTTACTTCAGATTTCGTCCTAGAAACTCACTTGTTATTATTTTGATTTATGTGGATGATATTCTCATAGCAAGCAACAATGTCGAGGGTGTAATGAAGGAGAAGGATGAACTTAATAAGGAGTTCAACATAAAGGATCTGGGAGTTGCATATAGGATTCTTGGGATTGACATCCGAAGATATAAAAAGCAACCGAGATTACGCTTATCTTAAGAGATATACCTGAAGAAGATTCTCGACAAATTTGGTATGTCAAATTCAAAGCCTATTGTAACATCGACTAATCCTCAGTTTAAGATGAGTACGACTCGAATTCCTAGTACTGAAGTCGAAAGAGACATATGAATAGCATTCCATATGCTAGTATAGTATGTTCTTTGATGTATGTTATGGTTTGTACAAGGTCAGACATAGCGTATGGAGTGAGCCTTGTAAGCAGGTATATGGCCAATTCTGGAAAGGAGCACTGACAAACATTGAATTGGATTCTAAGGTACATAAATGGATCTTTGAGTAGAGTCCTGATTCATCGTGGAGCCTATGGTGATGATATCAAATCAGAAATCAAAGGATTTGTCGACTCTGATTATGAAGATTGTATGGATTCTAAAAAATCTATTTCTGGATATGTTTTCACTGTGTTTGGAACAATAATCAGTTGGAAAGCTACACTTCAGAAGGTTGTCGCCTTATCAACCACTAAAGTGAAATATATTGTGCTCATTGAAGTTGTGAAAGAAGCATTGTGACTTGGAGGAGCTGTAATTTCAAGGTTGAGTTATCACTGTTAAATGTGATAGTCAAAGTGCCATACATTTATCGAATAATTCAACCTATCATAAGCTAACAAAACACATCGATGTGAGGCTGAAATTTGTCAGAGAAATAATCGAGCATGGAGAAGCCCAAGTGCTTAAGGTTTCTACAGATTACAATGTTGATGATTGATCACCAAGATATTGCAAAGTTACAAGTTCTTCCACTATATGCAGTTGATAAAGCTTCATGAAGAAAGCTAGTTTATTCCCTTGATGTTGTAGAGTTTGTTCCGAGATGAAGATTTATGATATGGATTGTGTTGTAGCATGCAATAATCAATAATTCTAGGTTTGTTAGCATGTATATTGGGCATGTGTTTAAGTTTAATTGTTTAAGTAGATTGTAGGCTAAGTTAGTTTAGTAGTCTATAAATTGACTAGTTCTCTCAGGTTGTTGAGTGTGGTTGATTGTTGTTATTCACTTGTAATTTGTAAACCCTAATAGAGAAAGTGAATAGAAAAACAGTTACAACCAATCCTAATTTTCTTCCTCTTCTCTCTCTTTTTTGAAAAATAATAGGGTTTCTTGTGTTTTTTCAAGAAACTCATAGTTTCAGTTTGTTTTTGACGGCACTCCGTTACAACAGAAGTAATTGTTGTGATAGGTAACGTGCTACCTAGTTTATATTTATGGCTGCTCACCATGGTGGAAAGCATCATACATATAACCACCCCTACCTTACAACGGTTGGTTAGACGTGGTGGTATCCCTTTTTCCACCTGTTGTGAAATGGCTTTTACATAGTAGTGATTATTTATTAAAATTATCTCCCTCTCCCTCTCTCTCTCTCCATATCCTCCTATATTAATATTTACAATATGAAATTTTTTTGTCCCTAGTACGAATTGTTTAAAATAAGAAAAAAATATCATTTTATTTTATATTAAAAATACATTCTCTCTCTTCTATATTACTATTTATATTTATAAAAGGTATTGTAGTAAATTTAATTTATTTTATTTGTCTTGTCTTTTGTCCATCAAACATCGTACAAGACAAAATGTTTTTCAATACTTTAAGAGTTTGTACTATATTGTTATGCCCAATACTTGTCCCTTGGTGAATCAAACGTACCCCAAGTACCTACCAAAATAACTCCATTAATCCTGACAAACTCTCCCCTAAACTGAACACTACTTAAAAACACACACATGGTAATTCAGTTTAACACAAGAATCAAGTAACTCCATCTAAACTAGACAATTCACACATGCCAAGTTTCTCCCTTAACTTGTAAAATGAATGAAGTTTTAAAGTCTTGGTTATGTGTATGCGGTGTACCCCAAAATTTTCCCTCCCATTTTTCATTCAAGATGTTCTCCAAGGGTTTCTCAAATACTCAAATTGGCTCAGGATTGGATCAGACAAATTCCCCTCCTAGGCGGTGAGTCAACAATTATGGTTTGGTATTTCTCAAAGAAAATTGAGTCTTCAAGGTTTCAAATGGTCTTCATAGATCTTCATGTATTCTCAAAGATGTTCATGCCAAGTCTCAAACCTCGCATTTCAAGTTTGCACAGTCGATTAGTTCAGATGATTGAAAATCAACTGCATCGATCAAAAGTCGACCTTTTCAAGATCAAATTCAAACAGTTGTAACTTCTTTATTATTCGATATTTTGAGTGATTATTTTTGCGTATGACTCTCCTCAATGTCATCTCCAACTTCTCTTTATAAGTCAAGAGTCGATTACGTGCAAAATATCATCATAAAATTTGAATACCTTAGAAGTTATTTTGCAAATTTGACCTAATCACAAGAAACTCTTGTCCAATTTTAGAGGTTCATAACTTCTTCAATTATCAATAACCTCAAGCGATTCTATTTGAGAAGTATCATGAATATAATTGTATACGAGATTACTTTAAATATTGAAGTCAAATTATGCTCAGAGGGACAGGGAATCTCTTGAAGCATTATATGCCATTTTCTCGATTTAGAATGTCCTTAACTTCTAACTTCAAGCCGTGCCATAATTATTTTCTTGAGACATTGACTCTTATGGTAACATTGTTCATGGTACAATATGTCGAGTTTGAGAATTCTTTGAATGTTTGTTGCTTCTTCAAGTTACTTATGTCCGAGCATTTGGTGATTATTGGACGAAAGTGGATTTTGGACCAAAGTTCTTAAGGCATCATTGTTCTATCAAGTACTATTGGATTGAATTGCAAGTTACCATGAATTGAAGACTTGAAATTAAGGTCTCGTCGAAAATGATTTGGAGGTTCATTCGAGAAATGTCATTAGGTTCAAATTGGTTCAAATACTTTCATTATTTCTCAAGATTCATTCAAAGAGATTCTTTTGATTCAAATGAATAAAAGTGTTTATAGCTTGTGAAATTGGAAGGGATATGTATTTGGCTTGCTCGGGATTAAAGTTACAAGACATTTGTGGGGCATGTTCATTCATTTACTTTCAAGATTTCATTCAAGATTCAGTTCACTTTTGATTACCTTGCAAATATTATGGATTCATGTCATGACCATTTGAATTCACACAAAGGGATTTAAAGGAAATATTGGAGGAAAGAACTTAGAACTTCAAAATCAATTTGGAAGAGGAAGGTATTTTGAAGAAATTGTCATTGAATTCCAAAAATTACAAACAAGTTCAAGCATATTCATGATTCATTCATAATTCCACATAATTCCAAATTCGCAAAAAAGTCCAATTCATGGGTCAAGTTTATTAACTACAAATTCAACAAATAAAGTCCAACATTACACTAAAACCAAAGACTGTCAATTCACTTTGCAACTTGCTGCTGTCCATTTTACCATGTTATTGCTTTATCTCTCTCCACCTCGTTTCCTGCTACAAAAAATAGCCTCAACCTGTTGTTACACCTGCTATGTTATGCTACCAAAAACCTGCATAAACCAGTCCCTAATCAGTCCAAAACAAGCTGCACAATAGCTCTGTCAAACCTGCATCAAAACCTGTCCAAAACAGTCCAGCAATTGCACAAAGTTAGCAAATAAAAAAGCTGCAACAAAAAGCAATAAAACAGTGTACTGAAGTTGTTTAAATTAATCATTCTTTTCCCCCATAACAGGCCCAATCTAGTCTATATAAGAAGAGTTTTGTTAAGCAACAAGGGGGGGGGAGTAAATCAGAAAAAAAAACACATAGAAAGATTCAAGGAGAGGCAACCAGAAAAAACTCAGCAAGAAGAGAAATGAGGGGAACTTACTGTTGTGAAGCTCCATCAGAGAGACTATGATAGGTATTTTTTCTTCCTCTCTATTTATTTCTGCATAACTCTTTTCATTCACATATTTGAGTCTTCTTTTCACAACTTCTATGCCATGTGATCATTTGAGTTATTACTATAATGTATTTGTTTTGGTTGCTGCAACATTTAGAAATGTTAGAACAAGTAGTAGCAATAAGCACAAGAAAAAACAGAATAAAAATAGTTAATATAAACTTTCAAAACACACCAACACTTTCTCCCTCTAATGACGAACGAACAATGCAAATCTTCTTCTGTCACTTTCGAAGGATATACTGATAGTTGAATTGAAACCTTCTTTCATTCTCAACAACCCTTCTTCAACCTATCCTCACGACAGCTATTGTACCCCAAAATTTTCCCTCTCATTTATCACATATTTTCTCACAAGATCTCCTTTGGTTCAAGACTGCACTAGGGTTGATTAGCTCAAGACACCTCCTCAAGCTATGATGACTGAAAATTAGGGTTTGAGATTGCACAATGATAATTGTACTTATAATGTCTCATATGACTTTCATGGATCATTATGGACCCTCCAGATTGCTCATGTCAAGTTTTAAGTCTTGGATCACATTTTTGCTCAGTCAATTGATCAGTTGACCTAAAAATCAACTATATTGGGGCAAAAGTCAACTGTGGTCAATTTACAGTCAAACTTCATAATTTTTTATCCATATCAACATTATGAACTCCTATATTTCATTTGATCAAGTTTGGACCATAATTCCTCAAGAAATTTGATCAGATCATCAAAAGGGCAAAATGGTCAAAATTAGGGTTTTGACTGAGAAAGGGTAATTTCTGATTTTTAACCTAGCAAATGGTTAATTGGTTTGAGACATGACCTCGAGGATTCAAATGCATCATTTGAACCTAATGGTATGACTCAAAACTTCCATCAAGATCAATTGATTGATAGTTGATTTTCAGTCAACTAATCAAAAGTCAACTGTATACTGAAAAGTCAAACTTTGACTTTTTGGTCAAAATCAAGTATCAAAGATCACAATTCATCAAAACCTGTCAAAATATGAAACTTTTTCATCAAGAAATCAAAAAGTTAAGATTTCATTTTGAAAAGTCAAAGTTTCCAAACTTAGAAATTTTTCTAAGTGTTGAAAACTTCATATTTTTTCACAACTTAGAGCTAATTTTTCACCATGATGCAAGATGATTCAAAGGAAAATTTCAACATGAAAGTTATAGACCTCAATGAGATCTAAAACATTTATTTACACAACTACTCCTAGAAATGCTTGGATTTCAAGTTATTAATCCATGAAATCATGGTCATGAAACTAAACACTTAGTGAAATTTTTGCCATAGTTAGGTAGATTTTTGGTACCAACTTCATAGAAACCTTTCACATAGATCCATTTGTAATTTGAAAAAGTGATTCAAATAGGGGTTGTATATCAGGTTACAATCTTTCCAAAATGTCCAAGAACTCATTGAGATCATGTTTGAGTAGGGAGAATCGAAGATATGAAGTTAGGGTTTTCAAACTTGAATTACAAGCCATTTCATGATGAACAAGAATTCAAATCAAGGACTAGGCTGCATAATATTTGCTTTTCAGGCCTCAAACTTGTTTGTCACTCCATAATTAAATGTTTACACATCTGTTAGAGCTTTAATCCAAGCACTTGAGCCTTTATCCAAGTTACATTTCCATTTATGGCACAAAGTAACCATTCCATTCTTGTAAAGAAGCTTTAATCACAAAGTCAATGCATAGAGCTTTGCACTTGTTCCTTATGATCATAAGCAATGTCAAAGGCAAAAGTAACATGTCTAGAGCCTCCCATAAACTCAGGCCATGCTTGTACTATGCCTTGAAACCATGTTTTCACTTTTCTTCAAAATCAAGTAACATAACCATAACTCTATGGGGTGTGCTTCTGACCCTCTCAAGTGCTACAACCTTTTCCTTACTTATGCACATGTTATTTGCAAGCTAACATACTATTCCAAGCCTTCAAGAACTCTCAAAAAACACCCTTGCTACACAGAACTGTTCCACTTGACAGTTTTGAGCCAAAACTCTCCATCTCCATTTCCACTCGTGCGTTTTGATTCTTAACCATCCAGACACCTTACTTGCATCATATACAAGTGATCCAAGCCCCTGTTTCAAGACTGTAAATCCTCCATCACTATCCACCATTTCCAAAACTGAAGCTTGAAACTTGACTTGAGTTGGGAGTTTCAGCCATCCTCAAAACAAAGTAGGAGTTGGAACACATTCAAGGAGGTCCAGGAAAGCTACAAAAATCATCAGGCCATCTCAAAGGTTGCTCAAACTCCATACATGACTCCAGCTACAAGAGGTAAATTTTCAAACTTCTATCTCTTCATACAAGTATCATTTGACTCTGATTTGTGAAGATAAGATGTAGATATCATTGCTACGAAGTTGTACATATCCATAGTTTGCATTTATATGGCATGAGCTTAGAGAATTTTGGAGTTGAAGTTTCTAAAATTTTTAGGTTTTAAATTAGGGCCAAAAAAATTCTCACTCATCTTTGACTTTTAGCTTTAGTTATTTATATGATTGGATTCGTGGGAAGAAATGCCACAACTTTCATGTTGGTACTTTCCATTTTTGTTGAGGGATGAACAAGTTACAGGTTGTCTGGCTGGGCATGAGGTTGAAGATGTAGTTCAGGCCATGGATTTGATTTGTAATATATATTTATGGTTTCACATAAGTAAACGAATGTATAGCCACCCCAGTGGTAAGGCAGCGCGCTGGTAACCAAGAGGGCGTGAGCTTAACACCCAGCGCACTACCTTTTGCTTATTTTTTTTCTCACATTTTCCTTTTTCTCTTCTGTTTGCAGCGCCTGGGCCCCATAACATTTTGCCTTCTTTTTTGCTAACCTTCCCCCTGATTATATTTCATACCCCCCTGTCCCATTTTATTTCTTTATTTCATTTTTATTTTTATTTTTATTTTACTTTCATATTTTCTTATTATTATTTCTATCACTAAATATTTTTTTTATTAATAGAAAAATCCAAAAATATTTATTTTATTATTTTTGCACTCATATTTTATTTTTCTTTATAAAATTAAAAAGAACACAAACAATTTTCTTAACAATTTAATTTCTTTCTTTTATTAATATTTAGATAATTAGGTTTAATTATTATATTATATTATTTTATTGTAAATTAAAATTAATTTATAATTTAGGTTTATTTTAATTAATTAATTTTTATGTATTTTTATATTATTCTTAAAACCTTTTCATAAAAAACCCTAAAAAAAATCCTTTTTAGTTAATTTCTTTTTTAATTAATTTAAGTTAATTTTATTTGATTTTCATTAATTATTTTCTTAATTAGGTTAAGATTAAAACCTTTCATAAGACCAAATAAAAATCATTTCTTTTTCCATTTTTGCATTCATGCACTTTATTTTCAATTTTGTATAATATTCAATATGGTTGTAATAGTTAATTAGATTTATTTTTCTTGCAAAATCCCCATTTGTAAATTTGTACACCCCCTCCCCTATTGATGTAATAGCTTAGTATTTTTATTTTCCGCAATTTAATGCTTTTATATATAAATGCTATTAAATTAGGGTTTGTATGGAAAGATAAAATCAATTCTTAGAAAACCCTAATTCAAAGACAAAACAATGCATGTAAATCAATACACTTGCACACTTACACCCTTAGGGTAAATCCACTTTATTTCCTTATGAAAATGGTCATAATACACATGTAAGATGTCTTAGAAAAAACAAACAAAATACAAGATCATAGTCCCTCGATGATGCTACAAATGTTGCCTTATGAATGATCTTAGTCCCTTAAAGAAAATGATACAACATTGCTATTCATGACTATATGATGACCCGCGCCCGTCCCTTTACATCCAAAGATATGGTTTCTTACCAAATCAATGGTAAGATAACAATGTCAAAGGGAGGAGAAAATAAACATGAAAGACTTTTAAGTAGGTAGAATGTTCCTAGTTGCTTTCTCATTTTCAAACCAAAACATCCTTGCTATTTTCAAAACAAAAACCAACACTTTCAAAAACATCTTTCAAATTTGAAAACATTTTCAGAAGATCAACACTTTGTATACATTCTTACGAACGATAATCATTACAAAGTTTGCCTAAACGATGACGCCTTTTCAAAATACTTTTAAAAACCACACAAAGCACATTTTCAAACAAAAGCAAGTGATATAGAAAGCAACTAAGAGCCCATAGATAACTACAGATGAAAAGGGTGCTAATACCTTCCCTTTTCATAATCTACCCCTCGAACTCAAGAAAATATCTCAAAGGTCTTTCATGTTCTTTTCAACCTTTCCTTTTGGATAAAAGAAAAGTCGGTGGCGACTCTTGCTAACCGCAACATTTACGATCAAATGCAAAACAACCAAGTCAGTTCTCCCACCGTGTTACAGAACTGGCGACTCTGCTGGGGAAATTTTAAAAGTGGGGTTACCTTAGGGCTATATCACATTTACTTGCTTTCATTGTTTGATTTGTTTGCTTTACATTTTGGTTCTTTGTTTGGGTTTAAATCCTCTACCCGGATTTGGGATACCTTATAGGTAAGTAGCAATACGTTGTGAAAACTGTGTGGGGTATACTGACATGGTCTAAGAAATAGCTACGTTAGTGTGACATATTTGTGGGTACCGGTAGCCCTTGAGTAGTCAAGGAGAATACGGGGCCGCTGAGTGATGTCATGAAGCACTAACTAACTTCTAGAACCTTTACTTGACCAACTTGGCCATTAGGACGTAGTGAGATGACCAGCTTTGGTGCAGTCTGAAGTTGGTAGATACTCGATACTAAACTCATTGAGGTTTGGTTTTTTGGGATATTTCGGTCGCCATTAAATAGGTTTGCGCTGAAACAATGCCCGAGAAGACAAACTAGTGATATTGATCTCCCTTAGAACCCGGTTACTATTGCTAGGACATGTTTGAGCCAACTAAACTTAAAGAGGGTACTTACCTATGAGACTCCATGCAAGCCTAAACCTAAGGACTTGTTTGTTTTGTTTGTATATAGTTACTTATACATAACATCATAAACATTATAACATCATACTCATACTCACTAACCATTTCAAGGATTTTTGGGATTTATCTTTGTTCTGTTTTGTAGGATATGGATTCTATTCGCAGGAAAACCATTCAAGTCAAACTCGTAAGAATCCCTCCTCAACTTAAAGAGTTAGCATCAAGGGTTCCCGAGAATTCTCCATTTACCTAAAGACATGGTCGCCTCCTAAACTTGGTTATCTCCAACACTGATGAAGATATGATGAAGGTGCTCTTCCAATTCTTTGATCCTCTACATCATTGCTTCACATTTCCTGATTATCAACTTGTGCCAACTTTGGAAGAATTCTCCCAACTCTTGAGGATTCCCATTCTTAATCAACTACCCTTTAACGGTACAGAAAGAGATCCAAAACCAAAGATATTGCTCAAGCACTACACTTTCAACAATATGATGCCACAACTAATTGGGAAACAAGGAGTGGTGTCAAAGGTTTCTTAGCCAAGTTCTTGTTTGAGAAAGCTCAAGACTGTTGGAACTCCTTGGACCTGCAATATTTTGAGTAAATTGTGGCCCTTCTCATCTATGGGATGGTTTTGTTTCCAAATCCTAACCAACTCATAGATGTAAACACCGTCAAAATCTTCATGTCTCGTAACCTGATGCATACTTTATTAGGAGACATCCTACATTCTTTTCACTCTCGCACTATGAGGAAAATGGGTATTCTCATGTGTTGTACTCCTCTCTTGGCAAGATGGTTTATTTCACATCTTCCCCAATCTGTATTGAAGAATGAGCAAGGTTCAAGGTGGTCCCATAGGTTGATGACACTCAGACACTCAGATATTCATTGGTGTTCCCGATCCGTGGAAAATGTTACTATCGTCGACCGTTATGGAGAATTCCCTAATGTCCCCCTACTTGGCATTAGAGGAGGTATCACTTACAACCCCTGCTTGGCCTTACGATGATTTGGCCTTAACATGACAAAAATTATTTGTTCAAGAAAGTTTGTCAAAATTGAAAGGGGTTCCCAAAGCATTTTGTTGCTCTAGGAGCTAGGGTTTTTAACTTCTAAGGGCTGTATCTTGTTAATATTTTGAGATTTTTTTGGTAATTCCAAAGAAATTCTTCTCTTTAAATGGTTATAAAATAATTACTTCAAAAGTTTAAAGAAGATTTTGTGGAAGATGCCTAATGATGAAGAAAGATTACAAGTCCTCTAGATAGGCCATCAAATTCCCTTATGTGACTTTAAAAGATCATAACTTGGTCAATTTTTATCTCCTTGAACCCATTATTTTTCCATAATGATCTTCAGGATGTGAACTTCAACTTTTCTTTTATGTGAAAAGCTTGAAAATGGATGGAAGATGCCCTAAGAATGTAAAAGGTTATAGTTCATTTCATGGATTTTCACCAACTTCACAAAGTCATAACTTTCTCATTTTTTGGAGTTTTTAAGTGGTTAAAATCTTAAAATATCATTTAAGAGATATAATTAATGCCATATTTTTTGGTCAAAAGCAAATTTTGGGTGGAAGGCCATGTTTGGATGCAAAACATTATATGACTTTTTTGAGAAAAACTTAGAATTCTTCTAAGTACAAAAAGTCAACATATTTTTCTCAACTTTGACTCATCACAACTTTTAGCTCAATCATCCATTTGATTTCATTCCTTGAATATTTTAAAGATTTTAATCTTATCTTTAGAAATGCTTCAAGAATCGTGCCCTAAGACCCCTTGAGTTATGAACACCATAGATTCAAAGTTGGCACCTTGAAACTGACTCTTTCCTCCAAGTCAGAATTTGAAATCCATAATTCAACTTCCAATCACTAAATTTCTGTGCGTTTTTACTTCTAATCATGTTTAACAATCTTCCAGAAGTGATTAGCACCTTGAAACACAAGTTTTGGTTGATTTTTGAGCAAAATAGAAGTCACACTTTTCATGCTTGCAACTTCACACGATTTCCCTCAAAACTTCATCATTCCACACACTTGAGCATCCCATTTGATTCCCTATAAATAGAGGGTTATATCTCACTCATTTTCTCAAGCTTATACAACCAAAATCACCCTGCCTAACTCTTTCCTTAACCCATATTTCTGCAACTTCGAATTTGGTTTTACAGCCTTCCTCAATCCATTTTCTTTGTCAATTCTTCATCCTTGAACTTCACTGAAGCTAACAGAAGAAGAACTGAGCCCTAAAGAATCCAAAATTGTGCTAGCCAAGTCAAGTTTAAGAGCTCTGAATTTGAACTTCAATAGGTAGATTCCTTCATCAATTTTCTCAAAATTTGTTACCACAATGAAGCTCTCATAATTTTTATACTAGTCGTAAAATTTGTTTTCAACTAGAATTGAGTTTTGATCATGAATTTTCAAATCCCTATCAACTTTTTTCTTCTGGTTTTCTACAAATTGACTAAGTTACAACTTATATAAAATTTTCACGAGGTGTAATACAGTGGGAGAACTAAATTGAGTGTTTTTGTGTTTTATCGCAATTGTTGCGGATAGCAAGAGTCGCCACCTACTTTTCTTTTATTCAATAAATGAAAGGGTGAAAAGAGCAAGAAAGACCTTTTGAGATTTTCTCTTGAGTTCGGGGGGGGGGGGGGGGGGGTAGGTTATGAAAAGGGAAGGTGTTAGCAACCTTTTCATCCGTAGTTATCTACGAGCTCTTAGTTACTTGATTACTTTGAAAATGCTTTGTTTGAAATGTGTTTGTGTTTGGTGCAAGTTTGAAAATATTTTGAAAACACCTTTGTTTCGGAAAACTTTGTAATGATTCTCGTCTCTATAAGAATGTATACAAAGTGTTGTTTTCAAAATAGTTCAAAGAGATGTTTATTTTTGAAGATGTTTTGAAAGTGTAAATATGGAAATGGTTTTAGTTTGTGAGCAAGCAACTACGCGTGTCCTACCTACTGAAAAGGTATTTGTTCTTTTCCTCTTCCTTTAGATGTTTCTATCTTACCATTGATTGGTAAGAAGCCCCATCATTGGATGTGAAGGGACAAGTGCGGTTCGTCGTATAGTCATAGAAGGCAACTTGTAAGACGCTTTAACAATTTTTGTAAGGGACTAGATCGTTTACCGAAGGAAATATTAAGGGACATCGAGGGACTACAATCTTTTTTATCGAAGGGTCTTTGCTAAAGCGTCCCACATTTGAGGGACATGACTTTTTTTCCGAGGCAACAAGCGAGGTTACCCTAGAGGTGCACGTGTGAAAAGTGTTTTCTTTTCAAGTTAATTATCTTAATTAGGGTTGTCTAGCGATTGATTTTAATCTTTCCATACACGCCTAATTACTATACAGTATAAAGAAAAATAGTAAATTGTGGAAATTAAAATTCTACACTATTACAGAGCTTTCGGGAATGGGGAGTACAAATTTACAAATGAGAATGGATCAAATCGACAATGCGATTAAAAATCTAAATAGACAATCAATACAACCAAATTGAATCAGATAATTAATTAAAACTACAACAATCTATGAAATAAAATAAAATTAACAAAGTAAAAATATGGAAATAAAATTCTTGGTATTTTTGTTTTTGGGAAATTTTGAAGATAAAAATAAAAACCTATTCTATAGGAGAAAAGAATTGATTACAAAGAAGTTAAATCGAATGTATATATATCTTTGTTATATTTTTTTTTATTATGAAGAATTTAAACAAAAAATAATTTAAGACTAAATAAAAGGTTAATTAGTAAAATTATTTACGAAAATCCCTAATTATACTAATTAAGAAAATAAAATTAAATAATTTGACATTTATATTATTGAACTTTTTTTTAATTAAAACAAAATCTAAACTAATATTTACCAAAATAAAAATTGGAAATAAGGCTAAAAGAGTTAAGTAAAGCCAAAATAAAAGCCCAACAAGGGTTGAACTCGGGTCCTCTAGATTGCAGCACACAAGTCTTACCAACTGAACTGTTTTGTTTATTCATTATTATTATGTTTTAATTGATACAAAAGGGTGAACGGTTAAGTGGATTGGGTCAGCAACCCAATGGACTGACCCGGTTGGAAAAGGACAGGGAAATGTTCTAACCCTAAAGGTGATTAGAAGCTTCGTTGGTGTACTATCTTGGGAAGGACAAAGAAAGATTAAACATTATTATTAGTAATGGGAAAGGCTAAATAACTGATTATTAATTCAATAAAACTCTTCATCGTAAAAAAAAAAAGCTCTCTCTTTTGTTGAAACCCTTCATCTCTTTCTTTTCTAAGCTTACAATAAAACAAAACAACTATATTCTCTTGAGTTCTTACCATCACCAATATCATCTATAATCTCCTACGCAATTTGTCTTCGCCTCTGCTTCATCTCAACAGCTCATAACCCTCTCCCTCCGTCTTCATTAGCTTCACAGTTTTAGTTGTGGTTGTGGGTGGTGGTGATGATTGATTGAAGGGTGAGATGGAGATTATTGTGTACGGTGGGTTACAATTTCCTAACAGAGGGATTAACGATGGTGTTTGATTGAGAGAGGAAGGGTTGAAATTTAGATGCAGATGGTGAAGATTGTAGGAGAACGAGGCGAAGGTAAGATGAAGGGAGATCGACTGGGTTAACAGTGATGATGATGGTGGAAGTGGCAGAATGGGATGAGTTTGAAGGGTGCTTTCACAGAGAAGTGAAAGGGTGGTGCTTGTGGAATGTTGAGATACAAAGGGCGAGATGAGATAATTTGAAGAAGGGGTTGGTGAAGGGCGTTGCACGGTGGAAATATGGATAATAGGGGATTTGTAGGAGATAGAAGTGAAAGATGGGGAGGAGAGGAACTAGAAGAGAAAGCATTGTTGTAGTGGTTGCGGTAAGTTAAAGTGTTCTTTCTCTATGTTTTTTCCTTTATGTTCACTGTATAATTTTTGTGTTTTTCTTAATAGAGTTCTTCATGTTTTAATAACTATGAGAATGATAGTAAAATAGTAGCAAAGCTACAGCATAAACTAAACAAAACAATAGCATATTTATGAGGCAAGAAAGGGAGACGTACCAGATTTGGAGCAGATGTTGAACCGTGACTGTAAGAAAGTTACGGTTTGCTGCACGGAAGTCCCTTTTCTATGTATTTTTTGTTTTTTTGTTTCTGAAGGGTTTTTCGTTTTGGGAAGATGATGAAGAGTTTTCTAGGGTTTGGATGTTGTTATTTGGTGGCTACAAGTGTTGTATGAACTGGTTTTTTATGGATGGTGAATACTTTGCTGTAAAAGAAAATTGTTTTGTTCTTTCTTTTCTGATGGACCAAATCGATCTACTTTTTGTTATGTTATCTGTTTCTCTTATATTGGATGAGAATGAGAAAATTGGGGGGGGGGGGGGAGGGGATATGAGAAGTTTGAACAATTGGGATATACTGTTTTTATAACTTTTCGATGCAGCTTATGTTTTGCCTATTTGTGTGCAACTTTTGGCCTGTCTTGGTACATGTTTTGCAGGGTGGTATTACAGTTTTTTGGATTGTTTCAATGCAGCCTGTTTTGACAGCATCTTGGCCTTTTGTGTTTGTCCCTCTTTACAGCAATGCATGCTTGGTTTCTTTTTGATAATATTTGTTTTCTTTGTGAACCAATATATTTTTATGATTTGCAATGAAGACATTTCTTTGGGCCAATGATAGGAAAATGTTTTGAGGTTTTTGTTGGGCTTAAATCCTTGATTTGTGATTGTAATATGGTGGCAGAACTGACTATTATACTGGTTATTCATTTGTATTCGCAAATGTTGCGGTAAGCAAGAGTTGCCACAGACTTTTCTTTTATCCAACAAAGGAAAGGGTGAAAAGAACAAAAAAATGCCTTTCGAGATTATTTCTGAGTAAGGGGGTTAGATTATGGAAAGGGAAAGTGTTAGCATCCTTTCCATCCATAGTTATCTATGAGCTCTTAGATGCTAGCTCATTTGAAAATTCCTTGTGTTTTGTGTGTTTGAAAAAGTATTTTGAAAAGACGCCTTAATGCAGTGAACTTCGTAATGTTTATCGTATTGTTAAGAACGTATATAAAGTGTTTCGAAAATGTTTTTGGAAAGAGTTTTGTATATATAAAAAATTGTTTTTGAGCAAGCATCTAAGAACTGTCTACTTTACTCGAAAGGGTTCGTTCATTTCCTATTTTCCTTTAGACAGTGCTATCCTACTATTAGTGAGTAGATAGCCTTATCATTGGATGTTTGAGGGACAATCGAAGGGTATTCGTTACAATCACAAAGGCAACTGTGCAAGACACTTTAGTAACCACCCTAGGGTTTTAACATCATACCGAGGCAACGTCGAGAGGGTCATTTTTGTGATCTTTAAACTGGAGTGTGATACGGTGGGAGAACTGACTTGGTTGTTTTGTTTTTTATCGCAATTGTGCGGATAGCAAGAGTCTCCACCAACTTTTCTTTTATCCAAAAAAAGGAAAGGGTGAAAAGAACAGGAAAGACCTTTGAGATATTTTCTTGAGTTCGGGGGATAAGTTATGAAAAGGGAAGGTGTTAGCACCCTTTTCATCCATAGTTATATATGGGATCTTAGTTGCTTGCTAGCTTACTTTTGAAATTTATTTCTTTGAAATGTGTTTGTGATGGGTTTTGAAAGTATTTTTGAAAAGCACCTACGTTTAGGCAAACTTTGTAACGATTCTCATCTCTATAAGAATGCATACAAAGTGTTGGACTTTTGAAAATATTTCATGTTTTAAAAGTGTTTGGTGTGTTTAAAAAAAGATGTTTGTTTTTTGAAGATGTGTTGTGAGCAAGCAACTAAGAACCTTCTATCTACTCAAAAGTCTTTTATTCATTTCTCTCTTCCTTTGATATTGTTATCTCACTATTGATTGGTAAGTAACCTTATCTTTGGATGTAAAGGGACGGGCACGGGTCCTCACATAGTCATGCATAACAATGTTGTGAGATATCTTATTATTTCTCTTAAGGGACTAAGATCATTTGTAGTGTAACATTCGTAGTGTCATCAAGGGACTATGATCTTGTATTTTTTATTGTTTTCGCTAAGACGTCTTACATGCATATTATGACCATTTTCTCAAGGCAACAAGTGGTGTAAACCCTAGAGGTGAAAAGTGGGGAAGTGTATTGTATTTCACGCTTCAGTTTATTTTGGATTAGGGTTTTCTAAGTATTGGTTTTATCTTTCCATACAAACCCTAATTACTAGCATTTATATGAAAGCGATAAATTGCAGAAAATAAATGCTCTACGCTATTACATCACTTAGGGATGGAGTGTACATATTTAAAAATAGGGATTGCAATAAATTAAAACCTAATTATCTATTACAACCAAATTGAATTTGAGTAAATAAATGTACAAAAATATACAAGGATATAAATGGAGAAGGGAATGGATTTTGTTTTGGATTTTATTTGTTAAGAAAGATAGTTTTGACCTAACTAACTTAAAAGAAAATAATTAGCTAGAATAAGAAAATTAAAGTTAACTTAATAAACAAAGAAATTAATTTAATTAAAGAAAACAAGTTTTTAGGATTTTGTTTGTGAAAAGTTTTAATTAAATTAAACTAGTATAAAAATCAATTAATTAAAAGAAAACCTAGGTTCTAAGTTAATTTTTAATAAAAGAAAGCAAACTTGGTTCTAATGTTAATTTATTTTGAGGAAAAATAAATTAATTTGTTTTAAGAAAATATTTTTAATATGTGAAAATAATAATCAAAATCCTAAATTCTAATTAATTTACAAATTAATTATCAAAGATAAAATAAAAGGTGATTAAAAAAATTTATTTTTATGTCAAAAATTAATTTAATTAAATAAAAACCTAAATCTATTTTCAATGATTTTTTATGATTTTTGGTATTAAGTAAAATAATTAAAAGGAAATAATGGTATAAAAAATAAAATAAAAAATAGAATGGGTCGTGTGACAAAAGTGAGCAGGGGGTGAAAGGTCAACAAAAATAAAAGGCCCATCAAAGGAGGCCCAGGCGCTGGCTAAAACAAACAAAAATGAGAAAAACATGTGAAAATTGCAAAATGGCAGCGCTGGGGCTTGAACCCACGCCTTCTGCATAATACGCATGTTGTCTTACCACTGGGGTGGCTATACATCAGGTGTTTAATACCAAATCATTGTATTATATTTTAAGACACTTCCTAAAGACAACTTCATCTTCAACCTCACGCCTGCCTGAACTCCTGCATCTCATTCTTCTCTCAACCAAAATGAAAAATGTGAACATGAAACTTGTGACAAATTCCATCACGATTCCAGAAATGTAAAGCATTAAAACCATGAATCCAAGACAAGTATGAATTTTGAACAGTACCAAATTTAACCTAAATTTTTTAGAAAGTTAAGGTCCAATATTCTCTCTACCCAGGCCATATAAATGAAATCTATGGATATGTACAATTTTAGGACAATGATATCTATATTTTGTCTTTGAAAATGCAAGCCTAACAATGCATAAATAATGAGATGAAAAGTCAGAAAACTCACCTTGCAGATGGAGATCGTGTTTTGAGTTAGAGCTGCTTTCAAAGGGTTTTGATGATTGGGTTAGCTTCCTTGAACCTCCAGGAAGCTATTGCAAAGCTTACTTTGTGCTGAGAGTTCTTGAATCAAGCTAGAGAAGTCAATGTGAAATGCCCTGTTTTTGAAAATAGAGGATGGTGCAAATGGTATTACAGTTTGAAAACAGGGGTTGGGATAGCTTCTATATGTGTATTATAAGCTTTGTGGATGGTTTGGCCAAGAAACGCATGAGGGGATTTGGAGATTGGATTCAAAAATCAGAAATGGCAAGTTTTTGTGCTTGTATGGCAATTTCTGTTTTTGGGGAGTTTGAGAGCTTGTAAAATCGTGTGTTAGCTTGAAAATGATGTCTTAATTTATAGAGGAAAGGTTTGGTGTCTTGGAGAAGTCAGATGTACAAGATCAAATGTTTGTGGATTTTGACATGTTTTTGAAGTTATCTTGACAAACACCTTTCCAAGGCATGGTACAAGGCTATCTAGAGTGGTTGCAAACTTTAAACATGTTTCTATGACTTTTTAGAGGAAGCTTGTGCATAAGGAACAAGTTAGAGGCTCAATACAAATTGACTTTGTGATTAAAGTCACTTTTCAAGAATTGCAATGTTGCTTTCTTCCAAAAATGGATGAATCTTTTGGACAATAACTCTAATGCTTGGATTATGGCTCTAGAAATTGTGTAAATCATTAATTATGGAGTGACAAACAAGTTTGAGGCCTGTAAAGCAAATATTATGCAGCCTAGCATGGATTTGGTTCATGTTCATCTTAAAAATCTGCCTTGTAAAACAAGAATGGAACCCTAACTTCATCTCTTCGATTCTCCTTGCTCAAACATGATCTCAAGGAGTTCTTGGACTTTTTATAAATTTTGTAACATGATATAAATCCCTATTTGAATCACTTTTTCAAACTCCAATTGGAACTATGTGTAATTTGTCCAAGAAGTTAGGTCAAAATCCTGACTAAAAATGCTCAAAATTTTACTAAGTGTTTTAGTTTCATAGGCATGTCTTCATAGATTAATAACTTGAAATCCAAGCATTTATAGAAAATGTCACGCGCTACAAAGTTTTAGATCTCATTGAGCTCTACAACTTTCATGTTGGAAGTTTTCCTTGAATCATCTTGCATCATGGTGAAAATTTGGCACAAAGTTATAAAAAAGTAGATTTTCCAACACTTGGAAAAATTTCGAAGTCTTGGAAATTTTGACTTTTCAAAATGAATTTTGACTTTTTTGATTTATTTATGAACAAAATTTATATTTTGACATGTCTTGGTGAAATATGATTTTTGAAACTTGATTTTTGATCAAAAAGTCAAAGTTTGACTTTTCAGTGTATCAATTGACTTTTCATCAGTTGACTGAATTTCAACTATCAATCAATTGATCTTTGGAAGTGTTTTGAACCATATCATTAGGTTAAAATGATACATTTTAATCTTTGATATCATGTATCAAACCAATAAGTCATGTATTTGGTCAATAGTAAAAATTAAGCCTCTTTAGTCAAAACCCTAATTTTGACCATTTTGCCCCTTTGGTGATCTGATCAAATTTCTTGAGAAATTGTGATCCAAACTTGATCAATTGACATATATGAGTTCAAAATGTTTATATGGATCAAACATTATGAAATTTGACTGTAAATTGACCACAATTGACTTTTTCCTCAACAAAGTTAATTTTATGTCAACTAATCAATTAACTGAGCAAAAATGTGATTCAAAGCTTGAAACTTGACATGAGCAATATTGGGAATCCAAAATGATCCATGAAAGTCATATGAAGCATTAGAAGTATAATTTTCCTTGTACAAATTCAAACCCTAATTTTGAGTCATCAGTGCTTGAGGAGGTGTCTTGAACTGATCAAACCTTGTGCAGTCTTGAATTAATGGAGACCTTGTGAGATAATTCTTGAGAAATTGAGAGGGCAAATTTTGGGGTACAACAACTACCCCTGTTCAATCTTCTTAAACCTGAAGAGTTAGATTGGCAGGTCCGCCATTCGTGACTTGAAGGTGAAAGATGATTGAACACTAGAGTGCCCAGAAATTTGCACTCAATGATGTATTGATCCGAGAATGGGCTTATGGATGCCATTTGGAGATATGATTGGTAGAAACTGGGAGAAATATCAGCATAAATCTTTAGTCAATTCGTGCTAAAAACTGGGTGTCTTGTCTGTCTTTGACCGGAAGAATCAATTTTGATCCAAAATAGGTCTTTTGATTAATGACTTTTTCTGCAAGGAACAAAAGGGGTTAGCTGTATGTGAATGTATGCATGGTGTAATGATGTTTCTCAAAATAAATGAGATTTATATTGTATGTATATGTTATGTATGTTATATGATGTATGAATGCGACATGTTGTCGAAGCGTATCCTTGACAGATACTTGGGAGCTTTGAGAAGTTAAATCTCGGACTGCCGTTGGGGATGAAGAGTATGTGTATCTTCAGACTTTGTTAACAATGCTTCCACTGGGGATTCCTGCTTTATTGAGAAGAAACTCCACTAAGGAATATTGAATTTTCTTGAGAAGACTATGTGGAGCGTGTTGATTTCTGCTTTGGAACCAGAATTCAGGAGTTTTAGTTGTCCATTGCTCTGGTGGGGAATTATCTCTTGAAAGTTAGTTGTTATCTGGTCGGATTCCAGGCTTCACAAAAACTTGTTGGAGATAAAGAAGTTAACTGTTATCTAGTCAGATTCCAATCTTTGCAGTAACTCGCTGGGATTTTATTAGTGATCTGTAAGAATTAAACTATTATCTGGTCGGGTCCAGGTGTCAGCAACTCGAACTGTTAACGGGTCGGGTCCATACTTTGTAGTAGATAGAGAAGTTAAGTTACTATCTAGTCGGGTCTAGGCTCTAGCCACTTGAAATTGAGGTTTACTGTTATCCGGTCGGGTCTAGTCTTCATCAATTTGAACTTGAGATCAACTGTTATCTGGTCGGGTCCAAGTTTGAACTGTTGACTGGTCGGGTCCAGGCTTAAGAAATTTGAGAAGTTAAACTATTATCTGGTCGGGTCCAGGCTTTAGTAACTTGGAATTGAGATTTACTGTTATCTGGTCGGGTCCAGGTTTCAGAAATTGGAGTTGTTATCTGGTTGGGTCTAGGCTTAAGCAATTTGAGAAGTTAAACTATTATCTGGTCGGGTCCAGGCTTTAGTAACTTGGAATTGAGATTTACTGTTATCTGGTCGGGTCCAGGTTTCAGAAATTGGAGCTGTTATCTGGTCGGGTCCAGGCTTAAGCAATTTGAGAAGTTGAACTATTATCTGGTCTGGTCCAGGCTTTAGTAACTTGGAATTGAGATTTACTGTTATCTGGTCGGGTCCAGTCTTCACAGTAAGTTGAGAGTAGGATAAAGTTGAACTAGTATCTGGTCGAGTCCAGGCTTTGTAGTAACTTTCTTGAAAGGATGAAGTTGACTATTATTTGGTCAGGTTCCAGGCTTTATAATAACTTTCGGAGATAGCAATGAATCTGTTGACGACTTCACTGGGGATTAAGGGTGCGGTCCCTTGATTTGTAATAGTCCGCGAGGCAAACTCAAACTGGGGAATCTGTAGTTTGTTGGGAAAATAAACCCTGTTGAAGAGGATATTTGACGAACTATTGGGGAGGATATTTTGTAGGAAGAATACCATAAGGCTTCCTTTTAAGACCAACTTAGCCGGGGAAAGGATCTTCCGAAGATTGAAACTTTGGTTGGGGGTTTTATGAATCCAAATTTGTGGGGATAATGTTATTGAAATAACTGTGGGGATATCTCAAATGCATTTAAGGAGATCCTTGTCACTTTTTTTAAGCATACATTTGTTAAAAGTTTAATCATGTTTATATGCACAAGTTCATTCAATTTTAGTCATTGGACACTTTTGCACTCAAAACAAAAAATACATAAAGTTTGCACTTCAAAGTATATTTGTATTGATGTTTTTCCCATGAATAGGCATTTTTGTATAAAGAGACCGAGATCCTAGTAAGAGGAAATAATCGAAAGAATGGAAATAATACAAAGTGAAAACAAAAAAACATAGCCATGTCAAAGTGATCTCATTGTGTTCCAACCCCACTATTGCCCCTATGTCTTTGAACATTATCCCTTTCCGTTGAATAAAAGTTGATTGGATTGATCTTGGACCATTTCAATTTGGACTTTGGTAATAAGGCTAGCTGTAGAGACTCTACAGGACATATTCATACGCTTTAATCTTTAACTTTTTCTTGGACCGGCCTTTCTGGTTTTCAGCCCACCAGGACACTCATTTTTGCCCAAGCCTCCCTTTCAGGGTTTTGACTTTCCGAGTGTACAATATTTTGCATATATCTCAAACTTTTGCCTGAACCTCTTTGGTTTGCCGGGATGCCCTTATTTTTTCCTAGGTGTGTCAAGCTAATGGGCCATTTTATGCGTAGTATTTTTTAACTATGTTCGCGTTCACAAGATGCGGAAAATCTTCGCCATCCATAGTAGTCAGTGTTGTACCCCAAAATTTTCCCTCTCTATTCTCAAGACATTTCTCACAAAGATTTTTAAAAGCTCAAGTTTGCACAAGTACAATTGGACTTTTAATGCCCCGTATAGTTTCCATTGATCATATTGGACTTTCAAGCATCAGGTCAAAGAGGAAACTGTCGAAAGGGAAAAGCAGATAAAAAAGGTGTGCAAATAACTATGTCAAATTCAAAATCTAGTTCAGGATGTTCGAACCACATGACCAATCGAAAGGAGTGGTTGGCAGATTTTGACAAATCAAAGAAGAGCAAGCTTGCTTCGATCCACAAGCTACGAGTGGTACATTCAGATGAATGTGGTCCATTCGAAGAACATACAATTGGTGGATTCGAAGAAGATACGTTTGGTGGCCCATTCGAAGAACATACATTTGGTGGATTCGATGAACATACATTTGGTGGTCTATTCGAAGAACATACATTTGGTGGATTTGAAGAACATACAATTGGTGGTCCATTCAAAGAACATACAATTGGTGGATTCAAAGAACGTACATTTGGTGGTCCATTCGAAGAACATATATTTGGTGGTCCATCCGAAGAACATACATTTGGTGGATTCGAAGAACATATAATTGGTGGATTCGAAGAACATACAACTGGTGGTCCATTTTAAGAACATATAATTAATGGATTCGAAGAACATACAATTGTTGGTCAATTCGAAGAACACACAATTGGTGGAAACAAATATTGTCTTGTATTTTGATGAGTTTGGTCGAAGGATGCTGAACAAAGTCCTATATGCTGCCAAGCCCAAGTTTTATGTACTGTCCATACAATAACCTAAAACCATGTCAAAAACAGTCTGTTGTACTGCTATGAAACAATCTTGCACCAAACTGCCACAAAACTCCAAAAGTGATGCAAAACAATCCTACTATGTTGATCCTAAACCAGTCCGATATTTGCACCAAGCTAGCATATAAGAGCTGCACCTCGAAAGCTATGAAAAGAACATACCCAAACTGTTCAAATTTCATTCCCCCCCCCCACACACACACACAAAAAAAAAACTCCAGCAAGACTCTTCTATAAATAAGTTGTTTCCACAACATCTAAAGGGGGGCCTTTGGACAAGGAAAAAGGAGAGAAAAAAAAGAGAGGAGAGAACACAAAGGCTGAAACCTTAAAACACTCTTAAACCCAGAACCAAAAACCACACCTCTGGTCTTTTATTTGAACTCAAGAACATTCAAAGCAACAACTCAAGTTCGAATCACAAATTCCAGCTTCAAGGAAAGTCTTCTTGACTTTAAACCCTTCATTTCAAGCATCATTGATGATTCATCTTCGAAGATAACATGTAATAACCATTGCCTTCGAAACTAACCTTTCTTTTGTCTCCCTTTCTTGTCAATTATATGTTAAGACCTTACATGTACAGACCATAAAACAATGTTGAAGTGAAAAAATAACAGCATGGTTCGACACAAAGCCTTAGGCTTCGACATATACTGCTTTACAGGCCCAAACAGAAGGAAGAAAAAAGGGTGTGTGAATTGAAGGGTGCATGCTTCGAACATACTGCATAAATCTAAAGATTTGTTTTTTCTCTGTGGATCGAAGGGTGCATGCTTCGAACATACTGCATGAATCGAAAGATTTTCTCTCTCTCTCTCTCTCTTTTGCGTTGTTTTTTTTGTTTTTATATTTTATATATATTTTTGTTTCATTTCTATTTAATATGGTTGTAATAATTAGGACTTTTATTGCTTTCCACCCCCCATTTGTAAATTTTTATACCCCATCCCCAAATTATGTAATAGCGTAAGACATTTATTTTCCGCAATTTACCGCTTTTTATATAAAATGCTAGTAATTAGGGTGTGTATGGCAAGATTTAAAATCAACAAGTAGACAACCCTAATTCAAGATTAAACCAAGAATAAAATACAATACACTTGCACACTTTGCACCTCTAGGGTTTAAGTCCACTTTGTTGCCTTAAAAAATGGTCATGTTGCGCATGTGAGGTATCTTATAAAAAAACAATAAAAAAAATACAAGATCATAGTCCCTCGATGATGCTTCGAATGTTGCCTTACAAATGATCTTAGTCCCTTAAGAGAAATGATAAGATATCTTACAATATTGCCATTCATGACTATACAATGACCCACACGTGTCCCTTCACATCCAATTATAGGGCTTCTTACCAAATCAATGGTAAGATAGCAATATCTAAAGGAGGAGGAAAAGAACATAGACCTTTTGAGTAGGTAGGACACTCGTAGTTGCTTGCTCGCAAACTAAAACCATTTCCACACTTACACTTTCAAAACATCTTCAAAAACAAACATCTCTTTGAACTATTTTCAAAACCAACACTTTGTATAAATTCTTATAGAGACGAGAATCATTACAAATTTTTCCGAAACAAAGGCGTTTGAAAAATATTTTCAAACTTGCACCCACCACAAACACATTTTTCAAACAAAGCATTTTCAAATGATCTAGCAAGCAACTAAGAGCCCGTAGATGACTACGGATGAAAAGGGTGTTAACACCTTCCCTTTTCATAACCTACCCCCCGAACTCAAGAAAACATCTCAAAGGTCTTTCTTGTTCTTTTCACCCTTTCCTTTATTGGATAAAAGAAAAGTCGGTGGAGACTCTTGTTATCCGCAATAATTGCGATAAAACTCAAAACACCCAATTCAGTTCTCCCACCGTATTATAGAACTGGAGACTCTGCTGAGGAATTTAACTTAAAAGCGGGGTTACCTTAGAACTAGATCGCCTTTAAAATGCTTTCCTTGTTTGACTTGCTTGCTTTACATTTTGGGTCCTTGTTTGGGTTTTTGATCCTTTACCCGGATCGGGGAACATCATTAAGTAAGTAGAAATAGATTATGGAAACTGTACAGCGTAGACTGATATGATTGAAGCAATGGCTACGTTAGTGTGACGCATTTGTTGGTATAGGTATCCCTTGTGTTGAATTGAGGAAAATACGGGGCCGCTGAGCAGTGTCATGAAGCACTAACTGACTGTAGAACCTTAATTGAACAACTTGGCCATTAGGAAGTAGTGACATAGCCGACTTTGGTGTAAAGCTGAATATTAGTTGATACTCAATACTACACTCATTGAGATCAGACTTTTGGGATATTTCGGCCGCAAGAAAAGATTGATTGTGTTGAGACAATGCCCAATGATGAAAGATCAATGATATTAAGATCCCCTAGAACCCGTTTACTTTCTAGGACAGGTTGAGCAAACTAAAATTCAAGAGCGTACTTACCTATAAACTCCATGCAAGCCTAAACCTAGGGATTTGTTTGCTTTGTTTTTACATAACGACTTGTTTGCTTCTGTTTACTTGTACATAACATCATGACATCATACCATATCATTTCCACTGACCATTTCAAGGATCTCAAAGGGCCTGTGATACAGGGTCATGATGAACCGAACGTCTATCAAGGGGCAAGAGGATTTATTCTCCTCTAACCAAATGCTATCAAAAACCAAAGCACGATAACTTGAGTCAAGGGCTATGACCCACTTGATATGGTGAGCTTGATTCTTGTAGAAGGACATTTCAACGATACAAAGTTCTTCAATCAAAAGTTGTAATCAAAGTTCAACTTCTAACATCTTCTGGTGTCTACCCCGCGAGATCCTTGAAAACATTGCATCCACATATCATGCATCATATCATGACAGATTTTTCCCTTATAGGTTTTCTCATCTTCCTACTGTTTATTCTAGTAAAGATGGCTCTCGAACAGAATATTAAGGATCTTCAAGCACAAAATGTTCAATTCCAGCAGATGTTCATGGCTCTGGCTAAGGGACAAGAGGACCCGAAGACTCTCATTCTCAAAGACAAGAAGAAAAAGACAAAGAAACTAGTGGGTTTCCTAAATATGGGAAGGAGACTCAGAGGACCAGCAAAGCAAGCTCTCGAATTTGCAACTATGTCAAATGAGGGGGACAATCAAGAAGAGAAGACAAAATAAGGGGACCACAGTCTGGGGTCTAACGAAGAAGAGGCTGACTATGCTGAAGAACAATATCCCCTCGATGATGACAAATATAAACAACTATAGGATCATCTCAACGCCGTGGAAATTCAGAGAATACCTGGTTTGGATTTTGAAGAATTAGGTTCGGTTTTTGAAGTGGTCATTCCACCAAAGTTCAAGGTTCCCGCATTTTCTAAATATGACGGGGTTTCATGTCCTAAGCTGCATCTGAGGTCTTATGTCAGGAAGATCCAACCTCACACCATTGATAGGAATTTGTGGGTGCACTTCTTCTAGAAAATTTTATCGGGGACTCAATTAGAATGGTTCTATCAACTGGAGGGAACCAACATCCGCAACTGGGAGGATTTGGCTGCTGATTTCTACAGGCAATACCAATATAATGTTGACCTCGCTCCAACCCTTACACAACTCCAAAGCATGTCCATGGCTCCCAGTGAGGGCTTCAAAGATTATGCCCAAAAATGGAGAGATATTACGGGAAGAGTCCAGCCTCCTCTATCTGATAGAGAGCTGGTAGATATGTTCTTGGGTACTTTGTCAGGCCCATTTTTCAACTATCTGATCGAAAGCTCTTCAGCTGGATTCACCGAGCTGATATTGACAGGTGAAAGAGTAGAAGCTGGTATCAAGAGCGGTAAGATTCAAAGGGATGAATCTTCAAGTGCAGTGAAGCAACCTTACAATGGGAAGAAAGAGTCCAATGTTATGTACGACCAAAAGAGTCGTAACAAGAGTAACCACGACCAATCAATAGGGGCAGTTTTAATTTCCAAACCCACATCTACTCAATCGCAACGAGAGGGTAGGCGTAGGACGAAATTTCAAGAGAGACAATACACCAAGATTGGTATGTCCTTACCACAAGCCCTACAACATTTACTAAAAACTGAGCTCATTTCACTAAGGGACCCTCCACAAAATCCCAATACATCTTCATCTCAATACAACCCCAATGCCAAATGTGCTTACCATTTAAATAGCCCCGGGCACGATACCAATGATTGTTGGACTATAAAGAATAAAATACAAGACCTAATTGATAACAAGACAATTGAGTTCGACCCTCTAGCAACTCCCAACGTGATCACTGCTCCCATGCCAAATCATTGAGCGTCCAAATCATTTTGAATTTTCAATTGTAATTTCTTTGTTTGTTTAAACATTTGTCCTTATGTAAAACTTTGGTTATTCTAATTAATGCATTGAATATGTTTGTTTTGAATTAATTCATTCATTGTCACTATATTTAAACTATGCTTTCTACTCCTTTTTGTGATATTCAACTCTCGACTATAAGTTGCAAGCCTTTAGAGGGAGGATGACGAAAACAATACCATAATCTCATACAATATGCTTTTGGACAGACCTTGCTGACGATGTATATGCGTTCTTTTAATTCCTAAACAGTGGAGTTATAAGGAAGACAATCCCCAGTCAACCCTTTTGAGCCAAAGAAGTAGGAGTTTTCTTTTTCACACAAATTGAAACCTTTAATCAAAACCCGGGGCAGGGTTAGTTTCTCAGTTAATTCAAATGTGTGTTCGGTCACAAGCTGTCACTTCACAACAAAAACATCCTTCTGAATCAAAAGGCGGTGATGGTTCCCCGTGAAATAGGCAGTCATTATCTCTTAAAAGAAAAGCCCACTAGGTCAAAACTTATGAAGGAGACTTAAGAAAAAATGGGGCATCCCGCTGGCTGTAATCTCAAAACAAGAAAAGTCATGAAAAATTAGGGACAGTAAATTAAAAAGAGGGCGCTACAGATCCTCGACAAACATGAAAAATGTTTCAAAAATGACTGCCTTCGCGAATAAACTTTCAGTATCTGAACCATCACCAAAATGTCATTCCAGACTCAATTGGAATTCAAAATGCACAATTAACTGAGTATAGGGCTGAAGAACATCATGAAGAACGGGATGGTACAAATAAACTTTGAGCCTTATCCTTTGTTTCTTAAAATCGTGAACCAGGCTATGTTATAACCCCTTAAAAGTCCTAATTGAAGCATGGGTTGGTTCGAAAGCATATTGTTACAAAATGTATCCTTAACTCCTGTAAGGATTACTGCCAATCCTGAGTTGAATTCATATTCTTACAAAACTCTTTATTTGTTAAAACTGCATTCTCAAAACTTCAAGACAAGCATAAACTTTTCATTGTTTGAATATCGTTGTTTGCATATGGCTAATTGTTTGACAACGGAGAAATTCACACGGTGAATATCCATTGAACGGAAATTCTCAATGAATAGAACCACTTCCATTGACAAATATTCCATAATCAAGGGGCCTAATATGATTATTGTCCAACCCATCCGGGGCAGTCAAGTCAAGATTCCAAGAAATCTCTCATAGCCGGGGGCAGGTCTCCATTCGAATCACTGGGGGACATTGAACATGAATTCCATCAAAGGGGCACGTACAATCAAGCAAAAATTTTCTGGCAGTAACTACAACACTTACTACTATGGTCAATGACAAATCCAAACAAAGTACCTTTCACAAGGTGATCCCTATTAAAGTCGCCAGAGCCACCTCTATAAGGTTATCCCCACAGAATAATCTTCACAGATAAGGGTCAAAACCCTACAAGGCCTAATTCATGGATATCTCCACCTAATTATCCCTACAAAGTTGGATACATGCAATCCCCATCCAGAGTTTCAATCTCCGAAAGATCCTCCCCAGCTGAGTTGGTCTTAAAAGGGAGCCTTATGGAATTCTTTCTAAAAAATATCCTCCCCAGCAGTTCGTCAAAAATCCTCTTCAACGGCGTTTATTTTCCCAATAGACTACAAATTTCCCAGATTTAGTTTTCCTCTCAGACCAATACAAATCAGCAGACAAAACCCTTTAATCCCCGATAGAGTCATTGATATCCCCAAGAGTTGCTTCGAAGCCCGGACCCGGCCAAATACCAATTAACCTCAAGTATAAATTGCTTAAACCTGGACCCGAACAGATAACAGTTGATCTCAAGTTCAAATTGTTGAAGACTGGACCCGATATATAATAGTTTAACTTCTTCAAATCACTAAAAAACTCTTCTTCCCCAGTAGAGTTTGCCACTATTCCTAATAAGTTACTGCAAAGCTTGGAAGCCGATCAGATAATAGTTAACTTCTTTATCCCCAACAACTTATTGACTTCCATTCTCTCCAATCAAGAGTATAACTCCCCAGTAGAGCAACGAACAATTAAAACTCCTGAACTCTTTTCCCCAAGCAGAAATCAACACTCTCCACAGAGTTTCCCTCAAGCAAAATCAACGTCCCCCGACGAATTTCTCCTCAAACAACAAAACGGGAATCCCTAGTGGAAACATTCTAAACAAGGTTTGAAGATGTGCATACTCTTCATCACCAACAACATTTCAGGATTTCATTTCCCAATGCTCACCAGCATTTGTCAAGGATTTATTTTCCCAGACAAAGGTACACTTCAACAACATTTCACATTTCATACGTCATAGCATATTCATACGAAAAGCATATAGCACAATCTCATTTATTTTGAGAACGCCATTACACAGTTAATTTCATACATCATGACATTGCATACATCTAACCCTTTACCTTTTCAGGAAAAGATTAGTCAACAGATGAACGTCATCAACTATCTGTAAATTTCTCCGAGACAAAATCAAGCTTGGATTTTTTTCTGATACTTGTTGAAGTAGTAGTCGTCAAAGATTCCTTCATTACCTGTTGAAGTAGTAGTCATCAAAGATTCATTCATTTCCTGTTGAAGTAGTAGCCGTCAAAGATTCTTTCATTACCTATTGAAGTTGTAGTCGCCAGATTCCTTCATTACATGTTGAAGTAGTAGTCGTCAGATTCCTTCATTACCCATTGAAGTAGTAGTCGTCAGATTCCTTCATTACCTGTTGAAGTAGTAGTCATCAAATATCCCTTCATTACTTTTTGAAGTAGTAGTCGTCAAAGATTCCTTCATTACTTGTTGAATTAGTAGTCATCAAAGATTCCTTCATTACCTGTTGAAGTAGTAGTCGTCAGATTCCTTCATTACCCGTTGAAGTAGTAGTCGTAAGATTCCTTCATTACCTGTTGAAGTAGTATTCGTCAAAGATTCCTTCATTACCTATTGAAGTAATAGTCATCATATTCCTTCATTACCTATTGAAGTAGTAATCGTTAGATTCCTTCACTACCTGTTGAAGTAGTAGTCGTCAAATATTCCTTCATTACCTATTGAAGTAGTAGTCATAAAAGATTTCTTCATTACTTGTTAAAGTAGTAGTCGTCAAAGATTCCTTCATTACCTATTGAATTAGTATTCGTCAAAGATTCCTTCATTACATGTTGAAGTAGTAGTCGTCAAAGATTCCTTCATTACCTATTGAAGTAGTATCAAAGATTCCTTCATTACATGTTGAAGTAGTAGTCATCAAAGATTCCTTCATTACCTGTTGAAGTAGTAGTCGTCAAAGATTCCTTCATTACTTATTGAAGTAGTAGTCTTCAGATTCCTTCTTACCTGTTGAAGTAGTAGTCGTAAGATTCCTTCATTACCTGTTGAAGTAGTAGTCGTCAAAGATTCCTTCATTAGCTGTTGAAGTAGTAGTCGTCAGATTCCTTCGTTACTTGTTAAAGTAGTAGTCGTCAAATTCCTTCATTACCTATTGAAGTAGTATCAAAGATTCCTTCATTACCTGTTGAAGTAGTAGTCGTCAAATATTCCTTCATTACCTATTGAAGTATTAGTCGTCAAAGATTCTTTCATTACCTGTTGAAGTAGTAGTCATCAAAGATTCCTTCATTACCTGTTGAAGTAGTAGTCGTCAAAGATTCCTTCATTACCTGTTGAAGTAGTAGTCATCAAAGATTCTTTCATTACATGTTAAGGTAGTAGTCCTCCAAGATTCCTTCATTACCTTCTGAAGTAGTAGTCATCAGATTCCTTCATTATACGTCACAATCAAGCTTTATACTTGCCAACAGTCACTCTAGATGGCATCTGTAAGCCCATCCCCAACAGACTCTCTATCACCTCTCCAAATGGCATCTTTAAGCCTATTCTCGACACAATCAACCACCACATCATCAAGTTCAAATTTCTAAGCACTCTAGTGTTCAATCATCTTCCACCTTCAAGTCACGAATGGCAGACTCGCCAATCTAACTCTTCAGGTTTAAGAAGATTGAACAGGGGCAGTTGTTGTACCCTAAAATTTTCCCTCTCTTTTCTCAAGACATTTCTCACAAAGATTTTCAAAAGCTCAAGTTTGCACAAGTACAATTGGAATTTTAATGCCCCATATAGTTTCCATGGATCATATTGGACTTTCAAGCATCAGGTCCAAGAGGAAACTGTCGAAAGGGAAAAGCAGATAAAAAAGGTGTGCAAATAACTATGTCAAATTCAAAATCTAGTTTAGGCTGTTTGAACCACATGACTGATCCAAAGGAGTGGTTGGCAGATTTTGAAAAATCGAAGAAGAGAACTTGCTTCGATCCACAAGCTTCGAGTGGTACATTCAGATGAATGTGGTCCATTCGAAGAACATACAATTGGTGGATTCGAAGAACATACATTTGGTGGCCCATTCAAAGAACATACATTTGGAGGTCCATTCAAAGAACATACAATTGGTGGATTCGAAGAACATACAATTGGTGGTCCCTTCGAAGAACATACAATTGGTGGTCCATTCGAAGAACATACAATTGGTGGTCCATTAGAAGAACATACAATTGGTGGATTCGAAGAACGTACATTTGGTTGTCCATTCGAAGAACATACATTTGGTGGTCCATTCGAAGAACATATATTTGGTGGATTCTAAGAACATATAATTGGTGGATTTGAAGAACATACAATTGGTGGTCCATTCAAAGAACATACAATTGATGGATTCGAAGAACATACAATTGTTGGTCCATTCGAAGAACACACAATTGGTGGAAACAAATATTGTCTTGTCTTTTGATGAGTTTGGTCAAAGGCTACTGAACAAAGTCCTATATGCTGCCAAGCCCAAGTTTGTTGTACTGTCCACATAACAGCCTAAAACCATGTCAAAAATAGTCTGCTGTACTGCTATGAAACAAACCTGCACCAAGCTGCCACAACACTCCAAAACTGTTGCAAAACAGTCCTGCTATGCTGCTCCTAAACCAGTCCCGTATTTGCACCAAACTAGCATATAAGTGATGCACCTCGAAAGCTATGAAAAGAACATACGCAAACTGTTCAAATTTCATTTCCCCCCCCCCCCAAAAAAAAACTCCAGCAAGACTCTTCTATAAATAAGTTGTTTCCATAACATCTAGAGGGGGGCCTTTGGACAAGGAAAAAGTAGAAGAAGAAAAAAGAGAGGAGAGAACACAAAGGCTGAAACCATAAAACACTCTTAAACCCAGAACCAAAAACCACACTTTTGTTCTTTTCTTCGAACTCAAGAACATTCAAAGCAACAACTCAAGTTCAAACCACAAATTCCAGCTTCAAGGTAAGTCTTCTTGACTTTAAACCCTTCATTTCAAGCATCATTGATGATTCATATTCTAAGATAACATGTAATAACCATTTCCTTCGAAACTAACCTTTCATTTGTCTCCCTTTCTTGTCAATTATATGTTAAGACCAAACCTGTACAGACCATAAAAAATGTTGGAGTGAAAAAATAACAACATGGTTCGACACAAAGCCTTAGGCTTCAAGACATACTGTTTTACAGGCCCAAACAGAAGGAATAAAAAAGGGTGTGTGAATCTAAGGGTGCATGCTTCGAACATACTGCATGAATCAAAAGATTTGTTTTTTCTCTGTGGATCGAAGGGTGCATGCTTCCAACATACTGCACGAATCGAAAGATTTTTTCTCTCTTTTGCGCTTTTTTTTATAATATTTTCTATATATTTTATTTCATTACTATTCAATATGGTTGTAATAATTAAGACTGTTATTGATTTTAACCCCCCATTTGTAAATTTGTATACCCCATCTCCAAATTATGTAATAGCGTAAGACATTTATTTTCCGCAATTTACTCCTTTTTATATAAAATGCTAGTAATTAGGGTGTGTATGGCAATATTTAAAATTAACAAGTAGACAAACCTAATTCAAGATTAAACCAAGCATGAAATATAATACACATGCACACTTTGCACCTCTAGGGTTTAACTCCACTTTGTTGCCTTAAAAAATGGTCATGTTGCGCATGTGAGGTATCTTAGAAAAAACAATAAAAAAATACAAGATCATAGTCCCTTGATGACACTTCGAATGTTTCCTTACAAATGATCTTAGTCCCTTAATATAAATGCTAAGATATCTCACAATATTGCCATTCATGACTATACGATGACCCACGTCTGTCCCTTCACATCCAATGATAGGGCTTCTTACCAAATCAATGGTAAGATAGCAACATCTAAAGGAGGAGGAAAAGAACATAGACCTTTTGAGTAGGTAGGACGCTCATAGTTTCTTGCTCGCAAACTAAAACCATTTCCACACTTACACTTTCAAAACATCTTCAAAAACAAACATTTTTTTGAACTATTTTCAAAACCAACACTTTGTATACATTCTTATAGAGACGAGAATCATTACAAAGTTTTCAAACTTGCACCCTCCACAAACACATTTTTCAAACAAAGCATTTTCAAATGATCTAGCAAGCAACTAAGAGCCCGTAGATAACTACGGATGAAAAGGGTGCTAACACCTTCCCTTTTCATAACCTACCCCTCGAACTCAAGAAAACATCTCAAAGGTCTTTCCTGTTCTTTTCACATTTTCCTTTATTGGATAAAAGAAAAGTCGATGGCGACTCTTGCTATCCGCAACAATTGCGATAAAACACAAAACACTCAAGTCAGTTCTCCCATCATATTACAGTCAGCATCATGGCACCACCAGAGAAAACTTTCTTTACATAAAGTGGTCCTTCGTAAGTGGGAGTCCATTTGCCCCTGGGGTCGCCTTGTGGAAGAATGACGCGCTTTATTACCAAGTCGCCAGTCTGATATACTCGAGGCTTGATCTTTTTTTTGAAAGCTTTGATCATACATTTTTGGTACATCTGACCCTGACAAACAGTAGCCAGTTGATTCTCGTCAATCAAGTTCACCTGGTTCAACCTAGTCTGAATCCATTCGTCTTCACCTAAATCTGCTTCCTTCATAATCCTTAGAGAAGGGATCTGAACTTCGACAGGTAGGACATCTTCCATGCCGTAGACCAAAGAGAAAGGAGTTGCCCCAGTTGATGTTCGAGTTTAAGTACGGTATCCATGGAGAGAAAATGGTAACATCTCACGCCAGTCTTTATATATCACCATCCTCTTTTGCACAATCTTCTTGATATTTTTGTTGGCAGCTTCCACTGTGCCATTCATCTTGGGTATGTACGGAGAAGAATTGTGATGTTTGATTTTGAACTGAGTACAAAGTTCGGTAATCATAGTATTATTGAGGTTGGTTCCATTTTCAGTGATAATCCTTTCGGGGATACCGTAACGGCATATGAGGTTATGCTTGATGAATCTGGATACAACACTCTTTGTGACGGAGGCAAATGAGGCAGCTTCGACCCATTTCGTAAAGTAATCAATAACCACGAGGATAAAACGATGTCCATTGGAAGCAATATGCATAATCTCTCCAATCATATCAATTCCCCACATTGCAAATGACCACAGAGCAGTCATGACATTTAGAGGAATAGGAGGTACGCGGACTTTGTCAGCATAGATTTGACACTTGTGGCAAGTCCTTGAGTGATGATGACAATCAGTTTCCATTGTGGACCAATAGTAACCATCCCTCAGGATTTTCTTGACACTAGTGTGTCCACTTGAGTGGGTCCCAAAGAGGCAATCATGCATGTCTTCCATAATTTTCTCTGTCTCCTTCTTGTCCACACACTGGAGTAGAGTAGAATCATGGTTGCCCTTGTACAGGATTTTGTTGCTTAGAAAGAATTTGGCCGAAAATATTTACAAGAACTTCTTATCATTGATGGAAGCTCCCTCAGGATACTCATGTGCTTCAAGATATCTCCTCACCTCATGGTACCACGCTTTCTCTTCGTCAGTGCTAAGCTCATAGCAGTGTGCAGGTTCGTCAGATCTTTCAATTGTAATCATGGGAGCTTCGTTATCCCATTTGACCTTGAACATGGAAGACATTGTTGCCAAGGCGTCATCCAACTGATTTTCTTCTCTAGATAAATGTTCAAAGGTGATCCCCTTGAAGTATGGTATTAGGGTTAACACAAGCTCCATGTAAGGAATAAGGTTAGGATGCTTAGTGTCCCATTCTCCTTTGACTTGACTGATCACTAAAGAAGAATCTCCGAATACATCCAAATGCTTGATCCTAAAGTCAATAGCAGCCTTCAAACCCAAGATGCATGCTTCGTAATCAACCATGTTATTCGTATAATCGAAGCACAATCTAGTAGTGAAAGGAGTGTGATAACCTTCAGGAGAAATTATCACAGCGCCAATTCCATTACCCAGAGCGTTGGAAGCTCCATCAAAAACCATAGTCCATCGGGATCCTTGTTCAGGTCCGTCATATGGTCCAGGTCTTGCACAGACAGTCACTGTTGTACCCCAAAATTTGCCCTCTCATTTCTCAAGGCATTTTCTCACAAGAATTTTCAAAAGGGAAAGTTTACACAAGTACAATTGGATTTTTGACTCTCAAACATCAAATCGAGGAAGAGAAAATTTTCTTGATTCATAAGCTTCGATTGGGCATCTAAAATCCTTCGAGCAAGCTTTATTTCACAAGCTTTGATTGAACATTTGGCCTCCTTCGATGCAAGCCTGATTCACAAGCTTCAGTTTGGTGTTGGGCCCCCTTCAATCAAGCTCAGTTCACAAAACTTCGACTGAGCATTGGCTTCTTCAGACTTTCCTTCGATTCACAAGGAAACCCCTCCCTACAATTTTGCTTCGATTTACCAGCAGTGGCCTCTTGCATGTTTATTTTGATTCACAAAGGAGTGGCCCCCTGCATGCAAGCTTCGTTTTGGAAAATGCCTCTTCATGCTTGCCTTTGATCTACAAGGAAGAGGCCCCTTCAATTTGCCTTCGACCCACAAGGCAAAAGGACCCTTCAACTTGCCTTCAATCCATAAGGCAAAGGCCTCTTCATGCTTGCCTTTGATTCACAAGGAAAAGGCCCCTTCAACTTACCTTCGATTCACTAGACAAAAACTTCATACATGCCTACCTTCGATTCACAAAGCAAGAGCTTCTTTCATCTGTGCTTCGAACCACAAACAAATGACTTCCTCTGTGCGTGCCTTTAGAGCACAAGGAAAAGGCCTCTTCATGTTTGCCTTTGATCCACAAGGAAAAGACACATTTCATACGTGCTTCGATTCATTAAGAAGTTTGCTTCCCTCATGCTAGCTTTGACTCCACCTCTAAACTCTTCAACATACAGTTTTCCATACTTTGACACACAAGACGGTCCCTTCAAAGAAACTTTCCAAAGGTCCATTCGAAGAAACATTCCAAAGGTCCATTCAAAGGACACACAAATGGTGCCTTCAAAGGACCTACAATTGGCCCATTTGAAAGACACATTATTATGGGAAACCAGTTTGTTTTATGATGAGTCTTAGTCCAATATGTTTGCTGGCCAAAGTCCAACATGCTGCCAAGCCCAAGCCTCCTGCATAATTACATTGGAAGGAGGTAACAAAAGAAGCTTTGACTGGCCAGAAAGGAGTTTTCGATTGGGCTAGTTGAAAAGTTTCAGATCAAGCTACTAAGGAATATAGTGGTTCAATCGAAGAAGCCATAATAATGAGGCATGGAGCCATTCAAAGGAAGCAACTCAGGGCCAATCGAAGAACCAAGTGTGGAGGCATTCGAAGGAGTCAGGGATGTCCAGGTTCATCCCAAAACCCAAAAGGGTAGGAATCAATAAAAAATGGCAATCCTTTAATTTGTCTGATTTTGCCTTCAAAACCTGGTTAAAGGCTATCCCTAGCCATTTCCATTCCCCTCTACACCCGTATAAATACAAGCCTAAGGACACATTGCCAGAGGGGAGAGAAAAAAGGAGGAGAAAATATTAGGAGACACGCTGCATCACACAAAATACTTATTACCAATCGAAGCTGCAGGCTGATCGCCCACAAAAACATTTTGGCCTATACATACAAGTCGCCTAAAAAATACTACACACACACACACTGCCTGAAGAACACCACCAAACTTCTCAAAATCTCCAAAGGTTGTCAAAATCGAAACAACCCTTAAACAAGCATACCCACGCCTGAAGCCACAGATTCATACATCACCGTTGGTTAGAATTAGCAAAATATTAAACTTTACATTTGCATTATATATTAACCCTTATAGTCCGTTCGATTTGTATTCAGAACTAAGGACCTGGGTTCGACACCCAGGTATGAATTTGTTTTTTCTCTAACGCTTGTACTGCAGATCCAGCCTAAACAGATAAACATGCACAGGATCGAAGGACCTAGGTTCGATACCTAGGTCCTGCATCTTTATTTTTGCTAACTTTTGGCTTGCAGATCCAGATCGAAAGGCAGCTTCCTCCCTTGGATCGAAAAACAAACATCTCTCCCTAGATCAAAAAATCACATCCCTCCTTGGATCGAAAATCATATCCTGGATCGAAAAACCATACTTCTCCCTGGATTGAAGGATAACCCTTTTTATTTTAATTTTGTTTTTTTTGTTCATTTCTTTATTGATCTTATTATTTAAATCAACTCTAAATCAAAAATCATAAAAAAACATTAGGCTTAGTTTCTTTTTTAGATTAAATTTTGTTAATTAGTTATTTAATTACTTAACATTTTTTTCTTAAAATTAAAACTAATTTAGACTTAGGTCTTAAATCTTAAAATCAAACCACAAAAAAGTCAAAAAATATTTTTCTTAGTACTTAGGCTTTTTAGGATTTTCTTTCCAAGCAATCTCTTCTCATTTATGTTTTCTATTTTTCTTTTGTTATTTAAATTCTAGAAAGAATGTATAGGTTTCTCATTGGATTTTGTATTAGTTGGTTTATCTTTTCGCATTTTTTCCCAAAAAATTGTAACTGCTCATGGGATGTAATAGCGTAGGATTTACTTTCCGCATTTTATAATTCATGTACATATTAATTGTTAGACGTATGGTAATAGGATTGCATGATAAGAATTAAAACCAACACTAGCAAACTCAACACAATACAAAAATAACTGAAAACAAACACACTTGCACATACGCACCTCTAGGGTACTCCCACTTTGGTTGCCTTCGGAAAAATAGTCACAACTCTCCAAACGTGAGAGATTTTAGTGGCTATCCTCCGGTTTAAAAAGATCATAAGTCCCTCAATGACCCTCTCGATGTTGCCTCGGTAAACAATGATCTTAAAACCCTAGGGTAGTTACTAAGGTTTCTTGCCCAGTTGCCTTTGTGACTATAAAATGTCCCCTTGAATGTCCCTCAAACATCCAACGATAGGTCTACCTACTCACTAATAGTAGGATAGCACTGTCTAAAGGAAAATAGGAAAAGAACTACCCTTTCGAGTAAAGTAGATAAGTTCCTAGATGCTGTGCTCAAAACAAAATTTTACACCTACACAAAAACATTTTAAAAAGATTTTCAAAAAAATGCTTTATCAACACTCTTGAGGACTGATACAAGAGTTATCATAAAGAAAATCGCCGCACTAAGGCATTTCAAAATACTTTTCAAAACACACAAAATCACGAGGTATTTTTTTAAATGAGCTAAGCATCTAAGAGCCTGTAGAAAACTAAGGATGGAAAGGGTGCTAACACTTTCCCTTTCCATAATCTACCCATTTACTCAGAAAACTCCCGAAAGGTCTTTTTATGTTCTTTTCACCCTTTCCTTTGTTTGATAAAAGAAAAGTTTGTGGCGACTCTTTCTTACCACAACATTTGCGAACACAAATGCAAAACCAGTATAACAATTAGTTCTCCCACCTTATCACAGAACTGACGACTCTGCTGGGGATAGTCTATAAATTGGGGTTACCTTAGAGTTAGATCATTTTAAAATTTGATTTAAATTGTGTTTTTTGTATGCTTTACTTTTAAGGGTTTGTTTGGGTTGTTACTAAAGATCCTACACCCGGATCTGGGGCACCTTTTTAGGTAAGTAGCAATAGATCGTGGGGACTGTGCGGGGTATACCGACATGGTTGAAGAGATAGCTATGTTGATGTGACACATTTGTTCATACCGGTAGCCCTTGAGTAGTCAAGGAGAATACGGGGCCGCTGTGTGGTGTCATAAAGCATCAACTGACCTTAGAATCTTTAATTGAACCAAATTGGCCATTAGAAAGTAGTGAGATAGTCGGCTTTGGTGCAGTCCAAAGTTGGTTGATACTCGATACTACGCTCATTGAAATCGGACTTCTGGGATATTTCGGTCGCCAATAAAGAGGCTTGTGTTGAAACAATGCCCGGTGAAGAAAGATCAATGATATTGAGACTCCTTAGAACCCGATTACTCTTACTAGGATAGGTTGAGCCAACTAAACTTTAAGAGGGTACTTACCTACAAATCCCATGCAAGCCTGAACCTAAGGCTTCTTGTGTGACTTGTCTTATTTCATTATCTAACAACTTAAACTCATTGCAGGACTTTGTTTGTATTCCTTGCAGGACCTTGCTTGTATCCATTATCTAATAAACTTGTTTTCTTGTAAGATTTACTTATCTTCATCACCTTACACTTTTGTTTGGTGCATAGCATGCACACCATAATATCATACCATAACATTTCCTTAACCATTTCAAGGATCTCAAAGGGTCTGTGATGTAGGTTTTGATAAACCAGACGTCTACCAAGGGGCAATGGGATTTATTTTCCTCTAGCCAATGTCGTTAAAAGATAAAAACACGATAACTTGAGTCAGGGGCTATGACCCACTCGATATGGTGGGCTTGTTTCTCATAGAAGGACATTCAACAATACAAAGTTCTTCCATCAAAGTTGCAGTCAAAATTCAACTTCTGACATTTTCTTGTGTTTACCCCGCGAGATCCTTGAAAACATTGCATCCACACATCATGCATGTCATTACCTAACAGGTCTTCCAGTACAATTTTCTTATGTTCTCGTTGTTTATCATTGCAAGGAAAATGGCTCTCAAATAGAACAACATAGATCTCCAAACTCATGACGCTCAGTTCAAGGAAATGTTTCTGAACCTATCCATGGGGCAAGAAGAGTTGAAATCACTCCTCAACGGGAATTTGACCAAGAAACATCCTGACAAAAAAAGGATGACCATTTGGAACAACTGCAAGCTGAGATGGAAAGGATGATAATCCAGATGAGTAATCAAATGGATCTTATCCAAAACATAGCTCGGGGACAGGAAGAGTTGAGGATTCACATCAGTAAGCTTCATCCAGATGGATGTAACTGTATGAAGCAAACAATCGAGGCTGGGGACCAAGTCATTAATCATCCCCTGATGAGACAAGAAGTTGGCTTGGTGGAGAGTATACCTTTCCAAAATGCTGCTATGTCACAACCTCGCCAACAACGACAGGGTAATCAGCGTAAGTGGAATACATCTAAAAGACGCTTTACCAAAATCAATGTGTCATTGGCTCAAGCATTGCAACACTTGTTGGAGGCCAAGCTGATTACATTGAAGGATCCTCCTCAGAATCCGAACACTGCTTCCCCAATTTACAATCCAAATGAGAGGTGTGCGTACCACTCCAACAGTCCTAGACATGACACTAATAGCTGTTGGACATTGAGAAATTAAATTTAAGACTTGATCGACGAAGGATTACTGGAGTTTACACAAGATGGTCAAGCTGAATTCTTCTGCTATCCCTCAAAGGCACATCATCTGAAGTGACAAGTTCTGGAAAAGAGGCTTTTCGTTCATTAGAATTTTCAAATTTTAATTTTCTTTTGATTTGTTCGAACACTTATTTATGTCAAACTTTGTTATTTCATCAATGCATTACATATGTTCATTTTGAATCAATCCATTCGTATTCTCTATATCCAAACTATGTTTTTACTTTCTTTTTGTGATATTCAACTCTCGATTAAAAGCTCTAAGCCTTTAGAGGGAGAATGACGAAAACAATACCATAATCTCATACAATGTGCTTTTGAACAGACCCCACTAACGATGTACATGCGTTGTTTAAAATCCTAAACAGTGGAGTTATAAGGAAGATAATCCCTGGTCAACCCCTTTGAGCCTAAGAAGTAGGAGTTTTTCTTTTTTACACAAATTAAAACTCTTAATCATAACCTGGGGCAGGGTAGTTTTCTCAGTTAATTCAGATGTACACTCAGTCACAAGCTCTACCTGCATACACGACAAATGGTGTAGAAGATGCTTTCCAAAAGATGGTGATGGTTCCGCATAATCATTAAGACGGGAAATCATTATCTCTCAAAAGAAAAGCCCGCTAAGTCAAAACCTATGAAGGAGACTTAAGAAAAAAATTGGGGTATCCCGCTGACTGTAATTGCAAAAGAAACAATTCAGGAAAAAGGTAGGGATAATAAAATAAAATAAAAAGAGAGGTCGTTACAAATCCTCAACAAAAAGAAAAGGTTACAAAAATGACTGCCTTCTCAAGTAAACTTTCAGTATCTGAACCATCACCGGCATATCAGGACCAAGATTCTACACTCAATTGGAATCTAAACGCACAATTAACTGAGTGTAGGATTGAAGAACATCACGAAGAATGGGTTGGGTACAAATAAAGTTTGAGCCTTTATCCTTTGTTTCTTAAACCGTAAACTAGGCCGCGCTACAACCCTTAAAAGTCATAGCTGAAGCACGGGTTAGTTCGAAAGCATACTATTGCAAAAGGTATCCCGACTCCTATAAGGTTTGCTATAAATCCTGAGTTGATATCACACTCTTACAAAATTTGTTTGTTTTACTAAAAAACCAATTTTCAAACTTCAAGACAGACATAAGCTTTGCAATTTAAAAAAATACCATTGTTTGCATATGACTAATTGTTCAACAATAGAGAAATTTGCACAAACGGACATTCAATGACTGGAAATCCTCTCAATGGACAGAATCACCTTAGATGGAAAGACATTCTATTAACAGGCCTTTCATAATCAAGGGGCACAACATGGTGTCAAGCTGATCTGGGGCAGTCAAGTCAGGATTCGAGGAATCTCACAAAAGTTCCAAATAGCCAGGGGCAGATATCCATCTAAATTATTTAGGGCATTGGACATGATTTCCAACAATGAATCACGTGCAATCAAGCAAACATCTTCTGGAAGTGTGGTAACACTTACTACTATAGACATTAACAATTCTCCGCACCTGATGAACGCAAACATAGTTAAAAGATACTACGCATGAGCAAAGACCCGCTAGGTCGACTGAACTAGGCAAAAATAAGCACACCCCGGCAAACCAAAAGGGTTTAGGCAAAAATTAGGGATATACATATGAAAAATCTGTACACACGGAAAGTCGAAAACCTGAAAAGGCAGCTTGGGCAAAAAAGGGTATCCCGTTGGACTGAAAATCTGAAAGGACAATCCAGGTAAAAGTTAGGGATTAAGGCATAGGACTATGTCCCATCATCTCGTCACTTGTCTATCAGTAGAAGACTTATCACCCTGATCAACATCTACTCGGGACTCCAAGAGTGGGATAACATTCAAGCCATCCATAAAATCCCAGCAGATACTTTCTCCAGCAGGTACAGAGGCAGAGGCATTCTACCACAAAGTCACTGCCATATCCTCAGTTCACAGCCTAATGATGTCAGGTGCTCTTATATCCCCCGACAAAACAAGAGTTTCCAATTACTTACCCGACATCTTAAAGAATTCCGTCACCTGGGTCACAAACTTTTCGAATTCCCCAACGGGACTTCATAAAAATCCCCAAGTAGTTCACGGAGTTTCCCTTCCCCAACAAAGTTTATTTCTCTTACAACGGAAGTTCATCTCCCTGCAATTCAACTTCAACAAAATTTGAAGACCTACATTCTTCATCCCCAACAACAATCAGGGATTTATTTTCCCTAGGTCAACACCACTGCAATAGAACAACTGACACGTTCATACATTGCATTCATACACCATTTTACAAGAGCCATAACATATGTAACACGAATGCATATATCACAATCTCATTTATTTTGAGAGCATCATTTGCACTGCATGCATCATGATATTGCATGCATCTAATTCTTAACCTTTTTAGGAAAGATCGACAGATGAATGTCATCACCAATTTTCAACAAGTTCCAGATTAATACCTGAAATAAGATAGGACAACTATCTGTGGATGAATGATTATAGATTAATACCTGGAACCAGACGGGAAAACTATCTACACAAGCAGATTAAAGATTAATACCCGAAACCAGACGGAAAAATGTCTTTCTTTCTCAAAGGTCAGAGATTAATACCTGAAACCAGACAAGACAACTATCTCAACGATCGACAAAATCAAGTTCCAGATTAATACCTGTAACAAGCCAGGATAACTATCTGTGAATGAATGATTATAGATTAATACCTGAAACAAGCCAGGACAACTATCTACATGAGCAGATTGAAGATTAACTCCCGACACAAGCCAGGGAAACTATCTTTCTTTCTCTAAGGTCAGAGATTAATACCTGAAACCAGCTAGGACAACTATCTCAACGACCGACAAAAATAAGTTCTAGATTAATACTTGTAACCATCCAGGATAACTATCTGTGAACGAATGATTGTAGATTAATACCTGGAACCAGACAAGAAAACTATCTACACGAGCAGATTAAAGATTAATACCCGAAACCAGATGGGAAAACTATCTTTCTTTCTCAAAGGTCAGAGATTAATACCTGAAACCAGCCAGGACAACTATCTCAACGACCGACAAAAACAAGTTCCAGATTAATACCTGTAACAAGCCAAGACAACTATCTGTGGACGACTGATTGTAGATTAACACCTGAAACTAGACATGACAACTATCTACATGAGAAGATTGAATATTAACTCCTGAAACAAGATAGGGAAACTTCTTTCTTTTTCTAAGGTCAGAGATTAACACCTGAAACTAGCCAGGAAAGATAATAGATGTTTTTCCTGTCTCGTTTCAGGTATTAATCTACAATCGGTCATTCATAGATAATTATCATGGCTTGTTACAAGTATTAATCTGGAACTTATTTTTGTCGGTAGTTGAGATAGTTGTCCTAGCTGGTTTCAGGTATTAATCTCTGACCTTAATGAAAGGAAGATAGGATACCTGTAACAAGCCAGGATAACTATCTGTGAATGACTGATTATAGATTAATACCTGAAACAAGCCAGGACAACTATCTACATGATCAGATTGAAGATTAACTCCTGAAACAAGCCGATGAAACTGTCTTTCTTTCTCTAAGGTCAGAGATTAATAACTGAAACCAGACAGACAACTATCTCAAACGACCAACAAAATAAAGTTTTGGATTAATACCTGAAACAAGACAAGAGAACTATTTGTGAAATAGTGGATTGTGGATCAATTCCCAAAACAAGACGGGGCGACTATCTGCATGACCATCCTGAAGCAATCTTACACGGATTTCTTCTCATGATCTCTAGATGCAGTCTAACACGGACTCATCCTGAAGCAATCTTACACGTGTTTCTTCTCCTAATCTCCAGATGCAGTCCAACACAGACTCATCCTGAAGCAATCTTACACGGATTCCTTCTCGCAGTTTTCAGATACAGTCTAACACAGACTTAGTCTGAAGCAGCCCTATGCAGGTTTCTTCTAATACATTTCTAGATAGTAGTTAATTTCATTCTCCCCAGTAAATTATTGTGAAGCCTGGATTTCAACTAGAAAACAACAAACTTTCATCTCTCCAGTCCAGAGATAACTCCTCAGTAGAGCCATGGACAACTAAAGTTCCTAGACACTATTCCCCACAGAGTTCTCCCCAAGCAGGAGAACAACAAAAATCAACATTCCCCACTAGACTCCTCCTCAGACAACAGGAACAAGAATCCCTCACAAAGAGACCTCTTATGAAGTCAGCATCTACTTTGGATAGCATCTTTAAGCCCATCTCCAACAAATATCAGTCATTTTCTCCAAATGGAATCTTTAAGCCCATTCCCTACATAGTCAACCATCACATCATGTGAGTACAAATTTCTGGGCACTCTAGTGTTCAATCATCTTCCACCTTCAGATCACGAAAGGAAAATAAGCCAATCTAAATCTTCAGGTTTAAGAAGATTGAACAGGGGCAGCTGTTGTACCACAAAATTTTCCCTCTCATTTCTCAAGGCATTTTCTCACAAGAATTTTCAAAAGGACAAGTTTACACAAGTACAATTGGATTTTTGACTCCCAAGCATCAAATTGAAGAAGAGCAAATTTGCCTTGATTCATAAGCTTCGATTGGGAATCTAAAATCCTTCGAGCAATTATTTCATAAGCTTCGATTGAACATTTGGCCTCCTTCGATGCAGGCCTGATTCACAAGCTTCGACTAGGCGCTGGTCCACCTTCGATCAAGTTCAATTCACAAAGCTTCGAATGAGCATTGGCTGCTTCAGGCTTGCCTTTAATTCACAAGGCAAAAAACCCCTACAAATTTGCTTTGATTCACCAGCAGTGGCCTCCTGCATGCAAGCTTCATTTAGGAAAAGGCCTCTTCATGCTTGCCCTTGATCCACAAGGCAAAGGCCCCTTCAATTTGCCTTCAACCCACAAGGCAAAAGGCCCCTTCAACTTTTCTTCGATCCACAAGGCAAAGGCCTTTTCATGCCTGCCTTTGATCCATAAGGCAAAGGCCCCTTCAACTTGCCTTTGATTCACTAGAAAAATACTTCTTACATGCCTGCCTTCGATTCACAAAATAAGAGCTTCTTTCATGTGTGCTTAGACCCACAAGGAAATGACTTCCTATGTGCGTGCCTTCAGTGTACAAGGCAAAGCCTCTTCATGTTTGCCTTCAATCCACAAGGCAAAGGCCACTTTCATACATGCTTCGATTCATTAAGAAGTTGGCTTCCCTCATGCTAGATTTGACTCCACCTCTAAACTCTGTAATACACAGTTTTCCACACTTTGACACACAAGATGGTCCCTTCGAAGAAACTTTCCAAAGGTCCATTCGAAGAAAAATTCCAAAGGTCCATTCAAAGGATACACAAATGGTGCCTTCGAAGGACCTACAATTGGCCCAAAAGGGTAGGAATCAATAAAAAATGGCAATCCTTTAATTTGTTTGATTTTTCTTCAAAACCTGGTTAAAGGCTATCCCTAGACATTTCCATTCCCCTCTACACCCCTATAAATACAAGCCTAAGGACACATTTCCAGAGGGGAGAGAAAAAAAGAGGAGAAAATATTAGGAGACACGCTGCATCACACATAATACTTCTTACCAATCGAAGCTGCAGGCTAACCGCCCACAGAAACATTTTGTCCTATACACATAAGTTGCCTCAAAAATACTACACACACACACTTCCTGAAGAACACCACCAAACTTCTCAAAATCTCCAAAGGTTGTCAAAATCAAAACAACCCTTAAACAAGCATACCCACGCCTGAAGCCACAGATCCATACATCATCGTTGGTTAGAATTAGTGTTGTACCCCAAAATTTTCCCTCTCATTTTATCAATGTTTCTCATCACAAGGCTCTTGGAACTCAAGATCAAGCTAGGGTTTGCTCTGCTCAAGACACCTCCTTGCATTGTTGACCTAAATTAGGGTTTGAGTTTGCACAGGGATTTTTGGACCTACAATGCCCAAAGTTACTTTCATACTTCATGTTGGACTCATAAGTTTTCCCATACCAAGTTTCAAGCCTTGAATCAAATTTTTGCCTAGTCAATTGGACAGTTGACCTAGAAATCAGCTGTATTGGGGAAAAAGACAACTGTGGCCAATTTACAGTCAAACCTCATGAATTTTGACCCACATCAACATTATGAACTCATATGAATCATTGGATGAAGTTTGGACCACAATTCCACAAGAAATTTGATCAGATCACCAAAAGGGCAAAATGGTCATTTTTAGGGTTTTGACTGTACAAAGGCAATTTTTGACTGTTTGACCTAGCCAATGGCAAATTAGGCTCAACCATGGAGTCAAGGAATCAATGGCATCATCTTGACCTATTCAACAAGTTCAAAAGATCTCAAATGCATGGGATTGACAGATGAATTTTTCAGTCAACTAATCAAAATTTGACTGTACACTAAAAAGTCAAACTTTGACTTTTTGGTCAAAATAAGGTGCCAAGGTTAAATTTACATAAATATGTGTCAAATTATGAAACTTGTTCATCAAGAAACCCAAAATTGCAAATTAGGGTTTGAAATTGAAAAAATTTCATAACTTAGAATTTTTCTAAGTTATGAAATTTTCTTTATTTTTCCTAACTTTGCCCCACATTTTCACCATGATGAAAATGGATTCAAACAAAACTTACAACATGAAAGTTGTATTCCTCCACAAAGTCTATAACTTTTATTCACAAAGTTTTCTCAAAAGAACCTTGTATCTCAAGTTATGATTTTTGGAACAAGGGTCCCTAAAACTTTTAACTTAGAGAAATTTTGCCCTAGTTTAGGCAGGATTTTGCCCTATCTTCTTGGCCATTTTCCACATAGTTCCACTTGGAGTATCAAGTTGCATTACAAATATGGATTGTATTTCTTGTTTCAAGCTTTCCAAATTTTCCAAGAACTCCTCAAACACATTTGTGGTTAGGGAGAATCAAATGCTTGAAGTTGGCAAAAACTCACTTTGTATCCATGGCAAATTCATGTTCACTCAAGTGACATTTTCAAAACAGCATGCTTTGTACTAGTTTTCAGGCCTCTAAACCATTTCACACTCCTTAATTAAATGCAAATCCATCAGTCTAAGCATTTGTTTTGGCCATTTGGGCATTGTACACAAAACTAAGCCCTAAGTAGAAAAAGGCACATTTCTATTTTGGAAAAGGTATGCTTTATGTCAAAACATGATCTTTGAAGCATAGGGCAAGATCTCAGAAGCCAAATCAAATCCACAAATTCCAGCAACCAAGAGGATTGTATGCAGCATATTCGATGGCTGGTACAAGCCTAAAAACATAACTTACACATCTTTGCTTCAAAAACAAGAAATTGTCCAAACACTTGCCAACTTGAAAACCAGCCATTGTTAGCTTACATAAACATTACAAACAAATTTCACACAACCCTTTGAGCAAGAAACACGAGTGTTTGAGCCCCTAAGCACCTCATATCCAGAAATCACACTTCTTTGGCAAAATAGGGCAGGTGCTGCAGCTTGAGTGTCATAGCTCATTTGGCTCGTGCGTTTTGCCCCTTTTTGCTTCAAACACCTTCCATTCAACTCACTCAAGCTATCCCAAACCTCCATTGCCAACTGTAACTCCATTTACAGTGTTCACCATTTTCATTTCAAGCTTGTGCAGGTTGAGTTCTAGAAGCTGATTCAGGGACATTTAAGGCAAGCTAGCTATTAGAAAAGATCAAGTGAAGTTCAGGCAAGCTACCAGACACCTCAAAACTTGTTAGGAAGCACTACATTTCCCTACACGAATCCAACTAAAATAGGTTTTTCATCACTTTCTATCTCTCTATTTAGGAACATTTAGCCTTAGGTTTGTGAATAAAAAATGTAGTGTTCATTGCTAGGAAGTCATACATATGCTCAGCTTTCATTTATATTAAGTGTGCTAGGAGAATTTCATCCATGAATATGCTGAAAAAACTAGGTCAGATTTTAGGGCCAGAGAAATTCTCTCCGGTCTTTGAGAGTTAGAATTAGTTTTTTATATGGTTGGATTCGTCTTGAAATTCTCTACAAGTTTGATGTTGTGAGTTTTGGAAAAAGATCACGTATACAAGATGTATCATTTGAACAGGGCAAGCGAGCATTTTTTTTGTCTGGAGGAAGAAGATGAAGTTGACTTGGGCTGGGCTTGGCCTGGCTTGCTTCTAACACCCCTCTTTTCAGTTTCACACCCCCTGGCCCAATTTCTTATATCTTTGCATTTTTGAATTTTTGTTTTCTTTTCGGAATTTTTTATTTTATTTCCAAATATAATAAATGCTCAAAAAATATTTTCATAATTTTTTTAATTTATTTGGCATTTTATTATAATTTTTCTAACATTAAAAGTATTTAAATATTCTCTTATATTATTAAGACTTGAAAAATATTTACATTTTATACTTTTATTTTTGTTCTTTACTTTTATTTATATTAAAAATATTTTCTTGAATATATTTTATTTTTGTACATATTTTATTTTATTTTGTACATATTTAATTTGATTAATATACACATAATAAACATATATACTTTTATTTTATTAAATACTTAGAATAAAAATAAAAAAATATTACATTTTTATTTTTATTATTATTTATACTAAAAAATACCTTTTTTTAAGTATATTTCATTTTTTACACATATTAATATATTTTTGCATATAAATAATATATAATATTTATTCTCTTAAAGAAATTAGGGTTTTACACTAGAACAAATAAAATCAATCTTTCTTAATTTATTTCTTTATACTTTTTTACATTGAAAATACTTTACATACATAAACAAATAAAAAAAACTTCCTTTTGCATAATACATTTTATTTAATATTTATTTATTTTGTTTATTTAAATATTGTACATTTAAATATTGATGTATTTGAGATTCAATTTGGATGTAATAGTAAAGTAGGGTTTATATTTCTTGTCAAATACCCCCATTCAAAATTGTACCCCCATCCCCATAATCATGTTGTAATAGCTTAGAAATTAAATTCTCGCACTTTACGCTTTCAATTATGCCATGATTAGAGAATTAGGGTTTGTATGCAAAAATCCAAATCAACAAATAGTTTGACCTAATCAAAGACAAATATGCATGATAATCAAACACAATGAACACTTGCACCCCTAGGGTTACAATCCACTTGTTGCCTTCAAAAATGGGCCATGGTATGCAAGTTGGGTACTTTGGCAAAACAAAAATAAAACAAAAGATCATAGTCCCTCGATGACGCTATCTGAGTTGCCTAAACAAAAATGATCAAGTCCCTCAAGAAAATTGCCAAAAATACTTGACACAATTGCTATCATGGTCTATACGATGACCCGCGCCTGTCCCGTTTAACATCCTAACACAAGGTTGTTCACCAAATGCAATGGTGAAACAACACTGTCAAAAGGGTTAAAATCATTAGGAAAGATATTTGAGTAAAATAGGGTAGATGGCTCTTAGTTACTTGATCAAAAGCTTGCAAAAACATCCTTGCTATTTTTCAAACACACCTCACAACATAATTTCAAACATTTCCCAAAACAAACTTTTAAACATTGAAATCTTTTCATAAGATAAAAACATCTTTGTATACATTCAAACAAGAATCATTACAAAGGTTTCCACAACGATGGCCTCTTTTCAAAACATCTTTCAAAACCACACACAAAGCACCATTTCAAACAATTGGAAAAGCAAAGCAAGTGATCTAAACAAGTAACTAAGAGCCCATGGATAACCATGGATGAAAAGGGTGCTTGCACCTTCCCTTTTCACAATCTACTCCCCGAACCCAAGAAAACTTCTCAAAGGTCTTTCCTGTGCTTTTTGACCTTTACTTAGGATAAAATAAAAAGTTGGTGGCGACTCTTGCTAAACCGAAACATTTGCGAACACAAACACAAAATCCCAAGTCAGTTCTCCCACCATATCACAGAACTGGAGAATCTGCTGGGGATATGTTTAAAAGTGGAGTAACCTTAGGGTTTAGATCACCTTTGCATGATTATCTTGTTTGCTTTGATTGCTTTACATTTGGTTCTCTTGTTTGGGTTTGAATCCTCCACCCGGATTTGGGAAACATTCATAGGTAAATAGAAATACGTTGTGGAAGCTGTGCGGGGTATACCGACATGGTTGAAGCAATAACTATATTAGTGCGACATATTTGTGAGTACCGGTAGCCTTTGAGTCAATCAAAGAGAATACGGGGCCGCTGGGTGATGTCATGAAGCACTAATAAATATTAGAACCTTACTTGACCATCTTGGCTTTTTTTAGGGGTAGTGAGATGACCGGCTTTGGTGCAGTCCGAAGTTGGTAGATACTCGATACTACACTCATTAAGGGTTGTTTTCTTGGAATATTTTGGTCACCAGTTAAGTGGCTAAACCAAAACAATGAACATAGAAAATAATCCAGTGATATTGAGTTCCTTAGAACCCGGTTACTATTTATAGGACAGGTTGAGCCAACTAAATTCAAAAGGGTACTTACCTATGAAACCTCATGCAAGCCTGAAACTAGGATCTTGTGTGACTTGCTTGTACATGTGCTTGTGCATACATCATGAACATCATAAAGCATTATATGCATCCACTAACCATTTCAAGGGTTTGGATCTTCATCTTTGTTCTTATTTTGTAGGTCATGGAATCCCTTCGCAGGAAAACAATTCAAGTCAACCTTGTGAGAATCCCTCCTCAACTCAAGGAGCTTACTTCCAAGATTCCAGAGAATTCTCCCTTCAGTAAAAGACATGGTAGACTTCTCAGCTTGGTCAACTCCAACATTGAAGAAGACATGGTGAAAGTTCTCTTCCAGTTCTTTGACCCCCTACACCACTGTTTCACATTCCCTGATTATCAACTAGTACCTACTTTGGAGGAATTTTCTCAACTCCTAAGGATTCCTATTCTTCATCAACTACCCTACAACGGTACGAAAAAAGAACCAAAGCCTGAAGATGTTGACCAAGCATTACACTTGCAACCATCTGATATCAAAGGTCATTGGGAAACCAGAAGTGGTGTCAAGGGTTTCTTGGCAAAGTTTCTGTTTGAGAAGGCACAAGACTATTGAAATTCTCTAGATCTACAAGCTTTTGAAGAGATTATGGCACTCCTCATCTATAGGTTGGTCTTGGTCCCAAACCCTGATCATCTTATAGATGTGAATGCTGTCAAGATTTTCATATCTCGGAATCATGTGCCTACATTGCTTGGGGACATCCTACACTCATTTTACACACGAACAATGAGGAACAGAGGCGTTCTCATGTGTTGTACTCCTCTGCTAGCAAGGTGGTTTATTTCTCACCTTCCCCAATCAGTTTTGAAGAATGAGCAGAGTTTAAGGTGGTCACATCGATTGATGACCTTAACACATTCTGATGTACATTGGTGTTCTCGGTCCAGAGAAAATGTCATCATCATTGATCGTTATGGGGAATTCCCTAATGTACCACTACTTGGCAATAGGGGAGGCATTACCTACAACCCCTGTTTGGCTTTGAGACAATTTGGATATGCTCAGAGGGATGGCCCTCATGATATGCGGATTCTTGACCTAGTTTTTGACTTTGACAATGATGCACAAGGACTTCGACAAAGGTTTATCCGAGCTTGGAGGATGCCCAACAAAGTGGATAGTAAGACACTAGGGCATAAGAATTCCATCCCCCTTGAGCCTTATCTCAAGTCGGTACGAACCCGCGCCCAGAATCTTATGATGCCATATCCTCACATTCTCCCCGTGATCAAAGAGCCTGTTATGGAAAGAGAGGTTCCATACACCCTCCTACATCCAGAAATGCCAACATCATTGGAAGAATTGCAAAAGAGTTGGATACAACTCAAAGAAGAACGAAATACTTTTGAGGCTAACTTCTATGCCAGTGAGAAGAAGGTTTTGGAGCTTACCCGCCGACTTCATGAGGAGGAAACTATCAACACCTACATCGCACCAAAGAGGATGCACAATGTCTTTTTACATTAAGAATTTTGTAATATTTTGCCCATGGGGCATTTATGTACTAACAAATTTCTTCTTAATATGACGTTTGTTCTTTTTGTTTGCAAAAAATTTGAATTTTCTGAATCCTTGAATGCATTACATGAATAACATATCATTCATCATATGGACAAACAAGTCTTCACACCAGGTTTCCTTATCTTTCTGCTATTTATTTCAGCAAGATGGATTTGGAGCAGACAGTTAAGGATCTGCAAGCACAAAATTCGCAATTTCAGCAACTCCTCATGACCTTAGCAAAGGGTCAAGAGGACCTTAAAGCACTGTTGGAGAAAGATAAAAAGAAAAAGAAGAAAAGGCCTGGTATGGCCACTTTGGGAAGAAGGTTTGAAAACCAGGCCAGAAAGGTTCTCGAGTTCCCCTCGACGTCTGATGAAGGGGTTGGTAAAGGAAAAGGAATTGCGATGCCTTCTGCATCTGAAGTTGAAGAAGAAGAAGAGGAAGAGGATGAAGATTACTCCGAACAGCAATATCCCCAGGCGGATGATAAGTATAAAAATCTTGAGGATCGTTTGGCAGCCATGGAGTTGCAGATGGTACCTGGTTTAGATTTCGAAGAACTAGGGTTGGTCGCTGGGATTGTCATTCCTCCCAAGTTCAAAGTACCTACATTTGCTAAATATGACAGTTTGTCCTGTCCAAAGATGCATCTGAGATCCTATGTCAGAAAGATCCAACCTCACTCCTCTGATAAGGATCTTTGGGTCCACTTTTTTCAAGACAGTTTGTCAGGCACGCAATTGGACTGGTTCTATCAACTTGAGAGATATGATGTTCATAACTGGGAGGACTTGGCTGTTGTGTTCTACCGACAATACCAATACAATGTAGATTTAGCGCCTAATCGTACTCAGCTACAGAGTATGGTTATGGCCTCTAATGAGGGATTTAAAGAGTATGCCTAGAAGTGGCGTGATCTGGCTGGAAGGGTGCAACCACCATTGTCGGATAGAAAGCTGGTTGACATGTTTTTAGGGACCCTGTCTGGCCCATTCTTCAATCATTTAATCGGGAGTTCATCTGTAGGATTCACCGAATTAATTCTGACTGGTGAAAGGGTCGAGGCTAGCATTAAAAGTGGTAAAATTCATAAGGATGCTTCCGCTTCCACTGCTGTTAAGAAGACCTTCCCAGCCAAGAAAGAAACTTCTGCTGTTTATTCCAAGAAAAATCAAGGAAGAACGGAGCACCGACTAACAGTGGGGGCTGTGATGATTCAAAACTCCTCAGCTGATCAACATCGAAGCAGTCAACCTAGAGCTAACCAGCAAAGGGTAGAAAGGCCACAATGGCAGTTCACCCGAATCAATATGACACCGGCTCAAGTCCTCCCTCATTTGTTAAAACTGAATCTTACCAATTTGAAAGAAGCGCCGAAAAACCCCAATACCTCTTCTCCTTATTATCATTCCAATGCAAAATGTGCGTACCATTCGGACAGTGTAGGGCATGATACCAACAACTGTTGGGCTCTTAAAAACAAGATCCAGGATCGGATAGACGCTAAGGAGGTAGAGTTTGATGCTCCTGAAAAACCCAACGTGATATCCGCTCCAATGCCCAAGCACGGTCATAATATCCATGCCGTTATTGAAGACCTTCATGTTACCATTGTTGATGACCTTTTGACTCCGTTACCAGTGATTAAAGTGAATTTGATGAAAGTCGGGATATTCCCAGGCTGTGGAAAAGACTGCTACTTTTGTTCAAACATGCAAACTGACTGCCCACTGTTGAAATCAGGCATCCAACGCCTGATGGATACCAAAGAGATCCTCTTTCAAAAGGCTCATGTTGATACTATCACACCTGTTACTCCTGCTACCTTTGTTACTCCTATCAATGAAATTGCCATAATAACCATCTCCGACAATCTTCCCAAGAACTGCAAAAGGTCTGTCAAGATTACGTCTGATCCTAAGTTTGTGCCGCTGAAAATCACCATGCCGGGGCCTGTCCCGTATAAATCTAGCAAGACGATACCATGGAATTACGGAGGAGAAATCTTCTACCATGGTGTCAAACGGATTGAATCAGTCCAAGAGAATTCCGATGATGAAACCCCTGGTATAGGGAATATTGAGGGAACAAGCAAGATAACTCACAGCAGAAGGATTTTCTCTCTGGAGATTGCTCCTCCACGAGCAGTCTTCGGACCCTCGAGAGTTTCTGTACCTGTCAAGCCATCTGTGAAAAGCCCGGTAATTGAAGAATTGGATACTCCTGAAGTTAGACCCTCTGATGTTACTACCAAAGGTAAGGGGATACTAGAAGCGCCTGTCAGGACGAAGGCTCAGACTGTGGTGATCCCTGAAACTACCCAGAAAGAGATGGAAGAAATCTTAAAGATAATAAAAAAGAGCGACTACGATGTCGTGGAGAAGCTAGGGCAGACCCCTTCCAAAATCTCCATGTTGGCTCTCCTACTCTGCTCCGAGGCACACGCTAAGGCCTTAATCAAATTCTTAAAGACGGCACACGTGCCTCAAGAAACTTTTACTGACCAGTTTCAAGAGTGCGTGGCTAGCCTTACTGCTGATAATGGTCTTGGTTTTTATGATGCTGATTTGACCCCTAAGGGAAGGAAGCATAACGACGCGCTGTATGTCTCAGTAGAATGCAGGGGAACCACACTTTCCCATGTTCTGGTTGACACCAGTTCATCTTTAAATGTGCTGCAGAAAAAGGCGTTGGACAGGTTGGACTGTGAAGGTTTGACCCTAAAGCCCAGTAACATCGTTGTTAGAGCCTTCGACGGTTCTAAGAGGATGTTTCATGGAGAAGTGGACATTCCTATCAAGGTGGGCACATAAATTTTTCAACTCTATCTTTTGTGTGTAGGAAGATGACTTTAGGCTATTCTAGAAGAAATCCCCTACAGTATGTCATTCAGATTCTCAACAAAGTTAAAACCTTGGAGTATATATCCCCAGCGGAGTTAAGTTTCAAAATTCCCATCAGAGTTAAGTCTCCAAACTCCCGATCCCCAGTGGAGCCCGAAAACCCTAAAATACATATCCCCAGCGGAGCTAGAATACTCTAAACCTTATTCCCCAGCGAAGTCAAATTTCCAACTATCAATCCCCAACGGGAACCATTCAGTTTTCCCCAACTTCCCCAGCAGGTTATCTTAGAAGTCTGAGAATCAACCAGATAACAGTTAACTTTATTGTCTTATCCCCAACTAGGATGATTCCCCAGTAGATTGGCATACAACCCAAGCTCCTGATTTCCCCAGAAGAATGAACACTCTCCCCACAGAGTTATTTCCCAACAGAACAAAGATTCTAGTTCCTGTTTCTCCATTTGAAGCCTCCCAGGTTTTAATTCCCCAATAGAGGTCGTCAGATTTTTCCTTATTTCCCCAGGAAAGTCATGAAGAATTCTCACATCCCACAGAAGTTGTCAAAGCTCTTACTAATCCCTACAAGTCACCAAGGATTTAAAATCCCCGGCAGTGGTCCCAGCATTTCTCATCTTTAACAATCAAAGATTTTTGGAATCCCCAGCATCGGTCAAAGATTTACTTTCTCCAGCAGCAGTCAAAGATTTCATTATCTCTAGTTATCAAGGATTTATTTTCCTCAACAAGACAGCTTATCAGCTTACATGCACATCCATTACATTCATATATCATAAACATTGATGGAACACATTTCTATTGCATCATACATATCATGCAACATAACTTTGTGCTTTAGCTAACATTCTACCCTTTTCAGGATAAGATTAAAAAGCTATCGTTAACAACTATTCAGAGATTTCAGATACAATATGGATACACCCCAGACACGGCGGTCATTCTATTACTCATTCAGAATTTCAAGTCAAGATACAGTACGGATACACCCCAGACACGACGGTCATTCTATTACTCATTTAGACTCCAGCAATCAGATACAAACTAGATACACTCTAGACACGAAAGCCATTCTATTTCTCATTCAGATTCATCTATCAACTTCAAGTTCAGATACACTCCAGACACGGAAGTCATTATGTCACTTGTTCAGATCCCGGTTACAGTACGGATATACTCCAGACACGGAAGTCATTCTGCTACTCATACAGGTCTCAATTTCAGATACAGTCCAGATACGCTCCAGACACGGTTGCCATTCTGTCACTCATTCGGAATTTATCCCCAGCACATAGATGCTCCATATACGGATATTTCTCTGTTACCCATTCAGAATACAAATACACTCCAGACACGGAAGTCATTCTGATAATCATTCAAGACTCAAATACAGTTACAACTCAGATACACTCCAGACACAGACGTCATTCCTTTGCTCATACAAATCCAATCTCCAGATACAACTCAGTTACGTTCCAAACACGGATACCATTCTGATGATTCATTCTACTGATTTTCAACAAACAAATTTTGGATGGAATATTTAAGCCCATATCCAGCAAGATTCTACCATCTACAAATGGCATCTTTAAGCCCATTCCCTATGATACATTTTGACGAGTGCAAATTTACGGGCACTCTAGTGTCCAATCCTCTTTTACCTTTTAGTCACGAAAGGCAAACTTGCCAATCTAACTCTTAAGGTTCAAGAAGATTAAACAGGGGAAACTGTTGTACCCCAAAATTTTCCCTCTCATTTTATCAATGTTTCTCATCACAAGGCTCTTGGAACTCAAGATCAAGCTAGGGTTTGCTCTGCTCAAGACACCTCCTTGCATTGTTGACCTAAATTAGGGTTTGAGTTTGCACATGGATTTTTGGACCTATAATGCCCAAAGTGACTTTCATACTTCATGTTGGACTCATAAGTTTTCCCATACCAAGTTTCAAGCCTTGAATCAAATTTTTGCCCAGTCAATTGGACAGTTGACCTAGAAATCAGCTGTATTGGGGAAAAAGTCAACTGTGGCCAATTTACAGTCAAACCTCATGAATTTTTACCCACATCAACATTATGAACTCATATGAATCATTGGATCAAGTTTGGACCATAATTCCACAAGAAATTTGATCAGATCACCAAAAGGGCAAAATGGTCATTTTTAGGGTTTTGACTGTACAAAGGCAATTTTTGACTGTTTGACCTAGACAATGGAAAATTAAGCTCAACCATGGATTCAAGGACTCAATGGCATCATCTTGACCTATTCAACAAGTTCAAAAGATCTCAAATGCATGGGATTGACAAATGAATTTTTCAGTCAACTGATCAAAATTTGACTATACACTGAAAAGTCAAACTTTGACTTTTTGGTTAAAATCAGGTGCCAAGGGTCATTTTTCATAAAGATGTGTCAAATTATGAAACTTGTTCATCAAGAAACCCAAAATTGCAAATTAGGGTTTGAAATTGAAAAAATGTCATAACTTAGAATTTTTCTAAGTTATGAAATTTTCTTTATTTTTCCTAACTTCACCCCACATTTTCACCATGATGCAAATGGATTAAAACAAAACTTACAACAGGAAAGTTGTAGTCCTCCACAAAGTCTACAACTTTTATTCACAAAGTTTTCTCAAAAGAATCTTGGATCTCAAGTTATGATTTTTGGAACAAGGGCCCTTAAAACTTTTAACTTAGAGAAATTTTGCCCTAGTTTAGGCAGGATTTTGCCCTATCTTCTTGGCCATTTTTCACATAGTTCCACTTGGAGTCTCAAGTTTAATTTCAAAGATGGATTATAGTGCTTGTTGCAAGCTTTCCAAATTGTCCAAGAACTCCTCAAATACATTTGTGGTTGGGAGAATCGAATGCTTGGAGTTGGCAAAAACTCACTTTGTATCCATGGCAAATTCATGTTCACTCAAGTGGCATTTTCAAACCAGCATGCTTTGCACTAGTTTGCAGGCCTCTAAACCATTTCACACTCCTTAATTAAATTCAAATCCATCAGTATAAGCATTTATTTTGGCCATTTGGGCATTGTACACAAAACTAAGCCCTAAGTAGAAAAATGCACATTTCTATTTTGGAAAAGGTATGCTTTATGTCAAAACATGATCTTTGAAGCATAGGGCCAAGATCTAAGAAGCCAAATAAAATCCACAAATTCCATCAACCAAGAGGATTGTATGCAGCATATTTGATGGCTTGTACAGGCTTAAAAACACAACTTACACATCTTTGCTTCAAAAACAAGAAATTATCCAAACACTTGCCAACTTGAAAACCAGCCATTGTTAGCTTACACAAACATTACAAACAACTTTCAAACAACCCTTTGAGCAAGAAACATGAGTGTTTGAGCCCCTAAGCACCTCATAGCCAGAAATCACACTTCTTTGGCAAAACAGGGCAGGTGCTGCAACTTGTGTTCCATAGCTCATTTGGCTCATGAGTTTTGCCCCTTTTTGCTTCAAACACATTCCATTCAACTCACTCAAGCTATCCCAAACCTCTATTTCCAACTGTAACTCCACTTACAGTGTTCACCATTTTCATTTCAAGCTTGTGCAGGTTGAGTTCTACAAGCTGATTTAGGGACATTCAAGGCAAGCTAGCTATTGGAAAAGATCAAGTGAAGTTCAAGCAAGCTACCAGACACCTCAAAACTTGTTGAGAAGCACTGCATTGCCCTACAAGAATCCAACTGAAATAGGTTTTTCATCACTTTCTATCTCTCTATTTAGGAACATTTAGCCTTAGGTTTGTGAATAAAAAATGTAGTGTTCATTGCTAGGAAGCCATACATATGCTCAGCTTTCATTTATATTAAGTGTGCCAGGAGAATTTCATCCATGAATATGCTGAAAAAACTAGGTCAGATTTTAGGGCCAGAGAAATTCTCTCTGGTCTTTGAGAGTTAGGATTAGTTTTTTATATGGTTGGATTCGTCTTGAAATTCTCTACAAGTTTGATGTTGTGAGTTTTGGCAAAAGATCACGTATACAGGATGTAGCATTTGAACAGGGCAAGCGCGCGTTTTTTGGTCTGGAGGAATAAGATGAAGTTGACTTGGGTTGGGCTTGGCCTGGCTTGCTTCTAACACCCTTCTTTTCAGTTTCACACCCCCTGACCCAATTTCTTATATCTTTGCATTTTTGAATTTTTGTTTTCTTTTCTGACTTTGTTATTTTATTTCCAAATATAATAAATGCTCAAAAAATATTTTCATAATTTTTTAAATTTATTTGGCATTTTATTATAATTTTTTCTAACATTAAAAGTATTTAAATATTCTCCTATATTATTAAGACTTGAAAAATATTTACATTTTATACTTTTATTTTTGTTCTTTACTTTTATTTAATTAAAAATATTTTCTTGAATATTTTATTTTTGTACATATTTTATTTTATTTTGTACATATTTAATTTGATTAATATACACATAACAAACATATATACTTTTATTTTATTAAATACTTAGAATAAAAATACAAAAATATTACATTTTTATTTTTATTATTATTTATACTAAAAAATACCTTTTTTTAAGTATATTTCATTTTTTACACATATTAATATATTTTTTTGCATATAAATAATATATAATATTTATTCTCTTAAAGAAATTAGGGTTTTACCCTAGAAAAAATAAAATCAATCTTTCTTTATTTATTTCTTTATACTTTTTTACATTGAAAATACTTTACATACATAAAGAAATAAAAAAAAACTTCCTTTTGCATAATACATTTTATTTATTTAAATATTGTAATTTAAATATTGATGCATTTGAGATTCAATTTGGATGTAATAGTAAACTAGGGTTTATATTTCTTGTCAAATACCCCCATTCAAAATTGTACCCCCATCCCCATAATCATGTTGTAATAGCTTAGAATTTAAATTCTCGCACTTTACGCTTTTAATTATGCCATGATTAGAGAATTATGGTTTGTATGCAAAAATCCAAATCAACAAATAGTTTGACCTAATCAAAGACAAATATGTATGAAAATCAAACACAATGCACACTTGCACCCCTAGGGTTACAATCCACTTGTTGCCTTCAAAAATGGGCCATGGTATGCATGTTGGGTACTTTGGTAAAACAAAAACAAAACAAAAGATCATAGTCCCTCGATGACGCTATCTGAGTTGCCTAAACAAAAATGATCAAGTCCCTCAAGAAAATTGCCAAAAATACTTGACACAATTGCTATCATGGTCTATACGATGACCCACGCCTGTCCCGTTTAACATCCTAACACAAGGTTGTTCACCAAATGCAATGGTGAAACAACACTGTCAAAAGGGTTAAAATCATTAGGAAAGATCTTAGAGTAAAATAGGGTAGATAGCTCTTAGTTACTTGATCAAAAGCTTGCAAAAACATCCTTGCTATTTTTCAAACACACCTCACAACACAATTTCAAACATTTCCCAAAACAAACTTTCAAACATTGAAATCTTTTCAAAAGACAAAAACATCTTTGTATACTGTTGCACCCCAAAATTTGCCCTCCCATATTCTCCAAGAAATTTCCAAGCCAAGTCACAAAACTCCCCAAGGGTTGCACAGTCCAACTGTCTCCTATACAGTCAAAACTAGGGTTTGTGTTCTGATCAAGAAATTGAAGGTTTCACAGGCCCAATCAAGTCTCATATGCCTACAAAGATGATCAAGTATCCTCATAACAAATTGCAAGGCATTCAGCTCAAAATTGCACAGTCAAAACCCTAGATTGCACTACAGTCAACTGTAGGGGCAAAATGGTCATTTGACAGTCAAAAGTTCAAATTTTTGGTCAACATATCATTTTGAAGCCACAAACATCATTTTATCAATGCTTGATCATGATTCTCAAAATTTGGCTCAGAAAATCATCAAGATGCAAAAGTTTCCTTATTTGGACAGTTGAAAAAGTCAACTGAAATTGACCAGGGCATAACTTTCACATGGATTATCAGAAAAATTCCATCCAAAGCTCATTTTTAAGAGAAAGACATTTCCTACAACTCATCCTCATACTTCAAGTCCAAGAAATGCTCTCACAAAAAGTTATCAATTTCAACATTATAGGTCATTTTCAAAAGTCAACAAAAAGGGACTTTAAGTCAAAGGCCATAACTTGAGATTGGTATATCAAAATGACATGGGACCAACGACATTGGTTAGAGGACTCAAAGACCTTTCCAAAATGTCCAAGAACATGAGAAAAGCTTAAACATTGAGCAAGTTATGCCTTGTGGAAGTTGGGAAATTTTTGGATATTTTGAAAAGTCAACATTGATTCAAATGGTCTAAAATTGCTAATGGGCCCATTTTTCCTCCATGATTCATCATTCCAAGCATATGCACGACCACTTGGCCCAAAGGGAAGTATTTTCTCATTTTTTATTTATTTATTTGAATTATTATTTATATTAATTCATTTAAATCATTTAAATATGTGGAAAATATATAACTTGACCTAAAAAATCTTTTCATGCATGTTTTGCAATCAAGATTTCGTGCACATGCTAATTAGGAAGGAATTGGATTGATTGGATGCTAATTGATACAAAAACCATGTGAAAAAGATTCAAAAAGATCCTTAGGAAATCAATTATCAAAAACCATGATCACAAGAGATTTGGTTGAATTTTGTTAACCTAATAGCCTCACTACATATGCCTAATGAAAAACCTAATGTTGATACACTGAAAGCTGCGCAAGAAACCCCATTGCAAACTTGGAATTTTTGTCAAAAAAAGCAAAACTGAAATCAGTGTTAGAGGTGGATTCAAGGCACGAAATTGGTTTCATTAGCTTCCTCAAGTCTCCCTGAACGTATTCCAATCATTAACATCCATTCAAACTCCAAGAATCGGTAACATGAACCGGAACTGTATCGAACAAATTTCATAATCTTACATTCCATTCTATGCATTGTTTGTGAAATATATTACTTGATTCATGTTCATAATGAAGTTTCAAAGCTAACCATGATGTTTAATTTGATTTTTATGCTGTATATACAATTGTACCATGCGCGATTTCTAGGGTTTACAGGGTTGCAAATTTGGGGCTTTTGAAACGGAGTAAAATTAAGACTCAAGACCATGACCATTAACATCAGCGCTTTGGGACGAACGAGAATCAACCCTCGCGCTCAATTTATGAGCGCTTGAGAGCTATTCGCTATTTTCCAATAGCCCACCTAATGAAACGCGTGAAAAAACGTTGCCTTTGTGTTTTGTTTTACAGGGGTGATGAAGAAGATGATGTGCTGTCAACGAATGATACGCCGGTTTGAAATTTCGCGCGCTGGATCCACTAACGCGTTGGTCTTTCTTTTTATTATTTATTTGTTATGATATGTTAACATGCGTGTAGTGGCTCAGCTGGCAAACGCTTAACGCTTCAACGTCCAAGACTTGGGTTCGAGCCCCAGGTCTTACATATTTCAATATTATTTTTCTCTAACAAATCCTATGCAGTACTTACGTTGAAGACTATCATACTCCATCATCATCAAGCCAACCACGCGTCTAACTGCTGCAGATCAAAGGCCCCAGATGGATGAACACCCTAAGCCTGGTCAACCATCCAACACGCTGCCTGGGAAAGTCAATGGATCTGAATGCTATTGGGCCAGAATTCCTAAAATACACCTCACAATTGGGACTTCCACCCCCCCTGGTTTGCAATTCTCTTTTATTTTATTTTTTAATTGCTATTTTATTTTCTTGATTGTTTTAATTTAATTAATTATTATTTTTTTACAAAAATACAAAAAACATCATAAAAAACCCAGAAAAAGATAAAAAATATAATGATTATTTATTTTGATATTTTCTTGTAAATAAATTAACATGTAATTATTAGTTTTAATTTAGGTTGCAATATTAATTCTTTTCACAATAAAAAACATAGAATTAGGTCTAATTGATAATTTTTATTTCCTCTTAATTTTTCCTTTTTTCTACCATAATATTATTTATTTATTCATTTTTTATAATAATTAAATTGCATGTAAAAACTTAGGTTTAAATTAGGTCAAAAACTTTGATATTTTCTTAGTAACTTAAAATAATTAGAACTAGGTTTAACATTTTATTTTGGTTTTAATTAATTCTTTTTTCATCAAATTCTTAAAAAACACAAAGATACCAAAAAACATTCTTTTTTTTTAATTTTTCATTAACATTAATTTTTGCAAAAGGGTCCAACGCCCATATTTTTAATTGTTTAATTTCACATCTTTATTTTATTTCGCTTAAATAATTATGTATCTGTCCCAAAGCTTTGTAACAATTACTTCTCGCACTTTGCTTTATTTGCTTTATTTATTTTTCCGTCAAATCGGGTCCGGTTTAATTTTGGCGATGTGGACCCGCGCCATTTGTAATAGCTTTAGATTTACCTTTCCCGCAAATACTTTTAACTGTTAACAAAAAGCATGCAAGAATGAATGGCCCTAATAAAATCAAGCGTAGAACATTTTAACATGACAAGACAAATATATCTGAAAACGACACACAAATCACACACCACCCCTAGGGTACGCCTCACTGTTGCCTTGCCTCGAAAGGTGATCGTCGAGTAGAGGATGTCTTAGTAAGTCCTCATGATCCGGGAACTTGGCATGAGGATAGCTTCTAAGGTGTCTTCCCATTGCTCTGGTGATCACCATGTCCCGAACCTTCGAATTGACCTGAACACCTCCAACGGTGGTGCTACCTACCTCTCAATGGTGGGATGGCATTACTTTAAAGGACATCTACACAGACGAATTCCTTAGGGTAGGTAGGTTCTCGTAGATACTTGCTCTCTTCAAAAAACAAACAAAAATCTTTTCACACCGACACTTTTCAAAAGCTTTCAAAGCAATTTTTCAAACACTCTGACACAAGAGTCGATCTGAAACTTTCAAAGAAACTTTTTAAAACCCATATTGAAAAGCAAACAAACCATTTTGAAAACACAAATGAGCAAGTATCTAAGAGCCCATGGATAACCATGGATAGAAAGGGTGCTAATACCTTCCCTTTCTATAATCTACCTCCCGAACCGAGAGCAATCTCTATAAGGAATTTTTCTGTGCTTTTGTCCTTTCCATTTGGAGAAAATAAAAGACGGTGGCGACTCTTGCTTCCGTGACATTTCACGAACCAGCGTTAAACAGTCAGTTCTAGATCCACCGATCACAGAACTGGCGACTCTGCTGGGGAATATCTTTATAAAGTGAGGTGTACCTTAGGGCTAGGTCATAACTATGTTTTCAATTGTCTTCTTTGCTTGCTTTATTATTGTGGGTTGCTTGGGAGTTCTATAGATCCTAACCCGGATCTGGGAGATACCTTCTTAGAAAGTAGCAACAAGGCTGTGAGGGAACTGTGCGGGGTATACCGACATGGTTGAAACAGTCTGCTACGTTGATGTGGCACTTTGGTGTGTACCGGTAACCCTTGAGTTCAGTCAAGGAGAGTACGGGGCCTCCGTGTGGTGTCGTGAAGCATCAACAGACCTTAGGAACCTTAATTGAACTATCTTGGCCTCTTTAGGGTAGTGAGATAACTGACTTTGGTGCAGTCCGAGGTTGGTTGATACTCGATACTACACTCAATTGAGGGTTGCTTTCCTGGAATATTTCGGTCGCCAGTTCAGTGGCTAAATCGAAACGATGAACAATGAAAGCAATCCCGTGATATTGGGAACCTTAGAACCCGGTTACTTTGATTAGGACAGGTTGAGCCCACCAACTTCAAGAGGGTAATACCTAGACCCCATGCTGGCCTAAACTCTAAGGGCTTGTCTTGTGTGACTTGTGTGCCTTCATACTTGCCTACTTGCATACTCGTTATCTGACACTTGTTTCTTGCAGGTTTTGGTTTGCAGTCCTTAATAAGGGCTCATAACAGGGTTTATTCATATTACCCCATGCATCATGACATCATACCATTGCATACATCTTAACCCATTTCAAGGATCTCAAGGGCTTGTGATGCAGGTCAGGACGAATCAACTATCCCAATAAGGGGCAAAGGGGATTTCTTTTCCTCTAGACAAGGTTGTCAGGGGCTATGACCCACTGGATATGGTGAGCCTTTGACCCTTGAAGAAGGACTCTCAACAACAGGAAGTTTCTTCAATCAAGTTACCGGTTTTCAACTCTAACAAGTTTCTCTGTTTACCCCGCGAGATCCTTGAAATCATTGCATGCATATCATACATCTCATTGCATTGCAGGTATCCCTTTGACAGGTTGCTTACCCTTCTTCGCTGTTTATTTCAGCCGATCGTCATGAATCCTGAATCATCAGCTGAGCAGTCTATCAAGGCCCTCCAGGCTCAGAACGCCCAGTTCCAAGGGTTGATCATGAATTTGACCCAGGGGCAACAAGATCTGAAAGCTCTCCTCTTGAAGAAGGAAAAGAAGAAGAAGAGGACTGTTTTGTTCAGCCCTAGACGCAGATCTGGGAATACACCGCAGACTGAAACTGAGAGGACTACCCCATCTGTGAGGGAAAGCAGTCACCATGAGAGAGAGGTGCCTAGCCCAGTGGTCTCCGACAACGAGACAGATTTCAACGACGAACAATACCCTCCGGCTGAGGACAAGAACAAGCAGTTGGAAGACCGTTTGAAGGCTATGGAAATACAACAAGTACCTGGGCTGGATTTCGGAGATCTGGGTTTGTCTACTGGTGTGATCATCCCTCGGAAGTTCAAAGCACCATCATTCACTAAATATGACGGGGCGTCTTGTCCCAAGCTACATCTCAGGTCTTATGTTCGGAAAATCCAACCATACTCAGCAGATAAGAACTTGTGGATCCACTTCTTCCAGGAAAGTCTTTCAGGGACTCACCTCGAATGATTCTATCAACTGGATGGGACCAAAGTTCGTAACTGGGAGGAGTTGGCAACTGCTTTCTATAAGCAGTACCAGTACAATGCCGACCTTGCTCCCACACGTACCTAACTCCAGGGTATGTCGTTGGGGTCAAGTGAAGGTTTCAAGGAGTACGCACAAAGATGGAGAGACCTTGCTGGAAGGGTGCAGCCTCCGTTAACTGACCGGGAACTCGTTGATATGTTCTTAGGGACCCTATCTGGGCCATTCTTCAATCACCTCATTGGTAACTCATCTGCTGGATTTACCGACCTCATCCTGACCGGCGAAAGAATTGAAGCTGGTATCAAGAGTGGGAAAATTCAAGAGGCCACACCTTCTGACACTCATAAAAAGCCTTACACGGGAAAGAAGGAATCTAATGCTGCATACAGTCAAAAGAGTCTCCGTGATCAACATGCAGGGGCAGTCATGATCTCGGGTTCTGCACCACGCCGTCAACCACAAAGGGGAAACCAGCAAAGGCCGGACGGGCCTAAAAGGCAGTTCACCAACATTAACATGCCATGGTCACAAGCACTGCAACACATGTTGAAGATGAACCTGATTGCAGTAATTAACCCTCCGGAAAATCCTAAGACCTCCTCTCCAAGCTATAATCCAGAAGCTAGATGTGCTTATCATTCTGATAGCCCGGGGCACGATACTGAGGACTGTTGGGCACTGAAGTACAAAATTCAGAACATGATCGATGCCAAAGAAATCGAGTTTGAGCCTGCCGAGACTCCCAACGTGATCACTGCTCCATTGCCAAAACATGGCTAGGATCGAGAGATTTTTGTTCATTTGAATTCAAGTTGTATTTTCTTTTCTTGTTCAGATAAACAATTATCATGTTAAACTCTTTTATTTCATGAATGCATTACACATGTCTGTCTTGATTTAATTATGTTTACTATGCTTAAAACTGCTTTCATATTTTTGTGATGGTCAACTCTTAATTGAAAATTCTAAACCTCTTGAGGGAGGATGACAAAAACGATACCACAATCTACAGTATGCTTTTGAACAAACCCCGCTGATGAGGCACAGGCATTGTTTCAATCCCTAAACACTGGAGTTATAAGGATGATAATCCCTCGTCAACCCATCAGAGCCAAAGAAGTAGGAGTTTTTATTTTCGAAAATCAAAACCCTTAATCATAACCTGGGGCAGGGTAGTTCTCTCAGTTGATCCAAGTGCACAATGAATGGCACCAAATGAGTTTTTCAAAAAACAAAAGACAGTGATGGTTCCGAACAATCATAAGGACAGGCAGTCATTATCAAAAAAAAATCATAAATGAAAAGCCCAAAAAGTCAAAACCAATAAAGAAGACTTACCAAACTGGGGCATCCCGCTGACTGTAATTCCAAAAAGGAAACAGTTCAGGCAAAAAAGAAAGGGATAACAAAAATCAAGCAAGAGGTCTCACAACCAAAGCAAAAATGACTGCCTATTCAAAAGAAATCATCAACATCTGACCCATTATTGGAACATAAAAGCAAAGACTCAAGCAAGGTCTAATGCATGATCAACTGAGTTTAGGTTTGGAGAACATCACGAAGAGCGGGTGGGTACAAATAATTTGAGCCTTTATCCTTTGTTTCTTAAACCGTGAACCAGGCCACGTTACAACCCTTAAAAGTCCTAGCTGAAGCATGGGTTAGTTCGAAAGCATACTGTTACGAAGGTATCCTGACTCCTGAAGGTCTGTTGTAAAATCTTGAGTTGACACCGCACTGTATTGCAAAAAATGCATTTTCAAAATATTCAAGACAGACATAGGCTTTTGCATTCTTAAAATAACCTTGTTTGCATATGACTATTTGTTTGAACAGCATGGAAATTCACACGATGAACACCTTGTGAACAGAAGAACCTCCAATCAAGGGGCACAGTAGGAGCATTGCCCATTATCTGGGGCATGGCAAAATACTTCCAACAGGGGCAACTCCCTGCATTCTGAGAGCGTGGACATAGTCGGAAAAGTACTACGCGTAATCAAAGACCCGCTAGGTTGACATACCTAGGCAAAAATAGGGGCTTCCCGGCGAACCAAAAGGGTTCGGGCAAAAATAAGGGATGAAAATGGAAAAATATGTACACCCGGCAAGTCGAAAACCTGAAAAGGCGGCTTGGGCAAAAATGGGTATCTCGGTGGACTGAAAACCCGAAAGGGCGGTCCAGGCAAAAGTTAGGGATCAAAGCGTACGACTATGTTCCAGTATCTCATCATTTGTCTACCCGAAGATTTGTCAATCACCCACACAGGTATCCTCTTCCCTCATCTCCGAAGCAGGGGCAATAAGAGTTATCCAGGCGATCCAATTGCTCTGCCAACCAAAATACAAAGGAAAGATCAACATAAGGATGATTACCATCTACCTTTACAAATTCCAGATCGTGGGTTAACATCCGAAACCAAACAGGACAATCATCCACTTAATCAAAATCATGCAACCCTACACCGGTTCCTTCTCAAGTTTCAGAAGAAGTTTTTACACAAACTTATCCAAGTAACCTAACCCCGGTTCCTCCAGAAGTCTCACATGGACCTATCTCAAGATGACCTAACCCTGGTTCATCAAGAAATTTTACACAAACTTATCCAAGTAACCTAACCCCGGTTCCTCCAGAAGTCTCACATGGACCTATCTCAAGATGACCTAACCCCGGTTCATCAAGAAGTTTTTACACAAACTTATCCAAGTAACCTAACCCCGGTTCCTCCAGAAGTCTCACATGGACCTATCTCAAGATGACCTAACCCCGGTTCATCAAGAAGTTTCTACACAAACTTATCCAAGTAACCTAACCCCGGTTCCTCCAGAAGTCTCACATGGACCTATCTCAAGATGACCTAACCCCGGTTCATCAAGAAGTTTTTACACAAACTTATCCAAGTAACCTAACCCCGGTTCCTCCAGAAGTCTTACATGGACCTGTCTCAAGATAACCTCACCCCGGTTCATCAAGAAGTTTTACATGAACTTACCTCACCAAGCAACCCTACACCGGTTCTCTCTCTTCAAGATGCAGTTTTACATGGACTCGTCACCCAGAAACCCTACACAGGTTCTCCCTTTCCAAAAAAACGAAGTTTTACACGAACTCGTCATCAAAGTAACCCTACCCAGGTTCCCTCTCCATTTCAGATACAGTTTTACACAAACTCATCAGCATGCAACCCTACACAGGTTCCCTCTTTCAACTTACAAAATTACATTACAAAACTCCCCAGAAGAGTCCAATCCAGTTTCCCCAGGAAAATTGGAATTCATATCCCCAAGCAGTAAGCTTATCCCCAGTAGATTCTGGAAACTTATCCCCTCGCAGAGCACGAACGCGTCGCCCGGCTTTATTCAAAGAGTTATTTCCTTAACAGGATATAACTGGGTTATCCTCAGCCAAAGGCCATGGAAAGATCGTCCGTCGACAAAGTCTCCTTATCCCCAGCGAAGTCTATCAACACTTCCAGCACAACAAGGGTATCCCCAACAAAATATTCAGCAAGGCATCCCTCTTCCCACAGAGTATTGCTTCCCAGCATGGTCGCTAGAGTATCTTTTCTCCCCGCAGAATCTTCCATTTGCCAAGTTTATTCCGCAACAGAGTCATCTTCTCCTACCGGTATTCTTGCAGTTATCATCCCCAGCGGAAGCATAATCTATTCCTCAACATCAGCCCAGGATACGACTTCCCGGCACCCGTCAAGGAGTCACTTTCCTAGACGAAAACATACATAAAACATCACATACATCATTATAGCATGCATAGACGCATCATATCATACGAATCTCATTTATGTCGAGAACATCATTGCTTGATCCATATCATGCATTGCATATGACTAACTTTTACCTTTCAGGAAAGATGCAGTTTAAATTCTCAATCACGTTTCAAGATTTTGTCTGGTTCAGTTAAATCGACCCTAAGATTTTCCTGATACTTATCCAGTCAAAGGCCTTCTCTGGTTCAGTCAGATCGACCCTAAGATCTCCCTGATGCTTATCCAGTTGAAGATGTTTCAAGACCTAGACCGGTTCAGTTAAATCGACCCTAAGATTTTCCTGATGCTTATCCAGTCAAAGGCCTTCTCTGGTTCAGTCAGATCGACCCTAAGATCTCCCTGATGCTTATCCAGTTGAAGATACTCCAAGACCTAGACCAGTTCAGTTAAATCAACCCTAAGATTTTCCTGATGCTTATCCAGTCAAAGGCCTTCTCTGGTTCAGTCAGATCGACCCTAAGATCTCCCTGATGCTTATCCAGTTGAAGATGTTTCAAGGCCTTCTCTGGTTCAGTTAAATCGACCCTAAGATCTCCCTGATGCTTATCCAGTTGAAGATATTCCAAGACCTTGTCCGGTTCAGTTAAATCGACCCCAAGATTTTCCTGATGCTTATCCAGTCAAAGGCCTTCTCTGGTTCATTCAGATCGACCCTAAGATCTCCCTGATGCTTATCCAGTAGAAGACACCCAAGACTTTTCTCAACGAGCGTTGTTGAACTTAAAGTCACCCAAGATTTTTCTCAACGAGCGTTGTTGAAGTTAAAGTCACCCAAGATTTTTCTCAACGAGCGTTGTTGAAGTTAAAATCGCCCAAGGTTCTCTTACCATCCATACTAAGGCAGTAACCATCCCTGGTTCATTCATCGCTGTTTGAAGCTCCAGACTCAGCTCCTGTAACCAGTCAGGACACATCCATACCAAGCATCTGAAAACCAGCTCCTGCAACGTGTCAGGTACTCATTTGTTCTTTTGCAGGTATGCAGGTTCTCGCTAAGGAATCCCCTACGCGATCAACATCCAGATGGCATCTATAAGCCCATCATCCTATCCATCAATCTCTAAATGGCATCTATAAGCCCATTCCTACCACACTGCTAACATGTGAGCGCAAATTTCTGGGCACTCTAGTGTTCAATCATCTTCTACCCTCGGATTACGAAAGGCACGTCAGCCAATCTGCATCCTCAGGTCTAAGAAGATTGAACAGGGGCAACTGTTGCACCCCAAAATTTGCCCTCCCATATTCTCCAAGAAATTTCCAAGCTAAGTCACAAAACTCCCCAAGGGTTGCACAGTCCAACTGTCTCCTATACAGTCAAAACTAGGGTTTGTGTTCTGATCAAGAAATTGAAGGTTTCACAGGCCCAATAAAGTCTCATATGCCTACAAAGATGGTCAAGTATCCTCATAACAAATTGCAAGGCATTCAGCTCAAAATTGCACAGTCAAAACCCTAGATTGCACTACAGTCAACTGTAGGGGCAAAATGGTCATTTGACAGTCAAAAGTTCAAATTTTTGGTCAACATATCATTTTGAAGCCACAAACATCATTTGATCAATGCTTGATCATGATTCTCAAAATTTGGCTCAGAAAATCATCAAGATGCAAAAGTTTCCTTATTTGGACAGCTGAAAAAGTCAACTGAAATTGACCAGGGCATAACTTTCACATGGATTATCAGAAAAATTCCATCCAAAGCTCATTTTGAAGAGACAGACATTTCCTACAACTCATATTCATACTTCAAGTCCAATAAATTCTCTCACAAAAAGTTATCAATTTCAACATTATAGGTCATTTTCAAAAGTCAACAAAAAGGGACTTTAAGTCAAAGGCCATAACTTGAGATTGGTAAATCAAAACGACATGGGACCAAAGACATTGGTTAGAGGACTCAAAGACCTTTCCAAAATGTCCAAGAACATGAGAAAAGCTTAAAAATTGAGCAAGTTATGCCTTGTGGAAGTTGGGAAAGTTTTGGATATTTTGAAAAGTCAACATTGATTCAAATGGTCTAAAATTGCTAATGGGCCCATTTTTCCTCCATGATTCATCATTCCAAGCATATGCACGACCACTTGGCCCAAAGGGAAGTATTTTTCTCATTTTTTATTTATTTATTTGAATTATTATTTATATTAATTCATTTAAATCATTTAAATATGTGGAAAATATATAACTTGACCTAAAAAATCTTTTCATGCATGTTTTGCCATCAAGATTTCGTGCACATGCTAATTAGGAAATAATTGGATTGATTGGATTCTAATTGATACAAAAACCATGTGAAAAAGATTCAAAAAGATCCTTAGGAAATCAATTATCAAAAACCATGATCACAAGAGATTTGGTTGAATTTTGTTAACCTAATAGCCTCACTACATATGCCTAATGAAAAACCTAATGTCGATACACTGAAAGCTGCGCAAGAAACCCCATTGCAAACTTGGAATTTTTGTCAAAAAAAGTAAAACTGAAATCAGTGTTAGAGGTGGATTCAAGGCACGAAATTGGTTTCATTAGCTTCCTCAAGTCTCCCTGAACGTATTCCAATCATTAACATCCATTCAAACTCCAAGAATCGGTAACATGAACCGGAACTGTATCGAACAAATTTCATAATCTTACATTCCATTCTATGCATTGTTTGTGAAATATATTACTTGATTCATGTTCATAATGAAGTTTCAAAGCTAACCATGATGTTTAATTTGATTTTTATGCTGTATATACAATTGTACCATGCGCGATTTCTAGGGTTTACAGGGTTGCAAATTTGGGGCTTTTGAAACGGAGTAAAATTAAGACTCAAGACCATGACCATTAACATCAGCGCTTTGGGACGAACGAGAATCAACCCTCGCGCTCAATTTATGAGCGCTTGAGAGCTATTCGCTATTTTCCAATAGCCCACCTAATGAAACGCGTGAAAAAACGTTGCCTTTGTGTTTTGTTTTACAGGGGTGATGAAGAAGATGATGTGCTGTCAACGAATGATACGCCGGTTTGAAATTTCGCGCGCTGGATCCACTAACGCGTTGGTCTTTCTTTTTATTATTTATTTGTTATGATATGTTAACATGCGTGTAGTGGCTCAGCTGGCAAACGCTTAACGCTTCAACGTCCAAGACTTGGGTTCGAGCCCCAGGTCTTACATATTTCAATATTATTATTCTCTAACAAATCCTATGCAGTACTTACGTTGAAGACTATCATACTCCATCATCATCAAGCCAGCCACGCGTCTAACTGCTGCAGATCAAAGGCCCCAGATGGATGAACACCCTAAGCCTGGTCAACCATCCAACACGCTGCCTGGGAAAGTCAATGGATCTGAATGCTATTGGGCCAGAATTCCTAAAATACACCTCAGAATTGGGACTTCCACCCCCCCTGGTTTGCAATTCTCTTTTATTTTATTTTTTAATTGCTATTTTATTTTCTTGATTGTTTTAATTTAATTAATTATTATTTTTTTACAAAAATACAAAAAACATCATAAAAAACCCAGAAAAAGATAAAAAATATAATGATTATTTATTTTGATATTTTCTTGTAAATAAATTAACATGTAATTATTAGTTTTAATTTAGGTTGCAATATTAATTTTTTTCACAATAAAAAACATAGAATTAGGTCTAATTGATAATTTTTATTTCCTCTTAATTTTTCCTTTTTTCTACCATAATATTATTTATTTATTCATTTTTTATAATAATTAAATTGCATGTAAAAACTTAGGTTTAAATTAGGTCAAAAACTTTGATATTTTCTTAGTAACTTAAAATAATTAGAACTAGGTTTAACATTTTATTTTGGTTTTAATTAATTCTTTTTTCATCAAATTCTTAAAAAACACAAAGATACCAAAAAACATTCTTTTTTTTTAATTTTTCATTAACATTAATTTTTGCAAAAGGGTCCAACGCCCATATTTTTAATTGTTTAATTTCGCATCTTTATTTTATTTCGCTTAAATAATTATGTAACTGTCCCAAAGCTTTGTAACAATTACTTCTCGCACTTTACTTTATTTGCTTTATTTATTTTTCCGTCAAATCGGGTCCGGTTTAATTTTGGCGATGTGGACCCGCGCCATTTGTAATAGCTTTAGATTTACCTTTCCCGCAAATACTTTTAACTGTTAACAAAAAGCATGCAAGAATGAATGGCCCTAATAAAATCAAGCGTAGAACATTTTAACATGACAAGACAAATATATCTGAAAACGACACACAAATCACACACCACCCCTAGGGTACGCCTCACTGTTGCCTTGCCTCGAAAGGTGATCGTCGAGTAGAGGATGTCTTAGTAAGTCCTCATGATCCGGGAACCTGGCATGAGGGTAGCTTCTAAGGTGTCTTCCCATTGCTCTGGTGATCACCATGTCCCGAACCTTCGAGTTGACCCGAACACCTCCAACGGTGGTGCTACCTACCTCTCAATGGTGGGATGGCATTACTTTAAAGGACATCTACACAGACGAATTCCTTAGGGTAGGTAGGTTCTCGTAGATACTTGCTCTCTTCAAAAAACAAACAAAAATCTTTTCACACCGACACTTTTCAAAAGCTTTCAAAGCAATTTTTCAAACACTCTGACACAAGAGTCGATCTGAAACTTTCAAAGAAACTTTTTAAAACCCATATTGAAAAGCAAACAAACCATTTTGAAAACACAAATGAGCAAGTATCTAAGAGCCCATGGATAACCATGGATAGAAAGGGTGCTAATACCTTCCCTTTCTATAATCTACCTCCCGAACCGAGAGCAATCTCTATAAGGAATTTTTCTGTGCTTTTGTCCTTTCCATTTGGAGAAAATAAAAGACGGTGGCGACTCTTGCTTCCGCGACATTTCGCGAACCAGCGTTAAACAGTCAGTTCTAGATCCACCGATCACAGAACTGGCGACTCTGCTGGGGAATATCTTTATAAAGTGAGGTGTACCTTAGGGCTAGGTCATAACTATGTTTTCAATTGTCTTCTTTGCTTGCTTTATTATTGTGGGTTGCTTGGGAGTTCTATAGATCCTAAACCGGATCTGGGAGATACCTTCTTAGAAAGTAGCAACAAGGCTGTGAGGGAACTGTGCGGGGTATACCGACATGGTTGAAACAGTCTGCTACGTTGATGTGGCACTTTGGTGTGTACCGGTAACCCTTGAGTTCAGTCAAGGAGAGTACGGGGCCTCCGTGTGGTGTCGTGAAGCATCAACAGACCTTAGGAACCTTAATTGAACTATCTTGGCCTCTTTAGGGTAGTGAGATAACTGACTTTGGTGCAGTCCGAGGTTGGTTGATACTCGATACTACACTCAATTGAGGGTTGCTTTCCTGGAATATTTCGGTCGCCAGTTCAGTGGCTAAATCGAAACGATGAACAATGAAAGCAATCCCGTGATATTGGGAACCTTAGAACCCGGTTACTTTGATTAGGACAGGTTGAGCCCACCAACTTCAAGAGGGTAATACCTAGACCCCATGCTGGCCTAAACTCTAAGGGCTTGTCTTGTGTGACTTGTGTGCCTTCATACTTGCCTACTTGCATACTCGTTATCTGACACTTGTTTCTTGCAGGTTTTGGTTTGCAGTCCTTAATAAGGGCTCATAACAGGGTTTATTCATATTACCCCATGCATCATGACATCATACCATTGCATACATCTTAACCCATTTCAAGGATCTCAAGGGCTTGTGATGCAGGTCAGGACGAATCAACTATCCCAATAAGGGGCAAAGGGGATTTCTTTTCCTCTAGACAAGGTTGTCAGGGGCTATGACCCACTGGATATGGTGAGCCTTTGACCCTTGAAGAAGGACTCTCAACAACAGGAAGTTTCTTCAATCAAGTTACCGGTTTTCAACTCTAACAAGTTTCTCTGTTTACCCCGCGAGATCCTTGAAATCATTGCATGCATATCATACATCTCATTGCATTGCAGGTATCCCTTTGACAGGTTGCTTACCCTTCTTCGCTGTTTATTTCAGCCGATCGTCATGAATCCTGAATCATCAGCTGAGCAGTCTATCAAGGCCCTCCAGGCTCAGAACGCCCAGTTCCAAGGGTTGATCATGAATTTGACCCAGGGGCAACAAGATCTGAAAGCTCTCCTCTTGAAGAAGGAAAAGAAGAAGAAGAGGACTGTTTTGTTCAGCCCTAGACGCAGATCTGGGAATACACCGCAGACTGAAACTGAGAGGACTACCCCATCTGTGAGGGAAAGCAGTCACCATGAGAGAGAGGTGCCTAGCCCAGTGGTCTCCGACAACGAGACAGATTTCAACGACGAACAATACCCTCCGGCTGAGGACAAGTACAAGCAGTTGGAAGACCGTTTGAAGGCTATGGAAATACAACAAGTACCTGGGCTGGATTTCGGAGATCTGGGTTTGTCTACTGGTGTGATCATCCCTCGGAAGTTCAAAGCACCATCATTCACTAAATATGACGGGACGTCTTGTCCCAAGCTACATCTCAGGTCTTATGTTCGGAAAATCCAACCATACTCAGCAGATAAGAACTTGTGGATCCACTTCTTCCAGGAAAGTCTTTCAGGGACTCACCTCGAATGGTTCTATCAACTGGATGGGACCAAAGTTCGTAACTGGGAGGAGTTGGCAACTGCTTTCTATAAGCAGTACCAGTACAATGCCGACCTTGCTCCCACACGTACCCAACTCCAGGGTATGTCGTTGGGGTCAAGTGAAGGTTTCAAGGAGTACGCACAAAGATGGAGAGACCTTGCTGGAAGGGCGCAGCCTCCGTTAACTGACCGGGAACTCGTTGATATGTTCTTAGGGACCCTATCCGGGCCATTCTTCAATCACCTCATTGGTAACTCATCTGCTGGATTTACCGACCTCATCCTGACCGGCGAAAGAATTGAAGCTGGTATCAAGAGTGGGAAAATTCAAGAGGCCACACCTTCTGACACTCATAAAAAGCCTTACACGGGAAAGAAGGAATCTAATGCTGCATACAGTCAAAAGAGTCACCGTGATCAACATGCAGGGGCAGTCATGATCTCGGGTTCTGCACCACGCCGTCAACCACAAAGGGGAAACCAGCAAAGGCCGGACGGGCCTAAAAGGCAGTTCACTAACATTAACATGCCATGGTCACAAGCACTGCAACACATGTTGAAGATGAACCTGATTGCAGTAATTAACCCTCCGGAAAATCCTAAGACCTCCTCTCCAAGCTATAATCCAGAAGCTAGATGTGCTTATCATTCTGATAGCCCGGGGCACGATACTGAGGACTGTTGGGCACTGAAGTACAAATTTCAGAACATGATCGATGCCAAAGAAATCGAGTTCGAGCCTGCCGAGACTCCCAACGTGATCACTGCTCCATTGCCAAAACATGGCTAGGATCGAGAGATTTTTGTTCATTTGAATTCAAGTTGTATTTTCTTTTCTTGTTCAGATAAACAATTATCATGTTAAACTCTTTTATTTCATGAATGCATTACACATGTCTGTCTTGATTTAATTATGTTTACTATGCTTAAAACTGCTTTCATATTTTTGTGATGGTCAACTCTTAATTGAAAATTCTAAACCTCTTGAGGGAGGATGACAAAAACGATACCACAATCTACAGTATGCTTTTGAACAAACCCCGCTGATGAGGCACAGGCATTGTTTCAATCCCTAAACACTGGAGTTATAAGGATGATAATCCCTCGTCAACCCATCAGAGCCAAAGAAGTAGGAGTTTTTATTTTCGAAAATCAAAACCCTTAATCATAACCTGGGGCAGGGTAGTTCTCTCAGTTGATCCAAGTGCACAATGAATGGCACCAAATGAGTTTTTCAAAAAACAAAAGACAGTGATGGTTCCGAACAATCATAAGGACAGGCAGTCATTATCAAAAAAAAAAATCATAAATGAAAAGCCCAAAAAGTCAAAACCAATAAAGAAGACTTACCAAACTGGGGCATCCCGCTGACTGTAATTCCAAAAAGGAAACAGTTCAGGCAAAAAAGAAAGGGATAACAAAAATCAAGCAAGAGGTCTCACAACCAAAGCAAAAATGACTGCCTATTCAAAAGAAATCATCAACATCTGACCCATTATTGGAACATCAAAGCAAAGACTCAAGCAAGGTCTAACGTATGATCAACTGAGTTTAGGTTTGGAGAACATCACGAAGAGCGGGTGGGTACAAATAATTTGAGCCTTTATCCTTTGTTTCTTAAACCGTGAACCAGGCCACGTTACAACCCTTAAAAGTCCTAGCTGAAGCATGGGTTAGTTCGAAAGCATACTGTTACGAAGGTATCCTGACTCCTGAAGGTCTGTTGTAAAATCTTGAGTTGACACCGCACTGTATTACAAAAAATGCATTTTCAAAATATTCAAGACAGACATAGGCTTTTGCATTCTTAAAATAACCTTGTTTGCATATGACTATTTGTTTGAACAGCAGGGAAATTCGCACGATGAACACCTTGTGAACAGAAGAACCTCCAATCAAGGGGCACAGTAGGAGCATTGCCCATTATCTGGGGCATGGCAAAATACTTCCAACAGGGGCAACTCCCTGCATTCTGAGAGCGTGGACATAGTCGGAAAAGTACTACGCGTAATCAAAGACCCGCTAGGTTGACATACCTAGGCAAAAATAGGGGCTTCCCGGCGAACCAAAAGGGTTCGGGCAAAAATAAGGGATGAAAATGGAAAAATATGTACACCCGGCAAGTCGAAAACCTGAAAAGGCGGCTTGGGCAAAAATGGGTATCCCGGTGGACTGAAAACCCGAAAGGGCGGTCCAGGCAAAAGTTAGGGATCAAAGCGTATGACTATGTTCCAGTATCTCATCATTTGTCTACCCGAAGATTTGTCAATCACCCACACAGTATCCTCTTCCCTCATCTCCGAAGCAGGGGCAATAAGAGTTATCCAGGCGATCCAATTGCTCTGCCAACCAAAGTACAAAGGAAAGATCAACATAAGGATGATTACCATCTACCTTTACAAATTCCAGATCATGGGTTAACATCCGAAACCAAACAGGACAATCATCCACTTAATCAAAATCATGCAACCCTACACCGGTTCCTTCTCAAGTTTCAGAAGAAGTTTTTACACAAACTTATCCAAGTAACCTAACCTCGGTTCCTCCAGAAGTCTCACATGGACCTATCTCAAGATGACCTAACCCCGGTTCATCAAGAAATTTTACACAAACTTATCCAAGTAACCTAACCCCGGTTCCTCCAGAAGTCTCACATGGACCTATCTCAAGATGACCTAACCCCGGTTCATCAAGAAGTTTTTACACAAACTTATCCAAGTAACCTAACCCCGATTCCTCCAGAAGTCTCACATGGACCTATCTCAAGATGACCTAACCCCGGTTCATCAAGAAGTTTCTACACAAACTTATCCAAGTAACCTAACCCCGGTTCCTCCAGAAGTCTCACATGGACCTATCTCAAGATGACCTAACCCCGGTTCATCAAGAAGTTTTTACACAAACTTATCCAAGTAACCTAACCCCGGTTCCTCCAGAAGTCTTACATGGACCTGTCTCAAGATAACCTCACCCCGGTTCATCAAGAAGTTTTACATGAACTTACCTCACCAAGCAACCCTACACCGGTTCTCTCTCTTCAAGATGCAGTTTTACATGGACTCGTCACCCAGAAACCCTACACAGGTTCTCCCTTTCCAAAAAAACGAAGTTTTACACGAACTCGTCATCAAAGTAACCCTACCCAGGTTCCCTCTCCATTTCAGATACAATTTTACACAAACTCATCAGCATGCAACCCTACACAGGTTCCCTCTTTCAACTTACAAAATTACATTACAAAACTCCCCAGAAGAGTCCAATCCAGTTTCCCCAGGAAAATTGGAATTCATATCCCCAAGAAGTAAGCTTATCCCCAGTAGATTCTGGAAACTTATCCCCTCGCAGAGCACGAACGCGTCGCCCGGCTTTATTCAAAGAGTTATTTCCTTAACAGGATATAACTAGGTTATCCTCAGCCAAAGGCCATGGAAAGATCGTCCGTCGACAAAGTCTCCTTATCCCCAGCGAAGTCTATCAACACTTCCAGCACAACAAGGGTATCCCCAGCAAAATATTCAGCAAGGCATCCCTCTTCCCACAGAGTATTGCTTCCCAGCATGGTCGCTAGAGTATCTTTTCTCCCCGCAGAATCTTCCATTTGCCAAGTTTATTCCGCAACAGAGTCATCTTCTCCTACCGGTATTCTTGCAGTTATCATCCCCAGCGGAAGCATAATCTATTCCTCAACATCAGCCCAGGATACGACTTCCCGACACCCGTCAAGGAGTCACTTTCCTAGACGAAAACATACATAAAACATCACATACATCATTATAGCATGCATAGACGCATCATATCATACGAATCTCATTTATGTCGAGAACATCATTGCTTGATCCATATCATGCATTGCATATGACTAACTTTTACCTTTCAGGAAAGATGCAGTTTAAATTCTCAATCACGTTTCAAGATTTTGTCTGGTTCAGTTAAATCGACCCTAAGATTTTCCTGATACTTATCCAGTCAAAGGCCTTCTCTGGTTCAGTCAGATCGACCCTAAGATCTCCCTGATGCTTATCCAGTTGAAGATGTTTCAAGACCTAGACCGGTTCAGTTAAATCGACCCTAAGATTTTCCTGATGCTTATCCAGTCAAAGGCCTTCTCTAGTTCAGTCAGATCAACCCTAAGATCTCCCTGATGCTTATCCAGTTGAAGATACTCCAAGACCTAGACCGGTTCAGTTAAATCAACCCTAAGATTTTCCGGATGCTTATCCAGTCAAAGGCCTTCTCTGGTTCAGTCAGATCGACCCTAAGATCTCCCTGATGCTTATCCAGTTGAAGATGTTTCAAGGCCTTCTCTGGTTCAGTTAAATCGACCCTAAGATCTCCCTGATGCTTATCCAGTTGAAGATATTCCAAGACCTTGTCCGGTTCAGTTAAATCGACCCCAAGATTTTCCTGATGCTTATCCAGTCAAAGGCCTTCTCTGGTTCATTCAGATCGACCCTAAGATCTCCCTGATGCTTATCCAGTAGAAGACACCCAAGACTTTTCTCAACGAGCATTGTTGAACTTAAAGTCACCCAAGATTTTTCTCAACGAGCGTTGTTGAAGTTAAAGTCGCCCAAGATTTTTCTCAACGAGCGTTGTTGAAGTTAAAATCGCCCAAGGTTCTCTTACCATCCATACTAAGGCAGTAACCATCCCTGGTTCATTCATCGCTGTTTGAAGCTCCAGACTCAGCTCCTGTAACCAGTCAGGACACATCCATACCAAGCATCTGAAAACCAGCTCCTGCAACGTGTCAGGTACTCATTTGTTCTTTTGCAGGTATGCAGGTTCTCGCTAAGGAATCCCCTACGCGATCAACATCCAAATGGCATCTATAAGCCCATCATCCTATCCATCAATCTCTAAATGGCATCTATAAGCCCATTCCTACCACACTGCTAACATGTGAGCGCAAATTTCTGGGCACTCTAGTGTTCAATCATCTTCTACCCTCGGATTACGAAAGGCACGTCAGCCAATCTGCATCCTCAGGTCTAAGAAGATTGAACAGGGGCAACTGTTGCACCCCAAAATTTGCCCTCCCATATTCTCCAAGAAATTGCCAAGCCAAGTCACAAAACTCCCCAAGGGTTGCACAGTCCAACTGTCTCCTATACAGTCAAAACTAGGGTTTGTGTTCTGATCAAGAAATTGAAGGTTTCACAGGCCCAATCAAGTCTCATATGCCTACAAAGATGGTCAAGTATCCTCATAACAAATTGCAAGGCATTTAGCTCAAAATTGCACAGTCAAAACCCTAGATTGCACTACAGTCAACTGTAGGGGCAAAATGGTCATTTGACAGTCAAAAGTTCAAATTTTTGGTCAACATATCATTTTGAAGCCACAAACATCATTTGATCAATGCTTGATCATGATTCTCAAAATTTGGCTCAGAAAATCATTAAGATGCAAAAGTTTCCTTATTTGGACAGCTGAAAAAGTCAACTGAAATTGACCAGGGCATAACTTTCACATGGATTATCAGCAAAATTCCATCCAAAGCTCATTTTGAAGAGAAAGACATTTCCTACAACTCATCTTCATACTTAAAGTCCAAGAAATGCTCTCACAAAAAGTTATCAATTTCAACATTATAGGTCATTTTCAAAAGTCAACAAAAAGGGACTTTAAGTCAAAGGCCATAACTTGAGATTGGTAAATCAAAATGACATGGGACCAAAGACATTGGTTAGAGGACTCAAAGACCTTTCCAAAATGTCCAAGAACATGAGAAAAGCTTAACAATTGAGCAAGTTATGCCTTGTGGAAGTTGGGAAATATTTGGATATTTTGAAAAGTCAACATTGATTCAAATGGTCTAAAATTGCTAATGGGCCCATTTTTCCTCCATGATTCATCATTCCAAGCATATGCACGACCACTTGGCCCAAAGGGAAGTATTTTCTCATTTTTTATTTATTTATTTGAATTATTATTTATATTAATTCATTTAAATCATTTAAATATGTGGAAAATATATAACTTGACCTAAAAAATCTTTTCATGCATGTTTTGCCATCAAGATTTCGTGCACATGCTAATTAGGAAAGAATTGGATTGATTGGATGCTAATTGATACAAAAACCATGTGAAAAAGATTCAAAAAGATCCTTAGGAAATCAATTATCAAAAACCATGATCACAAGAGATTTGGTTGAATTTTGTTAACCTAATAGCCTCACTACATATGCCTAATGAAAAACCTAATGTCGATACACTGAAAGCTGCGCAAGAAACCCCATTGCAAACTTGGAATTTTTGTCAAAAAAAGCAAAACTAAAATCAGTGTTAGAGGTGGATTCAAGGCACGAAATTGGTTTCATTAGCTTCCTCAAGTCTCCCTGAACGTATTCCAATCATTAACATCCATTCAAACTCCAAGAATCGGTAACATGAACCGGAACTGTATCAAACAAATTTCATAATCTTACATTCCATTCTATGCATTGTTTGTGAAATATATTACTTGATTCATGTTCATAATGAAGTTTCAAAGCTAACCATGATGTTTAATTTGATTTTTATGCTGTATATACAATTGTACCATGCGCGATTTCTAGGGTTTACAGGGTTGCAAATTTGGGGCTTTTGAAACGGAGTAAAATTAAGACTCAAGACCATGACCATTAACATCAGCGCTTTGGGACGAACGAGAATCAACCCTCGCGCTCAATTTATGAGCGCTTGAGAGCTATTCGCTATTTTCCAATAGCCCACCTAATGAAACGCGTGAAAAAATGTTGCCTTTGTGTTTTGTTTTACAGGGGTGATGAAGAAGATGATGTGCTGTCAACGAATGATACGCCGGTTTGAAATTTCGCGCGCTGGATCCACTAACGCGTTGGTCTTTCTTTTTATTATTTATTTGTTATGATATGTTAACATGCGTGTAGTGGCTCAGCTGGCAAACGCTTAACGCTTCAACGTCCAAGACTTGGGTTCGAGCCCCAGGTCTTACATATTTCAATATTATTTTTCTCTAACAAATCCTATGCAGTACTTACGTTGAAGACTATCATACTCCATCATCATCAAGCCAGCCACGCGTCTAACTGCTGCAGATCAAAGGCCCCAGATGGATGAACACCCTAAGCCTGGTCAACCATCCAACACGCTGCCTGGGAAAGTCAATGGATCTGAATGCTATTGGGCCAAAATTCCTAAAATACACCTCACAATTGGGACTTCCACCCCCCCTGGTTTGCAATTCTCTTTTATTTTATTTTTTAATTGCTATTTTATTTTCTTGATTGTTTTAATTTAATTAATTTTTTTTTTTTACAAAAATACAAAAAACATCATAAAAAACCCAGAAAAAGATAAAAAATATAATGATTATTTATTTTGATATTTTCTTGTAAATAAATTAACATGTAATTATTAGTTTTAATTTAGGTTGCAATATTAATTCTTTTCACAATAAAAAACATAGAATTAGGTCTAATTGATAATTTTTATTTCCTCTTAATTTTTCCTTTTTTCTACCATAATATTATTTATTTATTCATTTTTTATAATAATTAAATTGCATGTAAAAACTTAGGTTTAAATTAGGTCAAAAACTTTGATATTTTCTTAGTAACTTAAAATAATTAGAACTAGGTTTAACATTTTATTTTGGTTTTAATTAATTCTTTTTTCATCAAATTCTTAAAAAACACAAAGATACCAAAAAACATTCTTTTTTTTTAATTTTTCATTAACATTAATTTTTGCAAAAGGGTCCAACGCCCATATTTTTAATTGTTTAATTTCGCATCTTTATTTTATTTCGCTTAAATAATTATGTATCTGTCCCAAAGCTTTGTAACAATTACTTCTCGCACTTTTCTTTATTTGCTTTATTTATTTTTCCGTCAAATCGGGTCCGGTTTAATTTTGGCGATGTGGACCCGCGCCATTTGTAATAGCTTTAGATTTACCTTTCCCGCAAATACTTTTAACTGTTAACAAAAAGCATGCAAGAATGAATGGCCCTAATAAAATCAAGCGTAGAACATTTTAACATGACAAGACAAATATATCTGAAAACGACACACAAATCACACACCACCCCTAGGGTACGCCTCACTGTTGCCTTGCCTCGAAAGGTGATCGTCGAGTAGAGGATGTCTTAGTAAGTCCTCATGATCCGGGAACCTGGCATGAGGGTAGCTTCTAAGGTGTCTTCCCATTGCTCTGGTGATCACCATGTCCCGAACCTTCGAATTGACCCGAACACCTCCAACGGTGGTGCTACCTACCTCTCAATGGTGGGATGGCATTACTTTAAAGGACATCTACACAGACGAATTCCTTAGGGTAGGTAGGTTCTCGTAGATACTTGCTCTCTTCAAAAAACAAACAAAAATCTTTTCACACCGACACTTTTCAAAAGCTTTCAAAGCAATTTTTCAAACACTCTGACACAAGAGTCGATCTGAAACTTTCAAAGAAACTTTTTAAAACCCACATTGAAAAGCAAACAAACCATTTTGAAAACACAAATGAGCAAGTATCTAAGAGCCCATGGATAACCATGGATAGAAAGGGTGCTAATACCTTCCCTTTCTATAATCTACCTCCCGAACCGAGAGCAATCTCTATAAGGAATTTTTCTGTGCTTTTGTCCTTTCCATTTGGAGAAAATAAAAGACGGTGGCGACTCTTGCTTCCGCGACATTTCGCGAACCAGCGTTAAACAGTCAGTTCTAGATCCACCGATCACAGAACTGGCGACTCTGCTGGGGAATATCTTTATAAAGTGAGGTGTACCTTAGGGCTAGGTCATAACTATGTTTTCAATTGTCTTCTTTGCTTGCTTTATTATTGTGGGTTGCTTGGGAGTTCTATAGATCCTAAACCGGATCTGGGAGATACCTTCTTAGAAAGTAGCAACAAGGCTGTGAGGGAACTGTGCGGGGTATACCGACATGGTTGAAACAGTCTGCTACGTTGATGTGGCACTTTGGTGTGTACCGGTAACCCTTGAGTTCAGTCAAGGAGAGTACGGGGCCTCCGTGTGGTGTCGTGAAGCATCAACAGACCTTAGGAACCTTAATTGAACTATCTTGGCCTCTTTAGGGTAGTGAGATAACTGACTTTGGTGCAGTCCGAGGTTGGTTGATACTCGATACTACACTCAATTGAGGGTTGCTTTCCTGGAATATTTCGGTCGCCAGTTCAGTGGCTAAATCGAAACGATGAACAATGAAAGCAATCCCGTGATATTGGGAACCTTAGAACCCGGTTACTTTGATTAGGACAGGTTGAGCCCACCAACTTCAAGAGGGTAATACCTAGACCCCATGCTGGCCTAAACTCTAAGGGCTTGTCTTGTGTGACTTGTGTGCCTTCATACTTGCCTACTTGCATACTCGTTATCTGACACTTGTTTCTTGCAGGTTTTGGTTTGCAGTCCTTAATAAGGGCTCATAACAGGGTTTATTCATATTACCCCATGCATCATGACATCATACCATTGCATACATCTTAACCCATTTCAAGGATCTCAAGGGCTTGTGATGCAGGTCAGGACGAATCAAATATCCCAATAAGGGGCAAAGGGGATTTCTTTTCCTCTAGACAAGGTTGTCAGGGGCTATGACCCACTGGATATGGTGAGCCTTTGACCCTTGAAGAAGGACTCTCAACAACAGGAAGTTTCTTCAATCATGTTACCGGTTTTCAACTCTAACAAGTTTCTCTGTTTACCCCGCGAGATCCTTGAAATCATTGCATGCATATCATACATCTCATTGCATTGCAGGTATCCCTTTGACAGGTTGCTTACCCTTCTTCGCTGTTTATTTCAGCCGATCGTCATGAATCCTGAATCATCAGCTGAGCAGTCTATCAAGGCCCTCCAGGCTCAGAACGCCCAGTTCCAAGGGTTGATCATGAATTTGACCCAGGGGCAACAAGATCTGAAAGCTCTCCTCTTGAAGAAGGAAAAGAAGAAGAAGAGGACTGTTTTGTTCAGCCCTAGACGCAGATCTGGGAATACACCGCAGACTGAAACTGAGAGGACTACCCCATCTGTGAGGGAAAGCAGTCACCATGAGAGAGAGGTGCCTAGCCCAGTGGTCTCCGACAACGAGACAGATTTCAACGACGAACAATACCCTCCGGCTGAGGACAAGTACAAGCAGTTGGAAGACCGTTTGAAGGCTATGGAAATACAACGAGTACCTGGGCTGGATTTCGGAGATCTGGGTTTGTCTACTGGTGTGATCATCCCTCGGAAGTTCAAAGCATCATCATTCACTAAATATGACGGGGCGTCTTGTCCCAAGCTACATCTCAGGTCTTATGTTCGGAAAATCCAACCATACTCAGCAGATAAGAACTTGTGGATCCACTTCTTCTAGGAAAGTCTTTCAGGGACTCACCTCGAATGGTTCTATCAACTGGATGGGACCAAAGTTCGTAACTGGGAGGAGTTGGCAACTGCTTTCTATAAGCAGTACCAGTACAATGCCGACCTTGCTCCCACACGTACCCAACTCCAGGGTATGTCGTTGGGGTCAAGTGAAGGTTTCAAGGAGTACGCACAAAGATGGAGAGACCTTGCTGGAAGGGTGCAGCCTCCGTTAACTGACCGGGAACTCGTTGATATGTTCTTAGGGACCCTATCCGGGCCATTCTTCAATCACCTCATTGGTAACTCATCTGCTGGATTTACCGACCTCATCCTGACCGGCGAAAGAATTGAAGCTGGTATCAAGAGTGGGAAAATTCAAGAGGCCACACCTTCTGACACTCATAAAAAGCCTTACACGGGAAAGAAGGAATCTAATGCTGCATACAGTCAAAAGAGTCGCCGTGATCAACATGCAGGGGCAGTCATGATCTCGGGTTCTGCACCACGCCGTCAACCACAAAGGGGAAACCAGCAAAGGCCGGACGGGCCTAAAAGGCAGTTCACCAACATTAACATGCCATGGTCACAAGCACTGCAACACATGTTGAAGATGAACCTGATTGCAGTAATTAACCCTCCGGCAAATCCTAAGACCTCATCTCTAAGCTATAATCCAGAAGCTAGATGTGCTTATCATTCTGATAGCCCGGGGCACGATACTGAGGACTGTTGGGCACTGAAGTACAAAATTCAGAACATGATCGATGCCAAAGAAATCGAGTTCGAGCCTGCCGAGACTCCCAACGTGATCACTGCTCCATTGCCAAAACATGGCTAGGATCGAGAGATTTTTGTTCATTTGAATTCAAGTTGTATTTTCTTTTCTTGTTCAGATAAACAATTATCATGTTAAACTCTTTTATTTCATGAATGCATTACACATGTCTGTCTTGATTTAATTATGTTTACTATGCTTAAAACTGCTTTCATATATTTGTGATGGTCAACTCTTAATTGAAAATTCTAAACCTCTTGAGGGAGGATGACGTAAACGATACCACAATCTACAGTATGCTTTTGAACAAACCCCGCTGATGAGGCACAGGCATTGTTTCAATCCCTAAACACTGGAGTTATAAGGATGATAATCCCTCGTCAACCCATCAGAGCCAAAGAAGTAGGAGTTTTTATTTTCGAAAATCAAAACCCTTAATCATAACCTGGGGCAGGGTAGTTCTCTCAGTTGATCCAAGTGCACAATGAATGGCACCAAATGAGTTTTTCAAAAAACAAAAGACAGTGATGGTTCCGAACAATCATAAGGACAGGCAGTCATTATCAAAAAAAAATCATAAATGAAAAGCCCAAAAAGTCAAAACCAATAAAGAAGACTTACCAAACTGGGGCATCCCGCTGACTGTAATTCCAAAAAGGAAACAGTTCAGGCAAAAAAGAAAGGGATAACAAAAATCAAGCAAGAGGTCTCACAACCAAAGCAAAAATGACTGCCTATTCAAAAGAAATCATCAACATCTGACCCATTATTGGAACATCAAAGCAAAGACTCAAGCAAGGTCTAACGCATGATCAACTGAGTTTAGGTTTGGAGAACATCACGAAGAGCGGGTGGGTACAAATAATTTGAGCCTTTATCCTTTGTTTCTTAAACCGTGAACCAGGCCACGTTACAACCCTTAAAAGTCCTAGCTGAAGCATGGGTTAGTTCGAAAGCATACTGTTACGAAGGTATCCTGACTCCTGAAGGTCTGCTGTAAAATCTTGAGTTGACACCGCACTATATTACAAAAAATGCATTTTCAAAATATTCAAGATAGACATAGGCTTTTGCATTCTTAAAATAACCTTGTTTGCATATGACTATTTGTTTGAACAGCAGGGAAATTCGCACGATGAACACCTTGTGAACAGAAGAACCTCCAATCAAGGGGCACAGTAGGAGCATTGCCCATTATCTGGGGCATGGCAAAATACTTCCAACAGGGGCAACTCCCTGCATTCTGAGAGCGTGGACATAGTCGGAAAAGTACTACGCGTAATCAAAGACCCGCTAGGTTGACATACCTAGGCAAAAATAGGGGCTTCCCGGCGAACCAAAAGGGTTCGGGCAAAAATAAGGGATGAAAATGGAAAAATATGTACACCCGGCAAGTCGAAAACCTGAAAAGGCGGCTTGGGCAAAAATGGGTATCCCGGTGGACTGAAAACTCGAAAGGGCGGTCCAGGCAAAAGTTAGGGATCAAAGCGTACGACTATGTTCCAGTATCTCATCATTTGTCTACCCGAAGATTTGTCAATCACCCACACAGGTATCCTCTTCCCTCATCTCCGAAGCAGGGGCAATAAGAGTTATCCAGGCGATCCAATTGCTCTGCCAACCAAAGTACAAAGGAAAGATCAACATAAGGATGATTACCATCTACCTTTACAAATTCCAGATCGTGGGTTAACATCCGAAACCAAACAGGACAATCATCCACTTAATCAAAATCATGCAACCCTACACCGGTTCCTTCTCAAGTTTCAGAAGAAGTTTTTACACAAACTTATCCAAGTAACCTAACCCCGGTTCCTCCAGAAGTCTCACATGGACCTATCTCAAGATGACCTAACCCCGGTTCATCAAGAAATTTTACACAAACTTATCCAAGTAACCTAACCCCGGTTCCTCCAGAAGTCTCACATGGACCTATCTCAAGATGACCTAACCCCGGTTCATCAAGAAGTTTTTACACAAACTTATCCAAGTAACCTAACCCCGGTTCCTCCAGAAGTCTCACATGGACCTATCTCAAGATGACCTAACCCCGATTCATCAAGAAGTTTCTACACAAACTTATCCAAGTAACCTAACCCCGGTTCCTCCAGAAGTCTCACATGGACCTATCTCAAGATGACCTAACCCCGGTTCATCAAGAAGTTTTTACACAAACTTATCCAAGTAACCTAACCCCGGTTCCTCCAGAAGTCTTACATGGACCTGTCTCAAGATAACCTCACCCCGGTTCATCAAGAAGTTTTACATGAACTTACCTCACCAAGCAACCCTACACCGGTTCTCTCTCTTCAAGATGCAGTTTTACATGGACTCGTCACCCAGAAACCCTACACAGGTTCTCCCTTTCCAAAAAAACGAAGTTTTACACGAACTCGTCATCAAAGTAACCCTACCCAGGTTCCCTCTCCATTTCAGATACAGTTTTACACAAACTCATCAGCATGCAACCCTACACAGGTTCCCTCTTTCAACTTACAAAATTACATTACAAAACTCCCCAGAAGAGTCCAATCCAGTTTCCCCAGGAAAATTGGAATTCATATCCCCAAGCAGTAAGCTTATCCCCAGTAGATTCTGGAAACTTATCCCCTCGCAGAGCACGAACGCGTCGCCCGGCTTTATTCAAAGAGTTATTTCCTTAACAGGATATAACTGGGTTATCCTCAGCCAAAGGCCATGGAAAGATCGTTCGTCGACAAAGTCTCCTTATCCCCAGCGAAGTCTATCAACACTTCCAGCACAACAAGGGTATCCCCAGCAAAATATTCAGCAAGGCATCCCTCTTCCCACAGAGTATTGCTTCCCAGCATGGTCGCTAGAGTATCTTTTCTCCCCGCAGAATCTTCCATTTGCCAAGTTTATTCCGCAACAAAGTCATCTTCTCCTACCGGTATTCTTGCAGTTATCATCCCCAGCGGAAGCATAATCTATTCCTCAACATCAGCCCAGGATACGACTTCCCGGCACCCGTCAAGGAGTCACTTTACTAGACGAAAACATACATAAAACATCACATACATCATTATAGCATGCATAGACGCATCATATCATACGAATCTCATTTATGTCGAGAACATCATTGCTTGATCCATATCATGCATTGCATATGACTAACTTTTACCTTTCAGGAAAGATGCAGTTTAAATTCTCAATCACGTTTCAAGATTTTGTCTGGTTCAGTTAAATCGACCCTAAGATTTTCCTAATACTTATCCAGTCAAAGGCCTTCTCTGGTTCAGTCAGATCGACCCTAAGATCTCCCTGATGCTTATCCAGTTGAAGATGTTTCAAGACCTAGACCGGTTCAGTTAAATCGACCCTAAGATTTTCCTGATGCTTATCCAGTCAAAGGCCTTCTCTGGTTCAGTCAGATCGACCCTAAGATCTCCCTGATGCTTATCCAGTTGAAGATACTCCAAGACCTAGACCGGTTCAGTTAAATCAACCCTAAGATTTTCCTGATGCTTATCCAGTCAAAGGCCTTCTCTGGTTCAGTCAGATCGACCCTAAGATCTCCCTGATGCTTATCCAGTTGAAGATGTTTCAAGGCCTTCTCTGGTTCAGTTAAATCGACCCTAAGATCTCCCTGATGCTTATCCAGTTGAAGATATTCCAAGACCTTGTTCGGTTCAGTTAAATCGACCCCAAGATTTTCCTGATGCTTATCCAGTCAAAGGCCTTCTCTGGTTCATTCAGATCGACCCTAAGATCTCCCTGATGCTTATCCAGTAGAAGACACCCAAGACTTTTCTCAACGAGCGTTGTTGAACTTAAAGTCACCCAAGATTTTTCTCAACGAGCGTTGTTGAAGTTAAAGTCGCCCAAGATTTTTCTCAACGAGCGTTGTTGAAGTTAAAATCGCCCAAGGTTCTCTTACCATCCATACTAAGGCAGTAACCATCCCTGGTTCATTCATCGCTGTTTGAAGCTCCAGACTCAGCTCCTGTAACCAGTCAGGACACATCCATACCAAGCATCTGAAAACCAGCTCCTGCAACGTGTCAGGTACTCATTTGTTCTTTTGCAGGTATGCAGGTTCTCGCTAAGGAATCCCCTACGCGATCAACATCCAGATGGCATCTATAAGCCCATCATCCTATCCATCAATCTCTAAATGGCATCTATAAGCCCATTCCTACCACACTGCTAACATGTGAGCGCAAATTTCTGGGCACTCTAGTGTTCAATCATCTTCTACCCTCGGATTACGAAAGGCACGTCAGCCAATCTGCATCCTCGGGTCTAAGAAGATTGAACAGGGGCAACTGTTGCACCCCAAAATTTGCCCTCCCATATTCTCCAAGAAAATGCCAAGCCAAGTCACAAAACTCCCCAAGGGTTGCACAGTCCAACTGTCTCCTATACAGTCAAAACTAGGGTTTGTGTTCTGATCAAGAAATTGAAGGTTTCACAGGCCCAATCAAGTCTCATATGCCTACAAAGATGGTCAAGTATCCTCATAACAAATTGCAAGGCATTCAGCTCAAAATTGCACAGTCAAAACCCTAGATTGCACTACAGTCAACTGTAGGGGCAAAATGGTCATTTGACAGTCAAAAGTTCAAATTTTTGGTCAACATATAATTTTGAAGCCACAAACATCATTTGATCAATGCTTGATCATGATTCTCAAAATTTGGCTCAGAAAATCATCAAGATGCAAAAGTTTCCTTATTTGGACAGTTGAAAAAGTCAACTGAAATTGACCAGGGCATAACTTTCACATGGATTATCAGAAAAATTCCATCCAAAGCTCATTTTGAAGAGAAAGACATTTCCTACAACTCATCTTCATACTTCAAGTCCAAGAAATGCTCTCACAAAAAGTTATCAATTTCAACATTATAGGTCATTTTCAAAAGTCAACAAAAAGGGACTTTAAGTCAAAGGCCATAACTTGAGATTGGTAAATCAAAATGACATGGGACCAAAGACATTGGTTAGAGGACTCAAAGACCTTTCCAAAATGTCCAAGAACATGAGAAAAGCTTAAAACTTGAGCAAGTTATGCCTTGTGGAAGTTGGGAAATTTTTGGATATTTTGAAAAGTCAACATTGATTCAAATGGTCTAAAATTGCTAATGGGCCCATTTTTCCTCCATGATTCATCATTCCAAGCATATGCACGACCACTTGGCCCAAAGGGAAGTATTTTCTCATTTTTTATTTATTTATTTGAATTATTATTTATATTAATTCATTTAAATCATTTAAATATGTGGAAAATATATAACTTGACCTAAAAAATCTTTTCATGCATGTTTTGCCATCAAGATTTCGTGCACATGCTAATTAGGAAAGAATTGGATTGATTGGATGCTAATTGATACAAAAACCATGTGAAAAAGATTCAAAAAGATCCTTAGGAAATCAATTATCAAAAACCATGATCACAAGAGATTTGGTTGAATTTTGTTAACCTAATAGCCTCACTACATATGCCTAATGAAAAACCTAATGTCGATACACTGAAAGCTGCACAAGAAACCCCATTGCAAACTTGGAATTTTTGTCAAAAAAAGCAAAACTAAAATCAGTGTTAGAGGTGGATTCAAGGCACGAAATTGGTTTCATTAGCTTCCTCAAGTCTCCCTGAACGTATTCCAATCATTAACATCCATTCAAACTCCAAGAATCGGTAACATGAACCGGAACTGTATCGAACAAATTTCATAATCTTACATTCCATTCTATGCATTGTTTGTGAAATATATTACTTGATTCATGTTCATAATGAAGTTTCAAAGCTAACCATGATGTTTAATTTGATTTTTATGCTGTATATACAATTGTACCATGCGCGATTTCTAGGGTTTACAGGGTTGCAAATTTGGGGCTTTTGAAACGGAGTAAAATTAAGACTCAAGACCATGACCATTAACATCAGCGCTTTGGGACGAACGAGAATCAACCCTCGCGCTCAATTTATGAGCGCTTGAGAGCTATTCTCTATTTTCCAATAGCCCACCTAATGAAACGCGTGAAAAAACGTTGCCTTTGTGTTTTGTTTTACAGGGGTGATGAAGAAGATGATGTGCTGTCAACGAATGATACGCCGGTTTGAAATTTCGCGCGCTGGATCCACTAACGCGTTGGTCTTTCTTTTTATTATTTATTTGTTATGATATGTTAACATGCGTGTAGTGGCTCAGCTGGCAAACGCTTAACGCTTCAACGTCCAAGACTTGGGTTCGAGCCCCAGGTCTTACATATTTCAATATTATTTTTCTCTAACAAATCCTATGCAGTACTTACGTTGAAGACTATCATACTCCATCATCATCAAGCCAGCCACGCGTCTAACTGCTGCAGATCAAAGGCCCCAGATGGATGAACACCCTAAGCCTGGTCAACCATCCAACACGCTGCCTGGGAAAGTCAATGGATCTGAATGCTATTGGGCCAGAATTCCTAAAATACACCTCACAATTGGGACTTCCACCCCCTGGTTTGCAATTCTCTTTTATTTTATTTTTTAATTGCTATTTTATTTTCTTGATTGTTTTAATTTAATTAATTATTATTTTTTTACAAAAATACAAAAAACATCATAAAAAACCCAGAAAAAGATAAAAAATATAATGATTATTTATTTTGATATTTTCTTGTAAATAAATTAACATGTAATTATTAGTTTTAATTTAGGTTGCAATATTAATTCTTTTCACAATAAAAAACATAGAATTAGGTCTAATTGATAATTTTTATTTCCTCTTAATTTTTCCTTTTTTCTACCATAATATTATTTATTTATTCATTTTTTATAATAATTAAATTGCATGTAAAAACTTAGGTTTAAATTAGGTCAAAAACTTTGATATTTTCTTAGTAACTTAAAATAATTAGAACTAGGTTTAACATTTTATTTTGGTTTTAATTAATTCTTTTTTCATCAAATTCTTAAAAAACACAAAGATACCAAAAAACATTCTTTTTTTTAATTTTTCATTAACATTAATTTTTGCAAAAGGGTCCAACGCCCATATTTTTAATTGTTTAATTTCGCATCTTTATTTTATTTCGCTTAAATAATTATGTATCTGTCCCAAAGCTTTGTAACAATTACTTCTCGCACTTTGCTTTATTTGCTTTATTTATTTTTCCGTCAAATCGGGTCCGGTTTAATTTTGGCGATGTGGACCCGCGCCATTTGTAATAGCTTTAGATTTACCTTTCCCGCAAATACTTTTAACTGTTAACGAAAAGCATGCAAGAATGAATGACCCTAATAAAATCAAGCGTAGAACATTTTAACATGACAAGACAAATATATCTGAAAACGACACACAAATCACACACCACCCCTAGGGTACGCCTCACTGTTGCCTTGCCTCGAAAGGTGATCGTCGAGTAGAGGATGTCTTAGTAAGTCCTCATGATCCGGGAACCTGGCATGAGGGTAGCTTCTAAGGTGTCTTCCCATTGCTCTGGTGATCACCATGTCCCGAACCTTCGAATTGACCCGAACACCTCCAACGGTGGTGCTACCTACCTCTCAATGGTGGGATGGCATTACTTTAAAGGACATCTACACAGACGAATTCCTTAGGGTAGGTAGGTTCTCGTAGATACTTGCTCTCTTCAAAAAACAAACAAAAATCTTTTCACACCGACACTTTTCAAAAGCTTTCAAAGCAATTTTTCAAACACTCTGACACAAGAGTCGATCTGAAACTTTCAAAGAAACTTTTTAAAACCCACATTGAAAAGCAAACAAACCATTTTGAAAACACAAATGAGCAAGTATCTAAGAGCCCATGGATAACCATGGATAGAAAGGGTGCTAATACCTTCCCTTTCTATAATCTACCTCCCGAACCGAGAGCAATCTCTATAAGGAATTTTTCTGTGCTTTTGTCCTTTCCATTTGGAGAAAATAAAAGACGGTGGCGACTCTTGCTTCCGCGACATTTCGCGAACCAGCGTTAAACAGTCAGTTCTAGATCCACCGATCACATATACATTCAAACAAGAATCATTACAAAGGTTTCCACAACGATGGCCTCTTTTCAAAACATCTTTCAAAACCACACACAAAGCACCATTTCAAACAATTGGAAAATCAAAGAAAGTGATCTAAACAAGTAACTAAGAGCCCATGGATAACCATGGATGAAAAGGGTGCTTGCACCTTCCCTTTTCATAATCTACTCCCTGAACCCAAGAAAACATCTCAAAGGTCTTTCCTGTGCTTTTTGACCTTTACTTAGGATAAAATAAAAAGTCGGTGGCGACTCTTGCTAAACCGAAACATTTGCGAACACAAACGCAAAATCCCAAGTCAGTTCTCCCACCGTATCACAGAACTGGCGACTCTGCTGGGGATATGTTTAAAAGTGGAGTAACCTTAGGGTTTAGATCACCTTTTCATGATTATCTTGTTTTCTTTGATTGCTTTACATTTGGTTCTCTTGTTTGGGTTTGAATCCTCCACCCGGATTTGGGAAACATTCATAGGTAAATAGCAATACGTTGTGGAAGCTGTGCGGGGTATACCGACATGGTTGAAGCAATAGCTATATTAGTGCGACATATTTGTGAGTATCGGTAGCCTTTGATTCAATCAAAGAGAATACGGGGCCGCTGAGTGATGTCATGAAGCACTAATAAACTCTTAGAACCTTACTTGGCCATCTTGGCCTTTTTTAGGGGTAGTGAGATGACCGGCTTTGGTGCAGTCCGAAGTTGGTAGATACTCGATACTACACTCATTGAGGGTTGTTTTCTTGGAATATTTTGGTCGCCAGTTAAGTGGCTAAACCAAAACAATGAACACAGAAAATAATCCAGTGATATTGAGTTCCTTAGAACCCGGTTACTATTTATAGGACAGGTTGAGCCAACTAACTTCAAAAGGGTACTTACCTATGAAACCTCATGCAAGCCTGAAACTAGGATATTGTGTGACTTGCTTGTGCATGTGCTTGTGCATACATCATGAACATCATAAAGCATCATATGCATCCACTAACCATTTCAAGGGTTTGGATCTTCATCTTTGTTCTTGTTTTGTAGGTCATGGAATCTCTTCGCAGGAAAACAATTCAAGTCAATCTTGTGAGAATCCCTACTCAACTCAAGGAGCTTACTTCCAAGATTCCAGAGAATTCTCCCTTCAGTGAAAGACATGGTAGACTTCTCAGCTTGGTCAACTACAACATTGAAGAAGACATGGTGAAAGTTATCTTCCAGTTCTTTGACCCCCTACACCACTATTTCACATTCCCTGATTATCAACTAGTACCTACTTTAGAGGAATTTTCTCAACTCCTGAGGATTCCTATTCTTCATCAACTACCCAACAACGGTACGGAAAAAGAACCAAAGCCTGAAGATGTTGCTCAAGCATTACACTTGAAACCATCTGATATCAAAGGTCATTGGGAAACCAGAAGTGATGTCAAGGGTTTCTTGGCAAAGTTTCTGTTTGAGAAGGCAGAAGACTGCTGGAATTCTCTAGATCTACAAGCTTTTGAAGAGATTGTGGCACTCCTCATCTATGGGTTGGTCTTGTTCCCAAACCCTGATCAGCTTATTGATGTGAATGTTGTCAAGATTTTCATATCTCGGAATCCTGTGCCTACATTGCTTGGGGACATCCTACACTCATTTTACACACGAACAATGAGGAAAAGAGGTGTTCTCATGTGTTGTACTCCTCTCCTAGTAAGGTGGTTTATTTCTCACCTTCCCCAATCAGTTTTGAAGAATGAGCAGGGTTTAAGGTGATCACGATGATTGATGACCTTAACACATTCTTATGTACATTGGTGTTCTCGGTCCAGAGAAAATGTCATCATCATTGATCGTTGTGGGGAATTCCCTAATGTCCCACTACTTGGCATTAGGGGAGGCATTACCTACAACCCCTGTTTGGCTTTGAGACAATTTGGATATGCTCGGAGGGATGGCCCTCATGATATGCTGATTCCTGACCTAGTTTTTGACTTCGACAACGATGCGCAAGGACTTTGACAAAGGTTTATCCGAGCTTGGAGGATGCCCAATAAAGTGGATAGTAATACACTAGGGAACAAGAATTCCATCCCCCTTGAGCCTTATCTCAAGTGGGTACGAACCCGCGCCCAGAATCTTATGATGCCATATCCTCACATTCTCCCTGTGATCAAAGAGCCTGTTATGGAAGGAGAGGTTCCATACACTCTCCTACATCCAGACATGCCAACATCATTGTAAGAATTGCAAAAGAGTTGGATACAACTCAAAGAAGAACGAAATACTTTTGAGGCCAGCTTCTATGCCAGTGAGAAGAAGGTTTTGGAGATTACCCGCTGACTTCATGAGGAGAAAACTCTCAACACCTACATCGCACCAAAGAGGATGCGCAATGTCTTTTTACATTAAGAATTTTGTAATATTTTTCCCATGGGGCATTTATGTACTAACAAATTTCTTCTTAATATGACGTTTGTTCTTTTTGTTTGCAACAAATTTGAATTTTAGGAATCCTTGAATGCATTACATGAATAACATATCATTCATCATATGCACAAACAGGTCTTCACACCAGGTTTCCTTATCTTTCTGCTGTTTATTTCAGCAAGATGGATTTGGAGCAGACAGTTAAGGATCTGCAAGCACAGAATTCACAATTTCAGCAACTCCTCATGACCTTAGCAAAGGGTTAAGAGGACCTTTAAGCACTGTTAGAGAAAGATAAAGAGAAAAAGAAGAAAAGGCCTGGTATGGCCAATTTGGGAAGAAGGTTTGAAAACCAGGCCAGAAAGGTTCTCGAGTTCCCCTCGACGTCTGATGAAGGGGTTGTTAAAGGAAAAGGAATTGCGATGCCTTCTGAATCTGAAGTTGAAGAAGAAGAAGAGGAAGAGGATGAAGATTACTCCGAACAGCAATATCCCCCGGCAGATGATAAGTATAAAAATCTTGAGGATCGTTTGGCAGCCATGGAGTTGCAGAGGGTACCTGGTTTAGATTTCGAAGAACTAGGGTTGGTCGTTGGAATTGTCATTCCTCCCAAGTTCAAAGTACCTACATTTTCTAAATATGACGGTTTGTCTTGTCCAAAGATGCATCTGAGATCCTATGTCAGAAAGATCCAACCTCACTCCTCTGATAAGGATCTTTGGGTCCACTTTTTTCAAGACAGTTTGTCAGGCACGCAATTAGACTGGTTCTATCAACTTGAGAGATCTGATGTTCATAACTGGGAGGACTTGGCTGCTGCGTTCTACTGAAAATACCAATACAATGCAGATTTAGCGCCTACTCGTACTCAGCTACAGAGTATGGGTATGGCCTCTAATGAGGGATTTAAAGAGTATACCCAGAAGTGGCGTGATCTTGCTGGAAGGGTGCAGCCATCATTATTGGATAGAGAGTTGGTTGACATGTTTTTAGGGACCCTGTCTTTCCCATTCTTCAATCATTTAATCGGGAGTTCATCTGCAGGATTCACCGAATTAATTCTAACCGGTGAAAGGGTCGAGGCTGGCATTAAAAGTGGTAAAATTCAGAAGGATGCTTCCGCTTCCACTACTGTTAAGAAGACCTTCCCAGCCAAGAAAGAAGCTTCTGCTGTTTATTCCCAGAAAAATCAAGGAAGAACGGAGCGCCGACTAATGGTGGGGGCTGCGATGATTCAAAACTCCTCAACTTATCAACATCGAAGCAGTCGACCTAGAGCTAACCAGCAAAGGGTAGAAAGGCCACAACGACAGTTCACCCGAATCAATATGACACCGACTCAAGTCCTCCCTCATTTGTTAAAACTGAATCTTACCAATTTAAAAGAAGCGCCGAAAAACCCCAATACCTCTTCTCCTTATTATAATTCCAATGAAAAATGTGCGTACCATTCGGACATTGTAGGGCATGATACCAACAACTGTTGGGCTCTTAAAAACAAGATACAAGATCTGATAGACGCTAAGGAGGTAGAGTTTGATGCTCCTGAAAAACCTAACGTGATATCTGCTCCAATACCCAAGCACGGTCATAATATCCATGCCGTTATGGAAGACCTTCATGTTACCATTGTTGATGACCTTTTGACTCTGTTACCAGTGATTAAAGTGAATTTGATGAAAGCCGGGATATTCCCAGGCTATGGAAAAGACTGCTACTTTTGTTCAAACATGCAAACTGACTGCCCATTGTTGAAATCAGGCATCCAACGCCTGATGGATACCCAAGAGATCCTCTTTTAAAAGACTCATGTTGATACTATCACACCTGTTACTCCTGCTACCTTTGTTACTCCTATCAATGACATTTCCATAATAACCATCTTCGACAATCTTCCCAAGACCTGCAAAAGGCCTATCAAGATTATGCCTGATCCTAAGTTTGTGCCGCTGAAAATCACCATGTCGGGGCCTGTCCCGTATAAATATAGCAAGACGATACCATGGAATTACGGAGGAGAAATCTTCTACCATGGTGTCAAACAGATTGAATCAGTCCAAGATAATTCCGATGATGAAACCCCTGATATAGGGAATATTGAGGGAACAAGCAAGATAACTCGCAGCGGAAGGATTTTCTCTCTGGAGATTTCTCCTCCACGAGCAGTCTTCGGACCCTCAAGAGTTTTTGTACCTATCAAGCCATCTGTGCAAAGCCCGGTAATTGAAGAATTAGATACTCCTGAAGTTAGACCCTCTGATGTTACTACCAAAGGTAAGGGGATACTAGAAGCGCCTGTCAGGACGAAGGATCAGACTGTGGTAATCCCTTAAACTACCCAGAAAGAGATGGAAGAAATCTTAAAGATAATCAAAAAGAGCGACTACGATGTCGTGGAGTAGCTAGGGCAGACCCTTCAAAAATCTCCATGTTGGCTCTCCTACTCTGCTCTGAGGCGCATGCTAAGGCCTTAATCAAATTCTTAAAGACGGCACACGTGCCTCAAGAAACTTCTGCTGACCAGTTTCAAGAGTGCGTGGCTAGCCTTACTCCTGATAATGGTCTTGGTTTTTCTGATGTTGATTTGACCCCTAAGGGAAGGAAGCACAACGATGCGCTGCATGTCTCAGTAGAATGAAGGGGAACCGCACTTGCCCATGTTCTGGTTGACACCGGTTCATCTTTAAATGTGCTGCTGAAAAAGGCGTTGGATAGGTTGGACTGCGATGGTTTGACCCTAAAGGCGCCACCGACTTTTATTTTATCCAACAAGGAAAGGAAAAAAGCACAGAAAAATTCCTTTTTTTGAGATATTTTTCGGGTTCGTGGGGTAGATTATAGAAAGGGAAGGTGTTAGCACCCTTTCTATCCGTGGTTATCCACGGGCTCTTAGGTACTTGCTCAATTGTTTTCAAAAATTTCTTTCTTTGTGCTTGTGGGTTTGAATTTTTTATTTATTTTGAAACTTCGATTTAACTCTTGCTTCTGTCCTCAAGAGTGTAATGAAGCGTTTTGAAAACTTTGTTCGAAAAGGAGTGTAAGTGTGAAAAGTTTTGTTTTTTGAAAGAGCAAGTATCTAAGAATCATCTACCTACTCGAAAAAGGAATCGTTCTATGTTATTTTCCTTTAGACAATGCTATCCCACTATTGATGAGTAGGTAGCATCGTCGTTGAAGTTTGAGGGTCAATTCGAATGAGGGACATACAGTCACCAAAGTAATGTTAGGACGCCTTAGTGGTAACCCTAATGTCTTAGATCATTTGTTTGAGGCAACAATATCTGAGGCAACCATTTCGAGGCGACTGTGATCTTTAGACAAGAGGAAGGCCTCTAAAGTGACCTATACTCAATGACCGTGTACGAAGGAAACAAGTGGGGTGTTCCCTAAGAGTGCGCATGTGTGAGTGTGTCGTTTTCATTTTATTTTTATCTTTGTACATGTGAAGGGTGATCTAACTTGATTTTAAGATTAACATCCAGTCTTGTCATGCAAGGCCTATTATCAAACATCTAACAGTTTTAATTTGCGGAAATAAAATGTAGAATTTAAATTACAAGGCGTAGGGTATTTACATCGCCAAAGACAAACCCTTTAAAAATAAATAAAGCGATAAAAATAAATTAAAGTCCTATTTAACTATTACAATCCGGGAGAAAGTACATTATTGGATAAAAATAAGTGACGCGTGCGGGAAATTAAATCGAGCGTATGATTAGGATTTTAACCCTTTTGGTTAAAGAAAAATATCTTTTTGTTGTTTTTATTTTAAGAAAGAAATTAAACCTAAATTAATTACTAAATTAAATTAATAAATTAATTAAATGAAAAATTAATTATGACATATTTTTTGGATTTTGTTATTTTAAGAAAGAAAATGAAATTAATTAAATTAATGGTTAAAACTAGTTAAGTCTAATTAATTTTATTTATTTTACAAAAGGAATTAAAGTTTTTTTTAATTAAAACCTAATTAATTAATTAGTTTTTATTAATAAAAATAAAAGTTTTAAGTTAAATTAAATATAGAAAATATTTTTGTGATTTTATTTGATAAGAAAAAGAATTTTGATTGGTTAGAAATTAAACAAAAATGATAAACAAATAATAAATTTAAATAAATAAAAGTAGAAGAGAGAGGGGTTTGGGCCTGAATTTGGGAGTATGAATAGAAATTGGAAGGCCCATTAGTGTTGGCCTCTTTGACTTTTTGAATCTGGTGCTTATGCATTGACTGGCGCCTTGGTGGACCATCAGCTTTGAACCACCAGATCTGGCCTTTGGCCATCTGGCGTTTGAGTGGATGAAGGACCATGGTGGGTTGTACACTTGAGTATGCATATGATCATCTGAAAAACAAAATTATTAAGGAAATGGGGGACATGGGATTCGAACCCAGGTCCTGAAGGATAATGCGTTGCACGTTTGCCACTACACCATGTTGTTCTGTTTGTTAGTATAATATGAATAAGCAATAACATAATCAATAAAGTTAATGGCCAGAACAAAAATAAAAAGCGCGTGCTATTTGAATAACTCAATAGATGGACGCCACGTATTGTCTTCAACCTCTCATTCGTGGCTAAAAGTGCACAGACCTATACCAACAGACAGAAGTCCGTAGCTACAAAGTTGTTCATCTCAAAAATCCTTCTCAGGCCACAAAAATGAATTCCAAGGGCATGGTTGTGTTCGTCTCATTCTCCCGGTCACAACCATACCCTTCTTGTAGCCTAATTTCACAACGCTTGTATAGGTCTGAAAACGCTTGCTTTTAATCCAGATAGCTTGTGTGAACGCCCAGGAAGCGATTGGGACAAGTCTCGTGTCCTAAAATGGCCTCTAGCTTGCACTTTGATCTCCAAATTTTTGTGAATTTTTGCACTTTTCGTTCTGCCTTTCTCCACAGCCTCCAACCCTGATTTCGTATCCTTTGGCTTGCTTATGTATTGTGTAGTGCATTAGGGTAACAAATATGGACTAAATCTTCCCATATCAATGCATATGAATTTGATTTGATCTCCACTTTAAACCTTTCCAAATTTGATTTGATTCAATATTTTGGAACATGATTTGCTTTGATACGAATTCCATGGTGATTCTAGCTGTAAACAAAGCCTAAAACAATGAATAAATCAAGAGTTAATAATTATTTGGATTTTCTATGATTTTATTTGATTTAAAATGAATAAATTCAATAAAAAATCAAATTAAATAATAAAAATGAAATATGGGCTCATGGATGAAGCTAGGACACGTGGGAAACTATGCAAGCTCAAATCAAGTGGAAAAGAATGGGCCCATTTGACAAAATTTGAAGTTTTGGGGATAGTTGACTTTTGGCAATTTTGCAAAAATGTCCAACTTCAACAATGCATAACTTCTTCAATTTTGAACTTTGGAGGTGTTCTTGGACTTTTTAGAAAGATTGAGATGTCCTCTAACCAAAACTTTTGGTCTCATCTCATTTTGATATTCCATTATTAAGTTATAAGCTTTGACAAAAAAGGTGTTTTTGTTGACTTTCAAAAATGACCTATAATGTCCAAATTTATAACTTCTTGTGAGTGCATTTTTTGATCATGGGGTGTGAAGATGTGTAGTGGTGAAAATCGGAGATCAAGCTATTAATTAACTTGACTCACAAAAAGCAAGAGTCGCCACCGCGCTTTATTATTTCCAAGGGAAAAGGGAAAAGAGCGAAATAAAACCCTAAAGTATGCAATGTAAATTAATATTTAAAAGTAATGAAAATACAATGCGTTTTTAAAAGAGATCGAGAGTTCGGGGGTTGGTTATACAATGGGAAGGTACTAGCACCCAATGCATCTGCGGTACTCCGCAGGAACCTTTTGAAATATCTGTTTTTGGTTAAAATTATTTGTTTGATTAAAATGGTTCGTTTGGCTAAAAATAGGTGTTCGCGAGATTTTGAAGATGTGATAACCTAATGTCGAAGTTTTGGCTTAAAAAGAGGTGTGAGTTTAAAAATTGATTTGTAGGAGATTCGTCTTAAGATTAATAAAACTAAAAAAAAAAGTATGAAGGGACTTCACATAATCGTATTAGATACTCAATGACACGAAGTCAACAAATTAATTCTTTCCCTTGGATTTAAAACCACAGACAGATAAGTAAGCTAAGAGTATACCAAACCTTAGGTGAAAATAAATCACAAGCCGACAGCATCAAAAAACCTGATGTGAGATAATACTCCAAGCGTCAGATAAAACGCATCAAGTGAAAATAAATCACATACGAGAAAAGCATGTCAGGAGAGGAATCAGATAAAGCGCAAAGGCGATGGATAAAGCTCACGGTGTCAGATAAGAATCCCTGCATCACAAGAGATATACCGACAAAATCTAACAACACGGGGAAACTTATGTGCGTCCGCACAGTTTTCATAAAGTTAGTTGGAATTAAAAACAAAATCACAATGCAATGAAAATAATATTTTCAAAACCTGAATTTATTTACAAGTAAAATATACAGTCAAAATATTATATACAAGTATATATTTACAGTACCAAATATTAAATCAAAATAATAAAATACAATAAAAAGGTAAAAGGGAGAAGTATGGGAATTGTGGATGCGCTATGCGGGAATGAATACTTGAAATGGATTTTTTGGAAACCTTCATAGTAACAAACATGTTAGTAGGATAAGCGGTATAAAAATAAAATGAATGAAATTGCAACAAGATTTGAATTTATGTTAGTAATCACAAAGTACAAAAATCAAAATGAACTTGTATGATGCATATGAACAAATAAATATTTACACAAATCAAAATCAAGAATTCATGATATTGTTCAATGTAAACACAAAAAAAATCAGCATTATCAAAAGTTGGACAACAACAAATTATGCACAAAAAGCTCATGAAAATCAATTTTCAAGTGATTCAAAACTTATGTACAAACACTAATATTAAACCAACAAACTTTGTGAATTGAATTCAATTTGAAACATCATCAAAACAAATTTTAAAATAACTTAAACAATAAAACAACATCAACACCGACAATTCCAAATTGATCAACTCATGCCAAAATCACATTAAGTCCAAAAAGTGATGAAAATAAGTTTGGAGTGCAAGTTTCAACAAGGATAAATCCGGGCAGCAACTCGACAATATGTCGGTGCTCCAAAATCAAAGAAAAGTCTCAAATTCAACTTGAACAATTTAATCCAATTTCAATATCATTTTCAATACTTGAATCAACTTAAGTTAGAAGACAATGTCATCCTTAAAATTCAAAGCTAGATTCAACAACCAAAATTGACATCAATAATTTCGAACAAATACTTAGACAACAACCACAAAATCCAATTCAACACACACCTTATCATAACACCAAATTGATATCAATATTTTCATTCAATTTTAGCACCAATCGCAACAATGCAAGCATAACTCCATCGTTTAAAAAATAGCACAGATGACTTCAAATTACATCTTCAATATTCAGTTTAACACCAATGGAAGAAATTAAATGCAAAGGTAATAGGGAAATTGAATCTTACCAATTCACCAAAATGGAATTGGAAATGGAGTTGTTGTCGTTTGCACGAAACATGAACGCTGAGATTCGACGCGAGCAGGGTGCTGGAAGTAGCAGAAAAAAAAGGTCGCGGTTGTTGTTTTGACAGAGTGTGAAGGCCGAAATTGAAGGGATGACGGGTTGGATGGAGGTGAACCTTTTTGTGAACCAGGTTTGTATGCTTGCGGAATTTGACGAGGATGGTTATAGTGAAGTTTTGATGAATAGAATACAAAATGGTAGAATGAATCATAGGTGAGAGTGACCAAACCCAATTTCATGTATATCATATAAAAAGCAAGGTGACAGCTGCTAGGAAAGCTCCGGCAATTCTATTGCAAATTGAAAGCGTTGAAGAAAGCTGGGGCTGATAAACAGGAAGATGAGGAGATAACGGGCGAAAACCGGAAGGCGGCTTTATTTCACTGGTTTTACTTGGGATGTCACTCATAAAACGTCTCTGACCAGCAAGTCCCAACGTATCAGCAGCCACACTTCTCTCAAAGTTTCTTGCCATCAACTCCCAATAGCATTGGACTCTTGGCAGTACAAGCTTTAGCACCATATCTAGCTCCAGTCAGTACGTTAGGGTCCAGTCCAAGAGCCTGGTATCTCGAAGAATTGATGACATTAGAAATCACCACCAACCGTGTATCCCTTGGTAGGGTTTTCTTCGGCGATAGGGAGAGCGGCGGAATTGCGGTTGGTGTTGTGAAGCAGCGTTTGTGTAGTTGAAAGCGGAGTACCGTAACTGTGATAACGCAATGGTTGCTTTATCTTTGTAGTTTGAAGGCTTCGATCGAAACGCAGCAGCAGCAGCCATGGATGAAATGGAACAAGGTTGATTTGGTTTGAAGATGAAGGGGTAGTAGATGAAAAAGGGGGTTATGAGAGAGAGAGATGGGTTATATGGTGCTGTTTGTGAAGAAATGAAAGGGAGTTTGTGGTTACTGTAAGTTTATGAGGGAGGAGAGGAAACTGAAGGGAGCATTGCAAATAGATGTTAACGCGAAACCGGCTTGATGGTAACGGCCTAAAGAGAGGTTGAGAGTGGATCAGTAATTTACACAAACATAGTGTACTCGTTGAAGAGAGTGACAGTAAGGATGGGTATGGTATTAACAGAGGGGCGATTAGTGGGTTACAGTTGTAGGATGCGGGGAGAGTTGCAGTGTAAACAGGGGATGAAGGGTGATTGGTTGTGAGAGAGTATTAAAGTTTGTATTGAAGAAAGTAAGGCAAAGGATGGTTGTGTTGCAGAAATCTGGAGGAAGGTATTGGGTATGCGCAGTTGAAATGGTAGACTGGGTTGGGTTTTTGTGAAGGTACAAAGGGAGTATATGTTGTGAATGGAGTTTCAAAGGATGGTTTGAGGTTCGGTGAGACAGAGGGAGTGAAGGGTGTTTGAGATAGAGAGGAGGCAATAGTGGTGAGCGCTGATTGGGAGCTTGTTCTCGGGGAAGAATAAAGGGTTTACACAGACATAGAGGGAGGTGGTGGGTGTATGGGCGTGAGGAGAGAGAAGGGTGAAGAGAGATAATTGAAGATTGCCTTTTTGGCAATTGGATTAGGAAAAGAAATTACTGTTAGTTCCTTTGTTTTTGTTGTTTGTCCCCCCCCCCCCCCCTCTTGTACAAAGTGATAAAGATGCTTTAAATAGAGAAAATGAAGAGGAATATTATGATTTCAAAATAAATCCAAGCCGTTCAATATAAATTCAATCTCTATCAATCCGCAAACCATGCTATCGACCAATGAGAATTAAGCGAAGCCTAGTTAATATTTTTTTGTGACCGAAAAGTCCATGAATGACCAAAATAAAATAAAATCCTGAAACTATAAAAAATAAATCAATTTAAAATAATTTTTTGAAATTTTTCTGAATAAAAAGATAAAGACCCAAAATAACCGAAAACGATAAAAAAAGCGGACGAAAATTTATCCGAAAAAATAAAATGAACACATTAGAAAAATCTACATGTCACAAAGATTAAATAAAAAATATTCAAAAAGTCGAAATCAAAATAAAATGATAATAAAAATATCGGGCTAAAATAGATGTTTAAGGTTAAAAACGAGACTTCAAGCTGTACCGAAAAATAAAGCGAGCATACCGTCATAATCTATGCGAAACGCAGATTCATAAAATGATCGGTAAAAGGTGAAAACTTGAAATATTTTCTCGCTAATTTTCCGCACAATGTCGAACCGCTTTTAACAATTTGTCTATAAAACCGAAATATTTTGATTATCGACATATAAACAACTTGGAGCCATGCAAGAAAATAGTGAACAGGTAAAAATGAATGATGTGAAACGCCTGGTATTTTACAACTGAAAGACGATGCAAACTTTGATTTAAACTGACTTTTTCTGATCAACTTAAATACAACTAATGATGCAAAATGTGATGAATGAGGATATTTACTAATGATCGTGACCAAATAACAAAATATGATATGAAAGTGCGACTAAAACATATTAGGGGAGAAATTAAGGGTGCAATGGTGTGCCTTGATGAATCTGTCTTCGAGAGTCCACAATCAACCGTACTTCTGGCTTGGGAGACTCAAAACCTTAATTGAGGCGCGACACCTAATGCTCTTGATTCAGACCTGTCTTTGCACATGAAACAAAAGAAAACATGAACATACACCTTTGTATGCGATTAGAAATTAGTGATACATAGGCTCAAAATGTTCAAAACACTTGACAATCTTCGGATAGTCAATGCTTGAAAGTGAGAGGTTAAAACAGACTGTATTTCGTGACCTTGACTTATCTTAAAAAAATGCAAAAATAAAAATGGGATCTTAGGTCAAAAATTGGGGTACAACAGCTGCCCCTATTTAAGTTTCTTCTATCTGGAGATATGAAGATTGGGATCTTCATTTCGAAGAGATTGAAGGGACTTAAATATAGAATACACAATTTTTGGCCTTAAGATACCGCGATTATGTTCATGATATGATATGAATGTAATGCTCTGAATTTTATGGGGAATGACGCCATATGAGACAGACTATGTTGGAGAAACCAAGCACATTATACAATAATCCCACAGAGGAAGAGGTTGTAACTCCACTGGGGAAACAGATTATAACACCATTGGGGAAACAAAGTCATAGACTTCAAATGAGAGACTCTTGAATGATTTACATCAGTATTGGGACTGGAAAAGGTAATGATTTACATCAGTACTGTGACTGGAAAAGGAAATGATGGACATCAGTACTTAGACTGGAAAATGATTGACATCAGCACTGTGGCTGGAAAACAAAATGATTGACATCAGCACTGTGGCTGGAAAACAAAATGATTGACATCAGCACTGTGGCTGGAGATAAACATCTATGATTTCTGAATTTTACCAAGAACGGTAACACATTTCTTCTCTAACCAAAATATCGCTTGAAAAGGATAAAATAACAAACTTCCCCACGGGACTTTTCCGAAAGGGATGCCATTTGCTGAGTAGACATTATTGTTGGGGATACACAATCTACTCAAATAAAGAGGCCGCCACTTGCTTCCTTTCAAAGGTGTCAATAACATATAAGCTGCTCATGAAGAGACCGCCACTTGCTGTCTTCAAAGAATATTAAAGCACACAAGCTGCTCATGAAGAGTCCTCCACTTGCTTCCTTTCAAAGGTGTCAATAACATACAAGCTGCTCATGAAGAGACCGCCACTTGTTGTCTTCAAAGAATATTAAAGCACACAAGCTGCTCATGAAGAGTCTGCCACTTGTTGCCAAAACTCACAAGCTGCTCATAAAGAAGCTGCCACTTGCTGTCTTCAAAGAATATCAAAGCATACAAGCTGCTCATGAAGAGTCTGCCACTTGTTGCCAATAACCCACAAGCTGCTCATAATGAAGCTGCCACTTGTCGTTTTCAAGGGAACAATAACACACAAGTTGCTCAAATAGATAAGCTGCCACTTGCTATCTTCCAAAAATACTAACGTACAAGCTGCCCATGAAGAAGCTGCCACTTGCCGTTTTCTGTACAAGCTGCTCATGAAGAGACCGCCACTTGCCGTTTTCAAAAAGTGTTGATAACATACAAGTTGCCCATGAAGAGACTGCCGCTTGCTATTTTTAAAAAGTGTTGATAACATACAAGTTGTCCATGAAGAGACTGCCGCTTGCTGTTTTCTCAAAGATACCCATAAAATATCATGAAGATATTGCTGGAGGTGAGAATCAATAATTTCATCGAGGATGGACAAACTGCTCATGAAGAGATCTCCATTTGTCGTAGAGAAATCATAAATAATCAAACTACTCAAATAAAGAGTCAGTCACTTGTTGTCATGTCGATATTCCAGAAGAAGGTTATGATAACACTGCTGGGGAATAAAGTTCATCTTCAATGGGGAACCATGAATAAATCCTTCTTGAGGAGACCAAGTATTTACGTTGCAAAATAAATGCACTCTCCATCTAGGTTTCACAGCCTAGAGAGATCCACAGGGTATCATTCACAAGAGACAAAGCTCAATCCAGGAATAAACTAGAGAGAAAATAGTCAAACAAGACTCCACCCAATAAGGAAACAACTCAAATGGGGATTTATCCTATCCAGAGATGGAAAAGGAAAGCTAAAGCAAGGTTCTTCCACGAGAGTTAACTCAGTGGGGAATTAGAAAAGAGGCGCACTTTCTGCTTAAGTTGACACTCTATTTGGAAAGATCAAATATGCTATTTGAATAGACATAACCAAGGTATACGAACTCAAAGATATCAACAAATACAAATGTGCGTGCATGATGCAAGTATGAACGAATGAATGAATGTCATATATATGTTGACAAGACAGACAGGGGAGATAGACAGAAAATGATAAGACGTCCCAGTACAACCCGACGCTCAGCTAATCTCAACAAAAGGGGAACATTACTGGAGATAAAAACAAAAGCCATCATTGGAGCAAAGTCCTTTTACAAGGCTTAAATCTCTTTGGAGAGGAAGATATTTTTCGGTAGAAAGCCCAAAGTTTAGTCTTCTATCACTAACAATCCCTTGAAAGGATGACAACACGAACACTGTTTCGGCTGGAAAAAGTCATGCTTAGCTGGAGATACTGGGAACACCACCCTCTGATAGTGTATGAAAAACATATCTTGACAAATCTGGATTGCCCCTGGGATTAATTTTGGATGCCCCAAGTTTACTGCTGATAAGCTGCATGTTGCACGACATTTCTTGCGAATAACTTCACTTAAAATTCCCCAAGCTATATGGCTGATGAGGAGAAATCGTCTCGAGAGGATTTTACAAAAGACATGGCATCCACCATGCCCTGGTGTCTTTAAACTCTTAGCAAGATTCGTCGAATCTCGACGTGATTGCCCCGGATTGACTGTACTTGTCACAACAAAGTCTTCAAATTTTGCCCCAAAGGGTAAACAAGTTGGGAAAGCATTAACTGGGAGAAGCAACATGTTCGTGCTTACAGTCTTCAGGTGACATGCCCCTGCATATGATTTTGTTCTTGAAATAATTCGCCAATTGCTCAACATAGTTTCAGTCCTTAAAAGAATAAACTCATCACTGGTGCTTATATGTGATTTTCCTTGATATCAAACAAATGTTTTGCAGTTAGAAAATTTTATTATGAGAATGAAAATTCTAATGCAACAGTTATGTAAGTCTTGAAGATTTTGAAAAGATATCGCACAAATTTTGCGAGTTAGAGCATCATTTATTTTTGTATAGGAAAAACATATGATACCAACATAACTATTTAAAACATTCATGGGAGTCAGGAACACTATCTCATTGAAGTATGCTTTCAAAATAACCTTGCTTCAATTAGGACTTTTGAAGGTTGTAACGTGGTCTGGTTCATGGTTTTTTAGAAAAAAGATTTTAAGGCTCAAAATATTTGGTGCCCACCCCCTTCATGATGTTCTCCAACCCTATGTTCAGTTAATTCAACATGAGTGTTCATCTCTCAAAAGGATTTTGTGACGGTCAAGGAAACGACGAGGCTTTCAGAGTAGAAACCACCCTCATGTCTTCGTGTTTGTAGTCACCAATTTGTTCTTTGCTGAGGACTTTTCTTTGCAGTCCTTTTCTTTGCAATTTTTATTTTCCCTAACTTTTTCCTGAACTGATTCTTTTGAATTGATAGTCCAACGGGATGCCTTAATTTTTCCTAAGTCACACGTTTTCATGTTTTTTTAACTTAGCAGGCTTTTTCTTTTTCTCGATTTTTGACTTTTTGAACAAAATGTGTGACATTAGCTCGCATTTGCTTGTTGAGAAGATTGTTATTGCCTCGTTTCTTGATGAATGAGGGATAACATTGTGATTCCACATCTTCTGGCTTCATTATACATGAAAGATAGCCCTCGTAGTTTTTCTTCAGAAATATCTTCCTAATGAATTTTGAACACTCGATCAGATTAACTGAAAACTACCCTGCCCCAGGTTAAAAGTTGAGGGTTTTTTCGTATAAAAAAGAAACTTCTACTTCAAGGCTCAAAAGGGGTTAGCAAGGGATTATCTTCCTTATATCTCCGGTGTTTAGGGATTAGAAACAATGCCTGTACATCATCAACAAGATCTTATTCAAAAGCATGCAACCAAAGATTTTGTGTTTTTTAGATCATCATCCTCCCTTCAATCTCTGCCTAGGCAAGAGAATGGGCGACAAGTTGGTATCATAATGCAAAAAGAAATTTGAAAACAAATATGAGTGAAACGAATGAATTTCTTCAAGACAAACATACTCATTGTATTAAGATAATCGTTCAGATGCAAACAAGTTCTTACATGCAAACAATGTTTTGATAAACAAGAAAAGTTACAAAAAGCAGAAATAAGTTAATAATCTGGGAAGGCTCTCCATCTGGACTTGAATCACCGAAAACATCCTTCAAAACTCAAAGTGACCATCAATCATGTTTACTCTTCAGCACGTGCTTGATTTGAACCTCAAAACCAACGTCCTTGAATGACAATCAGTGAATACTTTTATCATCGCTTCCTCCTTCTTAGAAGGATTGACTTGGGCAGCAACCAAAATTTCAACCAAAACAGTTGAGTGATCCATACTAGCTTTCAAAATAGTCATCTCTCTACGGAGTTCAGAAACCTCTTGCTTGATATGCTCCATTGTTCTCTTAGCGCGAGTGTTGTACTGGTGAGACCAAAGGAAAAATAAGACTCGAAAAAAGACCTTTGAAAGTGAAACAAAAAAAATGTAGAATGATGTATGATATGCAAAAGAGAGTTTTTATTTGATTTTCAAGGAACTCAAGATATTAAGTTGTAAACATCAAAGTATGAAGATAGAAGATGAATTTTGAATTGGATCAAAGCGTTGATCAAGTTATCATCAAGATCAATCATCCATTTTGGTGGATTAGGGTTTTCTCCCTATCAACACCCAAGATCCATTGAGCTTGACGAAACTTGTGATGTTTACCAAGAAAGACTTCCAAATTCCTTCAAAGTCAAGTGAAAAGGGTTTTATGGATGCATGAATGCATGGCTATGCAACAACCACAAGCAAGGTCACAAATAAAGTCGAAAGGTTCAACGTCACGAGCATGGAGTCAAGGTAAGGAACACCCCCAAGGTATGTACTAACAGTTTAATCACACCTGTAGAACAAGGTTCTAAGAGTTCCCGGAGTCTACATTCCTCCTTCGGATATTACCAATGTCTTGATTACTCAATAATCAGCAATATTCTCAAGAGAAACTCATCCGAGCGTAGCATCGCGTAACAATTACTTCCGGATTACTTCGTTATAAACTCCGCGCTACACCTAAAAGGCCAAGATGGGTTAGGGTTCTACGGTTCCCAGCTTCTCTGGCTCCCAGGTCGAAAATAATAATGTCTTCCCGATTACTCGGTAAACAAATATTACGTTCAAAAGGGCCTTCCACTGAGTGGGGGATCTCATGCCTCCTTCTTCGGGATTACTCCCTCAAAGTTAACATGACTATACCGCCCGTCCTATTCCTAAGTGTAACTTAGTCCGGGTATAGGACTTATCCTTTGTAAATATTATCAACACCCAAATAATCATAATATATACATATAATCAAACAATCAAATAATGATAAAACAGATAAAATAAATTAGGCTTAACCCACTTAGGGATAGACCAGCAAGAGGTCAATCATTCCTCAGCAGAGTCGCCAATTCTGTAGCGGTGAAAATCGGAGATCTAGCTATTAATTAACTTGACTCACAAAAAGCAAGAGTCGCCACCCGCGCTTTATTATTTCCAAGGGAAAAGGGAAAAGAGCGAAATAAAACCCTAAAGTATGCAATGTAAATTAATATTTAAAAGTAATGAAAATACAATGCGTTTTTAAAAGAGATCGAGAGTTCGGGGGTTGGTTATACAATGGGAAGGTACTAGCACCCAATGCATCTGCGGTACTCCGCAGGAACCTTTTGAAATATCTGTTTTTGGTTAAAATTGTTTGTTTGATTAAAATGGTTCGTTTGGCTAAAAATAGGTGTTCGCGAGATTTTGAAGATGTGATAACCTAATGTCGAAGTTTTGGCTTAAAAAGAGGTGTGAGTTTAAAAATTGATTTGTAGGAGATTCGTCTTAAGATTAATAAAACTAAAAAAAAAGTATGAAGGGACTTCACATAATCGTATTAGATACTCGATGACACGAAGTCAACAAATTAATTCTTTCCCTTGGATTTAAAACCACAGACAGATAAGTAAGCTAAGAGTATACCAAACCTTAGGTGAAAATAAATCACAAGCCGACAGCATCAAAAAACCTGATGTGAGATAATAATCCAAGCGTCAAATAAAACGCATCAAGTGAAAATAAATCACATACGAGAAAAGCGTGTCAGGAGAGGAATCAGATAAAGCGCAAAGGCGATGGATAAAGCTCACGGTGTCAGATAAGAATCCCTGCATCACAAGAGATATACCGACAAAATCTAACAACACGGGGAAACTTATGTGTGTCCGCACAGTTTTCATAAAGTTAGTTGGAATTAAAAACAAAATCACAATGCAATGAAAATAATATTTTCAAAACCTGAATTTATTTACAAGTAAAATATACAGTCAAAATATTATATACAAGTATATATTTACAGTACCAAATATTAAATCAAAATAATAAAATACAATAAAAAGGTAAAAGGGAGAAGTATGGGAATTGTGGATGCGCTATGCGGGAATGAATACTTGAAATGGATTTTTTGGAAACCTTCATAGTAACAAACATGTTAGTAGGATAAGCGGTATAAAAATAAAATGAATGAAATTGCAACAAGATTTGAATTTATGTTAGTAATCACAAAGTACAAAAATCAAAATGAACTTGTATGATGCATATGAACAAATAAATATTTACACAAATCAAAATCAAGAATTCATGATATTGTTCAATGTAAACACAAAAAAAATCAGCATTATCAAAAGTTGGACAACAACAAATTATGCACAAAAAGCTCATGAAAATCAATTTTCAAGTGATTCAAAACTTATGTACAAACACTAATATTAAACCAACAAACTTTGTGAATTGAATTCAATTTGAAACATCATCAAAACAAATTTTAAAATAACTTAAACAATAAAACAACATCAACACCGACAATTCCAAATTGATCAACTCATGCCAAAATCACATTAAGTCCAAAAAGTGATGAAAATAAGTTTGGAGTGCAAGTTTCAACAAGGATAAATCCGGGCAGCAACTCGACAATATGTCGGTGCTCCAAAATCAAAGAAAAGTCTCAAATTCAACTTGAACAATTTAATCCAATTTCAATATCATTTTCAATACTTGAATCAACTTAAGTTAGAAGACAATGTCATCCTTAAAATTCAAAGCTAGATTCAACAACCAAAATTGACATCAATAATTTCGAACAAATACTTAGACAACAACCACAAAATCCAATTCAACACACACCTTATCATAACACCAAATTGATATCAATATTTTCATTCAATTTTAGCACCAATCGCAACAATGCAAGCATAACTCCATCGTTTAAAAAATAGCACAGATGACTTCAAATTACATCTTCAATATTCAGTTTAACACCAATGGAAGAAATTAAATGCAAAGGTAATAGGGAAATTGAATCTTACCAATTCACCAAAATGGAATTGGAAATGGAGTTGTTGTCGTTTGCACGAAACATGAACGCTGAGATTCGACGCGAGCAGGGTGCTGGAAGTAGCAGAAAAAAAAGGTCGCGGTTGTTGTTTTGACAGAGTGTGAAGGCCGAAATTGAAGGGATGACGGGTTGGATGGAGGTGAACCTTTTTGTGAACCAGGTTTGTATGCTTGCGGAATTTGACGAGGATGGTTATAGTGAAGTTTTGATGAATAGAATACAAAATGGTAGAATGAATCATAGGTGAGAGTGACCAAACCCAATTTCATGTATATCATATAAAAAGCAAGGTGACAGCTGCTAGGAAAGCTCCGGCAATTCTATTGCAAATTGAAAGCGTTGAAGAAAGATGGGGCTGATAAATAGGAAGATGAGGAGATAACGGGCGAAAACCGGAAGGCGGCTTTATTTCACTAGTTTTACTTGGGATGTCACTCATAAAACGTCTCTGACCAGCAAGTCCCAATGTATCAGCAGCCACACTTCTCTCAAAGTTTCTTGCCATCAACTCCCAATAGCATTGGACTCTTGGCAGTACAAGCTTTAGCACCATATCTAGCTCCAGTCAGTACGTTAGGGTCCAGTCCAAGAGCCTGGTATCTCGAAGAATTGATGACATTAGAAATCACCACCAACCGTGTATCCCTTGGTAGGGTTTTCTTCGGCGACGGGGAGAGCGGCGGAATTGCGGTTGGTGTTGTGAAGCAGCGTTTGTGTAGTTGAAAGCGGAGTACCGTAACTGTGATAACGCAATGGTTGCTTTATCTTTGTAGTTTGAAGGATTCGATCGAAACGCAGCAGCAGCAGCCATGGATGAAATGGAACAAGGTTGATTTAGTTTGAAGATGAAGGGGTAGTAGATGAAAAAGGGGGTTATGAGAGAGAGAGAGAGAGATGGGTTATATGGTGCTGTTTGTGAAGAAATGAAAGGGAGTTTGTGGTTACTGTAAGTTTATGAGGGAGGAGAGGAAACTGAAGGGAGCATTGCAAATAGATGTTAACACGAAACCGGCTTGATGGTAACGGCCTAAAGAGAGGTTGAGAGTGGATCATTAATTTACACAAACATAGTGTACTCGTTGAAGAGAGTGACAGTAAGGATGGGTATGGTATTAACAGAGGGGCGATTAGTGGGTTACAGTTGTAGGATGCAGGGAGACTTGCAGTGTAAACAGGGGATGAAGGGTGATTGGTTGTGAGAGAGTATTAAAGTTTGTATTGAAGAAAGTAAGGCGAAGGATGGTTGTGTTGCAGAAATCTGGAGGAAGGTATTGGGTATGCGCGGTTGAAATGGTAGACTGGGTTGGGTTTTTATGAAGGTACAAAGGGAGTATATGTTGTGAATGGAGTTTCAAAGGATGGTATGAGGTTCGGTGAGACAGAGGGAGTGAAGGGTGTTTGAGATAGAGAGGAGGCAGTAGTGGTGAGCGCTGATTGGGAGCTTTTTCTCGGGGAAGAATAAAGGGTTTACACAGACATAGAGGGAGGTGGTGGGTGTATGGGCGTGAGGAGAGAGAAGGGTGAAGAGAGATAATTGAAGATTGCCTTTTTGGCAATTGGATTAGGAAAAGAAATTACTGTTAGTTCCTTTGTTTTTGTTGTTTGTCCCCCCCCCCCCCCCCCCCCCTCTTGTACAAAGTGATAAAGATGCTTTAAATAGAGAAAATGAAGAGGAATATTATGATTTCAAAATAAATCCAAGCCGTTCAATATAAATTCAATCTCTATCAATCCGCAAACCATGCTATCGACCAATGAGAATTAAGCGAAGCCTAGTTAATATTTTTTTGTGACCGAAAAGTCCATGAATGACCAAAATAAAATAAAATCCTGAAACTATAAAAAATAAATCAATTTAAAATAATTTTTTGAAATTTTTCTGAATAAAAAGATAAAGACCCAAAATAACCGAAAATGATAAAAAAAAGCGGACGAAAATTTATCCGAAAAAATAAAATGAACACATTAGAAAAATCTACATGTCACAAAGATTAAATAAAAAATATTCAAAAAGTCGAAATCAAAATAAAATGATAATAAAAATATCGGGCTAAAATAGATGTTTAAGGTTAAAAACGAGACTTCAAGCTGTACCGAAAAATAAAGCGAGCATACCGTCATAATCTATGCGAAACGCAGATTCATAAAATGACCGGTAAAAGGTGAAAACTTGAAATATTTTCTCGCTAATTTTCCGCACAATGTCGAACCGCTTTTAACAATTTGTCTATAAAACCGAAATATTTTGATTATCGACATATAAACAACTTGGAGCCATGCAAGAAAATAGTGAACAGGCAAAAATGAATGATGTGAAACACCGGGTATTTTACAACTGAAAGACGATGCAAACTTTGATTTAAACTGACTTTTTCTGATCAACTTAAATACGACTAATGATGCAAAATGTGATGAATGAGGATATTTACTAATGATCGTGACCAAATAACAAAATATGATATGAAAGTGCGACTAAAACATATTAGGGGCGAAATTAAGGGTGCAACGGTGTGCCTTGATGAATCAGTCTTCGAGAGTCCACAATCAACCGTACTTCTGGCTTGGGAGACTCAAAACCTTAATTGAGGCGCGACACCTAATGCTCTTGATTCAGACCTGTCTCTGCACATGAAACAAAAGAAAACATGAACATACACCTTTGTATGCGATTAGAAATTAGTGATACATAGGCTCAAAATGTTCAAAACACTTGACAATCTTCGCATAGTCAATGCTTGAAAGTGAGAGGTTAAAACCGACTGTATTTCGTGACCTTGACTTATCTTAAAAAAAATGCAAAAATAAAAATGGGATCTTAGGTCAAAAATTGGGGTACAACAAGATGGATTGTAGGAAATTGCATCCTCTTAGAAATTAGCTTTGGATGGGTCATTTCTCATAAATTATGAGAAAGTTATGCTTGGTAAAAGTTGAGTTGACTTTTCCTACAAAACCCTAATTTAGCAACTTTTGAATCTTGATGAATTTTGAGCAATACTTGATGAATCATGATCAAAACTTGGTAAAATGATGAAATATCCTTAAAAATGAAAATGTTGACAAAAAATCTTGAAGTTTGACTGTATGTAGGTCAAAGTTGACTTTTGCCCTAGCGTAGTCGATTTTTGGACCCTTTGAGCAATTGACTCAGCAAACTTCCTCTGCAAGGCTTGAAATTTGACATGGATGATATTGAGAGCATATTAGGACATTAGGGAGAATTTGAGGTCATTTGGACTCAAATATATTGATGCAACACAAAACCCTAATTTGGGGTAGGCTGCCTTAGGAGATAGCTTGTCTGTCCAACTCCTGAGCAAACTTGAGCAACTTGGAGATTTTTCTTGCAATGTTTTGAGAAATATGAGAGGGAAAATTTTGGGGTACAACAGCTGCCCCTGTTCAATCTTCTTAAACCTGGGGATGTAGATTGGCTTTCGTGCCTTTCGTGATCCGAAGGTGGAAGATGATTGAACACTAGAGTGCCCAGAAATTTGCACTCGCATTGAGTGGTATCAGCCTTGTGATGTCGGGAATGGGCTTACAGATGCCATTTGGAGATTGCTGGCAGGAGGATAGGCTTAAAGATGCCATCTTCAGGAGTGTCGATCGCATAAGAGATTCCTTAGCGAGAACTTGCATACCTATTGTTGTAGAAGATTCTGCTGGGGAAGTCTGATCTTTGTTGAGATTTAGGAACTTGCTTGTACTTCAACTGAGATAACATCTCTGCTGAGTTTTAAGAACTTATCCATAATTCAACTGGGGGGAAACATCTTTATCGAGATTTAAGAACTGTCTGTAATTCAACCGAGGATAATTCAGTTGATATTGAAGAACTTGTCCACACTTTGACGGAGGAAAATTGTCGAGATTTAGAACCTTACCTGTAATTCAACCGAGGATAATTCAGTTGAGATTTAAGAACCGGTCAGTACTTCGACTGAGGGAAACATCTTCATCGAGATCTACGAACTGTCTGTACTTCAACGGAGGATAATTTTGTTTAGATTTAAGAACTTGTCCACACTTCGACGGAGGAAAATTGTCGAGATTTAGAACCTTATTTGTAATTCAACCGAGGATAATTCAGTTGAGATTTAAGAACCGGTCAGTACTTCGACTGAGGGAAACATCTTCATCGAGATCTAGGAACTGTATGTAATTCAACCGAGAATAATTCTGTTGAGATTTAAGAACTCGTCCACACTACGACGGAGGAAGATTATCGAGATTTAGAACCTTATCTGTAATTCAACTGAGGATAATTCAGTTGAGATTTAAGAACCGGTCAGTACTTCGACTGAGGGAAACATCTTCATTGAGATCTAGGAACTGTCTATAATTCAACTGAGGATAATTCTGTTGAGATTTAAGAATTCGTCCACACTTCGATGGAGGAAAATTGTCGATATTTAGAACCTTATCTGTAATTCAACCGAGAATAATTCAGTTGATATTTAAGAACCGGTCAATACTTCGACTGAGGGAAACATCTTCATCGAGATCTAGGACTGTCTGTACTTCAACGGAGGATAATTCTGTTGAGATTTAAGAACTTGTCCACACTTCGACGGAGGAAAATTTCCGAGATTTAGAACCTTATCCGTAATTCAACCGAGAATAATTCAGTTGAGATTTAAGAACCGATCAGTACTTCGACTTGGGTAAAAGCTTCGTATCTGAGAACTTAACTGCATCTTTCCTGAAAGGTAAAGGTCAGTCGTATGCAATGCATGATATATATCAAGCAATGGTGTTCTCAAAATAAATGAGATTGTGTTGTATGATGCGTATATGCATGTGTCATGATGTATGGAAGTGTAATGCTTTTAGCTGGGGGAAATAAATCTTGGATAGCTGCTGGAGAAAAGAATTGAATTCTTCATTTCCGTTGGGGATGGCGAACGAAGATGATTGTGAGAATAAACTGGCAGGAGAGGATAACTCCGTTGGGGAATAAGCTAATGAGGAGATCAGTCTGTGGAGAAGAGATGTTCTGCTAAGGATTTCACTGATAAATTCCGCTGGGGATGAATTACCGTTGCTGGTGATACCGAATCCTGTTGGGGGTTGAATTTCTTGTTTGTGAAAGGAAAGAACTCCGTCGGGGACGATCTTTCGATTGCGACTTCACTAGGGATAATCTTTTAGACTCTAACGGGGATAATCCTTTATGCTCTGCTGGGGACAATCTTCCAAAGTCTACTGGGGATGACTCTCTAAAATCCACTGGGGAAGCTTTTTTCAGACTGCACTGGGAAAATTTTTAACCTCCACTGGGGATATCTTGTAAACTATCGGGGAGTATTCTTACACTCCACTGGGGAATATTAAGACCTTTCAGTGCTGATGGTGAATAAACTCTGCTTGGGGAGAATATTACCGATTCATTCACAGTTGCAAGTCTCAGCTGGGGAGAGTTAACATTACTGTCCTTTCTTACTCTGCGGGAAGTGAATGCACCTTAGCCATATTCTTCAGTTGAATCTACCTTTGTACCTGGTGGATAAATCATCCGTAAAGCTTGGACAATTCTTATTTTCCCCTGTTTCTGATATTACAAGTAATCGTCTTTTGTTTCGCATGTAAATATTCATGAGCAGCAATTAGTGTCAAATGCATATATCAAAATGAACATTGGACGTTCTTTGCAAAACAAAACAGATAAAGGAAAAACAATTTGAAATTTCTTTGAAAATGAACTGTATTGATTTTGAAGGTTGGCCTGTAAATAGGCGTTTTTGTACAAGAGGTTGACGTCCTAGTAAGAGAGCACCGCCGAATAACAGTATTTACACAATTTGTGAAAAACAAGATAAAATAGCTATGTGAATAATCCAACTGGGTTCCAACTCTGATATTGCCTTTATGCCCTTGAGCATCTCATCACTTTGCTACTGGTTGAAGGTAGATCAGATTGATTAGTGTCGTCCTAGCTTGATAGTCGATATCAAAGTTTGGTTGCAAGGTGATCCAATGAGACATAGTGTTACGCTTTGATCCCTAATTTTTGCCTGGACCGCCCTTTCGGGTTTTCAGTCCATCGGGATACCCTTTTTTTCCCAAGTCGCTCTTTCGGGTTTTCAACTTGCCGGGTGTACAATTTTTTTTCATTTTCATCCCTTATTTTTGCCTGAATCCCTTTGGTTCGCCGGGAAGCCCTTATTTTTTCCTAGGCCAGTCGACCTAGTGGGTCTTTTATTATGCGTAGTATTTTTTCACTATGTCTGCATTGACGGGGTGAGGAAGGTCGTCACCATCCATGGTGGTTAGAATCATAGCTCCTCTTGAGAAAATGTTCTTAACCAAAAACGACCCTTCGTAAGTAGGGGTCCATTTGCCCCTGGGATCACCTTGAGGTAAGATAATGCGCTTGATTACCAGATCCCCAACTTGACACTCTTGTCGTCTGACTTTCTTGTTAAATGCCTTGATCATCCATTTTTGATACGTCTGACCATGACAAATAGCAGTAAGTCTCTTTTCGTCGATTAAGTTCAGCTGATCAAGTCGGGTCTGAATCCAGTCATCTTCGCTCAATCCTGCATCCTTCATAATTCTAAGAGAGAGTATCTGAACTTCAATGGGCAAGACTACTTCCATACCATATACCAAGGAATAACGTGTTGCCCCTGTTGACGTTTGTGCTGAGGTACAGTACCCATGAAGGGCAAACGGTAACATCTTGTGCCAATCTTTGTATGTCACCGTCATCTTCTGCACAATATTCTTAATGTTCTTATTAGCCGCTTCGACAACCCCGTTCATCTTCGGCCGGTAGGGAGAAGAGTTGTGATGCTGTATCTTGAACTTCTTGCAGAGCTCAGTGATCATCTTATTGTTGAGATTTGTACCATTGTCCGTAATGATCCTCTCTGGTACACCGTATCGACAGATCAGGTTGTGCCGAATAAACCGTGCCACGACGTTCTTGGTTATAGTAGCAAAAGAAGCTGCTTCAACCCACTTCGTAAAGTAATCAATAGCTACCAGGATGAAATGATGCCCGTTAGATGCAGTAGGTCTGATCTCGCCGATCATATCAATGCCCCACATTATAAAAGGCCAAGGTGTCGTCAAGACATTCAGAGGAACTGGAGGTATGTGCACCTTATCAGCATAGACTTGGCACTTGTGACAGGTCCGAGAATGCTGATAACAGTCGGCTTCCATAATGGACCAATAATATCCTGCCCGAAGGATTTTCTTTGCCATGGTGTGTCCACTAGAATAAGTTCCGAAAGTACCTTCATGTAAATCTACCATGATCCTTTCTGCCTCGTTCTTATCCACACATCGCAGTAAGTTTGAATCATGGTTACGCTTGTAGAGGACGTCATTACTGATGAAGAACTTCGCCGCGAACCTCCTCAGAAACTTCTTATCATTAACAGATTCTCCCTCCGGGTATTCCTGAGCCTTAAGATACCTCTTCACCTCATGAAACTAGGGTTTATCTGCTACCTCTTCAGTTTCAATGTCACAATAATGTGCAGGTTCGTCCAATCTTTCAATGATAATCCAGGGAGCTTCGTTGTCCCAATTGACTTTGAACATAGAAGACATCATAGCTAGCGCGTCCGCCAACTGATTCTCCTCTCTAGGGAAGTGTTCAAAGGTTATCTCCTCGAAGTGTGGAAGCAACGTCAATACATACTCCTTGTAAGGAATAAGATTTGGGTGTTTCGTATCCCACTCGCCTTTGATCTGACTGATCACGAGAGCGAAATCTCCGAAGACACTCAGAAACTTAATCCTTAGGTCAATTGCTGCTCGAAGACCCATAATGCACGCTTCATACTCCGCCATATTGTTGGTGCAGTTGAAACATAGTCGGGCGGTAAACGGAGTATGAGAACCTTTAGGAGATATGATCACAACGCCAATGCCATTACCCAAAGCGTTCGAAGCTCCATCAAAGTACATAGACCATCGGGATCCCTCCTCAGGTCCTTCATCTGGTCCAGGTTGTTCACAGTCTGTTACTATCATGATATTCTCATCCGGGAATTCAAAGTTCATAGACTGGTAATCGTCCACTGCCTGATGTGCCAAATGATCTACCAACACACTTCCCTTGATTGCCTTTTGGGTCGTGTACTGGATGTCATACTCAGTCAAGATCATCTGCCATCTTGCAATTCTTCCGGATAAGGCAGGTTTGTCGAAGTTATACTTGATTGGATCCATCTTTGATATCAATAGAGTGGTGTGAGTCAGCATATACTGTCTCAGCCAGCGAGCAGCCCATGCCAAACGTAGCAAGTTTTCTCGAGCAACGAGTATCGGGTCTCGCAGTCGGTAAACTTTTTGCTAAGGTAATAAATAACATGCTCTTTTCGGCCAGACTCGTCATGCTACCCCAACACGCACCCCATTGAGTTGTCGAGTACTGTCAAGTATAAGATCAAAGGTCTCCCTTCAACTGGAGGCATCAGAATGGGTGGCTCTTGGAGATACTCTTTAATCCTTTAGAAAGCGGCCTGACATTCATCGTTCCATCTTACCACTTGATCTTTCTTCGTAACTTGAAGATAGGCTCACAAGTAGCAGTCAGGTGTGAAATGAATCGAGCAATGTAATTCAAACGTCCCAGAAAGCCTCTGACTTCTTTTTCTGTTCGGGGAGCTGGCATATCCTGTATAGCCTTCACCTTTGCAGGATCCACTTGAATACCTTTATCGCTTACGACGAAACCCAACAGTTTACCAGATCGCACCCCGAAGGTGCACTTGTTCGGGTTTAGCCTTAGCTTGTACAACTTCAACCTGTCAAATAGCTTCTAAAGGTGGTCGAGATGCTCTTCTTCAGTCTCAGATCTTGCAATCATGTCATCGACGTATACCTCAATCTCATGATGGATCATGTCGTGGAACAAAGCGAACATGGCGCGCTGATACGTTGCCCCAACATTCTTCAATCTGAAAGGCATGACCTTGTAGCAAAAGGTACCCCATTGTGTAACAAAGGTTGTCTTCTCCATGTCTTCGGGAGCCATTTTAATCTGATTATAACCAGAGAAACCATCCATAAAGGAGGAGACTTTATGTTGTGCGGTGTTGTCAACCAGAACGTCGATATGAGGTAGAGGGAAATCATCCTTGGGGCTTGCCCTGTTCAGATCCCTATAATCAACACACATTCGAACCTTACCATCCTTCTTCGGTACTGGAACCATGTTGGCCACCCACTATGGGTAAGAAGTAACTGCTAGAAAACTGGCGTCAAATTGTTTCATAACTTCAGCCTTGATTTTCTCAGACATCTCTGGGCGCATTCGGCGGACCTTCTGTTTCATTGGAGGACAGTCTTCCTTGGTAGGCATGCGGTGAACCACAATATCGGTATCCAACCCAGGCATATCTTCATAAGACCAGGCAAAGATCTCAACGTAGTCACGCGGAATTTGAATCAACCGTTGCTTAACACTAGGCTCCAGGTTTGTACCGATCTTGACCTCTTTCTTGTCTTCTTCCGTACCTAGATTTACCGTTTCCACAGGCTCCTCATGCGGCTGTATGGCCCTCTCTTCTTGAAGTAACAGTCTAGCAAGTTCACCAGGCACTTCACAATCATATTCATCTTCGTCTTTGGCTAAGTTGATCGGACTTTCAAAGTTATAACCGACAGTAGCAGAGTCGTTATCAGTGGGATCCAGAGTGGATGTGGACCTGTATATGTGAGTGTGTGTAAAATAGTTGTTTTGCAATATATAATAAAAGAAAAACAAGGAGCGAAAAATTTGAAATGCAAAAAACATCCAATGCTTTTATTAATGATATATGTAGATGACACACATAAAGCCCTCACAAATGAAACCACGGTGCCCCGGGTAAGACACCGGGCCGTGAAGTTTAAACATTGTCTGTTACAAATTTAAAACAAAAGCTCATTACTGGGTAATAACAGAAACAGGCATAGAATCCTTCGCTGTCCAATTGCTTAGTCCACCATTAACAGTCAGGTATATCCAGCTGTCAATATCAAACTCTTCATCATCTTCATCCCCGATAAAATTCACTCTCGCGTCATGTTTGGGCATAGGTGCCGTTATGACATTTGGCTTCTCCGGCGCTTCAAACTGAATTTCCTTAGCATCAATCAGGTCCTGTACCTTATTCTTCAAAACCCATCAATTATCCGTATCATGCCCCGGGCTATCATAATGAAAAGCACAGCGGGCATTCGGATCGTACATCAGTGATGTTGTATTTGGACTTTTCGGGGCCTCCCTCGGAATCACCAAGTTGGTCTTCAATAACTACGGCAAAATTTGGGATAAATTCATGTTGAGCTGAGTGAATTATCTTCGCGGTCTCTCGGCCCTTGGCTGATTGTTGCGTTGAGGAGAAACAACAGGTCTTGATATAACCTCCGCATTGACAGCTTGGCGGCGTTCAGGTCTATTCTGGCTCTTTGCGCTGTAAACAGCACTGGACTCCTTCTTAAAAGGCTTCTTCTCGGTGCTTGATGAAGCACCCTTATGTATTTTACCAGATTTGATACCGGCCTCAATCCTTTCCCTGGTCATAATCATCTCTGTAAACCCGGACGATAAACTTCCAATCAGATGGTTGAAATACGGACCAGACAAGGTCCCCAAAAACATATCCACTAGCTCCCTATCAGCCAAGGGAGGATGCACTCTTCCAGCAAGGTCCCTCCACTTCTGAGCGTAGTCTTTGAAACCTTCACCCGCACTCATAGACATACCCTGGAGTTGGGTACGCGTGGGAGCGAGGTCGGTATTATATTGGTACTGCTTGTAGAAAGCTGCAGCCAAATCTTCCCAATTATGGATACTAGCTCCCTCCAGCTGGTAAAACCACTCAAGCTGAGTCCCTGAGAGACTGTCTTGAAATAAGTGGATCCAAAGATTCTTGTTAGCGGTGTATGGATGAATCTTTCTAACATACAAACAGAGGTGCAATTTTTGGCAAGAAACCCCATCGTATTTAGAAAAGATTGGTGCTTTGAACTTGTGGGGAATTACCACCCCAGATGACAGATCCAAATCACCAAAGTCCAGACTAGGCACTTTCTGAACTTCCATCGCGCTCAATCGGTCTTCCAGTTGTTTATATCTATCCTCAGCAGGAGGATACTGGTCTTCGTCAAAGTCAGTCTCATTGTCTGAAACCACAGGGCTAGGAGCCTTCCTTTCTTCCTGATTATCTCCCCCTCCAGATGAGTATGTCAAATCAACCTCTTCTCGCAAATCGTTTCCTAATATGCGACCCATATTAAATAGGACCGTCTTCTTCTTCTTCTTCTTCTTCTTCTTCTCTTTCAAGATAAGGGTCTTCAGATCTTGCTGACCCTTAGCCAAACTCATGAACAATTCCTGGAACTGGGTGTTTTGAGCCTGCAGAGCCTTGATTGCTTGTTCAGTTGATGTTTCAGAAGACATGGTGCTGAAATAAACAGCGAAGAAGATGAGAAAAACCTATAAGGGTACCTGTTACGAGATGCATGGGAATGATATGCATATGATATGATTTCAAAGAGTTTAGGGATTCCAATTCGTAAACCAAAAATGAAACACACTTTTATTAGATAAACTTTGAAATTCAATTGTTCAACAGATGCCTTTAAGGCGTTACAAGAAAGGAAAACTGAAAAATAAATCAAAAACTAGAAATAATCAAAAGACAATCAATGCTCCCATGGTCGTTTCTTGTCGGTGCAGACATAGTCGTTGAGGATCCGCTCGTTCTCCAGCTGCCTTGTCAACTTCTGAATCTTCTGCTCTTGCTCGTGATACTTTTCTCTGTAAGTATCCCGCTCTTCTCTCAGCTACATCTACGATCTCTTTAATGCCCCAATGTCAGTAGGCATGTATGGATGGAGGATGGTAGGAGGAACCCCTTCTTCATCAGCAACCTCAACAATGATAGGCAAGACGGCTTCGTACGACATTCTTAGATTTTGGGCACAGATTCAGACCCATCGAAGATACGGCTCCATCAGAAGATAAGTCTTTGCGCCTAGCTCGTGCGGATCAGACATGTGTACTCTATCCTAAGCTCTTATGAATCTGTGACGTTTCTCGTCACTATCCCCTTGGAAGTCAAAGACAATGCTCGGAATTAGCAACTCATGAGGTCCTTCCCTCCTGGCTCGCTTAAACTGACATAAGGCCAAGCACGAATTATAAGTGATCCCTCCATTGGTTCCTATCAGTGGAACATTGGGGTATTCCCCACAACGATCAATAATAGCCATATCTTCCATACCCTTGATAGTACAAATGATGTCATTATGAGAGAGATACATAATCCTATAGGCCCAGCCCATGCCTTCCTTGTTCTTCAAAACTGATTTGGGGAGGTGATAAATAAACCACCTCTCCAACAATGGAGCACAACACATAAGGGTTCCCCGCTTCCGAGCAGTACGAGCATAAAGAGAGTGAAGAATGTCACCCAAGAGAGTGGGAAAAGGATTACCGGACATGAAAATCTTCACTGCATTCACGTCGATGAAAGCATCTGAGTTAGGAAACAACACCAAACCATATATGAGAAGAGCCAGAATGTCTTCAAATGCTTGGAAGTCTAGACTGTCCCAGAACTGATTAGCCTTACAAACCAAGAATTTAGTCAAGAAGCCTTTTGTTCCACTACGAGTTTCCCAATTAGACATCACCTCAGCCTTTGTCAGATGGAGGGCTGAAGCAATTTATTCCGGCCTAAGGATCTTCTCCCAACCTGTGAACGGGGTCTGCTCCAGAATAGAGATACCAAGTAGATCAGAGAACTCTTCCAAAGTAGGGACCAACTGGTAGTCCGGAAAAGTAAAGCAATGGTACAGTGGATCAAAGAACTGGACTAAGACACTCATCATCTGTTCATCCAATTTGGAAGTGACCAAACCAAGGAGGTGACCATGTCTTCTGATAAAGGAGGAAGTATCTAAAATCTTTGCAACCAATTCCTTAAGCTAAGTAGGAATCTGGACAAAGTTGATCTGAATAGTGTTCCTACGCATGGGTGTCATGACCTACAAAACAGAACAAAGATGAATCCCTCCTGTCTTTGAAATAGGTTAGTCCAATGCAAGATGCATGCAATGTCATGATGTCATGATGTCATGATAGCAAACACACCACAAGTATCCACAAATAGCAAACATGGTAAAGGCACACAAGTCACACAGATAACCCTTAGAATTCAGGCTGGCAAGGAGCTTAGGTACTACCCTCTTTCAGTTCAGTTGGTTCAAACTTGTCCTAGAAATAGTAACCGGGTTCTAGAGGATCTCAATATCACTAACCACCCTCGATCAGTCATAATTCTAGTTTAGAAACCTTTTCTTGCGGCCGAAATCATCGCGAGAGTTTGGTCTCAATGAGTGTAGCATACTGCTACTGTTCTATGGCCAAGTTGGTCATTTACAGGTTCTAAGGTCAGTTGGTGCTTAATGACCCCTTAGCAGACCCATATTCTCCTTGTTGCGCCACAAGGGATATCGGTACATACTAAAGTGCCACACCAACGTAGCTACTACTTCCACAGTATCGGTCTACGTCGTACAATTCCCTTACAGTTTATTGCTACTTACCTAAAGGGTATCCCTCAGATCTGGGTTAGGATCTATAGTAACTCCGATTCAAGCCCACAAAGATAAAGCATACAAATCAGGCAATTGAAAACATTATGAAATATTTCTAAGGTACACCCTACTTATAGATATTCCCCAGCAGAGTCACCATTTCTGTGATACGGTGGGAAGAACTGACTGTTTTTTGGAATGCTGGTTTGCGTTTGTGTTTGCAAAATGTCGCAGTAAGCAAGAGTCGCCACCGACTTTTATTTTATCCAACAAGGAAAGGAAAAAAGCATAGAAAATTCCTATTTTTGAGATATTTTTTGGGTTCGGGGGGTAGATTATAGAAAGGGAAGGTGTTAGCACCCTTTCTATCTGTGGTTATCCACGGGCTCTTAGGTACTTGCTCAATTGTTTTCAAAAATTACTTTCTTTGTGCTTGTGGGTTTGAAAAAGTTTTTTTTTTGAAACTTCGATTTAACTCTTGCTTCTGTCCTCAAGAGTGTAATGAAGTGTTTTAAAAACTTTGTTCGAAAAGGAGTGTAAGTGTGAAAAGTTTTGTTTTTTGAAAGAGCAAGTATCTAAGAACCACCTACCTACTCGAAAAAGGAATCGTTCTATGTTATTTTCCTTTAGACAATGCTATCCCACTATTGATGAGTAGGTAGCATCGTCGTTGAAGTTTGAGGGTCAATTCGAATGAGGGACATACGGTCACCAAAATAATGTTAGAACGCCTTAGCGGTAACCCTAATGTCTTAGATCATTTTTTTGAGGCAACAATATCAGAGGCAACCATTTCGAGGCGACTGTGATCTTTAGACAAGAGGACGACCTCTAAAGTGACCTATACTCAATGATCGTGTACGAAGGCAACCAAGTGGAGTGTTCCCTAAGAGTGCGCATGTGCGAGTGTGTCGTTTTCATTTTATTTTTATCTTTGTACATGTGAAGGGTGATCTAACTTGATTTTAAGATTAACATCCAGTCTTGTCATGCAAGTCCTATTATCAAACATCTAACAATTATAATTTGCGGAAATAAAATGCGGAATTTAAATTACAAGGCGTCGGGTATTTACATCGCCAAAGACAAACCCTTTGAAAATAAATAAAGCGATAAAAATAAATAAAAGTCCTATTTAACTATTACAATCCGGGAGCAAGTACATTATTGGATAAAAATAAGTGACGCGTGCGGGAAATTAAATCGAGCGCATGATTAGGGTTTTGACCCTTTTGGTTAAAGAAAAATATCTTTTTTTTGTTTTTATTTTAAGAAAGAAATTAAACCTAAATTAATTACTAAATTAAATTAATAAATTAATTAAATGAAAAATTAATTATGACATTTTTTTTGTTTTGTTATTTTAAGAAAGAAAATGAAATTAATTAAATTAATGGTTAAAATTAATTAAGTCTAATTAATTTTATTTATTTTACAAAAGGAATTATAGTTTTTTTAATTAAAACCTAATTAATTAATTAGTGTTTATTAAGAAAAAAAAAAGTTTAAAGTTAAATTAAATATAAAAAATATTTTTGTGATTTTATTTGATAATAAAAAGAAATTTGATTGGTTAAAAATTAAACAAAAATGATAAACAAATAATAAATTTAAATAAATAAAAGTAGAAGAGAGAGGGGTTTGGGCCTGAATTTGGGAGTATGAATAGCAATTGGAAGGCCCATTAGTGATGGCCTCTTTGACTTTTTGAATCTGGTGCTTATGCATTGATTGGCGCCTTGGTGGACCATCAGCTTTGAACCACCAGATCTGGCCTTTGGCCATCTGGCGTTTGAGTGGATGAAGGACCATGGTGGGCTGTACACTTGAGTATGCATATGATCATCTGGAAAAAAATTATTAAGGAAATGGGGGACCTGGGATTCGAACCCAAGTCCTGAAGGATAATGCGTTGCACGTTTGCCACTACACCATGTTGTTCTGTTTGTTAGTATAATATGAATAAGCAATAATATAATAAACAAAGTTAATGGCCAGAACAAAAATAAAAAGCATGTGCTATTTGAATAACGCAATAGATAGACTCCACGTATTGTCTTCAACCTCTCGTCCGTGGCTAAAAGTGCACAGACCTATATCAACGGACAGAAGTCCATAGCTACAAAGTTGTTCATCTCAAAAATCCTTCTCAGGCCATAAAAATGAATTCCAAGGGCATGGTTATGTTCGTCTCATTCTCCCGGTCACAACCATACCCTTCTAGTAGCCTAATTTCACAGCGCTTGTATAGGTCTGAAAACACTTGCTTTTAATCCAGATAGCTTGTGTGAACGCCCAGGAAGCGATTGGGACAAGTCTCGTGTCCTTAAACGGCCTCTAGCTTGCACTTTGATCTCCAACTTTTTGTGAATTTTTGCACTTTTCGTTCTGCCTTTCTCCACAGCCTCCAACCCTGATTTCGTATCCTTTATCTTGCTTATGTATTGTGTAGTGTATTAGGGTAACAAATATGGACTAAATCTTCCCATATCAATGCATATGAATTTGATTTGGTCTCCACTTTAAACCTTTCCAAATTTGATTTGATTCAATCTTTTTGCACATGATTTTCTTTTATACGAATTCCATGGTGATGCTAGCTATAAACAAAGCCTAAAACAATCAATAAATCAAGAGTTATTAATTATTTGGATTTTCTATGATTTTATTTTAATTTAAAATGAATAAATTCAATAAAAATCAAATTAAATAATAAAAATGAAATATGGGCTCATGGATGAAGCTAGGACACATGGGAAACTATTCAAGCTCAAATCAAGTGGAAAAGAATGGGCCCATTTGACAAAATTTGAAGTTTTGGGGATAGTTGACTTTTGGCAATTTTGCAAAAATGTCCAACTTCAACAATGCATAACTTCTTCAATTTTGAACTTTTGGAGGTTTTCTTGGACTTTTTAGAAAGCTTGAGATGTCCTCTAACCAACCCTTTTTGTCTCATCTCATTTTGATATGCTCAAGTTATAAGCTTTGTAAAAATAGGTGTTTTTGTTGACTTTCAAAAATGACCTATAATGTCCAAATTTATTACTTCTTGTGAGTGAATTTTTTGATCTTGGGGGTGTGAATATGTATTGTAGGAAATTTCATCCTCTTCAAAATGAGCTTTGGATGGGTCATTTCTCATAAAGTATGAGAAAGTTATGCTTGGTCAAAGTTGAGTTGACTTTTCCTACAAAATCCTAATTTAGCAACTTTTGAATCTTGATGAATCTTGATGAATTTTGAGAAATCATTGATGAATCATGATCAAAACTTGATCAAATGATGAAATATCCTTCAAAATGAAAATTTTGACAAAAAATCTTGAAGTTTGACTGTATATAGGTCACAATTGACTTTTGCCCTAGCACAGTCGAATTTTGGACCCTTTAAGCAATTGACTGAGCAAACTTCCTCTGTAAGGCTTGAAATTTGACATGGATGATCTTGAGAGCATATTAGGAAATTAGGGAGAATTTGAGGTCATTTGGACTCAAATATCTTGATGAAACACAAAACCCTAATTTGGGGTAGGTTGCCTTAGGAGATAGCTTGTCTGTCCAACTCTTGAGCAAACTTGAGCAACTTGGAGATTTTTCTTGCAATGTTTTGAGAAATATGAGAGGGCAAATTTTGGGGTACAACAATTAGGATTAGTTTCTTTTTTAGATTAAATTTTGTTAATTAATTATTTAATTACTTTAACTTTTTTTTCTTAAAATTAAAACTAATTTAGACTTAGGTCTTAAATCTTAAAATCAAACCACCAAAATGTCAAAAATATTGTTCTTAGTACTTAGGCTTTTTAGGATTTTCTTTCTAAGCAATCTCTTATCATTTTTGTTTTATATTTTTCTTTTATTATTTAAATTCTAGAAAGAATGTATAGGCCGCTCATTGGATTTTGTAATAGTTAGTTTATCTTTTCGCATTTTTTCCTAAATATTGTAACTGCTCATGGGATGTAATAGCGTAGGATTTACTTTCCGCATTTTATAATTCCTGTACATATTAACTGTTAGGTGTATGGTAATAAGATTACATGATAATAATTAAAACCAACGCTAGCAAACTTAACACAAGACAAAAATAATTGAAAACAAACACACTTGCACATGCGCACCTCTAGGGTACTCCCACTTTGGTTGCCTTCGGAAAAATAGTCAAAACTATCAAAACATGAGAGATTTTAGTGATTACCCTCCGGTTTAAAAGATCATAAGTCTCTCGATGACCCTCTCGATGTTGCCTCGGTACACAATGATCTTAAAACCCTAGGGTAGTTACTAAGGTTTCTTTCCTAGTTGCCTTTGTGACTATAAAACGTCCCTTTGAATGTCCCTAAAACATCCAATGATAGGTCTACCTACTCAATAATAGTAGGGTAGCACTGTCTAAAGGAAAGGAGGAAAATAATGACCCTTTTGAGTAAAGTAGATAAGTTCCTAGATGGTATGCTCAAAACAAACTTTTAAACCTATACAAAAACATTTCAAAAACATTTAAAAAAAAAGCTTTATCAACACTCTTGAGGACTGACACAAGAGTTATCATAAAGCAAATCGCTGCACTAATGAATTTCAAAATAATTTTCAAAACACATAAAAGCACAAGGTACTTATTAAATGAGTTAAGCATCTAAGAGCCCGTAGAAAACTACTAATGGAATGGGTGATAACACCTTCCCTTTCCATAATCTACCCCCTTACTCAGAAAATTCTTGAAAGGTCTTTTTCTGTTCTTTTCACCCTTTCCTTTGTTGGATAAAATAAAAGTCGGTGGCGACTCTTGCTTATCATAACATTTGAAAACACAAACTCAAAACCAATATAACAGTCAGTTCTCCCTCCGTATCACAGTCACTAACATGATATTCTCATCCGGGAAGTCAAAGTTCATAGATTGATAATCATCAACAACTTGATGTGCCAAATGATCTGCCAATACACTTCCTTTGATGGCCTTTTATGTTGTATATTGAATATCGTATTCAGTCAGAATCATTTTCCATCTAGTTATCCGTCTGGAGAGAGCGGGCTTCTCGAAGATATACTTGATAGGGTCCATCTTAGAAATTAATAAAGTGGTGTGAGTCAACATATACTGTCTTAGCCAGCGAGAAGCCCATGCTAGAGTGCAACAAGTCTTCTCGAGCAGTGAATATCTTGTTTCACAATCGGTAAATTTTTTGCTCAGGTAGTATATTGCATGCTCTTTTGGGTCAGACTCGTCATGTTGGCCCAACACACACCCCATAATATTCTCTAGCACAACCAAGTACATGATCAATGGTCTTCCTTCCACTGGAGACATAAGGATAGGAGGTTCTTGCAAGTATTCCTTGATTTTATCAAAGGTGGCTTAACAATCGTCGTTCCATATGACTACTTGATCTTTATTCAAGAGTTTGAAGATTGGTTCACAAGTAGAAGTTAAGTGAGATATGAAGCAGGCAATGTAGTTAAGACGACCCAAGAATCCTCCAACCTCCTTTTAAAAACGGGGAACCAACATTTCTTGAATGGATTTTACCTTTGCAGGATCAACTTCGATGCCTTTACCACTGACGACAAAACCTAGAAGCTTTCTAGATCTAACTCCGAATGTGCACTTATTAAGGTTCAACCACAATTTGTACTTCTTCATCCTCTCAAATAGCTTGTGTAGGTGATTGAGATGCTCTTCTTCAGTTTACGACCTTGCAATCATATCATCCACATAGACCTATATTTCATGATGGATCATATCATGAAACAAAGCTACCATAGCCCTTTGATATGTTGCCCCTGCATTCTTTAATCCGAACGGCGTGACTTTGTAGCAAAAGGTGCCCCATTGTGTAACAAAGGTGGTCTTTTCCATGTCTTCGGGAGCCATCTTGATTTAGTTGTAGCCAGAAAATCCATCCATGAAGGAGAATACTTTATGTTGAGCAGTGTTGTCAACTAATACATCAATATATGGTAGAGGGAAATCATCTTGGGGATTTCCCTATTTAGATCCCTATAATCTACACACATGCGAACCTTTCCATATTTCTTTGGCACAGGGACCATGTTCGCAACCTGTTGAGGATAAGATGTGACAGCCAGAAAACCTGCATCAAATTGCTTTATTACCTCAGCCTTTATCTTTTCAAACATGTCTGACCGCATACGACAAACCTTTTGCTTAATAGGAGGGCAATCCTCTTTTGTTGGTAGACGATGAACTATAATGTTGGTATCCAATCCGGGCATATCTTCATACGATCAGGAAAACACTACAACATAGTCATGTAACATTTGAACCAATCTTCTCTTGATACCATCTTCTAGGTTGGCGCCAATCTTGACCTCTCTCTTATTTGTCTCAGTACCTAAGTTGATAACTTTGACTGGCTCTTCATGAGGTTGAATAGTTTTCTCCTCTTGCATTAGAAGTCTGGCTAATTCTCCTGGTATTTCACAATCTTCCCCGCCTTCATCTTCGGCTTGGTTAAATGGATGTTCAAAGTCATAACTGGCAATAGTAGAGTCGTTGGCAATGAGATCTGGAGTGGATGAAGATCTGCAAGTCTGTGTGTGTGCATGTAAGATACATGGCTATTGAAAAAATTTAATAAAGGAAAAGAAAGACAATGAACAAAAAAATTGAATGCAAAAGGTCCAATGGTTTATATTAAATGATCATATGATAAATGAACATGAACAAAACCCTTAACAAATGGACCATAGTGCCCCGTGCAAGGCACATGGCTTAAAAGTCATTGTTTGGAATTTAAGATTACAGACAGAAGTTCTTGAATTGACAGAAAATAGTAAGCAGTAATTACTCCTCAATGAAAGAGATGTGAGTGAAATCCTCTGCATGCCAGTTGTTGAACTTTCCTTTGACATTAGGGTAGATCCAATCTTCAAAAGTCTTTTCATCATCAGAGTCTTCCACATTGTTCACTTCATGATTCCCGATGTGGAGAGGTGGCTTTCCCATGCGAGCGCGCCTGACTTCTTTCTGAGCATTGATGGTGAAACCCAATCCGAATTTGTCTGCTTTAAATGAAATGTCGGGAAGTTATCCCTAGATTGTAAAAAATACATCTTCGACCACGGCACGAGCATCCTTAAGTGAAACCATTCTTGGTATAACTTCATCAGGTTTTGATATGTTGGAGGAGATTTTAGTGGCGGAAACCATAGGAGGAACAATTTCGAAAGCATGGAATGGAGTCTCTATGAATTCACCATCCATTTCCACATACTTGAAGGAATTAAGATGGCTCACCATAAATTCTTCTTCGCTGCAAACAGTAATGATCTTCCCCTTGACTGGGTATTTTAATTTTTGATGAAGGGTGGATGTTACTTCTCCTGCCCCATAGATCCAAGGGCGCCCAAGCAAACAAGAGTAGGCGGGACGTATGTCCATTATATAAAAGGTAGAGTTGAAAATCCGTGAGCCAACTTTAATTGGGAGATCCACCTCTCCATGAACCATTCTCTTAGACCCATCGAAAGCCCTTACAACAATATCGCTCGACTTCAATACCAGTCCTTCACAATCTAGCCGGTCCAAAGCACCTTTGGGTAACACATTTAAAGATGAGCCAATATCAATTAAGACATGTTCCAGGGTGGTTCCCTTGCATTCAATAGATACATGCAAGGCTTTGTTATGATTCCTTCCAACTGGTGTCAAGTCAGCGTCGGAGAACCCTAATCCGTTGTCAACCATTAAACTTGATACACAATTCTCGAACTGGTCATCTATAGTCTCTTGGGGCACATGAGCTTTCTTCAAGAACTTGATTAAAGCTTGGGCTTGAGCATCATAATAGATTAGTAATGATAGCATGGAGATTTTGGAGGGGGTTTTCCCCAATTGCTCAACTATTTAGAAGTCACTCTTCTTTATGATTTTCAGGATTTCCTCCATCTCTCGAGTGGAGGGTTCTTTAGCATCAACATCTCTGGCATGTGTCTCTACTTCAGCAAGCTCACTTACTTTTTCTTTGCCTCTAGTGTTAGCACTAGACTTGTCATTGGTTATGCGAACAATAGTTGATGTAGTAGCCGAAGGTGAGATGACAGGGGAAAAGATCCTCCCTGTTCTTGTTACTTTACTAGAACCTGCAATATTAGTGATATCAGCTTCGTCTTTGTTAATCCAAGAATCTTGTTTTTATCCCATGATAATAAACCTCGGCACTATAGTTTCATGGAACCGCTTTATCATAAGAGTAGGGAATAGGCCCAGCGGCAATGATTATTAAAGGAGCAATGGTTGGTTCATTTGGAATTCTAATAGGACCCTTTGAGGGGATCCTAAAAGGCTTGTTAGAAATTGTTATTATGGACAGGTATTCATCTTTGTTGGTCAAACTCTTGATGGTAGGAATCTTCTCAAACAGAATCCTGCGGCTATCTAGCAGGCGTTGCATACCTTCCTTCAGCCGCTTGCACCCATTTACTTGTTGATCACAGCAAACACAATCTTTAGAACAGCCGGGAAACACCCCGGATTTCAAAAAATTAACCTTCACAGTAGTTAATGGGGTTGTTAAATCTTCAATGGAGGAAACAAAAGTAGCATCATCAATTGAATTAACACATTTTCCATGGTTCAGAATTGGTGTGGTTATCACATTTGGAGTAGCAGGTGGATCAAATTCAATTGCTTTGTTGTCTATCAGATCTTGAATCTTATTCTTTAGAGCCCAACATTGATCAGTTTCATGCTCGGGGCTGTTGGAATGATACACGCACTTGGCATTTGGATTATATTTAGGTGATGAAATTTTTGGATTGGATGGTGGATCGTGTAATGTCACTAAGTTGGCCTTCAACAGATGTTGTAAGGCTTGGGATAGTGACATGCTTATCCTCGTGAATTGTCTTCGAGGAACTTTAGATCGTTGATTATTGGATGATTGCCTTTGAGCAGATGGAGGGTTTGAGATTAACACAACATTAACAGAGGGTCAGTGATCCTTCTTGGTATGGGCCCTTTCCCCATACACATCATTTGTTTCCTTCTATCCAGTGAAAGGATTCTTTACAACATTGGATGCGGAAGCAGATGTCATGGGAATTTTTCCGCTCTTAATGCTACTTTCGACCCTTTCACCAGTTATGATCAACTTAGTGAAACCAGACAAAGAACTGTCAATCAATGTGTTGAAAAATGGGCCAGTTAATGTACCCATGAACATGTCAACTAGTTCTCTGTCAATTAGTGGTGGTTGGACCCTACCAGTAAGATCTCTCCATTTTTGTGCGTACTCCTTAAACCCCTCATTAGTATCCATTGTCATACTTTGAAGTTGGACTCTAGTTAGTTCCAGATTGGAACTGTATTGATACTAATGATAAAATAAGTGGCTAGATCTTCCCATGTGTGGATGCGGGAACCCTCCAATTGATAGAACCATTCTAGTTGAGTCCCAGCCAGACTCTCTTGGAAGAAATGGACCCAGAGCTTTTTGTCGGTAGTGTGCGGCTGTATTTTGTGCACGTAAGACCTTAGATGAAGATTCGGGAAAGAAATCCCGTCATACTTGGCTAAGACTGATATTTTGAACTTAAGGGGAATGACGACCCAAGGTACTAAGCCCAACTCTCCAAAATCCAAACCAATCATGGCTTGAATTTCAACAGCCTTTAGTTTATCCTCTAACTGCTTATATTTATCCTCGACCAGAGGATATTGCTCATCAAAATAATCTTCGTCTTCGAAAGCTTGATTATTGGCACCCCCATCACGGGTGCTCCTTGCCTCTTCGTCTTGGTTTTCTTCCACCTCAGACGACTCTTCGACTATCTGTACCTGACGAACCGGACCTTTGAACCTCTTACCCATGTTTATGAAGGCCTTCTTTTTGGTTTTCTTATTGGCTACTAGCATAGTCATCAGTTCTTGTTGCCCCTTAGCCAGGGTCAGCAAGGTCTCTTGGAATTGGGAATTCTGCATTTGTAAGTCCTTCACTGTTTGTTCGATATCCATCTTACTGAAATAAACAATAGAAAGATAAGGAAACCTGTTGTGGAAAACCTGTTTATGTTATGATGCATGAAAATGTGTATGCAAATGATTTCAAGGACTTAGAAGATTTAAATTCGTTTAGACAAAAGGGAACAAACATTAATTGTATTAATAAATTCAAATTGATTACAACATGCCTCTTGGGCTTACATTGCAACAAAGAAACAAAATGAACTAAAATACAATAAAAATGGCTCAAGTCTCCTATGGATGCTTCCTCTTGGGAGAAATATAGGCATTCAGGCTCCACTCTTCATGAAGCTGTCTCGTAAGCTCCAAAACCGTCTTTTCACTTGTGTAGAATTGAGTTTCTAAGGTGTCTCGCTCTTCCTTTAGCCGAATCCAAGCTTTTTGAAAATATTCAAGAGAAGTAGGCATGTTAGGATAAAGGACAGTATATGCAACATCTCCTTTGGCAACAAGCTCCATGATGATAGGTAGGATGGCTTCATGAGGCATCATGAGATTTTGGGCGTGAGTTCGCACCCACTTGAGATAAGGCTCCAAAGGAATGGAGTTCTTATGCCCCAATGTCTTGCTATCAACCTTGTTAACCATTCCCCAAGCTCGTATGCATCTTTGACGATAACCTTGTGTGATCGGTGGAAATAGAACTGACTATTCTAAGCTGGTTCGCGAAATGTCACGGTAAGCAAGAGTCACCACCGTCTTTAATGTTCTCCAACATGGAAAGGATAAAAGCACAAAAAAATTCCTTATCGAGAATGTTTCTCGGTTCGGGAGGTAGATTTATAGAAAGGGAAGGTGTTAGCACCCTTTCTATCCGTGGTTATCCACGGGCTCTTAGGTACTTGCTCTTATGTTTTCAAAAATTTGTTTTCTTTTCAAGTGTGTGTGGGTTTTGAAAAAAGTTTCGTTTGAAAAATTTCTAAGTAACTCTTGTATCTGTCCTCAAGAGTGTATGAAAAATTTGTTTGAAAACTTTTTGAAAGTGTAAGTGCGAAAAGTTGTTTTTTGTCTGTTTTGAAAAAGAGAAAGTACCCATGAGATCTACCTACTCTAAGGAATTAGGCTGTATAAGAGTCCTTTAAACAGTGCTATCCCACTATTGAGAAGTAGGTAGCACCGTCGTTGGAGGTGTTCGGGTCAATTCGATTTAAGGGACAAGTCTGGTCACCGAAGCAATAGTAGGACACCTTAGAAGTAACCCTAATGTCCTAGATCCTTTTTATCCGAGGCAACCGTTTCGAGGCAACTGTATCTTTAGACAGGAGGGCAACCTCTAAGACACCCTATACTTGACGACCACGTTCCGAAGGCAACCGAGTGAGGCGTACCCTAAGAGTGGCATGTGCATGTGTGTTGTTTCAGTTTATATTTATCTTGCACATGTCATTTGTGAGCTACGAGTTGTTTTTAATTTTCATACAAATCTTTCATGCATTTTTAACAGTTAAGAGTGCGGAAAATAAAATGCGGAAAGGTAAATCTAGCTATTACAAGGCGCGGGTCTATACATCGCCAAAAACAAAAACCTGTTTTGGAAAATAAATGCAGAAAAGTAAATAAAGAGGTAAACCCTAATTAACTATTACATCCTTGGAAACAGTTACATAAATATGATTAAAATAAATTAAAGCGCAGAAGAATCGAATCGGGAATGTCTTAGGGTTTTGACCCTTTTTGAGAAAAGAATTAAGTTTTGTCCTTTTTTGCAATTTAATGAAATATTAAACCTAATAACTAATTAATTAATTATTTACAAGAAAAAAGTGTTTTTGTGTTTTTTAAGTTTTTAATGAAAATAAAATTAAAAGAAATTAAAAGTCAAGAAAACCATAATTCTAAGTTTATTTTATTTATTGTAAAAAAATTAAAATTACCTAATTAAACTAATTAACTTGTTAGTATTTTATTTACAAAATAAGTTAATAAATAAGAATAATAATTAATAAAAATATTCACATTTTTTTATTCTCTGAATTTATTAAAAATATTAACTTGTTAATTAATTAAATAATATTAATAATTAAAAATTAGTAAAAGCAAATAAAAAAAGAAAAGAAAAGAAGAAAAAGAATAGTAAACCAGGGGGGGTTTGATGGACCCAATGGAGGTGTGAAGAAATTGCTGGCCCATTTTCTTCATAAGCCTACTTTGACTTTGGGAATCGTCTAGAGCGTGGGTTGACCAGGAGCATGGTGGTCATCCACTTTTTGATCACTGGATTGATGCACAAGGACACTTGGCGTGCATCTGGATGAGGCATATGGTGGAATGTTTTGAGAATCCTGCACAGGAGCACGTTAGGAAAAATATGAAACAATTATTGAGTGGACCTGGGAATCGAACCCAGGTCCCAACGATTGCCAGACACCTCACTATCCACCAAGCCAACTGCACGCTTTTGTTATAATAATAGGCAATGAATATATTATTAATAACACAAACACTATGCTGGAAATTATGAAACTACGCGCGCGCTTTTTGAGTGAACCAGTAGCATTCTTCCACGTATTATCTTCTTCGCTAGGCCTGTAACAAAAACAATCAAATAGCGGGAGGTTTTAACCCCCACAATATGGCATGACCAAAAATAGCGAACAGGCGTGTGATGATCAGAAATTGTTCGCGAGGGTTGGGTTGGATTCGTCTGGCCTTGATGAATTCAACCATGTGCGTCTCAAGGTCCAATTTTTCCTATAGAGCAAACCCCCAAATTCAGAGTTTGAAAACCCTAGAAAACGTCCATGGTGATTCCTGTTCTAGGACGTTTTAATCCAATTGAATCACACCAAAAGCTTCACCTGAGTTATATGAACACAAAACAACCAACAAAAGATGTTAAAAATGCATGAATCGATGATTATGATTTTGGAAAAAAGTGGTCAACCGTGAGTTCGTGTATGGTGATTCCTCAAGCATTGGCACGCGAATTTGATTGCAATAGGTTCCTGAATGTCCCAGCAACGTGTTTGAATCTTTAAATCTCCTTGAAAGGGCCTGGAAGTGAGAAAACAGATTTGACTTTGTTCTTGATTTTTTGGAATTTGGTTATGGTGTTTTGCAGCAGCTTGCACGTCCAAGGCTTTAGGGTTTGGTTATGCTCTTATATTAGGATGGTTTTAGGTTACAATCTTGGCCAAGAATCCATTGTATTCATGTTTTCAATATTTGATTTCAATCAAATCTTTTTCAACTTTTTTGATTGATAAAACTTGCCAAAATTGGATGTTCTTGTCTCTTTGATTGGCACACGAAATCTCCAGCTCATATTGGTCATATTTGCTTCACAAAAGATTTGAAAAACATATCTTGGCATTTTCCTACAATTAAATTAATTAAATGAATTAATAATCAATTAAAAATCCAAATAATTAATAAAAATAAGAAAATAATTCAAATTAATATCAATGGGTCGTGCATAGGCCTTGTACAAAGTTTCAAGAAGGAATTTGAGGCCCATTAGCAAAAATGAGGTGTTTTGGGCAAAGTTGACTTTTGCAAGTTCACAAATATTTCCCAACTTCTCCAATGCACATCTTGCTCAATTTTGATCATATAAACATGTTCTTGGACATTTTGGAAAGGTCTTGAAGTCCTCTAACCAATGTCTTTGGTCCCATGTCATTTTGATTTACCAATATCAGGTTATGGTCTTTGACTTAAAGTGCCTTTTTGTTGACTTTTGAAAATGACCTATAATGTAGAAATTGATAACTTTTTGTGAGAGCATTTATTGGACTTGGAATGTGAAGATGAGTTGTAGGAAATGTCATCCCCTTCAAAATGAGCATTGGATGGGATTTTTCTGATGAACCATGAAAAAGTTATGCATTGGTCAAGTTACAGTTGACTTTTCTGCTGTCCAAAAATAGTAACTTTTGACACCTTGATGATTTTTGAACCATGCTTGAGAAATCATGATCAAGACTTGATAAAATGATGATTGTGGCTTCAAAATAAGATGTTGACCAAATTTTTTGACTTTTGACTGCCAAATGACTATTTTGCCCCTGCAGTTGATTGTGAAGCAAATTAAGCTTTTGACTGTGCCATTTGATGTTGTGAGTCTTGAAACTTGGTATGTAGATGCTTGGCAATGTACATAGGCCTATGGGACTTGTTTGGACCATTGAAAACCTCAAATTCATTGAAGGAACCAAAACCCTAATTTTGACTGGCTTAGGAGATGGTTGACTGTGCAATCCCTTGAGTAGTCTTGAACCATTTGAGGGTGATTCTTGACAAGCTTTGAAGAATATGGGAGGGAAAATTTTGGGGTACAACAGTTGCCCATGTTCAATCTTCTTAGACCTGAGGATGTAGATTGGCTTGCGTGCCTTTCATGATCCGAAGGTGGAAGATGATTGAACACTAAAGTGCCCAGAAATTTGCACTTGCATAGTAGAATATCAGCAATGTGATGTCGGGAATGGGCTTACAGATGTCATTTGGAGAGATGATGGATAGGAGGATGGGCTTATAGATGCCATCTGGAGATGTGACAGAACCTTGTCGGGAAGGGGCTTATAGATGCCATTTGGAAGTGTCGATCGCGTAAGAGATTCCTTAGCGAGAACTTGCCTACCTGAGAAAGAAAGATAATTACCTGGCCTGTTACAGGGGTTGATCTTCAAACTCTTCATGTAGATATGCCCTGGCTAGATACAGGTATCGAATCCACAATCAATCGCTCACAGATATGCCCTGGCTAGATATAGGAATCGAATCCGGAACTTCAAAAGGTTGCTTACAGACGTGCCCTGGCTGGATACAGGTATCGAATCTACAAACAAATCGCTCACAGATGTGCCCTGGCTAGATACAGGAATCGAATCTGGAATTGGTCGTCTATAGATATGCCCTGGCTGGATACAGGTATCGAATCTCTAAACTCTTCATGCAGATATGCCATGGCTGGATACAGGTATCGAATCTACAATCAGTTACTCACAGATATGCCCTGGCTAGATACAGGTATCGAATCTGGAACTCTTCGTCTACAGATATGCCCTGGATGGATACAGGTGTCGAATCTCTAAACTCTTCATGTAGATATGCCCTGGCTAGATACAGGTATCGAATCTACAATCAGTTACTCACAGATATGCCCTGGCTAGATACAGGTATCGAATCTGGAATTAGTCGTCTACAGATATGCCCTGGCTGGATACAGGTGTCGAATCTCTAAACTCTTCATGTACATATGCCCTGGCTAGATACAGGTATCGAATCTACAATCAGTCACTCACAGATATGCCCTGGCTAGATACAGGAATCGAATCTGGAATTGGTCGTCTATAGATATGCCCTGGCTGGATACAGGAATCGAATCTCTAAACTCTTCATGCATACATGCCCTGGCTGGATACAGGCATCGAATCTACAATCAGTTACTCACAGATATGCCCTGGCTAGATACAGGAATCGAATCTGGAATTGTGACAGTTGATAGTAATCATCTTTGGATTGTCCTTTTTGCTGAAAAGGCAAGACATCAGTTGTATGCAATGTCATGATGTATGAAATGCATGATGTCATGATGTTCTCAAGAATAAATGAGATTGTGTGCTTATGATGCGTATATGCATGCGTCATGGTGTATGATAATGTGATGATTATGAATGTATTTTCGTCTAGGAAAATAAATCCTTGACGTGTGCCGGGAATTTGTATCCTGGGCTGATGTTGAAGAGTAGAGCTCTTCATTTCCGTTGGGGATGTTGATTGTAAGAATAAACCGGTAGGAGAAGATGACTCCATTGGGGAATAAGCTTGAAGATATTACTCTGCGAGGAATTACTCTGTGGAGGAGAGATACTTCGCTGAGGTTTTAATGAGAACTCCGCTGGGGATACTGTTGATATGTTATGTTGGAAGATTTGATGAACTCCGCTGGGGGATAGGAAGAACTTCGCTGAGGACGATCTTTCCATGGTAATTAGCTGAGGATAACCCAGTTATAGGCTCTGGTGGGGAATGACCTTTGAATAAAGCCGGGGAGACGCGTTCGTACTCTGCAGGGGATACGCTTCCATAATCTACTGGGGATAAGCTTTCAGAATCTACTGGGGAGATTGATTCAACTTTCCTGGGGAAACCTTTGGACTGATACTGGGGAAGTAGCTCACTGGGGTGTCTGGTATTCCGCCGGGGAACAATCTTAGATCAAGACTGCCGGGGATGCTTGCTTAGGAACGTCTGTATACTCCGCTGGGCGAATATTGAGATCTTCTGGGGATACCCAACTTCCTTAAGGCTGACAGTAGACTACTCTGCTTGGGGAGAGTACTGCTGACTTGCTAGAGATACTGTGCCTTGTTAGGGCTGATTGGAGACCAACTCTGCTCGGGGGAGAGTGTTGTTGATTCTTGTCTTACTCTGCGAGGAGTGAAGGTATCTTGGTTACGTTCTTCAGCCGAACCTACCTTGGTACCTTGGTGGACAGAGCAACTAGATCGCTTAGAAAACTCATTATTGCCCCTGTTTCTGATGTCACATGTAATTAATCCTTTGTTTCGCATGCAAGTATTTATGAGTTAGCAATTAGTGTCAAATGCATATATCAAAAATGTGCATTGGACGTTCTTCGCAAAACAAAACAGACAAAGGAAAAACAATTGGCAATTTGTATGAAAAGTGAGCTTGTATTGATTTTGAATTTGCCTGTAAATAGGTGTTGTGTACAACTATGTGAAAAATCCCACTGGGTTCCAACTCTGCTATCGCCTTTATGTCTTCAAGCGTCTCATCACGTTGCTGCTCAGTTGAAGATGAAGCTAATTGATCGATGCCGTCTGAGCCTGATAGTTGATGCCGAAGTCTGGATGCAAGTTGATCCAATGAGACATAGTATTACGCTTATCCCTAACTTTTTCCTGGACCGCCCTTTTGGGTTTTCAGTCCACCGGGATACCCATTTTTGCCCAAGCCGCCTTTTCAGGTTTTCGACTTGCCGGGTGTACAGATTTTTTCATTTCATCCCTTATTTTTGCCCGAACCCTTTTGGTTCGCTGGGAAGCCCTTATTTTTGCCTAGGTGTGTCAACCTAGCGGGTCTTTAATTCATGCGTAGTATCTTTTTACTATTTCTGCATTAGCGGGGTGAGGGAGGTCGTCACCATCCATGGTTGTTAGAATCATAGCTCCTCCTGAGAAGATATGTTTAACCACAAATGGCCCTTCGTACGTAGGGGTCCATTTGCCCCTGGGATCATTTTGAGGAAGAATGATGCACTTGATTACCAGGTCTCCGACTTGATACTCTTGTCGTCAGACTTTCTTGTTAAATGCCTTGATCATCCGTTTTTGGTACGTTTGACCATGACAAATAGCAGTGAGTCTTTTTTCATCAATTAGATTTAATTGATCAAGTCGAGTCTGGATCCAGTCATCTTCGCTCAAACCTGCATCTTTCATTACCCGGAGAGAGGGTATCTGGACTTCGATAGGCAAGACTGCCTCCATGCCATAGACCAAGGAAAAGGGAGTTGCCCCTGTTGACGTCCGTGCCGAGGTACGGTACCCATGAAGAGCAAACAGTAACATCTCGTGCCAATCTTTGTAGGTCACTGTCATCTTCTGCACAATCCTCTTGATATTCTTATTTGCCGCTTCTACAACCCCATTCATCTTCGGTCGGTAAGGAGAAGAGTAGTGGTGCTGTATCTTGAATTGCTCGTAGAGCTCAGTGATCATCTTGTTGTTAAGATTGGTACCATTATCCATAATGATCCTTTTTGGGACGCCATATCGACAGATCAGGTTATGCCGAATGAACCGTGCCACGACGTTCTTGGTTACCGTAGCATAGGAAGCTGCTTCAACCCATTTTGTGAAGTAATCAATTGCTACCAGGATGAAGCGATGCCCGTTGGATGCCGTAGGTCTGATCTCGCCGATCATATTAATGCCCCACATTGAAAAAGGCCAAGGTGCTGTCAAGACGTTCAGAGGAACTGGACGGATGTGCACCTTATCTGTATATATCTGGCATTTGTGACATGTCTGAGAATGTTGGTAACATCCGGCTTCCATTGTGGACCAGTAATATGCTGCCCGAAGGATTTTCTTTGCCATGGTATGTCCACTGGAATGTGTTCCGAAGGTACCTTCATGTAGCTCTGCCATGATCCTTTCTGCTTCAGTTTTATCCACACAACGCAGTAAGGTTGAATCATGGTTTCGTTTGTACAGAATGCCGTTGCTGAGGAAGAACTTTGCCGCGAACCTTCTCAGGAATTTCTTGTCATTAACAGATGCGCCTTCAGGGTATTCTTGAGCTTCCAAGTACCTCTTCACTTCAAGATACCAAGGTTTTTTAGTTACCTCTTCAGCCTCAAGGTCACAGCAATGTGCAGGTTCATCCAGTTTCCAGATAATGATCCGGGGAGCCTCGTTGTCCCATTTTACTTTGAACATAGAAGACATCGTAGCCAACGCGTCCGCCAATTGATTCTCCTCTCTTGGGAAGTGTTCAAAAGTTATCTCTTTGAAATGGGGGATCAATGTCAACACATACTCTTTGTAAGGAATAAGGTTTGGGTGTTTCGTATCCCACTCGCCTTTGATCTGGCTGATCACGAGAGCGGAATCTCCGAAGACACTCAGAAACTTGATCCTTAAGTCAATTGCAGCTTGAAGACCCATGATGCATGCTTCATAGTACGCCATGTTGTTGGTGCAGTTGAAACATAGCCGGGCAGTGAGTGGAGTATGAGTGCCTTTAGGGGAGATGATCACAGCGCCAATACCGTTACCGAAAGCGTTTGAGGCTCCGTCAAAGTGCATAGACCATCGGGATCCTTCCTCAGGTCCTTCATCCGGTCCAGGTACTTCACAATCAGTCACTACCATGATGTTCTCGTCTGGAAACTCAAAGTTCATAGATTTGTAGTCATCCACTGCCTGGTGTGCCAAATGGTCTGCTAATACACTTCCCTTGATTGCTTTCTGAGTTGTGTACTGGATGTCGTATTCCGTCAAGATCATCTTCCATCTTGCTATTCTTCCGAACAAGGCAGGCTTTTTGAATATGTACTTGATTGGATCCATCTTTGAGATTAATAGAGTAGTGTGAGTCAACATATACTGTCTCAGCCGACGAGCAACCCATACCAAAGTGGAGCAACTTTTCTCGAGCAGTGAGTATCGGGTCTCACAGTCGGTAAACTTTTTGCTAAGGTAATAAATGGCGTGCTCTTTTCGGCCAGACTCGTCATGCTGCCCCAACACACACCCCATTAAGCTGTCAAGTACTGTCAAGTATAATATTAGAGGTCTCCCTTCAACCAGAGGCATAAGAATGGGTGGTTCTTGGAGATACTCTTTGATTCTGTCGAAAGCGGCCTGACATTCATCGTTCCAACATACTACTTGATCTTTCTTCAGCAGCTTGAAGATTGGTTCACATGTAGCAGTTAAATGCGAGATGAATCGGGCAATGTAATTCAGCCGTCCTAGAAAGCCTCTGACTTCTTTCTCTGTCTTGGGAACTGGCATCTCTTGTATGGCTTTTACCTTGGCAGGGTCCACTTGAATACCTTTGTCGCTCACGACGAAGCCTAGCAGTTTTCCAGATCTCACCCCGAAGGTGCACTTGTTCGGGTTCAACCTTAGCTTGTACAACTTTAGACGGTCAAACAGCTTCTGCAGATGGTCAAGGTGTTCCTCCTCGGTTTGGGACCTTGCAATCATATCGTCGACATATACTTCGATCTCGTGATGGATCATGTCATGAAACAAAGCAACCATGGCACGTTGGTAGGTTGCCCCAGCATTTTTCAACCCAAAAGACATGACCTTGTAGCAAAAGGTACCCCACTGAGTAACAAAAGTGGTCTTCTCCATGTCTTCAGGAGCCATCTTGATTTGATTATAACCTGATGTTGTACCCCAAAATTTTCCCTCCCATATTCTTCAAAGTTTTGACAAGCATCATCTCAATTTGCTCAAGTCTACTCAAGGAGCTACACAGTCAAACCTTCCTCCTAAGCCAGTCAAATTAGGGTTTTGGTTCTTGCAAGGAAGTTTAGGTTTTAAAGGGCTCAATCAAGTCACATGTGCCCATATACATTGTCAAGCACCTACATGTCAAGTTTCAAGGCTCACAAGGTCAAGTTGCATAGTCAAAAACCCTAATTGCTCCACAGTCAACTACAAGGGCAAAATGGTCATTTGGCAGTAAAAAGTAAAAATTTTTGGTCAACATCTTATTTTGAAGCCACAATCATCATTTGGTCAAGTCTTGACCATGATTTCACAAGAATGGCTCAAAAATCATCAAGGTGTCAAAAGTTTCTATTTTTGGACAGCTGAAAAGTCAAATGTAACTTGACCAAGGCATAACTTTTTCATGGTTCATCAGAAAAATCCCATCCAATGCTCATTTTGAAGGGGATGACATTTCCTACAACGCAAGTTCACATTCCAAGTCCAAGAAAGGCTCCCACAAAAAGTTATCAATTTCAACATTATACATCATTTTCAAAAGTCAACAAAAAGGCACTTTAAGTCAAAGACCATAACATGAGATTGGTAAATCAAAATGACATGGGACCAAAGACATTGGTTATAGGACTTCAAGACCTTTCCAAAATGTCCAAGAACATGTTCATATGATTAAAATTGAGCAAGATATGCATTGGAGAAGTTGGGAAATTTTTGTGAAATGGCCAAAGTCAACTATCCTTGAAACTTTAATTTTTGACAAAAGGGCCCACTTTTTTCCACTTGATTCATCCTTGTCATGCCACCCACGTGTCCCATGATTTATTTCAAGATTAAAAATTAATTTTTCTATTTTTATTTAATTTTATTTGATTTAATTCATTTTAAATCTTTAAAATTCAAATAAAAATCAAAAAGTTAATTAAGGGATATCTTGTGGCTTGAATGGCTTTGATGCATCATAAGGAACATACCAAATTCGTGTAAAGGTCCATTTCAAGCATGAAATTCAAAATTGAACAAAAATGGCAAGTGCTTCAATGGTGATTATGGAAAAATCTCAAACATAATTGCATTGGTTTTAAGGCTCCTAAAGGCATTTGATTACATTCAGAGACATATATGCAAGCCTCTCATACATCATTCACGACCTAGAAACCTCTGAGGCAGCAAAACCAAATTCAAAAATTCCAAAGAAAAGTGTGAAATTGAAACCTCACTTGCAGCATAATTCAAACCTTCCTTTTGATCCAAACACACTCCCAACACTCCCAGGAACGATTTTCAGTCATAAGCCAATCCTAACACTCAAGGAAACGGCCAAACAGAACCACGGTTTGAGCAAACTTTTCCATAATCGAAACTCCATTTTTACACATCATTAATACATTTTGATCACTGTTTTGCATTGCTGACATTCATACGAAGCTTTCTATATAATTTAATTTCATTATGATGCTCTAACATGAAAGTTGCCATTGTTAAGTTCTAGGTTTTCAAAGCTTGTGATTTGGGGGTTTTCCCATACTGTAAAATTAAGCCTCCAAACATACATGGTTGAAATCAGCATGACAAGACGAATCTAAAACACACCTCGCGCCCTTTTTATGTTCATTGTATAGCTAATCGCTATTTTCCACAGTTTGGCATTGTGGGGGTTAAAAACCCCCGCTATCTAACTTTCATTTTGCAGGAAAATATGAAGAAGATGATTGCGTGTTGCCATGTGATTGGTGGATTTGAATATAGCGCGCTTTTTCTTTTTGGTTTAGCATATAGTGCGCTTATTTTATATTATGTTTTTTTCTTATTATTATAACAAACGTGCATGAGTGGTGCAGTGGTTGGCAACGTGTTAGGTGATCTTTGGGACCTGGGTTCGATCCCCAGGTCCCCCAATTTCCTTGTTTCAATTTTTTCCCAGGTAATCACGTGCTGGCCCTCAAACAGCTTCCACCATACACCTCACAGATCCAACCGCCAAGTGGCCTCTCTCATATATCTGAAGGCCAGGAGGTGGTCCTCACCATGCGCCAAGTCAACCAACCAACACTGGATTCCAGAAAGTCAACAGGCTTGTAAGTTTAATGGGCTGGAATTTCTGAATACACACCCCAATCTGGCCCAAAACCCCCCTTGGGTTTGCTTTTCCTTTTTTTTTTATTATTTTGTCATTTGCCTTATTTTTTTCTTATTCTTTTTATTAACCATTAACTTAATTAATATTTTCACAAATAAAAAATAAAAAAAATAGAATTAATATTATTATTATTATTAATTTCATATTATTTTTGTAAATAAAATATTAACAACTAAAATAGTTTAATTAGGTCAACTTTAATTTCTTTTTCTTTACAATCAATAAAAATAATTTAGAATTAGGTTAACTTAGAATTTTAATTCTTTTATTTTATTTCATTAAAAAACATAAAAACACAAAAAATATTTTCTTTTAATAAATTAATTAATTAGTAATTAGGCTTTATTTAATTAATTGCATTTAATCACAAAAAAGACAAAAAAATTCATTTCTTTTCTCAAAAGGGTCAAAACCCTTAAGGCATTCTCGATTAATTTTTTTATTCGCTCGCATTTATTTTATTCTGATTATTATGTAACTGCTTCAAGAATGTAATAGTAATTAGGTTTATTGCTTTCTTTACTTTCCGTACTTTACCAAAACGGGTCTTTGTTCTTTTGGCGATGTATAGACCCGCGCCTTGTAATAGCTTAGAATTTACATTTCTGCAATTTACTTTCCGCACCCCCTAACTGTTAAATGCATGAAAGAATGTATGTAAATAAAACCAATCTGTAGCTCACAAAATAACATATACAAGATAAACATTAACTGAAAAACAACACACAAAGCACATGCCACTCCTAGGGTACGCCTCACTGGTTGCCTCGAAACGTGGTCATCAAGTATAGGGTGTCTTAGAGGTCGCCCTTCTGTCCAAAAGATCCAGTTGCCTCGAAACGGTTGCCTCGGATACAAAGGATCTAGGACATTAGGGTTACTTCTAAGGTGTCCTACCATTGTTTCGGTGACCATACTGTCCCGATAATCGAATTGACCCGAACAACTCCAACGATGGTGCTACCTACCTCTCAATGGTGGGATATCACTATCTAAAGGACTCTTACACAGCTTAATTCCTTAGGGTAGGTAGATGAATCTTAAGTACTTGCTCTTTTGCAACAAACAAAAACATCTTTTCGCACCCCACACTTTCAAAAAGTTTTCAAACAAAATACTTCATACACTCTTGAGGACTGATACAAGAGTTACTTAGAAGTTTTCCAAACGAACTTTTTCAAAACCCACACACACTTGAAAAGCAAACAAATTTTGAAAACATAAGAGCAAGTACCTAAGAGCCCGTGGATAACCACGGATAGAAAGGGTGCTAACACCTTCCCTTTCTATAAATCTACCTCCCGAACCGAGAAACATTCTCGAATAAGGAATTTTGCTGTGCTTTTGTCCTTTCCATGTTGGAGAACATAAAAGACGGTGGAGACTATTGCTTACCGCGACATTTCGCGAAACCAGCTTAAAAAATAGTCAGTTCTCATTCCCACCGATCACACCTGAGAACCCATCCATGAAGGAGAATACTTTATACTGGGCAGTATTGTCAACCAGAACGTCAATGTGAGGCAGGGGGAAATCATCCTTAGGGCTCGCCCTGTTCAAATCCCTGTAATCAACACACATTCGGACCTTACCATCCTTCTTCGGCACTGGAACCACATTGGCAACCCACTGAGGGTAAGAAGTTACTGCTAGAAAACCGGCATCTAATTGTTTCATGACCTCAGCTTTGATTTTCTCGGACATCTCCGGACGCATACGGCGGACCTTCTATTTTACCGGAGGGCATTCTTCCTTGGTAGGCAAGTGATAAACCACAATGTCGGTATCCAACCTAGGAATGTCTTCATAAGACTAGACAAAGATTTCCACATAATCATGCAACATCTGAATCAACCGTTGTTTCACACTGAGCTCCAGATTGGCACCAACCTTGACTTCTTTTCTGTTTGTCTCAGTACCCAGATTTACCGTTTCCACTGGCTCTTCATGTGGCTGAATGGCCCTCTCTTCCTGGAGTAGCAGTCTTGCAAGCTCACCAGGCACTTCACAATCATCTTCACCTTCGTCTTCGGATAAGTTGATCGAATTTTTGAAGTCATAACTGGCAGTAGCAGAGTCGTTACCAGTGAGATCCAGAGTGGATTGGAACCTGTATAGGTGAGTGTGTGTAAATATAGCTGTTTTGCAATATAAAAAGAAAGAAAGGGAGCGCAAGATTTGAAATGCGAAAAACGTCCAATGCTTTTATTCATGATATATGAAAATGACAAGTAATAAGCCCTCACAAATGAAGCCACGGTGCCCCGGGTAAGACACCGAGCCATAAAGTTTCAAATTATTGTTCGTTACAAATTTAAAACAAATGAGTTCATTACTGAGTGACAAAAGTAATAGGTATGTAGTCTTTGGCAGTCTAGTTGCTTGGTCCACCGTTGGTCGTTGGGTAGATCCAGCTGTCGAATTCAGATTCCTCCACGTCGTCTTCATCCCTAATAGCATTTACTCCATGATTGGGCATGGGAGCAGTCACAACATTGGGCCTTTCGGGCGCCTCGAATTGTACTTCTTTAGCATCAATAAGGTCTTGAACCTTATTCCTCAGCGCCCAACAATCATCCATAGTATGCCCCAGGCTGTCAGAGTGATAAGCACATCGGGCGTTGGGATTGTACTTCGGGGATGTTGTGTTTACCACCTTCGGAGCTTCTTTGATAGTTACCAGATTGGTTGACAGCAGTTGCGGCAAAATCTGAGACAGGGTCATGCTGAGCCGAGTGTACTGCCTTTTGGGCCTCTCACCTCTTGGCTGGTTGTATTGCTGAGGAGCAACAGCAGGCTTAGAAATTACCACTGCGTTGACAGCTTGGCGGCGTTCCAGTTTGTTCTGTCTCCTGGACCCATAAACAGCACTGGCTTCCTTCTTGAAAGGCTTCTTTTCAGAACTTGAGGATGCACCTTTTTGTATCTTCCCCGACTTGATACCAACTTCTATCCTCTCACCAGTTAAGATCAGGTATGTGAACCCAGTAGAAGAATTTCCAATCAGGTGGTTAAAGAATGGACCAGACAGGGTCCCCAAGAACATGTCAACAAGCTCACAGTCCGTTAAAGGTGGCTGCACCCTGCCAGCCAGGTCTCTCCACTTTTGCGCGTACTCCTTAAAACCTTCTCCTGCCCCTAGCGACATACCCTGGAGTTGGGTACGTGTAGGAGCGAGGTCGGCATTATACTGATACTGCTTATAAAAAGCAGTGGCCAAGTCCTCCCAGTTACGAATACCGGTTCCATCCAGCTGATAGAACCACTCGAGTTGAGCCCCTGAAAGGCTATCCTGGAAGAAATGGATCCATAGATTCTTGTCTGCAGTATACGGTTGGATCTTCCTCACATAATAACGGAGGTGCAGCTTAGGGCAGGATGCCCCGTCATACTTCGCAAAAGAAGGTGCCTTGAACTTGTGTGGGATCACCACCCCAGAAGATAAACCTAGATCTCCAAAATCCAATCCGGGCACATGCTGGATCTCCATAGCACTCAGACAGTCCTCTAGTTTCTTATACCTGTCTTCAGCAGGAAGGTACTGTTCATCATTGAAATCTGTCTCGTTGTCGGAGACCACAGGACTAGGAACCCTTCCCTCTTGGGGACTGTCTTTCCCTACAGAGGAAGCAGCTTGATCAGCCTCATTTTACAGTGTATTCCCAAACCTCCATCCAGTGTTGAACAACACAGTCCTCTTCTTCTTCTTCACCAGTAGAGCCTTCAATTCCTCTTGACCTTGGGCTAAGCTTATGACCAGCTCTTGAAACTGGGCGTTCTGGGCCTGGAGGGCCTTGATAGCTTGTTCATTGGTAAGTTCCGGATTCATGATGATTGCTGAAATAAACAGCGAAGAAGATTAAGCAACCTGTAGAAAAGAGTACCTGTTATGCACATGATGCATGATATGCTATTTATGCAATGCATTCAAGGGTTCTAAAGTTCAAATTCGTTGTAGACAAAAAGAGAACACACGTTATATTAGGAAATGATATGTTCATTACATCAAGGCCTCATGGGCAAAACATTACAAAATAATTAATCCCAAAAGACACTGCGCATCTTCTTTGGAGCGATGTAGGTGTTGAGAGTCTTTTCCTCGTGAAGTAGACGGGTGAGCTCCAAGACCTTCTTCTCACTGGCATGTAGACTGGTTTCAAGAGAATTCCGCTCTTCCTTTAGTTGGATCCAACTCTTTTGCATTTCTTCCCAAGATGTTGGCATGTCTGGATGTAGAATGGTGTAGGGCACCTCTCCTTCCAAAATGGGCTCTTTGATCACGGGGAGAACATGAGGATATGGAATCACAAGCTTCTGGGAGCGGGCTCGTACCCATTTGAGATAAGGTTCCAGGGGGATGGAGTTCTTGTGCCCCATTGTCTTGCTATCTACCCTGTTGGGCATCCTCCAAGCTCTGATGAATCTCTGGCGAAGTCCTTGTGCATCGTTGTCGAAGTCAAAAACTATGTCAGGAATCAACATGTCATGAGGGCCATCCCTCCGAGCATATCCAAACTATCTCAAAGCCAGACATGGGTTGTAAGTAATGCCCCCTCTAATTCCAAGTAAAGGAACATTAGGAAACTCTCCGCAACGATCAATGATAGTGACATTTTCTCTAGACCGAGAACACCAATGTATATCAGCATGTGTAAGAGTCATCAATCGTTGTGACCATCTCAAACCCTGCTCGTTCTTCAAAATTGATTGTGGAAGATGCGAAATAAACCACCTTGCCAGGAGAGGCGTGCAACACATGAGAACACCTCTTTTTTTCATGGTTCGAGTGTAACATGAATGGAGGATGTCCCCGAGCAACGTAGGTATAGGATTCCTGGACATGAAAATCTTGACAGCATTGATATCTATAAGCTGATCCGGATTCTGGAACAACACCAACCCATAGACAAGGAGTGCCACAACTTCTTCAAAGGCTTGTAGGTCAAGGGAATTCCAACATTCTTGGGCCTTCTCAAACAGGAACTTTGCCAAGAATCCTTTGATACCACTTCTAACTTCCCAATGTCCCTTGACGTCAGATGGTTGTAGACGTAATGCTTTAGCAACCTCTTCAAGTTTTGGTTCCCTTTCCGTACCGTTGTAGGGTAGTTGACTGAGAATGGGAACCTTCAGAAGCTGAGAAAACTCTTCCAAAGTGGGCACTAATTGATAATCCGGGAAAGTAAAACAGTGGTGCAAAGGGTCAAAGAACTGGAAGAGAACTTTTATCATATCTTCTTCAATGTTGGTGTTGACCAAGCTGATGAGTCTACCATGCCTTTCACTGAAGGAAGAGTTCTCGGGAATCCTGGATGCAAGCTCCTTAAGCTGAGGAGGGATCCTTACAAGGTTGATCTGAATTGTCTTTCTGCGGATAGTTTCCATGTCCTACAAAACAAGAACAAAGATGAAGATTCGAACCCTTGAAGTGGTTAGTAAATGCATATGATGTTGTATGATGTTATGATGTTATGATAAAAACACACCACAAGTATCCACAAAAAGCAAACATGATAAGGCACACAAGTCACACCAAACAACCCTTAGAGTTTAGGCCAACATGAGGTCTAGGTACTACCCTCTTGAAGTTGGTGGGATGAAAACCTGTCCTATCAAAAGTAACCGGGTTCGAAGGAGCTCAATATCATTGGGTTGTTTTCTATGTCCATTGTTTTGATTTAGCCACTGAACTGGCGATCAAAATATTCCAAGAAAACAACCCTCAATGAGTGTAGTATCGAGTATCTACCAACTTCGGACTGCACCAAAGTCGGTCATCTCACTACCCCTAAAGAGGCCAGGATGGTCAAGTAAGGTTCCTAAGGTCAGTTGATGCTTCACGACACCACGCGGCGGCCTCGTACTCTCCTTGACTTGACTCAAGGGTTAACGGTACTCACCAAAGTGCCACATCAACGTAGCAAACTGCTTCAACCATGTCGGTATACCCCGCACAGTTCCCTCACAGTTTTGTTGCTACTTTCTAAGAGGTATCCCCCAGATCCGGGTTAGGACCTATGAAACTCCCAAAATAGGGCCACAATATTAAAGCAAACAAACAAGCAATTGAAAACATAATAGTGGTCTAATCCTAAGGTACACCTCACTTTTATTTTCCTCAGCAGAGTCGCCAGTTCTGTGATCGGTGGAAATAAAACTGACTGTTTTAAGCTGGTTCGTGAAATGTCGCGGTAAGCAAGAGTCGCCTCCGTCTTTTATGTTCTCCAACATGGAAAGGACAAAAGCACAGCAAAATTCCTTATCGAGAATGTTTCTCGGTTCGGGAGGTAGACTTATAGAAAGGGAAGGTGTTAGCACCCTTTCTATCCGTGGTTATCCACGGGCTCTTAGGTACTTGCTCTTATGTTTTCAAAAATTTGTTTGCTTTTCAAGTGTGTGTGGGTTTTGAAAAACATTTCGTTTGAAATATTTCTAAGTAACTCTTGTATCTGTCCTCAAGAGTGTATGAAAAATTTGTTTGAAAACTTTTTGAAAGTGTAAGTGCGAAAAGTTGTTTTTTGTCTGTTTTGAAAAGAGCAAGTACCCATGAGATCTACCCACTCTAAGGAATTAGGCTGTGTAAGAGTTCTTTAAACAGTGCTATCCCACTATTGAGAAGTAGGTAGCACCGTCGTTGGAGGTGTTCGGGTCAATTCGATTTAAGGGACAAGTGTGGTCACCGAAGCAATAGTAGGACACCTTAGAAGTAACCCTAATGTCCTAGATCCTTTTTATCCGAGGCAACCGTTTTGAGGAAACTGGATCTTTAGACAGGAGGGCGACCTCTAAGACACCTTATACTTGACGACCACGTTCCGAAGGCAACCGAGTGAGGCGTACCCTAAGAGTGGCATGTGGATGTATGTTGTTTCGGTTTATATTTATCTTGCACATGTCATTTGTGAGCTACGAGTTGTTTTTAATTGTCATACAAATCTTTCATGCATTTTTAACAATTAAGAGTGCGGAAAATAAAATGCGAAAAGGTAAATCTAGCTATTACAAGACGCGGGTCTATACATCGCCAAAAACAAAAACCTGTTTTGGAAAATAAATGCAGAAAAGTAAATAAAGCGGTAAACCCTAATTAACTATTACATCCTTGGAAACAGTTACATAAATATGATTAAAATAAATTAAAGCGCGGAAGAATCGAATCGGGAATGTCTTAGGGTTTTGACCCTTTTTGAGAAAAGAATTAAGTTTTGTCCTTTTTTGCAATTTAATGAAATATTAAACCTTATAACTAATTAATTAATTATTTACAAGAAAAAAGTGTTTTTGTGTTTTTTAAGTTTTTAATGAAAATAAAATTAAAAGAAATTAAAAGTCAAGAAAACCCTAATTCTAAGTTTATTTTATTTATTGTAAAAAAGTTAAAATTACCTAATTAAACTAATTAACTTGTTAGTATTTTATTTACAAAATAAGTTAATAAATAAGAATAATAATTAATAAAAATATTCACATTTTTTTATTCTCTGAATTTATTAAAAATATTAACTTGTTAATTAATTAAATAATATTAATAATTAAAAATTAGTAAAAGCAAATAAAAAAAGAAAAGAAAATAAGAAAAAGAATAGTAAACCAGGGGGGGTTTGATGGACCCAATTGAGGTGTGAAGAAATTGCTGGCCCATTTTCTTCATAAGCCTGCTTTGACTTTGGGAATCGTCTAGAGCGTGGGTTGACCAGGAGCATGGTGGTCATCCACTTTTTGATCACTGGATTGATGTACAAGGACACTTGGCGTGCATCTGGATGAGGCATATGGTGGAATGTTTTGAGAATCCTACACAGGAGCACGTTAGGAAAAATATGAAACAATTATTGAGTGGACCTGGGAATCGAACCCAGGTCCCAACGATTGCCAGACACCTCACTATCCACCAAGCCAACTGCACGCTTTTGTTATAATAATAGGCAATGAATATATTATTAATAACACAAACACTATGCTGTACATTATGAAACTACGCGCGCGCTTTTTGAATGAACCAGTAGCATGCTTCCACGTATTATCTTCTTCGCTTGGCCTGTAACAAAAACAATCAAATAGCGGGTGTTTTTAACCCCCACAATATGGCATGACCAAAAATAGCGAACATGCGTGTGATGGTCAGAAATTGTTCGCGAGGGTTGGGTTGGATTCGTCTGGCCTTGACGAATTCAACCATGTGCGTCTCAAGGTCCAATTTTTCCTATAGAGCAAACCCCCAAATTCAGAGTTTGAAAACCCTAGAAAACGTCCATGGTGATTCCTGTTCTAGGACGTTTTAATCCAATTGAATCACACCAAAAGCTTCACCTGAGTTATATGAACACAAAACAACCAACAAAAGATGTTAAAAATGCATGAATCGATGATTATGATTTTGGAAAAAAAGTGGTCAACCGTGAGTTCGTGTATGGTGATTCCTCAAGCATTGGCACGCGAATTTGATTGCAATAGGTTCCTGAATGTCCCAACAACGTGTTTGAATCTTTAAATCTCCTTGAAAGGGCCTGGAAGTGAGAAAACAGATTTGACTTTGTTCTTGATTTTTTGGAATTTGGTTATGGTGTTTTGCAGCAGCTTGCACGTCCAAGGCTTTAGGGTTTGGTTATGCTCTTATAGTAGGATGGTTTTAGGTTACAATCTTGGCCAAGAATCCATTGTATTCATGTTTTCAATATTTGATTTCAATCAAATCTTTTTCAACTTTTTTGATTGATAAAACTTGCCAAAATTGGATGTTCTTGTCTCTTTGATTGGCACACGAAATCTCCAGCTCATATTGGTCATATTTGCTTCACAAAAGATTTGAAAAACATATCTTGGCATTTTCCTACAATTAAATTAATTAAATGAATTAATAATCAATTAAAAATCCAAATAATTAATAAAAATAAGAAAATAATTCAAATTAATCTCAATGGGTCGTGCATAGGCCTTGGACAAAGTTTCAAGAAGGAATTTGAGGCCCATTAGTAAAAATGAGGTGTTTTGGGCAAAGTTGACTTTTGCAAGTTCACAAACATTTCCCAACTTCTCCAATGCATATCTTGCTCAATTTTGATCATATGAACATGTTCTTGGACATTTTGGAAAGGTCTTGACGTCCTCTAACCAATGTCTTTGGTCCCATGTCATTTTCATTTTCCAATCTCAAGTTATGGTCTTTGACTTAAAGTGCCTTTTTGTTGACTTTTGAAAATGACCTTTAATGTAGAAATTGATAACTTTTTGTGAGAGCATTTCTTGGACTTGGAATGTGAAGATGAGTTGTAGGAAATGTCATCCCCTTCAAAATGAGCATTGCATGGGATTTTTCTGATGAACCATGAAAAAGTTATGCATTGGTCAAGTTACAGTTGACTTTTCTACTGTCCAAAAATAGTAACTTTTGACACCTTGATGATTTTTGAGCCATGCTTGAGGAATCATGATCAAGACTTGATCAAATGATGATTGTGGCTTCAAAATAAGATGTTGACCAAATTTTTTGACTTTTGACTGCCAAATGACCATTTTGCCCCTATAGTTGATTGTGAAGCATATTAAGCTTCTGATTGTGCCATTTGATGTTGTGAGTCTTGCAACTTGGTATGTAGATGCTTGGCAATGTACATAGGCCTATGGGACTTGTTTGGACCAGTGAAAACCTAAAATTCATTGAAGGAACCAAAACCCTAATTTTGACTGGCTTATGAGATGGTTGATTGTGCAATCCCTTGAGTAGTCTTGAACCATTTGAGGGTGATTCTTGACAAGCTTTGAAGAATATGGGAGGGAAAATTTTGGGGTACAACAGTTGCCCCTGTTCAATCTTCTTAGGCCTGAGGATGTAGATTGGCTTGCGTGCCTTTCGTGATCCGAAGGTGGAAGATGATTGAACACTAAAGTGCCCAGAAATTTGCACTCGCATAGTAGAATATCAGTAATGTGATGTCGGGAATGGGCTTACAGATGCCATTTGGAGAGATGATGGATAGGAGGATGGACTTATAGATGCCATCTGGAGATGTGACCGAACCTTGTCGGGAAGGGGCTTATATATGCCATTTGGAAGTGTCGATCGCGTAAGAGATTCCTTAGCGAGAACTTGCGTACCTGAGAAAGAAAGATAATTACCTGGCCTGTTACAGGGGTTGATCTTCAAACTCTTCATGTAGATATGCCCTGGCTAGATACAGGTATCGAATCCACAATCAATCGCTCACAGATATGCCCTGGCTAGATACAGGAATCAAATCCGGAACTTCAAAAGGTTGCTTACAGACGTGCCCTGGCTGGATACAGGTATCGAATCTACAAACAAATCGCTCACAGATGTGCCCTGGCTAGATACAGGAATCGAATATGGAATTGGTCGTCTATAGATATGCCCTGGCTGGATACAGGTATCGAATCTCTAAACTCTTCATGCAGATATGCCTTGGATGGATACAGGTATCGAATCTACAATCAGTTACTCACAGATATGCCCTGGCTAGATACAAGTATCGAATCTGGAACTCTTTGTCTACAGATATGCCCTGGCTGGATACAGGTGTCGAATCTCTAAACTCTTCATGTAGATATGCCCTGGATGGATACAGGTATCGAATCTACAATCAGTCACTCACAGATATGCCCTGGCTAGATACAGGAATCGAATCTGGAATTGGTCGTCTATAGATATGCCCTGGCTGGATACAGGAATCAAATCTCTAAACTCTTCATGCAGACATGCCCTGGCTGGATACAGGCGTCGAATCTACAATCAGTTACTCACAGATATGCCCTGGCTAGATACAGGAATCAAATCTGGAATTGTGACAGTTGATAGTAATCATCTTTGGATTGTCCTTTTTCCTGAAAAGGCAAGACATCAGTTGTATGCAATGTCATGATGTATGAAATGCAAGATGTTCTCAAGAATAAATCAGATTGTGTGCTTATGATGCGTATATGCATGCGTCATGGTGTATGATAATGTGATGTTTATGAATGTATTTTCGTCTAGGAAAATAAATCCTTGACGTGTGTCGGGAATTTGTATCCTGGGCTGATGTTGAAGAGTAGAGCTCTTCATTTCCGCTGGGGATGTTAATTGTAAGAATAAACCGGTTGGAGAAGATGACTCCGTTGGGGAATAAGCTTGAAGATATTACTCTGCAGGGAATTACTCTGTGGAGGAGAGATACTTCGCTGAGGTTTTAATGAGAACTCCGCTGGGGATACTGTTGATATGTTATGTTGGAAGATTTGATGAACTCCGCTGGGGGATAGGAAGAACTTCGCCGAGGACGATATTTCCGTGGTAATTAGCTGAGGATAACCCAGTTATAGGCTCTGGTGGGGAATGACCTTTGAATAAAGCCGGGGAGACGCGTTTGTACTCTGCAGGGGATACGCTTCCATAATCTACTGGGGATAAGCTTTCAGAATCTACTGGGGAGATTGATTCAACTTTCCTGGGGAAACCTTTGGACTGATACTGGGGAAGTAGCTCAATGGGGTGTCTGGTATTCCGCCGGGGAACAATCTTAGATCAAGACTGCCAGGGATGCTTGCTTAGGAACTTCTGTATACTCCACTGGGCGAATATTGAGATCTTCTGGGGATACCCAACTTCCTTAAGGCTGACAGTAGACTACTCTGCTTGGGGAGAGTATCGCTGACTTGCTGGAGATACTGTGCCTTGTTAGGGCTGATTGGAGACCAACTCTGCTCGGGGGAGAGTGTTGTTGATTCTTGTCTTACTCTGCGGGGAGTGAAGGTATCTTGGTTACGTTCTTCAGCCGAACCTACCTTGGTACCTTGGTGGACAGAGCAACTAGATCACTTAGACAACTCATTATTGCCCCTGTTTTTGATGTCACCTGTAATTAATCCTTTGTTTCGCATGCAAGTATTTATGAGTTAGCAATTAGTGTCAAATGCATATATAAAAAATGTGCATTGGACGTTCTTCGCAAAACAAAACAGACAAAGAAAAAACAATTGGCAATTTGTATGAAAAGTGAGCTTGTATTGATTTTGAATTTGCCTGTAAATAGGCGTTGTGTACAAGAGGCTGACGTCCTAGTAAGAGAACACCGCCGAACAACATAGAGTTTATACAATTTTGAAAAGGAAAACAAAATAGCTATGTGAAAAATCCCACTGGGTTCCAACTCTGCTATCGCCTTTATGTCTTCAAGCGTCTCATCACTTTGCTGCTCAGTTGAAGATGAAGCTGATTGATCGATGCCGTATGAGCCTGATAGTTGATGCCGAAGTTTGGATGCAAGGTGATCCAATGAGACATAGTATTACGCTTATCCCTAACTTTTGCCTGGACCGCCCTTTCGGGTTTTCAGTCCACCGGGATACCCATTTTTGCCCAAGCCGCCTTTTCAGGTTTTCGACTTGCCGGGTGTACAAATTTTTTCATTTCATCCCTTATTTATGCTCGAACCCTTTTGGTTCGCCAGGAAGCCCTTATTTTTGCCTAGGAGTGTCAACCTAGCGGGTCTTTAATTCATGCGTAGTATCTTTTTACTATGTCTGCATTGGCGGGGTGAGGGAGGTCGTCACCAGCCATGGTGGTTAGAATCATAGCTCCTCCTGAGAAGATATGTTTAACCAAAAATGGCCCTTCGTACGTAGGGGTCCATTTGCCCCTGGGATCATTTTGAGGAAGAATGATGCGCTTGATTACCAGGTCTCCGACTTGATACTCTTGTCGTCGGACTTTCTTGTTAAATGCCTTGATCATCCGTTTTTGGTACGTTTGACCATGACAAATAGCAGTGAGTCTTTTTTCATCAATTAGATTTAATTTATCAAGTCGAGTCTGGATCCAGTCATCTTCGCTCAAACCTGCATCTTTCATTACCCGGAGAGAGGGTATCTGGACTTCGATAGGCAAGACTGCCTCCATGCCATAGACCAAGGAAAAGGGAGTTGCCCCTGTTGACGTCCGTGCCGAGGTACGGTACCCATGAAGAGCAAACAGTAACATCTCGTGCCAATCTTTGTAGGTCACTGTCATCTTCTGCACAATCCTCTTGATATTCTTATTTGCCGCTTCTACAACCCCATTCATCTTCGGTCAGTAAGGAGAAGAGTTGTGGTATTGTATCTTGAATTGCTCGTAGAGCTCAATGATCATCTTGTTGTTAAGATTGGTACCATTATCCGTAATGATCCTTTCTGGGACGCCATATCGACAGATCAGGTTGTGCCGAATGAACCGTGCCACGACGTTCTTGGTTACCGTAGCATAGGAAGCTGCTTCAACCCATTTTGTGAAGTAATCAATTACTACCAGGATGAAGCGATGCCCGTTGGATGCTGTAGGTCTGATCTCGTCGATCATATCAATGCCCCACATTGCAAAAGGCCAAGGTGCTGTCAAGACGTTCAGAGGAACTGGAGGGATGTGCACCTTATCTGCATATATCTGGCATTTGTGACATGTCCGAGAATGTTGGTAACAGTAGGCTTCCATTGTGGACCAGTAATATCCTTCCCGATGGATTTTCTTTGCCATGGTATGTCCACTGGAATGTGTTCCGAAGGTACCTTCATGTAGCTCTGCCATGATCCTTTCTGCTTCAGTTTTATCCACACAACGCAGTAAGGTTGAATCATGGTTTCGTTTGTACAGAATGTCGTTGTTGAGGAAGAACTTTGCCGCGAACCTTCTCAGGAATTTCTTGTCATTAACAGATGCGCCTTCGGGGTATTCTTGAGCTTCCAAGTACCTCTTCACTTCATGATACCAAGGTTTTTCAGTTACCTCTTCAGCCTCAAGGTCACAGCAATGTGCAGGTTCATCCAGTTTCCAGATAATGATCCGGGGAGCCTCGTTGTCCCATTTGACTTTGAACATAGAAGACATCGTAGCCAACGCGTCCGCCAACTGATTCTCCTCTCTTGGGAAGTGTTCAAAAGTTATCTCTTCGAAATGAGGGATCAATGTCAACACATAATCTTTGTAAGGAATAAGGTTTGGATGTTTCGTATCCCACTCGCCTTTGATCTGGCTGATCACGAGAGCAGAATCTCCGAAGACACTCAGAAACTTGATCCTTAAGTCAATTGCAGCTTGAAGACCCAGGATGCATGCTTCATACTCCGCCATGTTGTTGGTGCAGTTGAAACATAGCCGGGCAGTGAGTGGAGTATGAGTGCCTTTGGGGGAGATGATCACAGCGCCAATACCGTTACCGAAAGTGTTTGAGGCTCCATCAAAGTGCATAGACCATCGGGATCCTTCCTCAGGTCCTTCATCCGGTCCAGGTACTTCACAATCAGTCACTACCATGATGTTCTCGTCTGGAAACTCAAAGTTCATAGATTGGTAGTCATCCACTGCCTGGTGTGCCAAATGGTCTGCCAATACACTTCCCTTGATTGCTTTCTGAGTTGTGTACTGGATGTCGTATTCCGTCAAGATCATCTGCCATCTTGCTATTCTTCCGGACAAGGCAGGCTTTTCGAATATGTACTTGATTGGATCCATCTTTGAGATCAACAGAGTAGTGTGAGTCAACATATACTGTCTCAGCCGGCGAGCAGCCCATACCAAAGCGCAGCAAGTTTTCTCGAGCAGTGAGTATCAGCTCTCACAGTCGGTAAACTTTTTGCTAAGGTAATAAATGGCGTGCTCTTTTCGGCCAGACTCGTCATGCTGCCCCAGCACACACCCCATTGAGCTGTCAAGTACTGTCAAGTATAATATTAGAGGTCTCCCTTCAACCGGCGGCATAAGAATGAGTGGTTCTTGGAGATACTCTTTGATTCTGTCGAAAGCGTCCTGGCATTCATCGTTCCAACGTACTACTTGATCTTTCTTTAGCAGCTTGAAGATTGGTTCACAGGTAGCAGTTAAATGCGAGATGAATCGGGCAATGTAATTCAGCCGTCCTAGAAAGCCTCTGACTTCTTTCTCTGTCTTGGGAACTGGCATCTCTTGTATGGCTTTTACCTTGGCAGGGTCCACTTGAATACCTTTGTCGCTCACGACGAAGCCTAGCAGTTTTCCAGATCTCACCCCGAAGGTGCACTTGTTCGGGTTCAACCTCAGCTTGTACAACTTTAGACGGTCAAACAGCTTCTGCAGATGGTCAAGGTGTTCCTCCTTGGTTTAGGACCTTGCAATCATAGCGTCGACATATACTTCAATCTCGTGATGGATCATGTCATGAAACAAAGCAACCATGGCACGTTGGTAGGTTGCCCCAGCATTTTTCAACCCAAAAGGCATGACCTTGTAGCAAAAGGTACCCCACTGAGTAACAAAAGTGGTCTTCTCCATGTCTTCAGGAGCCATCTTGATTTGATTATAACCTGAGAACCCATCCATGAAGGAGAATACTTTATGCTGGGCAGTATTGCCAACCAGAACGTCAATGTGAGGCAGGGGAAATCATCCTCAGGGCTCGCCTTGTTCAAATCCCTGTAATCAACACATATTCGGACCTTACCATCCTTCTTCGGCACTGGAACCACGTTGGCAACCCACTGAGGGTAAGAAGTTACTTCTAGAAAACCGGCATCGAATTGTTTCATGACCTCAGCTTTGATTTTCTCGGACATCTCCGGACGCATACGACGAACCTTCTGTTTTACCAGAGGGCATTCTTCCTTGGTAGGCAAGTGATGAACCACAATGTCGGTATCCAACCCAGGCATGTCTTCGTAAGACCAGGCAAAGATTTCCACATAATCATGAAACATTTGAATCAACCGTTGTTTCACACTGAGCTCCAGATTGGCACCAATCTTGACTTCCTTTCTGTCTGTCTCAGTACCCAGATTTACCGTTTCCACTGGCTCTTCATGTGGATGAATGGCCCTCTCTTCCTGGAGTAGCAGTCTTGCAAGCTCACTAGGAACTTCGCAATCATCTTCACCTTCGTCTTCGGCTAAGTTGATCGGATTTTCGAAGTCATAATTGGCAGTAGCAAAGTCGTTACCAGTGAGATCCAGAGTGGATTGGAACCTGTATAGGTGAGTGTGTGTAAATATAGCTGTTTTGCAATATAAAAAGAAAGAAAGGGAGCGCAAGATTTGAAATGCGAAAAACGTCCAATGCTTTTATTCATGATATATGAAAATGACAAGTAATAAGCCCTCACAAATGAAGCCACGGTGCCTCAGGTAAGACACCGGGCCATAAAGTTTCAAATTATTGTTCGTTACAAATTTAAAACAAAGGAGTTCATTACTGAGTGACAAAAGTAATAGGTATGTAGTCTTTGGCAGTCCAGTTGCTTGGTCCACCGTTGGTCGTTGGGTAGATCCAGCTATCGAATTCAGATTCCTCCACGTCGTCTTCATCCCTAATAGCATTTACTCCATGATTGGGCATGGGAGCAGTCACAACATTGGGCCTTTCGGGCGCCTCGAACTGTACTTCTTTAGCATCAATAAGGTCCTGAACCTTATTCCTCAGCGCCCAACAATCATCCGTAGTATGCCCCGGGCTGTCAGAGTGATAAGCACAGCGGGCGTTGGGATTGTACTTCAGAGATGTTGTGTTTACCACCTTCGGAGCTTCTTTGACAGTTACCAGATTGGTTGACAGTAGTTGCAGCAAAATCTGAGACAGGGTCATGCTGAGCCGAGTGTACTGCCTTTTGGGCCTCTCACCTCTTGGCTGGTTGTATTGCTGAGGAGCAGCAGCAGGCTTAGAAATTACCACCGCGTTGACAGCTTGGCGGCGTTCCGGTTTGTTCTGTCTCCTGGACCCATAAACAGCACTGGCTTCCTTCTTGAAAGGCTTCTTTTCAGAACTTGAGGATGCACCTTTCTGTATCTTCCCCGACTTGATACCAGCTTCTATCCTCTCACCAGTTAAGATCAGGTCTGTGAACCCAGTAGAAGAATTGCCAATCAGGTGGTTAAAGAATGGACCAGACAGGGTCCCCAAGAACATGTCAACAAGCTCACGGTCCGTCAAAGGTGGCTGCACCCTGCCAGCTAGGTCTCTCCACTTTTGCGCGTACTCCTTAAAACCTTCTCCCGTCCCTAGCGACATACCCTGGAGTTGGGTACGTGTAGGAGCGAGGTCGGCATTATACTGATACTGCTTATAAAAAGCAGTGGCCAAGTCCTCCCAGTTACGAATACTGGTTCCATCCAGCTGATAGAACCACTCGAGTTGAGCCCCTGAAAGGCTATCCTGGAAGAAATGGATCCATAGATTCTTGTCTGCAGTATACGGTTGGATCTTCCTCACATAAGAACGGAGGTGCAGCTTAGGGAAGGATGCCCCGTCATACTTTGCAAAAGAAGGTGCCTTGAACTTGTGTGGGATCACCACCCCAGAAGATAAACCTAGATCTCCAAAATCCAATCTGGGCACATGCTGGATCTCCATAACACTCAGACGGTCCTCTAGTTGCTTATACCTGTCTTCAGCAGGAGGGTACTATTCATCATTGAAATCTGTCTCGTTGTCGGAGACCACGGGACTAGGAACCCTTCCCTCTTGGGGACTGTCTTTCCCTACAGAGGAAGAGCCTGATCATCCTCATTTTGCAGTGTATTCCCAAACCTCCGTCCAGTGTTGAACAACACAGTCCTCTTCTTCTTCTTCTTCACCAGTAGAGCCTTCAATTCCTCTTGACCTTGGGCTAAGCTCATGACCAGCTCTTGAAACTGGGCGTTCTGGGCCTGGAGGGCCTTGATAGCTTGTTCGTTGGTAAGTTCCGGATTCATGATGATTGCTGAAATAAACAGCGAAGAAGATTAAGCAACCTGTAGAAAAGAGTACCTGTTATGCACATGATGCATGATATGCTATTTATGCAATGCATTCAAGGGTTCGAAAGTTCAAATTCGTTGTAGACAAAAAGAGAACACACATTATATTAGGAAGTGATATGTTCAGTACATCAAGGCCTCATGGGCAAAACATTACAAAATAATTAATCCCAAAAGACACTGCGCATCCTCTTTGGAGCGATGTAGGTGTTGAGAGTCTTTTCCTCGTGAAGTAGACGGGTGAGCTCCAAGACCTTCTTCTCACTGGCATGTAGACTGGTTTCAAGAGAATTCCGCTCTTCCTTTAGTTGGATCCAACTCTTTTGCATTTCTTCCCAAGATGTTGGCATGTCTGGATGTAGAATGGTGTAGGGCACCTCTCCTTCCAAAACTGGCTCTTTGATCACGGGGAGAACATGAGGATATGGCATCACAAGCTTCTGGGAGCGGGCTCGTACCCATTTGAGATAAGGTTCCAGGGGGATGGAGTTCTTGTGCCCCATTGTCTTGCTATCTACCCTGTTGGGCATCCTCCAAGCTCTGATGAATCTCTGGCGAAGTCCTTGTGCATCGTTGTCGAAGTCAAAAACTATGTCAGGAATCAACATGTCATGAGGGTTATCCCTCCGAGCATATCCAAACTGTCTCAAAGCCAGACATGGGTTGTAAGTAATGCCCCCTCTAATTCCAAGTAAAGGAACATTAAGAAACTCTCCGCAACGATCAATGATAGTGACATTTTCTCTAGACCGAGAACACCAATGTATATCAGCATGTGTAAGAGTCATCAATCGTTGTGACCATCTCAAACCCCGCTCGTTCTTCAAAACTGATTGTGGAAGGTGCGAAATAAACCACCTTTCCAGGAGAGGCGTGCAGCATATGAGAACACCTCTTTTTTTCATGGTTCGAGTGTAACATGAATGGAGGATGTCCCCGAGCAACGTAGGTATAGGATTCCTGGACATGAAAATCTTGACAGCATTGATATCTATAAGCTGATCCGGATTCGGGAACAACACCAACCCATAGACAAGGAGTGCCACAACTTCTTCAAAGGCTTGTAGGTCAAGGGAATTCCAACATTCTTGGGCCTTCTCAAACAGGAACTTTGCCAAGAATCCTTTGATACCACTTCTAACTTCCCAATGTCCCTTGACGTCAGATGGTTATAGACGTAATGCTTTAGCAACCTCTTCAAGTTTTGGTTCCCTTTCCGTACCGTTGTAGGGTAGTTGACTGAGAATGGGAACCTTCAGAAGCTGAGAAAACTCTTCCAAAGTGGGCACTAATTGATAATCCGGGAAATTAAAATAGTGGTGCAAAAGGTCAAAGAACTGGAAGAGAACTTTTATCATATCTTCTTCAATGTTGGTGTTGACCAAGCTAATGAGTCTACCATGCCTTTCACTGAAGGAAGAGTTCTCGGGAATCCTGGATGCAAGCTCCTTAAGCTGATGAGGGATCCTTACAAGGTTGATCTGAATTGTCTTTCTGCGAATAGTTTCCATGTCCTACAAAACAAGAATAAAGATGAAGATTCGAACCCTTGAAGTGGTTAGTAAATGCATATGATGCTGTATGATGTTATGATTTTATGATAAAAACACACCACAAGTATCCACAAAAAGCAAACATGATAAGGCACACAAGTCACACCAAACAACCCTTAGAGTTTAGGCCAGCATGAGGTTTAGGTACTACCCTCTTGAAGTTGGTGGGCTCAAAACCTGTCCTATCAAAAGTAACCTGGTTCGAAGGAGCTCAATATCATTGGGTTGTTTTCTATGTTCATTGTTTTGATTTAGCCACTGAACTGGCGATCAAAATATTCCAAGAAAACAACCCTCAATGAGTGTAGTATCGAGTATCTACCAACTTCGGAATGCACCAAAGTCGGTCATCTCACTACCCCTAGAGAGGCCAGGATGGTCAAGTAAGGTTCCTAAGGTCAGTTGATGTTTCACGACACCACGCGGCGGCCCCGTACTCTCCTTGACTTGACTCAAGGGTTACCGGTACTCACCAAAGTGCCACATCAACGTAGCAAACTGCTTCAACCGTGTCGGTATACCCCGCACAGTTCCCTCACAATTTTGTTGCTACTTTCTAAGAGGTATCCCCCAGATCCGGGTTAGGACCTATGAAACTGCCAAAACAGGCCCACAATATTAAAGCAAACAAACAAGCAATTGAAAACATAAGAGTGGTCTAATCCTAAGGTACACCTCACTTTTATTTTCCCCAGCAGAGTCGCCAGTTCTGTGATCGGTGGAAATAGAACTGACTGTTTTAAGCTGGTTCGTGAAATGTCGCGGTAAGCAAGAGTCGCCACCGTCTTTTATGTTCTCCAACATGGAAAGGACAAAAGCACAGCAAAATTCCTTATCGAGAATGTTTCTCGGTTCGGGAGATAGATTTATAGAAAGGGAAGGTGTTAGCACCCTTTCTATCCGTGGTTATCCACGGGCTCTTAGGTACTTGCTCTTATGTTTTCAAAAATTTGTTTGCTTTTCAAGTGTGTGTGGGTTTTGAAAAAAGTTTCGTTTGAAAAATTTCTAAGTAACTCTTGTATCTGTCCTCAAGAGTGTATGAAAAATTTGTTTGAAAACTTTTTGAAAGTGTAAGTGCGAAAAGTTGTTTTTTGTTTGTTTTGAAAAGAGCAAGTACCCATGAGATCTACCTACTCTAAGGAATTAGGCTGTGTAAGAGTCCTTTAAACAGTGCTATCCCACTATTGAGATGTAGGTAGCACCGTCGTTGGAGGTGTTCGGGTCAATTCGATTTAAGGGACAAGTGTGGTCACCGAAGCAATAGTAGGACACCTTAGAAGTAACCCTAATGTCCTAGATTCTTTTTATCCGAGACAACCGTTTCGAGGCAACTGGATCTTTAGACAGGAGGACGACCTCTAAGACACCCTATACTTGACGACCACGTTCCGAAGGCAACCGAGTGAGGCGTACCCTACGAGTGGCATGTGCATGTGTGTTGTTTCAGTTTATATTTATCTTGCACATGTCATTTGTGAGCTACGAGTTGTTTTTAATTGTCATACAAATCTTTCATGCATTTTTAACAGTTAAGAGTGCGGAAAATAAAATGCGGAAAGGTAAATCTAGCTATTACAAGGCGCGGGTCTATACATCACCAAAAACAAAAACCCGTTTTGGAAAATAAATGCAGAAAAGTAAAATAAAGCGGTAAACCCTAATTAACTATTACATCCTTGGAAACAGTTACATAAATATGATTAAAATAAATTAAAGCGCGAAAGAATCGAATCGGGAATGTCTTAGGGTTTTGACCCTTTTTGAGAAAAGAATTAAGTTTTGTCCTTTTTTGCAATTTAATGAAATATTAAACCTAATAACTAATTAATTATTTATTTACAAGAAAAAAGTGTTTTTGTGTTTTTTAAGTTTTTAATGAAAATAAAATTAAAAGAAATTAAAAGTCAAGAAAACCCTAATTCTAAGTTTATTTTATTTATTGTAAAAAAGTTAAAATTACCTAATTAAACTAATTAACTTGTTAGTATTTTATTTACAAAATAAGTTAATAAATAAGAATAATAATTAATAAAAATATTCACATTTTTTTATTCTCTGAATTTATTAAAAATATTAACTTGTTAATTAATTAAATAATATTAATAATTAAAAATTAGTAAAAGCAAATAGAAAAAGAAAAGAAAATAAGAAAAAGAATAGTAAACCAGGGGGGGTTTGATGGACCCAATGGAGGTGTGAAGAAATTGCTGGCCCATTTGCTTCATAAGCCTGCTTTGACTTTGGGAATCGTCTAGAGCGTGGGTTGACCAGGAGCATGGTGGCCATCCACTTTTTGATCACTGGATTGATGCACAAGGACACTTGGCGTGCATCTGGATGAGGCATATGGTGGAATGTTTTGAGAATCCTGCACAGGAGCATGTTAGGAAAAATATGAAACAATTATTGAGTGGACCTGGGAATCGAACCCAGGTCCTAACGATTGCCAGACACCTCACTATCCACCAAGCCAACTGCACACTTTTGTTATAATAATAGGCAATGAATATATTATTAATAACACAAACACTATGCTGGAAATTATGAAACTACGCGCGCGCTTTTTGAATGAACCAGTATCATGCTTCCACGTATTATCTTCTTTGCTTGGCCTGTAACAAAAACAATCAAATAGCGGGGGTTTTAACCCCCACAATATGGCATGACCAAAAATAGCGAACAGGCGTGTGATGATCAGAAATTGTTCGCGAGGGTTGGGTTGGATTCGTCTGGCCTTGACGAATTCAACCATGTGCGTCTCAAGGTCCAATTTTTCCTATAGAGCAAACCCCCAAATTCAGAGTTTGAAAACCCTAGAAAACGTCCATGGTGATTCCTGTTCTAGGACGTTTTAATCCAATTGAATCACACCAAAAGCTTCACCTGAGTTATATGAACACAAAACAACCAACAAAAGATGTTAAAAATGCATGAATCAATGATTATGATTTTGGAAAAAAAGTGGTAAACCGTGAGTTCGTGTATGGTGATTCCTCAAGCTTTGGCACGCGAATTTGATTGCAATAGGTTCCTGAATGTCCCAGTAACGTGTTTGAATCTTTAAATCTCCTTGAAAGGGCCTGGAAGTGAGAAAACAGATTTGACTTTGTTCTTGATTTTTTGGAATTTGGTTATGGTGTTTTGCAGCAGCTTGCACGTCCAAGGCTTTAGGGTTTGGTTATGCTCTTATAGTAGGATGGTTTTAGGTTACAATCTTGGCCAAGAATCCATTGTATTCATGTTTTCAATATTTGATTTCAATCAAATCTTTTTCAACTTTTTTGATTGATAAAACTTGCCAAAATTGGATGTTCTTGTCTCTTTGATTGGCACACGAAATCTCCAGCTCATATTGGTCATATTTGCTTCACAAAAGATTTGAAAAACATATCTTGGCATTTTCCTACAATTAAATTAATTAAATGAATTAATAATCAATTAAAAATCCAAATAATTAATAAAAATAAGAAAATAATTCAAATTAATCTCAATGGGTCGTGCATAGGCCTTGGACAAAGTTTCAATAAGGAATTTGAGGCCCATTAGCAAAAATGAGGTGTTTTGGGCAAACTTGACTTTTGCAAGTTCACAAAAATTTCCCAACTTCTCCAATGCATATCTTGCTCAATTTTGATCATATGAACATGTTCTTGGACATTTTGGAAAGGTCTTGAAGTCCTCTAACCAATGTCTTTGGTCCCATGTCATTTTGATTTACCAATCTCAAGTTATGGTGTTTGACTTAAAGTGCCTTTTTGTTGACTTTTGAAAATGACCTATAATGTAGAAATTGATAACTTTTTGTGAGAGCATTTCTTGGACTTGGAATGTGAAGATGAGTTGTAGGAAATGTCATCCCCTTCAAAATGAGCATTGGATGGGATTTTTCTGATGAACCATGAAAACGTTATGCATTGGTCAAGTTACAGTTGACTTTTCTATTGTCCAAAAATAGTAACTTTTGACACCTTGATGATTTTTGAGCCATGCTTGAGGAATCATGATCAAGACTTAATCAAATGATGATTGTGGCTTCAAAATAAGATGTTGACCAAAATTTTTGACTTTTGACTGCCAAATGACCATTTTGCCCCTGTAGTTGATTGTGAAGCAAATTAAGCTTTTGACTGTGCCATTTGATGTTGTGAGTCTTGCAACTTGGTATGTAGATGCTTGGCAATGTACATAGGCCTATGGGACTTGTTTGGACCATTGAAAACCTCAAATTCATTGAAGGAACCAAAACCCTAATTTTGACTGGCTTAGGAGATGGTTGACTGTGCAATCCCTTGAGTAGTCTTGAACCATTTGAGGGTGATTCTTGACAAGCTTTGAAGAATATGGGAGGGAAAATTTTGGGGTACAACACCTTGGACATCGCTCTCATAATCAAATGCAATTCCTTGGACAAGTGCATCATGAGGGTCATCCCACCTAGGATACCCAAACTATCACAAAGCCAAACAAGGATTGTAGATAATACCTCCCCTAATGCCAAGTAGAGGTACATTAGAGAATTCTCCACAACGGTCAATAATAGTAATGTCCTCCATGGATCGAGAACACCAATAAATATCAGAATGTGTGAGTGACATCAACCTACTAGACCATCTTAAGCCCTGCTCGTTCTTCATAACAGACCAGGGTAGGTGCAAAATAAACCACCTAGCCAGGAAAGGAGTGCAACACATAAGAAGTCCTCTTTTCTTCATGGTGCGAGAGTGAAGAGAATGCAAGATATCCCCAAGTAAAGTAGGAACCAGATTGCGAGATAGAAAAATTTTGATTGCGTTCACATCTATGAGTTGGTCAGGATTAAGAAATAGAACCATCCCATAGATGAGAAGAACCAACACCACCTCAAAGGCTTGTAGATCCAGAGCATCCCAAGAATATTGAGCCTTCCCCAACAAAAACATGGCTAGGAAGCCTTTGACACCACTTCTCATTTCCCAATTGGCCACAACGCCAGATCATTGCAAATGTAGAGCTCAAGAAATCTCCTCAAGTCTTGGGTCTCTTTCAATACCATTGAAGGGTAGTTGATCAAGAATAGGGATTCCGAAGAGTTGAGAGAATTCTTCCATAGTAGGCACAAGTTGGTAATCAGGAAAGTTAAAGAAATGGTGTTTAAGGTCAAAGAATTGGAATAACACTTTCACCATATCCTCTTCAAAGCTTGTTGTAACCAAGTTGACGAGACGACCATATTTCTTGGTGAAGGGAGAATCATTGGGGACCCTTGATGCCAATTCCTTGAGTTAAGGAGGCGTTTTAACAAGGTTGATTTGGACAGTATTCCTGCGAGTGAGAGCCATGTCCTACAAAACAAGACAAAGATGAATCTCTAGATCCTTGAAATGGTTAGTGCAAAATACCATGGTATGATGTCATGATGTTATGTACAAACAAACATATACACACAAAGCAAACAAGTCCTTAGGTTTAGGCTTGCATGAGGTCCATAGGTAAGTACCCTCTTGAAGTTTAGTTGGCTCAACCTATCCTAGAAAGTAACCGAGTTCTAGGGAATCTCAATATCACTAATATTTCTTCATCCGACATTGTTTTAGTGCAAGCCTCTTTATTAGCGACCAAAATATCCTGAAAGTCTGATCTCAATAAGTGTAGTATCGAGTATCAACCAACTTTGGACTGCACCAAAGCCCGCTGTCTCACTACTTCCTAATGGCCAAGTTGTTAAATTTAAAGGTTCTAAGGTCAGTTAGTGCTTCAAGACACCACATAACGGCCCCGTATTCTCCTTGACTAAACTCAAGGGCCACCGATACCAATAAATGTGTCACACTAACATAGCCATCACTTCAACCATGTTGGTATACCCCCCACAATTTCCACAATCTATTTCTACTTACCTAATGGTGTTCCCCGATCCGGGTAGAGAATCAATACAAACCCAAACAAGGACCCATACATGTAAAGCAACCAAGTCAAACAATGAAAGCAATTAAATATGATCTAGCTCTAAGGTAACCCCACTTTACAACATTCCTCAGCAGAGTCGCCAGTTCTGTGATACGGTGGGAGAACTGACTTGGTTGTTTTGCGTTTTATCGCAATTGTTGCGGATAGCAAGAGTCGCCATCGACTTTTCTTTTATCCAAAAAAAGGAAAAGGTGAAAAGAACAGGAAATACCTTTGAGATATTTTCTTGAGTTAGGGGGGTAAGTTATGAAAAGGGAAGGTGTTATCACCCTTTTCATCCATAGTTATCTATGGGCTCTTAGTTGCTTGCTAGCTCACTTTTGAAATTGCTTTGTTTGAAATATGTTTGTGATGGGTTTTGAAAGTATTTTTGAAAAGCGCATTCGTTTAGGAAAACTTTGTAATGATTCTCATCTCTATAAGAATGCATACAAAGTGTTGGAATTTTGAAAATATTTCATGTTTTGAAAGTGTTTGGTGTGTTTAAAAAAGATGTTTATTTTTTGAAGATGGATTGTGAGCAAGCAACTAAGAACGTTCTACCTACTCAAAAGTCTTTTATTCATTTCTCTCTTTCTTTGATATTGTTATCTCACCATTGATTGGTAAGTAACCTTATCTTTGGATGTAAAGGGACGGGCATGGGTCATCGTATAGTCATGGATAACAATGTTGTGAGATATCTTAGCATTTCTCTTAAGGGACTTAGATCATTTGTAGGGCAACATTCGTAGCATCATCGAAGGACTATGATCTTGTATTTTTTATTGTTTTCGCTAAGACGTCTCACATGCATATTATGACCATTTTCTCAAGGCAACAAGTGGAGTAAACCCTAAAGGTGCAGAGTTTGTAAGTGTATTGTATTTCCTGCTTGAGTTTATTTTGGATTAGGATTTTCTAAGTATTGGTTTTATCTTTCCATACAAACCCTAATTACTAACATTTATATGAAAGCGATAAATTGCGGAAAATAAATGTTCTACGCTATTACATCACTTGGGGATGGGGTGTACATATTTAAAAATGGGGATTGCAATAAATTAAGACTTAATTATCTATTACAACCAAATTGAATTTAAGTAAATAAATGTACAAAAATATACAAGAATATAAATGGAGAAGGGAATGGATTTTATTTTCGATTTTATTTGTTAAGAAAGATAATTTTGACCTAATTAACTTAAAAGAAAATAATTAGCTAGAAAAAGAAAATTAAAGTTAACTTAATAAACAAAGAAATTAATTTAATTAAATAAAACAAGTTTTTAGGGTTTTGTTTGTGAAAAGTTTTAATTAAATTAAACTAGTATAAAAATTAATTAATTAAAAGAAAACCTAGGTTCTAAGTTAATTTTTAATAAAAGAAATAAAACTTGATTCTAATGTTAATTTATTTTGAGGAAAAAGAAATTAATTTGTTTTAAGAAAATATTTTTAATGTGTGAAAATAATAATTAAAATCCTAAATTCTAATCAATTTACAAACTAATTATCTAAGATAAAATAAAAGGTGATTAAAATAAATTTATTTTTATGTCCAAAATTAATTTAATTAAATAAAAACCTAAATCTATTTTTCAATGATTTTTTATGATTTTTGGTATTAAGTAAAATAATTAAAAGGAAGTAATGGTATAAAAAATATTTAAAAAAATAGAATGGGCCATGTGACAAAAGTGAGCAAGGGGTGGAAGGTCAGCAAAAACAAAAGGCCCGTCAAAGAAGGCCCTAAAGCTGGTTGAAACAAAAAAAAATGAGAAAAAATGTGAAAATTGCAAAATGGCAGCGCTCGGGGTTGAACCTACGCCCTCTGCATAATATGCGCGTAGTCTTACCACTGGGGTGGCTATACATTCGGTGTTTAATACCAAACCATTGTATTATATTTTAAGACACTTCCCGAAAGACAACTTTATCTTCAATCTCACGTCTGCCTGAACTCCTGCATCTCATTCATCTCTCAACCAAAATGAAAAATGTGAACATGAAACTTGTGGCAAATTCCATCACGATTCCAGAAACGTAAAGCGTTAAAACTATGAATCCAAGACAAGCATGAATTTTGAACAGTACCAAATTTAATCTAAATTTTTTAGAAAGTTCAAGTCCAAAATTCTCTCTACTCAGGCCATATAAATGAAATCTATGAATATGTACAGTTTCAGGACAATGATATCTACATTTTATCTTTGAAAATGCAAGCCTAACAATGCCTAAATAATGAGATGAAAAGTCAATAAACTCACCTTGCAGCTGGAGATCGTGTTTTGAGTTAGAGCTGCTTTCAAAGGGTTTTGATGATTGGGTTAGCTTCCTTGAACCTCCAGGAAGCTATTGCAAAGCTTACTTTATGCCGAGAGTTCTTGAATCAAGCCGGAGAAGTCAATATGCAATGCCCTATTTTTGAAAATGGAGGAAGGTGCAAATGGTATTACAGTTTGAAAACAGGGGTTACGATAGCTACTATATGTGTATTAGAAGCTTTGTAGATGGTTTGGCCAAGAAACACACGAGGGAATTTGGAGATTGGATTCAAAAATCAGAAATGACAAGTTTTTGTGCTTGTATGGCAATTTCTAGTTTTGGGGAGTTTGAGGGAGTTTGATAGCTTGTAAAATAGCGTGTTAGCTTGTAAATGACGTCTTAATTTATAGAGTAAAGGTTTGGAGGCTTGGAGAAGTCAGATGTACAAGATCACGTGTTTGTGGATTTTGACTTGTTTTTGAAGTTATCTTGACAAACACCTTTCCAAGGCATGGTACAAGGCTATCTAGAGTGGTTGCAAACTTTAAACATGTTCGTCTGACGTTGTAGAGGAAGCTTGTGCAGAAGTAACAAGTTAGAGGCTCAATACAAATTGACTTTGTGATTAAAGTCACTTTTCAAGAATGGCAATGTTGCTTTCTTCCAAAAATGGATGAATCTTTTGACAATAGCTCTAATACTTGGATTATGGCTCTAGCAATTGTGTAAATCATTAATTATGGAGTGACAAACAAGTTTGAGGCCTTTAAAGCAAAGATTATGCAGCCTAGCATGTATTTGGTTCATGTTCATCTTAAAAATCTGCCTTGTAAAACAAGAATGGAACCCTAACTTCATCTCTTGGATTCTCCTTGCTCAAACATGATCTCAAGGAGTTCTATGAATTTTTAGAAAGCTTGTAACATGCTCTACATTATCTCTTTGAATCACTTTTGAAAACATCAATTGGAACTTTGTACAATTTGGCCAAGAAGTTAGGTCAAAATCCTGACTAAGAATGCTCAAAATTTTACTAAGTGTTTTAGTTTCATGGGTATGTCTTCATAGATTAATAACTTGAAATCCAAGCATTTATAGAAAAAGTCCTGCCATACAAAGTTTTAGATCTCATTGAGATCTACAACTTTCATGTTGGAAGTTTTCCTTGAATCATCTTGCATCATGGTGAAAATTTGGCATAAAGTTATAAAAAAGTTGATTTTCCAACACTAAGTCTTGGAAATTTTGACTTTTCAAAATGAATTTTGACTTTTTTGATTTCTTGATGAACAAACTTCATATTTTTACATGTCTTGATGAAATATGATTTTTGAAACTTGATTTTTGATCACAAAGTCAAGGTTTGACTTTTCAGTGTATCAGTTGACTTTTCATCAGTTGACTGGATTTCAACTATCAATCAAATGATCTTTGGAAGTGTTTTGAACCATACCATTAGGTTAAAATGGTACATTTGAATCTTTTATATCATGTATCAAACCAATAATTCATGTATTTGGGCAACAGTAAAAAATTAAGCCTCTTCAGTCAAAACCCTAATTTTGACCATTTTGCCCATTTGGTGATCTGATCAAATTTCTTGAGGAATTGTGATCCAAACTTGATCAATTGATATATATGAGTTCAAAATGTTGATATGGATAAAAAATTATGAAATTTGACTGTAAATTGACCATAATTTACTTTTTCCCCAATATAATTGATTTTAGGTCAACTGATCAATTGATTGAGCAAAAATGTGATCCAAAGCTTGAAACTTGACATGAGAAATATTGGAAATCCAAAATGATCCATGAAATTCATATGAAGCATTAAAAATCTAATTGTACTTGTACAAATTCAAACCCTAATTTTGAGTCATCAGTGCTTGAGGAGGTGTCTTGAGCTGATCAAACCTTGTGCAGTCTTGAAATAATGGAGACCTTGTGAGAGAATTCTTGAGAAATTGAGAGGGCAAATTTTGGGGTAACACAAGGAGGGTAGCCACTAAAATCTCTCACATTTCGAGAGTTGTGACTGTTTTAATCTGAAGGCAACCAAAGTGGAAATACCGTAAAGGTGCGCATGTGCAAGTGCGTTGTGTTTCAGTTATTTATCTTGGTGTTAGGTTTGCTAACATTTTGTTTTTAATTTATTGCCATGAAATCCTATTACCATACATCTAAACAGTTCATATATATATACAGGAATTTAAAGTGCGAAATTTAAAACCTAACTATTACATGGCTTCGGGGAGGGGGAATTTACAAGTCCAAAATCGGGGAGATAAAAGAAGTAAATGTCCTAGTTTTTAACTATTACGAACCGGGAAGAATGTACAATAATAAGAAAGGGTAATAATAATGCGAAAGTATTTAAACACGTGCAAATCAAAGTGAACGTCTAAAACCCTAAAAATTCTAAGCAAAAGAGGAGAATCTTTTTGTTGTTTGTTTTGTTTTATTTTAAGAAAGTGTTTGAAGTAAAATAGAAATGATTAATTAACTAAATCCAGTCTTAAAGAAAAAATATTAATTATTTATGAAAATTGAAATTAAGAAAAAGGAAACTAAATCTATATTTTTATATTTTTTTTATTGTGAAAATGAAATTGAAAATAAATCCTAAGTTTACTTGATTTTTAATTAAAAAAATGAGTCAAGATAACTAATTAATTACTTTACAAAATTAATTTTAATTGAGAAAGTCCTAAATCTTTTTTTTTTGTGATTTTTATATATATTTTTTCTGATTAAATAAATATAAAAAGAAATTAAAATAAATAAATAAATCAAAGAAAAGAATGGGCATGATGTCAAAACAAACTGGGGGGTGCAAGTTGGAAAATATGAGGCCCAAATCTGAGGAGGCCCAGACTTGCGCTGACTCCAGTGAGGGAGACCCCTTGAGGGTCCATGATGAGGTTGCACGTTTGGGGCACTGGATCCAAATTAGTTGGGATCTGATGGTGATGACTAGGTGATGTATGGTGCACGCCTTGGATATGGGAGCACTAGATCTGTAATGGAAATTTTGAAAAATAATATGGCAAGAGGCAGGGATCGAACCCATTACCTTACACATACACAATGCCTTAACACACACACACACCAAACCATTGGGAAGGCTTTACATCCGGGAGTATATACCAAATAATAATAATATAATGCAAACAAGCTAAAAATGCTGAGTTATCAAACGTGCACGCTCCAGTGGGGTCCAAATATCTGAATGAACCAACCATCTCTTCCCTTTTTGCCACACTTCAGTAAATGTCGGTCAAGCCATCAGAGGTGGTGGCTCCGGTCATCCCTTTCGGTTGGCCAAAATATCAAACCTATGAAATCTTACGAAAATAAAAACAAAAATGACCCCACCCCCTAATTTACGGTATACGAATTCAATGGTGGCGTTCATTTGGTCTGAAAGTTCCTAGGTTATAAGTTGCGAAGCTTTAAGTTTGTGATGCCCTAACATTGACATCACACGATTCAGGCCTTAAAGTTCTCATGCTATACGTCCCACCTACTCTAATGGATATGTTGAACACAAATAAAACCATCAAAAACATCAACAACGCATAAATCTAAAGTTTCAAATATGAAAAACTTTATTTGACCGGTGACACATGATCCGGTTGTTTGAGGGTGCTACGAGCTTTGAAAATGGCAGGGATAGAGTCCTTGTGTCTTCAGGAACATGATGGAGTCTTTAGGTTGGATCGAGGGAAGTTGGAAATGTGTTTTTGGATTTCACAACTTTGGAGATTTTTTTTGAGAAATTTTGGAACTTCTTTTAGATAGGGTTTTTGCGCGTGTTTTTCTTGCATTTCGGCTCTGTATTTATAGAGGAGTGTAATGGCTTGATAAACATGGCAAGGACCATCCATTAAACATGGCTTTGAAAGCAAAATCAAAAAATTGAAAAATATGCCATTTTAAGTTATTATCTTGCCATTCTTATCTTTGCATGAACCTGGACTCATTTGTTGTATCTTACACCAGATTTGGGTCCCCTTGATGGGTCAAGTTAGGGCCAAATGCCATGGCCCATATTTCCTAGCATTTTACTTAATTTATTTAATTTTAAACCAAATAAAATCAAGATAAAATACAAGTAAAACCATGGCCATTCCAAAATGGGTTTAGAGGTCCTTCATAAGGTCATGAAGATGTTTGAAGCTTAAAAAGTTAGGCCATTAGCCTAAAATTTCAAATTTGCATGCTTTGCATTTCATGAATTTGACCAAAATTTCCTAACTTGTGCAAACCATAACTTTCTCAATTTGTATCTTTTGGAGATAACATTGGACTTTTTAGAAATCTAAATATGTCCCCTACAATCTCTATGTTTACCATTTTTGAATTTGGAGGATTCATCTTGATGTAACTTGCCTTGAAAAAAAATGCCTTTTTGTTTACTTTCAAAAGACCTGTAATGTATTGGCTCATTTCTTTCCAATGATGCATTTCTTGGACTTGAGGAAAAATAGAAAAGTTGTAGGGAAATTAATTTTCTTCACAATGAGATTTAGTTGGGGAAAAATGGATGAAGCATGTGAAAGTTATGCCTGGTCAAAGTTCAGTTGACTTTCTCTAGGAAACCCTAATTTTGCACTTTTGGATTCTTGATGATTTGAGAGCATTCCTTGGGGAATCATGATCAATCCTTGATCAAATGATGGATATCACTTCAAAATGTTGATGTTGACAAATAATCTTGAAGTTTGATTGTATATTGACCATAGTTGACTTTTGACCTAATATAGTTGATTTTCAAACATTTGAGTCATTGACTGAGAAAACTTGTGATGCAGGGCATGAAACTTGGAATGGACATTCTTGGGGACATATTAGGGGCCATGGAAATCACTTGAAGCCTTTTAAACCCAAAATTCTTTGTGAGAAGTGAAACCCTATTTGGAAGTCCAATGCTTAGGAGGAGAATTTGTCTGGCCAATTCTTGGTCAACCTTGAGCAATTGGGGACCTGCATGAGCATGTCTTGAGTAAAAAGGGAGGGTAAAGTTTGGGGTACAATAGCTTCCCCTATTCAATATTCTTAAACCTGAGGATTTAGATTGGCTTTTTTGCCTTTCGTAATCTGAAGGTGGAAGGTGATTGAACACTAGAGTGCCCTGAAATTTGCACTCACATATACATGCAGTAACACTGTTGGTTGATGATATCGAAAATGGTATTATAGATTCCATTTGGAGAAGATGACAGATAATCGTCGGAGATGGGCTTATAGATGCCATACAAAATAAATGCTGACTTCGAACTTGAAGAGACATCAGAATAAATCTTTGGTCAATTTACTCTGAGCCATAAGAGATCTCTTTATAGGGAATCTTGTTCTTGTTGTTTGAGAAGGAATCTGTTGGGGAATGTTGATTTTTGTTTGGGGAATAGAGTCTAGGAGCTTTAGTTGTCCATTACTCTACTGGGGAGTTATCTCTTGACTGGGGAGATGAAAGTTAGTTGTTATCTGGTCGAAATCCATGCTTCATAGTAACTTGCTGAGGATAATAAAGTTGACTGTTATTTGGTCATACTCTAGGTTTCATAGCAATTTACTGGAGAATATGAAATTAACTATTATTTGGTCGGTTTCCAGGCTTCGTAGTAACTTGCTTAATGTTAAACTGTTATCTGGTCGAATTCCAGGCTTCACAATAACTTAGATGAAAGGATGAAGTTGATTGCTATCTGGTCGGATTTCAGGCTTTGCAACGACTTACTGAAATTAATCTGTTATCTGGTCAAATTCTAGCTTTGTAGAAAAATGAAGTTAAATTGTCATCTGGTCGTACTCCAGGCTTTGCAGTAACTTAGATGAAAGGATGAAGCTAATTGATATATGGCCGGACTCTAGGCTTTACAACATCTTACTGAAATTAATATGTTATCTGGTCGGATCCAGGCTTCGCATTAATTGAAAAAGTTAAACTATTATTTGGTCGTATTCCAGGCTTCACAACAACTTAAACTGTTATCTGGTCGGATTCCAGGCTTCACAGTGCTTTAGATGAAATTAAAATGTTATCTGGTCGGGTCTAGGCTTCACATTAATTGAAGAAGTTAAATTGTTATCTAGTTGTATTCTAGGCTCTGCAGCAACTTAAATTGTTATTTATTCGAAATCTAGGCTTCACAGTAGCTTGAACTTGTTATCTCAGATAGTTTCCCCATCTTGTTTCAGGAATTAATCTACAACATGCTTTTGTTGGTTGTTGAGATAGTTAACCTGTCTGGTTTCAGGAATTAATCTTTAACCTGGTCTTGTAGATAGTCGCCCCGTCTTGTTTTGGGAATTAATCTACAATCATTTCTTCATGGATAGTTTCCCGGCCTAATTTTAGGAATTAATCTAGAACTGTTAAAAATTGTTGATGATATTCGTCTGTTGATCTTTCCTGAAAAGGTAAGGAGTTAGCTGTATGCAATGTCATGATGCATGAAATGCATTGGGTAATGATGTTCTCAAAATAAATGAGATTGTGCTATATTCATTTTGTATGTATATGATATGACGTTTGTAAAATGATGTATGAATGCGGTATGTGAACGTATCAGTTGTTCTTTGCAGTTTCGTTGAACTGGGGAAAATAAATCCCTAACTGCTGCTGGGGATGAGGATTGTGATTCCTCACTATTTCCTGAAGTCAAAATTGCTAGGAGATGGATTTCCGTAGCTAGAGAAATAAACTCTACTTGGGGAAAGAAAAACTTCGTAAACTGCTTGGGGATTTTAGGAAACCTTACTGGGGAACCCAAGAAACTTATAGACCATGTTGAGGAAAGCTCTAAGGTGTTGGAGAGATGATTGAAACTCTCGATCTGTTTAAGAAAGGTGGGAATATATGAAATCATTAGTGTAATACAGTGGGAGAACTGACTTGGGATGTTTTGCGTTTGATTACAATTGTTGCAGTTAGCAAGAGTCGCCACCGACTTTTCTTTTATCCAAAAAGGAAAGGTTGAAAATAACAGGAAATACCTTTGAGATTATTTCTTGAGTTCGGGGGGTAGATTATGAAAAGGGAAGGTGTTAGCACCCTTTTCATCCATAGTTATCTATGGGATCTTAGTTGCTTTCTAGACCACTTGCTTTGTTTGAAAATATGCTTTGTGGTGGTTTTTGAAAGTATTTTTGAAAAGGAGCCTTCTTTTAGGCAAACTTTGTAATGGTTCTCGTTTTGTAAAAACGTATATAAAGTGTTGGACTTTTGAAAATATTTCATGTTTTGAAAGTGTTTGGCGTGTTTTTGTTTTGAAAGTGAGCAAGCAACTAAGAACGTTTCTACCTACTCAAAAATATTTTGTTCATTTCTCTCCTTTCCTTTGATATTGCTATCTTACCATTGATTGGTAAAAAGCCTTATCCTTGGATGTAAAGGAACGGGCATGGGTCAACGTATACTCATGATAGCAATATTGTGAGATATCTTAATATTTCTCTTGAGGTAGTAAGATCATTTGTAAGGCAACATTCGTAGCGTCATCAAGGGACTATGATCTTGTATTTTTTATTGTTTTTGCTAAGACATCCCACATGCGTAACATGACCATTTTTTAGGCAACAAGTGGAGTTAACCTTAGGGGTGTAAGTGTGCAAGTGTTTATTTTTTCATGTTGGTTTATCTTGAATTAGGGTTCTCTAAGCATTTATTTTATCTTTCCATACAAGCCCTAATTTACTAGCATTGATATGAAAGCGATAAATTGCGGAAAGTAAATTTACTATGCCATTACATCATTTGGGCATGGGGTATACAAATTTAAAAATGGGGATTGCAAGAAATTAAACCTAATTATCTATTATAACCATATTGAAACTTGAATAATGTACAAAAACTGAAAGGAATATAATGTACAAGGATATAAATGGAAAAGAAATGAATTTTTGTTTAGATTTTGTTAAGGAAAAGCCTTGGTTTTAACCTAATTATCTAAAAGAAAATAGTTAATTAAAATAAGTAAAATTAAACCCTAGTTTAAAAGAAATAAAATTAATCAAGAAAGCATTTTTAGGTTTTTTTAGAAAAGGTTTTAAGTTTAATCAAAATAGTACGGAAATTAATTAATTAAAAGAAAACCTAAATTCTAAGTTAATTTTAATTAAAAAAGAAAATAACTAAACCTAAATATAATTACTAATTTATTTAAGGAATGAATTAAATTTGTTTAAGAAAATATTTTTTGTCTTTTTGTTTTTAAAGGAATAAAATATAAGTATATAGAATGCAAATTATTAAATTAAAATATTTTTGGAATTTTTTGATTTAATAAATAATATTAATAATAATAATAATAATAAAAATAATAAATTAAAGAAAATAAAATATGAAAAATAAATTCAGGAGGTAAAAATGGAATTTAGGGTGTTTGTTAGGAAAAACAGTTTTTGTTTGGAGCCTGACCCATTAGCATTTTTGTTAGTCAGCAAAAGAAAATAAAAAATAGTGGGCCTGCGCTGGAGCAAGTAAAATGGGGGTGTTGTGCAGTGAAAGATGGGAAGGCCCATCCAGGAGTCCCGGGATCGCTAGTGTTTGAAACAAATAGAAAGGAAATGTTAGAAAAAAAACAAAAAGTGGCAGCGTTGGGGCTTGAACTCACGCCCTTCACATAATACGTGCGCTGCCTTACCACTGGGGTGGCTATACATCTGTTAACTTAAACAAAACCATAAATATATATTATAAATCCATTCCTAGAAATGAACTTCATCTTCAACCTTCAACCAAGGTCCCTGTATCTCATTCATTTCTCATCCATTCTCAAAACTTCCAACATCAAACTTGTTAGAAATTTTACTAGGATTCCAGAAATGTAAACAATTTGGACTAACAATCAAAGATGAGCATGTATTTCTAAAAGTACCAAATCTCTACCTAACTTTTTTCATATATTCAAACTTAAAATTCTCTAAGCTCAGGCAAAATAAATGAAAACTATGGATATGTACAGCTTCGGGGCAATGATATCTACATTTTATCTTTGAAAATGCAAGCCTAACAATGCCTAAATGAAGAGATGAAAGTTCAGAAAAATACCTCAAAAACCGGAAATCGTGAAATGATTTTGAGCTTGTTTCAAGTGATGGTGATGATCAACTTAGCTTCCTCAAGTTCCCAAGAAGCTAATGCAATGCTTAGCTTGAGCTATGGATGGCTAGAATGGTCTGGAGAAGTCAAGTTGCAGAGATCTATTTTTGGTTATGGAGGATGGTGATGGAGATGTTACAGTTCCAAAACAAGGACATGGATGGACTATATTTGAGGTATAGAAGCTTTGCAAATGATTTTGAGGCAAAACACACGAGGGAAATGAAAGATACAAGTTCAAGGGCAAAATTGTGTATCAATGGTGTTTTTGAGAAATTTCTAGTTTTGAGTGTTTGAGGGAGTTCCAGGTCCTTAGCATTCGTGTCCTAGCTCATAAATAATGCCTCTATTTATAATCAAAAGGTTTGGAGTGCTCTAGGTGATTAGAGTTCAAATTTACATGTTTAAGCTCAACATGTGATTTTTTGACAAAACAAGTTTCCATGCCTTGTACTTGGTTCATAGTGTTGTTAACCACTTTAAACACAATACCTCTGACTTTGTGGATGGAGTTTACTCAAAGAAAACAAGTTAGTATCTCAAGAAGCTGACTTTGTGCATGAAGCTTGCTTTACAAGAATGAATATGTTACTTTATCCCCAAAATGGCAAATTGATTTGGACAAAGCTTGAAGTACTTGGATAAGGGAATAATAAGTTGTGTAAACCATTAATTATGGAGTGAAAAACAAGTTTGAGGCCTGAAAAGTGAGGATTATGCAGCATGGCTATGGATTTGGTTCATGTTCATCACAAAATATGTCTTGCAAAACAAGTTTGAAACCATAACTTCTTGCCTTCGATTCTCTTAGCTCAAGTATGGTCTTGATGAGTTCTTGGACATTTTGGAAAGCTTGTAACACCCTCTACAACCTTTATGCTGTACATTTTTGAAGAATCAACTTAGAACCATGTGAAAAGTTAATATGAAGTTAGTACCAAAAATCTGCCTAACTATGGCAAAATTTCACTAAAGTCTTTTAGTTTCATGGACATGTCTTCATAAATTCATAACTTGAAATCCAAGCATTTCTAGAAAAATTTCTTCCCTACAATTTTTTAGATCTCATTGAGATCTACATCTTTCATGTTGGAAGTTTTCCTTGAATCATCTTGCATCATGGTGGAAATTTGGCACAAAGTTATGAAAAAAATGTTAACCTTCATATTTTCTTTGTACACTGAAAGATAATTTTAACCTTCATATTAACCTTCTAACACTTAATACACTGAAAGATAATTTTGACTTTTCAATTTCTTGATGAAAAAACTTCATATTTTGACATGTCTTTATGAAATATGAATTTTGAAACTTGATTTTGATTAAAAAGTCAAAGTTTGACTTTTCAGTGTACAATTGACTTTTCATCAGTTGATTGAAATTCATTTGTCAATCCAATGATCTTGAGAGGTGATTTGAACTATGCAATTAGGTCAAGATGGTGCATTTGAATCCTTTAGATCATGTCTTAAACCAATAAGTCATTTCCCTGGTCAAAAGTCAAGAACTGAGCCTTCTCAATCAAAACCCTAATTTTGACCATTTTGCCCTTTTGGTGTTCTGATCAATTTTCTTTTTGGAATTGTGATCCAAACTTGATCAACTGAAATATATGAGTTCATAATATTGACATGGATCAAAAATCATGAATTTTGACAGCAAATTGACCACGGTTGACTTTTCCCTAATAAAGTTGATTTTAGGTTAACTGATCAACTGACTGAGCAAAAATGTGATCCAAAGCTTGAAACTTGACATGAGCAATATTGGGGATCCAAAATGATCCATGAAAGTCATTTGAGGCCTTGAAAGTCCAATTGTCCCTGTGAAAACTCAAACCTCAATTTTGAGTTGTCAGTGTTTGAGGAGGTGTCTTGAGCTGATCAAACCTTGTGTAGTCTTGAATCAATGGAGATCTTATGAGATATTTCTTGAGAAATGAGAGGGAAAATTTTGGGGTAGAACAACTGCCCATGTTCAATCTTCTTTAACCTGAAGAGTTAGATTGGCAGATCTGCCATTCGTGACTTGAAGGTGAAAGATGATTGAACACTAAAGTGCCCCGAAATTTGCACTCGGAGATGTATTGGGAATGGGCTTATAGATGCCATTTGGAGGAATGATGGTAAATACTGGAAGAACTATCAACACAAATATTTGGCCTATTTATACTAAAACTTGATGTTTTGCGTGTGGGAAAAAGGGTTAGTTAAATGCAGATGTATGCATGGCGTTCTCAAGATGAATGAGATTGTACTAAATGCGTTTCGTATGCATATGCTATGATGTATGAATGTGGGATTTTATTTAGATGCTATTTGTCTAGGAAAATAAATCCCTGACTACTGTTGAGGAGTTCTGGGAAGCTGAATCCCGGATTGCTATTGGGGATGAAGAATATACATATCTTTAAAATTTGTTAAAAGAATGCTTCCACCGGGGATTATATCTTGAATGTTAGATGTTATCTGGTCGGACTCCAGGTTTCACACCAACTTGTTGAGGATGAGGAAGTCAACTGTTATCTGGTCGGGTTCTAGGTTTCACAGTAACTTACTGGGGAAGAATAAATTAAATGTTATCTGGTCGGATTGTAGGCTTCGTAGAAAATTTCTTGAAGTTGAACTGTTATCTGGTCGGATCTAGGCTTTACAATAACTTGATTGAAACTAGTTGCTATTTAGTCGGATTCTAGGCTTCACAATAAATTTCTGAGGGAATAAAGTTAATTTGTATCTGGTCGGATCCAGGCTTCACAATAACTTACTTTAAAATATGAAGTTGAACTGATATCTGGTCGGATCCAGGCTTCACAGTAACTTGCTTGAAGAGATAAAGTTGAACTGATATCTGGTCGGGTCCAGGCTTCACAGTAACTTTCTTGAAATTAGTTGTTATCTGGTCGAATTCCAGGCTTCACAACAAATTTCTGAGGGGAATAAAGTTGATTGATATCTGGTCAGATTCCAGGTTTCATAATAACTCGTCTGAAAAGATAAAGTTGAACTAATATCTGGCCGGGTCCAGGCTTCACAGTAACTTGCTGGGGTAGAGGCAAATTCTAATGGGGAAAAGAAGTTAAACCCTTGCCTAGTTGAGTCCAGGTTCTTCAATATCTCGAAGAGTTAAACTATTATCTGGTCGGGTCCATGCTTCATAGTGTCATGAGTAGTTAACTATTATCTGGTCGAATCCAGGCTTCATAGTAACTGAAAATTAAAATATTATCTGGTCGGGGCCAGGCTTCATAGTATTTGAAAAGTTACACTATTATCTGGTCAGGTCCAGGCTTCATAGTGGCTGAAAGTTGTACTATTATCTGGTCGGGTCCAGGCTTTATAGTATTTGAAAAGTTACACTATTATCTGGTCAAGTCCAGGCTTCATAGTATTTGAAAAGTTTCACTACTATCTGGTCGGGTCCAAGTTTCATAGTATTTTAAACGAATGAAGTTGACTATTATCTGGTCGGATCCAGGCTTCACAACAACTTACTGAAGTTAAAACTGTTATCTGGTCAGATTCCAGGAATCACAACAACTTTTGGAGATAGCAATGACTTTGTTGGCGACTTCACCGGGGATCAGGGATTGTGGCCCTCTAATTTGAAAAGTCTGAGAGGCAAACTCAAGCTGGAGAGGATAGACTCAGCCGGAGCAGAATGATTTAGCTGGAGAAATAAACCCTGCTGGTGAAATAAACCCTATTGAAGAAATAAACCATGTTGAGGAATACTTGACGAACTGCTGACGAGGTGAGTTCTTTTAGGAAGAGATCCACAAGGCTTCTTCTTTTAGGACCAACTTAGCTGGGGAGAGATTTGTCAAGAGATTGAGACTCTGGTTGGGGATCGACTTATGCAAAGAGACTTTATGGGCAACTCTGTTGGTGATTAGTTTATTATAGTCGTCCTTGTAGGGATAATGCTGATGAAATAACTCTGTGGGGGATATTCCATATACATTAAAGAGATGCTTGCTACTGCTTAGCAGGACACACGTGTCAAATAGTTTTAATCATGTTCACATGTATATGTTCGTTCAACTTTAGTCATTGGACATCTTTGCATTCAAAACAAAAATAGAAAGTTTACACTTCAAAGTATATTTGTATTGATATTTTTCCCATGAATAAGCTTTTTTGTACAAAGAGACGGAGATCCTAGTAAGAGGAAATCATTGAAAGGAAAAAAAATTGAAAACAAAGATAATACCCATGTGGAAGTGATCTCATTGCATTCCAACTCTACTATTACCCCAATGTCTTCGAACGTCCCTTGTCGTTGACAGAAGTTGATTAGACTGGTTTTGGACCGTTTGAACTTGGACCTTGGCAATAAATTCGACTGTGGTGATTCTACGAGACATAGTCATACACTTTCAATCCTTAATTTTTTCCTGGACTGCCCTTTCGGGTTTTCAGCCCACCAGGATATGCATTTTTGCCCAAGTCGCCCTTTCGGGTTTTCAACTTGTCGGGTGTATAATCTTTTGCATATATCCCTAATTTTTACCCAAACCTTTTGGTTTGCCGGGATGCCCTTATCTTGTCTAGGTGCGTCAACCTAGCGGGTCTCTTATGCGTAGTATTTTTTAACTATGTCCGCGTTCACAGGATGTGGGAAATCTTCACCGTCCATGGTAGTCAGCATCATGGCACCACCAGAAAACACTCTCTTGACAACAAATGACCCTTCGTAGGTGGGAGTCCATTTGCCCCTGGGGTCGCCTTGTGGAAGAATGATGCGCTTTATTACCAAGTCACCAGCTTGATATACTCGAGGCCTGATATTTTTGTTGAAAGCCTTGATCATACATTTTTGGCACATCTAACCATGACAAACGGCAGTCAGTCTCTTTTCATCGACCAAGTTCAACTGATCCAATCTTGTCCGAATCCATTCGTCTTTGCCTCAGCCTGCCTCATTCATAATCCTTAGTGAGGGAATCTTAATTTCCACTGGCAGAACAGCTTCCATGCCATAGACCAAAGAAAAGGGAGTTGCCCCAGTTGATGTCCGAGCTGAAGTATGGTATCCATGAAGAGCAAACTGTAACATCTCATGCCAGTATTTATAGGTTACTACCATCTTCTGCATAATCTTCTTAATGTTTTTGTTGGCCGCTTCCACTGCGCCATTCATTTTAGGTTTATAAGGAGAAGAATTGTGATGCTTGATTTTGAACTGAGTGCAAAGTTCTATAATCATAGCATTGTTGAGGTTAGTCCCATTGTTGGTGATGATCCTTTCGGGGATACCATAGCGGCAAATGAGGTTGTGTTTGATGAATCTGGCTACCACGTTCTTGGTGACTGAGGCAAATGAGGCGGCTTCAACCCATTTGGTGAAATAATCGATGGTGACCAAAATGAAGCAATGTCCATTGGAAGTAGTAGGTTTGATCTCCTCGATCATGTGAATGCCCCACATTGAAAATGGCCACGGAGCCGTCATGATGTTCAGAGGGATAGGAAGCACATGGACCTTATCAGCATAGATTTGGCACTTGTGGCAAGTCCTTGAGTGGTGATGGCAATCAGTCTCTATTGTTGACCAATAGTAACCAACTCTCAGGATTTTCTTGGCCATAGTATGTCCGCTAGAGTGAGTTCCAAAGAGACCATCATGCATGTCTTCCATAATTCCCTCTTCCTCCTTCTTGTCCACACATCGGAGTAGAATAGAATCATGGTTGCGTTTATACAAGATTCCATTACTTAGGAAGAATTTGGATGAGAATATTCGTAAGAACTTTCTGTCATTGATGGAAGCTCCTTTAGGGCACTCTTGTGCTTCAAGGTATCTCTTCACCTCATGGTACCATGGCTTTTCTATGTCAGTGTCAAGCTCATAGTAGTGCACATGTTCGTCAAATCTTTCAATTATAATCAAAGGAGATTCGTTGTCTCATTTGACCTTGAACATAGAAGACATTGTGGCTAAAGCATCGGCTAACTGACTTTCTTCCCTAGGGAAGTGTTCAAAGGTGACCTCTTCGAAGTAAGGAATCAAAGATAGCACAAGTTCCTTGTAAGGAATGAGATTAAGGTGTTTAGTGTCCCAATCTCCTTTTAATTGGATAATCACTAGAGCAGAATCCCCAAACACATTCAGATGCTTGATCCTCAAATCAATGGCAGCCTTCACACCTAAAATGCATGCTTCGTATTCATCCATGTTGTTTGTACAATCGAAGCATAGTCTGGTAGTGAAAGGAGTGTGGAAACCTTCAAGGGAGATTATCACAACACCAACTCTGTTACCCATAGCGTTGGAAGCCCCATCAAAGACCATAGTCCATCGGGATCCTTGTTCAGGTCCGTCATACGGTCTAGGTTTCACGCAGTCGGTCACTAGCATGATTTTCTCATCTGGGAAGTCAAAGTTCATAGAATAATAATCACCAACAGCTTGATGGGCTAAATGATCTGCTAATACACTTCCTTTGATGGCCTTTTGCATTGTGTATTGAATATCGTACTCGGTCAAGATCATTTTCCATCTATCTATTCGTCTGGAAAGAGAAGGTTTCTCGAAGATGTACTTGATAGGGTCCATCTTAGAAATGAACAGAGTGGTATGAGTCAACATATACTGTCTTAGCCGGCGAGTAGCCCATGCCAGAGCGCAACAATTTTTCTCGAGCAGTGAATATCTAGCATCACAGTCGGTAATCTTTTTGCTCAGGTAGTAAGTAGCATGCTCTTTTTGGCCAGACTCATCATGTTGGCCCAAAACACACCCCATAGAATTATGTAGCACCGCCAAATACATGATCAAGGGTCTTCCTTCAACTGGAGGCATGAGGTTAAGATGTTCTTGCAAATGTTCTTTGATTTTGTCGAAGGCAGCTTGGCATTCATCATTCCATCAGACTACTTGATCTTTCTTCAAGAGTTTGAAGATTGGCTCGTAAGTAGCAGTTAAGTGAGATATGAAGCGTGTGATACAGTTAAGACGACCCAAGAATCCTATAACCTCCTTTTCAGAGTGGGGGACTGGAATTTCTTGGATGGTCTTTACCTTGGCAGGATCGACTTCGATGCCTTTACCACTGACAACAAAACCTAGAAGCTTTCCAGATCGTACTCCGAATGTGCACTTATTAGGGTTCAACCTCAACTTGTACTTTTCCAGCCTCTCGAATAGCTTGTATAGGTGACTGAGATGCTCCTCTTCAGTTTGTGATCTTGCAATCATATCATCCACATATACCTCTATCTCATGGTGGATTATGTCATGAAACAAAGCTACCATAGCTCTTTGATATGTTTCCCCTGCATTCTTTAATCCGAACGGCATGACCTTGTAGCAAAAGGTGTCCCATTGCGTGAAGAAAGTGGTCTTCTCCATGTATTCGGGAGCCATCTTAATTTGATTATAGCCAGAGAAACCATCCATGAAAGAGAAGACTTTATGTCGAGCGGTGTTATCGACCAAGACGTCAATATGAGGTAGAGGGAAGTCATCCTTGGGACTTGCCCTATTCAGATCCCTATAATCTATGCACATACGAACTTTTCTGTCTTTCTTCGGCACAGGCACCATGTTTACAACCCATTGGGGATAAGATGTCACAACTAGGAATCATGCATCAAATTGTTTCATCACCTTAGATTTTATCTTTTCAGACATGCCGGGCTTCATGCGACGAACTTTTTGTTTGACAGGAGGACAATCTTTCTTTGTCGGCAGACGATGAACTACAATGTCGGTATCCAACCCTGGCATATCTTCATACGACTAAGCAAATACTTGCACATAGTCATGCAACATTTGAACCAATCTGCTTTTGACACTACTTTCCAGGTTAACGCCGATCTTGACTTCTTTCTTATCTGTCTCAGTACCTAGATTGATGACTTCAACTGACTCTTCATGCGGCTGAATAGTTTTTCCCTCTTGTAATAGAAGTATGGCTAGTTCTCCTGGTATTTCACAATATTCCCCTCCTTCGTCTTCGGCTTGGTTAATTGGATGTTCGAAGTCATATTCGGCAATAGTAGAGTTATTGGAAATGAGATTCGGAGTGGATGAGGACTCCTCAATGAAGGAGATGGGAATGAAGTCCTTTGCGTTCCAATTGTTGAGCTTCGTTGTAGTAGGATATACCCATTCTTCAAATTCACATTCATCATCAGAATCACCTACAACGTTAACTTCATGACTTCCAATACGAAGAGGGGGCTTCCATGCACGAGAGCGCCTCACTTATTTCTGAGCCTTGATAATGAAACCCAAACCATATTTGTCTGCTTTGAATGGGATCTCGGGGAGTTTCCCCAAGTATCACAGCTTCCTTCTTCGACTGCGACACAAGCATCTTTGAATGAAACCATCTTTGGAACGCCCTTAACAGCTTTGGACACATCAGAGGAAAATTTGGCAGTAGCAACCATTGGTGGCACAACTTCAAAAGCCTGACACGGGGTTTCTATAAATTCACCATCCATCTCCACATATTTGAAAGAGTTGAGGTGGCTTACCATGAAATCCTCCTCACCATAGACAGTAACGATCCTTCCTTTAACCGGATACTTAAGCTTTTGATGAAGGGTTGACGTTACTACCCCTGCTCCGTGAATCCAAGGGCGACCCAACAAACAGGAGTAAGCAGGATAAATATCCATGATGTAGAAAGTAGAGTTGAAAATATGTGAGCCCACCTTGATTGGGAGATCCACCTCTCCATGAACTGTCCTTTTGGACCCATCGAAAGCCCTCACAATAATATCACTTGGTTTCAAAACTAGTCCTTCACAGTCTAAACGGGCCAAAGCCCCCTTGGGTAGCACGTTTAAAGAAGAGCCAGTGTCAACCAGAACATGTGCTAGGGTAGTCCTCTTACATTCAACAGAAACATGCAGAGCTTTGTTATGGTTCTTTCCCAGTGGTATCAAATCAACATCTGAGAACCCCAAACCATTATCGATTGTCAAGCTTGCCACACAATTTTTAAACTGGTCTGTCGTGGTCTCATGAGGGACATGAGCGTTCTTCAAGAATTTGATTAACGCCCGAGCATGGGCATCAAAACAAAGTATAAAAGACAACATAGAAATCTTGGAAGGGTTTTCCCCAGCTGCTCCACTATCTTGAAATCACTCTTTTTTATAATTTTCAAGATATCATCCATTTCTCAAGCGGAAGGTTCCTCAGCGGCAATGCCTTTTGCGGGTATTTCTGTCTCAACAGGCTCAATTACCTTCTCCTTTCCCCTTGTGTCAGCACTAGGCTTAGCAGTGGTGATGCGGACAGGTGTCTTTCTAGCAGTTGGTGGTGAGATGTTTGGTGAAAAGATTCTCCCGATTCTGGTCACCTTACTAGAGCCAGTAATGTTACCAATGTCATCAACTTTTCTTTCTTCAATCCAAACATCTTGCTTTATTCCATGGTAAAACACCTCAGCGCCATAGTTCCATGGCACTGCTTTGTTGGAAGAATACGAAATTGGCCCAGGGGCGGTAATTATCAAAGGAGTAACAGTCAGTTCATTTGAAATCCTGATAGGACCCTTGGAGGATATCCTAAGAGGCTCGTTTGAGATCGTTTTAATGGAGAGGTCTTCAAACTTATTGGTCAAACTTTTGGCGGACGGAGTCTTCTCAAATAGGATCTCATGGCTATTCATCAGGCTTTGAATGCCTTCCTTCAGCCCTTTGCATCCACTGAGTTGTGTGGTGCAACAATCGTTATCCTTCAAACAGCCAAGGAAAATCCCGGCTTTCAGTAGATTCTTTTTGATAGTGTTTAACGGAGTAGTCAAGTCTTCGACGGAGGAAACAACATGGTATCTTCAACAACATTGACACCCTTGCCATGATTTGGCATAGGCGCGGTGATTACATTCGGAGTTGGAGGAGGATCAAATTCAATGGTCTTGTTGTCTATTAAGTCTTGAATTTTATTCTTCAGCACCCAGTATTGGTCAGTCTCATGCCCGAGACTATTCGAGTGATATGCACACTTGGTATTCAGATTGTATTTAGGTGAAAAGGTATCTGGATTGGCCGGAGGATCACGCAGTGTCACCAAATTAGCCTTTAACAGGTGTTGTAAGGCTTTGGATAGAGACATGCCTATCCTTGTGTATTGTCTTCGTGGAGCCTCAACCCGTTGATGATTGGAAGATTGTCTTTAAACAAGAGTTGGATTGGAAATCCGGACAACATTAACAGACGGATGGTCATCCTTCTTGGTACGGGCCCTTTCCCCACACACAACATTCGTTTCTTTCTTCTCGATAAAAGGTTTCTTTACGGGATTGGAGGTGGAAGCAGATGCTATGGGAATCTTCCCTCTTTTGATACCGCTTTCAACCCTTTCACCGGTTAAGATCAGCTCAGTGAAACCGGAAGAAGAACAACCAACTAATAAGTTGAAAAATGGACCAGATAAAGTGCCCATAAACATATCAATGTGCTCCCTGTCGGTTAAATAGAGGTTGGACCTGTTGTACCCCAAATTTTGACCTAAGATACCATCTCCCATCTGCATCATTACATTGCAAGTGTTCACAAGCGATCTGACCTATTTTATCAATTTTCAAAGCAGATTTTAAATTCATAACTTTTTTTTAGTCAAGAGCTGGTTATTTTTTTTGAAACACCAAGTTTATTAACTGATCAATGCTTAAAACAATGTTTATTTAATTATTTATTATTCTAAGTTTAAATAGTTGGAATTTATTTTCAGTTATTATAATTTAAAGAATTATAAATAATAAAGTAAATAATTGAAGAGAAGTTTATTAATTGATCAATGTTAAAACAATGTTTATTTAATTATTTATTATTCTGAGTTTAAATAGTTGGAATTTATTTTCAGTTATTATAATTTAAAGAATTATAAATAATAAAGTAAATAATTGAAGAGAAGTTTATTAATTGATCAATGTTAAAACAATGTTTATTTAATTATTTATTATTCCGAGTTTAAATAGTTGGAATTTATTTTCAGTTATTATAATTTAAAGAATTATAAATAATAAAGTAAATAATTGAAAAGAAGTTTATTAATTGATCAATGCTTTAAATAATGTTTATTTAATTATTTATTATTCTGAGTTTAAATAGTTGGAATTTATTTTCAATTATTATAATTTAAAGAATTATAAATGATAAAGTAAATAATTGGAAAGAAGAAAAGAATTAACTGGTAAAATAATAGAGTTTTATTCATCTTTATTCTAATTGTTACAATTGTTGTTTAAATACCGTATTTATTTACAAAGTATTTACAATGACAATTATACAAAATGTTTAAAGTGAAATAAAAACTATTTTAATTTTTCTAAGATTCTAAATCTTCATCTTCTATCCAATACTTCTTTGATGCTCATTTGATTTTACCTGCAAAGAATTAAAAGAAAAAGTCAGAGATAGATATATAATTAAAAGCAGACAATTAATTTAGAGTTCATCATTAAAAGCAAACAGCTGGAATCAGTTTTTACCCTCTTTTCAAATCACGGGATTTCTCCCGGTTCAAAAAAAGGGATGAATATTTATTGATAAATATGAATGCACAAGTTAAAAATATGCACAAATTCAATTTTTCCAAAACCAACTGCATATTTCAAAACAACCTGCATATTTCAAAACCAATTGCACATTTCAATTGTCAAAACTGCATAGTTCAAAGACAACATATGCAAATAACCAAGTCAAAGTCACATTTTCAAAAAAAACAAAGTCCAACGTAAACTGTCCAAAAGTATGGAAGTATGTCAATACAAAGGCTCCTCCATACTGTAACAAATGCAGATAGCTAAAGAAGGAAATGTGCAGATTAAAACCATATATGCAAGCCAAATATTTCTAATTTCATCATTTCCCAGCCTTTGCTTTTTCAGAACACAAAGTACACATAACATTTTAATGTTTCAAACTGTACTAAGGAGAGAGAAGAGAGAAAAGAGTTGGGTTTATAGGTTTTGACTTTAGGCAGAAAGGATATAGAAAACAAAACTGCAGTAACACAGTAAAAAAGGGGAAGCATAGAAAAAGGATACAAAGCAAACTGAATGAAACAGTAGAAGTGCAGAGGTATCAAAGGCAAAATAGTTAAAATATACAAGAACCTGAACCATCAAATAGAGGCCCGGCAAACTGATATAAAACAACAGAAACTCTTCAAGAAAAACCAGAGTTCAAAAACCTGTTTGGAGGCCTTAAATCAAAACTGTCAAACAAATACCAAGCCTACTCTCAAGGTACAAAACAAAAAACCTCAAGAACCTGCATTCAAGACATATATACAACCTGCTGTCTCAAGCCAAAAACCAATAACCATGGCCTGAAAAACCATAAACCTTAACCATATCCAGCCTTCAACCTGCCTGAAGCATAAACCAGTATAACCTGTCAAACAAATACCATAAAACCATGGCCTAAAAAAAACCAGTAAACACTAAGCTGTCCAGCCAAAGCCTTAAGCCTTTCAAACCATAACCTGTTGAAACCTGTAAAAGCCTTAACCATCAAACGACACAAGCCATCACCAACAAAAAATACCCTGTCAAACCTACTGTCAAGCCATAGTTCCAAATCTCCCAAAACCTGTACCTATCATCAAGCCTATCAAGTCCAAACTTTCATGCCTGCATCAAAGACTTCCTAAACCAGTTTCCAAACCCACATAGTAAGCCTCAGAAAATTTCATCATAGGCATCAAGCTAGGCAACCAAATACATGGAAAGTATTCAAGGCACTCGAATCAAACATCCAAATTCCAGTTAGAATTCCAAGGCCCTCAGAAAATATCATCACTGGGCGCAAAATCATCATTAAACATACAGACTCAAAATCATATAGCATACTCAGAATCACCAAGGCATCAAGGCAACCAGAAGAGAAGAGGAAAAGAATCAAATATACTCAAAGGCATCAAGCATATTCAAGCATCAAGCAAGCAAAGCGAGGCAAAGGCAGCAAGAAGAAAGAAGATAAAGTGGTTCAGTTCATCAACACAGGCAACTAAAAAATCAGAAGTAAATACAAAATACCAGGAGTCCAAGCCAGTTCATGTCATTGCCTCTTCGCCATCCAGCCGCCTGAGCGCCTCCACCACCATTCATTCCCCTCCTCCATCAAGGTATAACTTCTTTCCCTCCATTTCGTACATCTTGACAGAAACACCATGTTGAAGCTAGAGTCAGAATCAAGTGAATACTAAAATCATAAACATGCAAAATCATAAAAAACCTAACGCGTTAAAGAGCGAAATCGTCACCTTCGCACTATATCACCGAGCGACCCATGGAGAAGGAGATGCAGTTGGTGGCGCTGGCAACTTTGAGGCAAAGGGCTTTGTCCTGGACATTTTTGGCTTGAGAGAAGAAGAAGAAAGACGAAGACGAATCAAGAACGAGGAGTAGCGGCGCCATTTCTGTAACCCTAAAGCCGTCCCCAAATGAAACAAAAATTAATAACCCTAAAAACTTTGTTTCAATTAAAAGGGCCATAACCTGTTTCCTAGGCCTAAAACCCAACGAATTTCATTGGAACACCACCATCCCATTTCTGTTTGTTCTTAATTTGGGCCCCTTAAAAACTCTTTGGCCCATTCATTTTTTTTCCTTTCACTTTTGTTTTAAACATTCATAAACCAAATTTGATTTACCTTTCTTTTATAATTCTAAATAATATAAACCATTTTCTATATATAATTTACTTAAATATATTAATTTTATTTATATTAATTCCTAATGAACAATACTTTTTTTTTATTTATTAATTAAGACTTGGTATATAAAAAATTAGTTAAAATACTTGAATTAGTATAAGACATTAGTATGTTTTATTATTTGCATATTAATACTAAAAAAATACATAAAAAATAGAAAATTTAAAAACATTTTCTTTTCTCTAATTAAATTCTCTTGCTTTGTACATATTAAACAAAAATATAAAAATGCATGTTCACGCCTTTTAGTCTGTTATTTAATCATTGTTGTGGTTATGTATCACTTAGCTACTTAATCATTATCTATCTAATTTTCTGTTTGATTATTCAGTCTTTACATAGTTATTCTGTTTACGTCTAAATCCAAGAGAAAAATGATTAAATTTGTTGACTTCATGTCCTCAAATCCAATCACGCGAATACCTTCATTTCATTAAGACTTAAGATAATTTTTCCCCAAATATTCAATTTTTTCAAAACTCATACCTTTTAAGTCAAAACTTCGACATTAGGTTGTCGTACCTTCAAAAACCCGTCCGTACCCTTTTTCGGCCAAAACAATTTATTTTTAATCAAACGAACATTTTAATAAACAGATATTTCAAAAGGTTCCTATAGAATACTATAGATACATTGGGTGCTAATACCTTCCCATTGTATAACCAACCCCCGAACTTTAGACCTCTTTTCAAAACGCCTTGTATTTTCATTACTTTCAAAGTATTATTTTACATTGCATATTTTAGGGTTTTATTTTGCTCTTTTCCCTTTTCCCTTGGAAATAATAAAGCGCGGTGGCGACTCTTGCTTTTTGTGAGACGAATTAATTAATAGTTCGATCTCCGATTTACCCCGCTACATTTTTTTATCGCTATAGAATTGGCGACTCTGCTGGGGAAAGATTGACCTCTTGCTGGTCCATCCCTAAGTGGGTTAAGCCTAGTTTGTTTTATCTGTTTTATTATTATTATTTGTTTTGTTTGATTATGTGTTTAAATTGGGGTTGTTTGGGTTTTTTGCAAAAAGGATGAATCCTATACCCGGATTAAGTTACACTTAAGAATAGGACGGGCGGTATAGTCATGTTAACTTTGAGGGAGTAATCCCGAAGAAGGAGGCATGAGATCCCCCACTCAATGGAAGGCCCTTTTGAACATAATATTTGTTTATCGAGTAATCGGGAAGACATTATTATTTTCGACCTGGGAGCCAGAGAAATTGAGAACCGTAGAACCCTAACCCATCTTGGCCTTTTAGGTGTAGCGCGGAGACTATAACAGAGTAATTCGGAAGTAGTTGTTACGCGATGCTACGCTCGGATGAGTTTCTCTTGAGAATATTGCTAATTATTGAGTAATCAAGACGTTGGCAATATCCGAAGGAGGAATGTAGACTCTGGGAACTCTTAGAACCTTGTCTTACAGGTGTGATTAAACCGATAGTACATACCTTGGGGTGGGCTTTACCCTTGACTCCATGCTCGAAACGTTGAACCTTTGAACCCCATGTTTGTGAACTTGTGTGTAACTGTTGCATTATCATTCATCCATACATCCATAAACATTTTTGTAAAAAACTTGTTTTTCAAGGAACTTAAGAATGATTCTTGCAGACATCTCAGGTACTATTATTATGGAATTTGGAAGGAGAAACACTCGAAGTTTTAGTTTTAAGGAGCCCGAGATTGAAGAACTGAAGAGTTTAATTCCTAAAATCAAGAACCCGACGGATTTTCAGAAAAAGTATGGGTCCATTATACCTCTCATGAAGCACAAGATGAAAGAAGGCATCCTTGGTATGTTAGTCCAATTTTACGATCCTTTGTATCGATGTTTCACCTTTCCGGATTACCAGTTAATGCTCACCTTAGAAGAGTACTCCTACATACTCGGTTTACCGATCACCGACTGTGTTCCTTTTTCTGGCTTAGAAGAGGAACCCAAATCTCACGAGATAGCGACCATCATCCACTTGAAGAAGTCAGAGATAGAGGAGAACATGACTACAAAAGGGGGAATCCGAGGTTTGTCTGCACAGTTTTTGTTGAGGAAAGCTCGTCATTTCGCTAAGATAAAAGATACTATTGCCTTCTAAGACGTCTTTGTTTTACTCACCTATGGTCTATTCTTGTTCCCTAACGTTGATAAGTTTGTGGATATCAACGCCATCAGAATTTTCTTGATTGGAAATTCGGTCCCTACGCTGCTAGGAGATACCTACTACTCCATCCATCTTCGAAACTCTTATCAAGGAGGGATGATTATTTGTTGTGCACCGTTGCTGTATCAGTGGTATGTTTCTCATCTACCTAGGTCTGATGTTTTCTGGGATCTCGAGAAGGAGCCGCGATGGGCGCCAAAAATTATGGCTCTCACTCATTTCGACATTGATTGGTATAATCGAGCTTACTATGACGTGAAGATCATCGATAGCTGTGGTGCTTTTCCTAACGTGCCTCTTCTTGGTACGAAAGGTGGAATTAACTATAACCCTGTTCTCGCGCGCTGTCAATTTGGATACCCGATGAGGGACAAGCCAAACAACATCCATGTGAGTGGTTTCTTTTTACAAGAAGGACAAGATCACCAGGCAGCTAAGAGGGAGATCGAAGGAGCTTGGCGCCACATCCATAGGAAAGGGAGAGATATGTTAGGACATAGGGGTGCCATTTCTTTGGAGCCTTACCTACAATGGGTCCGTGCTAGGGCTTGTGCTCTCAAGATGCCCTATAAACCTGAGAAACCTTTATTCCCTACTGTTGCGTCATCACTGTTGATATCCCTATCGAGAATATGGGAGAATACCAAGGAAATATGGCTAGGATGAAGTCCGAGAGAGATGCTTGGAAAGAAAAGTATAATATGTCTGAATATGAGAATCGGGTCCTGGCTCGACAACTAAAGGAAAAGGAGGATTTGCTATTTATTCAAGACGGCTGGTTCATTGATCATGATGAGAAGCTTCGTCAAAAGGATGCTTTACTGAAGAAGTATGCTAGTGAAAGGAAGAGAAAGAAGGAAGGTTCAGTAAGCGTTGCTCTTGTTCCTAATCCACAAAAGGAAATCATTGATCGACTGGTAGCTGAGAAGAAAGAGATGGAAGACTTTTATGAAGAGAAGATCAGGAAGCTCCGGTTACAGTTGGCATTTGGTCCTTCATCTGATGATTCTGATGATCTTTAGTTTTTTAGTTTTATTTTACTGATGTCATTTTGTAAAACTCTGTAAAAGGGCTTCATGTTCCGAAGTTGTAATTTACTGCTTTTATTATGGGCTTCATGTTCCAAAGTTGTAGTTTACTGCTTTATTATTGGGTTGTTATCCCAAAGTTGTAATTTATTATTTTTGTTGTTCCAAAGTTGTAAGTTGTAATTTACCACTTTTGATTAATGAAATGAGTTTTTGTTGTTCCAAATTCCTTTACCATTGATGTGTGCAAAATTATTGAAGTTCCTTGAAAAACTATTAAAATGAATTATCATTTACATCACATATCATGCATCATCCAACAGTCCACTTCACATGTTTTCTAGAGTCTTATCCTTGTTTCTTTTTCCACTCCGATAGATTGTCAAGCTGTCTCATCAATACGATACTCGAGCCAATCGTCAGAGGAAGATGGAAGATCTGGAACAGGAAAACCACGAGCTTCGTGAGGAGGTCGCTACCCTTCGTGTCGGTATGGAAAAGTTAAATGCGCTAGTGGAAAGTTTGATGGCTGCTCAGAATCAGCCATCGACTACAGTTGCTGAGATTCAGACTTCAACTACTATGGTTTCTGAGATGGTCACCGTTCCGACATCTGTGACTCAAGTCAACTCTCTGCTTTAACATCAGATGCAAAAAGGTTTTCTGTGGGGAATGCCTTATAACTTTGTTCCAGAAGGGTATCAGTCTGTCGTACAACCTTTGTTTCAACCTACTATGTCTTTTCCTCAACTAGAGACAACTACTATGCCGCCGGTAATCCCGTCTGTGGCACCCTTCCCCCAACCAGTGATGACAACTGTCGCTCATGTGGTTCACTCTATGCCATACTTGAATGAACCTACTTATCCTGTCGAGCCTGCTGAAAGTCTGGGTCTTTTTGATAGAATGGAAGATTTTCAAGACCAATTCCAAGAAATGCAGAGGGAGCTCAGAGCGTTAAAGGGGAAGGATTTGTTTGGAAAGAACACTCATGACCTTTGTTTAGTTCCGAATGTCAAGATTCCAGCAAAATTCAAAGTGCCAGACTTTGAAAGATATAAGGGTGATTCGTGTCCTCGGAGTCACTTGACTATGTACGTGAGAAAGATGTCTACATATTCTGATGATCATGACTTGTTGATTCACTATTTTCAAGACAGTTTGACTGGTGCCGCTCTAAAGTGGTATATGGGTGTGGACAGCATTCGGATCCGCAACTTCAACGATCTTAGTGAAGCTTTTGTTCACCAGTATAAGTATAACGTCGACATGGCGCCGGACAGGGATCAACTCCGGGAAATGTCCCAGAGAGACAAAGAGTCTTTTAAGGAATACGCCCAGAGGTGGCGCAAAATTGCTGCTCAAATCTATCCTCCTCTTGAGGAGAAAGAGATGACAAAGATATTCTTGAAGACTTTAGGTTCCTTTTACTATGAAAGAATGATTGCCAGCGCACCCAGTGACTTCACCGAAATGGTAAGCATGGGCATGCGGTTGGAGGAAGGGATTCGTGAAGGACGTTTGGTTAAAGAAGGAAGTTCGTCTAGCAGTACCAAGAAGTTTGGAAGTGTTTTCCAAAAAAGAAAAGAGCAGGATGTCAGCGTGATCTTCCCAGGGAGACCAAGGAGAGGTTACTCACACGTTGCGGCAGTCACTCCGGCTGTCCGCCCAGCATTGATGACCCCAACTCATCAAACCCCACCAACTCAACAACGGCCATTTCAGCAGCAGCCTCGACAACAGGCTTATCAGTTTAACAACCAAAACCGTTCACCAAGAAAACCGCAATTCGATGCCATTCCCATGACTTATACTGAATTGTTCCCCGCTTTGATCAGAAAAAACCTCATAACGACGAAGCCTCCTCCTGTCGCACCAAATAGTACTTCTCTGTGGTACAAGGCAGATCAGTTTTGTGAATATCATCAAGGGTCGCCGGGGCACAACATTGAAAATTGTTTTGCTTTAAAGGCGGACGTGCAGAGGTTGATTAAGAATGGTATCTTGTCTTTCAAGGATGTTAACCCAAATGTTAGAGATAATCCTTTGCCTCGACATGGAGCAGCATCAGTGAATATGGTGGAAGGTTGTCCAGGAAAGTTTCGAGTTTTTCAAGTTGAACACATAAGAGATTCGTTGATCAGGTTACATCAGAGCTTAAGAAGACTTGCTTTTTTTAGGCATCAGCATGATTATGATGTTTGTGAATTTTGTTCAAGAGAGGTTGATTGCCCTATTGTGAAGGAGGATATTCAAAAATTGTTAGACCAGAGGGTTATCACTATTACATATGACAGAGATCCAGAGGATGAAGTGAATGTTATAATACCACAATTCAATTTGCCTGAACCAGTAGAGATCGTTTACGACAGTCAGACTGCACCTGTTGCTCCTTTGATCATTTATCCACCTGATCCTGTGCCTTACAACTTCGACCAAGCTATACCGTATAAGTATAATGCCACAATGATTGAGAATGAGGTAGAAGTCCCTATACCAACAAGGCCATCTTTTGTTAACATCACTGATGTGAGTAGAGTTACGAGAAGCGGACGTGTCTTTGCAGTAGTACCTTTGAAGAGACCAGAAGTTCAAGTCAGGAGGCCCATACCGGCAGAAATTCCAGCAAGAAATGTTGAACCAAGGGTTGAGATAGGCCGATCCAATGAACCTATCCCACATCCCGATGATGATGAGATTCTGAAGCTCATCAAGAGAAGTGAATATAAGATTGTGGACCAACTATTGCAAACTCCTTCCAAGATTTCTTTGCTTGCTTTACTGAGAGATTCTGGTGCCCATAGAGAAGCTTTGATGAAGGTCTTGGACCAAGCATTCGTGGATCATGATGTGACGGTTGACCAATTTGATGGAATTGTGGGAAATATTACTTCATGTAACAATCTTGGTTTCAGTGATGAAGAGCTTCCGAAGGAGGGAAGGAACCATAATATGGCTTTGCATATCTCAATAAGTTGTGGAAATGATACTTTATCAAGTGTGTTGGTAGATACAAGTTCGTCGTTAAATGTAATGCCCAAAACTACATTATCTCGACTCTCATATCAAGGTGCTCCCATGAGACCTAGTGGGGTAATTGTCAAAGCGTTTGATGGTTCTAGGAAGACTGTCATTGGTGAAGTGGATCTTCCTATAATAATTGGTCCTCATACTTTTCAGATCACTTTTCAAGTAATGGATATTCGTGCCGCCTACAGTTGCCTATTGGGTCGTCCATGGATCCATGATGCAGGGGCAGTCACTTCCACGCTCCATCAAAGATTGAAGTTTGTAAGGCATGGAAAGCTAGTACTGATTGGTGGAGAGCAGGCTATGGTGGTAAGCCATTTATCATCTTTCTCTTTTATTGATGTTGATGAGGATGTTGGAACCCAATTCCAAGCTCTATATGTTGCTAATAATGAAGTGAAGAAGCAAGGGACATCTATTTCTTCTTTTGAGGATGCGCGACGAGTGGTTGAAAGTGGTTCGGCTGAAGGTTGGGGCCAGGTGTTGACTTTGCCCGAGAACAAGTCTGGAGAAGGTCTTGGTTTTCATCCCGTGTCTACAAGAGTCAAACAGGAAGTAGTTACCCGTCCGATACAAGAAGTTTTCCGAAACGCAGGTTTTATCCATCCGACTCCTCCTGAAGTTGATGCTATAATAGGAGACGATTCTGAAGAGGATTTACCCGATTTTGTAACGCATGGAGTGGTTTGCCAGAACTGGATTGTTGTTGATGTTCCTGTTGTGATGCACATTTCTGAGTAATATTTTGTTTTATTTTTTGAAAAAAATTCGCTCTGCCCAAGGCGAAAAGTATTTGTGTCGGGCTATGTTGAAAATAAATCCTTTTGCTCTGCCCAAGGCAAAAGAGAAATGTCTGGGCTCTTTGTTTCAAGTATTTCCCCTCATGAATAAAAATGTTATTTTGTCCACTACTGTTTTATTTTTTCACTTTTTCTGGGAAATAGTAATGAAAATTAATTGGTAGTAATAGGAAATATAATAACCTTTTGTTTTATTTGTACAAATCGATTTCTAAAATAAAGCATAATCATATGTGCAGATTAATCCATGATTTAACCATTGAAAACAATGATCCTATGCCCTCTCCCAACTTTGAATTCCCTGTGTTCAGAGCCGAAGAAGAGGATAGTGAAGAAATTCCTGATGAAATTTCCCGTTTGCTTGAGCACGATGAAAAGACTATTCAACCGTTTGAAGAGCCTATAGAGATGATCAATTTGGGTAATGAAGAAGATAAAAAGGAAGTCAAGGTCGGAGCATTGCTTATCCCAGAGGTCAAAGAGAAAATGTTGGAGCTTCTCAAAGAGTATGTTGATGTGTTTGCTTGGTCCTACCAAGATATGCCAGGTTTGGACAACAATATTGTGGAGCATCATTTACCGTTGAGACCTGAATGTCCGCCGATTAAGCAGAAGTTGAGAAGGACTCGTCCCGATATGGCTGACAAGATCAAAGAAGAAGTTTAAAAACAAATCAATGCAGGTTTCCTTGTTACATCGGTCTATCCTCAGTGGTTAGCCAATATAGTGCCTGTTGCTAAGAAAGATGGAAAAGTTCGAATGTGTGTAGACTATAGAGATCTGAATAGAGCTAGCCCAAAGGATGACTTCCCATTACCGCACATTGACGTATTGGTCGACAGTACCGTAAAGTTCAAAGTCTTTTCTTTCATGGATGGTTTCTCTGGTTACAATCAAATCAAGATGGCACCAGAAGATATGGAGAAGACAGCTTTCATTACACCTTGGGGAACATTTTGTTATCGGGTTATGCCGTTTGGTTTGAGGAATGCTGGTGCAACATACCAAAGGGCCATGACTGCTTTGTTCCATGACATGATGCATAAAGAGATAGAGGTGTATGTAGATGACATGATTGCCAAATCACAAACTGAAGAGGATCATTTGGAACATTTATTGAAGTTATTCCAGCGTTTGAGAAAGTATAAACTCCGTCTGAATCCCAACAAGTGCACTTTTGGTGTTCGTTCTGGAAGACTTCTGGGTTTCATTGTCAGTCAGAAAGGCATTGAGGTAGATCCTGATAAAGTCAAAGCTATTCGGGAAATGCCCGCACCCAAGACGGAAAAACAAGTAAGAGGATTCCTTGGGAGACTGAACTACATTTCTAGATTTATATCTCATATGACTGCTACCTGTGGGCCGATTTCAAGCTTCTCCGAAAGAACCAAGGATGTGTGTGGACAGAAGATTGTCAGAGAGCTTTTGATAACATCAAAGAATATTTGCTTGAACCTCCCATTTTGATTCCTCCAGTGGAAGGAAGACCTTTGATTATGTACCTGACTATATTGGAAGATTCCATGCGATGTGTGCTTGGTCAACAAGTTGAGACTGGAAGAAAGGAACATGCCATATATTATCTGAGTAAGAAATTCACAGACTGTGAGTCTCGATACTCAATGCTTGAGAAAACCTGTTGTGCTTTAGCTTGGGCTGCTCGCCGTCTGCGCCAGTATATGATTAACCACACCACTTGGTTGATCTCCAAAATGGATCCGATCAAGTATATCTTTGAGAAGCCCGCCTTATCTGGAAGAATAGCCCGTTGACAGATGTTGTTATCCAAATATGACATTGAGTATCACACTCAGAAAGCAATCAAAGGGAGTATTTTAGCCGACCATTTGGCTCACCAACCAATTGACGATTATCAATCCATCAAGTTTGATTTCCCAGATGAAGATGTTATGTACTTGAAAGCTAAAGATTGTGAAGAGCCGTTACCTGAAGAAGGACCTGATCCCGAATCCCATTGGGGTTTAATATTTGACGGAGCTGTGAACTCTTATGGAAATGGAATTGGGGCAATCATCGTCACTCCCCGAGGTACTCATATCCCGTTCACGACAAGATTGAAGTTTGACTGCACGAACAACATGGCTGAATATGAGGCATGTATTATGGGTCTCGAAGAAGCAGTGGATCTAAGGATTAAGATTCTTGATATTTACGGAGATTCGGCATTGGTAATTAATCAAATCAAAGGAGAATGGGAGACTCGTCATCCTGGTTTGATCCCTTACAGAGACTATGCTAGAAGATTGTTAACTTTCTTCAACAAAGTGGAATTACATCATATCCCTAGAGATGAAAACCAAATGGCTGATGCTTTAGCTACTTTGTCTTCAATGTTTCAAGTGAATGGTTGGAACGATGTGCCTACAATCCGAGTTATGCGCCTCGACAGACCTTCTCATGTGTTCTCAGTAGAAGAGGTTACCGACGACAAACCATGGTTCTATGACATTAAACGTGTTCTTAAAATCAAGAGTACCCGCCTGGGGCATCCAATAAAGATAGGAAGACGTTGAGGAGATTGGCAAGTAGTTTCTTCCTCAATGAAGAAGTATTATATAAGAGGAATTACGACATGGTCTTGCTCAGATGTGTAGACAGACGTGAAGCGGACATGCTGATGCAAGAAGTACATGAAGGATCCTTTGACACTCATGTCAACGGACATGCGATGGCTAAAAAGATGTTGAGAGCTGGTTACTATTGGATGACAATGGAATCTGATTGCTGCAAATATGTGAAGAAATGTCATAAATGCCAGATTTATGCGGACAAGATACATGTGCCACCGACCCTCCTCAATGTTATCTCTTCACCTTGGCCTTTCTCTATGTGGGGAATTGATATGATTGGAATGATTGAACCCAAAGCTTCAAATGGTCATCGTTTCATCTTGGTAGCGATCGATTATTTTACTAAATGGGTGGAAGCAGCATCTTATGCTAATGTAACCAGACAGGTGGTAGTCAGATTTATCAAGAATCAAATCATTTGTCGATACGGTATCCCGAGTAAGATCATCACTGATAATGGTTCGAATTTGAATAACAAGATGATGAGAGAGCTTTGCGAGGAGTTCAAGATCGAACATCATAATTCTTCTCCTTACAGACCGAAGATGAATGGGGCAGTTGAAGCTGCTAACAAGAACATCAAAAAGATTGTCCAGAAGATGGTGGTAACTTATAAAGATTGGCATGAAATGCTTCTGTATGCTTTACATGGATACCGTACTTCAGTTCGAACTTCAACAGGTGCAACCCCATTTTCCCTGGTTTATGGCATGGAAGCAGTACTTCCTGTGGAGGTTGAGATCCCGTCTATGAGAGTTTTGATGGAAGCTAAACTTTCTGAGGCTGAATGGTGTCAAAGTAGATATGATCAGTTGAATTTAATTGAGGAAAAGAGATTGACAGCATTGTGTCACGGTCAATTGTATCAGCAGAGAATGAAGAAGGCTTTTGATAAGAAGGTTCGACCGCGCGAGTCCAGAGAAGGTGACCTCGTGCTCAAAAAGATATTATCTTTCCAACCTGATTCTAGGGGCAAGTGGGCTCCGAATTATGAAGGATCGTATGTCGTTAAGAAAGTTTTCTCTGGAGGTGCCTTGATTCTCACAAATATGGACGGTGAAGAGCTCCCGCGCTCCATGAACGCCGATGCAGTCAAGAAATATTTCGCTTAGATTTGAGTTGACAGTTTGCTAAGTTGAAAACCCGAAGGGGCGGCTTAGGCAAGCTTTTGGTCAGACCAGTCTTGGCATTTGAACACATTTCGGAATTCGAAGTTGTTAGGGAGAATAGTGATCATTGTTTTTGTGTAACCCTTTTCTTTCATGTACTATTTCCCAAACTTTTGTAAACCGTTGGAGTCGCGTTGTTAGCGAACTACCATCTTATTAATGAAATTTGAGCATTTACCTTTTATGGGCAAAATTTAATTTTTACAGAAATATTTGAAATAAAGGTATTTAAAGTATTCTTATTTTAAAGATGTGTCGTGAATAATGAAAGGAATATTAACAGTTGTTCCGAGGATGGTCAAGCCACGAAATGCAAAACGATACAGTATTTTATCCTTGCATGATGAACATGTTTTATTTCAAAATCGTCATGAGGTGTTGGTTGTGTGAACTTGCGCTTCTCGTGGTACTAAGTTTGGTGACTCCCCGGCTTTTCCAGTTAAGCGTTGTTTTGGTTATCTTTATTTGAGCAGATTTCTGAAGTGTGGTACGCTTTGTCTCATGCCAGTAGTCTATTGGAGATTAGAAGATTGGATTTGAATATTTTTCTCCTCAGAAGACTTGAGCCTTGTAGCGTGATACGCTCCGACGTTGCTTTGTAGTTCCAGTTCCAGTTATTTTCCGTCTTTTTTAAGATTGGCCGAGTATCTATTATTTCGTGACATCTTATCGTCTTCAAGATATTCCATCTGTTTGCTTTGTCAGCATAACATTCATTTACTCATTTACACTTATATCACGCATGCATATTCACATTTGCCGATTGATTTTGGGTTGTATACTTTGTTTTTAAGACAATGTACATGTTCTTTCCAAGTAGAAGGTTAGCTTAGGCAGAAAATGTGTTTCCTTTCTAAATTCCCCAACTGAGCTAATCCTCGTGGATGATTTTTAATTTAGCCTACCTTGTCCATTTCTGGATAGGATGAATCCCCCAATCAAGTTACTTTCTCATTGGGTGGAGTCTTGTTTGACTGTTTTCTCTCTGGTTTATTCCTGGAGGGAGTTGTTGCCTCTTGCATAGGCTATCTCATGATTTTCCCCAGTGAAGTCGCGACCTAGACGAATGGTGCATTTATTTTTCACATTTAAGTATGTGATCTCCTCGGGAAGGATGGATTCATGGTTCTCTTTGACGAAGATTTTATTCTCTGCCAGTGTCATCGCAATTTCCTTCTGAGTTATTTTTTGGAAAACGGCAAGCGGCGGTCTCTTCATGAGCAACTTGTACGTTATAGACATCGTTGGAAAACGGCAAGTGGCGGTCTCTTCATGAGCAACTTGTACGTTATTATTTTTTTGAAAACGGCAAGCGGCGGTCTCTTCATGAGCAACTTGTACGTTATAAACGTCGTTGGAAAACGGCAAGCGGCGGTCTCTTCTTGAGCAACTTGTACGTTATTATTTTTTGGAAAACGGCAAGCGGCAGTCTCTTCATGAGCAACTTGTACGTTATTATTTTTTGGAAAACGGCAAGTGGCGGTCTCTTCATGAGCAACTTGTACGTTATAGACATCGTTGGAAAACGGTAAGCGGCGGTCTCTTCATGAGCAACTTGTACGTTATTATTTTTTGGAAAACGACAAGCGGCGGTCTCTTCATGAGCAACTTGTACGTTATAGACATCGTTGGAAAACGGCAAGCGGCGGTCTCTTCATGAGCAACTTGTACGTTATTATATTTTGGAAAACGGCAAGCGGCAGTCTCTTCATGAGCAACTTGTACATTATTATTTTTGGAATACAGCAAGTGGCAGCTTCTTTATTTGAGCAACTTGTATGTCATAGTATTTTTGGAAGACAGCAAGGGGCAGCTTCTTTATTTGAGCAGCTTGTATGTTATTGACATCCCTGGACGACAGCAAGGGGCAACTTCTTTATTTGAGCAGCTTGTATGTCATAGTATGTTTGGAAGACAGCAAGTGACAGCTTCTTTATTTGAGCAGTTTGTGTATCTACAACCATATTATTATTTCAGCATTAATTAGTATATCTCCGGAAATCTCGCAGAGAGGCTCGTTATGAAATCTTTGCCTTCAGAAGTCGGTAATCCATTATCAGCAAATTTGATACATCTTTTGTCTATCTTTGACCTTGAGTTGGGAACTCACTGTTATTTTGGGTCAATAACCTGTTTTGTGGCCTATGCAAGATGCCTTCTTTGTTAGGGTCAGAGGTCGTATTCTCTCAAATTTTTATTCGCCGTCAAGAGTGTATCATTTGAAGTCGATGGCTCATTTTCCCAGTAGTGTATAATCTATGTCCCTGTGTTTTGTTGGTGTTTGATTTCTCCAACATTATCTTGTTTCATACAATATCTTTCTCTGTGAATTCAATTACTACATTCATATCACAAACATAATGGCGGTATCTTAGGGCAAAAATTGCGTATTATGTATTTAAGTACCTTTAATCTCGTCGAGACGAAGATTTTAATCTTCATATCTCCGGATAGAAGAAACTTAAATAGGGGCAGCTGTTGTACCCCAAATTTTGACCTAAGATACCATCTCCCATCTGCATCATTACATTGCAAGTGTTCACAAGCGATCTGACCTATTTTATCAATTTTCAAAGCAGATTTTAAATTCATAACTTTTTTTTAGTCAAGAGCTGGTTATTTTTTTTGAAACGCCAAGTTTATTAACTGATCAATGCTTAAAACAATGTTTATTTAATTATTTATTATTCTAAGTTTAAATAGTTGGAATTTATTTTCAGTTATTATAATTTAAAGAATTATAAATAATAAAGTAAATAATTGAAGAGAAGTTTATTAATTGATCAATGTTAAAACAATGTTTATTTAATTATTTATTATTCTGAGTTTAAATAGTTGGAATTTATTTTCAGTTATTATAATTTAAAGAATTATAAATAATAAAGTAAATAATTGAAAAGAAGTTTATTAATTGATCAATGCTTTAAATAATGTTTATTTAATTATTTATTATTCTGAGTTTAAATAGTTGGAATTTATTTTCAATTATTATAATTTAAAGAATTATAAATGATAAAGTAAATAATTGGAAAGAAGAAAAGAATTAACTGGTAAAATAATAGAGTTTTATTCATCTTTATTCTAATTGTTATAATTGTTGTTTAAATACCGTATTTATTTACAAAGTATTTACAATGACAATTATACAAAATGTTTAAAGTGAAATAAAAACTATTTTAATTTTTCTAAGATTCTAAATCTTCATCTTCTATCCAATACTTCTTTGATGCTCATTTGATTTTACCTGCAAAGAATTAAAAGAAAAAGTCAGAGATAGATATATAATTAAAAGCAGACAATTAATTTAGAGTTCATCATTAAAAGCAAACGGCTGGAATCAGTTTTTACCCTCTTTTCAAATCACAGGATTTCTCCCGGTTCACAAAAAGGGATGAATATTTATTGATAAATATGAATGCACAAGTTAAAAATATGCACAAATTCAATTTTGCCAAAACCAACTGCATATTTCAAAACCAATTGCACATTTCAATTGTCAAAACTGCATAGTTCAAAGACAACATATGCAAATAACCAAGTCAAAGTCACATTTTCAAAAAAAACAAAGTCCAACGTAAACTGTCCAAAAGTATGGAAGTATGTCAATACAAAGGCTCCTCCATACTGTAACAAATGCAGATAGCTAAAGAAGGAAATGTGCAGATTAAAACCATATATGCAAGCCAAATATTTCTAATTTCATCATTTCCCAGCCTTTGCTTTTTCAGAACACAAAGTACATATAACATTTTAATGTTTCAAACTGTACTAAGGAGAGAGAAGAGAGAAAAGAGCTGGGTTTACAGGTTTTGACTTTAGGCAGAAAGGATATAGAAAACAAAACTGCAGTAACACAGTAAAAAAGGGGAAGCATAGAAAAAGGATACAAAGCAAACTGAATGAAACAGTAGAAGTGCAGAGGTATCAAAGGCAAAATAGTTAAAATATACAAGAACCTGAACCATCAAATAGAGGCCAGGCAAACTGATATAAAACAACACAAACTCTTCAAGAAAAACCAAAGTTCAAAAACCTGTTTGGAGGCCTTAAATCAAAACTGTCAAACAAATACCGAGCCTACTCTCAAGGTACAAAACAAAAAACCTCAAGAACCTGCATTCAAGACATATATACAACCTGCTGTCTCAAGCCAAAAACCAATAACCATGGCCTGAAAAACCAGAAACCTTAACCATATCCATCCTTCAACCTGCCTGAAGCATAAACCAGCATAACCTGTCAAACAAATACCATAAAACCATGGCCTAAAAAAAACCAGTAAACACTAAGCTGTCCAGCTAAAGCCTTAAGCCTTTCAAACCATAACCTGTTGAAACCTGTAAAAGCCTTAACCATCAAACGACACAAGCCATCACCAACAAACAATACCCTGTCAAACCTACTGTCAAGCCATAGTTCCAAATCTCCCAAAACCTGTACCTATCATCAAGCCTATCAAGTCCAAACTTTCATGCCTGCATCAAAGACTTCCTAAACCAGTTTCCAAACCCACATAGTAAGCCTCAGAAAATTTCATCATAGGCATCAAGCTAGGAAACCAAATACAGGGCAAGTATTCAAGGCACTCGAATCAAACATCCAAATTCCAGTTAGAATTCCAAGGCCCTCAGAAAATATCATCACTGAGCGCAAAATCATCATTAAACATACAGACTCAAAATCATATAGCATACTCAGAATCACCAAGGCATCAAGGCAACCAGAAGAGAAGAGGAAAAGAATCAAATATACTCAAAGGCATCAAGCATATTCAAGCATCAAGCAAGCAAAGCGAGGCAAAGGCAGCAAGAAGAAAGAAGATAAAGTGGTTCAGTTCATCAACACAGGCAACTAAAAAAGCAGAAGTAAATACAAAATACAAGGAGTCCAAGCCAGTTCATGTCATTGCCTCTTCGCCATCCAGCCGCCTGAGCGCCTCCACCACCATTCATTCCCCTCCTCCATCAAGGTATAACTTCTTTCCCTCCATTTCGTACATCTTGACAGAAACACCATGTTGAAGCTAGAGTCAGAATCAAGTGAATAATAAAATCATAAACATGCAAAATCATAAAAAACCTAACGCGTTAAAGAGCGAAATCATCACCTTCGCACTATATCACCGAGCGACCCATGGAGAAGGAGATGCAGTTGGTGGCGCTGGCAACTTTGAGGCAAAGGGCTTTGTCCTGGACATTTTTGGCTTGAGAGAAGAAGAAGAAAGACGAAGACGAATCAAGAACGAGGAGTAGCGGCGCCATTTCTGTAACCCTAAAGCCGTCCCCAAATGAAACAAAAATTAATAACCCTAAAAACTTTGTTTCAATTAAAAGGGCCATAACCCGTTTCCTAGGCCTAAAACCCAACGAATTTCATTGGAACACCACCATCCCATTTCTGTTTGTTCTTAATTTGGGCCCCTTAAAAACTCTTTGGCCCATTCATTTTTTTTTCCTTTCACTTTTGTTTTAAACATTCATAAACCAAATTTGATTTACCTTTCTTTTATAATTCTAAATAATATAAACCATTTTCTATATATAATTTACTTAAATATATTATTTTATTTATATTAATTCCTAATGAACAATACTTTTTATTTATTTATTAATTAAGACTTGGTATATAAAAAATTAGTTAAAATACTTGAATTAGTATAAGACATTAGTATGTTTTATTATTTGCATATTAATACTAAAAAAATACATAAAAAATAGAAAATTAAAAAACATTTTCTTTTCTCTAATTAAATTCTCTTGCTTTGTACATATTAAACAAAAATATAAAAATGCATGTTCACGCCTTTTAGTCTGTTATTTAATCATTGTTGTGGTTATGTATCACTTAGCTACTTAATCATTATCTATCTAATTTTCTGTTTGATTATTCAGTCTTTACATAGTTATTCTGTTTACGTCTAAATCCAAGAGAAAAATGATTAAATTTGTTGACTTCATGTCCTCAAATCCAATCACGCGAATACCTTCATTTCATTAAGACTTAAGATAATTTTTCCCCAAATATTCACTTTTTTCAAAACTCATACCTTTTAAGTCAAAACTTCGACATTAGGTCGTCGTACCTTCAAAAACCCGTCCGTACCCCTTTTCGGCCAAAACAATTTATTTTTAATCAAATGAACATTTTAATAAACAGATATTTCAAAAGGTTCCTATAGAATACTATAGATACATTGGGTGCTAATACCTTCCCATTGTATAACCAACCCCCGAACTTTAGACCTCTTTTCAAAACGCCTTGTATTTTCATTACTTTCAAAGTATTATTTTACATTGCATATTTTAGGGTTTTATTTCGCTCTTTTCCCTTTTCCCTTGGAAATAATAAAGCGCGGTGGCGACTCTTGCTTTTTGTGAGACGAATTAATTAATAGTTCAATCTCCGATTTACCCCGCTACATTTTTTTATAGCTACAGGACCCTACTAGCAAGATCCCTCCACTTTTGGGAGTACTCTTTGAACCCTTCATTCTTACCCATTGTCATGTCTTGCAATTGAACTCTTGTCGGTGCCAAGTTAGTATTGTATTGGTATTGGTGGTAGAAAGCGGTGGCTAAGTCTTCCCATGTATGGATACGAGAACCCTCCAATTGGTAAAACCACTCTAGTTTCATCCCAGCCAAGCTTTCTTGAAAGGAGTGAACCCAGAGTTTCTTGTCAGCAGTGTGCGATTGAATTTTGTGCACATAAGACTTTAGGTGGAGCTTTGGGCAGGAAACCCCACCATACTTAATGAATACTGGTATCTTGAATTTGTGGGGAATGACAACCCCATATATTAAACCCAATTTATAAAAATCCAAACCGGGGACGGGTTAAATCTCAACGGCCTTCAGTCTGTCCTCTAGCTGCTTGTACTTAACATCGGCAGGAGGATACTGCTCGTCAAAATAATCCTCATCATCAGACGCTTGATCATTGACACACCCAGCCTGGGTACTTCTTGCTTATCCAATTTGATTTTCATCTTCCTCAGACGAGTCTCCCACTACTGGTATCTGACGGATCGACTCTCTAAATCTTCTAACCATGTTGACTAAAGCTTTCCTTTTTGGTTTCGTTTTGGCTGCTAGTAACACCGTCAACTCTTGTTTCCCCATGGCCAGGGTCAGCAGAGTCTCTTGAGACTGGGATTTTTGTGCTTGTAGGTCTTTCACTATTTTCTCGATATCCATCTTGCTGAAACAAACAGCAGAAAGATAAGGAAACCTGCTGTGGAAAACCTGTTATGTTATGATGCATGGAAGATGTGTATGCAAATGTTTTCAAGGATTTATGGAATTTAAATTTGTATAGACAAAGAATGAACAAACGTCAATTTTCATTAATTAGTTCAAAATGATTACAACATGCCTCTTGGGCTTACAAAATAAATCTCTAAGATAAAAAGGTCGAACGCATCCTCTTCGGCGCAAGGTAGGCGTTCAAGCTTTGTTCTTCATGGAGTTGCTTTGTGAGCTCCAAAGCCCTTTTCTCACTTGCATAGCACTGAGTTCGAAACTGTCTCATTCTTCATTTAGCTGAATCCAACATTTTTGCAACTCTTCAAGAGAAGTAGGCATGTTGGGATAGAGGACAATATATGTGACATCTTCTTCAACAATAGGCTCCACGATAACTGGTAGGATGGAGGGGTAAGGCATCATGAGCTTCTGAGCACGATATCGTACCCACCTAAGATAAGGTTCAAAGGGAATATAATTCTTGCATCCCAGTGTCCCATTATCTGCTTTATTTACCATCATCCAAGCTCGTGCAAACCTTTGACGGTAGCCTTGATCGTTGCTCTCGTAATCGAACACCACTCCTTGGATGAGCATATCATGAGGACCATCTCTTTGGGCATACCCAAACTATTGCAAGGCTAAGAAAGGGTTGTAAGTGATACCTCCCCTAATTCCAAGTAGAGGGACATTAGGGAATTCCCCATAACGGTCAATGATAGATGTATCCACCAAGGATATCGAACACCAATGGATATCAGAGTGAGTAAGGGACATCACCCTTTGAGACCATGTCAATCTTTGCTCGTTCTTCAATGTTGATCGAGGTAAGTGCGAAGTAAACCACTTGGCGAGTAGGGGAATACAACACAAGAGAGTACCTCTTTTTTTCATGGTGCGGGTATGGAAAACAATGTAAGATGTCTCCCAGCAAGTTGGTATAGGATTACGAGAGAGAAAGACTGTGATGGCATTCATACCTATGAATTGGTCCGAGTTGAGAAATAGAACCAAACCATAGATGAGAAGTGCTAGGACATCTGCAAAGGCTTGAAAATCCATATCTTCCCAAAATGAATGACCCCTCTCCAATAATAACTTGGCTAGGAACCCTTTGACTTCGCTTCTGGTCTCCAAATTTGCTACAATGTCGGCTCTCTTCAGATGCAAGGCTTCAGCAATGACTTCAGGTTTCGAAATCCATTATAAACCGATGAATGGTGCTTGATCAAGAACGAGCACTCCTAATAGTAGAGAGAATTCTTCTAGTGTTGGCACCAACTGATAGTCAGGAAAAGTGAAGCAATGATGCATGGGATCGAAGAATTGGAATAGCACGCACATCATCTCTTCTTGGAAATTGGAGGTAGTCAAGATGAGGAGTCGACCATATTTCTTAGTGAAAGAAGAGTCTTCAGGTACCCTTGACGCTAACTCTTGGAGTTGAGGGTGTGCTTTCACAAAGTTGATTCTAATGGTATTTCTTAGGACAAAGTTCATGGCCTACAAAACAAAAACAAAGATAAATTCCTAAATCCTTGAAATGGTTAGTGTATGATGTTATGATGTTTATGATGTTACGTACAAGTAAGCAAGTTGTTATGTACACACAAAGAAAACAAGTCCTTATGTTTAGGCTTGCATGAAGTTTGTAAGTAAGTACCCTCTTGAAGTTTTAGTTGGCTCAAACATGTCCTAGTAATAGTAACTGGGTTCTAAAGGGTCTCAATATCATTGACCTTTCTTTTAGGCATTGTATCAGCACAAGCAATCCTTTTTGCGGCCGAGATATCCCAAAAGTCCAATCTCAATGAGTGTAGTATCGAGTATCAACCAATTTTCAGCTTTCCACCGAAACCGGTTATCTCCTACGTCCTAATGGACAAGTTGTTCAATTAAGGTTCTAAGGTTAGTTAGTGCTTCATGACACCACTCAGCGGCCCCATATTCTCCTCGATTCAACACAAGGGATACCAGTACCCACAAATACGTCACACTAACATAGCCATTGTTTCAACCATATCGGTCTACGTTGTACAGTTTCCACAATCTATTGCTACTTACCTTAAAAGGTGTCCGAGATCCGGGTAGAGGATCAAAGCAAGCCCAAACAAGGAAACATAATGTAAATCAAACAAGTCAAACAATGAAATCAAGTAAAGGTGATCTATCCCTAAGGTAACCCCACTTTTAAGTTTCTCACCAGCAGAGTCGCCAGTTCTATAATAAAGTGGGAGAACTGACTTGGGATGTTTTGCATTTGATCACAATTGTTGCGGTTAGCAAGAGTCGCCACCAACTTTTCTTTTATCCAAAAAGGAAAGGGTGAAAAGAACAGGAAAGACCTATGAGATTATTTCTTGGGTTCGGGGGGTAGATTATGAAAAGGGAAGGTGTTAGCACCCCTTTCATCCATATTTATCTATGGGCTCTTAGTTGCTTGCTAGATCACTTGCTTTGTTGGAAAATTGCTTTGTGGTAATTTTTGAAAGTGTGATACGGTGGGAGAACTGACTTGAGGGTTTTTCATTTGATTGCAAATGTTGCCGTTAGCAATAGTCGCCACTGACTTTTATTTTATCCATAAGGAAAGGTGAAAAAGCACAGGAAAGACCTTTGAGATTATTTCTTGAGCTCGGGGGGTAGATTATGAAAAGGGAAGGTATTAGCACCCTTTTCATCCATGGTTTTCCATGGGCTCTTAGTTACTTGCTAGATCACTTGATTTTTGTTTGAAATTGTGTTTTGTATGGTTTTTTGAAAGTATTTTGTAAAGAGGCCATTATTTAGACAAACTTTGTAATGATTCTCATTCGTAAGAATGTATACAAAGATGTTGATCTTATGAAAATGTTTTCAAGTTTGTAAGATGTTTTGAAAGTGTAGGTATTTGTTTTGAAAAATAGCAAGGATGTTTGTTTTGTAATTGAGCAAGTAATTAGGAGCAATCTACCTACTCAAATGTCTTTCTTGTTCATTTTCTTTTTCTTTGACATTGTTGTCTTACCATTGATTTGGTAAGCAACCCTATATTTGGATGTAAACGGGACAGGCGTGGGTCATCGTATAACCATGATTAGCAATGTTGCAAAATATCTTAGCATTATTTTTTAGGAACTAAGATCATTCGTAAGGCAACTTAGATAGCGTCATCGAGGGACTATGATCTTGTATTCACTTGTTTTTGCTAAGATACCTTACATGCGTAATATGGCCATTTTGTATAAAGCAACCAAGTGGAATAACCCTAGGGGTGCTTGTGTACAAGTGTGTTGTTTTCATGCTTGTTTTTGTCTTGAATTAAGTTTTTGCTAAGTATTGATTTTAGTCTTTCCATACAAACCCTAATTACTAGCATTGTATATAAAAGCGATAAATTGAAAATTTTAAAGTTACTACGCTATTAAAACATTTATGGGGAGGAGTATACAATTTGTAAATGGGGGTTGCAAGAATTTAAACATAATTAATCTATTACAACCATATTGAATTGGTACAAAATATACAAGGAATAAAATAAATACCATGTATAAAAATAAATAAATATATAAGGATGCAAAAATGTAAACAAAATGAATTTTGTTTGGATTTTCTAAAAAAAGATTTTTTTTGTCTTAACCTAATTTAAATAAAGAAAATGGTTAATTAAGTTTGAATTTATTAGGAATTTTTTTTTAAAAGAAAACCTAGTTCTATTAATTAATCAAAAGAAAAATAATTTAAGGAAAGTATTTTTTAGCATTTTTTATCTTGAAAATATTTATAGTATTATAAAATATTTTCAGTCTTTTTGTATTAAAATAATGTACTTTAAATGGTGTGAAGAAAAATAAATAAATAATACAATATTAATTAAGTTTATAAGATTTACTTAATAAAATAAATAAAGTATGAAGAATAAAAATATTTTTATTTATGAAAAAAATAAAATAAAATAAGTCAAAATATAAAATATCATTTTTAGTATTTTTATCATTTTTAGTATTTAGAAAATATATTTGAGAAAATAAAAAAAATAAAAAAAATGAAGAAATAAAATAAAATTGGGTCATGGTGCAAATATGAAACAGGGGGGGGGGGGAATGTTAGAAAAAAAAGTCAGGCCCAGGAGGGGAAGGCCCATGCACGCTGGAAGGACCAAAAATGTAAAAAATGAGTGAAAAAGCAAAAGGCAAAAATGTAAAAAATGAGTGAAAAAGCAAAAGGCAGCGTGCTGAGGCTCGAACCCATGACCTCCTGAATACCAGCGCGTTGCCTTACTACTGGGGTGGCTATACATCCGTTAATATAACTGAAACAATAATTATATAACACAAAACGCGCCCTGATTACACTTCATCTTCAACCTCCAGCCAAAGGACCTGTATCTTCTTCAGCTCTCAACAAAAATGAAAAGTTCAAACATGAAAGTTGTGGCATTTTTTCCCACGAATCTAACCGTATAAACAACTTAAGCTAACAATCAAAGATGAATGAGAATTTTTCTAGCCCTAATTCAAAACCTAAAAATTTCAGAAAACTTCAACCCTAAAATTCTCTAAGCTCAAGCCATATAAATGTAAACTATGGATATGTACAGCTTTGTTGCAATGGTATCTACATTTTATCGTCACAAACCAAACTCAAATGATGCATGTATGAAGAGACAGAAGTTTGAAAACTTACCTCTTACAGCTGGAATCGTTTATGGAGTTTGAGCAACCTTGGAGGTGTAAGGATGATCTAGTTAGCTTGCCAGGACCTCCCTGAGTGTGTTGAAAGCCTTACTTTGTTTTGAAGCCAGCTAGAACTCTCTACTCAAGTCCAACTGTAATGGAGGTTTTTAAAAATGGTGGATGATGAAGATGAAGTTACAGAAGTTTAACAGGTGTTGAGATGAGTTCTATATGATGTATGTGAAGTGTTTAGATGGTTAAAAGTGAAAACGCACGAGTGAAAATGGAGATGGGTGTTTGAAGCTAAAAATATGGAGTTTTTGGCCAGTTCTGACTTATGAATGCTTGAGATTCTTTGAGGGCTTATGAAAACTTGTATTGTGTTGCAATTGACTTGTTAATATGTATGGAAAAGATTAGAGCACAAAACCACTCAAGGTTTCTGAGTTATAGGGTTATGGCTCTATAACTTGCTTTTGAAGAAAAGTGAAATGACAAATCTCAAGTATTGTACAAGCATGTCCTGAGCTTCTTGAGACCTTATACACATTGCTTTTGGTTTATAAGGGTTGTGTATGCAGAAATAACAAGTTAGAAGCTCAAGACAAGCTGACTTTGTGATTAAAGCAACTTTTCAAGAATGGAATGGTAACTTTCTTTCTAAAATGGAAAATTGGCTTGGATAATGCTTGGAAAACTTGGATAATAGCTCAAAAGCAAGTGTAATCTTCTAATTATGGAGAGATCTTGAGGTTTAGAGGCCTGAAAAACAAGATTGTGCAGCATAGGTTTGAAATTGAATTTTTGTACATCACAAAATGCCTTGTAATTCAAGTGACAAAACACCAACTTCATCTCTTCGATTCTCCCTACTCATGAATGATATCAAGGAGTTATTGGAGATTTTTTAAAGCTTGTAATTTGCTCTAAAACCTATCTTTGAATTGCTTTTGAATATTCCCCTTGGAACTATATGAAAAAGTGCCATGAAGTTGAGTCAAAATCCTGACCAAATTAGGGCAAAATTTCACTAAGTGTTTAGTTTCATGATCCTATGTTCTTGAAATTATAACTTGAGATCCAAGAACTTTTGGAAGAAGTTGTTTGAAGCAAAGTTGTAGATTTCATGGAGATCTACAACTTTAATGTTGGAAGTTTCTTTTGAATCATCTTGGATCATGGTGGAAATTTGGCTCAAAGTTATAAAAAAACATGAATTTTCAACACTTAGAAAATTTTCTAAGTTTAGGAATTTTGACTTTACAAAATGAAATCTTGACTTTTTAATTTCTTGATGAATAAGTTTCATATTTTGACATGTTTTGGTGAATTGTGATCTTTGGCACTTGAATTTGACCAAAAAGTCAAAGTTTGACTTTTTAGTATACAATTGACTTTTAATCAGTTGACTGCAAAATTCATCTGTCGAACTAATGGGCATGCAATGTTTGAAACCATGTCATTAGGTAAAAATTATGAAATTGGACTTTTGAGATCATGCCTTAAACCAATTGACCATTTTCTAGGTCAAAAACCAGAAATTTCTTTCCTAGTCAAACCCTAATTATGACCATTTTGCCCTTTTGGGGATTTGATCAAATCTTTTGAGGAATTGTGGTCCAAACTTGATCAAATAATACATATGAGTCTAAAATGTTGATGTGGATCAAAAATTATGGATTTTTACTGTAAATTGACCATAGTTGACTTTTCCCCCAATACAATTGATTTTTAGGTCAACTGCTCAATTGACTGAGCAAAAATGTGATCCAAGGCTTGAAACTTGGCATGAATAATCTTGGGGGTCCATAATGATCCATGAAAGTTATATGAGGCATTGAAAGTTCAAATGTCCTTGTGCAAACTCAAACCCTAATTTTGGTCATCAGTGCATAAGGAGGTGTCTTGAGCTGACCAAACCCTAATGCAGTCTTGAGTCAAGGAGATCTTATGAGAAAATTCTTGACAAGTGAGAGGGCAAATTTTGGGGTACACCAGCTGCCCCTGTTCAATCTTCTTAATCCTGAAGATTTAGATTGGCAAGTTTTGTCGTTCGTGACTCGAAGGTGGAAGATGATTGGACACTAGAGTTCCCAGAAATTTGCACTCGACGATGTGATGGTTGAGGGAATGGGCTTAAAGATGCCATTTGGAGAGGTGATAGAAAGTTGCAGGAGATGGGCTTGTAGATGCCATCCAAGAGTAATTGTTGAATTCTAATTTGAAAGAATGAGTATCAGAATGACGTCCGTGTCTGGAGCTTATCTGAACTGTATCTGGGAGCTAATTTGGAATGAGTATCAGAATGATATCCGTGTCTGGAGCGTATCTGAACTGTATCTAAAAGCTGAATCTGAATGAGTATCAGAATGGCATCCGTGTCTGGAGCATATCTGAACTTGTATCTGAGAGTTGAATCTTAATGAGTAACATAATGACATCTGTGTCTGGAGCGTATCTAAATTGTATCTGAGAGTTGAATCTGAATGAGTATCAGAATGACATCCGTGTCTGGAGCGTATCTGAACTGTATCTGAAAGCTGGTTTCGAATGAGTATCAGAATGGCATCCGTGTCTGGAGCGTATCTGTACTGTATCCGCAAATTTTGAACATTGTTAATGGTAGTTGTTAACCTTATCCTAAAAAGGGTAAAATGTTAGCTAAAATGCAAAGTCATGTTGTATGATATGTATGATATAATGCATTCGTTTTATCAATTTTTATGATATACAGATGCAATGTATGTGTATGTGAGCTAGTTCATTGTGTTGTTTGTTGGATTGGGGAAAATAAATCTCTGAATGTTACTGAGGATATGTAAGTCTTCATGTCTTGAAGTCGAAGTGTTGATGAATTTCCGTTTTGAGAAATAAGCTTTGTTGTAAGGGAAATGCCATGTACTGCTTGAAAAATCCTGCTTGGGGAATCTGGAGAAATTGGATGATTTCTACCGGGGATTGATAATTGGAAGCTTTGTTTCACTGGGGATTAAACTGTATATTGCGAGGGATTTTTATGGAAAATAACTTAGAGAGATTTCCCTATCTCTTAAAGCCATCAATAATTGTCTTTTATTTTGTTTATTTGTAAACAATAATTATGCTCAAATGCATATGTTCAACAATGAATCATTGGACGTTTTTGTAAATAAGACACAAGCGTAACGAAAAATAGATAGTTTTTGCACTTTCAAGGAGATATCTTTGTATTGACTTTGAGTATGTATTTTGTACAATGAGACAAACATTCTAGTAAGAGAATGCCGTCATAAAAAATGAAAATTTTGATACAAAGAAAAGATAGCTATGCGTAATAATCCCATGGGGTTTCCATTCCGCTATAGCCTTCGTATCTCTGGGCATCTTGTCTATTTGTTGCCTTTTCCTAAGCTAATTGAATTGATCAGAACCACTGCATTTGTCAGTTGAAGCCAAAGGTTGTCCGCAAAGTGATCCAACGGGACATAGTCATACGCTTTAATTCCCTAACTTTTGCCTGGACTGCCCTTTCGGGTTTTCAGTCCGCCGGGAAACCCTTTTTTGACCAAGTCTCCCTTTCGGGTTTTCAACTTTCCGGGTGTACAAATTTTTGTTTTATCCCTAATTTTTGCCCTAACCTTTTGGTTCACCGAGATGCCCTTGTTTTTCCTAGGTGTGTCAACCTAGCGGGTATGCATAGTATCTTTTGACTATGTCCATGTTCGCAGGGTGTGGCAGATCGTTGCCATCCATGGTGGTTAGGATCATTGCCCCACCAGAGAATATGTTTTTCATTACAAATGGTCCTTCGTAGGTAGGAGTCCATTTTCCCTTGGGATCACCTTGCGGCAGTATGATATGTTTGATCACCAGATCTCAACTTGATACACTTGTCGTCTGACCTTTTTGTTGAAAGCCTTGATCATCCATTTTTGATACATTTGACCATGGAAGACAGCAGTAAGCCTTTTCTCATCAATCAAGTTCATTTTATCAAGTTGAGTCTAGATCCAATTGTCTTTATTCAGACCTGCATCCTTCATAATTCTTAGAGAGGGGATCTGAACCTCAATAGGCAAGACAGCTTCCATGGCGTATACCAAAGAATAGGGTGTTGCCCCGATCGATGTGTGAGCTGTAGTACGATACCCGTGAAGAGCGAATGGTAACATCTCATGCCAGTCTTTGTATGTGACTGTCATTTTTTGTATGATCTTTTTAATGTTTTTATTTGCCGCTTCGACAACACCATTCATCTTCGGTCGGTAAGGGGAAGAATTGTGATGCTGGATCTTGAATTGCTCGCACAGGGTGGTGATCATAGTATTATTTAAGTTTGTACCATTGTCTGTAATGATCCTCTCCGGGATACCGTAACGACAAATAAGATTTTTCTTGATGAACCGGGCAGCAACATTCTTGGTCACGGAAGTGAAATAAGCTGCCTCCACCCACTTGGTGAAATAATCAATGGCCACTAAGATGAAGCAGTTTCCATTAGAAGCTGTTGGTTTTATTACCCCAATCATATCAATCCCTCATATAGAAAAGGGCCAAGGAGCTGTCAATACATTCAGAGGAACCGAGGTACGTGCACCTTGTCAGCATAAATCTGAAACTTATGGCAGGTTTGAGAGTATTGATAACAATCTGCTTCCATGGTAGACCAGTAATAGCCTTCCCGTAGGATTTTCTTTTCCATCGTATGCCCACTGGAATGGGTGCCAAAAGTGCCTTCATCTAACTCGGCCATGATCCTTTCAGCTTCAATCTTGTCTATGCATCGAAGTAACACAGAGTCATGGTTGCGTTTGTAAAGAATGTCGTTACTAAGGAAGAATTTTGCAGATAATCTCCTTATGAACTTCTTATCATTGATTAAAGCTCCTTCCGAATATTCTTGAGCCTCGAGATACCTCTTGACTTCGTGAAACCAAGGCTGGTCCACTACTTCTTCAGTATTAATCTCGTGACAGTATGTTGGTTCCTCCATTCGCTCGATGGTGATCTGGGGAGCCTCGTTATCCCATTTACGTTTAAACATAGATGACATTGTAGCTAGTGTGTCCGCTAGCTGATTTTCTTCTCACGGGAAATGCTCGAAGGTAATCTTCTCAAAATATGGGAGGAACATCAAAACATGTTCTTTGTAAGGGATAAGGTTAGGGTGTTTGGTGTCCCATTCCCCTTTGATCTGGCTAATAACCAAAGTTGAATCTCCACATACATTCAAAGATTTGATCCCCAAGTATATGGCAGCTTTGAGACCAAAAATGCACGCTTCGTATTCCGCCATGTTATTTGTACAATTGAAGCATAGTCTTATCGTAAATGGAGTATGACATCCTTCCAGAGATATGAGTATAACACCAATATCATTTCCGAGTGCGTTAGATGCCCCATCAAAAACCAAGATCCATCGGGATCCTTGTTCAGGTTCGTCATATGGTCTGAATTCTTCACAGTTGCTTACCATCATGATGTCCTCATCTGGGAATTCGAACCTCATGGACTTGTAGTCTTCCACAGCTTGGTGAGCAAGGTGATCAGCTAATGCACTACCCTTTATAGCTTTCTGGGTAGTATACTATATGTCATATTCTGTCAGGATCATCTTCCATCTTGCTATTCTTCCAGAGAGATCAGGTTTCTCGAAATTGTATTTTATCGGATCCATTTTAGATATCAACAGGGTAGTATGAGTCAGCATGTACTGTCTTAGCCGGAGAGCATCCCATGCCAGAGCACAGAAAGTTTTCTCGAGTAGTAATATCTTGTTTCACAGTCGGTAAACTTTTTGCTCAGATAATAAATAGCGTGCTCTTTTCAGCCAGACTCGTCATGCTGCCCCAATACACACCCCATTGAATTTTCTAAAACAGTTAGATACATGATCATTGGTCTTCCCTCGACTGGTGGCATTAAAACAGGAGGCTCTTGCTGGTACTCTTTGATTTTGTCAAAAGAATTTTGGCATTCATCATTCCATTTGACTACTTGATCTTTCTTCAGTAGTTTGAAGATTGGTTCACAAGTAGTTGTCAGGTGATAAATGAATCTGGAAATGTAGTTCAAACGTCCCAAGAATCCTCTGACTTCCTTCTCGGTACGAGGAGCAGGCATCTCTTGTACCGCTTTCACTTTGGCAGGAACTACTTCAATACCTTTATTGCTGACGCTAAATCCTAGGAGCTTACCAGACCTTACTCCAAATGTGCACTTGTTTGGGTTCAACCTCAGTTTATACTTCTTTAGTCTCTCATACAGTTTTTGTAAATGATCAATGTGCTCTTCTTCTATTTGAGATCTAACTATCATGTCGTCCATATATACCTCTATTTCGTGATGTATCATGTCGTGAAATCAAGCTACCATGGCACGCTGATAGGTTACCCCAACATTCTTCAGTCCGAATGGCATCACCTTGTAGCAGAATGTCCCCCACTGTGTGACAAATGTTGTTTCCTCCATGTCCTCGGGCGCCATTTTGATTTGGTTGTAGCCTGAGAAACCGTCCATGAAGGAAAACACTTTGTGTTGTGCCGTATTGTCAACTAGAATATCAATGTGGGGGAAGTGGGAAATCATCCTTAGGGCTTGCCCTATTCAAATCTTTATAGTCCACGCACATTCGTACCTTGTCGTCCTTTTTGGGCACGGGAACAACATTGGCAACCCACTGCGGATAGGAGGTGATGGCCAAGAATCCAGCATTGAATTGCTTCATGACTTCCGCTTTAATCTTCTCTGACATATCTGGTCTCATGCGACATACCTTTTGTTTTACTGGTGGGAAATCCTCTTTTGTAGGTAGACGATGTACCATAATATCTACATCAAGTCCCGGCATGTCTTCATACGACCAGGCAAAGACCTTAACATATTCGTGTAGCAACTGGATCAGACGCTCCTTGACACTGGGTTCCAGATTGGCACCCACCTTGACCTCTCTTTTGTCTTCCTCGGTACCTAGGTTGATTGTATCCACGGGTTCCTCGTGGGGCTGAAAGGTCCTCTCTTCTTGTTGTAGTAATCTGGAAAGTTCCACTGGTACTTCACAATCTTCCTCACCTTCATCTTCGGCTTGGTAGATTAGATTTTCAGAGTCACAAAGAGCCATAGAAGAATCGTTATCCATGGGATCCCGAATGGATGTAGACCTGCATTGTGAGTGTGAGTGTGTGTAAGGGTATAACTATCTTTGAAAGAAATAAAAATGTAAAAAAGGAAAAACAATGAGCACAAATTTTGTATGCAAAATGTCCATGATTCATTGATGTCATATGGAAATGAGATAATAACCCTTACAAATGGACCATTGTGCCTCGGGTAAGACACAAGGTTTTAAGAGTTTGAATTGTTTTAATATTACAAATCCAACAAAATGTAAAGATAAATTATTGTGGGATAAAAGTGATTGGGACAAAATCTCTAGCCTCCCAATTGCTGAGCTCTCCTGACAGTTGGGAAGATCCGATCCTCCAGGTTGCAACCATCTTCAACATCCTCTACCGCGTTGACTTCACGGTTGCTGATCTTCAGGGGTGGTCCTCCAGCACGAGCGCGACGTACAACCTTCTGAGCACTTGAAGTGAAACCTAGGCCAAACTTATCATATTTGTATGGAATATCTAGGAGTTGTCCCCAAATAGTGCACCCACCCTCTTCTATCATTGCTTTTGCATCCTTCAAAGATGACATCCTGAGTGAAGGCCTTGTGATCTTGGGGATAACCTTGGTCACTGCCACATCTTGCGAGACTTCTTCAAAGTGTTGGAATGGAGTTTCAATAAATTCACCATCTAATTCCACATATCTGAAGGAATTAAGATGGTTGATCATATACTCTTCTTCTCCATGAATGGTGATAATCTTACCTTGAATTGGATACTTAAGCATTTGGTGCAACGTAGAAGTAACAACGCCAGCATTGTGAATCCATGGTCGGCCTAGCAAGCAGGAATATGAAGGGCGGATATCCATTACATAAAAAGTTGAATCAAACGTTTGGGTTCCAACCTTTATGGGGATATCCACTTCCCCATGTACCATCCTTTTTGAGCCGTCAAAGGCCCTTACTACTATGTTACTTGGCTTCAATGTCAATCCCTCACAGTCAAGCCTATCAAGAGCTTTTTCATGCAATACATTCAGAGATGAGCCAGTGTCCACCAAAACGTGAGCCAAGGTTGTGCCCCTACATTCAACTGAGACGTGCAATGCCTCATTATGCTTCCTTCCACTTGGAGTTAAATCAACATCCAAAAAACCTAGACCATTATCCGCAGTCAAGCTGGCTACGCAGTCTTGGAATTGATCGACAGATGTCTCTTGGGGTACATGGGCAATTTTCAGGAATTTTACCAAAGCTTTTGCATGCGCCTCGGAATATAGTAGCAAATCCAGCATGGAAATTTCAGATGGGGTTTGCCCCAGTTGTTCAACTACATCGTATTCGCTTCTTTTTATGATCTTCAGAATTTCCACCATCTCTTTCCGGGAGGTCTCAGGGATAGCCAATGACTGTGCCTTCTTCTGGACAGGCTCAATCAAAATACTTTTACTTTGAGTCACGGTTAACTCAGAAGCAGGAATGTCAGTAGGAGTGATAGCATGGGTTGTAACAGCTTTGTTAGTTGGAGTATTGGTGGAGATGATTGTAGGACTGGGAATAGCCTTGAGAGGAGCAACAACTACAAGAATGATTACAGCTCCAGAAACTGCTTTTGAGGGAGCAATTTCTAGAGAGAATATCCTTCCGCTTCGGGTAATCTTACTAGTCCCTGCAATATTACTAATATCGGAGTTAACTTTCTCGGAACTTGAATCTTCGGCAACTGGCCAATCTTGCTTGACACCGTGGTAGTAGACATCCCCTCCATAATTCCATGGTATGGTTTTGTCTGACGAATATGGGACTGGTCCAGGCATTGTAATTATCAAAGGAGTTTCTTTAGGAACTAATGTAATTCTAACGGGTTTTTTGGTGGAGACCCTGGAAGAATTGGCGGAAATGGTAATGATAGAAACATCTTTAAAAGGAACAGGTGGAACAGAAGTCTTTTCAAACAAAATTTCTTTGTTATCTATTAGGCACTGACACCAGCTTTCAACAAAGGGCAGGTGGTTAAGGACAAACAGAAATGACAGCCTTCACCACAACCTGGGAAAACACCAACATTTAATAAGTTCTTTTTGATATTCAGGAGTGGGGTCATAAGTTCATCAACTGAAGTAACAAACATATCTTCCTCAATGGAGTTGGTATTATAGCCATGTTTGGGCATAGGGACAGAAATGACATTTGGCTTTTTGGGCGCATCGAATTCAATCTCTTTGGCTTCAATGAGGTATTGTACTTTGTTCTTTAGAGCCCAACAGTTATTAGTGTCATGTTCGGGACTTTCAGAGTGGTATGCACAGCGGGCATTGGGATGATAGTGAGGAGATGTTGTGTTAGGGTTTTTTGGAGCTTCTTTCAAAGTCACCAAGTTGGATCTTAACAGATGTGGAAATACTTAAGATAAGGTCATGATAATTCTGGTGAACTGTCTGACTGGTCTTTCCATCCTTGGTTGGTTATTTCTTTGCTGATCAGGCACATGTTTAGGAATCATAACAGCCCCCACCATTGGACGGCGTTCGGCCCTATCTTGATTTCTATGAGGATAAACAACAACCACTTCTTTCTTTCTGATAAATGGGTTTCTTATAGCAGCAGAGGATGTATCTTTTTGAAACTTTCCACTCTTTATCCCGGCTTCTACCCTCTCTCCGGTCAATATCAGTTCCGTAAAACCTATCGATGAACTCCTAATTAGGTGATTGAAGAAGGGACCAGACAAGGTGCCCAAAAGCATGTCTACCAATTCTCTTTCAGATAAGGGAGGTTGAACTCTTCCAGCCAAGTCTCTCCATTTTTGTGCATAGTCCTTTAAACCTTCATTGGAAACCATGGCCATACTCTGGAGTTAAGTACGGGTAGGCGCAAGATCAGCATTGTAATGGTATTGTTTATAAAAGGCTGCAACAAGATCTTCCCAGTTATGAACATCGACTCTTTCTAACTGGTAAAACCAGTCAAGTTGAGTTCCAGACAGACTATCTTGGAAGAAGTGTACCCATAAGTCTTTGTCAGCGGTAAGGGGTCGGATTTTCCTCACATAGGACCGGAGATGCATTTTAGGGCATGAAACTCCATCATATTTGGCGAACACAAGTGCTTTGAATTTTGGAGGAATGACAATCCCTGATATTAAACCCAATTCCTCAAAGTCCAAGCCAGGCACTTTTTGGATTTCCATTACGCTCAACCGCTCTTCAAGATGTTTATACTTGTCATCAGCTAGAGGGTATTGTTCAGAATAGTCTTCTTCTTCCTCTTCCTCTTTTGATTCTGACGGGACAACTGTTTCCTTGCCTTTCCCATCTTGATTGTCTCTCTCACCGGATGTCGTTGCAAAGTCTAGGGTCCTTCTTGTCGGCCCATGAAATCTTCTTCCCATGTTTAGGACTCTGGTTATCTTCTTTGTCTTCTTTTTCTTTTCCTCAGCCAGCAAAGTCTTCAACTCTTCTTTTCCTTTGGCCATAGTTAAGAATAACTGTTGAAACTGTGCATTCTGAGCTTGGAGATCCTTCACCGTTTGCTCGAGATCCATCTTACTGAAATAAACAGTAGAGAGATGAGGAGACTTGTTTCAAGAAACCTGCTTATGTTATGATGAATGGTAAATGCATATGCAATGATTTCAAGGATTTTAAGATTCAAATTTATTTTAGACAAAAAGGAAACACACGTTATATTAATAGATTAAAGCTTGAGTACAATAATGCCTTCTTGGGCAAAACAAATACAATAAACTCTAAGACAAAAAGGTAGTGTGCATCCTCTTTGGTGCAATGTAGGCATTCAGAGTCTGTTCCTCATGAAGTAGCCTAGTGAGTTCCAAAACCTTCTTCTCGCTTGCGTAGAATTGGGCTTCGAAGGTATCTCGCTCCCCCTTGAGTTATTTCCAATCCCTTTGTAGGTCTTCAAGAGAGGTAGGCATGTCAGGATGTAGGATAGTGTATGGAACATATCCTTCCATGACAGGCTCAATGATTACCGGGAGAATGGGGGGGTAAGGCATCATAAGACTCTGAGCACGAGTTCGTACCCATTTGAGGTAAGGCCCAAGAGGGATGGAATTTTTATGCCCCAAAGTCTTAATATCTACCTTGTTTAACATCCTCCAAGCTCGGATAAATCTCTGGCAAAGACCTTGATCGTCTTTGTCATAGTCAAATACCAAACCATGAATCAGCATCTCGTGAGGGGCACCCCTTTGGGCGTAACCAAACTGTCTTAAGGCTAAGCAGGGGTTATAGGTGATACCTCCCCTAATGCCAAGTAAAGGGACATTAGGAAATTCTCCACAACGGTCGACAATAGTAACATCCTCTATGGATCGGGATCACCAATGAATGTCTAAATGTTTGAGCGTCATCAACCTTTGTGACCACCTTGAACCTTGCTCATTCTTTAATATAGATTGGGGAAGATGCGAAATAAACCATCTTGCCAAGAGAGGAGTGCAACACATAAGGACACCTCTTTTCTTCATTGTGCGAGTGTGAAAAGAGTGTAGGATATCCCCTAGTAATGTAGGCACCGGGTTGCGAGATATGAAGATTTTGATGGCGTTTATGTCTATGAGTTGGTCAGGATTTGGAAACAAAACTATCCCATATATAAGGAGAGCCACAATTTCCTCAAAGGATTTCAGGTCCAAAGAATTCCAACAGCTTTGGGCTTTCTCAAACAGGAACTTTGCTAGGAAACCTTTGACACCACTCCTTGTTTCCCAATGAGTTGTGACATCAGATGAGTGCAAGTGTAGAGCTTGAGCAATCTCTTCTGGATTTGGGTCTCTTTCCATACCGTTGAAAGGTAGTTGATTGAGAATGTGAATCCTCAAGAGTCGGGAGAATTCTTCCAAAGTAGGCACAAGCTGATAGTCAGGAAATATGAAGCAATGATATAAAGGATCAAAGAACTGAAAGAGCACTTTCATCATGTCCTCGTCTGTGTTGGAGGTGACCAAGTTGAGTAGGCGACCATGTCTCTCGGTGAATGGAGAGTTTTCAGGAATCCTTGAAGCTAGCTCCCTAAGTTGTGGAGGGATCCTTACAAGATTGACTTGATTAGTTTTCCTGCGAAGTGAATCCATATCCTACAAAATAAGAACAAAGATGAATCCCAAAAATCCTTGAAATGGTTAGTAAATGTATATGATGTTCATGATGTCCATGATGTTCATGATGTTATGTACAAGTACGCATATACAAACAAAGCAAACAAATCCTTAGGTTTAGGCTTGCATGGAGTTTTATAGGTAAGTACCCTCTTGAAGTTTAGTTGGCTCAAACCTGTCCTAGTAATAGTAACCAGGTTCTAAAGAGCTCAATATCACTGGTTTGTTTCCTTGGTCATTGTTTCAGCATAAGCCTCTTTAATGGCGACCGAAATATACCAAGAAACTAAACCTCAATGAGTGTAGTATCCAGTATCTACCAACTTCGGACTGCACCAAATCCGGTCATCTCACTACATCCTAAATGGCCAAGTTAGTCAAGTAAAGGTTCTAAAAGTTCATTAGTGCTTCATGACATCACTCAGCGGTTCTAAAAGTTCATTAGGAAAACTTTGTAATGATTCTCGTTCGTAAGAATGTATACAAAGATGTTGATCTTTTGAAAATGTTTTCAAGTTTGTAAGATGTTTTGAAAGTGTAGGTGTTTGTTTTGAAAAATAGCAAGGATGTTTGTTTTGTAATGGAGCTAGTAATTAGGAGAAATCTACCTACTCAAATGTATTTCTTGTTCATTTTATTTTCCTTTGACATTGTTGTCTTACCATTGATTTGGTAAGCAACCCTATCTTTGGATGTAAACGGGACAGGCGTGGTTCATCGTATAACCATGATTAGCAATGTTGCAAAATATCTTAGCATTCTTTTTGAGGGACTAAGATCATTCGTAAGGCAACTTAGATAGCGTCATCGAGGGACTATGAGCTTGTATTCGCTTGTTTTTGCTAAGATACCTTACATGCGTAATATGGCCATTTTGTATAAGGCAACCAAGTGGAATAACCCTAGGGGTGCTTGTGTGAAAGTGTGTTGTTTTCATGCTTGTTTTTGTCTTGAATTAAGGTTTTGCTAAGTATTTATTTTAGTCTTTTCATACAAACCCTAATTACTAGCATTGTATATAAAAGCGATAAATTGCGAAATTTAAAGTTACTACGCTATTATAACATTTATGGGGAGGGGGTATACAATTTGTAAATGGGGGTTCCAAGAATTTAAACCTAATTAGTCTATTAGAACCATATTGAATTGGTACCAAATATACAAGGAATAAAATAAATACCAAGTATAAAATAAAATTAATGTATAAGGATGCAAAAATATAAACAAAATGAATTTTGTTTGGTTTTTATAAAAAAATATTTTTTGCCTTAACCTAATTTAAATAAAGAAAATGGTTAATTAATTTTGAATTTATTAGGAAATTTTTTTAAAAAGAAAACCTAGTTCTATTAATTAATCAAAAGAAAAATAATTTAAGGAAAGTATTTTTTAGCATTTTTTATCTTGAAAATATTTATAGTATTATAAAATATTTTCAGTCTTTTTTGTATTAAAATAATGTACTTTAAATGGTGTGAAGAAAAATAAATAAATAATACAATATTAATTAAGTTTATAAGATTTACTTAATAAAATAAATAAAGTATAAAGAATAAAAATATTTTTATTTATGAAAAAATAAAATAAAATAAGTCAAAATATAAAATATCATTTTTAGTATTTTTATCATTTTTAGTATTTAGAGAATATATTTGAGAAAATAAAAAAATAAAAAAAAATGAAGAAATAAAATAAAATTGGGCCAGGGTGCAAATATGAAACAGGGGGGAGGAATGTTAGAAAAAAAAGTCTGGCCCAGGAGGGGAAGGCCCATGCGCGCTAGAAAGACCAAAAATGTAAAAAATGAGAGAAAAAGCAAAAGGCAGCGCGCTGAGGCTCGAACCCATGACCTCCTGATTACCAGCGCACTGCCTTACCACTGGGGTGGCTATACATCCGTTAATATAACTGAAACAATAATTACATAACAAAAAACGCGCCCTGATTACACTTCATCTTCAACCTCCAGCCAAAGGACATGTATCTTCTTCATCTCTAAACAAAAATGAAAAGTTCAAACATGAAAGTTATGGAATTTTTTTCCCATGAATCTAACCATATAAACAAATTAAGCTGGCAATCAAAGATAAATGAGAATTTTTCTAGCCCTAATTCAAAACATAAAAATTTCAGAAAACTTTAACCCTAAAATTCTCTAAGCTCAGGCCATATAAATGTAAACTATGGATATGTACAGCTTTGTTGCAATGGTATCTACATTTTATCGTCACAAACCAAACTCAAATGATGCAAGTATGAAGAGACAGAAGTTTGAAAACTTACCTCTTACAGCTGGAATCGTTTATGGAGTTTGAGCAACTTTGGAGGTGTAAGGATGATCTAGTTAGCTTGCCAGGACCTCCCTGAGTGTGTTGCAAGCCTTACTTTGTTTTGAAGACAGCTAGAACTCTCTACTCAAGTCCAACTGTAATGGAGGTTTTTAAAAATGATGGATGATGAAGATGAAGTTACAGAAGTTTAACCGGTGTTGAGATGAGTTCTATATGATGTAAGTGAAGTGTTTAGATGGTTAAAAGTGAAAACGCACGAGTGAAAATGGAGATAGGTGTTTGAAGCTCAAAAAATGGAGTTTTTGGCCAGTTCTGACTTATGAATGCTTGAGAGTCTTTGAGGGCTTCTGAAAACGTGTATTGTTTTTCAATTGAGTTGTTAATATGTATGGAAAATATTAGAGCACAAAACCACTCAAGGTATCTGAGTTATAGGGTTATAGCTCTATAACTTACTTTTGAAGAAAAGTGAAATGACAAATCTCAAGTATTACACAAGCATGTCCTGAGCTTCTTGAGACTTTAGACACATTGCTTTTGGTTTATAGGGGTTGTGTGTGCAGAAAGAACAAGTTAGAAGCTCAAGACAAGTTGACATTATGATTAAAGCAACTTTTCAAGAATGGAATGGTAACTTTCTTCCTAAAATGGCAAATTGGCTTGGACAATGCTTGGAACACTTGGATAATAGCTCAAAAGCAAGTGTAATCTTCTGATTATGGATATATCTTGAAGTTTAGAGGCCCGCAAAACAAGATTGTGCAGCATAGGTTTGAAATTGAATTCTTGTTCATGACAAAATGCCTTGTAATTCAAGTGACAAAACACCAACTTCATCTCTTCGATTCTCCCTACTCAAGAATGATCTCAAGGAGTTATTGGACATTTTGGAAATCTTGCAATGTGCTATGCAACCCATCTTTGAATTTATTTTTAAGATTCCCCTTGGAACTATATGAAAAAGTGCCATGAAGTTGAGTCAAAACCTGACCAAATTAGGGCAAAATTTCACTAAGTGTTTAGTTTCGTGATCCTATGTTCTTGAAATTATAACTTGAGATACAAGAACTTTTGGAAGAAGTTGTTTGAGAAAAAGTTGTATATTTCATGGAGATCTACAACTGTCATGTTGTAAGTTTCTTTTGAATCATCTTGGATCATGGTGAAAATTTGGCTCAAAGTTATGAAAAAAATATGAATTTTCAACACTTAGAAAATTTTCTAAGTTTAGAAGTTTTGACTTATCAAAATGAAATCTTGACTTTATGATTTCTTGATGAATAAGTTCCATATTTTGACATGTTTTGGTGAATTTTGGTCTTTGGCACTTGAATTTGACCAAAAAGTCAAAGTTTGACTTTTCAGTATACAGTTGACTTTTGATCAGTTGACTGAAAAATTCATATGTCAATCCAATGGACTTGCAATGTTTGAAACCATTTCATTAGGTAAAAATGATGAAATTAGACTTTTGAGATCATGCCTGAAATCAATTCACCATTTGCTAGGTCAAAAACCAGAAATTGCCCTTTCCCAGTCAAAACCCTAATTTTGACCATTTTGCCCTTTTGGGGATTTGATCAAATCTTTTGAGGAATTATGGTCCAAACTTGATCAAATGATACATATGAGTCTAAGATGTCGATGTTGATAAAAAATTATGGAGTTTGACTGTAAATTGACCATAGTTGACTTTTTCCCCAATACAATTGATTTTTAGGTCAACTGCTCAATTAACTGAGCAAAAATGTGATCCAAGGCTTGAAACTTGGCATGAATAATCTTGGGGGTCCATAATGATCCATGAAATTTATATTAGGCATTGAAAGTTCAAATATCCTTGTGCAAACTCAAACCTTAATTTTGGTCATCAGTGCATAAGGAGGTGTCTTGAGCTGACCAAACCCTAATGCAGTCTTGAGTCAAGGAGATCTTATGAGCAAATTCTTGACAAGTGAGAGGGAAAATTTTGGGTACAATATAAAGTATTTTTGAAAAGGCGCCTTCGTTTAGGAAAACTTTGTAATGTTTCTCGTTTTCTAAGAACGTATACAAAGTGTTGGACTTTTAAAAATATTTCATGTTTTGAAAGTGTTTGGTGTGTGTTTGTTTTGAAAGTGAGCAAGCAACTAAGAACGTTTCTACCTACTCAAAAGTCTTTTGTTCATTTCTCTCATTTCCTTTGATATTGCTATCTTACCATTGATTGGTAAAAAGCCTTATCTTTGGATGTAAAGGGACGGGCATGGGTCATCGTATAGTCATGATAGCAATGTTGTGAGATATCTTAGCATTTTTCTTAAGGGACTAAGATCATTTGTAAGGAAACATTCGTAGTGTCACCGAGGGACTATGATCTTGTATATTTGATTGTTTTTTCGAAGACATCCCACATGCATAACATGACCATTTTTAGGCAACAAGTGGATTTAACCTTAGGGGGTGCAAGTGTGCAAGTGTTTATTTTTTCATGCTTGGTTTATCTTGAATTAGGGTTCTCTAAGCATTGATTTTATCTTTCCATACAAACCCTAATTTACTAGCATTGATAAGAAAGCGATAAATTGCGGAAAGTAAATTTACTATGCTATTACATCATTTGGGGATGGGGTATACAAATTTATAAACGAGGATTGCAAGAAATTAAGCCTAATTATCTATTACAACTATATTGAAACTTGAATAATGTACAAGAATTGAAAGGAATATAATGTACAAGAATATAAATGGAAAAGAAATGGATTTTTGTTTAGATTTTGTTAAGGAAAAGCCTTGGTTTTAACCTAATTATCTAAAAGAAAATAGTTAATTAAAATAAGTAAAATTAGACCCTAGTTTAAAAGAAATAAAATTAATCAAGAAAGCATTTTTAGGTTTTTTTTAGAAAAGGTTTTAAGTTTATTCAAAATAGTATGGAAATTAATTAATTAAAGGCTTAAATGCAGTTTTGACCCCCCTAGTTTAAGGTTTTTGGAGTTTCGATCCCCCTAGCTTAAAAGCCAGGTTTCTAGTCCCCATAGTTTTCAAATTTGGGATTTTTGAAGCCCCCCTCCATCTGGCTGCCCAAAAAGTTTGCAAATTTGGGATTTTTGAAATCTCGTACGGGCGGATGGAAGAGGAAATTAGGTTAAGCAATTTGGGATTTTCAGAAAATATGAATTATGAAATTAAAAATTCATTTGGAAATTAATATCACTTATTTAAATGTTTAAAAAATATTATTCTAAATAAGAAATAAGAAAATAATACGTGGCATTACTCTCCCTGTGCCATGTCACATGGAGGGGGCTTCAAAAATCCCAAATTTGAAAACTTTTTGGGCAGCCAGATGGAGGGGGGCTTCAAAAATCCCAAATTTGAAAACTATGGGGACTAAAAACCTGGCTTTTAAACTAGGGGGATCGAAACTCCAAAAACCTTAAACTAGGGGGGTCAAAACTGCATTTAAGCCTTAATTAAAAGAAAACCTAAATTCTAAGTTAATTTTAATTAAAAAAGAAAATAACTAAACCTAAATCTAATTACTAATTTATTTAAGTAAAGAATTAAATTTGTTTAAGAAAATATTTTTTGTCTTTTTATTTTTAAAGAAATAAAATATAAGTATATAGAATGCAAATAATAAATAAAAATATTTTTGGAATTTTTTGATTTAATAAATAATAATAATAATAATAATAATAATAATAATAATAATAATAATAATAATAATAAATTAAAGAAAATAAAATAAAATATGAAAAATAAAGTCAGGAGGTAAAAATGGAATTTAGGGTGTTTTTTAGGAAAAAGTAGTTTTTGTTTGGAGCCTGGCCCATTAGCATTTTTGTTAGTCAGCAAAAGAAAATAAAATAAAAAACAGTGGGCCTGCGCTGGAGTAAGTAAAATGGGGGTGTTGTGCAGTGAAAAATGGGAAGGCCCGTCCAGGAGGCCCATGCGCGCTAGTGTTTGAAACAAGAGAAAGGAAATGTTAGAAAAAACAAAAAGTGGCAGCGCTGGGGCTTGAACCCACGCCATTCACATAATACGCGCGCTGCCTTACCACTGGGGTGGCTATACATCCGTTAACTTAAACAAAACCATAAATATATATTACAAATCCATTCCTAGAAATGAACTTCATCTTCAACCTCCATCCATGGTCCGTGTATCTCATCTATTTCTCATCCATTCTCAAAACTTCCAACATCAAAATTGTTAGAAATTTTACCAGGATTCCATAAATGTAAACAATTTGGACTAACAATCAAAGATGAGCATGTATTTCTAAAAGTATCAAATCCCGACCTAACTTTTTTTAGAGATTAAAACTTAAAATTCTCTAAGCTCAGGCAAAATAAATGAAAAATATGGATATGTAGAGCTTCAGGGCAATGATATCTACATTTTGTCTTTGAAAATGTAAGCCTAACAATGCCTAAATGAAGAGATGAAAGTTCAGAAAAATACCTCAAAAACTGGAAATCGTGAAATGAGTTTGAGATTGTTTCAAGTGATGGTGATGATCAGGTTAGCTTCCTCCAGTTCTCAAGAAGCTAATGCAATGCTTAGCTTGAGCTATAGATGGCTGGAAGGGTCTGGAGAAGTCAAGTTGCAGACCTCTATTTTTGGTTATGGAGGATGGTGATGGAGATGTTACAGTTCCAAAACAAGGACATGGATAGACTATATTTGAGGTAAGAAGCTTTGCAAATGATTTTGAGGGAAAACACACGAGGGAAATGAAAGATACAAGTTCAAGGGCAGAGCTGTGTGTTTTTTGAGAAATTTCTAGTTTGTAAGTGTTTGAGGGAGTTTCAGGGCCTTAGCATTCGTGTCCTAGCTCATAAATAATGCCTCTATTTATAAGCAAAAGGTTTGGAGTGCTCTAGTTGATCAAAATTCAAATTTACATGTTTAAGCTCAACATGTGATTTTTTTACAAAATAATTTTTCATGCCTTGTACTTGGTTCATAAAGTTGTTAACCACTTTAAACACAATACCTCTAACTTTGTGAATGGAGTGTACTCAAATAAAAAAAGTTAGGAGCTCAAGAAGCTGACTTTGTGCATAAAGCTTGCTTTACAAGAATGGATATGTTACTTTCTCCCCAAAATGGAAAATTGGTTTGGACAAAGCTTGAAGCACTTGGATAAGGGCATAATCAGTTATGTAAACCATTAATTATGGAGTGAAAAACAAGTTTGAGGCCTACAAAGCGAGGATTATGCAGCATGGCTATGGATTTGGTTCATGTTCAACACAAAACATGTCTTGCAAAACAAGTTTGAAACCCTAACTTCTTGCCTTCGATTCTCTTAGCTCAAGTATGGTCTTGATGAGTTCTTGGATATTTTGGAAAGCTTGTAAAATCGTATACAACCATTATGTTGGACATTTTTGAAGAATCAACTTGGAACCATGTGAAAAGTTACTATGAAGTTAGTACCAAAAATCTGCCTAACTAGGGCATAATTTCACTAAGTCTTTTAGTTTCATGGACATGTCTTCATAAATTCATAACTCGAAATCCAAGAATTTCTAGAAAAAGTTATGCCCTACAATGTTTTATATCTCATTTAAATCTACAACTTTCATGTTGGAAGTTTTCCTTGAATCATCTTGCATCATGGTGGAAATTTGGCACAAAGTTATGAAAAAAATGTTAACCTTCTAACACAGAAAAATTTCCAAGTCCTAGAATTTTGACTTTTCAAAGATAATTTTGACTTTTCAATTTCTTGATGAACAAATTTCCATTTTTGACATGTCTTGATGAAATATGATTTTTGAAACTTGATTTTGATAAAAAAAGTCAAAGTTTGACTTTTCAGTGTACAGTTGACTTTTCATCAGTTGACTGAAATTCATCTGTCAATCCAATGATATTGAGAGGTGATTTGAACTATGAAATTAGGTCAAGATGGTGAATTTGAATCCTTGAGATAATTTCTTAAACCAATAAGCCATTTCCCTGGTCAAAAGTCAAGAACTGAGCCTTCTCAATCAAAACCCTAATTTTGACCATTTTGTCCTTTTAGTGTTCTGATCAAATTTCTTTGAGGAATTGTGATCCAAACATGATCAATTGACATATATGAGTTCATAATGTTGATATGGATCAAAAATCATGAAGTTTTACTGCAAATTTACCACAATTGACTTTTCCCTAATCGAGTTGATTTTAGGTCAACTAATCACTGACTGAGCAAAAATGTGATCCAAAGCTTGAAACTTGACATGAGCAATCTTGGGGATCCAAAATGATCCATGAAAGTCATTTGAGGCCTTTAAAGTCCAATTATCCTTGTAAAAACTCAAACTCTAATTTTGAGTTGTCAGTGTTTAAGGAGGTGTCTTAAGCTGATCAAACCTTGTGTAGTCTTGAATCAATAGAGATCTTATGAGAGATTTCTTGAGAAATGAGAGGGAAAATTTTGGGGTACAACAATTAGGATATACATTAAATATACAGCGGTGACCTGCGGGAAGATGTCCCTGCTTCTGTACCCACTGGGGAATGTACCCTTGCGGATGATGTATTTTGTGAAAACAATCCCCTAGGGAGTTATGTGGGGATTTACAGATGGCTTTTCGACATTGTCCTGATTCTTAAAACCCTTAGCAATTGTCTTTATGTTTTTATGCGTGTATTTGTAAATAGTAATCACATTCAATTGCATATGTTCAAAAATAATCACTGGACATTTTTTGCAAACAACACAGAAAATAAAAACAAGTAGTTTTGAACTTTCAAAGAGATGGTTTTGTATTAATTTAAAGAAATCTGCCTATAACAAGCATCTTTGTACAAGGAGACGAACATCCTAATAAGAGTATTTTTTCGTAAAAATGAAAACTATACAAAGTGGTAAGCAAAGAGAAAACAACTATGTGAAACAATCCCATTGGGTTCCCATTCTGCTATTGCCTTTATATCTTTGAGTGTCTCATCTCTTTGCTGCTTGGCTGAAGCTGACTGGATTGATCCATATCATTTGAATTTGACACTTAACATTGAATTCTGGTTGTAAGGTGATCCAACGGGACATTGTTGTACGCTTTAAATCCCTAATTTTTTCCTGGACCGCCTTTTCAGGTTTTCAGTCCACCGGGATACCCTTTTTTGCCCAAGTCGCCTTTTCAGGTTTTCGACTTACCGGGTGTACAAATTTTCATATATATATATATATATATATATATATATATATATATATATATATATATATATATATATATATATATATATATATATATCCCTAATTTTTTCTTGAACCCTTTTGGTTCGCCGAGATGCCCTTATTTTTTCCTAGGCCAGTCAACCAAATGAGTCTCTTTTCATGCGTAATATATTTTAACTATGTCCGTGTTCACATGGTGTGGAAGGTCGTCACCATCCATGGTGGTTAATATAATAACTCCACCGGAAAATATACTCTTGATCACAAATAGTCCTTTGTATGTAGGAGTCCATTTTCCCCTGGGTCACCTTGTGGCAGGATGATGCGCTTGATTACTAGGTCACCAACATGATATACCTGTTGTCTGACCTTTTTGTTAAAACTTTGATCATATATTTTTGGTATATCTGACCATGAAAAACAGACGCGCGCATTTTTTCTTCAATCAGGTTTAATTGGTCAAGTCGAGTCTGAACCCATTCATCTTCATTTAAACCTGCATCCTTCATAATTCTCAAGGAAGGGATCTGGACTTCAACGGGTAAGACAACTTCCATACCGTACATAAGAGAAAAGGGGTTTCCCCTATTGACGTGCGCACTAAGGTACGGTAACCATGAAGAGAAAACGACAACATCTCGTGCCAGTCTTTATATGCCACTGTCACTAGTGCAGATATGACTTTTTACATCGGGTGAAATTGACTTTTTACATCGGTTTTGGGTCCGATGTAAAGTCAGGCGATATAGTAAATCAGGGACTTTTTACATCGGTTCTGGGACCGATGTAAAAACTCCCTTTTTTACATCGGTTATAATATCAGAACCGATGTAATAACCTGTTATTATGCACATTTTTAAAAAAATTGATCCAGTTTTTTAAATCGGTTGGAAGTAATACCCGATGTAAAAAGTACCTTTTTTACATCGGTTATAATATATGAACCGATGTAAGAAACAATTATTATGCACATTTTTTTAAAAAATTGATCCAGTTTTTTACATCGGTTGGAAGTAATACCCGATGTAAAAAAATTATCCTTGGGGCTTTCCCTATTCAAATCTCTGTAATACACACACATACGCACCTTACCATCCTTTTTAGGTACCGGTACCATATTCGTAACCCATTGTGGATAAGAAGTAACAGCTAAGAATATGGCATTGAATTGTTTCATGACTTCAGCCTTGATCTTTTCTGACATCTCAGGATGCATACGACGAACCTTTTGCTTCACTGAAGAGCAGTTTTCTTTCATTGGCAGACAATGAACCATAATATCAGTGTCCAGCCTCGGCATGTCTTTGTATGACTAGGAAAAGATCTCAACGTAATCACACAACATCTGAACTAACCGTTCTTTAACACCATTTTTAAGTTTGCACCTATCTTGACTTCCCTTTTATTTTCCTCAGTACCCAAGTTTACTGTGTCAATCGGCTCTTCGTGTGGTTGTATTTCTCTTTCCTCTTGTTGAACCAGTCTACCAAGTTCTCCTGGTACTTTAAAATCTTCCTCGCCTTCGTCCTCGGCTTGGTAGATTGAATTTTCAAAGTTATAACTGGAAATAAAAGAACTGTTATCAATGGGATCCAGGGTGGATGTGGATCTGCAATTTAATACGTGGGTGTGTGTAAGAGAGCATAGCTATTTTGACAAAGTAGAGTAGAAAGAAAACCAAATAGCATAAAATTTGCATGTAAATCGTCCAATGATTTATTAATTACATATGAATATGAAGTGATAACCCTCACAAATAGACCGTTGTGCCTTGGGTAAGACACAGGGCTTTAGAGTTTAAACTGTTCAAAAATTACATATCTTTAAAAACAGAAAACAATTACTCCTGGATAAAAGAAATAGGCACAAAGTCTCTAGCCGTCCAATTATTGAGTCCACTACTGATAGTAGGGAAGATCCAATTGTCCAGGTAACATTCACTGTCAGTGTCTTCCACAACATTGACTCCATGATTGCTGATGCGTAATGGTGGTCCTCCGGCATGAGCATGATGAACAGCTTTTTGAGCTCCTGAAGTGAAACCCAAACCAAATTTGTCAGACTTATAGGGGATGTCAAGTAGTTGGCCCCAAATAGTACACCCGCCTTCTTCAACTACAACCATAACATCTTTTAGAGAAGCCATCTCAGTGGAGGTCTGGTAATATTTGACAACAGCAGCAGCCTTGGTAACATCAATCGTCTGAGGAACCTCTTCAAAATTATGACAGGGGGTCTCAATGAACTCGTTGTCCATATCGATATATCTGAAAGAGTTCAAATGGCTCACCATATACTCTTCTTCACCATGGAATATAAGAATCTTTCTATTAACTGGATATTTTAACATCTGATGCAAGGTATAAGTGACAGCGCCACCACCATGATTCCAAGGGCGTCCTAATAAGCAGGATCAAGACGGGAGAATGTCCATCACATAGAAAGTAGAATAGAAAGTTTGGTAACCAACTTTAATAGGAATGTCCACCTCCCCGTGTACCATTCTCTTGGAACCATCAAAATCCTTGACCACAATATTTTTGGGCTTCAATGTAAGTCTTTCATGGTCCAATCTGTCCAAAGCCCCATTGGTAGAACATTTAATGAAGAACCTATATTAATTAGACCATGAGCCAGGTTAGTGCCCATGCACTCAATAGAGACATGTAGGGCATCATTATGTTTTCTTCCCTTGGACGTCAAATCAGCATCGGAGAAACCGATTCTATTGTCAGTAGTCAGACTAGTAATACGGTTCTCAAATTGGTCGGCAGAAGTCTCTTGTGGCACATGAGCAGACTTCACGAACTTCACTAAAGCCTTAGCATGGGCTTCAGAGCATAACAACAAGGCCAGGATTGAAATTTTTAAGGGGGCCTTCCCCAATTGTTCCACAACATTGTAGTCGCTTTTCTGTATGATTTTCAAAATTTCCTCCATTTCTTGCTTGGAAGCCTCAGGAATGGCTTCTTTAGGTGCCTCCGTCTGGGTAGACTCAACCGATACTTCTTTTCCCCGAGTCTCAGTTGACTTAGTAGCAGGAATAAAAATAGGAGTAACAATAGGAGTAGCAACAAGAGTAACAATAAGAGTAGCAACATGAGTAACAATATGAGTAGCAACAGGAGTAATAACAAGAATGGCAACAGTCTTTGGAGAGATTTCAGGAGAGAAAATCCTTCCACTTCTGGTAATCTTACTGGTCCCAATAATGTTGTCGATGTTAGGATCAATATCTTTATTAACTTCATTTTTGACAGCCAATAGGTCTTACTTGATGGGATGGTAATAAACGTCAGCTTCATAGTTCCAAGGAACGAATTTGTTGGAAGAATATGGTATTGGCCCAGGAGAGGTAATAATCAAAGGAGAAACCATAGGAGTGGATGTTATCCTTACAAGACCTTTAGACGAGACCCTAGTAGGATTGTTGGAAATGGTAACAATTGACACATCTTCACACAAACTTCTTGTAGAGGGAACCTTCTCAAAGAGGATATCCCAGTCATTAATCAGACGTTGAATGCCTATTTTCAGCAATAAACAACCATTAGGCAGAGATTCACAATGGTAGCAATCTTCACCACAACCCAGAAATAAATCGGCTTATAAGAGATTCTCCTTAACCACTGGAAGAGGAGTAACCCGTTCATCAACAGAAGAAACAAACAGGTCACCATCAACAACATTGATACCTTGGTCGTGCTTGGGCATGGGTGAAATTATAACATTAGGGGTCTCAGGAGGGTCAAATTCAATATCCTTTGCATCAATAAGATCCTAAACTTTATTCTTCAGATCCCAACAATCATTTATATCATGCCCTGGACTGTTGGAGTGGTAGGCACACCGAGCATTTGGATTGTAACAGGGAGATGTAATGTTTGGATTTTGAGGAGGCTCCCTCAGAGTGACCAAGATAGCCTTCATTAGATGCTGCAATACTTGGGATAAGGTCATGTTGAGTCTGGTAAATTGTCTTCTAGGCGCATCCTGATTGTGCTGATTGTTTTGTCATTGAGTTGATGTAGGGTTAGAGATCATTACAGCTCCTACCGTCGGATGGCATTCAGCTTTACCCTGATTTCTCTGGCCATAGGCAGCACTAACCTCCTTATTTCCACTGAAAGGCTTCTTCACAGTACTCGAAGATGCAACCCCGTGAACTTTTCCACTTTTGATGCGAGCTTCTACTTGTTCTCTCATCAATATCAGCTCAGTGAATCCGATTGAAGAGCTTCCGATCAGATGGTTGAAAAATGGGCCCGACAAAGTACCCAAGAACATATCTACCAGCTCTTTATCAGATAGAGGAGGTTGGACTCTTCCTGCAAGATCTCTCCACTTTTGGGCATAATCTTTGAAACCCTCACTGGAACCCAAGGACATGCTTTGAAGTTGTGTACGGGTTGGAGCGAGGTCGGCATTGTATTGGTACTGCTTGTAAAAATCAGCATCCAGATCTTCCCAATTGTGAATATTGGTTCCTTCCTGTTGGTAGAACTATTCCAACTGCGTCCCTGACAAACTCTCCTGGAAGAAATGAACCCATAAATTCCTGTCAGCTGTGTGGGGTTGGATCTTTCTGACATAAGATTTAAATGCATCTTGGGATAGGAAACATTGTCATACTTTGAAAATGCAGGAACTTTGAATTTTTATGGGATAACCACCCCTGAGACCAGTCCTAACTCTTCAAAATCCAGACCAGGTACCCTCTGAATCTCCATAGCATTGAGACGATCCTCCAGCTGTTTATACTTGTCATCAGCAGGAGGATATTGTTCTTTAGCATAGTTTGCTTCTTCTTCATCAGTCACTAGGCTGTTATCTTCTTCTTTTGTCTTCTTTTCATCGTCTTCCTGATTGTCCCCCTCATTTGATGGAGTTGTGAATTCTAGAGCTCGCTTGGCTGGTCCTCTAAATCTTCTTCCAATATTCAAGATGCCAGTCGGTTTCTTTGCCTTTTTCTTCTTATCTTTAAGAATGAGAGCCTTCAGGTCTTCTTGTCCCTTTGCCAGAGCCAAGAACATCTGCTAGAATTGAGCGTTCTTTGCTTGAAGATCTTTGACTATTTGTTCGAGAGCCGTTTCTTTTTGCTGAAATAAACAGTAAAAAGATAAGAAACATGTATTGAAATACCTGCTTATGTAATGATATGCATGACATGTTTATGCGATGTTTTCAAGGACTTCGGGAAATTTAAATTTGCGAACCAAAATGAAACAAAGATTTTATTAGTAGAATTCAAATTACAACTGCCTTTTAGGCTTACAATTGAAAATTAAAAACTCTTAAAATCTAGGAATCAAGTCTCCCATGGGAGCTTCCTCTTTGTGCCGAGATAGACATTAAGACTTTTTTCTTCGTGAAGTGGCTTCGTGAGCTCCAACACTTTCTTCTCACTGGTGTAGAATTGAGCTCTAAAGGTATCCCGTTCTTCTTTCATCTGAATCCAGGACCTCTGCAACTCTTCAAGATCAGTGGGCATGTCAGGATGGATAATTGTATAAGAAACATCTTTTTCGGTGATAGGTTCCACAATCACTGGCAAGATGGTTGTATATGGCATCATAGATTTTGGGCGTGAGCTCGTACCCATTTGAGATAAGGCTCCATAGGAATGGAATTCTTATACCCCAAAGTCTTGATATTAGCTCTGTTTATCATGCCCCAAGCTCGTATGAACCTTTGCCGATACCATTAAACATCATCCTCGAAGTTGAACATAATGCCTTGGATAAGCATATCATGGGGACCATCCCTTCGAGCATAACCAAACTGTCGTAGAGCTAGAGAAGGATTATAAGTGATACCTCCCCTAATGCCAAGGAGTGGGACATTAGGTAATTCCCCACAGCGGTCGATGATAGAGACATCTCCCATAAATCAGGAGTACCAAAGAATATCCGAGTGAGAAAGTGACATTATTCTCTGCGACCAACCTAAACCTTGTTCATTCTTCAATACTAATTGAGGGAGGTGCGAATAAACCACATAGAAAGCAATGGTATACAACACATAAGAACCCCTCTTCTCTTCATGGTACGAGTGTGAAGGGAATGCAAAATATATTCGAGCAAAGTAGGCACAGGGTTACGAGATAGGAAAACCTTTACAGCATTCACATCAATGAGTAAGTCCATATTAGGGAACAGTACTAACCCATAGATTAGAAGGGCCAGGACTTCTTCGAAAGCTTGGAAATCCAAATCATCCCAAAACAATTGAGCCTTTTCTAATAGGAAATTGACTAGGAAACCCTTAACTCCACTTCTTGTTTCCCAGTTTGATATAACATCAGATCGTTTCAGATGCAAGGCTGCTGCAATAACCTCTGGCTTTGGAGCTTCCTCTAAACTGGTGAAAGGCACCTGATCAAGAATAGGTACATCCAATAATTGAGAGAACTCTTCCATGGTGGGTACCAACTGATAATCGGGAAACGTGAAGCAATGGTGTTTAGGGTCAAATAACTGAAAGAGTACACCCATAATCTTCTCATCAAAGCTTGAGGTAACTAGGTTGAGAAGTCAACCATATTTCTTGGTGAACGAGGAAGTCTCAGGAACCCTTGATACTAGCTCTTTGAGTTAAGGAGGTACTTTCACAAAGCTGATGTGGATGGTATTTCTACGAGCGAAATCCATGATCTACAAAATAGAACAAAGATAAATTCCCTTGGTCCTTGAAATGGTTAGTGAAATGAAAATGGATGTTATCATGCATGATGTTATGTTTGAACAATTTAATCACACACAAACAAAACACACAAGACCTTAGGTTTAGGCTCGCATGGGGTTTATAGGTAAATACCCTCTTGAAGTTTAGTTGGTTCAACCTGTCCTAGAAAAGAAATTGGGTTCTAAGGAGTCTCAATATCACTGGTCTTTCTTTATAAGGCATTGTTTCAGCTCAAGCGATCTTTTCTCGCGGTTGAAATATCCTGAAAGTCCGAACAAAATAAGTATAGTATCGAGTATCAACCAATCCTCAGCTTTATACCGAGACCGGCTATCTCACTACTTTTCTAATGTCTAAGTTTTTTAAACTAAGGTTCTAAGGTTAGTTAGTGCTTTATGACACCATACAGCGGCCCCGTATTCTCATCGATTTAACACAAGGGATACTGGTACCAACAAATGTGCACACTAACATAGCCATCGCTTCAACCATATTGGTTTACACTGTACAGTCTCCAAGATCTATTGTTGCTTACCTAAAAGTGCCCCAGATCTGGGTATAGGATCTTTAACAGTAACCCCAGCAAACCCTTTAACAATAAAGCATACAAAACACACAAGGAAAAAAATTTAAAATGATCTAACTCTAAGGTAACCCCACTTTTATTATCCTCCCTAACAGAGTCGCCTGTTCTGTAATACAGTGGTAGAACTGACTGTTATACTGGTTTTGAATTTGTATTCGCAAATGTTGCGGTAAGCAAGAGTCGTCACCGACTTTTCTTTGATCCAACAAAGGAAAGGGTGAAAAGAAAAGAAAAAGACCTTTCAAGATTATTTGAGTAAGGGGGTAGATTATGGAAAGGGAATGTGTTAGCACCATTTCCATCCGTAGTTATCTACGGGCTCTTAGATGCTAGCTCATTTGAAAATACCTTGTGTTTTGTGTGTTTGAAAATGTATTTTGAAAAGACGCCTTAGTGCGGCAAACTTCGTAATGTTTCTCGTATTGTTGAGAATGTATACAAAGTGTTTCGAAAATGTTTTTGGAAAGAGTTTTGTGTATGTGAAAAATTGTTTTTGAGCAAGCATCTAAGAACTATCTACTTTACTCGAAAGGGCTCGTTCCTTTCCTATTTTCCTTTAGACAGTGTTATCCTACTATTAGTGAGTAGGTAGCCTTATCATTGGATGTTTGAGGGACAATCGAAGGGTCATCGTTACAGTCACAAAGGCAATTGGGCAAGATACTTTAGTAACCACCCTAGGGTTTTAAGATCATACCGAGGCAACATCGAGAGGGTCATTTTTGTGATCTTTAAACTGGAGGGTAGCCACTAAAATCTCTCACGTTTCGAGAGTTGTGACTGTTTTAATCTGAAGGCAACCGACGTGGGAATACCCTAAAGGTGTGCATGTGCAAATGCGTTGTGTTTCAGTTATTTATCTTGGTGTTAGGTTTACTAACGTTTTGTTTTTAATTTCTTTCCATGCAATCCTATTACCATACATCTAAACAGTTCATATATATACAGGAATTTAAAGTGCGAAATTTAAAACCTAACTATTACATGGCTTCGGGGAGCGGGAATTTACAAGTCCAAAATTGGGGAGATAAAAGCAGTAAATGTCCTAGTTTTTAACTATTACAAACCGGGAAGCAGGTACAATAATAAGAAAGGGTAATAATAATGCGAAAGTTTTTAAACGCATGCAGATCAATGGGAACGCCTAAAACCCTAAAAATTCTAAGTAAAAGAGGAGAATATTTTTGTTGTTTGTTTTGTTTTATTTTAAGAAATAGTTTGAATTAAAATAAAAATAACTAATTAACTAAATCCAGTCTTAAAGAAAAAAAAATTATTTATGAAAATTGAAATTAAGAAAAAGGAAACTAAATCTATATTTTTGTATCTTTTTTATTGTGAAAATGAAATTGAAATTAAATCCTAAGTTTACTTAATTTTTAATTAAAAAATGAGTCGAGATAATTAATTAATTACTTTACAAAATTAATTTTAATTGAGAAAGTGCTAAATCTATTTTTTGTGATTTTTATATTTATTTTTTCTAATTAAATAAAAAAAGAAATTAAAATAAATAAATAGATCAAAGAAAAGAATGGGCCTGGTGTCAAAACAAACTGGGGGTGCAAGTTGGAAAATATGAGGCCCAAATCTGAGGAGGCCCAGACTTGCGCTGACTCCAGTGAGGGAGACCCCTTTAGGGTCCATGATGAGGCTGCACATTTGGGGCGCTGGATCCAAATTAGCTAGGATCTGATGGTGATGACTATGTGATGTATGGTGTACGCCTTGGATTTGGGAGCACTAGATCTACAAAGGAAATTTTGAAAAATAATATGGCAAAAGGCAGAGATCAAACCCCTGCCCTTGCACACACACAATGCCTTAACACATGCACACCCAACTGTTGGGATGACTTTACATCCGGGAGTATATACCAAACAACAAAAATATAATGCAAACAAGCTAAAAATGTTGAGTCGTCAAAAGCACGCGCTCCAGTGGGGTCCAAATATTTGAATGAACCAATCATCTCTTCCCTTTTTGCCACGCTTCAATCAACACCGGTCAAGCCACCAGAGGTGGTAGATCCGGTTATCCCTTCTGGTTGGCCAAAATATCAAACCTGCGAAATCTCACGAAAACAAAAACAAAAAAGACCCTATCTCCTAATTTGGGGTCTACGAATTCAATGGTGGCGTTCATTTGGTCTGAAAGTTCCTAAGTTATGAGTTGTGAAGCTTTTAGTTTGTGATTCCCTAACAATGGCATCACACGATTTAGACCTTAAAGTTCTCATGATATACGTCCCACCTGCTCTAATGGATATGCTGAACACAAATCAAACCATCAAAAACATTAACAACGCATAAATCTAAAGTTTCAAATATGACAAACCTTGTTTGACCGGTGACACACGATACATCTGTTTGAGGGTGCAACGAGCTTTGAAAATGGCAGGGATAGAGTCCTGGTGTTTTCAGGAACGTGATGGAGTCTTTAGGTTGGATTGAGGTAAGCTAGAAATGTGTTTTTGGATTTCACAACTTTGGAGATTTTTTTTGAGAAATTTTGGAGCTTCTTTCAGGCATGGTTTTTGTGCGTGTTTTGTTTGCATTTTGGCTCTGTATTTATAAAGGAGTGTAATGGCTTGATACACATGGCAAGGATCAGCCATTAAACATGGCTTTGAAAGCAAAATCAAAAAATTGAAAAAATGCCATTTTGAGTTATTCTTCTGCCATTCTTATCTTTGCATGAACCTGGACTCATTTGTTGTATCTTACACGAGATTTGGGTCCCCTTGATGGGTCAAGTCAGGCCCAAATGCCATGGCCCATATTTTCTAGCATTTTACTTAATTTATTTGATTTTAAACCAAATAAAATCAAGATAAAATACAAGTAAAATCATGGTCATTCCAAAATGGGTTTAGAGGTCCTTCATAAGTTCATGAAGACGCTTGAAGCTTAAAAAGTTAGGCCATTGACCAAAAATTTCAAATTTGCATGCTTTGTATTTCATGAATTTGACCAAAATTTTCCAACTTGTGTAAACCATAACTTGCTCAATTTTTATATTTTGGAGATGATCTTGGACTTTTTAGAAATATCAATATGTCCCCTACAATCTCTATGTTAACCATTTTTGCATTTGGAGGATTCATCTTGATGTAACTTGCCTTGACAAAAATGCCTTTTTGTTGACTTTCAAAAGACTTGTAATGTATTGGATCATATCTTTCCAATGATGCATTTATTGGACTTGAGGGGAAAATAAAAGTTGTAGGGAATTGAATTTTATTCCCAATGAGCTTTAGTTGGGGAAAAATGGATGAAGCATGTGAAAGTTATGCCTTGTCAAAGTTCAGCTGACTTTCTCTAGGAAACCCTAATTTTGCACTTTTGGATTCTTGATGATTTGAGAGCATTCCTTGGGGAATCATGATCAACCATTGATAAAATGATGGATATAACTTCAAAATTTTGACGTTGACAAAAAATCTTGAAGTTTGATTGTATATTGACCATAGTTGACTTTTGACCTAATACAGTTGTTTTTCAAACATTTGAGCCATTCACTGGGCAAACTTGTGATGCAGGGCATGAAACTTGGCATGGGCATTATTTAGGACATATTAGGGACCATGGAAATCACTTTAAACCTTTTCAACCCAAAACTATTTGTGATAAGTGAAACCCTAGTTGGAAGTCCAATCCTTAGGAGGAGAATTTGTCTGGCCAATTATTGGTCAACCTTGAGCAATTGAGGACCTCCATGAGCATGTATTGAGTAAAAAGGGAGGGAAAATTTTTGGGTACAATAGTGATGCTGCTGTTTTGGATTTTGCATAGGCCCGTGATTAAATTGTGATTTTTCTATGAGGCTGAGTTGCTTGAATGTGATTAAGACACCCTTTTTTCTGATTCCTAACGCAAACCCTAATGATGAATCTTGGAAGTTTCTTGTTTATGTTACATTGTTTATATGCTAATCTTGTCTTCCTTTGATTTGTTTCATGTGACGGTGTGGAAAATGGCAAGATGATTTGTAAGAGGAAATCATGGATAGGCTTAAAGAGAAATGGTGGACCTTGGTATGAAGAGCTTGTGGCTTGAAGAAGGCATCAAAACTTTACAAATTAAGATTTAGGAAACCTTGTAGAATTTGCCAAACTTTAGGATAAATTCTCCATGATAAAACAAACTTGTAACTTTTTAAACTTTGAATTAATTAAATTGTTTGTTACTTAATTGCACAATCGGATAATTGAACTTGCTAGATCCTTGCTTGTAACCTTTATAGCTTGAAATTTGAATGAATTTTTTGAATAATGACGAGTTTGATTCAAACTTTGCCTACTATGTGAACAAACTTGATGAGGGATTTGAGAACTTTGAAGGGTAAATTTTGAATCATGTTTAAGTCAAGACTTGCCCATGTATCACCAATTATAACTTCAAATGATTGAAAGATTCTTGTAATTCCTTGCCTCTTGAATTTAAAATAAAAATTCTAATCGAATTTGCGTGACACACAATGAAACTTTGAAAAGATGACGGTGCTTTAAACTCTAAGAAACTAAACATTTAAAGATATCCAAATGAAACTTCCTTATAAGCTTATCACGCTTTAAACCTTAATCAAGTGATCTTTTAAATGAATAAGTCTCACTTCAATTCTCAATTAAAACTGAACTCAAATTCCAAACTAAATTATCTTTTTTTGCAAATAAAAGTGAACAACCAAGTTTCGATCATAATGAATCCTTTGCCTCTTGTCTTGTGTCATGCTTTGTGTCCAATCACCACAAAAATAATGCCTTCATGAATTGAGATTAGAAGCCAGACTTTTTTTTAAGTCAGGAATTGACTTATAGCATTTTGATAAGTTTCAAAACCTTTTGAGCATAATTTGACTCTGATCTTTGAAGTAATTCTCACAGACAACACTATTTGTGATACTTCGCAAAAATAATCGCCTCAGGACGTTGAGAATTGAAGAAGTTATGAACCTCAAAAATTGGACAAGAGTTTCTTGTGATTAGGTCAAATTTGCAAAATGGCCTATAAAGTATTTGAATTTTCTTATGATCTTTCGAATGTAATCAGCTCTTGACTTGAAAACAGAAATTGAAGATGACTTCAAGGAGAGTCATACGCAAAAAGAACCACTCAAAAATATCGAATGATGAAGATGTTACAATTGTTTGAACTTGATCCTAAAAAGGTCTACTTTTGGGTCAATGCAGTTCATTTTCAGTCATTTGAACCATTGAATGAGCAAACTTGCGATGCAAAGCTTGAAAACTGACACGAACATCCTTGAGAATACATGATGAACCATGAAGACCATTTGAAACCTCGAAAACTCAATTTTTCTTGAGAAATACGAAACCCTAGTTGTTAACTCAATGCCTAGGAAGAGAATATGTCTTATCAAACCCTAAGCTATTTTGAATATTTAAGAAACCCTAGGATAGCATCTTGAATGAAAAATGGGAGGGAAAATTTTGGGGTACAACACGAGGATACAGTTTTCTTGGTCTTGATGAGACGAAGCGAATGACATAGGTCTGAGCTCCTGATTTTACAATTTAAGAGATCTGCAATTCGTGTGGCTGGAGGTTGAAGATGACCAACGTGTCATCTCTCAATCAATGACAAAGCGTCACTTGTTTTTTTCAAAATCTGATTTAATACTTGATCTAGTGGTTTATTCACTAAAGACCATGATATGCACAAAGTGCCTGATCCTTTGGATTTGATTACTAACGTGTTTTGACATTCATACAATGGTCTATATCTTTTTTGTTTTATTTTTATTTTCTGATTTTTATATTTTAAATGATTTAAAATTCAAAAATTCATTTCCAACTCAAAAAATCTGAAAAAAATTCTTAAAAATATTTTGGATTTTTCTCTTTATGATTTTTAATTTTTTACAATTTTATTTTATAATTTGATAGTTTTTATGATTTTTCACTTTAATTGAATTGTTTTAATTGATTAAAAATATTTTTTTCTTAATTTTAAAATTCTGAAAAATTATGGAAAGGTTCTTTGGCCTTCTTGGCAATTTTTGATAACCTTGTTTTATTTTTATTTCTGATTTTAATTTTTTGTACCATTTTTAGTTTGTTTTACCTATTTCTTTTATTTTAAAAAATAGTTTCTGACTTTAAAAAAAATTCTAAAAAATTTGTTAACCTTTATTAAATCATATTTGATCTCTGACTTTTTTTAGGATTTTTATTTAGTGTTTTAATATACTTTGTATATTTTTACCATTTATTTTCCTTTTAATTAACCTTTTAAACATTATTTTATTAAATTTTATTTTTATTATTTTATTTGATTCTGACTTGAGCATTATTTGGTGACAAATTCTTCAACCTCATTGGATCTTGGGTGTTGATAGGTTGAGAAACCAAATCCACCGAAATAGATGAATGATTTTGATGATATTTGAAAGCCTAATTTCATACCTTGTATCCCTTCTCTCTTCATATTATCTCTTTCTTACTTGTATTATATGTTATTATAGGATGATTTACACATCATCTCTCCAAACATATGGCACATAAATTACTATTGATCGGCCTCAAAATAGGTGCGACTTCTATATAAGTCCACTTACGATTGCTTAACAAAGCGCTAAATTTTATCCCGATTCGAGAAATGATCATTTGTGGTTCAAACTTATGTTTGCAAGCCCAAGTATGTTTAATTTGAAACCTTTGATCTAATAACCTTGGGGTTCATTGTTAGGAGGCTTTGATCTTATCAATCCTCTAATGAATCATCATAAATTTTGGACTAAGTGGACCATTTAAACATCGTTGATCATTTATTGTTGCCTTGAGATTTTGAAATGAATGATATACTTGACAAAAAGCAAATGAAACTTGTTGTTGAGAGGCTTTGATTTTATAAATCTTCTAATGAGTTTTCAAAAGTAAGTTTCAATATGGTCATTCAACTAACCTCTAATTTCTAACAATTGACTTTATTTTATGCTTTTTATTTTGAGCATATTTATTTTAACATTTTCATTTCATGATATTTTCATCTTTGCTCACTTGATCATTTATCTTTATATCATTTTTATTTTGCTCACTTGAGTTTTTAATTTCTTTTTGAAGATACCTAATAACCAGTTTGAACAATAAAAAGATTTAATGTTACTTGGACTATTTGGTTACTATCCTTGGCATTTTGGAGTTATGGACTTCTCGGACTTAGGATTAGAGACCTTGCCTACCTTGAGACCTTTGTGACTTCTACTGTTATTTTGTCAGAAGTTCTTGGGGTTTACCCCGAGACATTGGGTTGTTTGTTTTCTTTATGTGTAGGTTATTTTGATTATATGCTTTGTCTGTGATTGGGAGTTCATCTTTATATAACCGTTACTCTGCCTAATTTTTGTGAAGACTTAATGTATTTGAAGTTTGGTTTTCTCAAGAGGTTTATTATCTTTGATTGTTTGGTTTCAATCCAAAAGATGGGAATTCTACATTGACTCATTATGTCAAGTGTTGGCTTCTTGTTGGTTAGATGGTTCTTTCCCTAGATTTTACCTTATGCTTTAGGATAGTCCCTTCATCTTCTCCCACCTTCTTTAATTTTAAAAATCTTCTCCCTCCTTTGAAAACTCTTCTTATTTTTAAACTTGAACCTCTTTCACAATAAACTTGGACTTAGGTCCATGCATTTTCAAAAATATTTTCTTAATCAAATGTTAAACAACTTAATAATACTTTGACATTTTTATGAGAAGACTAAAAGTCAATCAATCTCATTCAAACCATTTTGCCACTTTGGCTTTTTGCTTTAAATTTTTTTAAAAATATAGACTCTTGTCAATCCTTGTAGTGATGCAAACTATTATACTTCTATGATATGTAGTAAATTGAGATATTTTCCTTTTGGGTGTTGAGCGAGGCTTTGTTGATTTTAAAATCCAAGCCATATCCTCTACTTTGAGACGATGTAAATTCTCTTTTCTCAAAATCATGGGTAGTAAGTATATTCTTCCACTCGGATAAGACAATGATGTCTTATATCTTAAAATTAATCAACACACATGTGTTTTAAATTTTTAAAAGGTCAACTACGAGTACCCTAATCCCCCTATTGCATGGAAGGTGGTACGTAGGCACTAAAGATTCGCAACCGCGGCAGGTGCAAAAAATATAAAAATACTTCTTTTCTCATCCCCACAATCTATTTTTATATATAACACTTATAGCCAAAATACACAAATTTACAAAGAGGTTCCTGCGGAGTACCATAGATGTTTAGGGTGATAATACCTTCCCTTTGCATAACCAACCCCCAAACTTAGATTCTCTCCCCCTTTTTGGGTTATTCTCTCTTTTCCCATTCCTCTGGAAACAATAAAGCGCGGTGGCGATTTTTATTTGATATGTGCAAGTCAAGTCAATCCAATGGCTTAGTCTCAACATTTCTACGACTACACTAGATAAGACATCCTATGAGTTACTTAAAGGTAGAAAACTAAATATTTCTTATTTTTGCATTTTCAGTTGCAAATGTTTCATTATAAATAACGAAAAGGACAATTTTGGTAAATTTGATGCTAAGTCTAATGAAGGGATATTCTTAGGGTACTCATCTACGAGTAAAGCTTATATAGTTTATGTGATATGGTGGGAGAACTCACTTGGGTGTTTTGCATTTTATCGCAATTGTTGCAGGTAGCAAGAGTCACCATCGACTTTTCTTTTATCCAATAAAGGAAAGGGTGAAAAGAACAGGAAAGACCTTTTGAGAATTTTCTTGAGTTCGGGGGGTAGGTTATGAAAAGGGAAGGTGTTAGCACCCTTTTTATCTGTAGTTATTTATGGTCTCTTAGTTACTAGCTCACTTTGAAATGCTTTGTATGAAATGTGTTTGTGATGGTTTTGAAAGTATTTTTGAAAGTTCCTTCGTTTAGGCGAACTTTGTAATGATTCTTGTCTCTATAAGAATTCATACAAAGTGTTGACTTTTGAAAATATTTTGAAAGTGTTAATGTGTTTGAAAGATGTTTTGAAAATAATTGTGAGTAAGCAACTATGAACGTTCTATCTACTCAAAAAATCTTAGTTTTTTTCCTCCTCCTTTAGATATTTCTATCTTACCATTGATTTGTAAGAAGCCCTATCGTTGGATGTGAAGGGACAGACGTGAGTCAATGTATAATCATAGAAAGGAATCTTGTAGGATACCTTAGCAATTTTTTGTAAGGGTATAAGATCATTTATGAAGGAAATATTTGAAGGGTCATCGAGGGACTATAATCTAGTATTTGATTGTTTTTGCTAAAGTATCCCACATTTGCGTGACATGACTATTTTACCTTTAGGAAACAAGTGAGGGTAACCCTAGAGGTGCAAGTGTGCAAAGTGTTTGTTTGCATGCATGATTTTTCTTGAATTAAGGTTTTCTACTTGTTGGTTTTATATCTTGCCATACAAACCCTAATTACTAGCATTTACATTAAAAGCGATAAATTGCGGAAATGTAAAATTCAACGCTATTACATCATTTGGGGATGGGGGTACAAATTTACAAATGGGGGAGCAAGTAAATAAAATCCTAATTTACTATTACAACCATATTGAACTTGAATAAATAATGTACAAGAATGTGAGATAATATACAAGGAAAAGAAAATTGTTTTTGTTTGGATTCTTTGTATAAAATCGTTTATCTTAATTAAAAAAAATAAAATAGTTAATTGAATCTAAGTTAATTTAAATTGATTTAATGAAAACTAAACCTAAGTTCATTTTGAAAAAAAAATTAACTAAGAAACATATTTTTAGGGTTTTTGTGAAACTGTTTTGATTTAATTAAACAAACAAAATGTATAGAAAGAAAAACAATTAAATTCCTAAGTTCTAAATTATTTAGAAGAAAATTTAAAATAAAACCTAAGTCTAAGATGATTTAATTTAAGAAAAGAAATTAGATTTGATGAGAAAATATTTTTGGGTCTTTTTGCTTTAAAAAGTAAAAAAAAAATACTAAATATTCTAAATAATAAATATTTTTGGTATTTTTTTATTACTAAAAATAATAGTAATAATAATAATAATAAAAAAAATAAGAAAATAAAGAAAATTAAATTAAATTAAAAATATAAAATTAAGTCAGGGAGGTGTGAAATTAAATTTGGGAGTTTAGAAGAGAAAACAAATTTTTGGTTAAGTTCAGGCCCAAATATGGTTTTTGTAATCAGAATAAATAAAAATAATTAAAAAAAAAACAAATGGGCTGCATGTTATAAGTAGACAAGGGGTTAGAGAGAGTAAAAATGACAAAGGCCCATTGAGAGGAGGCCCAGACGCGCTGGCTGCAAACAAAAGAAGAAACAGAAAAATGTGAAAAATAACAAAACAGACGTTAGGGCTTGAACCCATGTCCTAAAGGGTAACAGACGCGTGTTTTAACCACAGGGGTGGTGATACATCAGTTTATTAAAACAAAACCATTGCATTATATTTGAAAACAAATCCATGGTTGTTATCTTCTTCCTCGCGCCATACTCAACATCCATTTTTTCAAATCCTGTAACTTACTCATCTCTCAACAAAAAATGAAAAATGTAAACATCAAAGTTGCTCCATTTTTCCATACGAATCCAACCATATAAATATCATAAGCTATAAATCAAAGATGAATGAGAATTTCTAATGGTACCAAATTCTGACCTAACCTTTTTAGAAAGTTCAAACTTAAAATTCTCACTACTCAAGCAATATAAATAAATTACAAGGACATGGTCATCTTCAGGGCTATGATATCTACATTTTGTCTTTGAAAATGGAAAGCTAACAATGCCTATATGAAGATCACAAAAGTCAGAAAACTTACATAAAAAATGGAATTTGTGTTTTGTAAATGAGCTTGATTCAAGGTGCTGCAATGATCAGGTTAACTTCCTTGAGTCCCTAGGAAGCTAATGCAATACTTATCTTGAGTTGAGAGTGGTTGAAATGGCCTAGAGAAGTCAAGATGCATACCTCTGTTTTTTGTTATGGAAGATGGAGAAGATAATGTTATAGAAATATAACTGGTGTTTGGTTTAGTTACATTTGAGGTATAGAAGCTTTGTGGAGGGTCTGGAAAAGAAACGCACGAGTGGATTTTGTGTTTCAAGTTTCTTGGCCAAAAATGATAACAATGGTGATTTTTGCACAGTTCTGAGTTTGGGAGTGTTTCAGGGAGTTTGAAGGCTTGTCTACCGTTCTTTAGCTCACAAATAATGTTCTATTTATAAGCAACAAGTTTGGATGCTTGGAGAAGTCAGAAATCAAGAATCATATGTTTGTGGATTTGCCTTGTTTTTGAAGCAAGATTGATGAACATGGTTCCAATGCTTGTACCAGGCCCTCTAGAGTGGATGAACACTTTAACCATGTTTCTTATAGCCTAGTAGGTTAAGGGTGTGCAGAAGAAACAAGTTAGAGGCTCAAGAGGTTGACTTTGTGATTAAAGTGATCTTTACAAGAATGGAATGGTTACATTCTTCCTAAAATGGCAATTTGGTTTGGATAATACTTGAATCAATTGGGTAATGTCTCAATCAGTTGTGTAAACCATTAATTATGGAGTGAAACACAAGTTTGAGACCTGCAAAGCAAAGATTATACAGCATGGCTATGGATTTGGTCAAGTGTTCATCACAAAATTGACTTGTAATTCAAGCTTGAAACCCTAACTTCATCTCTTCGATTCTCTTAGCTCAAGAATGATCTCAATGAGTTCTTCGACATTTTTCAAAGCTTGTAACATCATATTCAACCTTAATTTTTTAAATTTTTTAAGAATCCAATTGGAACTATGTGAAAAATTTCCATGAAGTTAGGTCAAATATCTGCCTAAACTAGGTCAAATTTTCACTAAGTGTTTTAAGAAAAAATGCATGACTTTGTGAATTCATAACTCAAAATTCAAGCATTTATAGAACTTGATAGGTAAAGAAAATTTGTAGATACCATAAAGACCTACATCTTTTATGTTGGAAGTTTTCTTAGAATCATCTTGCATCTTGGTGCAAAGTTGGCATGAAGTCATGAAAAAAATAAGACTTAAAAACACTTAGAAAAATTATAAGTCTTGAAAAGTTTGACTTTTTAAGATGAATTTTGAATTTCTTGATTTCTTGATGATCAAGTTTCATATTTTGAATTTCTTGATGAAATCTGATCTTTGGAACTCAATTTTGATCAAAAGGTCAAAGTTTGACTTTTGGTGTATTAGTTGACTTTTCATCAGTTGACTGAATTTCAACTATCAATCAATTGATCTTGAAAAATGTTTTGAGCCATAAAATTAGCTCAACATGTTGTATTTTAATCCTTGAGATTATGCTTCAAACCATTATATCATGTGTTAGGTCAAAAACCCTTGATCAGTCAAATACAGTTAAAACCCTAATTTAAACCATTTTGCCCTTTTGATGATTTGAACATTTTTCTTGGGGAATTGTGATCCAAACTTGATCAATTTATACATATAACTTCAAATTGTTGATATTGGTTAAAAATCCTGAAGTTTGATTGCAGGTTGACCACAGTTGACTTTTTTACCCAATACAGCTGATTTTCAGTCATCTGATCAATTGACTGAGCAAAATTGTGATTCAAGACTTGAAACATGATATGGATATTCTTGAAGGTCCATAATGATCCATGAAATTCAATTGAAGCATTATAAGTCCACTTATCCTTGTGAAAATGCAAACCCTAATTTGAGGCATCAGTGTTGAGGAGATGGCTTGACCTAGTCAATACTTGTGTAAGCTTGAAACATTGAAGATCTTTGTGAGAAATATCTTGAGAAAAGAGAGGGGAAATTTTTTGGTACAACAACTTCCCCTGTTCAATCTTCTTAAACCCGAAGAGTTAGATTGGCGGGTCCGCCATTCGCGACTTGAAGGTGGAAGATGATTGAATACTAGATTCCATTTGGAGAAGTGATGAAGATTTTGTCGGAGATGGGCTTACAGATCCATCCAGAGTGACTGTTGGTAGAAATCCAAATAAATCTTTGGTCGATTTATACTGAAACAGTAGATGTCTTTTGTTTGGCAACTTCACTGGGAAAATAATCCTAACCAGCAGAGGTTTGTTGATCACCTGTATTTAAATGGAAGAAATAAATCTAACCAGAAGAGGTATGTCATTTGCCGATCTTTAACCAAAAGAAGTAAATCTAATCAGAAGAGTCTGTTGATTACCTATCATTAACTGGAAGAAATTAGTCTAACCAGAAGAGGTCTTTGTTTGCCTGTCTTTAACTGGAAGAAGTAAATCTAACCAAAAGAGGCATGTTGATTGCCTATCATTAACTGGAAGAAGTAAATCCAACCATAAGAGATCTGTTGATTTCCTGTCTTTAATTGGAAGAAGTAAATCCAACTAGAAGAGGTCTGTTGATTTCCAATCATTAACGGGAAGAAGTAAATCCAACCAGAAGAGGTCAGTTGATCGTCTATCATTAAATTGAAGAAGTAAATTCAACCAGAAGAGGTATGTTGATTGCCTATCATTAACTGGAAGAAGTAAATCCAACCAGAAGAGGTCTTTCATTTGGTTGATTGATTTCTTCCTGAAAGGAAGAGGGTTAGTTGCATGCACATGTATGCATGTCGTAATGATGTTCTTAAAAATAAATGAGATTATGCTGTATGTATTTGTCATGTATGTGATATGATGTATGAATATTATTGAAATGTATCTTTTCGTAGGAAAATAAATCCTTGACAAATGCTGGGGAGTGTTGGGAAGCAAAATCTCGGACTACCATTGGAGATGAAGAGTATGTGTATCTTCGAATTTGTTTAGAGTGTTCCGCCGGGGATTCCCGTCTCATTGTTTTTGAGGAAATTCCATGGAGAGTGTTGATTTTTGCTTGAGGGATAGAGCTTAGGAACCTTGGTTGTTCATTACTCTACTGGGGAATTATAACTTGACTGGGGAGAGTAAAAGTTATCTAGTATCTGGTCGAATTCCTGGCTTTGCATCAACTTTCTGGGGATAGTAATGACTTCGCTTGGGACAAAAGGGTTTTGTCTGTTGATTTGTAACAGTTTGAGAAAATACTCGTGTTGGGGAATCTTTAGTTTGTTGGGGAAATAAATCCTATTGAGGAGAATATTTTGAATACCTTATTGGGGAGATGAGTTCTTTTGGGAAGAACTCTGCAAGGTTTATTTTTTCAGTTAAGACCAACTCAGCTAGGGAGAGGATTTTCAGGATATTATACTTTGTGGGGATAATCTTATTGAAGCAACTTTGTGGGGATATCCCAAATCCTTAAGGAAAGGCTTACTACATACATTTATTAATAGTTAATCATGTTCATATGCATATGTTGATTCAATTTTAATCATTGGACGTTTTTACACTCAAAACAGAAAAAACAAAAGTTTGCACTTCGAAGTATATTTGTATTGATGTTTTGCCTGTAAACAGGCATTTTTGTACAAGGAGACATAAATCCTAGTAAGAGGAAATCATCGAAAGAGTAGAAAGAATACAAAGTGAAAACAAAATAATAGTCATATGGAAGTAATCTCATTGTGTTCCAAATCCGCCATTGTCCTTATGCCTTCGAACATCATCCATTACCGTTGAAAGAAGTTGATTAAATTGATCTTATACCATTGAACTTGGACTTTGGTAAAAAAATTGGTTGTAGTGATTTCATGGGACATGGTCATACGCTTTGATCCTTAACTTTTGTTTGGACCGCCCTTTTGGGTTTTCATCCCACTAGGATGCCTTTTTTTCCCAAGCCCCCCTTTCGGGTTTTCGACTTGCCGGGTGTACATTCTTTTGTGTATATCCCTAAGTTTTTCCCGAATCTCTTTGATTTTCCGTGATGCCCTTATTTTTTTCCTAGGTATGTCAACCTAGCGGGTCATTTTTATGCATAGTATTTTTTAACTATGTCCGCTTTCACCGGATACGGAAAATATTCGTCGTCCATAGTAGTTAGCATCATAGCTCCTCTAGAGAATACTTTTTTAACCATTAATGGCCCTTAATAAGTGGAAGTCCATTTACCCCTGGGATCGCCTTGGGGAAGAATGATACACTTTATTACCAAATCTCCAGTATGATACACTCGAGGTTTGATCTTTTTGTTGAAAGCCTTGATCATACGCTTTTGATACATTTGACCATGACAAATACCATCCAGTCTCTTCTCGTCAATCAAGTTCAAATGATCCAATCTAGTTTGAATCCATTTGTCTTCGCCTAAGTCTGCTTCTTTTATAATTCTTAAGGAAGGAATTTTAACTTCCACTGGTACGACGACTTCCATGCCATAAACTAAAGAGAAAGGGGTTGCCCCAGTTGATGTTTGAGCCGAATTACGGTAGCCATGAAGAGAAAATTGTAGCATCTTGTACCAGTCTTTATAGGTTACTACCATATTTTGCACAATCTTCTTTATGTTTTTATTGGCAGCCTCCACTGCGCCATTCATCTTAGGTCTGTATGGGGAAGAATTGTGATGCTTGATTTTGAACTGCGTACAAAGTTCAATGATCATAACATTGTTGAGATTGATTCCATTATCAGTGATGATCCTTTCAGAGATTCCGTACCGGAAGATGAGGTTATGCTTGATAAATCAGGCTACAACATTTTTAGTGACTGAGGAAAATGAAGCAGCTTCAACCCATTTGGTGAAGTAGTCAATGGAAATGAGGTTGAAACAATGTTCATTAGTAGCAGTGGGCTTGATCTCTCTAATCATGTCAATGCCCCACATTACAAATGGACATGGAGCAGTCATGACATTCAACCAATAGTAACCAACCCTCGAGTGATGGTGACAATCAGTTTCCATAGTCGACCAATAGTAACCAGCCCTCAGAATCTTCTTGGCCATAGTGTTCCCGCTAGAGTAAGTTCCAAAGATACCTTCATGCATGTCTTCCATGATTTTCTATGCCTCATACTTGTCCATACAATGGAGCAAAGTTGAATCATGGTTGCGCTTGTATATGATCCCATTGGTTAGGAAGAATTTGGCTGAGAACCTCCACAGGAATTTCTAGTCATTTATTGAGGCTCCTTCAGGATACTCTTGTGCTTCAAGGTACCACCTCACTTCATGATACCAAGGCTTCTCCTTATCAACGTCAATAGCATAGCAGTTTGCAGGTTTGTCAAATCTTTCGATTGTAATTCTGGGAGCTTCATTGTCCCAATTGACTTTTTTTGTACCCCAAAATTTTCCCTCCCATATTTCTCAAAACATTGCAAGAAAAATCTCCAAGTTGCTCAAGGTAGTCCAAGAGTTGGTCAGACAAGCTCTCTCCTAAGACAGTCTCCCCCAAATTAGGGTTTCATGTTGCATCAATATAATTTATTCCAAGTGATCCCAAATTCTCCACAATGTCCTAATATGTTCTCAAGATCATCCATGTTAAATTTCAAGCCTTGCAGAGGAAGTTTGCTCAGTCAACTGCTCAAAGGTCCAAAAATCGATTGTGCTAGGGCAAAAGTCAACTATGACCTAAATACAATCAAACTTCAAGATTTTTTGTCAACACTCTCATTTTGAAGTATATTTCATCATTTTATCAATGGTTGATCATGATTCATCAAGGATTGCTCAAAATTCATCAAGACTCAAAAGTTGCTAAATTAGGGTTTTGTAGGAAAATTCAACTCAACTTTGACCAAGCATAACTTTCTCATACTTTATGAGAAATGACCCATCCAAAGCTCATTTTTAAGACAATGTAATTTCCTACAATCCATATTCATACCCCAAGATCAAAAAATGCACTCACAAGAAGCTATAAATTTGGACATTATAGGTCATTTTTGAAAGTCAACAAAAACACCTTTTTTCCAAAGCTTATAACTTGAGCATAGAATACCAAAATGTGATGAGACAAAATGGGTTGGTTATAGGACATCTCAAGATTTCTAAAAAGTTCAATAACACCTCCAAAAGTTCAAAATTGAAGAAGTTATGCATTGTTGAAGTTGGACTTTTTTGCAAAATTGCCAAAAGTTAACTATCCCCAAAACTTCAAATTTTGTCAAATAGGCCCATTATTTTCAACTTGATTTGAGCTTGCCTCATTTCCCACGTGTCCTAGCTTCAGCCATGAGCCCATATTTTATTTTTATTATTTTATTTTATTTTTAATTGAATTTATTCATTTTTTATCAAGTAAAATCATATAAAATCCATTGCTTTGATAACACAAGATTTTTTTTGATATTTCAGGCTTTGATTATCATCATTAACATAATCAAAATAGAATCAGACAAAATCATGTGCAAAAAGATTGAGATTTGGCATAATTGGCAAGTTTGTAAAGGGAGATAAAATCAAATATGCAAGCATTGATGGGAGAAGATTTGAGCCAAGTTTGTAGACCTAATACACTAAGCATTACATAAGGAAGCTTAAGACATGAAAACAAGGGTTGGAAACTGCAGGAAGAGGCAAAACAAAGTTTGAAAAAAGTCACAAAAAGCTTGAGATCAAAATCGTGTTTAGAGGCATTTTCAAGGGCTGAGACCTGTCCCAATCGCTTCCTGGGCATTCACTCAAGCCAAACCAATCCAAAGAAAGCTTGTTCATATGCCCAAACGCGCTGTAAGTGTCACGAAACCCAGCTCTGTTCTTGAAATCGCAACTCTCCATTCTTGCATCATTTGTACAAACTAACTGCATATTTGTAATCCTCACAACATTTCCAAGCTTTTTGCATTATTTAATTTCGTTTACATGACCTGTAATGCAAAACAGCATAACTAGGGTTCTTGGAGCTTTTTTGGGTGTTTTCTTTTCAGGAACAAATGAACATCAAGAAGGGTATGATTGTGACCGGGATGGTGAGACGAACACAACCATCCCCTTGGATTTCATTTTTGTGGCCTGAGAGGAATTTTGAGATGAACAATGTTATAGCTACGGACTTCTACCTGTTGGTATAGGCATGTATACTTTTGGCCACGGAAGACCGGTTGAAGACAATACGTGGCGTCCACCCATTGCATCATTCAAATGGCGCGCGTTTTTTATAATTTTTCTGGCCACTGACTTGTTTTATTTTATTATATACTCTTTGCATTATTATAACAAATGGACCAACACAGCGTATTGGCAAGGCAAGCGGAGCAATCACTTTCAGGACCTGGGTTCGAGTCCTAGGTACCCTAATTTCTATTTAATTTTGTCCTCCAGGTGTTCCAATGCGCGTGTTGGCCTGCAGCTCACCATACACCTTCATACATCCAAAGAGACAGATGGCTAATGACCAGATCTGATGGCTATGGGTTGAAGGACTACCAAGTCATTAGTCAATGCATGCACACTAGATCTGCAAAAGTCAAAATAAGGCCAGCTCTAATGGGCCTTCAGATTGCTATCTACACCACAAATTTCAGGCCCATACTCCTTCTTCTTATTTATTTTGTTTATTTATTTTAATTGTTTTATTATTTTTATTTCATTAACTAACCAATCAAAAAATTCTTTTCATAAAATAAAAACCACAAGAAATATTTTTATTCAATCAAATTTTTATTTTTATTAATAAACACTAATTAATTAATTTAGGTTTTAATTAGAATAACTTTAACCTTTTTTTTGTAAATAATTAAAATTAAATTAGATTTAATTAGGTTTTAATTACTAACATTCATTATTTTATTTTTATTTCTTAAAATAACAAAAACCTAAAAATAATTTTTTTCATTTAATTAATTAATTTATTAATTTAATTTAGTAATTAATTTAGGATTTATTTCTTTCTTAAATTAAAAACAACAAAAAGATGTCTTCTTTAAAGGGTCAAAATCCTAATCTTGCGCCCGATTAAAATTTGCGCCGCGATTTATTTTCTTTTATCCAATAATGTACTTGCTCCCGGATTGTAATAGTTAATAGGACTTTTATTTATTTTTTATTGCTTTATTTATTTTTAAAGGGTATGTCTTTGGCGATGTAAATATCCGACGCCTTATAATTTAAATTCCGTATTTTATTTCTGCAAAATTAAACTGTTAGATGTTTGATAATAGGATGACATGACAAGACTGGATGATTTAACATAAAATCAACTTAGATCACCCTTAACATGTACAAAGATAAAAATAACTGAAAACGATACACTCGCACATGCGCACTCCTAGGGTACACCCCACTTGGTTGTCTTCGTACGCGGTCATTGAGTATAGGTAGTTTTAGAGGTCGCCCTCTTGTCTAAAAGATCATAGTTACCTCGGAAAGGTTTCCTCAGATATTGTTGCCTCAAACAAATGATCTAAGACATTAGGGTTACCGCTAAGGCGTCCTAACATTGCTTTAGTGATCGTAAGTCCCGCATTCGAATTGACCCTTAAACTCCAACGACGGTGCTACCTACTCATCAATAGTAGGATAGCATTGTCTAAAGGAAATTAGCATAGAACGATTCCTTTTTCGAGTAGGTAGATGGTTCTTAGATACTTGCTCTTTCAAAACAAAACAAACTTTTACACTTACACTCCTTTTCGAACAAAGTTTTCAAAAACACTTCATACGCTCTTGAGGATAGAAGCAAGAGTTAAATTGAAGTTTTCAAACAAAAACTTTTTCAAACCCACAAGCACAAAGAAAGCAATTTTTGAAAACAATTAAGCAAGTACCTAAGAGCCCGTGGATAACCACGGATAGAAAGGGTGCTAACACCTTCCCTTTCTATAATCTACCCCCCGAACCCGAGAAATATCTCGAAAAAAGGAATTTTTCTGTGCTTTTTTCCTTTCCTTGTTGGATAAAATAAAAGTCAGTGGCGACTCTTGCTTACCGCGACATTTTGCAAACAAAAAACGCAAAACGCAAACCAGCATTCCAAAAAACAGTCAGTTCTTCCCATCGTATCACAGAACTGGCGACTCTGCTGGGGACAATATAATAAGTGGGGTGTACCTTAGGAATAGTTCATATTGTTTTCAATTGCTTGATTTGTATGCTTTATCTTTGTGGGTTTGAATCGGAGTTACTATAGATCCTAACCCGGATCTGGGGGATACCCTTTAGGTAAGTAGCAATAAATTGTGAGGGAACTGTATGGCGTAGACCAATACGGTTGAAGTAGTAGCTACATTGGTGTGGCACTTTAGTTTGTACCGATATCCCTTGTGGCGCAAAGATGAGAATATGGGTCTTCTAAGGGGTCATTAAGCACCAACTGGCCTTAGAAACTTTAAATTGACCAACTTGGCCATAAAACAGTAGCAGTATGCTACACTCATTGAGACTAAACTCTCGTGATGATTCCGGCTGCAAGAAAAGGTTGCTAAACTGGAATTATGATCGATCGAGGGTATTCAGTGATATTGGGATCCTCTAGAACCCGATTACTATTTTTAGGACAAGTTTGAACCAACTGAACTGAAAGAGGGTAGTACCTAGACTCCTTGCCATCCTAAAATCTAAGGGCTCTCTATGTGACTTGTGTGCCTTTACCATGTTTGCTATTTGGGGATACTTGTGGTGTGTTTTCTATCATGACATCATGAAATCATGACATTGCATTCATCTTTGTTCTATTTTGCAGGTCATTGCACCCATGCGTAGAAACACTATTCGGATCAACTTTGTCCAAGTTCCCACTCAGCTTAAGGAATTGGTTGCAAAGATTTCAGATACTTCCTCCTTTATCAGAAGACATGGTCACCTCCTGGGTTTGGTCACTTCCAAATTGGACGAGAAGATGATGAGTGTCTTAGTCCAGTTCTTTGATCCACTATACCATTGCTTTACTTTTCCGGACTACCAGTTGGTCCCCACTTTGGAAGAGTTCTCTGATCTGCTTGGTATCTCTATTCTGGAGCAGACCCCATTCACAGGTTGGGAGAAGATCCTTAGGCCAGAAGAGATTGCTTCAGGCCTCCATCTGACAAAGGCTGAGGTAATGTCTAATTGGGAAACTCGTAGTGAAGCAAAGGGTTTCTTGACTAAATTCTTGGTTGGTAAAGCTAATCAGTTCTGGGACAGTCTAGACTTCCAGGCATTTGAAGACATTCTGGCTCTTCTCATATATGGTTTGGTGTTGTTTCCTAACTCTGATTCCTTCGTCGATGTGAATGCAGTGAAGACTTTCATATCCGGTAATCATGTGCCCACTCTCTTGGGTGAAATTTTGCACTCTCTATATGCCCGTACTGCTCGGAAACGGGGAACCCTTATGTGCTGTGCTCCATTGTTGGCGAGGTGGTTTATTTCTCACCTCCCCAAATCAGTTTTGAAGAACAAGGAAGGCATGGGCTAGGCCTACAGGATTGTGTCTCTCTCTCATAATGACATCATTTGGACTATCAAGGGCATGGAAGATGTGGCTATTATTGATCGATGTGGGGAATACCCCAATGTTCCACTGATAGGAACCAATGGAGGGATCACTTATAATCCGTGTCTAGCCTTACGGCAATTTGGGAGAGCTAGGAGGGAAGGACCTCATGAGTTGCTGATGCCAAGCATTGTCTTTGACTTCCAAGGGGATAGTGACGAGCAACGCCGCAGGTTCATACGAGCCTAGGATAGGGTACACAGGTCTGATCTGCACGAGCTAGGTGCGAAGACTTCTCTTCCGATGGAGCCATATCTCCAATGGGTTCGAATCCGTGCCCAAAAGCTGGGAATGCCGTACGAAGCCGTCTTGCCTATAATTGTTGAGGTTGCTGAAGAAGAAGGGGTTCCTCCTACCATCCTCCATCCATACATGCCTACTGACATTGGGGCATTAAATAGATCTTAGATGCAGCTGAGAGAAGAGCGGGATACTTACAGAGAAAAGTATCACGAGCAAGAGCAGAAGATCCAGAAGTTGACAAGGCAATTGGAGAATGAGAAGATCCTCAACGACTATGTCCGCACTGACGGGAAACGACCATGGGAGCGCTGATTGTCTTTTGTTATTTCTAGTTTTGATTTACTTTTCAGTTTTTCTTTTCTTGTAATGCCTTAAAGGCATCTGTTGAACAATTGAGTTTCAAGTTTATCTAATAAAAGTGTGTTTCATTTTTTGTTTACAAATTTGAATCTCTAAAGTCTTTGAAATCATATCATACGCATATCATTCCCATGCACCTCATAACAGGTACCCATTACAGGTCTCTTATCTTCTTCGCTGTTTACTTTAGCATCATGTCTTCTGAAACATCAACCGAACAAGCAATTAAGGCTCTGCAAGCCCAAAACGCCCAGTTCCAGGAATTGTTCATGAGTTTGGCTAAGGGTCAGCAAGATCTGAAGACCCTTATCTTGAAAGAGAAGAAGAAGAAGAAGAAGAAGACGGTCCTATTCAATATGGGTCGCAGATTCGGAAATGATTTGCGAGAAGAGGTTGATTTGACCCCCTCATTTGGAGGGAGAGATAATCAGGAAGAAAGGAGGGCTCCTAGCCCTGTGGTTTCAGACAACGAGACGGACTTAGATGAAGACCAGTATCCTCCGGCTGAGGATAGGTATAAACAACTAGAAGACAGGTTGAGCGCGATGGAAGTTCTGAAAGTGTCTGGTCTGGACTTTGGTGACTTGGGTTTGTCATCCGGGGTGGTAATTCCTCACAAGTTCAAAGCACCAATCTTCTCTAAATACGACGGGGTTTCTTGCCCAAAATTGCACCTTCGTTCGTATGTTAGGAAGATTCAGTCGTACACCGCTGACAAGAACCTATGGATCCACTTCTTTCAAGACAGTCTTTCAGGGACTCAGCTTGAATGGTTTTACCAGTTAAAAGGAGCTAGTATCCGTAATTGGGAAGATTTGGCTGATGCTTTCTACAAGTAGTACCAATACAATGCCGACCTTGCTCCCACGCGTACCCAACTCCAGGGTATGTCAATGGGTGCGGGCGAAGGTTTCAAAGATTATGCTCATAAGTGGAGGGACCTCGCTGGAAGAGTGCAACCACCCTTGGATGATAGAGAGCTAGTGGATATGTTTCTAGGGACCTTGTTTGGTCCGTATTTCAACCATCTGATTGGAAGTTCTTCATCCGGGTTTACAGAGCTGATTATGACCAGGGAAAGGATTGAGGCTGGTATCAAATCCGGTAAAATACAGAAGGGTGCTTTATTAAGCACCGAAAAGAAGCCTTTTAAGAAGGAGTCCATTGTTGTTTACAGTTCAAAAAGCCATAATAGACCTGAACACCGCCAAGCTGTTAATGCGGTGGTTATATCAAGACCCGCTGGTACTCCTCAATGCAACAATCAGTCAAGGGCCAAAAGGCCGCGAAGACAATTCACTCAGCTCAACATGACTTTACCCCAAATTTTGCCGCAGTTATTGAAAACCAACTTGTTGATTCTGAAGGAGGCCCCGAAGACTCCCAACACTGCATCACCCATGTATGACCCGAATGCCCGTTGTGATTTTCACTCTGGTAGCCCGGGGCATGACACGGATAACTGTTGGGTATTAAAGAATAAAGTACAGGACTTGATTGATGCGAAGGAGATTGAGTTTGAAGCACCTGAAATACCTAATGTTGTGACAGCTCCTATGCCCAAGCATGGAGTGAATGCTATAGATGAAGACTCGTTTGTGGTTTCTGTGAAAGACACCGTTACTCTGTTGATGATTGTAAAGAAGAACCTTCTGTTAGCCGGTTTATTTTCGGGCTGTGATGAAGGTTGTCGTATGTGTTCTGTCCTACCTACCGGTTGCCATCTTTCGAAGTAAGGTGTCCAATGCCTGACGGATAATAAAGAAATTCTGTTTGAGAAGACTTTTGTTCCTTTGGTTCCTATCGAAGAAGTTGCTATAATCACCATTTTCGACAATTCTTCCAAGGCTTCCACGAGAAAGCCTGTTAGAATTACATCTGTTCCAAGAATCGCACCATTGATCATCACTATTCCATGGCCTATCCCCTATACATCCAATAAAGATGTCCCATGGCACTACGGGGCTGACGTATACTATCACGGAGTTAAGCAAGACTTGAGTACTGAAGAGGCTGATACTGACATCAGCAATATTGTTGGACCTGCCAAAGTCACCCGCAGCGGAAGACTCTTCTCCCCTGAGATCTCTGCACCAGTTGTTCCGAAGCCTGTTGTTATTACACCTGCCAGTGTACCTGCTACTATTCTTGTTCAAGTTCCAATCCTTACCCCGATTTCCGATTCGTCTGACACTCGGGGCAAAGGGACCACCAGTGAGCCTTCCCAGACGGAGGCACCAAAGAAGATTACTATTGAAGCCTCTAGACAAGAGATGGAGGAAACTTTGAAGATCATCAAAAAGAGCGACTATAATGTAGTCGAGCAGTTGGGACAAACCCCATCCAAAATCTTTATGTTGTCTCTGTTGCTATGCTCAGAAGCCCATGCCAAGGCTCTGATTACTTTCCTGAAGACTGCACACGTACCACAAGAAACATCAGTTGATCAGTTTAAAGATTGTGTGGCTATTCTGACTGCTGATAACGGGTTGGGATTCTCCGACGCCGACTTGACTGCTAAGGGGAAGAATCACAATGACGCCCTGCATGTCTCTATTGAATGCAGGGGCACTACTCTTGCTCACGTGTTGGTAGATACTGGATCTTCGTTGAATGTGTTACCCAAGAAGGCACTAGACCGGTTAGACTGTGAAGGGTTAGAGCTGAAGCCGAGTAACATTGTAGTTAGGGCTTTGATGGGTCCAAGAGAATGGTACACGGAGAAGTGGATATTCCGATTAAGGTTGGTTCTCAGGTTTTCGCATCTAAATTCTATGTGATGGACATTCGGCCATCTTATTCTTGTTTGCTGGGTCGCCCATGGATCCACAAATATGGGGCAGTAACGTCTACGCTCCATCAGATGCTGAAATACCCGGTGAAAGGAAATATTGTTACGGTACGAGGGGAAGAGGAGTACATGGTGAGTCACCTCAACTCTTTCCGATATGTAGAGATGGATGGGGAGTTCATTGATACCCCGTTCCAACATTTTGAAGAGGTTCCCCAGACGCTGGCATCAACTGAGACTGTTGTTGAAGATCCTCCAATGAAGATGGCTTCCTTCAAGGATGCTCGGGTTGTTGTTGAGAAAGGTGGGTGTGCAGATTGGGGCCAACTCCCTGATTTTGCACATAAGACTAACAAGTTTGGATTGGGTTTCACTGTAGAAGCTCAAAAGGCTGTTCGGAATGCACGGATCAGAAGACCTCCCTTGTACATCAGCAATTCATGAGTGAATGCCATTAAATACGATGTTGAAGAGTCTGAGTTTGATAGTTGGATCTACCCTACTTCCGATGGTGGATTAAGCAATTGGACGGAAAAGGACTTCGTCCCAATTTCTTTTATTACCCAGTAATGAGACTTTTTGTTTTGAATTTGTAACAAACGATTTTTAAACTTTACGGCCCAATGTCTTACCCGGGGCACCGTGGCTTCATTTGTGAGGGCTCTATGTGTGTCATGTACATATATTATTAATAAAAGCATTGGACGTTTTTTTCATTTCGAATTTTGTGCTCCTTATCTTTCTTTTATTATATATTGCAAAACAACTATTTTACACACACTCACATATACAGGTCTACATCCACTCTGGATCTCACTAGTAACGACTCTACTACTGCCAGTTATGACTTCGAAAGTCCGATCAACTTAGCCGAAGACGAAGGTGAAGATGGTTGCGAAGTGCTTGTTGAACTTGCTAGACTACTACTTCAGGAAGAGAGGGCCATACAGCCGCATGAGGAGCCCATGGAAACAGTAAATCTGGGTACAGAAGAAGACAAGAAAGAGGTCAAGATTGGTGCAATTCTGGAGCTTAGTGTGAAGCAATGGTTGATTCAGATGCTGCGTGACTACGTTGAGATCTTTTCCTAGTCTTATGAATATATTCCTGGGTTGAATACTGATATTGTGGTTCACCGCCTGCCTACCAAGGAAGACTGTCCTCCGGTAAAATAGAAAGTCCGCCGAATGCGCCCAGATATGTCTGAGAAAATCAAGGATGAGGTTATGAAACAATTTGACGCCAGTTTTCTAGCAGTTACTTCTTACCCGCAGTGGGTTGCCAACGTGGTTCCTGTGCCGAAGAAGGATGGTAAGGTTCGAATGTGTGTTGACTATAGGGATCTGAACAGGGCAAGCCCCAAGGATGATTTCCCTCTACCTCACATCAACGTTCTGGTTGACAACACCGCACAGCACAAGGTCTTCTCCTTTATGGATGGCTTCTCCGGTTATAATCAGATTAAAATGGCTCCCGAAGACATGGAGAAGACAACCTTTGTTACTCAATGGGGTACCTTTTGTTACAAGGTCATGCCTTTCGGATTGAAAAATGTTGGGGCAACGTATCAGCGCGCCATGGTAGCCTTGTTCCACGACATGATCCATCATGAGATTGAGGTATACGTTGACGACATGATTGCAAGATCCCAAACTGAGGAAGAACATCTGGACCATCTTCAGAAGTTATTTGACAGGTTGAAGTTGTACAAGCTGAGGCTAAACCCGAACAAGTGCACTTTCGGGGTGAGATCTGGTAAGCTGTTGGGTTTCGTCGTAAGCGATAAAGGTATTCAGGTGGATCTTGCAAAGGTGAAGGCTATACAGGAAATGCCAGCTCCCCGAACAGAAAAAGAAGTCAGAGGCTTTCTGGGACGTCTGAACTATATTTCCCGATTTATCTCACACCTGACTGCTACTTGTGAGCCAATCTTCAAGCTACTGAAGAAAGATCAAGTGGTAAGATGGAATGATGAATGTCAGGCCGCTTTCGAAAGGATCAAATAGTATCTCCAAGAGCCACCCATTCTGATGCCTCCAGTCGAAGGGAGACCTTTGATCTTATACTTGACAGTACTCGACAATTCAATGGGGTGCGTGCTGGGGCAGTATGACGAGTCTGGCCGAAAAGAGCATGCTATTTATTACCTTAGCAAAAATTTTACCGACTGCGAGACCCGATACTCGTTGCTCGAGAAAACTTGCTGCACTTTGGCATGGGCTGCTCGCCGACTGAGACAATATATGCTGACACACACTACTCTATTGATATCAAAGATGGATCCAATCAAGTATATCTTCGAAAAGCCTGCCTTGTCCGAAAGAATAGTAAGATGGCAGATGATCTTGACTGAGTATGACATCCAGTACACAACCCAAAAGGCAATTAAGGGAAGTGTGTTGGCAGACCATTTGGAACATCAAGTAGTGGATGACTACCAGTCTATGAACTTCGAATTTCTGGATGGGAATATCATGATAGTAACTGATTGTGAGACACCTGGGCTGGATGAAGGACCTGAGGAAGTGTGATCGGTGGAAATAGAACTGACTGTTTTTTAGCTGGTTCGCGAAATGTCGCGGTAAGAAAGAGTTGCCACCGTCTTTTATGTTCTCCAACATGGAAAGGACAAAAGCACAGCAAAATTCCTTATCGAGAATGTTTCTCGGTCCGGGAGGTAGATTTATAGAAAGGGAAGGTGTTAGCACCCTTTCTATCTGTGGTTATCCATGGGCTCTTAGGTACTTGCTCTTATGTTTTCAAAAATATGTTTGCTTTTCAAGTGTGTGTGGGTTTTGAAAAAGTTTCGTTTGAAAAATTTCTAAGTGACTCTTGTATCTGTCCTCAAGAGTGTATGAAAAATTTGTTCGAAAAAACTTTTGAAAGTGTCAGTGTGAAAAGATTGTTTTTTGTTTGTTTTGAAAAGAGCAAGTACTTAAGAGAAGTCTACCTACCCTAAGGAATTAGGCTGTGTAAGAGTCCTTTAGATAGTGCTATTCCACCATTGAGAGGTAGGTAGCACCATCGTTGGAGTTATTCGGGTCAATTCGATTATAAGGGACATGTGTAGTCACCGAAGCAATGGTAGGACACCTTAGCAGTAACCCTAATGTCCTAGATCCTTTTATCCGAGGCAACCGTTTCGAGGCAACTGGATCTTTAGACAGTAGGGCGACCTCTAAGACACCCTATACTTGATGACCACGTTCGAGGAAACCAGTGAGGCGTACCCTAGGAGTGGCATGTGCATGTGTATTGAATTCAGTTTATGTTTATCTTTGCATGTTATTTGTGAGCTACGGATTGGTTTTATTTTTCATACATTCTTGCAGGCATATTAACAGTTAGGAGTGTGGAAAATAAATTGCGGAAAGGTAAATCTAGCTATTACAAGGCGCGGGTATATACATCGCCAAAAAACAAAAACCCGTTTTGAAAATAAGAATGCGGGAAATAGTAAATAAAGAGATAAACCTAATTAACTATTACATTTTCGGAAGCAGTTACATAAATAATCAAAATAACGAATTGAAACTGAAATGCGTGCGAAAGAATGAATCGAGATGTCTTTAGGGTGTTGACCCTTTTTTGAGAAAGAATTGAATTTTGTCCATTTTTGCAATTGATAAAAATTAAAACTAATTACTAATTAATTAATTTATTAAAGTAAAAATGTTTTTGTATTTTTATGTTTTTAATGAAAATGAAAATAAGGATTTAAAAGTCAAAAGAAAAAAAAACCTAGTTCTAAATTTATTTTAGTTATTAAGAAAAAGATTAAAGTTGCCTATTTAAACTAATTAATTAATTATAATTTATTTACAAAAAATAATATGAAATTAATAAATAATAATAATATTAGTTTTATTTTTATTTTTATTGTGAAAAGGTTAAATAATTTGCTGATGAGTAATTAATAAAAAAAACAATAGAAATAAATAAAGCAAATAAAAGAAAGAAAAATAAATAAATAAATGCAAACCCAAAGGGGGGGTTTTGGGCCAGATTTGAGGGTTTGTTTAGAAATTCCAGCCCATTAAGCTTTCAGGCCTGTTGACTTCTGGGAATTGACTAGGGCGTGCCTTGACTTGGAGCATGGTGTGGATCACCCTTTGGCCTTTGGATCTGGGTTTGAGGCCACTTGGCAGACTGAGCGCTGGAGTCCATGGTGGAATGTTGTTGGAACGCTGCATATGATTGCATTAGGAAAAATGTGAAACAAATATTGGGGGACCTGGGGTTCGAACCCAGGTCCCAAGGGATTATGCTTGCACGCCTTGGCCATCTGAGCTGTATGTTCCAATTGTTACTAAAACCAAACATAATTATTATATTAAAAAATCAAAACATAAGCCTGGAAAAAAAATATAACGCGCTAATTTTTTAAAAGGACCAATCATGCTGCAGCACGTCATCATCTTCTTCAATGAAATACTGGTTATTTACCTGCGAATTTTCATCCGCAGGTAGTTTCGTAGGCTCTTCTGAAAATCATCCCTAGGCTTCAAAAATTAATTCCAAAACCATGGTTGGTCTCGTTTCCATCTTCTGATCACTTCTATACCCATTATGGTGGCCAATTTTTCCTGCACCGAAAACGCCTAAAAAACAAGCAAGCAAAACCTAGAATCGTGTATCATAGTATAGGTCCTAAAAACGAAATTGGCTATTGTCATTAGATCAGAAATCAAACAAGAAACATAACTATGCCAATATTTTTGAGGAAAAATGCAAGAATGGAGAATTGAGGTATCGTGTACATGGGTGAGTTTTTGAGAACTTACACCGCTATTCAGTGGATCTTAGGACGCGTTTGTGGTTGCTTTGGCTTCAGGGGGTGGCAAGGAGGAAGACTGCGTGCTTCTTTTGATCTCAAAGTGCCTGCAACCTTGTTCTAGACCTCTCACTTTTTTGACAGTTTTGCACTTTTGCTCTGGCCATTTTAGTGATCTCTAGGTCGTGAATGAGGTTTGTGCTGCTTGCATATGTAGGTATGAATGAGAATTAGGTGATATGATGAGCCTTAAACTTGTGCAATTAAGTTTTGGATTTTGTTTGACCACCATTAAAGGACATTCCATGCTTGGAGCAAAACCATGATTTTGTGCACAAAATAGCCTAGCACGAATTTGGTAGCTGGCTCATGACACATAAAAGTTATTCAAACCATAAAGATGCCATTCCATTAATTTTTGGATTTTATTTGAATTATTATGGATTTAAAATGAATTAAATCAATAAAAATTAAATAAAATAGAAAAATAAATGTTTGATCTTGAAATTAAGCATGGGACACGTGTATGGCATGACAAGGCAGAATCAAGTGGAAGAAAGTGGGCCCTTTTGTCAAAAATTGAAGTTTTAAGGATAGTTGACTTTTGCCATTTCATAAAAATTTCCCAACTTCTCCAATGCATATCTTGCTCAATTTTGATCATATGAACATGTTCTTAGACATTTTGGAAAGGTCTTGAAGTCCTCTAACCAATGTCTTTAGTCCCATGTCATTTGGATTTACCAATCTCAAGTTATGGTCTTTGACTTAAAATGCCTTTTTGTTGACTTTTGAAAATGACCTATAATGTAGAAATTGATAACTTTTTGTGAGAGCATTTCTTGGACTTGGAATGTGAAGATGAGTTGTAGGAAATGTCATCCCCTTCAAAATGAGCATTGGATGGGATTTTTCTGATGAACCATGAAAAGGTTATACCCTGGTCAAGTTACAGTTGACTTTTCAGCTGTCCAAAAATGGAAACTTTTGCATCTTGATGATTTTTGAGCCATTCTTGTGGAATCATGATCAAGACTTGATCAAATGATGATTGTGGCTTCAAAATAAGATTTTGACCAAAATTTTTGACTTTTGACTATAAAATGACCATTTTACCCCTGCATTTGATTGTGAAGCAAATAGGGCTTTTAACTGCGCAACTTGACTTTGTGAGCCTTGAAACTTGGCATATGGATGCTTGGCAATGTATATAGGCACATGAGACTTGTTTGAGCCATTGAAAACCTCAAATTCACTGAAGGAACCAAAACCCTAATTTGACTGGCTTAGGAGGGTGTTTGAACTGTGCAACCCTTGAGCAACCTTGAACCAATTGAAGATGATTCTTGGTAAACTTGAAGAGTATGGGAGGGCAAATTTTGGGGTACAACAGTTTCCCTTTTTCAATCTTCTTAAACCTGAGGATGTAGATTGGATTGTGTGCCTTTCGTGATCCGAAGGTGGAAGATGATTGAACACTAAAGTGCCCAGAAATTTACACTCACATAGTAGCATATCAGCAGTGTGATAGAGGGAATGGGCTTACAGATTCCATTTGGAGAGATGATGGATATGAGGATGGGCTTATAGATGCCATCTGGAGATGTGACAGAACTTTGTCGGGAATGGGCTTATAGATGCCATTTAGAGGTGTCGATCGTGTAAGAGATTCCTTAGCGAGAACTTGCATACCTGAGAAAGAAAGATAATTACCTGGCCTGTTACAGGGGTTGATCTTCAAACTCTTCGTGCAGATATGCCCTGGCTGGATACAGGTATCGAATCTGGAATTAGTCGTCTACAGATATGCCCTGGCTGGATACAGGTATCGAATCTCTAAACTCTTCATGCAAATATGCCCTGGCTGGATACAGGTATTGAATCTACAATTAATTACTCACAGATATGCCCTGGCTAGATACAGGAATCGAATCCGAAATTTGTCGTCTACAGATATTCCCTGGTTGGATACAGGAATCGAATCTCTAAACTCTTCATGCAGATAGGCCCTGGCTGGATACAGGTATCGAATCTACAATCTCACAGATATGCCCTGGCTGGATACAGGTGTCGAATCTAGAATTAGTCATCTACAGATATGCCCTGGCTAGATACAGGTATCGAATCTCTAAACTCTTTATGCAGATATACCCTGGCTGGATACAGGTGTCGAATCTACTCACAGATATGCCCTGGCTGGATATAGGTATCGAATTTGGAATTAGTCGTCTACAGATATGCTCTGGCTGGATACAGGAATCGAATCTCTAAACTCTTCATACAGACATGCCCTGGCTAGATACAGGTGTCGAATCTACAATCAGTTACTCACAGATATGCCCTGGCTAGATACAAGAATCGAATCTGGAATTGGTCGTCTACAGATATGCCCTGGCTGGACACAGGAATTGAATCTCTAAACTCTTCATGCAGACATGCCCTGGCTAGATACAGGTGTCGAATCTACAATCAATTACTCGCAGATATGCCCTGGCTGGATATAGGAATCGAATCTGGAATTGGTCGTCTACAGATATGCCCTGGCTGGATACAGGAATCGAATCTCTAAACTCTTCATGCAGATATGCCCTGGTTGGATACAGGTATCGAATCTACAATCAATCGCTCACAGACATGCCCCGGCTAGATACAGGAATCGAATCTGGAATTGCGACAATTGATAGTAATCATCTTTGGATTGACCTTTTCCTGAAAAGGCAGAACATTAGTTGTGTGCAATGTCATGATGTATGAAATGCATGATGTCATGATGTTCTCACGAATAAATGAGATTGTGTGTTATGATGCGTATATTCATGCGTCATGGTGTATGATAATGTGATGCTTATGAATATATTTTCGTCTAGGAAAATAAATCCTTGACGAATGTCGGGAAGTTGAATCCTGGGCTGATGTTGAAGAGTAAGGTTCTTCATTTCCGCTGGGGATGATGGTTGCAAGAATAAACCGGTAGGAGAAGATGACTCCGTTAGGGAATAAACTTGTTGAAGAGATTACTCTGTGGGGAATTACTCTGTGGGGAAGAGATGCTTCGCTGAGAATTGATGATAACTCCGCTGGGGATACTGTTGATGAGCTTTGTTGGGGAATTTGATGAACTCCGCTGGGGGGTAGGAAGAACTTCGTCGAGGACGATCTTTCCGTGGCAATTAGCTGAGGATAACCCAGTTATAAGCTCTGGTGGGGATAACCTTCTGGATAAAGTCGGGGAGGCGTGTTCATACTCTGCAGGGTATAAGCTTCCAGAATCTACTGGGGATAAGCTTCCAGAATCTACCGGGGAGAATGATTCAACTCTCCTGGGGAGACTTTTGGACTGTACTGGGGAAGTGGCTCCACTAGTGTGTCTGTATTCTGCCAGGGAACGATCTTATATTTCCGTTGAGGAATGTTAAGACTGTCGGGGATGCTTGCTTGGGGACATCTGCATACTCCGCTGGGGAATATTGAGATTTTCTGGGGATACCCAACTTCCTTAAGGCTGATAGTGGACTAACTCTGCTTGGGGAGAGTGTTGCTGACTTGCTGGAGATATTGTGCCTTGTTAGGACTGACGGGAAACCAACTCTGCTCGGAGAGAGTATTATTGATTTGTCTTACTCTCGGGGAGTGAAGGTATCCTGGTTACGTTCTTCAGCTGAACCCACCTTGGTACCTGGGTGGACAGAGCAACTAGATCGCTTGGATAACTCATTATTCCCCCTGTTTCTGATGTCACCTGTAATTAATCCTTTGTTTCGCACGCAAGTATTTATGAATTATCAATTAATGTCAAATGCATATATCAAAAATGAACATTGGACGTTCTTCGCAAGACAAAACAGAAAAAGGAAAAATAATTGGCAACTTGTCTGAAAAATTGAATTTGTATTGATTTTTGAATTTGCCTGTAAATAGGCGTTTATGTACAAGAGGTTGACGTCCTAGTAAGAGAACGCCGCCGAACAAAATAGAGTTTTATACAATTTGTACAAAGGAAAACAAAACAGCTATGTGAAAAATCCCACTGGGTTTCCACTCTTCTATCGCCTTTATGTCTTCAAGCGTCTCATCATTTCGCTGCTTAGTTGAAGATGAAGTTGATTGATTGATGCCGTCTGAACCTGATAGTTGATACCGAATTCTGGATGCAAGGTGATCAATGAGACATAGTATTACGCTTATCCCTAATTTTTGCCTGGACCGCCCTTTCGGGTTTTCAGTCCACCGGGATACTCATTTTTGCCCAAGCCGCCTTTTCAGGTTTTCGACTTGTCGGGTGTACAGATTTTTTTCATTTCAGCCCTTATTTTTGCCCGAACCTTTTTGGTTCGCCGGGAAGCCCTTATTTTTGCCTAGGTGTGTCAACCTAGCGGGTCTTTGATTCATGTGTAGTATCTTTTTACTATGTCTGCATTGGCGGGGTGAGGAAGGTCGTCACCATCCATGGTGGTTAGAATCATAGCTCCTCCTGAGAAGATATGTTTAACCACGAATGGCCCTTCGTATGTAGGGGTCCATTTTCCCCTGGGATCACTTTGAGTAAGAATGATGCGCTTGATTACCAGGTCTCCAACTTGATACTCTTGTCATCTGACTTTCTTGTTAAATGCCCTGATCATCCGTTTTTGGTACGTTTGACCATGAAAAATAGCGGTGAGTCTCTTTTCATCGATTAGATTTAATTGATCAAGTCGAGTCTGGATCCAGTCATCTTCGCTCAAACCTGCATCCTTCATTATCCGGAGAGAGGGTATCTGGACTTCAATAGGCAAGACTGCCTCCATGCCGTATACCAAGGAAAAGGGTGTTGCCCCTGTTGACGTCCGCGTTGAGGTACGGTACCCATGAAGAGCAAACGGTAACATCTCGTGCCAATCTTTGTAGGTCACTGTCATCTTCTGCACAATCTTCTTGATATTCTTATTCGCTACTTCTGCAACCCCATTCATCTTCGGTCGGTAGGGAGAAGAGTTGTGGTGCTGTATCTTGAATTGCTCGCGGAGCTCAGTGATCATCTTGTTGTTGAGATTGGTACCATTGTCCGTAATGATCCTTTCTGGTACACCGTAGCGACAGATCAGGTTGTGCCGAATGAACCGTGCCACGAAATTCTTGGTTATGGTAGCATAGGCAGCTGCTTCGACCCACTTTGTGAAGTAATCAATTGCTACCAGGATGAAGCGGTGCCCGTTGGATGCCGTTGGTCTGATCTCGCCGATCATATCAATGCCCCACATTGCAAAAGGCCACGGTGCTATCAAGACGTTCAGAGGAACTGGAGGAACGTGCACCTTATCAGCATAGATTTGGCATTTGTGGCACGTCCGAGAATGTTGGTAACAGTCGGCTTCCATTGTGGACCAGTAATATCTTGCCCGAAGGATCTTCTTTTCCATGGTGTGTCCACTGGAATGTGTTCCGAAGGTACCTTCATGTAGTTCTGCCATGATTCTTTCTGCTTCAGTCTTATCCACGCAACACAATAAGGTTGAATCATGGTTTCGCTTGTATAGAATGCCATTGCTGAGGAAGAACTTCGCCGCGAACCTTCTCAGAAACTTCTTGTCGTTAACAGGTGCACCCTCGGGGTATTCTTGAGCTTCCAAGTACCTCTTCACTTCATGATACCAAGGTTTTTCAGTTACCTCTTCAGCCTCAAGATCACAGCAATGTGCAGGTTCATCCAATTTCCAGATAATGATCCGGGGAGCCTCGTTGTCCCATTTGACTTTGAACATAGAAGACATCGTAGCTAACGCATCCGCCAACTGATTCTCTTCTCTTGGGAAGTGTTCAAAAGTTATCTCTTCGAAATGGGGGATCAATGTCAACACATACTCTTTGTAAGGGATAAGATTTGGGTGTTTCGTATCCCGCTCTCCTTTGATATGACTGATCACGAGAGCGGAATCTCCGAAGACACTCAGAAACTTGATCCTTAAGTCAATTGCAGCTTGAAGACCCATAATGCACGCTTCATACTCCGCCATGTTGTTGGTGCAGTTGAAACATAGTCATGCAGTAAGTGGAGTATGAGTGCCTTTAGGGGATATGATCACTGCGCCAATACCGTTACCCAAAGCGTTTGAGGCTCCGTCAAAGTGCATAGACCATCGGGATCCTTCCTCAGGTCTTTCATCTGGTCCAGGTACGTCACAATCAGTCACTACCATGATATTCTCGTCTGGAAATTCAAAGTTCATCGACTGGTAGTCATCCACTGCCTGGTGTGCCAAATGGTCTGCCAATACACTTCCCTTGATTGCTTTCTGAGTCGTGTACTGGATGTCGTATTCTGTCAAGATCATCTACCATCTTGCTATTCTTCCGGACAAGGCAGGCTTTTCGAAGATGTACTTGATTGGATCCATTTTTTAAATCAACAGAGTGGTGTGAGTCAACATATACTGTCTCAGCCGGTGAGCAGCCCATACCAAAGCGCAGCAAGTTTTCTCAAGCAGTGAGTATCGGGTCTCACAGTCGGTAAACTTTTTGCTAAGGTAATAAATGGCATGCTCTTTTCGGCCAGACTCGTCATGCTGCCCCAGCACACACCCCATTGAGTTGTCCAGTACTGTCAAGTATAAGATTAGAAGTCTCCCTTCAATCGGTGGCATAAGAATGAGTGGTTCTTGGAGATACTCTTTGATTCTGTCGAAAGCGGCCTGACATTCATCGTTCCAACGTACTACTTGATCTTTCTTCAGCAGCTTAAAGATTGGTTCACAGGTAGCAGTTAGATGCGAGATGAATCAGGCAATATAGTTCAGCCGTCCTAGAAAGCCTCTGACTTTTTTCTCTGTCTTGGGAGCTGGAATCTCTTGTATGGCTTTTACCTTGGCAGGGTCCACTTGAATACCTTTGTCGCTCACGACGAAACCTAGCAGTTTTCTAGATCTCACCCCGAAGGTGCACTTGTTCGGGTTCCACCTCAGCTTGTACAACTTCAGACGGTCAAACAGTTTCTGCAGATGGTCAAGGTGTTCCTCCTCAGTTTGGGACCTTGCAATCATATCGTCGACATACACCTCAATCTCATGGTGGATCATGTCATGAAATAAAGCAACCATGGCACGTTGGTAGGTTGCCCTAGCATTTTTCAACCCAAAAGGCATGATCTTGTAGCAGAAGGTGCTCCACTGAGTAACAAAAGTGGTCTTCTCCATGTCTTCAGGAGCCATCTTGATTTGATTATATCCGGAGAAACCATCCATGAAGGAGAACACCTTGTGCTGAGCAGTATTGTCAACCAGAACGTCGATGTGAGGCAGAGGGAAATCATCCTTGTGGCTCGCCCTGTTCAAATCCCTGTAATCAACACACATTCGGACCTTACCATCCTTCTTTGGCACCGGGACCACGTTGGCAACCCACTGAGGGTAAGAAGTTACTGCAAGAAAACCAGCGTCAAATTGTTTCATAACCTCAGCTTTGATTTTCTCGGACATCTCTGGACGCATACGGCGGACCTTCTGTTTTACCGGAGGGCATTCTTCCTTGGTAGGCAGGTGATGAACCACAATGTCAGTGTCCAACCCAGGCATGTCTTCGTAAGACCAGGCAAAGATTTCCACATAGTCATGCAGCATCTGAATCAACCGCTGTTTCACACTGAGCTCTAGATTGGCACCAATCTTGACTTCCTTTCTGTCTGTCTCAGTACCCAGATTTACCGTTTCCACTGGCTCTTCATATGGCTGAATGGCCCTCTCTTCCTGGAGTAACAGTCTTGCAAGCTCACCAGGCACTTCACAATCATCTTCACCTTCGTCTTCGGCTAAGTTGATCAGATTTTTGAAGTCATAACTGGCAGTAGCAGAGTCGTTACCAGTGAGATCTAGAGTGGATTGGAACCTGTATAGGTGAGTGTGTGTAAATATAGCTGTTTTGCAATATATAAAGAAAGAAAGGGAGCGCAAGATTTGAAATGCGAAAAACATCCAATGCTTTTATTCATGATATATGAAGGTGACAAATAATAAGCCCTCACAAATGACGCCACGGTGCCCTGGGTAAGACATTGAGCCTTAAAGTTTCAAATTATTGTTCATTACAAATTTAAAACAAAGGAGTTCATTACTGAGTGACAAAAGTAATAGGTATGAAATCTTTCGCCGTCCAGTTGCTTGGTCCACCGTTGGTTGTTGGGTAGATCCAGCTGTCAAATTCGGATTCCTCCATGTCGTCTTCAATAGCATTTACTCCATGGTTGGGCATGGGAGCTGTCACTACATTAGGCCTCTCAGGCGCCTCGAACTCAACCTCTTTAGCATCAATAAGGTCTTGAACCTTATTCCTCAGAGCCTAACAATCATCTGTGTTATGCCCCGAGCTGTCAGAGTGATAAGCGCAACGGGCGTTGGGATTGTACTTCGGAGATGTGGTGTTCACTACCTTCGGAGCTTCTTTGACAGTTACCAGATTGGTTGACAGCAGTTGCGGCAATATCTGAGAGAGGGTCATACTGAGCCGAGTGTACTACCTTTTGGGCCTCTCACCTCTGGGTTGGTTGTATTGCTGAGGAGCAGCAGCAGGCTTTGAAATTACCACCGCGTTGACAGCTTGGCGGCGTTCCGGTTTACTCTGTCTTCTGGGACCATACACAACACTAGCTTCCTTCTTGAAGGGCTTCTTTTCAGTACTTGAGGAGGCACCTTTCTGTATCTTCCCCGACTTGATACCAGCTTCTATCCTCTCACCGGTTAGGATCAGGTCTGTAAACCCAGCAGAGGAATTACCAATCAGGTGGTTAAAGAATGGACCAGACAGGGTCCCCAAGAACATGTCCACGAGTTCACGATCAGTCAATGGTGGCTGCACCCTGCCAGCCAAGTCTCTCCACTTCTGCGCGTACTCCTTAAAACCTTCACCCGTTCCTAGTGACATACCCTAGAGCTGGGTACGCGTAGGAGCGAGGTCGGAATTATACTGATACTGCTTATAAAAAGCAGTAGCCAAGTCCTCCCAGTTACGAATATCGGTTCCATCTAGCTGATAGAACCATTCGAGTTGAGTCCCTGAAAGACTCTCCTGGATGAAATGGATCCATAAGTTCTTGTCAGCAGTGTAAGGTTGGATCTTCCTTACATAAGAACGGAGGTGCAGTTTAGGACAGGAAGCCTCGTCGTACTTTACAAAGGCAGGCGCCTTGAACTTGTGTGGGATCACCACCCCGGAAGATAACCCTAAGTCTCCAAAATCCAACCCAGGCACACGTTGAATCTCCATAGCATTTAACCGGTCCTCCAGCTGTTTGTACCTGTCCTCAGCAGGAGGGTACTGTTCATCATTGAAATCTGTCTCGGTGTCAGAGACCACGGGACTAGGAACCCTTCCCTCTTGGTGACTGCCTTCCCCAACAGATGGAGTAGTCAGCTCAGCTTCATTCTGCAGTGTATTCTCGAGTCTGCGTCCAGTGTTGAACAGCACAGTCCTCTTCTTCTTCTTCTTCAGGAGCAAAGCCTTCAACTCCTGTTGTCCCTGGGCTAAGTTCATGACCAGCTCTTGAAACTGGGCGTTCTGGGCCTGGAGGGCCTTGATAGCTTGTTCGGTAGTAGGTTCAGGATTCATGATGATTGAGTGCTGAAATAAATAGCGAAGAAGATTAAGCAACCTGTAGAAAAAGGGTACTTGTTATGCACATGATGCATGATATGCTATTTATGCAATGCATTCAAGGATTCGAAAGTTCAAATTCGTTGTAGACAAGAAAGAATACACTTTTTATTAGGAAATAATATGTTCAGTACATCAGGGCCTCATGGGCAAAATATTACAAAATAATCAATCCCAAAAGACATTGCACATCCTCTTTGGAGCGATGTAGGTGCTGTGAGTCTTTTCCTCGTGAAGTAGACGGGTGAGCTCCAAGACCTTCTTCTCACTGGCATGTAGACTGGTTTCAAGAGAATTCAGTTCTTCCTTGAGTTGGATCCAGCTTTTTTGCATTTCTTCCCAAGAAGTTGGCATGTCAGGATGTTGAATGGTGTAGGGCACCTCTCCTTCCAAAACTGGCTCTTTGATCACAGGGAGAACATGAGGATATGGCATCACCAGCTTCTGGGAGCGGGCTCGTACCCACTTGAGATAAGGCTCCAGGGGGATGGAGTTCTTGTGCCCCAATGTCTTGCTATCTACCCTGTTGGGCATCCTCCAAGCTCTGATAAACCTCTGGAGAAGTCCTTGTGCATCGTTGTCGAAGTCAAAAACTATGTCAGGAATTAACATGTCATGAGGGCCATCCCTCCGAGCATATCTAAACTGTCTCAAAGCCAGACATAGGTTGTAAGTAATACCTCCTCTGATTCCAAGTAAAGGAACATTAGGAAACTCTCCGCAACGATCAATGATAGTGACATTTTCTCTGGACCGAGAACACCAATGTATATCAGCATGTGTAAGAGTCATTAATCATTGTGACCATCTCAAACCCCGCTCATTCTTCAAAACTGATTGTGGAAGGTGCAAAATAAACCACCTTGCCAGGAGAGGAGTGCAGCACATGAGAACACCTCTTTTTCTCATGGTTCGAGTGTAACATGAGTGGAGGATGTCCCCAAGCAACGTAGGTATAGGATTCCTGGACATGAAGATCTTGACAGCATTGATATCTATAAGCTGATCTGGATTCGGGAACAACACCAACCCATAGACAAGGAGTGCCACAACTTCTTCAAAGGCTTGTAGGTCAAGGGAATTCCAACATTCTTGTGCCTTCTCAAACAGGAACTTTGCCAAGAATCCTTTGATACCACTTCTAACTTCCCAATGTCCTTTGATGTCAGATGGTTGTAGGAATAATGCTTTAGCAACCTCTTCAAGTTTTGGTTCCCTTTCCGTACCGTTGTAGGGTAGTTGACTGAGAATGGGAATCTTCAGAAGCTGGGAAAACTCTTCCAAGGTAGGCACCAATTGATAATCCGGGAAAGTAAAACAGTGGTGCAAAGGGTCAAAGAACTGGAAGAGAACTTTTATCATATATTCTTCAATGTTGGTGTTGACCAAGCTGATGAGTCTACCATGCCTTTCACTGAAGGAAGAGTTCTCGAGAATCCTGGATGCAAGCTCCTTAAGCTGAGGAGGGATCCTTACAAGGTTGACCTGAATTGTCTTTCTGCGGATAGTTTCCATGTCCTACAAAACAAGAACAAAGATGAAGATTCGAACCCTTGAAGTGGTTAGTAAATGCATATGATGCTTTATGATGTTATGATAACACACACCACAAGTATTCACAAAGGCAAACATGACAAGGCACACAAGTCACACAAGACAACCCTTAGAGTTTAGGCCAGCATGAAGTTTGGGGTACTACCCTCTTGAAGTTGGTGGGCTCAAAACCTGTCCTATCAAAAGTAACCGGGTTCTAAGGAGCTCAATATCATTGGGTTATTTTCTATGTTTATTGTTTTGATTTAGCCACTGAACTGGCGATCAAAATATTCCAAGAAAACAACCCTCAATGAGTGTAGTATCGAGTATCTACCAACTTCGGACTGCACCAAAGTCGGTCATCTCACTACCCCTAATGAGGCCAGGATGGTCAAGTAAGGTTCCTAAGGTCAGTTGATGCTTCACGACACCACGCGGCGGCCCCGTACTCTCCTTGACTTGACTCAAGGGTTACCGGTACTCACCAAAGTGCCACATCAATGTAGCAAACTGCTTCAACCGTGTCGGTATACCCCGCACAGTTCCCTCACAGTTTTGTTGCTACTTTCTAAGAGGTATCCCCCAGATCCGGGTTAGGATCTATGAAACTCCCAAAACAGGCCCACAATATTAAAGCAAACAAAGCAAGCAATTGAAAACATAAGAGTGGTCTAATTCCTAAGGTACACCTCACTTAATTACTGTCCCCAGCAGAGTCGCCAGTTCTGTGATCGGTGGAAATAGAACTGACTGTTTTTTAGCTGGTTCGCGAAATTTTGCGGTAAACAAGAGTCGCCACCGTCTTTTACGTTCTCCAACATGGAAAGGACAAAAGCACAACAAAATTCCTTATCGAGAATGTTTCTCGGTCCGGGAGGTAGATTTATAGAAAGGGAAGGTGTTAGCACCCTTTCTATCCGTGGTTATCCACGGGCTCTTAGGTACTTGCTCTTATGTTTTCAAAAAGATGTTTGCGTTTCAAGTGTGTGTGGGTTTTGAAAAAGTTTCGTTTGAAAAATTTCTAAGTGACTCTTGTATCTGTCCTCAAGAGTGTATGAAAAATTTGTTCGAAAAAACTTTTGAAAGTGTCAGTGTGAAAAGATTGTTTTTTGTTTGTTTTGAAAAGAGAAAGTACTTAAGAGAAGTCTACCTACCCTAAGGAATTAGGTTGTGTAAGAGTCCTTTAGATAGTGTTATCCCACCATTGAGAGGTAGGTAGCACCATCGTTGGAGTTATTCGGGTCAATTCGATTATAAGGGACATGTGTAGTCACTGAAGCAATGGTAGGACACCTTAGCAGTAACCCTAATGTCCTAGATCCTTTTATCCGAGGCAACCGTTTCGAGGCAACTGGATCTTTAGACAGTAGGGCGACCTCTAAGACACCCTATACTTGATGACCACGTTCGAGGCAACCAGTGAGGCGTACCCTAGGAGTGGCATGTGCATGTGTATTGAATTCAGTTTATGTTTATCTTTGCATGTTATTTGTGAGCTACGAATTGGTTTTATTTTTCATACATTCTTGCAGGCATATTAACAGTTAGGAGTGCGGAAAATAAATTGCGGAAAGGTAAATCTAGCTATTACAAGGCGCGGGTATATACATCGCCAAAAAACAAAAACCCGTTTTGAAAATAAGAATGCGGGAAATAGTAAATAAAGAGATAAACCTAATTAACTATTATATTTCCGGAAGCAGTTACATAAATAATCAAAATAACGAATTGAAACTAAAATGTGTGCGAAAGAATGAATCGGGATGTCTTTAGGGTGTTGACCCTTTTTTGAGAAAGAATTGAATTTTGTCCATTTTTGCAGTTGATCAAAATTAAAACTAATTACTAATTAATTTATTTATTAAAAGAAAAATGTTTTTGTATTTTTATGTTTTTAATGAAAATAAAAATAAGGATGTAAAATTCAAAAGAAAAAAAAACCTAGTTCTAAATTTATTTTAGTTATTAAGAAAAAGATTAAAGTTGCCTATTTAAACTAATTAATTAATTATAATTTATTTACAAAAAATAATATGAAATTAATAAATAATAATAATATTAGTTTTTTTTTTATTTTTATTGTGAAAAGGTTAAATAATTTGCTGATGAATAATTAATTAGAAAAACAATAGAAATAAATAAAGCAAATAAAAGAAAGAAAAATAAATAAAAAAATGCAAACCCAAAGGGGGGGTTTTGGGCTAGATTTGAGGGTTTGTTTAGAAATTCCAGCCCATTAAGCTTCCAGGCCTGTTGACTTCTGGGAATTGACTAGGGTGTGCCTTGACTTGGAGCATGGTGTGGATCACCCTTTGGCCTTTGGATCTGGGTTTGAGGCCACTTGGCAGACTGAGCGCTGGAGTCCATGGTGGAATGTTGTTGGAACGCTGCATATGATTGCATTAGGAAAAATGTGAAACAAATATTGGGGGACCTGGGGTTCGAACCCAGGTCCCAAGGGATTATGCTTGCACGCCTTGGCCATCTGAGCTGTATGTTCCAATTGTTACTAAAACCAAACATAATTATTATATTAAAAAATCAAAACATAAGCCTGGAAAAAAAATATAACGCGCTAATTTTTTAAAAGGACCAATCATGCTGCAGCACGTCATCATCTTCTTCAATGAAATACTGGTTATTTACCTGCGAATTTTCATCCGCAGGTAGTTTCGTAGGCTCTTCTGAAAATCATCCCTAGGCTTCAAAAATTAATTCCAAAACCATGGTTGGTCTCGTTTCCATCTCCTGATCACTTCTATACCCATTATGGTGGCCAATTTTTCCTGCACCGAAAACGCCTAAAAAACAAGCAAGCAAAACCTAGAATCGTGTATCACAATATAGGGCCTAAAAACGAAATTGGCTATTGTCATTAGATCAGAAATCAAACAAGAAACATAACTATGCCAATATTTTTGAGGAAAAATGCAAGAATGGAGAATTGAGGTATCATGTACAGGGGTGAGTTTTTGAGAACTTACAGCGCTATTCAGTGGATCTTAGGACGCGTTTGTGGTTGCTTTGGCTTCAGGGGGTGGCAAGGAGGAAGACTGCGTGCTTCTTTTGATCTCAAAGTGCCTGCAACCTTGTTCTAGACCTCTCACTTTTTTGACAGTTTTGCACTTTTGCTCTGGCCATTTTAGTGATCTCTAGGCCGTGAATGAGGTTTGTGCTGCTTGCATATGTAGGTATGAATGGGAATTAGGTGATATGAAGACCCTTAAACTTGTGCAATTAAGTTTTGGATTTTGTTTGACCACCATTAAAGGACATTCCATGCTTGGAGCAAAACCATGATTTTATGCACAAAATAGCCTAGCACGAATTTGGTAGCTGGCTCATGACACATAAAAGTTATTCAAACCATAAAGATGTCATTCCATTAATTTTTGGATTTTATTTGAATTATTATGGATTTAAAATGAATTCAATCAATAAAAATTAAATAAAATAGAAAAATAAATGTTTGATCTTGAAATTAAGCATGGGACACGTGTATGGCATGACAAGGCTGAATCAAGTGGAAGAAAGTGGGCCCTTTTGTCAAAAATTGAAGTTTTAAGGATAGTTGACTTTTGCCATTTCACAAAAATTTCCCAACTTCTCCAATTCATATCTTGCTCAATTTTGATCATATGAACATGTTCTTGGACATTTTGGAAAGGTATTGAAGTCCTCTAACCAATGCCTTTGGTCCCATGTCATTTGAATTTACCAATCTCAAGTTATGGTTTTTGACTTAAAATTCCTTTTTGTTGACTTTTGAAAATGACCTATAATGTAGAAATTGATAACTTTTTGTGAGAGCATTTCTTGGACTTGGAATGTGAAGATGAGTTGTAGGAAATGTCATCCCCTTAAAAATGAGCATTGGATGGGATTTTTATGATGAACCATGAAAAAGTTATGCCCTGGTCAAGTTACAGTTGACTTTTCAACTGTCCAAAAATGGAAACTTTTGCATCTTGATGATTTTTGAGCCATTCTTGTGGAATCATGATCAAGACTTGATCAAATGATAATTGTGGCTTCAAAATAAGATGTTGACCAAATTTTTTGACTTTTGACTGTAAAATGACCATTTTACCCCTGCATTTGATTGTGAAGCAAATAGGGCTTTTGACTGCGCAACTTGACTTTGTGAGCCTTGAAACTTGGCATATGGATGCTTGGCAATGTATATAGGCACATGAGACTTGTTTGAGCCATTGAAAACCTCAAATTCACTGAAGGAACCAAAACCCTAATTTGACTGGCTTAGGAGGGTGTTTGAACTATGCAACCCTTGAGCAACCTTGAACCAATTGAAGATGATTCTTGGCAAACTTGAAGAGTATGGGAGGGAAAATTTTGAGGTACAACAGGAAGGATCCCGATGGTCTATGTACTTTGATGGAGCTTCAAACGCTTTGGGTAATGGCATTAGCACCGTGATCATATCTCCTAAAGGCTCTCATACTCCGTTCACCGCTCGACTATGTTTCAATTGCACCAACAATATGGCGGAGTATGAGGTGTTCATCATGGGTATTCGAGCAGCAATTGACCTAAGGATTAAGTTTCTAAGTGTTTTCGGAGATTCCGCTCTCGTGATCAGTCAGATAACCTTTGAACACTTCCAAATCTTACGAAACATCCAAATCTTATTCCTTACAAGGAGTATGTGTTGACATTGCTTCGGCATTTCAAGGAGATAACCTTTGAACACTTCCCTAGAGAGGAGAATCAGTTGGCAGATGAGCTGGCTACGATGTCTTCTATGTTCAAAGTCAATTGGGACAACGAGGCTCCCCGAATTACCATTGAAAGGTTGGACGAACCTGCACATTGCTATGACATTGAGACTGAAGAGGTAACAGAAAAGCCCTGGTTTCATGAGGTGAAGAGATATTTGGAAGCTCAGAGTACCCTGAGGGTGCATCTGTTAATGACAAGAAGTTTCTGAGGAGGTTCGCGGCGAAGTTCTTCATCAGTAATGACATCCTTTACAAGTGTAACCATGATTCAACCTTACTGCGATGTGTGGATAAGAACGAAGTAGAAAGGATCGTGGCAGATTTACATGAAGGTACTTTCGGAACTCATTCCAATGGATACACCATGGCAAAGAAAATCCTTCGGGGAGGATATTATTGGTCCACAATGGAAGCCGACTGTTATCAGCATTCTCGGACCTATCACAAGTGCCAAGTCAATGCTGATAAGGTGCACATACCTCCAGTACCTCTGAATGTCTTGACGGCACCTTGGCCTTTTGCAATGTGGGGCATTGATATGATCGGCGAGATCAGACCTACATCATCCAACATGCATTGTTTCATCTTGGTAGCAATTGATTACTTTACGAAGTGGGTTGAAGCAGCTTCCTTTGCTACTGTAACCAAGAACGTCGTGGCACGGTTCATTCGACACAATCTGATCTGTCGATATGGTGTACCAGAGAGGATCATTACGGAAAATGGTACCAATCTCAACAATAAGATGCTCACCGAGCTCTGCAAGAAATTCAAGATATAACAGCATAACTCTTCTCCTTACCGGCCGGAGATGAATGGGGCTGTTGAAGCGGCTAATAAGAACATCAAGAAGATTGTGCAGAAGATGATAGTGACGTACAAAGATTGGCACGAGATGTTACCGTTTTCTCTTCATAGGTACCGTACTTCAGCGCAAACGTTAACAGGGGCAACCCCTTATTCCTTGGTATATGGTATGGAGGCAGTCTTGCCTATTGAAGTACAGATACCCTCTCTTCAAATTATGAAGGATGCAGGTTTAAACGAAGATGACTGGATTCAGACCCAGCTTGATCAGCTGAACCTAATCGACGAGAAAAGACTTACTGCTATTTGTCATGGTCAGACGTATCAAAAACGGATGATCAAGGCATTTAACAAGAAAGTCAGACGACAAGAGTATCAAGTTGGGGACCTAGTTATCAAGCGCATCTTACTGCCACAAGGTGATCCCAGGGGCAAATGGACCCCTACTTACGAAGGTCCATTTGTGGTTAAGAACATTTTCTCAGGAGGAGCTATGATTCTAACCACCATGGATGGTGACGACTTTCCTCACCCCGTCAATGTAGACATAGTGAAAAAAGACTACGCATAATCAAATACCCACTAGGTCGACTGGCCTAGGCAAAAATAAGGTCTTCCCTGCGAACCAAAAGGGTTCGGGCAAAAATAAGGGATGAAAATGAAAAAATTTGTACACTCGGCAAGTCGAAAACCTGAAAAGGCGGCTTGGGCAAAAAAGGGTATCCCGGTGGACTGAAAAGTTGAAAGGGCGGTCCAGGAAAAAATTAGGGATCAAAGCGTAACACTATGTCTCATTGGATCACCTTGCAACCAGACTTCGGTATCAACTATCAAGCTCGGACGACACTAATCAATCTGATCTACCTTCAACCAAGTAGCAAAGTGATGAGATGCTCGAGGACATAAAGGCAATAGAAGAGTTGGAACCCAGTGGGATTATTCACATAGCTGTTTTTTTTTCAAAAATTGTGTAAATTCTATTATTCGGCGGTGTTCTCTTACTAGGACGTCAGTCTCTTGTACAAAAACGCCTATTTACAGGCCAAACTTCAAAATCAATACAATTCATTTTCAAAGAAATTTTAAACTGTTTTTCCTTTTTCTGTTTTGATTTGCAAAGAACGTCCAATGTTCATTTTTGATATATGCATTTGACATTAATTGCTGCTCATCAATATGTACATGTGAAACAAAAGACGATTACTTGTAATATCAGAAACAGGGGCAAAAAAGTTTGTCCAAGCTTTACAGTTGCTCTACCAACCAGGTACAAAGGTAGATTCAGCTGAAGGATATGGCCAAGGTGCATTCACTCCCCGCAGAGTAAGAAAAGACAGTAATGATAGCTCTCCCCCAGCTGAGACTTACAACTGTGAATGAATCAGTAATATCCTCCCCAAGCAGAGTTTATTCACCATCAACACCGAAAAGGCTTAATATCCCCGGCAGTCTTAATATTCCCCAACGGAGTATAAGAATATTCCCCGACAGAACACAAAATATCCCCAGTGGAGTTTGAAATTTTTCCCATCGCAGTCTGAAAAAGCTTCCCCAGTGGAATTTGGATAATCATCCCCAGTAAACTTTGGAAGATTGTCCCCAGCAAGTTCAAAGGATTATCCCCATAAGAGATTGAAAGGTTATCCCCAGTGAGGTCACAACTGAAAGATCATCCCCAACGTAGTTCTTCCCTTTCACAAACAAGAAGTCAATCTCCAACAAGATTCAATATCACCAGCAACGGTAATTCATCCCCAACTAAATTTATCGATTGAATCCTCAGCAGAGCATCTCTTCCCCACAGAGTAATCTCCTCATCAGTTTATTCCCCAACAGAGTTATCCTCTCCTGTAGGATTATTCTCGCAATCATCTTCGTTCGCTCTCCCCAGCGGAAATGAAAAAGTCAACTCTTTTCTCCAGCAGCTATCCGAGATTTATTTTCCCTAGATAAAAACATTACATTTCCATACATCATGATACATGCATATACGCATCATGCAACACAATCTCATTTATTTTGAGAACATCATTGCTTGATGTATATCATGCATTGCATACGACTGACCTTTACCTTTCAGGAAGGATGCAGTTCAGTTCTCAGCTATGTTGAACTACTGACCAATTCTTAAATCTCAACTGAATTAGTCTCGGTTGAATTACAGATAAGGTTCTAAATCTCGACAATTTTCCTCCGTTGAAGTGTGGACGAGTTCTTAAATCTCAACAGAATTATCCTCCGTTGAAGTATAGACAGTTCATAGATCTCGATGAAGATGTTTCCCTCAGTCGAAGTACTGACCGGTTCTTAAATCTCAACTGAATTAGTCTCGGTTGAATTACAGATAAGGTTCTAAATCTCGACAATTCTCCTCCGTTGAAGTGTGGACGAGTTCTTAAATCTCAGCAGAATTATCCTCCATTGAAGTATAGACAGTTCATAGATCTCGATGAAGATGTTTCCCTCAGTCGAAGTACTGACCGGTTCTTAAATCTCAACTGAATTAGTCTCGGTTGAATTACAGATAAGGTTCTAAATCTCGACAATTTTCCTCCGTCGAAGTGTGGACGAGTTCTTAAACCTCAACAGAATTATCCTCCGTTTAAGTATATATAGTTCCTAGATCTCGATGAAGATGTTTCCCTCAGTCGAAGTACTGACCGGTTCTTAAATCTCAACTGAATTAGTCTCGGTTGAATTACAGATAAGGTTCTAAATCTCGACAATTTTCCTCCGTCGAAGTGTGGACGAGTTCTTAAATCTCAACAGAATTATCCTCCGTTGAAGTACATACAGTTCCTAGATCTCGATGAAAATGTTTCCCTCAGTCGAAGTACTGTCCGGTTCTTAAATCTCAACTGAATTATCCTTAGTTGAATTACAGATAAGGTTCTAAATCTCGACAGAGTTCCCCCAGTTGAATCCCGGACAAGTTCTTAAAACTCAACGGAGATGTTCTCTCAGCTGAGGTACAGGCAAGTTCCTAAATCTCAACAAAGATCAGGCTTCCCCATCAGAATCTTCCACAACAACAGGTATACAAGCTCTCGCTAAGGAATCTCTTATGCGATTGACACTCCTACAGGTGGCATCTTTAAGCCCATCCCCTCGTCAACAATCTCCAAATGGCATATGTAAGCCCATTCCAAACATCACAAGGCTGATACCACTTCATGCGAGTGCAAATTTCTGGGCACTCTAGTGTTCAATCATCTTCCACCTTCGGATCACGAAAGGCATGAAAGCCAATCTACATCCTCAGGTTTAAGAAGATTGAACAGGGGCAGCTATTGTACCCCAAAATTTTCCCTCCCATATTTCTCAAAACATTGCAAGAAAAATCTCTAAGTTGCTCAAGGTAGTCCAAGAGTTGGTCAGACAAGCTCTCTCCTAAGACAGTCTACCCCAAATTAGGGTTTCATGTTGCATCAAGATACTTGAGTCCAAGTCATCCCAAATTCTCCACAATGTCCTAATATGTTCTCAAGATCATCCATGTCAAATTTCAAGCCTTGCAGAGGAAGTTTGCTCAGTCAACTGCTCAAAGGTCTAAAAATCGACTATGCTAGGGCAAAAGTCAACTGCGACCTAAATACAGTCAAACTTCAATATTTTTTGTCAACATTCTAATTTTTAAGTATATTTCATCATTTTATCAAGGGTTGATCATGATTCATCAAGGATTGCTCAAAATTCATCAAGACTCAAAAGTTGCTAAATTAGGGTTTTGTAGGAAAATTCAACTCAACTTTGACCAAGCATAACTTTCTCATACTTTATGAGAAATGACCCATCCCAAGCTCATTTTAAGAGGATTTAATTTACTACAATCCATATTCATACCCCCAAGATCAAAAAATGCACTCACAAGAAGCTATAAATTTGGACATTATAGGTCATTTTTGAAAGTCAACAAAAACACCTTTTTTGCAAAAGCTTATAACTTGATCATGGAATATCAAAATGAGATGAGAGAAAAAGGGTTGGTTATAGGACATATCAATATTTCTAAAAAGTCCAAGAAAACCTCCAAAAGTTCAAAATTGAAGAAGTTATGCATTGTTGAAGTTGGACTTTTTTGCAAAATTGCCAAAAGTCAACTATCCCCAAAACATCAAATTTTGTCAAATAGGCCCATTCTTTTCCACTTGATTTGAGCTTGCATCATTGACCACGTGTCCTAGATTCATCCATGAGCCCATATTTTATTTTTATTATTTTATTTGATTTTTAATTGAATTTATTCATTTTTTATCAAGTAAAATCATATAAAATCCAATCCTTTGATAACACAAGATTTTTTTGATATTTCAGGCTTTGATTATCATCATTAACATCATCAAAATCGAATTAGACCAAATCATGTGCAAAAAGATTGAGATTTGGCATAATTGGCAAGTTTGTAAAGGGAGATAAAATCAAATATGCAAGCATTGATGGGAGAAGATTTGAGCCAAGTTTGTAGACCTAATACACTAAGCTTTACATAAGGAAGCTCAAGACATGATAACAAGGGTTGGAAACTGCAGGCAGAGGCAGAACAAAGTTTGAAAAAAGTCACAAAAAACTTGAGATCGAAGTTGTGTTTAGAGGCATTTTCAAGGGCTGAGACCTATCCCAATCGCTTCCTGGGCATTCACTCAAGCCAAACCAATCCAAAGCAAGCTTATTCATACACCCAAACACGATGTAAGTGTCACGAAACCCAACTATGTTCTTGAAATCGTAACTCTCCATTCTTGCATCATTTGTACAAACTAACTGCATATTTGTAATCCTCACAACATTTCTAAGCTTTTTGCATTGTTTAATTTCGTTTACATGACCTGTAATGCAAAACACCATAGCTAGGGTTCTTGGAGCTTTTTTGGGCGTTTTCTTTTCAGGAACAATTGACCATCAAGAAGGGTATGGTTGTGATCGGGATGGTGAGACGAACACAACCATGCCCTTGGATTTCATTTTTGTGGCCTGAGAGGAATTTTGAGATGAACAATGTTATAGCTACGGACTTCTGTCCGTTGGTATAGGCCTATATACTTTTGGCCACGGACGACAGGTTGAAGATAAGATGTGTCATCCACCCATTGCATCATTCAAATGCCGCGCGTTTTTTATAATTTTTCTGGCCATTGACTTGTTTTATTTTATTATATACTCTTTGCATTATTATAACAAATGGACCAACACAACGTAGTGACAAGGCAAGTGGAGCAATCACTTTCAGGACCTGGGTTCGAGTCCCAGGTCCCCCAATTTCTATTTAATTTTGTCCTTCAGGTGTTCCAATACGCGTGTTAGCCTGCAGCTCACCATACACCTTCATACATCCAAAGAGACAGATGGCCAATTGCCAGATCTGATGGCTATGGGTTGAAGGACTACCAAGGCGTTAGTCAATGCATGCGCACTAGATATGCAAAAGTCAAAACAAGGCCAGCTCTAATGGGCCTTCAGATTGCTATCTACACCATAAATTTCAGGCCCATACTCCTTCTTCTTATTTATTTTGTTTATTTATTTTAATTGTTTTATTATTTTTATTTCATTAACTAACCAATCAAAAAATTCTTTTCATAAAATAAAAACCACAAAAAATATTTTTATTCAATCAAATTTTTATTTTTATTAATAAACACTAATTAATTAATTTAGGTTTTAATTAGAATAACTTTAACCTATTTTTTTTTTGTAAATAATTAAAATTAAATTAGATTTAATTAGGTTTTAATTACTAACATTCATTATTTTATTTTTCTTTCTTAAAATAACAAAAACCCAAAAATAATTTTTTTCATTTAATTAATTAATTAATTAATTTAATTAATTAATTAATTTAGGATTTATTTCTTTCTTAAAATAAAAACAACAAAAAGATGTCTTCTTTAAAGGGTTAAAATCCTAATCTTGCGCCCGATTAAAATTTGCGCAATGATTTATTTTCTTTTATCCAATAATGTACTTGCTCCCGAATTGTAATAGTTAATAGGACTTTTATTTATTTTTTATTGCTTTATTTATTTTTAAAGGGTTTGTCTTTGGCGATGTAAATACCCGACGCCTTGTAATTTAAATTCCGCATTTTATTTCCACAAAATTATAACTGTTAGATGTTTGATAATAGGATGGCATGACAAGACTGAATGTTTTAACCTAAAATCAACTTAGAAAACCCTTAACATGTACAAAGATTAAAATAACTGAAAACGATACACTCGCACATGCGCACTCCTAGGGTACACCCCACTTGGTTGCCTTCGTACGCGGTCATTGAGTATAAGTAGTTTTAGAGGTCGCCGTCTTGTCTAAAAGATCATAGTCGCCTCGAAAAGGTTGCCTCAGATATTGTTGCCTCAAACAAATGATCTAAGACATTAGGGTTACCTCTAAGGCGTCCTAACATTGCTTTAGTGATCGTAAGTCCCGCATTCGAATTGACCCTTAAACTCCAACGACGGTGCTACCTACTCATCAATAGTAGGATAGCATTGTCTAAAGGAAATTAGCATAGAATGATTCCTTTTTCGAGTAGGTAGATGGTTCTTAGATACTTGCTCTTTCAAAACAAAAAAACTTTTAGACTTACACTCCTTTTCGAACAAAGTTTTCAAAAACACTTCATACGCTCTTGAAGACAAGCAAGAGTTAAATCGAAGTTTTCAAACAAAAACTTTTTCAAACCCACAAGCACAAAGAAAGAAATTTTTGAAAACAATTGAGCAAGTACCTAAGAGCCCGTGGATAGCCACGGATAGAAAGGGTGCTAACACCTTCCCTTTCTATAATCTACCCCCCGAACCCGAGAAATATCTCGAAAAAAGGAATTTTTCTGTGCTTTTTTCCTTTCCTTGTTGGATAAAATAAAAGTCGGTGGCGATTCTTGCTTACCGCGACATTTTGCAAACAAAAAATGCAAAATGAAAACCAGCATTCCAAAAAACAGTCAGTTCTTCCCACCGTATCACAACTTTGAACATAGATGACATAGTTGCTAAAGCATCTGCCAACTAATTTTCTTCTCTTGAAAAGTGTTCAAAGGTGACCTCTTCAAAGTAAGGGATCAAGGTTGACACAAGTTCTTTGTAGGGGATAAATTTGGATTCTTAGTATCCCATTCTCCTTTAATTTGACTAATTACTAGAGTTGAGTCTTCGTATACGCTTAAGAATTTTATTCTTAGGTTAATGGCAGCCTTAAGACCCAAAATGCACACTTCATACTTGGCCATGTTGTTTGTACATTCGAAGCATAATCTGGCAGTGAAAGGTGTATGGCCACCTTCAGGGGAAATAATCACAACACCAATTATGTTACCTAAAGCATTGGAAGCTCCGCCAAAAACCATAGTCCATCGGGATCCTTGTTCAGGTCCATCATACGGCCCAGGATTTTCACAATCATTTATCAACATGATATTCTTGTTCTGGAATTAAAAGTTCATAGATTGGTAATCATCAACAGCTTGATGGGCCAAATGATCTGCTAGCACACTTCCTTTGATAGCCTTTTGTGTAGTATATTGGATATCATATTCAGTTAAGATCATTTTCCATCTAGCTATTCATCCAGAGATAGCTGGCTTCTCGAAGATGTACTTGATATGGTCAATCTTAGAAATCAACAAAGTGGTGTGAGTCAACATATACTACCTTAGCCGACGAGCAACCCATGCCAGAGCGCAGCAAGTTTTCTCGAGCAGTGAATATCTTTTTTCACAGTCGGTAAACTTTTTGCCTAGGTAGTATATTGCATGCTCTTTTCAGCCAAACTCGTCATGTTGGCCCAACACACACCCATTGAATTCTCTAACACAGTCGAGTATATAATCAGAGGTATTCCTTCAACAAGAGGCATCAAGATGGGAGGTTCTTATAGATATTCTTTAATTTTGTCAAAGGCTGCTTGGAAGTTGTTGTTCCATATGACTACTTGATCTTTCTTTGATAGTTTTAAGATTGGCTGACAAGTAGTAGTTAGGTGAGATATGAACCGGGAAATATAGTTGAGTCGACCTAAGAAACCCCTGACCTCCTTCTCAGTACAGGGAGCTGGCATTTCTTGTATGGACTTGACTTTTGCAGGGTCGACCTCAATACCTTTTCCATTGACGACAAACCCTAAGAGTTTTCCAGATCTTACCCCGAAGGTGCATTGTTGGGATTCAGCCTTATCTTGTATTTCTTTAACCTCTCAAACAACTTGTGAAGATGATCAAGGTGTTGTTCCTCAGTTTATGACCTTGCAATCATATGATTAACATACACTTCTATCTCATGATGGACCATATCATGAAATAGAGCTACCATAGCTCGTTGATAGGTTGCCCCTGCATTCTTCAAACAGAAAGGCATGACCTTATAGTAGAAAGTTCCCCGTTGTGTGACAAAGGTGGTCTTCTCGATGTCCTCAGGAGCCATTTTGATCTGGTTGTAACCAGAGAAGCCATCCATGAAGGAGAAGACTTTATGTTGAGTAGTGTTGTCGACCAAGACGTCAATATGTGGTAGTGGAAAATCATCTTTGGGGATTTCCCTATTCAAATCTCTATAGTCTACACACATACGGACTTTCCCATCTTTCTTAGGCATCCGGACCACATTTGCCACCCATTGGGGATATGACATCACTGCTAGAAAACCTGCATTGAATTGCTTCATTACCTCAGCCTTTATCTTTTCAAACATGTCAGGCCGTATACGACGAAATTTTTTCTTGACTGGAGGACAATCTTCCTTTGTTGGTAGATGTGATACGGTGGGAGAACTGACTTGAGGTTTTGTGTTTGTTTTCGCACTTGTTCGGTTTAGCAAGAGTCGCCACCGACTTTTTATTTTATCCTAAAGGAAAGGTTAAAAAAAGCACAGGAAAAACCTTTTGAGATGTTTCGTGGGTTCGGGGGGTATATTATGAAAAGGGAAGGTATTAGCACCCTTTTCATCCATGGTTATCCATGGGCTCTTAGTTACTTGGTTTTAGATCACTTGCCTTGATTTTTGATTGCTTGAAATGTTATGTGTATTTGAGTTTTGTAAATGTTTTGAAATAGACGCCTTTGTTTCGGCAACCGTTGTAATGACTCGTGTTTGAGTATATACGAAGGTGTGTATCTTTTCGAAAAGGTGTTTCAAATGTTTTTGAAAGTTTGTTTTGAAAGTGTTTGTGGAGTGTGGTTTGAAAAGTAGGCAAGTGTGTTTTGCAAGTTGATCAAGTAACTAAGAGTTTTGTCTACCCCTAATGTACTCAAAGGTTTTTCTCATGTTTTAACCCTTTTTAACAATTTTGTTCCACCATTATATTTGGTGGACAATCTTGTGTTTAGGATGTTTAATGGGATAGGCGCGGGTCATCGTACGGACCATGAATGCAATGGTGCCAAGTGTCTTTGGCAATTTTGCTTGAAGGGACTATGATCATTTTGATAGGCAACTTTCGAAAGCGTCATCGAGGGACTTATGATCATTTAAATTGTTTTGCCAAAGAAACTCGGCGTGCAAGCATGGCCCATTTTGGAAGGCAACATGTGGGATTACCCTAGGGGTGCAAGTGTGATTATGTATTGATTTCATGTATTTGTCTTGTATTAGGTTATCTATCGCTGGGTTTTATTTACATACCACCCTAGGTCTAACCATGGTATAATTCAAAAGCGATAAATTGTGGGAATTTAAAGTCCTAAACTATTACAAATAGTATCCGGGAATGGGGGTACAAGTATACAAATGAGGGATGAGACTTATAGGAGAATAGTATCCAAATAATTACAACCAAATCGAATTGCGCAAATGTAAAATATAATGTATAGCAATGCATAAGAATAGCAAATGTATATGTGTCAATGTAAAGTAAACGTATTTGTGTATTGTAAATGTGTAAGTGTATGATTATTTACAAGGTGAGGGATGTTAATTTAATGAAAGATTAAGTATCGGTTATTTAATTTTGTATTCTCGTATTTTGTTAATATGTACAAAGCAAAATATTTTAAGAAAAGAAAAGAATGTTTTGAGTCTTATGTATTAATGTTTTGGGTCTTTATGTTAGTATTGTTTTATGTACAAAGAAAATATTTTAAGAAAAGAAAATGTTCAAATTCTAAATATTAATGTCTTATATTAAAGAAAAGTATTTCTTATGTATTTACCAATTAATGTATTTTAATTAATCTTTTTATGTACAAAGTTTTAACTAAAAAAAAGAAATAAAGGAAAGTTTATTTTCTTATGTAGACTAAAAAAGTTTTAATAAACTAAAAATATTTGAACCTAGATAAAGAAAAAAAAGTCTAATTTTTACTTTAAAGGTGATAAACAAAATTTAGTAAGATTAATGTATTATTTATATTTTAGTTAAAATATTATATAAAAAAAAAAGAGTTAGGTTATAAAATAAATGAAAATTTAGAAAAGATTAAGAAGGGTTTGTTAATAGAAAAAGAAAAGAGGTTATATGGGCCTAAAAGGGGTTTGTAAAGAATGGTGAAGGGGGGGGGGGGGGGGGTACGCTCACTGAAACGCATTTGGGCTTAAGCACGTGAAAGGGGCAAGGCCCAACCGGTTTGAGACAAATTGTTCTTAGGGTTTGATGATGTTTGTTCATTTGGAGAAAAGCTTAGGGTTACAGCGCCGTTCGTCCTTGTTCCTCTTCGTTCTCCCACGCCAGCTTCTGAGTCAAGCTTCTGAACACTCCTCCGCCTAAGGCCAAATGAGTGCCAACATCCCTCCTTCCTCTTCCCTCCATGGTCGCTCAGCGATGTTTGCAAGGTTTGATCTATGTTTCTACCTTGTTATGGCTTTCACTAATTCCTCTTCTGCATGCTTAGTTCGAGTTCTGATTTTGTTTCTGATTTTATGTGGTTATTATTGTTTGTTATTGAGGTTGTGGAAAGGAAAGAAAAGAAGAGAAATGCTACCTTGACCCTTGGGGAAGGAGGAGAAGGAGGCGGATTTGGGAGGCACTCAGGATGGCTGGACGGAGGCTTGATGATGCGCGAGCTTTGGAAGTTTCCCTGGTTTGTGTCTTTACCTTCTTTAGGGTTTGATGATGAACAAAACTGAAAACCTAGTTTGATCACTTTTTCTTCTTCTTCTTCTGTCCCTCTTTGCCTCGTATGCTTGACCCTATTTGCTTCTGTATGCTTCGTATATTGCCTTTGTGGATCCTGAGATGATGATTTGCTGATATGCTGAATGCCTTGTATGTTTGCCTATGAGTAGCCTTGAATGCTTGATATGTTTTGATATCTTGAATATTTTGATGATGTTGTTGTCAGCCCAGTGATGAAGCAATTCTGAGGGCTTTCGTTGCCTTGAACGCTTGGGCTTTAGTTTGTGGCTATGGTTGTTTGAATGGTAAGGCTTGGGTGCTTTACTGGTTTTTGCAGGTGTTTGAATGTTTTGTTATATTTGTTTGGATGAAAGGCTTCTGTTAGGCTTTTTGCAGTACCAGGTTTTAGCAGCTTTGGCTTGAAGGCATATGCAAGTTTTGAAAAGGCTGAGCTTGAGGTTTAACACAGGTTATGTGTTTGATAGGCTTGAACCTGTTTAGGCTTATGCTGTTTTTTGAGGCAAAGGCTTATGCAGGTTTTTGAAAAGGGGCTTTGGGCATGTATGTTTGAATACTTCAGGTTTTTTGGACTTGGAGGTTTTTAGGCTTTGTGGCTTCTGAGATATATTCTGCAGGTTGTTGGCTTTTTGTATATTTTTCCAGGGTCTTGACCTTTTTGGCTTTTAAGGGCAGGAGGTGTGGTATATTCGTTCTTGGTTAATCCTTGGACAGGTTTGCAAGGCTTGAGGCTTTCACTCTTTGTGATCACTTCTGCTGCATATGTTCTGCCTCTTTTTGAATAGCTCTGATACATGCTCTTTTTAGCCTTTAGCCTACTGTACTGTAATCTGCTTTCCTCTCTCTTTCTCTCTCCGGATTAAAGAAAGCATTTTTATTGCTTTAATTGCATCTTTTCTGAAAAAACAAATGGCCTAGGAAGATGATGCATTCTGAATGTTGTTTGCACTTGTCCCTTTTCCACTGCATATTTCCATGTTTCTTGCACACTTCATGTACTTTCTCTTGACAGCTTTTGGAATTGTTGATATTTTGATATCCTTGGACAGCTTTTGGTTTAGTTTGAAAATGTAATTCAGTTTGCCTTTATTTGTACATGCTGTTTGGAAACTTGGTTGACAATTCTTTTGATTTATGCAGTATGCTTAAGAATTTGAATTTGTGCAAAAATCATAACTTTGTGCATTCATGTCTTTTTCTTTTGCAAGCAACTTTCATCCCTCTTTGTGAACCGGGAGAAATCTCGTGATTTGCAGAGAGGGCAAAACTGATTCCGGCCATTTGTTTTTAATGATGAATCTTTTTAACTATCTATCTTTAATTATTTTATCTGCTTTGACTTTTCTTTTGTTTCTTGTTTTGCAGATGAAAAATAAATGAGCAACAAGGGAGCATTGGATAGAAGAATGAAGATTAGGAAATTTAGGACATAGTTTATTTCAATTTTAATTATTGTAACCATTATTATTATAAATACTTTGTAAATAAATACTGTATTTAAATAACAATTGTAACAAATAATTAAAGACGAATAAAAATTCCTTTTGACCAATTAATTCTTTTTATTTCCTTTCAATTGTTTAACTTAATTATTTGAATTTCCTAAATTAAAACAATTGGAAATAAATCCAATTATTCTGGCTTTAGAAAAAAAAATTAATAAACGTCCGGCGTTCCGAATTAAACATAACAGTGCACAGTCAAATCAAACAAACATCCACATGTCTTCTTTTCACTGATTTAATCCAAACAACTGCAAATTAACAATCAGCAACCTCAGTCCTTATCGTAGAGTAATCTGAACAACATTGATAGAACTAACTCTTTCTGAGAAATATGCGCGCAAAACCCTGATTTTTGACTTAGCACTGGAGAAACGCCTGCCTGATCAAACTTTGAGCCAATTCAACCAATCCTAAGCAATCTGTTTGAACTGTCTTAAAATCAATAAAAACCCTAAATTTTATCTGACTGATGAGAAAAGTCTGTTTGACCGATTCTTGAGCCAGTCTAAAAAATCAGGAAAAGCCCGAAACTGCGATTTCTTGTGGAGAAAGAGGGAAAATTTTGGGGTACAACAGTTGCCCCTGTTCAATCTTCTTGAACCTGAAGAGGTAGATTGGCAAGTTTTCCTTTCGTGACTCGAAGGTAAAAGGAGATTGGACACTAGAGTGCCCAAAAAATTTGCATTCGGTGATGTGATGGTAGAGGGAATGGGCTTGAAGATGCCATTTGGTGATGGGCTTAAAGATGCCATCTGGAGCGTGACAGAATCTTGTCGGGGGATGGGCTTAACGATGCCATCTGGAAATGTTGAATTGTATGTCATTGGTGAGTGGACGAGTATCAGAAAGGTAACCATGTTTTGGAACATCTTTGAACTGGGGGTCTGAACAAGCAATAGATTGACATCCGTGTTTGGAGAATCCGTAAACTGTTTTCAGAAGTCTTAAAGTTGAATAAGCAATAGAGAAGCATCCGTCGATGAGGAAGTGTCCGTAAACTATTTTCAAAAGTTGAGAAGAATCTGAATAAGTGATAGGTTGACATCCGTTACTGGAGAACTTGTAAACTGTTTTCAGAAGTCTTGGATTTGAAGCATACTAATTCTTATCCTGAATAAGGGTAAGATATTAGCTGAAACACGAAGTCATGTTGCATGAAATGTATGATGCAATGTATGTTATATCAATGTTTATGATATGAATGTAATGAATATGCATGTATGATGATGAGCTGTCCTGTTGGGGATAGATGAATCTTGGACGGCTGAGAATAGAAGAATCTTGACTGCTGCTAGGGAAAATAATTCCTTGACTGCTGCTGGGTAGGGCAAGAATCTTTTGATCGTTGAAGATGAGAAGTCCTGGGACCACTGTTGGGGGACCAGGAGTTTGGATTGTACGCCAATCTACTGGGGGTTCCTGTCTTGAGGAGATCTTCACTGGAGAATATTCGAATATTCTGTGAGGAACTGAGAATGAGCCTTCATTCTGCTAATGCTTAATTGTTATCTGGTCGATCTCCAGGCTTTCACAGAAGCTTGTACTGTCATCTGGTCGTAATCCAGGCTTCACAATAGCTTGCTAAGCTGCTATCCGGTCAAATCCGGGCTTCACGGCTTGTGTTAAAGATATACCACTATCTGGTCGACTCCAGGCTTCGTAGTATTCTTGACTGTTGTCTGGTCGTAATCCAGGCTTCACAGAAATTTGTATTGTCAACTGGTCGTAATCCAGGCTTCACAATAGCTTGCTAAGCTGCTGTCCGGTCAAATCCGGGCTTCACGGCTTGTGTTAAAGATATACCACTATCTGATCGACTCCAGGCTTCATATTATTCTTGACTGTTGTCTGGTCGTAATCCAGGCTTCACAGAAATTTGTATTGTCAACTGGTCGTAATCCAGGCTTCACAATAGCTTGCTAAGCTGCTGTCCGGTCAAATTCAAGTTTCACGGCTTGTGTTAAAGATATACCACTATCTGATCGACTCCAGGCTTCATAGTATTCTTGACTGTTGTCTGGTCGTAATCCAGGCTTCACAGAAATTTGTATTGTCAACTGGTCGTAATCCTGGCTTCACAATAGCTTGCTAAGCTGTTATCCGGTCAAATTCGGGCTTCACGGCTTGCGCTGAGGGGACATCCTTATCTGGTTGTAATCCAGGTTTGATGGTTGTATGGCATTGTTATCCGGTCGTACTCCGGGCTTCACAATATGCTGTAGGGATTAAGATATTATCCGGTCAAATCCGGGCTTTGTAACTTGAATCTTGTGAGAATTTGATCTTCGACGATTGTAGCTTCCAACAGATGATGAAGGAGTTTTTGAACGACCGATCAATCTGAAATGTAATTTGTTCTGGAGAATAAATCCTGGACAAATGTTGGGGAAATAAACCCATAACCAAAGTTGGGGATAGAAGAACTCTGGGGTTACTGAGGATGAGAAATCCTTGTTGTCTAATAACTGCTTGGGGAACAAGATCTTCACTTGTTGAGGGATCTTAGGACCACTGCTGGGGATTGGAACTCCTTGGTGACTTGCAGGGTGAGAGAATTCGGATGATCTCTGCTGGGGAGTTCAGGACCTGGTAGACTTATGCTGGAGAGGTATGACTGTGAATCTTCGGTCTGGTGGGAAATATCTCTGTGGGGAGGATGTTCACTGGTCTGGTTCTAATGGGGATTGACAGTTGGAAGTTTTAGCTCCGCTGGGGATAGGATTTTCAGATTTTAGGGCTCCACTGGGGGTGCTGGAACTTATCTCTGGGGGGACTAAGTTCTGGAAGGCTCTCTGGCTGGGGAGATCAGCTTTGAGAAAGCTCTTGTTCTGCTGAGGATCCTGGAGTTTAACTCTATTTGGGGAATCCTTCTGAAAGGGCATTGAGATATCTATTTGTTCCTTCAACCCATCAGTAATCATCTTTTCCGGATTTGTAAGGAAATGATTATGTTCAAATGCATATGCCTACTTAACAAAACATTGGACGTTTCTCAAGTAAACATAAGTGCAAAAGGGAAAAAGGGAAAACAAAGCAAATTTGTGTATTTGGAAAAGTATTTGTTTTAACTTTCTATGAGCATCTTTGTATAAAGGAGACATGCATCCTAGTAAGAGGATGTCACCGTAAAAATTGAAAGTTTTATACAAAGGAAAGATGGCTATGTGAAATGACTCTATGGGATTCCATTCTGCTATAGCCTTCACAACTCTGAATATCTGTCCGTTCAATGCTTCGTCTACCGGTGACTGAATTAACCAGAAGCTTGGAGCTGGTTGATGAAGAGATTGTCCTTAAAGTGATCCGATGAGACATAGTCATACGCTTTAATTCCCTAACTTTTGCCTGAATCGCCCTTTTGGGTTTTCGATCCACCGGGAAACCCCTTTTTACCCAAGCCCCCCTTTCGGGTTTTTGACTTGCCGGGTGTACAAATTTTTTTTGTTTTATCCCTAATTTTTGCCTGAACCGCCCTTTCAGGTTTTTGGTTCACCGGGATGCCCATTCTTGCCCAAGTCGCCCTTTCGGGTTTTCGACTTTTCGGGTTATTTTATGCGTAGTATCTTTTGACTATGTCTGCGTTCGCAGGGTGCGACAAATCATCACCGTCCATGGTGGTCAGAATCATTGCACCACCAGAAAATATGCTTTTGATCACAAATGGTCCTTCGTAAGTAGGAGTCCATTTGCCCCTGGGGTCACTTTGTGGTAAGATAATCTGCTTGATCACGAGATCTCCAACTTGATATACTTGACATCTGACTTTCTTGTTGAAAGCCTTGATCATCCGTTTTTGGTACGTCTGACCATGGCAAACAGCAGCGAGTCGTTTCTCGTCGATTAAATTGAGTTGGTCAAGTCGGGTCTGAATCCAATCATCTTTATCCAAACCTGCATCTTTCATAATCCTTAAGGAAGGAATCTGAACTTCCATGGGCAGGACAGCTTCCATGCCGTACACCAAAGAAAATGGGGTTGCCCCGGTTGAAGTACGTGTTGTGGTACGGTATCCGTGCAGAGCAAACGGTAGCATCTCATGCCAGTCCTTGTAAGTGACTGTCATTTTCTGAATGATCTTCTTAATGTTTTTGTTCGCAGCTTCAACAATACCGTTCATCTTCGGCCGATAGGGAGATGAATTGTGACGATAAATCTTGAACTGTTCGCATAGAGCGGTGATCATAGTATTATTCAGATTGGTTCTGTTGTCTGTGATGATCCTGTCGGGGACACCGTACCGGCATATGAGGTTTTGCTTGATGAAGCGGGCAACCACATTTTTTGTAACAGAGGCGAAGGAAGCTGCTTCGACCTATTTGGTGAAATAGTCAATGGCGACCAGGATGAAGCGATGTCCATTGGATGCAGTGGGCTTGATCTCTCCAATCATGTCAATGCCACACATTGCGAATGGCCACGGAGCCGTCAGCATGTTGAGAGGAACCGGAGGAATGTACACCTTATCAGCGTAGATTTGGCATTTATGGCAGGTACGGGAGTGTTGATGGCAATCAGCTTCCATGGTTGACCAGTAATAGCCTGCCCTTAGAATCTTCTTAGCCATCGTGTGTCCGCTCAAGTGGGTGCCGAACGTACCGCTGTGTATCTCAGTCATGATCAACTCTGCCTCAGCTCTGTCTACACATCGGAGTAAAACACAATCATGACTGCGTTTATAGAGGATGCCATTGCTCAGGAAGAACTTGGCAGCAAACTTCCTTAGGAACTTTCTGTCATTTACTGAAGCTCCTTCAGGATATTCTCTAGTCTGGAGATACCTTTTGATTTCATGAAACCAGGGTTGTTCCAATACTTCTTCGGTATTGATCTCGTGACAATGCGCAGGTTCATCCATTCGCTCGATCGTGATTTAGGGAGCCTCGTTATCCCAATTGAGTTTAAACATGGAAGACATCGTAGCCAGATCATCTGCTAGCTGATTCTCTTCTCGCGGGAAATGCTCGAAGGTGATTTGCTCGAAATGAGGCAACAATGTCAAGACATGTTCTTTGTATGGGATAAGATTGGGATGTTTGGTATCCCACTCTCCTTTGATTTGACTGATAACCAAAGCCGAGTCCCCAAATACGATCAAAGATTTGATCCCCAAGTCTATGGCATCCTTGAGACCAAAAATGCAAGCTTCATATTTAGCCATGTTGTTGGTACAGCTGAAGTAAAGTCGGGCCGTGAAAGGTGTGTGGCAACCTTCCAAGGAGATGAGTATCGCACCGATACCGTTTCCAAGTGCATTTGAAGCACCATCAAAGTACAGGGTCCATCGGGATCCCTTTTCAGGTCCGTCATACGGTCCGTTACCTTCAATGTTGTCCAAATTCATGATGTCCTAATCTGGGAAGTCAAATCTCATGGATTGGTAATCTTCGATAGCTTGATGAGCCAGGTGGTCAGCTAGTACACTCCCTTTTATAGCTTTTTGGGTGGTGTACTGGATGTCATACTCAGTTAGGATCATTTGCCATCTAGCTATTCTTCCAGATAAAGCAGGCTTTTCGAAGATATACTTGATAGGATCCATTTTGGAAATCAACAGAGTGGTATGAGTCAACATATACTGTCTTAGTCGGCGAGCAGCCCATACCAAAGTGCAGCAAGTTTTCTCGAGCAGTGAGTAGCGAGTCTCACAGTCGGTAAACTTTTTGCTAAGGTAATAAATAGCATGCTCTTTTCGACCAGACTCGTCATGCTGGCCCAAAACACACCCCATTGAGTTATCCAAGACAGTCAGATACATGATCAATGGTCTTCCCTCGACGGGTGGCATCAGAATAGGAGGTTCTAGAAAATACTCCTTGATCTTATCAAAAGCATCTTGGCAATCGTCGTTCCATTCGACTACCTGATCTTTCTTTAATAGTTTGAAGATTGGCTCACAGGTAGAAGTCAGATGAGAGATGAATCTGGCAATATAGTTCAAACGCCCCAAGAATCCTCTAACCTCCTTTTCAGTACGGGGAGCAGTCATCTCTTGTATTGCTTTCACTTTTGCTGGATCGACCTCAATGCCTTTGTTGCTGACAATAAACCCTAGAAGTTTACCAGACCTAACTCCAGAAGTACACTTACTTGGATTCAGCCTGAGTTTGTATTCTTTCAACCTGGCAAACAGCTTCTGCAAATGCTCAAGGTGTTCCTCCTCTGTTTGTGACCGAGCTATCATGTCGTCTACGTAAACTTCGATCTCATGATGTATCATATCATGAAATAAAGCTACCATGGCGTGTTGATAAGTTGCCCCTGCGTTCTTCAATCCGAACGACATCACCTTGTAGCAGAAGGTACCCCATTGTGTAACAAAGGTTGTTTTCTCCATGTCCTCGGGGGCCATTTTAATTTGGTTGTAGCCCGAGAAGCCATCCATGAAGGAAAACACTTTGTGCTGAGCTGTGTTGTCAATCAAAATGTCGATATGGGGTAGCGGAAAATCATCTTTAGGGCTGGCCCTATTCAAATCCCGGTAGTCCACACACATTCTGACCTTGCCGTCTTTTTTAGGTACTGGCACGATGTTAGCAACCCATTGTGGATAGGATGTAACAGCCAGAAAACAAGCGTTGAATTGCTTCATCACTTCTGCTTTGATCTTCTCAGACATGTCGGGCCTCATTCGACGGACTTTTTGTTTGATCAGTGGACAATCTTCTCTTGTAGGGAGACGGTGAACCACGATGTCTGTGTCTAAACCCGGCATGTCTTCATAAGACCAGGCGAAGATTTCAACGTACTCATTTAACAGCTGTATTAAGCGTTCCTTGACACTTGGCTCCAGATTGGCACCCACTTGTACTTCCTTCCGGTCTTCCTCTGTTCCTAAGTTGACAGTTTCCAACAACTCTTCGTGAGGCAAGATGGCCCTTTCTTCTTGTTGTAGAAGTCTGGCTAGCTCTCCCGGTACTTCACAATCTTCGTCATCTTCATACTCAGCCTGATTGACCAGATCTTCAGAGTTATTGAAGGACATAGCAGAATAGTCACCCATAGAATCCAGAGTGGACGGGTACCTGCATTTGTGAGTGTGGGTGTGTGTAAGGGATAGCCATCCTTAAACAAACAAAATGCAAAAAGGAAAGAAAATGAACACAACAGTTTATCAATGAAAAACGTCCAATGAATCATTAAACATGGCATATGGATATGAAGATAATCAAAACCCTTACAAATGGACCTACATGCCCCAGGCAAGGCATGAGGTGAAAAAGTAGTGTACGGATTGTTCAAGAGTAAATATTACAAACCAACAGGAAATGTTTGACAGATAATTACTGATTAATAAAAGTAATGGGGACAAAGTCTTTTGCCTCCCATTTGCGTAGTCCTCCCTCGACAGTTGGGTAGATCCAATCTTCAATGTTGGCCTCTTCGTCTTCACCTTCCAGAGCATTGATTCCATAAGGAGAAATCTTGATGGGCGCTCTTTCAACCTTTGAGCGGCGCATAGCTTTCTGTCCCGCAGTAGTGAAACCTAATCCAAACTTGTCTGTTTTGTGAGGAATATCAGGAAACTGACCCCATGTTGAGCTCTTCCCTTCCTTCATTGCATCTTTCGCGTCTTTTAGAGATGCCATCCTGGCCATCTACTTTGGTACCTCAGTTACCACTTTTGCTACTGCCACTTCGGGAGAGACTTCCTCGAAATGCTGGAATGGTGTTTCAATGAATTCTCCTTCCACCTCTACATACCGAAATGAGTTCAAGTGGCTGATCATATATTCCTCTTCACCGTGCACGGTTATGATCTTTCCTTTGATAGGATACTTCAACATTTGATGTAAGGAGGAGGTAACCGCCCCAGGGTTATGTATCCATGGCCTTCCCAGCAGGCAAGAGTATGACGGACGGATGTCCATCACATAGAAAGTTGAGGGGAACACTTCTGTACCTACCTTAATGGGAATGTCTACCTCTCCGTGTACCATTCTCTTCGACCCGTCAAATGCCCTTACAATGATATTACTTGGCCTCAACTCCAAGCCTTCACAATCTAAACGGTCGAGAGCCTTCTTGGGAAGCACGTTCAGAGAAGAACCAGTGTCGACCAGAACATGGGCCAGAGTAGTTCCTTGGCATTCTACTGACACATGTAATGCGTCGTTGTGTTTTCTTCCTTTTGAGGTCAGGTCAGCATCAGAGAAACCTAAACCGTTGTCTGCCGTAAGACTGGCTACACAGTCTTGGAATTGGTCGACAGAGGTTTCCTGGGGTACATGGGCTGTCTTCAGGAATTTGATCAATGCTTTGGCGTGCGCCTCAGAACAAAGCAGTAATGCTAACATGGAGATCTTCGAGGGGGTTTGCCCCAGTTGCTCTACCACGTCATAATCACTCTTTTTAATTATCTTCAGGATCTCCTCCATCTCTTTCTTAGAGGTCTCCGGGATGACCAAAGGTTGAGCCCTCGTCCTGACGAGCTCATCTTGGGTCCCTTTACCTTTATCAGCAGAAGTAGGAGGGACAACAACAGGAATAACAGTTTCTTCAATCAACGGAGTTTCGGCGGAAAGTCTTATTGGTGCAGGATTAACTCTGGCAGCAGCTGAGGGTCCAAAGGTTGCCTTTGGGGGGCAATCTCCGGAGAAAATATTCTCCCGCTTCGGGTGATCTTGCTTGTACCAGCAATGTTTCCAATGCTGGCCTCTTCTTCATCAGAGCTTTCTTCGGTTACTTCAACTTGTTTAACACCATGGTAGTAGATGTCTCCACCGTAATTCCATGGTATTGACTTGTCAGAACTGTAGGGGACCGGCCCGGGCATAGTTATTTTCAAAGGAACAATCTTTGTAGCTGATGTAATCTTAACAGGCTTTCTGACGGCCTTGGAAATATTGGCGTGAATGGTGATAATTGAAACATCTTCAGTAAGGGTTGGAATAGCAGGAATCTTCTCAAACAGAATTTGTTGATTGTCCATCAGGCCTTGGATGCCTTTCTTCAGTGATGGGAAGTCAAATGGCATAGAGTAACAATAGTAGCAGTCTTCTTTGCATCCCGGGAAAATCCCAGCTCTTAGTAGATTTAACTTGATGGTTAACAGCGGAGTCCTCAGGTCACTGACATCAGAACCATACAAATCTTCCTCAATAGCATGGACATTCCGACCATGTTTCGGCATCGGAGCAGATATCACGTTTGGCTTCTCTAGAGCATCGAACTCTACCTCTTTTGCATCTATCAAGTCTTGGATTTTATTTTTTAGCGCCCAACAATCATTTGTGTCATGTCCGACGCTATCAGAATGGTAGGCGCATTTAGCATTGGGATGATAGTGCGGTGACGCAGTATTCACAGTCTTTGGTGCTTCCCTAATCTTGGTGAGATTCAAATTCAACAGATGTGGAAGAACCTGCGCAGGTGTCATATTGATGCGGGTAAACTGCCGTGGTGGCCGTTCTCCCCATTGCTATTTAGGTCTGGACTGGTTATTACGAGGCTGATCGTTTGATGGATTTTGGATCATCACGGCCCCCACAGTCGGTCGACGCTCATTTCTTCCTGCTCCTCTCTGAGAATACACAACAGCTGTTTCCTTCTTCGCCGGAAATGATTTCCTAACAGCTGTAGATGCAGAGGCATCCTTCTGAATCTTCCCATTCTTGATACCGGCTTCTACCCGCTCGCCAGTCAGAATTAATTCAATAAACCCTGTGGAAGAGCTACCGATGAGATGATTAAAGAATGGACCAGACAGGGTCCCCAGAAACATATCAACAAGCTCTCTATCAGAAAGAGGTGGTTGCACTCTCCCGGCCAGATCGCGCCACTTCTGGGCATATTCCTTGAATCCTTCACCTGAGGCCATCCCCATACTCTGTAGCTGAGTACGGGTTGGTTCCAGGTCAGAGTTATACTGATATTGGCGATAAAAATCAGCTGCAAGATCCTCCCAACTATGTACCTCTGATCTCTCGAGATTGTAGAACCAATCCAGCTGTGTGCCAGACAGGCTATCTTGAAAGAAGTGTACCCATAGGTTTCTGTCAGATGTGTGAGGTTGGATTCTTCGAACGTACGACCTTAGATGCATCTTCGGGCAAGACAGCCCATCATATCTTGCAAAAACTGGCACTTTAAACTTCGGGGGGATCACAATTCCAACAATTAATCCCAAATCTTCGAAATCTAAGCCTGGAACTCTCTGCAGCTCCATAGCTGGTAACCTGTCCTCCAAACTATTGTACTTGTCATCGGCCGGCGGGTATTGTTGTTCTGAGTAGTCTTCGTCTTCTTCAGCCTCTTCCTCTTCAACTTCGGATTCGGAAGGTACTGCGGCCCCTTTTCCTTTACTGGTTCCTTCTTCAGATGTAGGGGGAAATTCAAGAACCCTTCTGGCTTCACCCTTAAACCTTCTTCCCAGGGTAGCCACCCCGACTCTCTTCTTCTTCTTTTTCACTTGCTCTTTGTTCCCGAGCAGGGCTTTTAGATCTTCCTGACCCTTTGCCAAGGTCATCAGGAGATGTTGAAACTGTGAGTTCTGAGACTGTAGATATTTGACCGTTTGTTTGAGATCCATTTTACTGAAATAAACAACAGAAAGATAAGGAAACCTGGTTTGGAGACCTGCTTATGCACATGATGAATGATATGTTTATTTATGCAATGCATTCAAGGATTTAGAAATTCACAATTGTTGCAGACAAAAAGAACACACGTCATATTAATAAGAAGAAATTTTGTTAGTACATAAATGCCCCATGGGCCAAATATTACAAAAACTTCTCATGGTAAAAAGACGTTGCGCATCCTCTTCGGTGCGATGTAGGTGTTGAGGGTTTCTTCCTCATGGAGTCGGCGGGTAAGCTCCAAAACCTTCTTCTCACTGGCGTAGAAGCTGGCTTCAAAAGTATCCCTTTCTTCCTTGAGTTGGATCCAACTCTTCTGCATCTCCTCCCATGTCATTGGCATGTCAGGATATAAGATGGTGTAGGGAACCTCTCCTTCCTTAACGGGCTCCTTAATCACAGGGAGAACATTAGGGTAAGGCATCATTAGACTCTGGGCTCGGGTTCGGACCCACTTGAGATAAGGCTCAAGAGGGATGGAATTCTTGTGCCCCAGTGTCTTGCTGTCTACTTTGTTAGGCATCCTCCAAGCTCTGATGAACCTTTGACGAAGTCCTTGCGCATCGTTGTCGAAGTCAAAAACTATGTCAGGAATCAGCATGTCGTGAGGGCCCTCCCTCCGCGCATATCCAAATTGTCTCAAAGCCAAACAAAGGTTGTAGGTAATGCCTCCCCTAACACCAAGCAATGGGACATTAGGGAACTCTCCACAATGATCGACGATGATGATACTTTCTCTGGACCGAGAACACCAATGTACATCAGAGTGAGTGAGAGTTATCAACCGTTGTGACCACCTTAGGCCTTGGTCATTCTTCAAAACAGATTGTGGAAGGTGCGAAATAAACCACCTTGCGAGGAGAGGAGTACAGCACATGAGAACACATCTCTTTCTCATTGTTCGTGTGTAAAATGAGTGGAGGATGTCCCCAAGCAACGTTGGTATTGGATTCCTGGATAAGAAGATCTTGACGGCGTTGACATCTATAAGCTGGTCAGGATTTGGGAACAAGACCAACCCATAAATGAGGAGTGCCACAATTTCTTCAAAGGCTTGTAGGTCCAAGGAATTCCAACACTCTTGTGCCTTCTCAAACAAGAATTTTGCCAAGAAGCCTTTGACACAGCTTCTAGTTTCCCAATGCCCCTTGATGTCGGATGGTTGTAAGTGTAGTGCTTGAGAAACATCTTCAGGCTTTGGTTCCTTTTCCGTACCGTTGAAAGGTACTTGATTAAGAATAGGAATTCTCAGGAGTTGAGAAAATTCCTCCAAAGTGGGCACCAATTGGTAGTCGGGGAAAGTGAAACTGTGGTGAAGGGGGTCAAAGAACTGGAACAAAACCTTCATCATGTCTTCTTCAATGCTGGTGTTGACTAGGCTGAGTAGTCTACCATGTCTTTCACTGAACGGAGAGCTTTCGGGAATCCTGGATGTGAGCTCCTTGAGTTGAGGAGGGATTCTCACAAGGTTGACTTGGATAGTTTTCCTACGAGGGATTTCCATGACCTACAAAACAAGAACAAAGGTGAAGATCCAAACACTTGAAATGGTTAGCGGATGCATATGATGCTTTATGATGTTTTATGATGCATGCAAAAAACACATGTACAAGCAAATCACACAAAACCCTAGTTTCAGGCTTGGATGGGGTTTCATAGGTAAGTACCCTCTTGAGTGTAGTTGGCTTGAAAACCTTTCCTATAAATAGTAACCGGGTTCTAAGGAGCTCAATATCATTGGATTGTCTTCCATGTTCATTGTTTTGGTTTAGCCACTTAACTAGCGACCAAAATATTCCAAGAAGACAACCCTCAATGAGTGTAGTATCGAGTATCTACCAACTTCGGACTGCACCAAAGCCGGTTATCTCACTACCCCTAATAAAAGGCCAAGATGGCCAAGTAAGGTTCTAGGTCATTAGTGCTTAGTGACATCACTCAGCGGCCCCGTACTCTCCTTGATTGAACTCAAGGGTTACCGGTACTCACAAATATGTCGCACTAATATAGTTATTGCTTCAACCGTGTCGGTATACCCCACACAGTTTCCACAACGTATTGCTATCTATGAATGTTTCCCAAATCCGGGTGTAGGATTTCAAGCCCAAACAAGAGAACCACAAAGGTAAAGTAATCAAAGCAAACAATTAATCATGCAAGAGGGTGATCTAAAACCCTAAGGTAACCCCACTTTTAAGTTAATTCCCCAGCAGAGTCGCCAGTTCTGTGATACGGTGGGAGAACTGACTTGAGGTTTTGCGTTTGTTTTCGCACTTGTTCGGTTTAGCAAGAGCCGCCACCGACTTTTTATTTTATCCTAAAGGAAAGGTTAAAAAAAGCACAGGAAAAACCTTTTGAGATATTTTGTGGGTTCAGGGGGGTAGATTATGAAAAGGGAAGGTATTAGCACCTTTTTCATCCATGGTTATCCATGGGCTCTTAGTTACTTGGTTTTAGATCACTTGCCTTGATTTTTGATTGCTTGAAATGGTGTGTGTATTTGTGTTTTGAAAATGTATTGAAATAGACGCCTTTGTTTCGGAAACCGTTGTAATGACTCGTGTTTGAGTATATACGAAGGTGTGTATCTTTTCGAAAAGGTGTTTCAAATGTTTTTGATAGTTTGTTTTAAAAGTGTTTGTGGAGTGTGGTTTAAAAAGTAGGCAAGTGTGTTTTGCAAGTTGATCAAGTAACTAAGAGTTTTGTCTACCCCTAATGTACTCAAAGGTTTTTCTCATGTTTTAACCCTTTTTAATAATTTTGTTCCACCATTGTATTTGGTGGACAATCTTGCGTTTAGGATGTTTAACGGGATAGGCGCGGGTCATCTTACGGACCATGAATTCAATGGTGCCAAGTGTCTTTGGCAATTTTGCTTGAAGGAACTATGATCATTTTGATAGGCAACTTTCGAAAGCATCATCGAGGGACTTATGATCATTTGAATTGTTTTGCCAAAGAAACTCGACGTGCAAGCATGGCCCATTTTGGAAGGCAACATGTGGGATTACCCTAGGGGTGCAAGTGTGATTGTGTATTGATTTCATGTATTTGTCTTGTATTAGGTTATCTAGCGTTGGGTTTTATTTACATACCACCCTAGGTCTAACAATGGTATAATTCAAAAGCGATAAATTGCGGGAATTTAAAGTCCTAAACTATTACAAATAGTATCCTGGAGTGGGGGTACAAGTATACAAATGAGGGATGAGACTTATAGGATAGTAGTATCCAAATAATTACAACCAAATCGAATTGCGCAAATGTAAAATATAATGTATAGCAATGCATAAGAATAGCAAATGTATATGTGTCAATGTAAAGTAAACGTATTTGTGTATTGTAAATGTGTAAGTGTATGATTATTTACAAGGTGAGGGATGTTAATTTAATGAAAGATTAAGTATCGGTTATTTAATTTTGTATTCTCGTATTTTGTTAATATGTACAAAGCTAAATATTTTAAGAAAAGAAAAGAATGTTTTGAGTCTTATGTATGTTTTGGGTCTTTATGTTAGTATTGTTTTATGTACAAAGAAAATATTTTAAGAAAAGAAAATGTTCAAATTCTAAATATTAATGTCTTATATTAAAGAAAAGTATTTCTTATGTATTTACCAATTAATGTATTTTAATTAATCTTTTTATGTACAAAGTTTTAACTAAAAAAAAGAAATAAAGGAAAGTTTATTTTCTTATGTATACTAAAAAAGTTTTAATAAACTAAAAATATTTAAACCTAGATAAAGAAAAAAAAGTCTAATTTTTACTTTAAAGGTGATAAACAAAATTTAGTAAGATTAATGTATTATTTATATTTTAGTTAAAATATTATATAAAAATAATGAGTTAGGTTATTAAATAAATGAAAATTTAGAAAAGATTAAGAAGGGTTTGTTAATAGAAAAAGAAAAGAGGTTATATGGGCCTAAAAGGGGTTTGTAAAGAATGTTGAAGGGGGGGCGGGGGGGTACGCTCACTGAAACACATTTGGGCTTAAGCACGTGAAAGGGGCAAGGCCCAACCGGTTTGAGACAAATTGTTCTTAGGGTTTGATGATGTTTGTTCATTTGGAGAAAAGCTTAGGGTTACAGCGTCGTTCGTCCTTGTTCCTCTTCGTTCTCCCACGCCAGCTTCTGAGTCAAGCTTCTGAACACTCCTCCGCCTAAGGCCAACTGAGTGCCAACATCCCTCCTTCCTCTTCCCTCTATGGTCGCTCAGCAACGTTTGCAAGGTTTGATCTCTGTTTCTACCTTGTTAGGGCTTTCACTAATTCCTCTTCTGCATGCTTAGTTCGAGTTCTGATTTTGTTTCTGATTTTATGTGGTTATTATTGTTTGTTATTGAGGTTGTGGAAAGGAAAGAAAAGAAAAGAAATGCTACCTTGACCCTTGGGGACGGAGGAGAAGGAGGCGGATTTGGGAGGCGCTCAAGATGGCTGGACGGAGGCTTGATGATGCGCGAGCTTTGGAAGTTTCCCTGGTTTGTGTCTTTACCTTCTTTAGGGTTTGATGATGAACAAAACTGAAAACCTAGTTTGATCACTTTTTCCTCTTCTTCTTCTGTCCCTCTTTGCCTCGTATGCTTGACCCTATTTGCTTCTGTATGCTTCGTATATTGCCTTTGTGGATCCTGAGATGATGATTTGCTGATATGCTGAATGCCTTGTATGTTTGCCTATGAGTGGCCTTGAATGCTTGATATGTTTTGATATCTTGAATATTTTGATGATGTTGTTGTCAGCCCAGTGATGAAGCAATTCTGAGGGCTTTCGTTGCCTTGAACGCTTGGGCTTTAGTTTGTGGCTATGGTTGTTTGAATGGTAAGGCTTGGGTGCTTTACTGGTTTTTGCAGGTGTTTGAATGTTTTGTTATATTTGTTTGGATTAAAGGCTTCTGTTAGGCTTTTTGCAGTACCAGGTTTTAGCAGCTTTGGCTTGAAGGCATATGCAAGTTTTGAAAAGGTTGAGCTTGAGGTTTAACACAGGTTATGTGTTTGATAGGCTTGAACCCGTTTAGGCTTATGCTGTTTTTTGAGGCAAAGGCTTATGCAGGTTTTTGAAAAGGGGCTTTGGGCATGTATGTTTGAATACTTCAGGTTTTTTGGACTTGGAGGTTTTTAGGCTTTGTGGCTTCTGAGATATATTCTGCAGGTTGTTGGCTTTTTGTATATTTTTCCAGGGTCTTGACCTTTTTGGCTTTTAAGGGCAGGAGGTGTGGTATATTCGTTCTTGGTCAATCCTTGGACAGGTTTGCAAGGCTTGAGGCTTTCACTCTTTGTGATCACTTCTGCTGCATATGTTCTGCCTCTTTTTGAATAGCTCTGATACATGCTCTTTTTAGCCTTTAGCCTACTGTACTGTAATCTGCTTTCCTCTCTCTTTCTCTCTCCGGATTAAAGAAAGCATTTTTATTGCTTTAATTGCATCTTTTCTGAAAAAACAAATGGCCTAGGAAGATGATGCATTCTGAATGTTGTTTGCACTTGTCCCTTTTCCACTGCATATTTCCATGTTTCTTGCACACTTCATGTACTTTCTCTTGACAGCTTTTGGAATTGTTGATATTTTGATATCCTTGGACAGCTTTTGGTTTAGTTTGAAAATGTAATTCAGTTTGCCTTTATTTGTACATGCTGTTTGGAAACTTGGTTGACAATTCTTTTGATTTATGCAGTATGCTTAAGAATTTGAATTTGTGCAAAAATCATAACTTTGTGCATTCATGTCTTTTTCTTTTGCAAGCAACTTTCATCCCTCTTTGTGAACCGGGAGAAATCTCGTGATTTGCAGAGAGGGCAAAACTGATTCCGGCCATTTGTTTTTAATGATGAATCTTTTTAACTATCTATCTTTAATTATTTTATCTGCTTTGACTTTTCTTTTGTTTCTTGTTTTGCAGATGAAAAATAAATGAGCAACAAGGGAGCATTGGATAGAAGAATGAAGATTAGGAAATTTAGGACATAGTTTATTTCAATTTTAATTATTGTAACCATTATTATAAATACTTTGTAAATAAATACTGTATTTAAATAACAATTGTAACAAATAATTAAAGACGAATAAAAATTCCTTTTGACCAATTAATTCTTTTTATTTCCTTTCAATTGTTTAACTTAATTATTTGAATTTCCTAAATTAAAACAATTGGAAATAAATCCAATTATTCTGGCTTTAGAAAAAAATAAATAATTAATAAACGTCCGGCGTTCCGAATTAAACATAACAGTGCACAGTCAAATCAAACAAACATCCACATGTCTTCTTTTCACTGATTTAATCCAAACAACTGCAAATTAACAATCAGCAGCCTCAGTCCTTATCTTAGAGTAATCTGAACAGCATTGATAGAACTAACTCTTTCTGAGAAATATGCGCGCAAAACCCTGATTTTTGACTTAGCACTGGAGAAACGCCTGCCTGATCAAACTTTGAGCCAATTCAACCAATCCTAAGCAATCTGTTTGAACTGTCTTAAAATCAATAAAAACCCTAAATTTTATCTGACTGATGAGAAAAGTCTGTTTGACCGATTCTTGAGCCAGTCTGAAAAATCAAGAAAAGCCTGAAACTGCGATTTCTTGTGGAGAAAGAGGAGGGAAAATTTTGGGGTACAACAGTAGACGATGAACTACAATGTCAGTATCAAGCCTCGACATATCTTTATATGACCAAGCAAACACCTCAAAATAGTCGTGCAACATCTGAACCAATCTGCTTTTGACACCGTCTTCCAAGTTGGCATCGATCTTGACCTCCTTCTTGTCTGTCTCAGTACCTAGGTTGATCATTTCAACTGGTTCCTTATGTGGTTGAATGGCCCTTTCCTCTTGCATCAGAAGTCTGGCTAGTTCCCCAAGTATTTCACAATCTTCTTTGACTTCGTCTTCGGCTTGGTTGATTGGATATTCAAAGTCATAGATGGAAATGGCAGAGTTGTTGTCAATGAGATCCGGAGTGGATATGGATCTGCAAATATGCGTGTGTGCATGTAAGGTGACATGGCTATTTTGAAAATGCAATAAAGTGAAAGAAAGACAATGAGCGCAAAATTCAAATGCAAAAGAGTCCAATATTTTTTCATTAAATAATCATATGGCATATGAAAATGAACAGACCCTTAACAAATGGACCATGGTACCCCGAGCATGGAACATGGCTTAAAGTCATTGTTTCAATAAAATTACAGATAGAGTTCTTAAATTAATAAAATAGTAAATGGTAATTACTCCTTGTTGAAGGAGATGAGAATGAAGTCTTTGGAACGCCAGTTATTGGGTCCTTCCTCGGTAGTCAGGTAGATCCAATCATCAAAGTCATAGTCATCTTCAGAACCTTCAAGGGGATTCACTTCATGACTACTGATGTGAAAAGGTGGTTTCCCCATGCGAGCATGTCTGACCTCCTTTTGAGCTTTGACAGTGAAGCCTAAACCTCATTTGTCTGATTTGAAAGGGATGTCAGGGAGTTGTCCCCAAATGGTACAACCTCTATCTTCAATCACAACGCAAGCATCTTTGAGGGAAGCCATCTTAGGCACATCTTTAACATCATTAGGAACATCAGGAGTAGCCTTGGCAGCATCAACCATGGGAGAGACCACTTCTAAGAATGGACAAGGAGTTTCTATGAACTCACCATCCATCTCAACATATTTAAACGAATTTAGATGGCTAACCATAAACTCTTCTTCACGCAGACGGTAACAATCTTTCCCTTGATCGGATATTTCAACTTTTGATGAAGTGTAGAAGTTAATGCTCCCGCCCCATGTACCCAGGGGCGTCCAAGCAAACAAGAGTAAGCATGACGGATGTCCATTACATAGAAAGTTGATTTGAAAATTTGAGACCCAACTTTGATGGGGAGATCAACTTCCCCATGGACCATCCTTTTTGTTCCGTAGAAAGCCCTTACAACATTGTCACTTGGCTTCAACACCAAACCTTCATAGTCCAATCGTTCTAGGGCACCTTTGGGCAGGACATTCAGAGAGGAACCAGTATCCATTAATACATGGCTAGAGTGGTTCCTTTGCATTCAATGGAGACATGCAAAGCTTTATTATGATTTCTTTAGGTTGGAGTTAAATTAGCATTCGCAAATCCCCACCCATTATCGGAAGTCAAACTCGCTACACAATTTTCAAACGGATTGGTTGTAGTCTCTTGAGGAACATGAGCTTTCTTTAGAAATTTTATCAATGCTTGAGCATGCGCATTAGAGTAAAGTAATAAAGATAGCATAGAAATCTTTGAGGGGGTTTACCCAAATTGCTCTACTATCTTATAATCACTTTTCCTTATAATCTTCAAAATATTCTCCATCTCTTGAGTAGAGGGTTCCTCAGTGGTAATGTCTTTAGCAGGCGCCTCCATTCGGATAGGCTCAATAATATTTTCTTTGCCCCTAGCATCAGTAATAGGTTTGTCAATAATAATGCGAACATGTATAGTTGTGGTGGTTAGAGGTGAAATATCAGAAGATAAAATTCTTCCCGTTCTAGTCATCTTGCTAGACCCAACAATGTTGGTAATATCAGCAGTGTTCTCTTTATCAATCCAGGAGTCTTGTCTAATACCATGGTAGTATACTTCAGCGCCATAATTCCAAGGTACCGCCTTATCGGAAGAATAAGGGACTGGCCCTGGTGTGGTAATTATCAATGGAGCTATTTTCGGTTCATTGGATAATAAGACCTTTTGAAGTGATCCTAATAGGTTTGTTGGAGATAGTGATGATGGATATGTCTTCAATTTCTTGAAGCACAACTTCAGTTAAACTTTTTACTGATGGAGTTCTTTCGAATAGGATCTCATGGCCGTCCATTAGGTGTTGGACACCTCTTTTCAGCCATTCACATCCATTGATTTGCACAGCACAACAATGACAATCTTCAAGGCAACCATGGAAAACCCAAACTTTCAACAAATGGTTTTTGACAAAATTCAGTGGAGTGGTTAAGTCATTAACAGAGGAAACAAAAGTAGTATCACAATAACATTGACACCTTTGCCATGGTTTGGCATAGGTGCAGTGATTACATTCAGAGTTGGAGGAGGATCAAATTCAATGGTCTTGTTGTCAATGAGGTCTTGGATCTTGCATTTTAATGCCCAACAATGATCAGTGTCATGTCCAGGACTATTGGAGTGGTAAACACATTTGGCGTTCGGGTTATACTTCAGAGATGAAACATTGGGATTTGAAGGGGGGTCACGCAATGTTACCAAATTAGCCTTCAACAGGTGTTGTAGGGCTTGGGATAGTGACATGTTGATCCTTGTAAATTGTCTTCTTAGAATATCAGGTCTTTGGTAGTTAGCTTGTTGTTATGGTGTTTGAGTAGAGGTCGGATTGGAAATCAGAACTGAATTTACAGATTGACGATGGTCCTTCTTGATATGGCCCCTTGACCCATACACGACATTAGCTTCTTTTTTACTGGTAAAAGGTTTCTTCACGGCATTTGATGTAGAGGCAGAGGCCATGGGAATCTTTCCACTTTTAATTCCTCTCTCGACCCTTTCACCAGTCAAGATTAACTAAGTGAAACCAGATGATGAGCTCCCAATTAGTAAGTTGAAAAATGGCCCAGTCAATGTTCCCATGAACATATCTACCAATTCCCTGTCAGTCAATGGTGGCTGCACCCTGCCAGCCAGGTATCTTCATTTTTGTGGGTATTCTTTAAAGCCTTCATTGGAACCCATGGTAATTCCTTGCAACTGTACTCTAGTCGGCGCCAAATCAGCATTATACTGATATTAATGGTAGAAGGCAGTGGCCAAGTCCTCCTAGGTATGGATGTTGGAGCCTTATAACTGATAAAACCACTCCAATTGAGTCTCAGACAGACTTTCTTGAAAGAAGTGCACCCATAACTTCTTATAGTTGGTATGTGGTTGAATTTTACGGACGTAAGATCTCAAGTGAAGCTTCGGGAATGAAACTCCATCGTACTTGGCGAAAACAGGAATCTTGATTTTGTGGGGGATTGCTACCCCAGAAACCAAACACAAATCACCAAAATCTAGGCCAGGCATAACTTAAATTTCCATAGCCTTCAATATGTCCTCCAATTGCTTATACTTGTCTTCAACCAGTGGATATTGTTCGTCAAAGTAGTCCTCATCCTCAGAGATTGTATTATTACCACCCCTAACACGGATTCTCCTTGCATCTTCATCCAGATTCTCATCCTCCTCGGAGGAGTCTTCTACCACTTGAACTTGTCGAACGAGGCCCTTGAACCTCTTCCCCATGTTGATCAAAGCCTTCTTCTTGGTCTTCTTCTTTGCAACCATAAATGACATCAGTTCTTGCTGCCCCTTGGCCAATTTGAGCAAGGTTTCTTGAAATTGAGAATTTTATGTCGCAAAGTCCTTCACAGTCTACTCGAGATCCATCTTACTGAAATAAACAGTAGAAAATGAGGAAACCTATGTCGGAAAACCTGCTTATGTTATGATGCATGTAATGTGAATGCAAATGTTTTCAAGGAACTTTAAGATTTAAATTTGTTTAAACAAAGAAGGAACAAACATTAATTGCATTAATAAGTTCTAATGGTTACAAAAGATGCCTCTTGGGCTTATAACGAAAGAAAAACAAACAAAAAGAACTAATACAAAAGGTTGAGGTCTGCTATGGATGCTTCCTCTTTGTAGTAATGTAGGCATTCAGGTTCCGCTCCTCGTGAAGTTTCCTTGTAAGCTCCAACACTTTCTTCTCGCTTGAGTAGAACTGGGCTTCAAAGGTGTCTCGCTCCCCCTTGAGTTGAATCCATGATCTTTGCAACTCCTCGAGAGTAGTAGGCATGTTAGGATGAAGAATAGTGTAGGGAACATATCCTTAGGCAATAGGTTCCATGATGATTGGTAGGATGGCCTCATATGAAATCATGAGGTTTTGAGCGCGAGCTCGCACCCACTTGAGATAAGACTCCAAAGGAATGGAGTTATTATGCCCCAACGTCTTGCTACCAACTTTGTTCACCATGCCCCAAGCTCGTGCAAATCTTTGACGATAACCTTAGACATTGTTCTCATAGTCAAATACAATTCCTTGGACAAGCGCGTCATGAGGGTCATCCCTCCGAGCATACCCAAACTATCGTAGAGGCAAAAAAGGATTAGAGGTGATACCTCCCCTAATTCCAAAGAGAGGTACATTAGGGAATTCCCCACAACAGTCAATAATGATAACATCATCCAAAGATCGAGAACACCAATGAATATTTGAATGCGAGAGTGACATCAACCTATTAGACCATTTCATTCCTTGCTCATTCTTCAAAATAGATCGATGAAGGTGCAAAATAAACCACCTAGCCAACAGAGGAGTGCAACACATAATAATCCCCCTTCTCTTCATGGTGCGAGCATGAAGAGAATGAAAAATGTCTCCGAGTAAGGTAGGCATCGGGTTATGAGATAGAAAAACTTTGACCGTATTCACATCTATGAGTTGGTCCGGGTTAGGAAATAGTACCATCCCATAAATTAGAAGGGCCAAAACCTCTTCGAAAGCTTGCAAATCCAAAGCATCCCAAAATTGTTGAGCCTTCTCAAACAGAAACTTGGCTAGAAAACCCTTAACACCACTTCTTATTTCCCAATTTGTCACAACTTCGGACCATTGAAAATGTAAAGCTAGAGCAATCTCCTCGGGTCTTAAGTCTTTCTCAATACCTGTGAAGGGTAATTGATCAAGAATAGGAACTCCCAAGAGTTGAGAAAACTCTTCCATGGTATGGACTAATTGGTAATCAGGAAATGTAAACAATGATGTTTAGGATCAAAGAATTTAAAAAACACATGTACCATGTCTTCTTCAAAGTTTGAGGTAACCAAGTTAATGATACGACCATACTTCTTAGTGAACGGAAAATCATTTGGAACTCTTGATGCTAACTCCTTGAGTTGAGGAGGAACTTTCACAAGGTTAATTCAGATAGTATTTCTTTTCATGGAAGCCATATCCTACAAAACAGCACAAAGATAAATCCCAAGATCCTTGAAATGGTTAGTGCAAAATATCATGGTATGATGTCAAGATGTTATGTACAAGTAAACATGTATAAGCAAAGAAAATAAGTCCTTAGGTTTAGGCTTGCATGAGGTTGATAGGTAAGTACCCTCTTGAAGTTTGGTTGGTTCAACCTGGCCTAGAAAGTAATTGGGTTCTAGGGAATCTCAATATCATTGGTCTTTCTTCATTGGGCATTGTTTCAATACAAGCCTCTATTTTGGAGACCGATATATCCCAAAAGTCCAATCTCAATGAGCGTAGTGTCGAGTATCAATTAACTTTGGACTGCACCAAAGCCGGCTATCTCACTACTTCCCAATGGCCAAGTTGTTCAACAAAAGGTTCTAAGGTCAGTTAGTGCTTCATGACACCACACAGCGACCCCGTATTATCCTTAATTTGCCATAAGGGATACTGGTATTCACAAATGTGTCACACTAATATAGATATTGCTTGAACCATATCGGTCTACACCGTACAGTCTCCATAATCTTTGCTACTTATCTAGTAATGTTCCCAGATCTGGTAGAGGATCAATACAAAACCCAAGCAAGGACCCAAAATGTAAAGCAAACCAGTCAAACAATGAAAGCATTTAAAGGTGATTTAGTCTCTAAGGTAACCCAACTTTTAAGTAGCTCCCCAGTAGAGTCGCCAGTTCTGTGATATGGTAGGAGATCTGACTTGGGTGTTTTGCATTTTATCGCAATTGTTGTGGATTGCAAGAGTCACCATTGACTTTTATTTTATCCAATAAAGGGAAGGGTGAAAAGAATAGGAAAGACCTTTTGAGAATTTTCTTGAGTTCGGGGGGTAGGTTATGAAAAGGGAAGGTGTTAGCACCCTTTTTATATGTAGTTATCTACGGGCTCTTGGTTGCTAGATCACTTTGAAATGCTTTGTTTGAAATTTGTTTGTGATGGTTTTGAAAGTATTTTTAAAAGTGCCTTCGTTTAGGAGAACTTTGTAATTATTCTCGTCTCTATAAGAATGCATACAAAGTGTTGACTTTTGAAAATATTTTGAAAGTGTTGGTGTGTTTGAAATATGTTTTAAAAATATTTCTGAGGAAGCAACTATGAACATTCTATCTACTCAAAAAATCTTAGTTCTTTTCCTCCTCCTTTAGATATTTTTATCTTACCATTGATTGGTAAGAAACCCTAACATTAGATGTGAAGGGGCAGGCGTAGGTCATCATATAGTCATAGAAATCAATCTTGTAGGATACCTTAGCAATTTTTTGTAAGGGTCTAAGATCATTTATGAAGGCAACATTTGAAGGGTCATCGAGGGATTATGATCTGGTATTTGATTGTTTTTGCTAAAGTATCCCACATTTGCGTGACATGACTATTTTACCTTTAGGCAACAAGTGAGGTTAGCCCTAGAGGTGCAAGTGTGTAAAGTATTTTTTTCATTCATGGTTTGTCTTGAATTAAGGTTTTCTACTTGTTGGTTTTATGTCTTGCCATACAAACCCTAATTACTAGCATTTACATTAAAAGCGATAAATTGCAGAAATGTAAAATTCTACACTATTACATCATTTGGGGATGGGGGTACAAATTTACAAATGGGGGAGCAAGTAAATAAAAGCTTAATTTACTATTACAACCATATTGAACTTGAATAAATAATGTACGAGAATGTGAGATAATATACAAGGAAAAGAAAATTGTTTTTGTTTGGATTTTTTGTACAAAAGGGATTATATTAATTTAAAAAAATAAATAGTTAATTGAATCTAAGTTAATTTAAATTGATTTAATGAAAACTAAACCTAAATTAAATTTTTTTTTTAAAAAGAAATGAAATTAATTAAGAAAAATATTTTTAGGGTTTTTGTGAAAGGATTTTGATTTAATTAAACAAACTAAAGTGAATAGATAGAAAAACAATTAAATTCATAAGTTCTAAATTATTTAATAGAAAATTTAAAATAAAACATAAGTCTAAGATGATTTAATTTAAGAAAAGAAGTTAGATTTAATGAGAAAATATTTTTGGGTCTTTTGCTTTAAAAAGTAAAAAAATACTAAATATTCTAAATAATAAATATATTTGGTATTTTTTTAAATAAAAATAATAGTAATAATAATAATAATAATAAGAAGAAGAAGAATACGAAGAAGAATATAAAGAAAAGAAAATAAAATTAAAAATATAAAATTAAGTCAGGGAGGTGTGAAATTAAATTTGGGAGTTTAGAAGAGAAAACAAATTTTTGGTTAAGTTCAGGCCCAAATATGGTTTTGTAATCAGAATAAATAAAAGTAATAATAAAAAAATAAATGGGTTGAGTGTTATAAGTAGACAGGGGGTTAGAGAGAGTAAAAATGACAAAGGCCCATTGAGAGGAGGCTCAAGCGCGCTGGCTGCAAACAAGAAAAGAAACAGAAAAATGTGAAAAATAACAAAACAAACGTTGGGGATCAAACCAGATCCTAAAGGGTAACAGGCGCGCGTTGTAACCACTGGGGTGGTGATACACCCGTTTATTAAAACAAAACCATTGCATTATATTTAAAAACAACTCCATGGCTGTTATCTTCTTCTTCCTCGCGCCATACTGAACATCCATTTTTTCAAATCTTGTAACTTACTCATCTCTCAACAAAAATGAAAAATGTAAACATGAAAGTTGCTCCATTTTTCCATATGAATCCAAACATATAAATATCATAACCTATAAATTAAATATGAATGAGAATTTCTAATGGTACCAAATTGTGACCTAACTTTTTCAGAAAGTTCAAACTTAAAATTCTCACTACTCAAGCAATATAAATCAATTCTAAGGACACAGTCATCTTCAGGGCTATGACATCTACATTTTGTCTTTGAAAATGGAAAGCTAACAATTCCTATATGAAGATTTCAAAAGTAAGAAAAATTACCTCAAAAATGGAATTTGTGTTTTGCAAATGAACTTGATTCAAGGTGTTGCAATGATCAGGTTAGCTTCATTGAGTCCCTAGGAAGCTAATGTAATACTTAGCTTGAGTTGAGAGTGGCTGAAATGGCATGGATAAGTCAAGATGTAGAACTATGTTTTTGGTTATGGAAGATGGTGAAGATGATGTTACATAAATGTAACATGTGTTTTGTTGAGTTATATTTGAGGTATAGAAGCTTTGTGGGGGGTTTAGAAAAGAAACGCACAAGTGGATTTTGTGTTTCAAGTTTCTTGGCCAAAAATGACAATAATGGTGATTTTTGCATAGTTCTGAGTTTGGGAGTGTTTCAGGGAGTTTTAAGGCTTGTGTATCCATTCTTTAGCTTACAAATAGTGTCTCTATTTATAATCAATAAGTTTGGATGCTTGGAGAAGTCAGAAATCAAGAATCACATGTTTGTGGATTTGCCTTGTTTTTGAAGCAACATTGATGAACATGGTTTCGATGCTTGTACCAGGCCCTCTAGAGTGGTTGAAAACTTTAAACATGTTTATTTTATCCTAGTAGGTTAAGAGTGTGCGTAAGAAACAAGTTAGAGGCTTAAGAAGTTGACTTTGTGATTAAAGTGATCTTTACAAGAATGAAATGGTTACTTTCTTCCCAAAATGGAAATTTGGTTTGGATAATGCTTGAATCAATTGGAAAATGGCTCAATCAGATGTGTAAACCATTAATTATGGAGTGAAACACAAGTTTGAGGCTTGCAAATCAAATATTATGCAGCATGGCTATGGATTTGGTCAAAGTTTCATCACAAAATTGACTTGTAATTCAAGCTTGAAAACCTAACTTCATCTCTTTGATTCTCTTAGCTCAAGAATGATCTCAATGAGTTATTGGAAATTTTGGAAAGCCTATAACATCCTCTATAACCTTCATGTTTTTTATTTTTGAATAATCCAATTGTAACTATGTGAAAATTTTCCATGAAGTTAGGTCAAAAATCTTCCTGGACTAGGTCAAATTTTCACTAAGTGTTTTAAGAAAAAGTACATGACTTTGTAAATTCATAACTCAAAATCTAAGCATTTATAGAACTTTATAAGTAAATCAAAGTTATATATCTCATCAACACCTACAACTTTCATGTTAGAAGTTTTCTTTAAATCATCTTGCATCTTGGTGCAAAGTTGGCATGAAGTCATGAAAAAAAATAAGACTTAAAAACACTTAGAAAAATTCTAAGTCTTGAAAAGTTTGACTTTTTAAGATGAATTTTGAATTTCTTGATGATCAAGTTTCATATTTTTTAATTTATTGATGAAATGTGATCTTTTAAACTCAATTTTTAACAAAAGGTCAAAGTTTGACTTTTGGTGTATCAGTTGACTTTTCATCAGTTGACTGAATTTCAACTATCAATCAATTGATCTTGAGAAATGTTTTGAGCCATGAAATTAGGTCAACATGTTGTATTTGAATCCTTTAGATTGTGCTTCAAACCATTAAATCATGTATTAGGTCAAAAAAATACAGTCAAAACCCTAATTTTAACCATTTTGCCCTTTTGATGATTTGAACATTTCTCTTAGGGAATTGTGATCCAACTTGATCAATTTATACATATAACTTCAAAATGTTGATATTGGTAAAAAATCCTGAAGTTTGACTGCAGGTTGACCATAGTTGACTTTTTCACCCAATACAACTGATTTTCAGTCATTTGATCAATTGACTGAGCAAAATTGTGATTCAAGACTTGAAACTTGAGATGGATATTATTGAAGGTCCATAATTATCCATGAAATTAAATTAAAGCATTAGAAGTCCACTATTCCTTGTGAAAATCCAAACCCTAATTTGAGGCATCAGTGTTGAGGAGATGGTTTAACCTAGTCAATACTTGTGTAAGCTTGAAACATTGAAGATCTTTGTCAGAAATATCTTGAGAAAAGAGAGGGAAAATTTTGGGGTACAACATTTTACAATCATAGGACTACTTCAATAGAAGAAACTATTCATGTTGCATTTGATGAGTCTTCACCCCAAAAGATGGGTAAATGTATTTGTTTTGATAATTCAAGTGTGATAACGGAGAAGTTGATCAACAACGAAAGTTCCAAAGAGGATCCTACTCCCTCAATAAAGGATGAATACATTAAGGAATATAAATAGGAAAGCTTACATGAGTATGATAAACAAGAGACCTCGAACCAGCTGTCTCAAGATTGGACAATCCTAAGGGTATGTTTGGATTGGTGGTATGAGATGAAATGGAATGGAGTGATAACTAATGAGATTCCACTATTTGTATTTCCTAAAAATGGATGGAGTGGAATGGTACATGATGGAATCCCTTCCGTCATATTCCATACAATTCCCTATTTTTTGTTCCATCCAATTTGAAGTGTATGTGATGGAATGAGATGTTTGTAATAAAATAGCTAAACAATGGAGTGAGATATATATTCTATTCCGCTCCACTCTATTCCTCTCAGTTATGTTCTGTTCTACTCTGCTCCATTATGTTCCATAAATCTAAACCTAGCCCAAAGGATCATTCGTTGGATCAAGTTCCGGGAGATATTAAAAGAGGTATAAGTACTAGATCACAAGTTAATAATTCATGTAAGTATTATGCTTTCATTTCTCAGATTGAACCTAAATTGATGTTTGATTCCTTACTTGATGATGGATGGTTACTTGCTATGAAAAAAGAACTTATCTAATTTAAATGTAACAACATTTGGACCTTGTTCTACGTCTAGTTCATAAAACCTTCATTGGAACTAGATGGGTATTTAGGAAAAGATGGATGAAAATGGTGTAATTACTATAAGTAAAGAAATATTGGCGGAAAAAAGATATATTCAAACTAAAGGAATAAACTACGAGGATATTTATGCACATCTAGCTCGTTTAGAAGTTGTTAGACTCCTTTTGACATTCACTTGCTGCCTGGATTTTAAGCTTTATCAAATGAATGTTAAATATGATTTTCTTAACGACCATATAAACAAAGAGGTTTATGTCTCATAACCCTCGGGTTTTGAGGATCGCGGTAATCTTAACTATGTTTTTAAACTAAAAATAGCATTTTATGGTCTCAAATAAGCTTCTAGATCTTGGTATGAGCGATTGAGTGGATTTTTAATCAAACAAGGATGAAATCGTGGAAAATTTGACACCACTTTTTTTATTAGACATAAATCAAAGCATATTATTTTAGTTCAAATATATGTATATGATATTATTTTAGGTTCTACTAATGAATCTCTTTGTCGAGAGTTTTCAGGTTTGATAGTGGGCGAATTTGAGATGTTTCTTATGGGAGAGATGACACGTTTCTTAGGATTGTAAATCAAGCAAGCCAAATAAGGTACTTTCATAAGTCAAACAAAATACTGCTTAGATATTCTCAATAAGTTCAATATGAAAGACTCGAAAAATATATCAACACATATGACATATAATGTGCTTATTGACAAAGAAGAGAAATGAGTGGACTTCGACATTACCAGGTATAGAGGTATAATTGGATCCTTACTCTATTTAACAACGAGTAGGCCAAATATCATGTTTAGTGTGTGCATGTGTTCTAGATATCAAGCATCACCTAAGGAATATTACTTCAAGATCGTAAAATGTATTTTGAGGTATCTTAATGGAACCTCCCAACACAGTCTTCGGTATCCTAAAGGCAGTGCTTGTAGCTTAGTAGGTTTTTCTGATTCTGATTTTGCAGGGTGCAAGTCAAATAGGAAAATTAGTAGTGGTACCTATCACTTATTTGGAAGTTGTTTAGTTTCTTGGCACAATAAGAAGCAACATAACGTTTCTCTGTCTACTGTAGAGTATAAATATGTAGCCCCAGGTAGTTATTATGTAAGTATTATGGCTAAAGAAACAATTTATAGATTGTGATTTAAAACTTGGTTGCATTCTGATTAAGTGTGATATTACTAGTGCAATAAGCCTGCTTAAGAATCTGGTACTTTATTCACGAACTAAACACATTGAGATCTCACACCCTTTTCTTAAAGATCATGTTTAAAAAAGGGAATGTTGTTTTTGAATATGTTGACACTAAAAGTCAGCTTGCTGACATTTTTCCAAAACCATTGTCATCATAATCTTTTCACAAGATCTGTAGAGATTTGTGAATCTTAGATTCATCATGCTTTAAATAGAATGAGTGTTCTGGACTAGCCCAATGACTAGAATTGGCTCAATCAGCTCCTTCCCTTGGCACAACCCAATGACAGCAGCCCAACACTCTGGTCGACCACGAAGCTTGTTATCCGACCAGTTATACTCGACATACACGCCCGACCAGATCAGCAGATATCTCCCGTCGGCCCGACACGAGTCAGGCAGACAACCAAGAAATGACCAAAATGGTCATCTGCTCGTAATCCCCCTCCTTGGAACAAACGACTACTTACGAGAATACCTGCCCATTTTGATCGAGACCTGGCAGTTACCTATTTTTGCAGACCCGCATATCTAGGCCCAAAAATAGGAACCAATGGATATGCGCTAGGGGAACACTATATAAACCCTCACACATGTGAGGGCCAGGTATTCACAATCTCACACCTTAAATCCTAATATTCGGCTTGTATCTCTTTACTCCCATACTTACTTGATCGTCGGAGCGCCTTACAGGTACAACCCCCTTTTCTCCTCAACTTTCCATCCAGTCAAAGATCATCCTTCGGCCCACTCTATGAGCATGTATCGAGCGCTTCAATAAATAAGTCGTACAGGTCTCAACGACCAATGCCATGAAGAAATACCTTCTCGAGTGCAGGCTCCATCCCTATAATGACTTTGCAAAGGCTGTGGGCATCGAAACTCCAGTCATGCTCGAATCCCTCCTCCTCAAAGCTCAAGCGTACATTCTATATGAAGAGAAGGAGGCGGCTAACAATGCAAGGGACTCAAGGCACAGAGATAATGCCAAGTCCTCAAAAAGCGACGAGCCCTCGATATCCCATCGAGGGGGGAGAAAGAAGCAGGAAGATAAATCCCGAGACTCCAAAGTACAATGTTCCTGCTGGACGGTTCCATGACTACACCCCCTGAACACTTCGAGGGAGCGTATTCTGACCGAATACACTAACTTAGAATTCAAGCAGCCTGGGGTACGCTTTTCTCGCCAGACGTCCACCATGCCTGGGACCGTCAAGAGAAAGTATTGTAGGTTCTACAAGAGCCATGGGCATAACACTGATGACAACATCCATCTCAAGGATGCAATCGAGAAACTGGTCCGAGAAGGAGACCTCAAGCAGTATAAGAATAAAGATGGCGCCTACGAGGAGCCTCCAGAAACCAAAAATATCGAGTAGAGGAAGGAGTCTCCCGACTCCGGCATCATACAGGTCGCCATGAGAATCACGAGGCTAGAATATTTCCACTTTCCCGACATGGAGGAAGTTCAACTAAACTTTTCCTTGCATAGTCCCTAGGAATCCTTCCTCGCAACGATGGTCATCTTCGGTGGGGGATTCAACAAGCACACAGTGGGTTCCATAAAGAGAAGGTTCAATCAATTAATAAAAGGAAAAATTTGACATGGACGCCACCCTCGACAAGTTCAGAGGAGGCTCTCACCCCATCACATTCTACAGGGAAGAACTGTCAGGCGGAGCTCCCAACTCGAACATTCAGCTGCTCGTATAAGCACATATGGGGAACTTTAATGTTTAGCGCATCTTAGTCGATCAAGGAAGATCGGTGGACATGATTTACACCCAGATATTCACCACCCTATAGCTGAACGAGAGCCATCTTACCCCATATGTAGGCTCGGATCTTCAGGGCTTCAACGGGTCTGTCACTAAACCCTGGGGGTATATCGAGCTGATGGTCACCTTTGGAAGAAGGATGACGGCCAGGGCCATCAAGACTCAGTTTCTAGTGGTGGACTACCCGCCTATCTACCAATGCATCTTCGGGAGGCTCACTCTAGTCGAGATGATTGCGGTGCCTTCCACCATGCATCTCAAGATAAAGTACTACACTATCGAAGGTTTGGTCTCCACCCTACACGGGGACGTTCAAGCAGCAAGAAGGTGTTTTAAAGCTTCGACCAAAGGCTTGAGTTCCATTAATGCTTGGCCCCAAACAACCACTAGGTCCGCTCTTCCCTCCAGCTCTGAGGAACCTAGACCACAACCAAGGGTCGACGCTATCGACCTAGACAACCGCTTCTCCAAGGAAGACCTTGCAGAGAAGAAGAGAAAAGGGAAAGAGCCCATGGTCAAAGGGGAAGTCTTGTTCTCGATCATAGACAGCAAGGAGCCTTTTGATTCCATGCGATTTGTCCCATACAAGGACTTCGAGATCATCCCCCTTGGGAACGATCCCTCCAAAGGAGTAAAGATTGGTGCCGACCTCCCCTAACTGGAGAAGAGTCAACTAGAAGCATGCTTGAAAGAGAATGCTGATTTGTTCGCCTGGAGTGCAGCTAAAATGCTCAGACAGGAACCCAAAATTGCATGTCACCATCTGACTATAGACCCTACCCTTAAGGCAGTTGCTCAACATTGGAGAAAGTAGTCTCCCGAAAAGACAGAGGCTGCCGAGCAGGCTGTAAAAGACCTCTTAAAGGCATATTTTACTTTCGATGTCCAGTACACAACCTGGATCTCAAATGTAGTCCTCGTGAAAAAATCTAATGGAAAGTGGCGTATATGCATTAATTATATCGATCTCAATCGGGCTTGCCTGAAAGATGCTCACCCTTCCATAATATTTACAAATTGGCCGACAATTCGGCCGATTTCAAACTATTATCTTTCATGGACACATATTCTGGGTACAACCAGATCCCCATGGAAAGAGCAGACAAAAAATATATGGTGTTCATGACCGAATCAGGCAACTATTATTATAATATAATGCCCTTCGGCTTAAAAAATGCGGGCGCTACCTATTAGCGCATGATGAACAAAGTATTCTGCAACGAGATGGGTGACATGCTCAAAGTCTACATGGATGACATGATCGTCAAGTCGACAGAAGAAGTCGACCACGCGCTCCACTTGAAAAAAGTCTTCGAGCAGGCAATGAAATGCATAATGCGCTTCAATCCAGAAGAATGTACCTTTGGCATGTGGGAAGGAAAATTCCTCGGCTTCTACCTGACAGAATGGGGAATAGAATCCAACCCCGATAAATACTGAGAATGTTCTGAGTTTCCAACACCCAATTCGAAAAAATGCATTCAGATCCTAAACGACATGCTCGTGTCACTCTCTTATTTTGTGTCAAAGTTTGCTCAGCATGCACTCCCCCTCTTCAAACTTCTCCACAAAGAGGTCGCCTACGAATGGACGGGAGAGTGCGAGCAAGCCCTCGCCCACCTGAAGCAGGTATTATCAAAGTCACCCGTCCTCTCTCGACCAGAGAAAGACGAAACCCTCTATCTCTATCTGGACGTTACCTTCAAGGCCGTGAGTGCCGCACTAATCCAAGAAACCCCAGAAGGGCATAAGCCTATCTACTTCATGAGCAAAGCCCTGCAGGGCCCCGAAGTAAAATACCACCAGATTGAAAAAGTGGCCTTAGCCCTTATCAACGCAGCGAGGAGGCTCGGACACTATTTTTTGGCACACACCATAGTCGTCTGAACCGAGTAGCCAATAAGATAGTTTCTCGGTAGATCGGACATGGAGGGCAGGATGCTGAAATGGTCGTTAGAACTCTCTGAGTTTAACATCAAATACGAAAGCAGGAAATCCCTCAAGGCTCAGGCTCTAGCCGACTTTGTAGCCAAAATGACTTCTCCCGTACCCCGAACGGGATGCGCCGGTAGACCATCTTCATTGACGACGCCTCTAGTTCAATAGGGAGTGGGGCGGGTATCATCTTAGAAAACAAGGAGGGGATTCTAATTGAAGTCTCCCTCATATTTTCCTTCCCAACCTCGAACAACCAAGCTGAATACGAGGCATTCTTGATAGGATTGCGCCTAACCGAGGACCTGGGAGCCGAGGAGGTGAAAATCTTCACCGATTCCTAGCTCGTGGCGTCCTAAGTCCGAGGATAATACCAAGTTAAAAACAACCATATCTCTGAATATTGGACTCTGGTCCAAGAAGGAAAGAAGAAATTCAAGTCAGTAGACGTGCAACACATCCCCCGCGAGCATAACACACGGGTAGATATACTGTCCAAACTGGAAAGCACAAAAAAGAAAGGTGGGAACAAGTCAGTAATACAAGAGATTCTTCCTCGACCGAGTACCCTGAAATCCCCATCGACTTTAGAGGTATTTTCCATGGGAGACAACAACTGTTAGATGACGCCAATAGACAACTACCTTACAAAAGGGGAGCTACCCTCCGACTAAAAGGAAGCAGCCATGATCAGACGAAGAGATTGCTCATACGTTCTAGTCAAAAGCAAATTATACAGGAGGGAATTTTCCATTCCTCTCCTCAAATGTGTAGACCAGAGTGACACGTATCGCATCTTGCTCGAGATCCATGAGGGGGTAAACGACCAACATCTAGGCGGAAGATCCCTCGCCAGGAAAACTCTATGGGCAGGGTATTATTGACCCACCATGCAACACAATGCTAAAGAGCGCGTAAAGAAATGTGACAAATTCCAACAACACGAACACATGCACTTGGAACCTCTAAACGAGCTCAAGTCCCTTTCTTGTCCCTGGACCTTTGCCTGGTGGGGACTGGACCTCCTCAGATCATTCGTGGTAGGTACCAGCCAAAACAAATACCTAATAGTAGTCGACGACTACTTCACTAAGTGGATAAAGGCAGGGGTATTGGCCAAAATCACCGCCCAAAACATCCTTCATTTTTACAAAAGAAACATCCTCACTCGGTTCGGCGTTCTACAAGCAATTGTCACTGATAACAGAACCCAATTCACGGACCAAAACTTCCAGGAGTTTGTGGCCAACCTGGGCACCACACAACACTTCATCTCTGTTGAACACTCTCAAACAAATGGACATGCTGAATTTGTGAATAGGATAATCCTGAGAGGTCTCAGGTGAAGGTTGGACGAAAGTAAAAAGAGATGGATCGAGGAGATACACAATGTACTCTAGGGCTATCGAGCAATAACACACTCTTCCACCGGGGAGACTCCCTTCTGATTGACCGACGGGACAAAGGTTGTCATCCCCGTCGAGATCAAAGAACCCTCCAGGTGAATCGAGGCTCCCCTAGACGAGGAGATAAACGATGTCGCCCTACGGGAGGAACTAAACCTAGTCGAAGAAATCCAAACATGGGGGGACTTATGAGAGGCCTCTCTCAAACATAAAATCGCCATGCGATATGACACCAAAGTCATACAGCGAGAGTTCGAAGATGGCATCCTTGTCCTAAAAAGAAATTGTAAAGAATCTCGCGAAGGCAAGATCGCCATAAACTAGGAAGTCCCTTACCACGTTCATGCAAAAACGGGGAATGGGGCCTACTACCTGGAAAACCTACATGTGAAACAACTTGCTCAACCTTGGAACACTGAAAAACTAAGGCAATATTACAGTTGAAACACTTAGAAGTCGGTGAACTTTGTCGATAAGACGAACTCACCAAACTCTACCACACGTGTGTGCCTAGGTACAAGCACGACACTCAAATTATTTGAAGGGACAAGGCTTCACTCTTTTAACGAGCAAATCCTTAGCCCGATGTGGATAACTCGACCAAGCTCCATCATCATTGTACCACGCCAACAAAAACACCCATCTCACAATGAGAAGTTCATGTTTCCAAGCTCGGGTTCTCGAAACGAGACCTGAGTTCTGGCCCACACCCGATATTCACCCTGGTTGTTTGTCCGGTCTCCCCACACCGACAAACTCACTAACTAACAAGAAAAACCCTGAAAAAACTCTAAACCGATAAAAAATGTCTCAAGTAGATGAGCTTATTGTAATACTATGGGAGAACTGACTTTAGAGTTTTGCATTTTATCGCAAATGTTGCGGATAGCAAGAGTCGCCACCAACTTTTCTTTTATCTAATAAAGAAAATGGTGAAAAGAACATGAAAGACCTTTGAGAATTTTCTTGAGTTCGAGGGGTAGGTTATGAAAAGGGAAGGTGTTAGCACCCTTTTCATCTATAGTTATATACTGGCTCTTAATTTCTAGCTCACTTTGAAAATAATGCTTCATGTTTGTGTATGTTTGGAAATATTTTGAAAACGCCTAAGTGCGGCAATTTTGTAATGATTCTCGTATCATTGAGAATGTATACAAAATGTTTGGTTTTGAAAATATTTATTGGATGAAAATGTTTGTTTTGGAAAGTGTTTTGAAAATGCCAATGTAAGGTAATTTGTTTTATAATAACCCTTGTATCAGTCCTCAAGAGTGTTTATAAAGTATTTTGAAAGTAGTTGTTTTGAAAGTGTGAGGTGTGGAAATGGTTTTAGTTTATGAGCAAGTGTTTACGATCGATCTACCTACTCAATAGTCTTTGTTATTTTCCTCCTCCTTTAGATAGTGTCACTCTACTATTAGTTAGTAGGAAGCCTTATAATTGAATATAAGGGACAGGCATGGGTCATCGTACAGTCATAGAAGGCAACTTGTAAGACACTTTAGCAATTGTCGTAAGGGACTAAGATCGTTAACCGAAGGCAACGTCAAAGGGTCATCGAGGGACTACGATCTTTTAACTAAGGGTGTTTGCTAAAGCATCTCACGTTCAAGGTACATGACTATTTTTATATGAGGCAACAAGTGAGGTTACCCTAGAGGTGCGTGTGTGCGAAGTATTTTGATTTTAGGAATTTTGTCTTGAAATTAGGTTATCTAATAGTTGACTTTAAATTTTGTCATGCAAACCCTAATTACTAATAGTAATAAGGAAAATAGTAAATTGTGAAAATTAAATATCTTACGCTATTACAATGCTTCGGGGATGAGGGTTACAAGTTTATGAATGGGGGAGAAAAACAATAAACCATAATTATCTATTACAAGCTTTGAGCAATTATAATATTGGAAAATGTTAATGTGAAAGTAAAGTGTGTGAAGATGGCGAAAAGGGGAAATGTTTAAGAAACCCTAAAAAATATTTCTAAGTGTTAAGAAAATAACTTATTCTTTTTTTGTTTAGAAAGTATTTGCAATGTGAGATAAAAATTAGACCTAATCCTAATTTTAATTACAATTTAAAATAAGATAAAGTATGATTAAATTAATTTATTTTATTTATGAAAATTAAATTAATCAACTAAAATCTAAAGAATTCTAAGTATTTAGAAAATACTTTTGGATTTTTATTTTTGTTTAGAAAAATAATTGAAGTATCAAAACCTAGTTTAAATAAAACAAAATCAAGGTGAATAAAATAATTTTTATTTGTCAAAAATTAAAGTAGTTAATTAAAAACCTAAATCTAATTTTTTTTAATCATTTTTATGATTTTTTCTGATTTAAATAAAAAAAGATTTTAGAAAAGAAAGTTAATTAAAAATTAAAAAAAAAAAGAAATAAAAAGGACCTGCAGTAACAAGTAATAAAGGGGGTGAGAAAATAGCAAAAATGAAAAGCCCAAGCAGAAGAGCTCATCGCTTGTTTGTAATCCAGCGTGGCTGGCCCTCTGAGGTGCATCATGGGGCACGCATGTGGAGTGTTGGATCTGATTTCCTGATGATCTGATGGTGTTGATGTGAGGATGTAGCACGCGCGTGATTGCCTTGCTTGCACCTGATCAACAAAGAGAATGTTGAAAAATAAAATGCCAGAGCCAGGGATCGAACCCCTGCCCTGGCACACTAACGCTCTACACACACACACACACGCTTGCCACTAGGATGGTTGTTACATCTGGTGATTATATAACAATCACTAAATATATTTTAAACCCAATCCTGAAAATTTAAATATGTCATCTTCTTCTTCGCGCGCGCCAAGATTATCAACACCATTTTTTATCTCTGAAATCCTTCATTTCTCAACCATTTTGAGAAATGTAAAAACAAAACATGTCTAATTTTTTACAAGGAATTCAACCATATAAATTTCAAAATCTATAAATCAAAGGTTAGGATGAATTTCTGTTGGTGCCAAAAATATAACCTAACTGGTCATAGCTTCAATTCTCAACACATGGAAAAACATAAATGAAAACTAAGGACATGGTTAGTTTCAAGGGCATGATATATACATTTTTTATTTAGAGTGTATATGCAAAGGATGCTCGAATCAAGATATCATAGTTTAGAAAACTTACCTCTTGAAGTGGAAACTCAGAACGCGTATGGATGCTTCCAGGTATAATATAATGATTGATTAAGCTTTCTTGGACCTCCTTGAAGCTATTCCAATTGATATAATGCCTTGTATCTTGCCCAATTGTTCTGACCAAGTCAAGCTGCAATGGTGGATTTTGAAAATGAGGATGGTGATAGGGTGATTACAGAAGTGATTTATATAGTGTTTAGATGATGTTTGAATGATGAGAAGGGAAAGCGCACGAGTAGGTTGAGAGTTGGCTTCTTAAGGCTCAAAATATGCACTTATGGAGAATTTTTGGTGATTCTGAGTTTGAGAGGTTTTTAGGGTTTGTGCCTTTGTCCCTTAGCTTGCAAATGCTCTCTCTATATATAAGCCAAATTTTTCAGAAGATAAGAGGGCTTGGTTTACAAGTTTCCAAGTTTTTGCCTTTATTGTAACTTGTGATTTTTGAATACACCAAGTCTCAGTGCATATTCTCATGCCTTCTAGAGTGGTTGTAAACTTTAAACATGTTGCTTCTGACTTTGTAGGTTGAGTGTGTGCAGAAGAAACAAGTTAGAGGCTCAAGGAGTGGACTTTTGCAAAAAAGCATGTTTTTCCAAAATGGAAGTGTTGACTTTGTGCCATTAATGGAGTGATGCCTTGGACAATGCTTGAATCACTTGGATCATGGATTAAAAGTGTGTGTACTCTTCTGATTATAGATAGATTTGAAAGTTAGAAGACTTTAAAGTGAGATTTGTGCAACATGGCTTGGAGATTTGATCTTATGTTCATCACAAAATGACTTGTATTTCAAGAATGGATTCCCAACTTCATGTCTTCGAATCTTCTAGCTCAAGCATGATAAAATTGTGTTCTTGGACATTTTGGAAAGATTGAAACATTGTTTACAACTTCCATGTTATGAGTTTTGGTTAAATCAAATGGGAACTTAGTGAAAAATGGCCATGAAGTTGGGACAAAAATCTGATCAAAACTTATAAAAAAAATTCTAAGTGTTGGATAAAAAACATCAAACTTCATGAGCTTATATCTCTTAAATTAAGAATTTTTTGAGGATCATCCCACATTAACAAAGTTGTAAAATTCCACAATCCCTACAACTTTCATGTTGAATGTTTTCCTTGAATCAACTTGCATCTTGAGGAAACTTGCTTGTGAAGTTAGGGTTTTTGTTAAGAACAAAAACACTTAGAAAATTTTCCAAATTTGAATTTTGATGACTTTTTGATTTCTTGATGATCAATTTTGATAGTTTTGAATAGGCAAAATACCCTTTTTAGTCCTTTAAGTTTACCCCAAGGTCCATTTTGGTCCTTTATCTAAAAAAAGTGTCAAACTGGTCCTATAATTATTTCAAAAGGACCATAGGAGTCCTTTCCGTCCATTTTGGTCCTTTTTGGTTCATTGGAGAAGCTGCAAAATGAGCTTGATGGAGCAAAGATGGAGATACATCATCTAAAGGAAAGGGAGGATGGGCTGAAACATAAGATAATGGAGTTACAAATTGAAATAAAGAAGGATGGGCTAAACCAAAAAGGACCAAAATGGACGGAAAGGACTCCTATGGTCCTTTTGAAAGAATTATAGGACCAGTTTGACACTTTTTTTAGATAAAGGACCAAAATGGACCTTGGTGTAAACTTAAAGGACTAAAAAGGGTATTTTGCCTTTTGAATATCTTGATGATTCTTTACTTTTGAATTCCAATGTTGACCAAAAAGTCAAATTTGAATTTTGAGTGATTGTTGACTTTTCATAAGTTGATTCAATTCTTCAACTATCAATCACTTAAATATTTGGAAATGCTTTGAGCCATGTAATTAGGTATAGATGTTGTATTTGAGTCCTTGATATCATTCTTCAAGCCATAAGTTCATGCACTAGGCCAAAAGTCAATGACCAGTCATTCTTAGTCAATACCCTAATTTGGCAATTTTGACCTATGATGATTTGAGGGTTTTCCTTGAGGAATCATGATCAATCCTTGATAAAGTGATGAATATTAATTCAAACTATTGATGTTTATAAAACAATCTTTAAGTTTGATTGTATATTGACCATAGTTGACTTTTTACCCAATACAGTTGATTTTCAGTCATCTGAGCAATTGATTGGGCAAATTTGTGATGCAAGGCTTGAAACTTGACATGAGCATTGTCGAGGACTTATGATGAACCATGAAAGTCATTTGAATCATCAGAAATCCTATTTTATTTGAGAAAACCAAAACCCTAGTTATAGACCAATGCTTAGGAGGAGATTTGACCAGTCAACTCTTAAGTGGCTTTGAGTATTTGAGAACCCTAGAAGAATGTCTTGGAGAAAATGGGAGGGAAAATTTTGGGGTACAACAGCTGCCCCTGTTCAATATTCTTAAACCTGAGGAGTTATATTGGTATGTCTGCCATTCATGACTTGAAGGTGGAAGATGATTGAACTCATAAGTGCCCAAAAATTTGCACTCGCTTGTGCACGAAGTAACACTGTTGGTTGATTGTATTAGGAATGGGCTTAAAGATGACGTTTGGAGAGGTGATAGAGAGTTATAAGAGATGGGCTTATAGATGTCATCCAAAGTAACTGTTGATTGAAATTAGACTAATAATATGCTCGACTTCAACTGGAAGCAGTATCAGAATAAATCTATGCTTGATTTAAACTGAGCCAGGAGAGGTGTTTTTGTCTTTAAATGGAAGAAGTATCAGAATAAATCTATGGTTGATTTAATTTGAGCCAGAAAATGTCTACTAGAATAAGTATCAGATAAATCTACGCTTTATTTAATCTGAGCCAGAAGATGTTTACGTCTGTCTTTAACTGGAATAAGTATCAAAATAAATATATGGTCAATTTAATCTGAGCCAGAAAAAAAAGTCTACTGGATGAAGTATTAGAATAAATCCATGCTTGATTTAATATGAGCCAGAAGATGTTAGAAGGAAGTATTTGTCATGTAGATAGTCTCCCCGTCCTGTTTAGGGAATTGATCTACAATCTGTTTTTGTTGGTAAACATGTCTTGTTTCGAGAGTTCATACCACTTGGTGATGAAGATAGTCTCCCCGTCCTGTTTCGGGAATTGATCTTCATCTGACCATAAAGAAAGAAAGATAGTTTCCTCGTCCTGTTTCGGGAGTTAATCTTTGTTCGGTTGTATAGATAGTTTCCTTGTCTTGTTTCAGGAATTAATCTGGAATCTGCTTTTCGTTAGTCGTAGGGATAGTTGCCCCGTCTTCTTTCAGGAATTAATCTCTAACCTGGTCACGTAGATAGTTTCCCCGTCTTGTTTCGGGAATTAATCTTGGACCCAATTGAGAATTGTTGATGATATTCATCTGCTTGTGAACTTTACTTGAAAAGATAAAGAGTTAGTTGTATGCAATGTCATGATGTATAAAATGCATTGCATAATGATCCAACTGGTCGTATTAAGCCCGACCTCAGGATTCAAGACCCTAAGTTGCTTCACCGCATTGTCAAAACACCCATCAGTGGTGGCTAGGGCATTATCCAACCCCTCGAGCAAAAGAGACTCGCCCCGAAGGATATACAAGGAAGAACCCTCAAAGAAATTCCTATCATGTCAGCAAGGAGGCAGCTCGTATTTCCCCTTCTCTTATTCCTCGGTCAGATTGACGGTGCCCTCGTTGCACTGCCTTTTGAGCCTCAAAGACACCTGCAGGGGGGATAGAGCCTCGGCTACTGGCCCAATCGATGAAGCGCCCGAGCCCGACATAAGAGTCATCCTCGTATCAGACGGAGAGGACTTATCACCCTTTTGCGCCTTCTTTAGGTTAGAAGCAGTCGTCTTGGCTAAACGCTCTTGAGAAGGATTTATATTATCTACGAGGAAACAACGAATTATGGTCAGCAAACAAAAACAATATGTCATGCATATAAAGAAAATCAGATCATAAAGTAACTACCCAAATACGCCACATGATCCTCGCTCTCGAGGAGCTCCTTGACACCTATCAAACCAAGGTCGTACACCACCTTCTCGTCCTTGTTGATGACTAGTTTTCCCCCTCATCCCACACAATGAACAGGAGGAATCACTGTAAAAAAGGCAGTGAGGCAGTCAAAACTAGCCTGCTCCTCGACACCAAGTTGACCCTTCTTCCAAACATAAAACTTTGTCCCCTTATCATAGTGCTTCGTGGTCCAATGAAAGGGGAACTTGGGTACCCGTTTATTTATATGTTTCCTCTCCTCATTCAGGACATGAGCCTCATCCTCGTAGTATGCTGGAGCAACCCTAAAGATGTTCAAAAATGCCCTCTGCGAGAAATGATGGATTTATCCTTGAAGAAACAGACAGACTCAAAATATGCCTTGAACAATTTTCCGTTCGCCTGCTTCTGAGAAACCCAATTGAACTGGCCACTGGAATTTTTCCTTTGAAGATGAAAATAGTGGAAGAACAAAGGAGCGATGGCCCTAATTCCCAGATAGTCACACACGATCTCGAAAGCCTGCAAGAAGGCGGTCGAGTTCGGGTGCAGCTGGGGCGGAGCGAGACAGAGATGCTTGAAGACCGCCACCTGGAAATCCGAGAAGGGAAGATGAAAACCCATCTCCCTGAGCAGGATATCATATATAGGGAACCAATGAGCTTCAAATTTGAGCAGACCCGACTTTTCTTATTAGGGATGTATATCGCCCACTGCTCCTCGGCACCCTCGCGATCCATTTCTGGGTCCACCAATGTAAAGATATCGTCAGGGTACTCGATGAAGTGATAAACATACTTTAGTGGGCCTGGTGCAACCCAAGCCAATGAATCCTCCTCGACTGTAAGCTCACTTGGACCTACTCGGTCAACAAGAGCCATATCTATGTCCCCCTCGGTGGCTTGTTTCTCGGACAACCCTGACTCTAACATGCCCAGTATGGGCTCGTACGCCCCTGAGGTACTCGTCTCGCTAGATTTACACTCAGTGGAACTCTGAGTAGAATCACTAGGCTCATTTAGAAACTCATTATCAACACTAGTAGTTATTGTACCTGAAAAGTAGAGGAAAACAGTGAGTTTGACATTGTGATACGGTGGCCAGAACTGGACTGTTTTGAAATGCTAGTTTATGTTCGCAAAATATCACGGTAAGAAAGAGTCGCCACCGACTTTTATTTTATCCAACAAGGAAAGGAAAAAAGCACAGAAAAATTCCTTTTTCGAGATATTTCTGAGTACGGGGGGGTACATTATAGAAATGGAAGGTATTAGCACCCTTTCTATCCATGGGTTTCCATGGGCTCTTAGGTACTTGCTCATCATTTTCAAAATTGTTTTCTTTGTGTTTGTGGGTTTTGAAAAGTTTTTTGTTTGACTTCGATTTAACTCTCGTATCAGTCCTCAAGAGTGTAATGAAGTGTTTTTGAAAACTTTGTTTTGTAAAGAAGTGTAAGTGTGGAAAAAGTTTTGTTTTGTCTGAGCAAGTACTTAAGAGTTAATCTATCTACTCGAAAAAAGAATCATTCTATGCTTGTTTCCTTTAGACAACGCTATCACACTATTAGTGAGTAGGTAGCACCGTCGTTGGAGTTTGAGGGTCAATTTGAAAAGGGACATACGGTCACTAAAGAAATGTTAGGACGTCTTAGTAGTAACCTGTTGTACCCCCAAATTTGTCCTCTCATTTCATCAAGAATTTTTCATCACAAGACTCTTGGAACTCAAGATCAAACTAGGGTGTGCTCTGCTCAAGACACCTCCTTGCATTGTTGACCTAAATTAGGGTTTGAGTTTGCACAGGGATGTTTTGACCTACAATTCCCAAAGTGACTTTAATACTTCATGTTGGACTCATAAGTTTGCCCATACCAAGTTTCAAGCCTTGATTCAAATTTTTGCCCAATCAATTGGACAATTGACCTATAAATAAGCTGTATTGGGGAAAAAGTCAACTGTGGACAATTGATAGTCAAACCTCATGAAATTTGACCCACATCAACATTATGAACTCATATGAACCATTTGATCAAGTTTGGATCACAATTCCACAAGAAATTTGATCAGATCACCAAAAGGGCAAAATGGTCATTTTTATGGTTTTGACTGAACAAAGGCAATGTTTGACTGTTTGACCTAACCAATGGCAAACCAAGCTCACATATGGACTCAAGGACTCAATGACATTGTCTTGACCCATTCAACAAATTCAAAACATCTCAAATGCATAGGATTGACAGATGAATTTCTTAGTCAACTGATCAAAATTTGACTATACACTGAAAAGTCAAACTTTGACTTTTTGGTCAAAATCAAGTGACAAGGGTTATTGTCCATAAAGACATGTCAAATTATGAAACTTGTTCATCAAGAAACCCAAAAATGCAAATTAGGGTTTAAAATGGAAAATTTTCATAACTTAGAATTTTTCTAAGTTATGAAATTTTCTTATTTTTTCCTAACTTTGTCCCATTTTGTCACCAAGATGTAAATGGATTCAAAGAAAACTTACAACATTAAAGTTGTAGTCCATCACAAAGTCTACAACGTTTATTCACAAAGTTTTCTCAAAAGAAGCTTGTATCTCAAGTTATGATTTTTGGAACAAGGGTACCTAAAACTTTTAACTTAGAGAAAATTTGCCCTAATCTAGGCAGGATTTGGACCCATCTTCTTGGCCACTTTTCACATAGTTCCACTTGGAATTTCAATTTGCATTGCAAAGATGGATTATAGTACATGTTCTAAGCTTTCCAAATTGTCAAATAACTCCTCAAACACCCTTATGGTTAGAGAGAATCGAATGCTTGAAGTTGGCAAAAACTCACTTTTGCCCATGGCCAATACATGTTCATAACAATTTGCAATTCTGATCTAGCTAGCTTGGTTCACCATTACAAACCTCAAAACCAATTTTCACTCCTTAATTTAATGCATATCCATTGAATTAAGGTATTGTCTTGGTCATTAGGGCATTATAAACTAGTTTACGCCTTAAAAGGAAAAAGCAACAATGCCATTTTTGCCTAAACTTCACTTTATGTCAAAACCAAATCCTTGAGGCATGGGGCCAGATCTTTGAGGCAGGATCAAATCCACTAATTCCAGTAACCAAGAGCACAATGTGAAGCATGATATAGGGCTTGCACAGGCCTGCATTGGGAGGACACACACTCTTGCTTGAAAAAGAAGAAAAGTTGCAAAACATATCCATCTCACACATCTGTTAAGAGAAGCTTAGACAAACATTGTAGACAAGTTCCATACCTCCCAACAAGAAACACGACCCTTTCATCACTCAAACCTCCTCATACTTAGAATCATTGTTTTTCTGCAAAACAGGGCAAGTTCTGCATTTTGCAAGCCACAACCAAATTCCATCGTGCGTTTTGTCCAAAGATAGTTCAAACACCTTTCAATCAACTCACCTAAACTATCCCAGGCCCCCATTGCAAGCTGTAACACCTCTAACACACTTTTCCATTTTCATTTCAAAGCTCCGCAAGTTGAGTTCTACAGCACGATTCAAGTTGTTTCAAAGCAAGCCAAGCATTGGAGAAGCTTCCTTAGACCTCAGGCAAGCTCAAAAGAAGCTCAAACACCATTGAAGGTTGCTGCATTGTCCAACTCGAAGTCAACTGAAATAGGTATTTCATGGACTTCTATCTCCCTATTTAGGAATGGTTAGGCTTAGGTTTGTGAATGAAATATGTTGTACTCATAGCCCTGAAGCCATACATATGCTTAGTTTTCATTTACATTAATCGTGCTGAGAGAATTTCACTCATGAACTTTCTGAAAAAACTAGGTTAAAAATTAGGGCCAGAGAAATTCTCTCTGATCTTTGAGAGTTAATCCAAGTTTTTTATATGGTTGGATTCGTTGTTTAATTCTCTACAATGTTCATGTTATGAGTTTTGTCAAAAAATCAAAGAATCGGGAGTTAGCCATTGATGCACAGAAGCGCATGTTTTGTGAACAAGAGGAAGAAGAAGAAGTCTGGATGGGCTGGGCCTGTTTGTTTTCACTTCTAACACCCCCGTTTTCTGTTTACACCCCCCTGGCCCATTTATTTAAATATTTATCATTTTGACATTTTTATTTTTTATTCTGACTTTATTATTTTTTGTCTAAATATAGAAAAATGCCAAAAATAATTTTCTATATTTTTTCATATTTATTTGATATTTATTTTATTTTACTAAGTATATATATGTAAATAAACTATTTTCTTTTTTTAATAAAACTCAAAAATAATACAAAAAATATACTTATTTTCATTTATTATTTTTATTTATGTTTGAAAACATTTTCTTGAAAATAATTAATCTTTATCTTTGTATATTTAATATGTTTAATATATATATATATATATATATATATATATATATATATATATATATATATATATATATATATATATATATATATATATATATATATATATATATATATATATATATATATATATATATATATATATATATATATATATATATATATATATATATATATATATATATATATATATATATATATATATATATATATATATATATATATATATATATATATATATATATATATATATATATATATATATATATATATATATATATATATATATATATATATATATATATATATATATATTTGTTTTATCAAATAATTAGGTCAAAAAATACAAAAATACTACATTGTCATTTTTATTGATATTTTACACTAAAAACATCTTTTTTACAATATACTTTTATTTTGTTAATATATAATTGTATAAAATTAATAAATAATACTATTTATTGAGAATTAGGGTTTTTGCCCTAAATAGAAAAATAATTAAAATTGACTTTTTTTTGTTTATTTTTTTTTTACTTCACATATTAAAAACACTTTTTACATACATAAAGATCTTTTTTTTGCATAATACATCTTATTTACATTTATTTATTGTATTGTATTCAACTATTGTACATTTAAATATTGCCTATACATTCGATATGGTTGTAATAACTTAGAAGTTATTTCCTTGTCAAATACTCCCAATTCAAATTTGTACCCCCCTCCCTATATCATGTTGTAATAGTGTAGCATTTAAATTCTCCTACATTTAAAAGCTTTCAATTATGCCATGCTTAGACCTAGGGTTTGTATGCAAATAAAATCAACAATTAGTTTGACCTAATCCAAGATAAATATGCATGAAAAACAAACACAATGCACACTTGCGCCCCTAGGGTTTCATCCACTTGTTACCTTCAAAAATGGGCCATGGTTGCATGTCAAGTACTTTGGCAAAACAAAAACAAACAAAAAGATCATAGTCCCTCAATGACGCTATCTGAGTTGCCTAAACAAAATGATCAAGTCCCTCAAGAAAATTGCCAAAGATATTTGACACTATTGCTATCATGGTCTATACGATGACCCGCGCCTGTCCTGTTAACATCCTAACACAAGGTTGTTCACCAAGTACAATGGTGAAGCAACACTGTTAAAAGGGTTAAAAACATAAGAAATATTTTTGAGTAAAATAGGGTAGATAGCCCTTAGTTACTTGATTAAGCTTGCAAAAACATCCTTGCTACTTTTCAAAACACACTCCATAACACAATTTTAAAACCCTACTTTCAAACATTGAAAACCTTTCAAAAGACAAAAAACACCTTTGTACACATTCAAACAAGAATCATTACAAAGGTTGCCACAACGATGGCCTCTTTTTTCAAAATATCTTTCAAAATCACACACAAAACACCATTTCAAACAATTGAAAAGCACCATTTCAAACAATAGAAATGCAAAGCAAGTGATCTAAGTAAGTAACTAAGAGCCCATGGATAACCATGGATAGAAAGGGTGATAATACCTTCCCTTTATATAATCTACTCCCCGAACCCAAGAAAACATCTCAAAGGTTTTTCCTGTGCTTTTTAGCCTTTCCTTAGGATAAAATAAAAAGTTGGTGGCGACTCTTGCTAAACCGAAACATTTGCGAACACAAACGCAAAATCCCAAGTCAGTTCTCCCACCGAATCACATAACCCTAATGTTTTAAATCATTTATCCGAGGCAAACTTTATGAGGCAACTATGATCTTTGGACAAAAGGACGACCGCTAAAGCACCCTATACTCAATGACTGTTTACCGAAGGCAAACGAAGTGGATTATACCCTAGAAGTGCGCAGGTGCGAGTGATTCAATTTCAGATTATTATCTTTGCACATTTAAGAGTTATCTAACTGTTTTAAAGCTTTACATATATTCTTGTCATGCAACCCTAATCATACATCTAACAGTTAATATTTTGCGGAAATTAAACTACGCTATTACAAGGCTTCGGGTATTTACATAGCCAAAAATAAACCCTTTAAAATTAAAAGCGGTAAAAGTAAATAAACGTCCTAATTAAATTATTACAAACTGTGAGCAGATACAATAATTGGGCAAAATAATAATAAAGTGTGCGATGAAAAATTAGATCAACGAGAAATTAGGGTTTTGACCCTTCTATCCTAATGAAAAGAAAACTTGTTTTTTTTTTGTTTTTAATATTTTTTAAAAAAAGAGTATGGTTTTTAAATTAAATGTGCAATTAATTAAATTAATAAAAATAAATAAATGACCTACTTTGGTTTTTTGTTATTTTAGGAAAAAAATAAAATAATTAAGTTAGTGATAAAACCTATTTATTCTAATTGATTTTAATTATTTACAAAATAAATTAAAGTTATCTAATTAATCAAACCTAATTAAATTAATTAATTTATTAATGAAAAAAATAATATTCTAATTTTAATTGGACATAAAATATTTTTGGTGATTTTTTGATAAAAAAGAAAATTATTTGGTTAGTAATTAAATAAATAAAATTAAATGAAATAAATAAAATAATAATGAATATAGAGAAAGAAAATTGGGCCTGGAATGTGATTTTGAGGGGTGTGAATAGCTGAAATCTGGGCCCATTTGTGGAGGTCCACGCTGACTTTTTTGGATCCAGTATGATGCGCTGACCTTGGCTCATGGTGTTCCTTCAGTGGTGGCCATCAAATTTGGCCATCTGGCCATCTGGCGCGTTGATGATGAAGACCCATGGTGGTCTCCTGGCTTGCACGTACATTGGATTGCCTGAAAATAAATAAGAAAATAACAAGTGCTAGAGGCAGGGATCGAATCCCTGACCTCCATCCTTTGAAGCCTTAAGCACCTACGTGGCCACCACTACGCCAATTGTTTTTCACTGTACATATGCCAAGAAACAAAGATAATATATAAAACAAGGTGATAGTGGATGATGTAAAAAAAACGCGCCAGATTCTGAATAGGCCTATGGGGGAGTGACAACTCATTGTCTCCTTCCTCTCTCTTTGGGTAAAGGTTTGATAACCTATACCTATGGACAAACGTCTGTTGCTACAGATTGCACGTTCTCAACATCTTCCACAGGCCATGGAAATAACATCCAATGCCATGGTTGTGTTCGTTTCGTCCTCCTGATCACAACCGTACCACTTACGAAGGCCAATTATCCCTGTAATCAAAAAACCTAAAACAAAGCTCCAAAACCTAACAATGGTGATTTATGGTACAAGCCATATAAATGCAATTGAATGATGCAGAAAGCTTGCAAATATCTCATAGATCAACAATATGCCATTAATTCATGTTAACAATGCTTAAATTACAAGATGCGAATTCAAGAACAGGGGTATGTCGTGATGGACTTACAGCGCATTTAGGGACCGAAACAGACTTGTTCTTAATAGCTTTAGCTTGCTGAGAGTCCCAGGAAGCGATTGGGATAGATAACGAGCCTTGAGGATGCCTCTAAGTGCCAATTCGATCTCACACTTTTTCTTGATTTTTTCAGTTTTGGTTCTGCCTCTGCGCCTGATTTCCAATCTGTTTTTAGGTCTGCACGCAGTCTATATATACCAAGCAATGCATTAGGGTTGATAATTATATCCAAATCCTTCTCTTTCAATGCTTTTTGATTTGATTTGATCCTTCTTTAAAACCTTTCCAAACATGGCCTAAATCAATCTTTTTGTTCACACTAGGCATTTACACGAGTTTGAATGATTAGTATATGTAATTTAAGACCTGAAACAATCACAAAATCTCTTGTTATCAATGTTTTGGATTTTATTTGATTTATTTTGATTTAAATTAAATTAATTCAAATAAAAATCAAAATAAATAATAAAAACAAGATATGGACAAGTGGCAAAGGCTATAGCTCGTGGGCTATGTTGCCAACTCAAAATAAGTGAAAATGATTGGGCCCATTTGGCAAAATTTGAAGTTTTAGGGATAGTTGACTTTTGGCAATTTTGCAAAAAAAGGTCAACTTCACCAATGCATAAATTCCTCAATTTTGACTCTTTGGATGTATTCTTGGACTTTTTAGAAAGCTTGAGATATCCTATAAGAAACCCTTTTGGTCTCATCTCATTTTGATATTCCATGCTCATGTATGAAGCTTTGACAAAAAAGGTATTTTTGTTGACTTTTCAAAATGACCTATAATGTCCAAATTCATAACTTCTTGTGAGTGCATATTTTAATCTTGGGAGATGAATATGGATTGTAGGGAATTTCATACTCTTCAAAATGAGCTTTGGATGGGTCATTTCTGATAAAGTATGAGAAAGTTATGCTTGGTCAAAGTTGAGTTGACTTTTCCTACAAAACCCTAATTTAGCAACTTTTGAGTTTTGATGAATTATGAGAAATCCTTGATGAATCATGATCAACCCTTGATAAAATGATGAAATAAACTTAAAAATGAGGATGTTGACCAAAAATCTTGAAGTTTGACTGTATGTGGGCCACAATTGACTTTTGCCCTAGCACAATCGATTTTCAGGCCTTTTGAGCAATTGACTGAGCAAACTTTCCCTGCAAGGCTTGAAACTTGAAATGAATGATCTTGAGAACATATTAGGAAATTGGTGAGCACTTGGGACCGTTTGGACTCAGGTATCTTGATGCAACATGAAACCCTAGTTTGGGGTAAATTGCCTTAGGAGAGAGCTTGTCTGGCCAACCGTTGGACTACCTTGAGCAACTTTGAGGATCTTTTCTTGCAATGTTTTGAGAAATATGGGAGGGAAATTTTGGGGTACAACAACTGCCCCTATTCAATCTTCTTAAACTTGAGGATGTAGATTGGGTTTTGTGCCTTTCGTAATCCGAAGGTGGAAGTTGATTGAACACTAGAGTGCCCAGAAATTTGCACTCACATGAAGTGGTAATTGCCTTATAATGTCGGGAATGGGATTACAGATTCCATTTGGAAATTGATGACGGGAGATGGGCTTAAAGATGCCATCCGAATGAGTGTCGATCGCATAAGAGATTCCTTAGTGAGAGCTTTTATACCTGTCGTTGAGGAAGATTCCACTGGGGAAGTCTGATCTTGTTGAGAACAGTAGAAATTCAGGAGCTTCATTCATCCTTATTCTAATAAGGAATCATCTTTGTTGATATTTAGGAACTTCATTCGTCCGTACTCAACCGAGGAAACATCTCTGTTGATATTTAGGAACTTAGTCGTCCGTACTCAACCGAGGAAACATCTCTGCTGATATTTAGGAACTTAGTCATCCGTACTCAACCGAGAGAACATTTTTGTTGATATTTAGTAACTTCAGTCGTCCGTACTCAACTGAGAGAACATCTCTGTTGATATTTAGGAACTTCAGTCGTCCATACTCAACTGAGGGAATCATTTTTTGTTGATATTTAGGAACTTCAGTCGTCTGTACTCAAATGAGAGAACATCTCTGTTGATATTTAGGAACTTCAATCGTCCGTACTCAACTGGGAGAATCATTTTTGTTAATATTTAGGAACTTCAGTCGTCCGTACTCAACTGAGAGAACATCTCTGTTGATATTTAGGAACTTCAATTGTCCGTACTCAACTGAGAGAATCATCTCTGTTGATATTTAGGAACTTCAGTTGTCCGTACTCAACTGAGGGAATCATTTTTTGTTGATATTTAGGAACTTCAGTCGTCCGTTCTCAACTGAGAGAACATCTTTGTTGATATTTAGGAACTTCAGTCGTCCGTACTCAACTGAGGGAATCATTTTTTGTTGATATTTAGGAACTTCACTCGTCCATACTCAACTGAGAGAACATCTCTGTTGATATTTAGGAACTTCAGTCGTCCATACTCAACTGAGGTAAAGGCTTCTTAGCTTGAATTTTTGTGAGAATCTGATTGTATCTTTCCTGAAAGGTAAAGGTTAGCTGTATGTAATGCATGATATGTATCAAGAAATGATGTTCTCAAAATAAATGAGACTGTGTTGTATGATGTGTATGCATGTTATGATGTATAAAAGTGCAATGTTTTTATCTGGGGAAAATAAATCCCGGATAGCTGCTGGAGAAAAGAGTTGATTCTTCGTTTCCGCTAGGGATACTGAATAAAGATGATTATGAGAATAACCTGCATGAGAGGATAACTCTGTTGGGGAATAAATTGACGAGGAAATGGCTCTGTGGGGAGGATATACTCTGTCGGAGGATCTGTTGATTTCGGAGAATAAACTCAGCCGAGGATGAATTTCCGTTGTTAGTGATAATGAAACTTGTTGGAGGTTGAAATTCTATGTGTGAAAAGAATGAACTCCGATGGGGATGATTTTCCAGTTGCGACTTCACTAGGGATAACCTTTTTTAGGCTCTACTGGGGATAATTCTCCGGACTCTACTGGGGATAATCTTCCAGTGCCGATGGTAGATAAACTTTGCTTGGGGAGAATTTTACTGACTCATTTGCGATTGCGAGCCTCAGCTGGGGAGAGTTAACACCTGTTGACTTTTCTTACTCTGTGGAGAGTGATTGTACCTTAGCCATATTCTTCATCTAAATCTATCCTTGTACCTGGCGGACAGAGCAACTGCAAGGTTTGTACAATTCTTATTTTCCCCTGTTCCTGATATTACAAGTAATCGGCTTTTGTTTCGCATGTAAATATTCATGAGCAGCAATTAATGTCAAATGCATATATCAAAAATTAAAATTGGACGTTCTTGTAAAATAAAACAGAAAAAGAAAAACAATTTGAAATTTCTTTGTGAAAACGAATTGTATTGACTTTGAAGTTTGGCCTATTAAATAGGCGTCTTTTGTACAAGAGACTGACGTCCTAGTAAGAGAACGTCGCCGAACAATAGAGTTTATACAGTTTGTGTAAAAGAAAGAAAAACAGCTATATGAACAATCCCCCTGGGTTCCAACTTTGCTATTGCCTTTATGTCCTCGAGCATCTCATCACTTTGCTACTTGGTTGAAGGAAGATCTGACCGATTAGTGTCGTCCGAGCTTGATAGTCGATACCGAAGTATGGTTGCAAGGTGATCCAATGAGACATAGTGTTACGCTTTGATCCCTAATTTTTTCCTGGAACGCCCTTTCGGGTTTTCAGCCCACCGGGATACCCTTTTTTTCCCAAGCCTCCTTTTGAGGTTTTCGACTTGCCGGGTGTATAATTTTTTTTTATTTTCATCCCTTATTTTTGCCCGAACCCTTTTGGTTCTCCGGAAAGCCCTTATTTTTTCCTAGGTCAGTAGACCTAGCGGGTCTTTGATTATGCGTAGTATTTTTTCACTATGTTTGCATTGACGAGATGAGGGAGGTCGTCACCATCCATGGTGGTTAGAATCATAGCTCCTCCTGAGAAAAGGTTCTTAACCATAAATGGCCCTTCGTAAGTAGGGGTCCATTTTCCCCTGGGATCACCTTATGGTAGGATGATGCGCTTGATCACCAAATCCCCAACTTGATACTCTGGTCGTCTGACTTTCTTGTTAAATGCCTTGATCATCCATTTTTGATACGTCTGACCATGACAAATAGCAGTAAGTCTCTTTTCGTCGATTAAGTTCAGTTGATCAAGTCGGGTCTGAATCCAGTCATCTTCGCTCAAACCTACATCCTTCATAATCCTAAGAGAGGGTATATGAACTTCAATGGGCAAGACTGCCTCCATACCATATACCAAGGAATAGGGTGCTGCCCTTGTTGACATCCGCGCCGAGGTGCGGTACCCATAAAGAGTAAATGGTAACATCTCGTGCCAATCTTTGTATGTCTTCTGCACAATCTTCTTGATGTTCTTATTAGCCGCTTCAACAACCCCATTCATCTTCAACCGGTAGGGAGAAGAGTTATGATGTTGTATCTTGAACTGCTTACAGAGTTTGGTGATCATCGTATTGTTGAAATTCGTACCATTTTCCGTAATGATCCTCTCTGGTACACCATATCGACAGATCAGATTGTGCCGAATGAACCGTGCCACGATGTTCTTGGTTACAGTAGCAAAGGAAGCTGCTTCAACCCACTTTGTAAAGTAATCAATAGCTACCAGGATGAAACGATGCCCGTTGGACGCGGTAGGTCTGATCTCACCAATCATATCGATGCCCCACATTGCAAAAGGCCAAGGTGTCGTCAGGACATTCATAGGAACTGGAGGTATATGCACCTTATCAGCATAGACTTGGCACTTATGACAGGTCCGAGAATGTTGATAACAATTGGCTTCCATTGTGGACCAATAATATCATGCCCGTAGGATCTTCTTTGCCATGGTGTGTCCACTGGAATGAGTTCCGAAGGTGCCTTCATGCAACTCTGCCATGATCATTTCTGGTTCGTTCTTATCCACACATCACAGTAAGGTTGAATCATGGTTACGCTTGTAAAGGATACCATTACTGATGAAGAACTTCGCCGCGAACCTCCTTAGAAACTTCTTATCATTAACAGATGCACCCTCGGGGTACTCTTGAGCCTCAAGATACCTCTTTACTTCATGAAATCAGGGTTTATCTGCTACTTCTTTAGACTTAATGTCATAGCAATGTGCGGGTTCGTCCAACCTTTCAATGGTAATCCGGGGAGCCTCGTTTTCCCACCTGACTTTAAACATAGAAGACATCGTAGCTAGCGCGTCCGCCAACTGATTCTCCTCTCTTGGGAAGTGTTCAAAGGTTATCTCCTCGAAATATGGAAGCAACGTCAATACATACTCTTTGTAAGGGATAATATTTGGATGCTTCGTATCCCACTCGCCTTTGATCTGACTGATCACGAGAGAGGAATCTCTGAATACACTTAAGAACTTAATCCTTATGTCAATTGTTGCTCGAAGACCCATGATGCACGCTTCATACTCCGCCATATTGTTGGTGCAGTTGAAACATAGTCGGGAAGTAAATGGAGTATGAGAGCCTTCAGGAGATATGATCACGGCGCCAATGCCATTACCCAAAGCGTTTGAAGCTCCATCAAAGTACATAGACCATCGGGATCCCGCCTCAGGCCCTTCATCCAGTCCAAGTTCTTCATAGTTAGTCACTAGCATGATATTCTCATCCAGAAACTCGAAGTTTATGGACTGGTAATCATCCACTGCCTGATGTGCCAAATGATCTGCCAACACACTTCCCTTGATTGCCTTTTGGGTCGTGTACTGGATGTCATACTCAGTCAAGATCATCTTCCATCTTGCTATTCTTCTGGACAAGGCAGGCTTCTCGAAGATATACTTGATTGGATCCATCTTTGATATCAATAGAGTGGTGTGAGTCAGCATATACTGTCTCAGCCGGCGAGCAGCCCATACCAAAGCGTAGCAAGTTTTCTCAAGCAACGAGTATCGGGTCTCGCAGTCGGTAAACTTTTTGCTAAGGTAATAAATAGCATGCTCTTTTCGGCCATACTCGTCATGCTGCCCCAGCACGCACCCCATTGAATTGTCGAGTACTGTCAAGTATAAAATCAAGGGTCTTCCTTCAATTGGAGGCATCCGAATAGGTGTCTCTTGGAGACATTCCTTGATCCTTTCGAAAGCGGCTTGACATTCATCATTCCACTTTACCACTTGATCTTTCTTCAATAGCTTGAAGATTGGCTCACAAGTAGCAGTCAGGTGTGAAATGAACCGAGCAATGTAATTCAATCGTCCCAAAAAGCCTCTGACTTCTTTTTCTGTTCAGGGAGCTGGCATTTCCTGTATAGCCTTCACCTTTGCAGGATCCACCTAAATACCTTTGTCACTTACGACGAAGCCCAGCAGCTTACCAGACCTCACCCAGAAGGTGCACTTGTTCGAGTTCAACCTTAGCTTGTACATCTTTAACCTGCTAAACAGTTTCTGGAGATGGTCAAGGTGTTCTTCCTCAGTCTGGGACCTTGCGATGATGTCATTAACGTATACCTCAATCTCATGATGGATCATGTTGTGGAACAAAGCGACCATGGCGCGCTGATACGTTGCCCCAACATTCTTCAATTCGAAAGGCATGACTTTGTAACAAAAGGTACACCATTAAGTAACAAACATTGTCTTCTCCATGTCTTCGGGAGCCATCTTAATCTGATTGTAACCAGAGAAACCATCCATAAAGGAGAAGACCTTATGCTGTGCGGTGTTGTCAACCAGAACGTCGATATGAGGCAGAGGGAAATCATCCTTGGGGCTCGCCCTATTCAGATCCCTATAGTCAACACACATTCGAACCTTACCATCATTCTTCGGCACTGGAACCACATTGGCAACCCACGGCGGGTAAGAAGTAACTGCTAGAAAACCAGCGTCAAACTGTTTCATAACCTCAGCCTTGATTTTCTCAGACATCTCTGGGCGCATTCGGCGAACCTTCTGTTTCACTGGAGAACAGTCTTCCTTAGTAGGCAGGCGGTGAACCACAATATCGGTATCCAAACCAGACATATCTTCATAAGACCAGGCAAAGATCTTATCATAGTCATGCAACATCTGAATAAACCGTTGCTTAACACTAGGTTCCAGATTTGCACCGACCTTGACCTCTTTCTTGTCTTCATCCGTACCCAGATTTACTATTTCCACTGGCTCTTCATGCGGCTGTATGGCCCTCTCTTCTTGAAGTAACAGTCTAGCAAGTTCCCCAAGCACTTCACAATCATCCTCACCTTCGTCCTCGGCTTGGTTGATCGGACTTTCGAAGTCATAACTGGCAGTAGCAGAATCATTATCAGCGGGATCCAGAGTGGATGTGGACCTGTATATGTGAGTGTGTGTAAGATAAATAGTTGTTTTGCAAAATAGAAAAGAAAAACAAGGAGCGAAAAATTTGTAATGCAAGAAAACGTCCAATGCTTTTATTGATGATATATGGAAATGACAAATATAAATCCCTCACAAACAAAGCCATGGTGTCTCGGGCAAGGCACCGGGCCGTAAAAGTTTCAATTTGTCTGTTACATAAACTCAAAACAAAAAGTCTTATTACTGTGTAATAAAAGAAATAGGCACGAAGTCCTTTGCCGTCCAATTGCTTAATCCACCATCGGTAGTCGGGTAAATCTAGCTGTCAAACTCATACTCTTTATCATCATCTTCAATGACATTTACTCCTGAATTACAAATAAACAGGGGAGGTCCTCCAATCCGTGCACGCCGAACATCCCTTTGAGCTTCTGCAGTAAAACCCAAACCAAACTTGTCAGTCTTGTGTGCAAAGTCTGGGAGTTTTCCCCAATTCACACACCCACCTTTTTCAACAACATCCCGGGCATCCTTGAGGGAAGCCATCTTCATAGGGGGCTCTTTAGCAACAGTCTCAGTCGACGCTAGAGTCTGGGGGACTTCTTCAAAGTTTTGACATGGGGTTTAAATGAACTCCCCATCCATCTCCACATACCGAAAAGAGTTAAGGTGGCTCCCATATACTCCTCTTCTCCTTGTACTGTAACAATTTTTCCCTTCACTAGGTATTTCAACATCTGATGGAGCGTAGAAGTTACTGCCCTAACTTTGTGAATCCACGGGCAACCCAGTAAACAAGAGTAAGATTGCCGAATGTCTATCACATAGAACATAGACGCAAAAGTCAGGGAACCAACCTTAATAGGGACATCCACCTCCCCATGTACCATCCTTTTGGACCCGTCAAAGGCCCTAACCACAATGTTACTTGGCTTCAGCACCAACCCTTCACAATCCAACCGATCTAACGCTTTCTTGGGTAAAAAATTTAACGAAGACCCAGTATCCACCAGCACGTGGGCCAAAGTAGTGCCCTTGCACTCGATCGAGACGTGCAGAGCATCATTGTGATCCTTTCCCTTGGCTGTCAAATCTGCGTCGGAGAAACCCAACTCGTTGTCTTCGGTCAAGCTAGCCACAAAGTCTTTGAATTGATCAGCATATGTCTCCTGTGGCACATGCGCAGTTTTAAGGAAACAATCAGAGCCTTAGCATGAGCTTCTGAACACAATAATAAAGATAACATGGAGATCTTCAACGGGGTTTGCCCCAGCTGCTCGACTATGTTGTAGTCGCTCTTTTTGATGATCTTCAAAATTTCATCTATCTCTTGCCTAGAGGTTTCAACAATAATCTTCTTCGGTGCCTCCATCCGGGCAGGTTCACCGATGATTTCTTTGCCCCGAGTGTTAGACGACTCGCCGACAGGGGTGACAACTGGAGTGGGAATCGGAACAGCAGCAGGTGTACTGGAAAGTGTAATGAAAATAGGCTTCCGAACAGTTGGAGGAGAAATCTCAGGAGAGAAAAGTCTTCCGCTTCGGGTGACTTTGCTAGACCCAACAATATTGCTGACATCAGTATCATCCTCTTCAATCTTCAGGTCTTGTTTAATCCCATAACAATACACATCGGCCCCATAATGCCACGGGACAACCTTATCCAAAGTGTAGGGGATCGGACCAGGAACAATAATGATCAATGGAGCAACTTTCGGACCAGATATAACCCTAACAGACTTTCTCGAGGAAGCCTTGGAAGGATTGGCGGAAATGGTGATTATAGAAACATCTTCAACAGGAATCAACGGAACCAAAGTTTTCTCGAACAATATTTCTTTGTTATCCATCAGGCGTTGGACACCTGACTTCAATAGATGGCAACCAGCAGGTAGGATGGAACACAGGTGGCAACCTTCGCCACATCCCGAAAATAAACCGGCCAACAATAAGTTCTTCTTTACTGTGATCGGTGGAAATATAACTTACTGTTTTTTAAGCTGGTTCGCGAAATGTCGCGGTAAGCAAGAGTCGCCACCGTCTTTTATGTTCTCCAACATGGAAAGGACAAAAGCATAGAAAAATTCCTTTTCGAGATGTTTCTCGATTCGGGAGGTAGATTTATAGAAAGGGAAGGTGTTAGCACCCTTTCTATCCGTGGTTATCCACGGGCTCTTAGGTACTTGCTCACTATGTTTTCAAAAAATTGTTTGCTTTTCTTGCGTATGTGGGTTTTGAAAAAGTTTAGTTTGAAAAAATTCTAGGTAACTCTTGTATCAGTCCTCAAGAGTGTATGAAGTATTGTTTGAAAACTTTTTGAAAGTGTAGGTGCGAAAAGTTGTTTTTTTTTTGTTTTGAAAGAGCAAGTACCCATGAGAAATATACCTACTCTAAGGAATTAGGCTGTGTAAGAGTCCTTTAGACAGTACTATCCCACTATTGAGAAGTAGGTAGCACCGTAGTTGGAGTTATTCAGGTCAATTCGATTATTAGGGACATATGTGGTCACCAAAGCAATAGTAGGACGCCGTAGCGGTAACCCTAATGTCTTAGATCCTTTTTATCTGAGGCAACCGTTTCGAGGCAACTGGATCTTTAGACATGAGGGCGACCTCTAAAACACCCTATACTTAATGACCACGTCGAGGCAACCAAGTGAGGCGTACCCTAGGAGTGGCATGTGCGCGTGTGTCAGGTTTCATGTTAAATTGTCTTTGCATGCATCATTGTGAGCTACGGGTTGATTTTATTTTTCATACAAGTCTTTCATGCATAATTAACAGTTAATAATGGTGCGGAAAATAAATTGCGGAAAGTAAATCTACGCTATTACAAGGCGTCGGGTATTTACATCGCCAAAAACAAACCCTTGAAAATAAATTGCGAGAAAATAAAAGAAAGCGATAAAAGCCTAATTATCTATTACATTCTCGGAGCAGATACATAAATATGATCAAATAAATAAAGTGCACGCAAAGAAATTGAATCAGGACGTCCTTAGGGTTTTGACCCTTTTTGAGAAAAGAATGAAGTTTTGCCCTTTTGCATTAAATTAATATTTAACCTAATTTACTAATTAATTAAAAAGAAAGAAAAAAAGTGTTTTTTTAGTTTTTTAGGTCTTAATGAAAATAAAATAAAAATAATTAAAATTGTCAAAAAGAAAAGCCTTAATACTAAGTTTGTTTTATATTTGTGAAAAAAAAGTCAAAGTTAACCTAATTAATAAAAAGACTAAATTAATTAATTTACATTTATTTACAAAAAATAATTAATAGTGAATTTAATAATAATAATAAATAATATTTTAAGTTTCTGAATTTAATATGAAAAATAATTAATTTATGAATTAATAATAATAATAATTAATAATAGTTAATAAAAGAAAAAATAAAAAAATAAAAAGGAAAGAACAAAGAAACCAGGGGGGTGTGTTGACCCATTAGGAGGTGAGTTCTGGAATTGTGAAGCCCATTGATGTGCAAGCCTGTTTTGACTTCCCAGAATTAGCTGCGCGTGCATTGACTAGGTAGCACCATAGTCTTTCATCCTTGGCCTTCAGATCTGATTTTCCAGCCACTTGGCATGATGAAGCGTGAGGTGCATGATAGAATGCTCTTGGAAGCCCTGCATGTGAACATGTTGAAAAAAATAGGAACAAAGGTTTGGGGGACCTGGGAATCGAACCCAGGTCCCAATGGTTGCATGCCAACTCACTAACCACCAAGCCAACTGAACGCCTTTGATATTATAATGAACAAGGAACATAATATGTAAAAAACAAAAATTAAGCTAGAAACAAATCAAATCGCGCGCGTTATTTGAATGCTCCAACCATAGCTCAACACGTCACCGTCTTCTTCCTCGTGCCTGCAAAATAAAAGTGAGATAGCGGGGGTTTTTAACCCCCACAATATAGGACGGCCAAAAATAGCGATTAGGCGTAGAGGCTATATAAATTGTTCGCGAGGGTTGGGTTCAATTCGTCTTGTCTCCACGAAAACAACCATATGCATTAGGGGTTCTGATTTTTCCTATAAGGGAAAGCCCCAATTTTGAGATTCAAGAACCCTAGAATTCGTTAATGGTATTTCTTGATTCTGGACACCATAATGCAATTCACCTGTACCATTAGCTTCAGAGAGGTTCTAGCAATGCAAAGCACACAAAAAATCTCGTTAATGATGCATGAATAATGAATTACAATTGTGGAAAAAAGTACCAAACCGTGTGACTGTAAACGGCGATTTCTTTAGGTAAAACACTTGGTTTTGGTTCCTACACCTTCCTGGGGATCCCTGCAATGGATTAGAATTAACAAAAAGCTCTGAATTAACCTAGAATTAGGAAAACAGATTTCAAGTTTTTCTTGATTTTTTTTGGAATTGGTTATGGCGTTTTGCAGCAGTTCTCACGTGTGCATGATTAGGGTTAGGTTCTGTATATCTAATGGAATGGATTTAGGTTAAATCTTGGCCAAGAAATCCATGGAATAATGGTGGGAATATTTGATTTTCAATCATATCTTTTTGCATCTTTTTGATTGAAAAATCTTGCCAAATTGATAGATCCTTGTCCCCTTGATGTGTACACGAAATCTCCAGCACATGTAGGTCATATTTGCTTCATGAAAAGATTGCAAAACCATACCTTGATATTTTCCTACAATTAAATGAATTAAATGAATTAAATGAATTAATATTGATTAAAAATTCAATTAATTAATAAAAAATAAGAAAATAATTCAATTTAATCTCAATGGGTCGTGCATAAGCCTTGGACAAAGTTTCAAGAATAAATTTGAGGCCCATTAGCAAAAATGAAGTGTTTTGAGCAAAGTTGACTTTTGCAAATTCACAAAAATTTCCCAACTTCTCCAATGCATATCTTGCTCAATTTTAATCCTATGAACATGTTCTTGGACATTTTGGAATGGTCTTGAAGTCCTATAACCAATTCCTTTGGTCCCATGTCATTTGGATTTACCAATCTCAAGTTATGGTCTTTGACTTAAAGTGCATTTTTGTGAACTTTTGAATTTGACCTATAATGTAGAAATTGATAACTTTTTATGAGAGCATTTCTTGGACTTGGAATATGAATAAGACTTGTAGGAAATGTCATCCCCTTAAAAATGTGCATTGGATGGGATTTTTATGATGAACCATGAAAAAGTTATGCCTTGGTCAAGTTACAGTTGACTTTTCTACTGTCCAAAAATAGTAACTTTTGCATCTTTGATGATTTTTGAGTCATGCTTGAGGAATCATGATCAAGACTTGATAAAATGATGATTGTGGACTCAAAATAAGATGTTGACCAAAATTTCTGACTTTTGACTGTAAAATGACCATTTTGCCCCTGCAGTTGATTGTAGAGCAAATAGGGCTTTTGACTGTGGAATTTGATGCTGTGAACCTTGAGACTTGGCATGTAGATGCTTGAGGATGTATGTAGGCCTATGGGACTTTATTGGACCATTGAAAACCTCAAATTTCTTGAAAGAACCAAAACCCTAATTTTGACTGGCTTATGAGGCATTTGGACTTTGCAACCCTTGAGAAATCTTGAACCATTTGAAGATGATTCTTGATAAATCTTGGAGAATATGGGAGGACAAATTTTGGGGTACAACAGTTGCCCCTGTTCAATCTTCTTAAACCTGAGGATGTAGATTGGCTTGCGTGCCTTTCATGATCCGAAGGTGGAAGATGATTGAACACTAGAGTGCCTAGAAATTTGCACTCGCATAGTGTGGTATCAGCAATGTGATGTCGGGAATGAGCTTACAGATGCCATTTGGAGAGATGATGGATAGGAGGATGGGCTTATAGATTCCATCAGGAGATGTGATGGATAGTTGTGGAGATGGGCTTAAAGATTCCATCCGGGGGTGTCGATCGCGTAAGAGATTCCTTAGCGAGAACTTGCGTACCTGAGAAAGAAAGATGGTTTCCTAGCTTGCTACAGGTATTGATCTTCAAACTCTTCATGCATATACTTTCCTGGCTAGTTACAGGTATAGATCTATAATCAATCGCTCACAGATATGCCCTGGCTAGATACATGTATCGAATCTGGAATTAGACGTCTACAGATATGCCCTGGCTAGATACAGGTATCAAATCTGAAACTTCAAAAGGTTGGTCGAGATAGCTTTCCTGGCTGGATACAGGTGTAGGCCTATGACCTGAGAATGAGAGATAATTTCCTGGCCTGTTACAGGGGTTGATCTTCAAACTCTTCATGCAGATATGCCCCGGCTAGATACAGGTATCGAATCCACAATCAATCGCTCACAGATATGCCCTGGCTAGATACAGGTATCGAATCTGGAACTTCAAACTCTTCATGCAGATATGCCCTGGCTAGATACAGGTATCGAATCCACAATCAATCGCTCACAGATATGCCCTGGCTAGATACAGGTATCGAATCTGGAACTTCAAACTCTTCATGCAGATATGCGCTGGCTAGATACAGGTATCGAATCCACAATCAATTGTTCATAGATATGCCCTGGCTAAATACAGGTATCGAATCTGGAACTTCAAACTCTTCATGCAGATATGCCCTGGCTAGATACAGGTATCGAATCTACAATCAATCGCTCACAGATATGCCCTGGCTAGATACAGGTATCGAATCTAGAACTTCAAACTCTTCATGCAGATATGCCCTGGCTAGATACAGGTATCGAATCTACAATCAATCGCTCACAGATATGCCCTGGCTAGATACAGGTGTCAAATCTGGAACTTCAAACTCTTCATGCAGATATGCCCTGGCTAGATACAGGTATCGAATCTACAATCAATCACTCACATATATGCCCTGGCTAGATACAAGTATCGAATCTAGAACTTCAAACTCTTCATGCAGATATGCCCTGGCTAGATACATGTATCGAATCTACAATCAATCGCTCACAGATATGCCCTAGCTAGATACAGGTATCGAATCTGGAACTGCAACAGTTGATAGTAATCATCTTTGGATTGACCTTTTCCTGAAAAGGCAAAACATTAGTTGTATGCAATGTCATGATGTATGAAATGCATGATGTCGTGATGTTCAAAAATAAATGAGATAGTGTCGTATGAACTTTATCATGTATATGAATAGGATATATGAAATATGAAATGTTTAAGAATGTATTTTCGTCTAGGAAAATAAATCCTTGACGAATGCCGGGAGCTTGTTAAATCCTGGGCTGATGTTGGAGAGTAGAGTTCTTCGTTTCCACTGGGGATGATGATTGTAAGAATAAACCTGTAGGAGAAGATGACTCCATTGGGGAATAAACTTGGTGAAGAGATTACTCTATGGGGAATTACTCTGTGGGAAGAGATATTTCGCTGAGAATTTGACGATAACTCTGTTGGGGATTCCGTTGATAAGCTCTGTTGGGGAATTTGATGAACTCCGCTAGGGATAGGAAGAACTTCGCCGAGGACGATCTTTCCGTGGTAATTAGCTGAGGATAACCCAGTTAGACCCTGGTGGGGAATAACCTTTGAACATGGTCGGGGAGAGATATTTGCACTCTACAGGGGATCAGCTTCCAGACTCTACTGGGGATAAGCTTCCAGACTCTACTGGGGATAAGCTTCCAGAATCTACTGGGGATAAGCTTCCCGAATCTACTGGGGAGATTGATTCAACTCTCCTGGGGAAACTTTTGGACTGCACTGGGGAAATGGCTCCACTGGGTGTGTCTGTATTTCGCCGGGGAACAATCTTATATTTCCGTCGAGGAATATTAAGACTGTCGGGGATGCTTGCTTAGGAACATATGTATACTCCGCTGGGGAATATTGAGATCTTCTGGGGATATCCAACTTCCTTAAGGCTGACAGTAGACTAACTTTTCTTGGGGATAGTATCGCTGACTTGCTAGGGATACTGTGCCTTTCGGGGCTGGTGGGAGACCAACTCTGCTTGGGGGAGAGTATTGTTGATTTATCTTACTCGGCGGGGAGTGAAGGTATCTTGGTCAAATTCTTCAGCTGAATCTACCTTTGTACCTGGTGAGCAAAGCAGCTGTACAGTTTGGACAACTCTCACTACCCCAACTTCTATGGGAGAAGATACCTGTGGAGGTGCTTGATGACCGCCGATTGATAAATCTTCCTCTGGTAGGCAAGTGACGAGATGACGGGACATAGTCGTACGCTTTGATCCCTAATTTTTGCCTGGACCGCCCTTTCGGGTTTTCAGTCCATCGGGATACCCTTTTTTGCCCAAGCCGCCTTTTCAGGTTTTCGACTTGCCAGGTGTACAAATTTTTCCATGTTCATCCCTTATTTTTGCCCGAACCCTTTTGGTTCGCCGAGAAGCCCTTGTTTTTGCCTAGGCCAGTCGACCTAGCGGATCTTTGATTATGCGTAGTACTTTTTTTGACTATGTCCATGCTCTCAGGATGTAGGGAGTTGTCATGGTGAGTAGAGTTGTGTCGCCATGCTACCAGAAGATCTTCGTTTGATCGTGCAAGATTCGCTGCGGCATTCATGTCCAATGCCCCAAGTGGCTCAGGCGGAGATTTGCCCCTGGCTATTTGGCATTTTGAGAGATTCCTTGAATCTTGACTTTACTGCCCCAGATGATGGACAATGCTCATGTATGCCCCTTGATTGGAAGTGTTTTTGTTCATTAGATATTATTCGTGCGAATTTCTCTGCAGTTTGAACATATAGTCATATGCAAACAATGTTATTTTAAGAATGCAAAGCTTATGTCTGTCTTGAAGATTTTAAAAATGCATTTTTCAGTAAAACAATTAAATTTTGTAAAATGTGATGTCAGCTCAAGATTTTACAGCGAGCCCTAAAGAGTCAGGATACCTTTGTAACAGTATGCTTTCGAACTAACCCATGCTTCAGCTAGGACTTTTAAGGGTTATAACGTGGCCTGGTTCACGGTTTAAGAAACAAAGGATAAAGGCTCAAATTTTATTTGTACCCCCCCGTTCTTCGTGATGTTCTTCGATCCTAAACTCAGCTAATCGTGCATTAGACTTTGTTTGAGTCTTTTCTTTGATATTCCAGTGATGGTTCGGATGTTGACAATTTATTTTGAATAGGCAGTCTTTTTTTTTTGTCGAGGGTTTATAGGACCTCTTTCTTTTTTGATTTCATTATCCCTATTTTTTGCCTGAACTGTTTCTTTTGTGATTACAGTCAGCGGGATGCCCCAGTTTTGTAAGTCTCCTTCATAGGTTTTGACTTATTGGGCTTTAGTTTTTTTTTTGGTAATGACTGCCTGTCTTTATGATTATTCGGAACCATCATTGTCCTTTTGCTTTGGAAGGACTCCTTTGATGTCATTCATTGTGCACCTGGATCAACTGAGAAAACTACCATGCCCCAGGTTATGATTAAGGGTTTTAATTTTTTGGTGAAAAGAAAAAACTCCTACTTCTTTGGCTCGAAGGGGTTGACGAGGGATTATCTTCCTTATAACTCCAGTTTTTAGGAATTGAAACAATGCTTGTACCTCATCAGCGGGGTATGTTCAAAAGCATACTGTAAAAATCGTGGTATCGTTTTCGTCATCCTCCCTCAAAAGGCTTAGAATTTTTAATCGAGAGTTGAACATCACAAAAAAAATGAAAGCAATTTGAATATAGTGAATACGAATATATTGATTCAGAACAGACATATGCGATGCATTAATGAAATAAAAGAGTTTGTTATGACAATAGTTGTTTGTATAAGCAAAGAAAAATACAACTTGAAAATTCCATTGAACAAAAAATCTTCTAGTCTCAGGACTTGTCACTTCAAATGGTGAACCTTGGAGGGATGGTAGAAAAACTCAGCCTGACTACCTTGGGTGAACTCCACTGCTCCTTCATCAATCAGGTCCTGGATCTTGTTCTTCAGAGCCCAACAGTTGTTTGTGTCATGTCCCGGACTATCAGAGTGGTATGCACACCTTTCATTGGGATGATAGTTGGGAGCATAAGTGTTTGGATTCCAGAGAGGAGCCCTTAAGGTAATCAGCCCTGCCTTCAACATTTGTTGTAGTGCTTGAGCCAGTGACATGTTGATCTTGGTAAATTGCCTCTTGGGCTTGTCTGGCTTGCTCTGGTCAACCCGATGTTCTTGGCGAGGTCGTTGTTGGACCGGTGAAGTAGTAGCAGCTTGGAGAGGTCTATTCATTGAACCAAACCTTTGACTTCTTGGAGGCTGATTACCGGTTTGGTCCTCAATCCTGACTACTTGCTTCATACTGTCTTGCTGAAGCTGGTTGACCACAGTTCTCAACTCTTCTTGCTCCCGAGCTAAGCCTTGGATAAGGGCCATTTGCCCCAGCATCTGGGTTCTCATAGTATCTACCTCAGCTTGCAAGCGTTTCAGCCGTTCGTCCTTATCGTCTTCAGGACACTTCTTGACCAAATTCCCCATGAGGAGTGTTCTCAACTCTTCCTGCCCCTTGGATAGGCTTAGGAAGATTTCCCTGAATTGAGTCTCTTGAGCATGAAGATCCTGAAGATCCTGGTTGTCTGGTTGGAAAGCCAATGTTGAAATAAACAGCGAAGAAGATAAGTGACCTGTAAAAAGGGTACCTGTAATGCAATGATATGTATGTATACAATCTTTTCAAGAATCTCGCGGGGTAAACAAGGAAACTTGTTAGAATTTGAATCTGGTAGCTTGATTGAAGGAACTTCATGTTGTTGAGAGTCCTTCTTCAAGAGTCAAGGCTCACCATATCGAGTGGGTCATAGCCCCTGACTCAAGTTATCATGTTTTGATCTCCAAACAACCTTGGCTAGAGGAAAATAAATCCCATTTGCCCCTTGCTAGACAGTTGGTTCATTATGACCTGCATCACAAGCCCTTGAGATCCTTGAAATGGTTAAGGAAATGCTATGGTATGATGTTATGATGTGTATGCTATGCGTGAAGTGATGTAAGTAAGCCCTGTTATAAGTATAGATTAAGGATTGTAAACAAAACCTGCACGGAACCCATGTTTGTTAAATAACAAGAATATGCAAGTATTCAGGTTTGAAGGCACACAAGTCACACAAGACAGCCCTTAGAGTTTAAGCCAGCATGAAGTTTGGGTACTACCCTCTTTCAGTTTCAGTTGGTTAAGACCTGTCCTAGAAAATAGTAACCGGGTTCTAGAGGATATCAATATCACTGACTACCCTCAATCGGTCATAACTCCAGCATTGCAATCTTTTCTTGCAGCCAGAACCATCGCGAGAGTTTAGCCTCAATGAGTTTAGCATACTGCTACTGTTCTATGGCCAAGTTGGGTCAATTTAGGGTTCTAAGGTCGGTTGGTGCTTAATGACTCCTCAGAAGACCCATATTCTCCTCGTTGTAACACAAGGGATATCGGTACAGACCAAGGTGTCACACCAACGTAGCCACTGCTTCACCCGTGTCGGTCTATGCCGGACAGGTCCCTCACAGCTTATACTACCTAAAGGGTATTCCCCAGATCCGGGTTAGGATCTATGAAACTCTGATGCAAGCCCATAATTTTAAAGCAATCAAAGCAAGCAATTGAAAACATAAATATGATCTAATCCTAAGGTACACCTCACTTATTAAAGTCCCTAGCAGAGTCGCCAGTTCTGTGATCGGTGGAAATAGAACTGACTGTTTTTTAAGCTGGTTCGCGAAATGTCTCGGTAAGCAAGAGTCTCCACCGTCTTTTATGTTCTCCAACATGGGAAGGACAAAAGCACAACAAAATTCCTTTTCGATATGTTTCTCGGTTTGGGAGGTAGATTTATAGAAAGGGAAGGTGTTAGCACCCTTTCTATCCGTGGTTATCCACGGGCTCTTAGGTACTTGCTCACTATGTTTTCAAAAATTGTTTTCTTTTCTTGCGTATGTGGGTTTTGAAAAAGTTTAGTTTGAAAAACTTCTAGGTAACTCTTGTATCAGTCCTCAAGAGTGTATGAAGTATTGTTTGAAAACTTTTTGAAAGTGTAGGTGCGAAAAGTTGTTTTTTGTTTTGAAATAACAAGTACCCAGGAGAAATCTACCTACTCTAAGGAATTAGGCTGTGTAAGAGTCCTTTAGACAGTACTATCCCACTATTGAGAAGTAGGTAGCACCGTCGTTGGAGTTCTTCGGGTCAATTCGATTATTAGGGACATATGTGGTCACCAAAGCAATAGTAGGACGCCTTAGCGGTAACCCTAATGTCTTAGATCCTTTTTATCCGAGGCAACCGTTTCGAGGCAACTGGATCTTTAGACAGGAGGGCGACCTCTAAAACACCCTATACTTAATGACCACGTCGAGGCAACCAAGTGAGGCGTACCCTAGGAGTGGCATGTGCGCGTGTGTCAGGTTTCATGTTAAATTGTCTTTGCATGCATCATTGTGAGCTACGGGTTGATTTTATTTTTCATACAAGTCTTTCATGCATAATTAACAGTTAATAATGGTGCGGAAAATAAATTGCGGAAAGTAAATCTACGCTATTACAAGGCGTCAGGTATTTACATCGCCAAAAACAAACCCTTGAAAATAAATTGCGAGAAAATAAAAGAAAGCGATAAAAGCCTAATTATCTATTACATTCTCGGAGCAGATACATAAATATGATCAAATAAATAAAGTGCGCGCAAAGAAATTGAATCAGGACGTCCTTAGGGTTTTGACCCTTTTTGAGAAAAGAATGAAGTTTTGTCCTTTTGCATTAAATTAATATTTAACCTAATTTACTAATTAATTAATTAATTAAAAAGAAAAAAAAAGTGTTTTTTAGTTTTTTAGGTCTTAATGAAAATAAAATAAAAATAATTAAAATTGTCAAAAAGAAAAGCCCTAATACTAAGTTTGTTTTATATTTGTGAAAAAAAAGTCAAAGTTAACCTAATTAATAAAAAGACTAAATTAATTAATTTACATTTATTTACAAAAAATAATTAATAGTGAATTTAATAATAACAATAATAAATAATATTTTAAGTTTCTGAATTTAATATGAAAAATAATTAATTTATGAATTAATAATAATAATTAATAATAGTTAATAAAATAAAAAATAAAAAAATAAAAAGGAAAGAACAAAGAAACCAGGGGGTGTGTTGACCCATTAGGAGGTGAGTTCTGGAATTGTGAAGCCCATTGATGTGCAAGCCTGTTTTGACTTCCCAGAATTAGCTGCGCGTGCATTGACCAGGTAGCACCATAGTCTTTCATCCTTGGCCTTCAGATCTGATTTGCCAGCCACTTGGCATGATGAAGCGTGAGGTGCATGATAGAATGCTCTTGGAAGCCCTGCATGTGAACATGTTGAAAAAAATAGGAACAAAGGTTTGGGGGACCTGGGAATCGAACCCAGGTCCCAATGGTTGCATGCCAACTCACTAACCACCAAGCCAACTGAACGCCTTTGATATTATAATGAACAAGGAACATAATATGTCGAAAACAAAAATTAATCTAGAAATAAATCAAATTGCACGCGTTATTTGAATGCTCCAACCATAGCTCAACACATCACCGTCTTCTTCCTCGTGCCTGCAAAATAAAAGTGAGATAGCGGGGGTTTTAACCCCCACAATATAGGACGACCAAAAATAGCGATTAGGAGTAGAGGCTATATAAATTGTTCGCGAGGGTTGGGTTCTGTTGTACCCCAAAATTTTCCCTCCCATATTCTTCATGATTGGTCAAGAGTCATCTTCAAATGGTTCAAGATTTCTCAAGGGTTGCACAATCCAACTGCCTCCTAAGCCAGTCAAAATTAGGGTTTTGGTTCTGTCAATGAATTTGAGGTTTTCAATGGTTCAATCAAGTCCCATAAGCCTATATGTATTTTCAAGCATCTACATGCCAAGTCTCAAGACTCACAGAGGCAAATTGCACAGTCAAAAGCCCTATTTGGTTCACAATCAACTGCAGGGGTAAAATGGTCATTTTACAGTCAAAAGTAAAAAATTTTGGTATTTTGAGCCCACAATCATCATTTGATCAAGTCTTGATCATGATTCCTCATGCATGGCTCAAAGATCACCAAAGATGCAAAAGTTTCTATTTTTGGACAGTTGAAAAGTCAACTGTAAATTGACCAAGGCATAACTTTTTCATGGCTCATCAGAAAAATCCCATCCAATGCTCATTTTGAAGGGGATGATATTTCCTACAACTCATCTTCACATTCCAAGTCCAAAAAATGCTCTCACAAAAAGTTATCAATTTCTACATTATAGGTCAATTTCAAAAGTCAACAAAAAGGCACTTTAAGCCAAAGACCAAAACTTGAGATTGGTAAATCCAAATGACATGGGACCAAAGGCATTGGTTATAGGACTTCAAGAACTTTCCAAAATGTCCAAGAACATGTTCATATAATCAAAATTGAGCAATATATGCATTGGAGAAGTTGGGAAATTTTTGTGAATTTACAAAAGTCAACTTTGCTCAAAACACATCATTTTTGCTAATGGGCCTCAAATTACTTCTTGAAACTTTGTCCAAAGCCTATGCACGACCCATCAAGCCTAAATTGATTTATTTTCTTATTTTTATTAATTAATTGGATTTTTAATTGATTTTTAATTCATTTAATTAATTTAAAATGTAGGAAATTCAAAGATGTGATTTTTTCAATCTTTTGTGAAGCAAATAAACTCAGGGAAAGCTGGCAAATTCGTGTATCAATCAAGGACATCAAAATCTCCATGTTTGGCAAGTTTTCTCAATCAAAAAGATTGAAAAATATTTGATTATCAATCAAACATTGGAATATCAATGCAAGGGATTTCTTGAGCAAGATTTGACCTAAAACCATTCTACTATAAGTGCATAAGCTAAACCTAATTCCTCACACGTGAAAAGCTGCTGCAAAAAGCCATAACCAATTCCAAAAAAATCAAAGAAAACTCAAAACTGAATTCTATAATTTAATGTGATTCAAAGCTTGTTCTTGTTTCTAATACATTGTTAGGCCTCCCAGGAACGATTTGCAATCAAAACCAAGCTTCATAGCTCAAGAAATCGTGGCAAACAGTTTTACGGTTTGAAGCTTTTTTCCATAATTGTATATATTGATTCATGCATATTTAACATATTCTTGTGGTTGTTTTGTGTTAATAGGACTCATACGAAGCTATTGGTGTGATTTAATTGCATTAAGACGCCCTGAAACGCAAGTTGCCATTGAAGGATTCTAGGGTTCATGATTTCCTTAATTAGGGCTTTTCAGGTCCGGTAAAATTAGAACCTCCAACGCCTGTGGTTGAATTCGTCAAGGCCAGACGAATCAAACACCATGCTCACGAACAAATTATATTTAGCATACGTCTATTCGCTATTTTTCCTCGTTCTGCTTTGTGGGGGGTTAAAACCCCCGCTATCCATTTATGTTTTACAGGGAATCTGGGGAAGACGATGATGTCCTGATCTCTGAGTGGATGGTTCAAACGGACGCGCGCTTTTTTCTCTTTCCAGCATAATTGATGTATTTCATATATTATTTTTATTGTTTATTATAATTACAAATACAGGCGCATGGCTCAGTGGAAGATGAAGTGGCTGGCAACCACTGGGACCTGGGTTCAATTCTCAGGTCCACCCAAAACTTGTTTCTATTTTTTCTAATATATTCACATGTAGCGCTCCATGAGCATTCCAACATGTACCTCCCATCCAAGCGCGCCAAGTGGCCACTAACACCAATCTGATGGCTAGGAGATGAAGAGCATGATACACCCAGTCAAAGCAACGTGCAGACAATCAGGAAAAGTCAATGGGCTGGCCAACAAATGGGCCTGAAATTGCAAACAAAATCTCCATATTTGGGCCATCACCCCCCTGGTTAAATGTTTTCTCTTTTATTTTTCTTTTACTAATTTCTAACTATTATTATTATTATTTATTTAACTAACATAATTAATATTATTTTTATAATAAATCCAGTAAATATTTATATTATTATTATTATTATTAAATTTCACCATTAATAATTATTTTAGTAAATAAATGTAAATTAATTAATTAGGTTAAATTAGGTTAACTTTAATTTTTTTTTGCAATAAATAAAATTAGCTTAGACTTAGGATTTTTTGCTAACTTTTTAATTTCTTTCATTTTATTTTCATAAAAAACCTAAAAAACATAAAAAGCATTTTTTCTTTTAATTAAATAATTAATTAGAATTAGGTTTAATATTTAATTTAAATGCAAAAAAGGACAAAATTCAATTCTTTTCTCAAAAAGGGTCAAAACCCTAAGGACGTCCTGATTCAATTCTTTCGCGTGCATATTTAGTTTCAATTTATCTATTTTTGATTATATTGATGTATCTGCTTCCAGAATGTAATAGTTAATTAGGACTTTTACCGATTTCTTTACTTTTCTCGCATTTATTTTCCAAACGGGTTTTGTTTTTGGCGATGTATAGACCCGCGCCTTGTAATAGCGTAGATTTACCTTTCCGCACTTTATTTCCCGCAAATTATTTAACTGTTAATTATGCATGAAAGACTTGTATGAAAAATAAAATTAATCTGTAGCTCACAAATGCATGTTCAAAGATAAACATAAACTGAAACAACACACAAGCACATGCCACTCCTAGGGTACGCCTCACTTGGTTGCCTCGAGGTGGTCGTCAAGTATAGGGTGTTTTAGAGGTCGCCCTCCTGTCTAAAGATCCAGTTGCCTCGAAACGGTTACCTTGGATAAAAAGGATCTAGGACATTAGGGTTACCGCTAAGGCGTCCTACTATTGCTTTGGTGACCACACATTGTCCCTATAATCGAATTGACCCGAATAACTCCAACGACGGTGCTACCTACTTCTCAATAGTGGGATAGTACTGTCTAAAGGACTCTTACACAGCCTAATTCCTTATAGTAGGTAGATTTCTCCTGGGTACTTGCTCTTTCAAAAACAAAAACATCTTTTTGCACCTACACTTTCAAAAAGTTTTCAAACAAATATTTCATACACTCTTGAGGATAGATACAAGAGTTACCTAGAAATTTTTCAAACAAAACTTTTTCAAAACCCACAAACACTTGAAAAGCAAACAATTTTTGAAAACCTAGTGAGCAAGTACCTAAGAGTCCGTGGATAACCACGGATAGAAAGGGTGTTAACACCTTCCCTTTCTATAATCTACCTCCCGAACCGAGAAACATCTCGAAAAGGAATTTTGTTGTGCTTTTGTCCTTTCCATGTTGGAGAACATAAAAGACGGTGGCGACTCTTGCTTACCGCGACATTTCGCGAACCAGCATTCCAAACAGTCAGTTCTATTTCCACCGATCACAGAACTGGCGACTCTGCTGGGGATGATTATAAGTGAGTTGTACCTTAGGATTAGACCACTCTTATGTTTTCAATTGTATGTCTTGATTGCTTTTATATTTGTGGGCTTGCATCAAAGTTTCATAGATCCTAACCCGGATCTGGGGAATACCCTTTAGGTAGCATAAGCTGTGAGGGACCTATCCGGCGTAGACCGACACGGGTGAAGCAGTGGCTACGTTGGTGTGACACCTTGGTCTGTACCGATATCCCTTGTGCTGCAACGAGGAGAATATGGGTCTTCTGAGGAGTCATTAAGCACCAACCGACCTTAGAACCCTAAATTGACCCAACTTGGCCATAGAACAGTAGCAGTATGCTACACTCATTGAGGATAAACTCTCGCAATGGTTCTGGATGCAAGAAAAGATTGCGATGCTGGAGTTATGACCGATCGAGGGTAGTCGATGATATTGAGATCCTCTAGAACCCGGTTACTATTTTCTAGGACAGGTCTTAACCAACTGAACTGAAAGAGGGTAGTACCTAAACTTCATGCTGGCCTAAAATCTAAGGGCTCTTTGTGTGACTTGTGTGCCTTCATACTTGAACTACTTGCATACTTGTTATCTAACAACACGAGTTCCTTGCAGGTTTTGTTTACAGTCCTTAATTGGGACTCATTACAGGGCCTACTTACACCACTCCATGCATAGCATAACATCATACCATTGCATGCATCCTGCATAAGGACTAACCCATTTCAAGGATCTCAAGGGTTTAGGATGCAGGTCATGATGAACCAAATATCTAGCAAGGGGCAAAGGGGATTTATTTTCCTCTAGCCAAGGTTGTCAGGGGCGATGACCCACTCGATATGGTGAGCCTTGACTCTTGAAGAAGGACTCTCAACAACAGGAAGTTCCTTCAATCAAGCAACCAGATTCAAATTCTAACAATTTTCTTGTTTACCCTGCGAGATCCTTGAAAACATTGCATGCATACATACATATCATTGCATTACAGGTACCCTTGGTACTGGTCACTTACCTTCTTCGTTGTTTATTTCAGCAATGGCTTCCCAACAAAACAACCAGGATCTTCATGCTCAAGAAACTCAGTTCAGGGAAATCTTCCTAAACCTATCCAAGGGGCAGGAAGAGTTGAGGACACTCCTCATGGGGAATTTGGTCAGGAAGAGTCCTGAAGACGCCAAGGACGAATGGCTGAAACGCTTGCAAGCTGAGGTAGATACTATGAGGACTCAGATGTTGGGGCAGATGGCCCTTATCCAAGGCTTAGCTAGGGAGCAAGAAGAGTTGAGAACTGTGATCAACCAGCTTCAGCAAGACAGTATGAAGCAAGTAGTCAAGGCTGGGGACCAAACCGGTAATCAGCCTCCAAGAAGTCAAAGGTTTGGTTCAATGAATAGACCTCTCTAAGCTGCTACTACTTCACAGGTCCAACAACGACCTCGCCAAGAAGAACGGGTTGATCAGAGCAAGCCAGACAAGCCTAAGAGGCAATTCACCCAGCTCAACATGTCGTTGTTTCAAGCCTTACAACGCCTGTTGAGATTGAATCTGATCACATTAAGGGACCCTCCTAAGAATCCCAACACTTCCTCTTCCAGGTATAACCCGAGTGTGAGATGTGCCTACCATTCTGACAGTCCTGGACACGACACCGACGACTGTTGGACTCTGCAGAACAAGATCCAGGACCTGATTGATGAAGGAGCAGTGGAATTCACCCAAGATGGTCAGGTCAAGTTCTTCTACTATCCCTAGACGAGAAGACCTTTTGTTCATTGGAAGTTTCAAGTTGTATTTTTCTTTGCTTGTTCAAACATTTGTTCATGTCAAACTCTTTTACTTTATCAATGCATCGCATATGTCTGTTTTGAATCAATATATTTGCATTCGCTATATTCAAACTGCTTTCGTTTTTTGATGTCAACTCTCAATTAAAAAACTCTAAGCCTTTTGAGGGAGGATAACAAAAACGATACCACAATCTACAGTATGCTTTTGAACAGACCCCGCTGATGAGGTACAAGCATTGTTTCAATTCCTAAAAACTGGAGTTATAAGGAAGATAATCCCTCGTCAACCCCTTCGAGCCAAAGAAGTAGGAGTTTTTCTTTTCACAAAAAATTAAAACCCTTAATCGTAACCTGGAGCAGGGTATTGTTCTCAGTTGATCCAGGTGCACAATGAATGGCACCAAAGGAGTCCCTCCGAAGCAGAAGACAATGATGGTTCCCTATAATCGTCAGGACAGGCAGTCATAATCTATCAGAAATAAAAGCCCATTAAGTCAAAACCTATGAAGGAGACTTACAAAACTGGGGCATTCCGCTGGCTGTAATCACAAAAGAAACAGTTCAGGCAAAAGACAGGGATAATAAAATCAAAAGAAAGAGGTCCTACAAACCCTCGACAAAAAAGAAATGACTTCCTAGTCAAAATAAATTGTCAACATCCGAACCATCACTGGAATATCAAAGCAAAGACTCAAACAAGATCTAACGCACGATTAGCTGAGGTTAGGATTGAAGAACATCATGAAGAGCGCGTGGGTACAAATTAAATTTGAGCCTTTATCCTTTTTTTCTTAAACCGTGAACCAGGCCACGTTATAACCCTTAAAAAGTCCTAGCTGAAGCATGGGTTAGTTCGAAAGAATACTGTTACGAAAGGTATCTTGACTCCTTAAGGCTTGCTTTAAAATAACGAGTTGACATCACATTTTACAAAATTTGCTTGTTTTACTGAAAAATGCATTTTCAAAAACTTCGAAACAGACCTAAGCTGTGCATTCTTAAAATAACATTGTTTGCATATGACTATTTGTTTGAACAGCAGAGAAATTCGCACGAAGAATTTCTAATGAACAAAAGCACTTCCAACTAAGGGGCAGACGTGATCATTGTCCGTCATCTGGGGCAGTCCAGTCAAGATTCAGAGAATCTCTCAAAAGCCAAATAGCCTGGGGCAAATCTCCATCTGAGTCACTTGAGGCATTGGACATGAATTCCAGCGATGAATCTTGCATGATCAAACATCTTCTGGTGGTATGGCAACACAATGCTACCGACAGTGACAACTCCCTGTACTCTGAGAACAAGGACATAGTCGAAAAAGTACTATGCATAATCAAAGACCCGCTAGGTTGACTGCTTTGGCAAAAATAAGGGCTTCCCGGCGAACCAAAAGGGTTCGGGCAAAAATAAGGGATGAAAATGAAAATCTGTACACCCGGCAAGTCGAAAACCTGAAAAGGCGGCTTGGGCAAAAAAAGGGTATCCCGGTGGACTGAAAACCCGAAAGGGCGGTCCAGGCAAAAATTAGGGATTAAAGCGTACGACTATGTCCTGTTATCTCGTCACGTGCCTACTAGAAGAAGATTTGTCAAGCGGCAGTTATCAAGCACCTCCACAGGTACCTTCTCCCACAGAAACTGGGGCAATAAGAGTTGTCTAAGTGATCTAGTCGCTCTGTCCGCCGAGGTACCAAGGTAAGTTTAGCTGAAGAACATGACCAAGATACCTTCACTCCCCGCAGAGTAAGACAAGATTCAACAATTCTCCCCAAGCAGAGTTGATCTCCCAGCAGTCCTAAGAAGGCACAGCATCTCCAGCAAGTCAGCAACACTCTCCCCCGAGCAGAGTTAGTCTACTGTCAGCCTTAAGGAAGTTGGATATCCCCAGAAGATCCCAATATTCCCCAGCGGAGTATACAGATGTTCCTAAGCAAGCATCCCCGACAGTCTTAATATAAGATTGTCCCCCGGTGGAATACCATACACCCCAGTGGAGTCACTTCCCCAGTACAGTCCAAAAGTTTCCCCAGGAGAGTTGAATCATCCTCCCCAGTAGATTCTGGAAGCTTATCCCCAGTAGATTCTGGAAGCTCGTCCCCTGCAGAGTACAAGCATCTCTCCCCGACCATATTCAAAGGTTATTCCCCACCAGAGCCTATAACTGGGTTATCCTCAGCTAATTACAACGGAAAGATCGTCCTCGGCGAAGTTCTTCCTATCCCCAACGGAGTTCATCAAATCCCTCAACGGAGCTTATCAACGGAATCCCCAGCGGAGTTATCATCAAAATCTCAGCGAAGCATCTCTTCCCACAGAGTAATTCCCTGCAGAGTAATCTCTTCGCCAGGTTTACTCCCCAACGGAGTCATCTTCTCCTACAGGTTTATCCTTGCAATCATCTTCTTTCATCATCCTCAGCGGAGACGAAGAACGCTACTCTTCAACATCAGCCCAGGATTCAACTTCCCGGCATGCGTCAAGGATTTATTTTCCTAGACAAAAATACATTCATAAACATCACATTGTCATACATCGTGATACATGCATATACGCATCATATCATACAATCTCATTTATGTCGAGAACATCATTGCTTGATCCATATCATGCATTGCATATGACTGACCTTTACCTTTCAGGAAGGATACAGTTAAATGATCAGCTATGTCAAAGTAGACAAATACAGTCAAAAGAGACCAATCCAGTCAAAGAAGGCAAATCCAGTCAAAGAAGACAAGTCCAGTTAAATTAAGTCCTAAAGTCAAAGAAGACAGCCCTTCGTTATAGACACCCGTCGTTATAGACACCCGTCGTTATAGACACCCGTCGTTATAGACACCCGTCGTTATAGACACCCGTCGTTATAGACACCCGTCGTTATAGACACCCGTCGTTATAGACACCCATCGTTATAGACACCCGTTGTTATAGACACCCGTCGTTATAGACACCCGTCGTTATAGACACCCGTCGTTATAGACACCCGTCGTTATAGACACCCGTCGTTATAGACACCCGTCGTTATAGACACTTGTCGTTATAGACACCCGTTATTATAGACACCCGTCGTTATAGACACCCATCGTTATAGACACCCGTCGTTGAAGACAACACGTCATTAAAGACAACTAGTCATTAAAGACAACCTGTCAGTAGAGACAACCCACCAACTTTTTGAAGTTCTAGATTCGATACCTGTATCTAGCCAGGGTATATCTGTGAGCGATTAATTGTAGATTCGATACCTGTATCTAGCCAGGGCATATCTACATGAAGAAACTGAAGATCAACACCTGTAACAGGCCAGGAAATCATCTCTCTTTCTCAGGTACGCAAGTTCTCGCTAAGGAATCTCTTACGCGATCGACATCTCCAGATGGCATCTTTAAGCCCATCTCTACAACTATCCATTACATTTCCAAATGGCATCTATAAGACCATTCCCGACAAGGTTCTGTCACCTCTCCAGATGACATCTATAAGCCCATCATCCTACCCATCATCTCCCCAAATGGCATCTATAAGCCCATTCCCGACATCACATTGCTGATATTCTATTATGCGAGTCCAAATTTCTGGGCACTCTAGTGTCCAATCATCTTCCACCTTCGGATCACGAAAGGCACACAAGCCAATCTACCTCCTCAGGTTTAAGAAGATTGAACAGGGGCAACTGTTGCACCCCAAAATTTTCCCTCCCATATTCTTCATGATTGGTCAAGAGTCATCTTCAAATGGTTCAAGATTTCTCAAGGGTTGCACAATCCAACTGCCTCCTAAGCCAGTCAAAATTAGGGTTTTGGTTATGTCAAGGAATTTGAGGTTTTCAATGGTTCAATCAAGTCCCATAAGCCTATATGTATTGTCAAGCATATACATGCCAAGTCTCAAGACTCACAGAGGCAAATTGCACAGTCAAAAGCCCTATTTGGTTCACAATCAACTGCAGGGGTATAATGGTCATTTTACAGTCAAAAGTCAAATTTTTTTGTATTTTGAGCCCACAATCATCATTTGATCAAGTCTTGATCATGATTCCTCATGCATGGCTCAAAGATCACCAAAGATGCAAAAGTTTCTATTTTTGGACAGTTGAAAAGTCAACTGTAACTTGACCAAGGCATAACTTTTTCATGGCTCATCAGAAAAATCCCATCCAATGCTCATTTTGAAGGGGATGATATTTCCTACAACTTATCTTCACATTCCAAGTCCAAGAAATGCTCTCACAAAAAGTTATCAATTTCTACATTATAGGTCAATTTCAAAAGTCAACAAAAAGGCACTTTAAGCCAAAGACCATAACTTGAGATTGGTAAATCCAAATGACATGGGACAAAAGGAATTGGTTAGAGGACTTCAAGAACTTTCCAAAATGTCCAAGAACATGTTCATATAATCAAAATTGAGCAATATATGCATTGGAGAAGTTGGGAAATTTTTGTGAATTTACAAAAGTCAACTTTGCTCAAAACACATCATTTTTGCTAATGGGCCTCAAATTCCTTCTTGAAACTTTGTCCAAAGCCTATGCACGACCCATCAAGCCTAAATTGATTTATTTTCTTATTTTTATTAATTAGTTGGATTTTTAATTGATTTTTAATTCATTTAATTAATTTAAAATGTAGGAAATTCAAAGATGTGATTTTTTCAATCTTTTGTGAAGCAAATAAACTCAGGGAAAGCTGGCAAATTCGTGTATCAATCAAGGACATCAAAATCTCCATGTTTGGCAAGTTTTCTCAATCAAAAAGATTGAAAAATATTTTATTATCAATCAAACATTGGAATATCAATGCAAGGGATTTCTTGAGCAAGATTTGACCTAAAACCATTCTACTATAAGTGCATAAGCTAAACCTAATTCCTCACACGTGAAAAGCTGCTGCAAAAAGCCATAACCAATTCCAAAAAACTCAAAGAAAACTCAAAATTGAATTCTATAATTTAACGTGATTCAAAGCTTGTTCTTGTTTCTAATACATTGTTAGGCCTCCCAGGAACGATTTGCAATCAAAACCAAGCTTCATAGCTCAAGAAATCGTGGCAAACAGTTTTACGGTTTGAAGCTTTTTTCCATAATTGTATATATTGATTCATGCATATTTAACATATTCTTGTGGTTGTTTTGTGTTAATAGGACTCATACGAAGCTATTGGTGTGATTTAATTGCATTAAGATGCCCTGAAACGCAAGTTGCCATTGAAGGATTCTAGGGTTCATTAGTTCCTAAATTAGGGCTTTTCAGGTCCGGTAAAATTAGAACCTCCAACGCCTGTGGTTGAATTCGTCAAGGCCAGACGAATCAAACACCATGCTCGCGAACAAATTATATTTAGCATACGTCTATTCGCTATTTTTCCTCGTTCTGCTTTATGGGGGGTTAAAAACCCCCGCTATCCATTTATGTTTTACAGGGAATCTGGGGAAGACGATGATGTGCTGATCTCTGAGTGGATGGTTCAAACGGACGCGCGCTTTTTTCTCTTTCCAGCATAATTGATGTATTTCATATATTATTTTTATTGTTTATTATAATTACAAATACAGGCGCATGGCTCAGTGGAAGATGAAGTGGCTGGCAACCACTGGGACCTGGGTTCGATTCTCAGGTCCACCCAAAACTTGTTTCTATTTTTTCTAATATATTCACATGTAGCGCTCCATGAGCATTCCACCATGTACCTCCCATCCAAGCGCTTCAAGTGGCCACTAACACCAATCTGATGGCCAGGAGATGAAGAGCATGATACACCCAGTCAAAGCAACGTGCAGACAATCAGGAAAAGTCAATGGGCTGGCCAACAAATGGGCCTGAAATTGCAAACAAAACCTCCATATTTGGGCCATCACCCCCCTTGGTTAAATGTTTTCTCTTTTATTTTTCTTTTACTAATTTCTAACTATTATTATTATTATTTATTTAACTAACATAATTAATATTATTTTCATAATAAATCCAGTAAATATTTATATTATTATTATTATTATTAAATTTCACCATTAATAATTATTTTAGTAAATAAATGTAAATTAATTAATTTGGTTAAATTAGGTTAACTTTAATCTTTTTTTTACAATAAATAAAATTAGCTTAGACTTAGGATTTTATGCTAACTTTTTAATTCCTTTTATTTTATTTTCATAAAAAACCTAAAAAACATAAAAAGCATTTTTTATTTTAATTAAATAATTAATTAGAATTAGGTTTAATATTTAATTTAAATGCAAAAAAGGACAAAATTCAATTCTTTTCTCAAAAAGGGTCAAAACCCTAAGGACGTCCTGATTCAATTCTTTCGCGTGCATATTTAGTTTCAATTTATCTATTTTTGATTATATTGATGTATCTGCTTCCAGAATGTAATAGTTAATTAGGACTTTTACCGATTTCTTTACTTTTCTCGCATTTATTTTCCAAACGGGTTTTGTTTTTGGCGATGTATAGACCCGCGCCTTGTAATAGTATAGATTTACCTTTCCGCACTTTATTTCCCGCTAATTATTTAACTGTTAATTATGCATGAAAGACTTGTATGAAAAATAAAATTAATCCGTAGCTCACAAATGCATGTTCAATGATAAACATAAACTGAAACAACACACATGCACATGCCACTCCTAGGGTACGCCTCACTTGGTTGCCTCGAGGTGGTCGTCAAGTATAGGGTGTTTTAGAGGTCGCCCTCCTGTCTAAAGATCCAGTTGCCTCGAAACGGTTGCCTCGGATAAAAAGGATCTAGGACATTAGGGTTACCGCTAAGGCGACCTACTATTGCTTTGGTGACCACACATTGTCCCTATAATCGAATTGACCCGAATAACTCCAACGACGGTGCTACCTACTTCTCAATAGTGGGATAGTACTGTCTAAAGGACTCTTACACAGCCAAATTCCTTAGAGTAGGTAGATTTCTCCTAGGTACTTGCTCTTTCAAAAACAAAAACATCTTTTCGCGCCTACACTTTCAAAAAGTTTTCAAACAAATATTTCATACACTCTTGAGGACAGATACAAGAGTTACCTAGAAATTTTTCAAACGAAACTTTTTCAAAACCCACAAACACTTGAAAAGCAAACAATTTTTGAAAACATAGTGAGCAAGTACCTAAGAGTCCGTGGATAACCACGGATAGAAAGGGTGTTAACACCTTCCCTTTCTATAATCTACCTCCCGAACCGAGAAACATCTCAAAAAGGAATTTTGTTGTGCTTTTGTCCTTTCCATGTTGGAGAACATAAAAGACGGTGGCGACTCTTGCTTACCGCGACATTTCGCAAACCAGCATTCCAAACAGTCAGTTCTATTTCCACCGATCACAGAACTGGCGACTCTGTTGGGGATGATTATAAGTGAGGTGTACCTTAGGATTAGACCACTCTTATGTTTTCAATTGTATGTATTGATTGCTTTTATATTTGTGGGCTTGCATCAGAGTTTCATAGATCCTAACCCGGATCTGGGGAATACCCTTTAGGTAGCATAAGCTGTGAGGGACCTGTCCGGCGTAGACCGACACGGGTGAAGTAGTGGCTACGTTGGTGTGACACCTTGGTCTGTACCGATATCCCTTGTGTTGCAACGAGGAGAATATGGGTCTTCTGAGGAGTCATTAAGCACCAAACGACCTTAGAACCCTAAATTGACTCAACTTGGCCATAGAACAGTAGCAGTATGCTACACTCATTGAGGATAAACTCTCGCAATGGTTCTGGCTGCAAGAAAAGATTGCGATGCTGGAGTTATGACCGATCGAGGGTAGTCAATGATATTGAGATCCTCTAGAACCCGGTTACTATTTTCTAGGACAGGTCTTAACCAACTGAACTGAAAGAGGGTAGTACCTAAACTTCATGCTGGCCTAAAATCTAAGGGCTCTTTGTGTGACTTGTGTGCCTTCATACTTGAACTACTTGCATACTTGTTATCTAACAACACGAGTTCCTTGCAGGTTTTGTTTACAGTCCTTAATTGGGACTCATTACAGGGCCTACTTACACCACTCCATGCATAGCATAACATCATACCATTGCATGCATCATGCATAAGGACTAACCCATTTCAAGGATCTCAAGGGTTTAGGATGCAGGTCATGATGAACCAAATATCTAGCAAGGGGCAAAGGGGATTTATTTTCCTCTAGCCAAGGTTGTCAGGGGCGATGACCCACTCGATATGGTGAGCCTTGACTCTTGAAGAAGGACTCTCAACAACAGGAAGTTCCTTCAATCAAGCAACCAGATTCAAATTCTAACAATTTTCTTGTTTACCCTGCGAGATCCTTGAAAACATTGCATGCATACATACATATCATTGCATTACAGGTACCCTTGGTACAGGTCACTTACCTTCTTCGCTGTTTATTTCAGCAATGGCTTCCCAACAAAACAACCAGGATCTTCATGCTCAAGAAACTCAGTTCAGGGAAATCTTCCTAAACCTATCCAAGGGGCAGGAAGAGTTGAGGACACTCCTCATGGGCAATTTGGTCAGGAAGAGTCCTGAAGACGACAAGGACGAATGGCTGAAACGCTTGCAAGCTGAGGTAGATACTATGAGGACTCAGATGTTGGGGCAGATGACCCTTATCCAAGGCTTAGCTAGGGAGCAAGAAGAGTTGAGAACTGTGATCAACCAGCTTCAGCAAGACAGTAAGAAGCAAGTAGTCAAGGCTGGGGACTAAACCGGTAATCAGCCTCCAAGAAGTCAAAGGTTTGGTTCAATGAATAGACCTCTCTAAGCTGCTACTACTTCACAGGTCCAACAACGACCTCGCCAAGAACAACGGGTTGATCAGAGCAAGCCAGACAAGCCTAAGAGGAAATTCACCCAGCTCAACATGTCGTTGTTTCAAGCCTTACAACGCCTGTTGAGATTGAATCTGATCACATTAAGGGACCCTCCTAAGAATCCCAACACTTCCTCTTCCAGGTATAACCCGAGTGTGAGATGTGCCTACCATTCTGACAGTCCTAGACACGACACCGACGACTGTTGGACTCTGCAGAACAAGATCCAGAACCTGATTGATGAAGGAGCAGTGGAATTCACCCAAGATGGTCAGGTCGAGTTCTTCTACTATCCCTAGACGAGAAGACCTTTTGTTCATTGGAAGTTTCAAGTTGTATTTTTCTTTGCTTGTTCAAACATTTGTTCATGTCAAACTCTTTTACTTTATCAATGCATCGCATATGTCTGTTTTGAATCAATATATTTGCATTCACTATATTCAAACTGCTTTCGTTTTTTGATGTCAACTCTCAATTAAGAAACTCTAAGCCTTTTGAGGGAGGATGACGAAAACGATACCACAATCTACAGTATGCTTTTGATTAGACCCCGCTGATGAGGTACAGGCATTGTTTCAATTCCTAAACACTGGAGTTATAAGGAAGATAATCCCTCGTCAACCCCTTCGAGCCAAAGAAGTAGGAGTTTTTCTTTTCACAAAAAATTAAAACCCTTAATCATAACCTGGAGCAGGGTAGTGTTCTCAGTTGATCCAGGTGCACAATGAATGGCACCAAAGGAGTCCCTCCAAAGCAAAAGACAATGATGGTTCCCTATAATCGTCAGGACAGGCAGTCATAATCTATCAGAAATAAAAGCCCATTAAGTCAAAACCTATGAAGGAGACTTACAAAACTGGGGCATTCCGTTGGCTGTAATCACAAAAGAAACAGTTCAGGAAAAATACAGGGATAATAAAATCAAAAGAAAGAGGTCCTACAAACCCTCGACAAAAAAGAAATGACTGCCTAGTCAAAATAAATTGTCAACATCCGAACCATCACTGGAATATCAAAGCAAAGACTCAAACAAGATCTAACGCACGATTAGCTGAGGTTAGGATTGAAGAACATCACGAAGAGCGGGTGGGTACAAATTAAATTTGAGTCTTTATCCTTTGTTTCTTAAACCGTGAACCAGGCCACGTTATAACCCTTAAAAAGTCCTAGCTGAAGCATGGGTTAGTTCGAAATCATACTGTTACGAAAGGTATCTTGACTCCTTAAGGCTTGCTGTAAAATAACGAGTTGACATCACATTTTACAAAATTTGCTTGTTTTACTGAAAAATGCATTTTCAAAAACTTCGAAACAGACCTAAGTTGTGCATTCTTAAAATAACATTGTTTGCATATGACTATTTGTTTGAACAGCAGAGAAATTCGCACGAAGAATTTCTAATGAACAAAAGCACTTCCAACCAAGGGGCAGACGTGATCATTGTCCGTCATCTGGGGCAGTCCAGTCAAGATTCAGAGAATCTCTCAAAAGCCAAATAGCCTGGGGTAAATCTCCATCTGAGTCACTTGAGGCATTGGACATGAATTCCAGCGAAGAATCTTGCATGATCAAACATCTTCTGGTGGTATGGCAACACAATGCTACCGACAGTGACAACTCCCTGTACTCTGAGAACATGGACATAGTCGAAAAAGTACTACGCATAATCAAAGACCCGCTAGGTTGACTGACTTAGGCAAAAATAAGGGCTTCCCGGCAAACCAAAAGGGTTCGGGCAAAAATAAGGGATGAAAATGAAAATATGTACACCCGGCAAGTCGAAAACCTGAAAAGGCGGCTTGGGCAAAAAAAGGGTATCCCGGTGGACTGAAAACCCGAAAGGGCGGTCCAGGCAAAAATTAGGGATTAAAGCGTACGACTATGTCCTGTTATCTCGTCACGTGCCTACTAGAAGAAGATTTGTCAAGCGGCAGTTATCAAGCACCTCCACAGGTACCTTCTCCCGCAAAAACTGGGGCAATAAGAGTTGTCTAAGTGATCTAGTCGCTCTGTCCGCCGAGGTACCAAGGTAAGTTTAGCTGAAGAACATGACCAAGATACCTTCACTCCCCGCAGAGTAAGACAAGATTCAACAATTCTCCCCAAGCAGAGTTGATCTCCCAGCAGTCCTAAGAAGGCACAGCATCTCCAGCAAGTCAGCAACACTCTCCCCCGAGCAGAGTTAGTCTACTGTCAGCCTTAAGGAAGTTGGATATCCCCAGAAGATCCCAATATTCCCCAGCGGAGTATACAGATGTTCCTAAGCAAGCATCCCCGGCAGTCTTAATATAAGATTGTTCCCCGGCGGAATACCATACACCCCAGTGGAGTCACTTCCCCAGTACAGTCCAAAAGTTTCCCCAGGAGAGTTGAATCATCCTCCCCAGTAGATTCTGGAAGCTTATCCCCAGTAGATTCTGGAAGCTCGTCCCCTGCAGAGTACAAGCATCTCTCCCCGACCATATTCAAAGGTTATTCCCCACCAGAGCCTATAACTGGGTTATCCTCAGCTAATTACAACGGAAAGATCGTCCTCGGCGAAGTTCTTCCTATCCCCAACGGAGTTCATCAAATCCCTCAACGGAGCTTATCAACGAAATCCCCAGCGGAGTTATCATCAAAATCTCAGCGAAGCATCTCTTCCCACAGAGTAATTCCCTGCAGAGTAATCTCTTCGCCAGGTTTACTCCCCAACGGAGTCATCTTCTCCTACAGGTTTATCCTTGCAATCATCTTCTTTCATCATCCTCAGCGGAGACGAAGAACGCTACTCTTCAACATCAGCCCAGGATTCAACTTCCCGGCATGCGTCAAGGATTTATTTTCCTAGACAAAAATACATTCATAAACATCACATTGTCATACATCGTGATACATGCATATACGCATCATATCATACAATCTCATTTATGTCGAGAACATCATTGCTTGATCCATATCATGCATTGCATATGACTGACCTTTACCTTTCAGGAAGGATACAGTTAAATGATCAGCTATGTCAAAGTAGACAAATACAGTCAAAAGAGACCAATCCAGTCAAAGAAGGCAAATCCAGTCAAAGAAGACAAGTCCAGTTAAATTAAGTCCTAAAGTCAAAGAAGACAGCCCGTCCTTATAGACACCCGTCGTTATAGACACCCGTCGTTATAGACACCCGTCGTTATAGACACCCGTCGTTATAGACACCCGTCGTTATAGACACCCGTCGTTATAGACACCCATCGTTATAGACACCCGTTGTTATAGACACCCGTCGTTATAGACACCCGTCGTTATAGACACCCGTCGTTATAGACACCCGTCGTTATAGACACCCGTCGTTAAAGACAACACGTCATTAAAGACAACTAGTCATTAAAGACAACCTGTCAGTAGAGACAACCCACCAACTTTTTGAAGTTCTAGATTCGATACCTGTATCTAGCCAGGGTATATCTGTGAGCGATTAATTGTAGATTCGATACCTGTATCTAGCCAGGGCATATCTACATGAAGAAACTGAAGATCAACAACTGTAACAGGCCAGGAAATCATCTCTCTTTCTCAGGTACGCAAGTTCTCGCTAAGGAATCTCTTACGCGATCGACATCTCCAGATGGCATCTTTAAGCCCATCTCTACAACTATCCATTACATTTCCAAATGGCATCTATAAGACCATTCCCGACAAGGTTCTGTCACGTCTCCAGATGGCATCTATAAGCCCATCATCCTACCCATCATCTCCCCAAATGGAATCTATAAGCCCATTCCCGACATCACATTGCTGATATTCTATTATGCGAGTGCAAATTTCTGGGCACTCTAGTGTCCAATCATCTTCCACCTTCGGATCACGAAAGGCACACAAGCCAATCTACCTCCTCAGGTTTAAGAAGATTGAACAGGGGCAACTGTTGTACCCCAAAATTTTCCCTCCCATATTCTTCATGATTGGTCAAGAGTCATCTTCAAATGGTTCAAGATTTCTCAAGGGTTGCACAATCCAACTGCCTCCTAAGCCAGTCAAAATTAGGGTTTTGGTTCTGTCAAGGAATTTGAGGTTTTCAATGGTTCAATCAAGTCCCATAAGCCTATATGTATTGTCAAGCATATACATGTCAAGTCTCAAGACTCACAGAGGCAAATTGCACAGTTAAAAGCCCTATTTGGTTCACAATCAACTGCAGGGGTAAAATGGTCATTTTACAGTCAAAAGTCAAAAATTTTGGTCAACATCTTATTTTGAGCCCACAATCATCATTTGATCAAGTCTTGATCATGATTCCTCATGCATGGCTCAAAGATCACCAAAGATGCAAAAGTTTCTATTTTTGGACAGTTGAAAAGTCAACTGTAACTTGACCAAGGCATAACCTTTTTATGGCTCATCAGAAAAATCCCATCCAATGCTCATTTTGAAGGGGATGACATTTCCTACAACTCATCTTCACATTCCAAGTCCAAGAAATGCTCTCACAAAAAGTTATCAATTTCTACATTATAGGTCATTTTCAAAAGTCAACAAAAAGGCACTTTAAGCCAAAGACCATAACTTGAGATTGGTATATCCAAATGACATGGAACCAAAGGCATTGGTTAGAGGACTTCAAGACCTTTCCAAAATGTCCAAGAACATGTTCATATAATCCAAATTGAGCAATATATGCATTGGAGAAGTTGGGAAATTTTTGTGAATTTGCAAAAGTCAACTTTGCTCAAAACACATCATTTTTGCTAATGGGCCTCAAATTCCTTCTTGAAACTTTGTCCAAAGCCTATGCACGACCCATCAAGCCTAAATTGATTTATTTTCTTATTTATATTAATTAATTGGATTTTTAATTGATTTTTAGTTCATTTAATTAATTTAAAATGTAGGAAATTCAAAGATGTGATTTTTTCAATCTTTTGTGAAGCAAATAAACTCAGGGCAAGCTGGCAAGTTCGTGTATCAATCAAGGACATCAAAATCTCCATGTTTGGCAAGTTTTCTCAATCAAAAAGATTGAAAAATATTTGATTATCAATCAAACATTGGAATATCAATGCAAGGGATTTCTTGAGCAAGATTTGACCTAAAACCATTCTACTATAAGTGCATAAGCTAAACCTAATTCCTCACATGTGAAAAGCTGCTGCAAAAAGCCATAACCAATTCCATAAAAATCAAAGAAAACTCAAAACTGAATTCCATAATTTAACGTGATTCAAAGCTTGTTCTTGTTTCTAATACATTGTTAGGCCTCCCAGGAACGATTTGCAATCAAAACCAAGCTTCATAGCTCAAGAAATCGTGGCAAACAGTTTTACGGTTTGAAGCTTTTTTCCATAATTGTATATATTGATTCATGCATATTTAACATATTCTTGTGGTTGTTTTGTGTTAATAGGACTCATACGAAGCTATTGGTGTGATTTAATTGCATTAAGACGCCCTGAAACGCAAGTTTCCATTGAAGGATTCTAGGGTTCATGAGTTCCTAAATTAGGGCTTTTCAGGTCCGGTAAAATTAGAACCTCCAACACCTGTGGTTGAATTCGTCAAGGCCAGACGAATCAAACACCATGCTCGCGAACAATTTATATTTAGCATACGTCTATTCGCTATTTTTCCTCGTTCTGCTTTGTGGGGGTTAAAAACCCCCGCTATCCATTTATGTTTTACAGGGAATCTGGGGAAGACGATGATGTGCTGATCTCTGAGTGGATGGTTCAAACAGACGCGCGCTTTTTTCTCTTTCCAGCATAATTGATGTATTTCATATATTATTTTTATTGTTTATTATAATTACAAATACAGGCGCATGGCTCAGTGGAAGATGATGTGGCTGGCAACCACTGGGACCTGGGTTCGATTCCCAGGTCCACCCAAAACTTGTTTCTATTTTTTCTAATATATTCACATGTAGCGCTCCATGAGCATTCCACCATGTACCTCCCATCCAAGCGCGCCAAGTGGCCACTAACACCAATCTGATGGCCAGGAGATGAAGAGCATGATACACCCAGTCAAAGCAACGTGCAGACAATCAGGAAAAGTCAATGGGCTGGCCAACAAATGGGCCTGAAATTGCAAACAAAACCTCCATATTTGGGCCATCACCCCCCCTGGTTAAATGTTTTCTCTTTTATTTTTCTTTTACTAATTTCTAACTATTATTATTATTATTTATTTAACTAACATAATTAATATTATTTTCATAATAAATCCAGTAAATATTTATATTATTATTATTATTATTAAATTTCACCATTAATAATTATTTTAGTAAATAAATGTAAATTAATTAATTTGGTTAAATTAGGTTAACTTTAATCTTTTTTTTACAATAAATAAAATTAGCTTAGACTTAGGATTTTTTGCTAACTTTTTAATTCCTTTTATTTTATTTTCATAAAAAACCTAAAAAACATAAAAAGAATTTTTTCTTTTAATTAAATAATTAATTAGAATTAGGTTTAATATTTAATTTAAATGCAAAAAAGGACAAAATTCAATTCTTTTCTCAAAAAGGGTCAAAACCCTAAGGACGTCCTGATTCAATTATTTCGCGTGCATATTTAGTTTCAATTTATCTATTTTTGATTATATTGATGTATCTGCTTCAAGAATGTAATAGTTAATTAGGACTTTTACCGATTTCTTTACTTTTCTCGCATTTATTTTCCAAACGGGTTTTGTTTTTGGCGATGTATAGACCCGCGCCTTGTAATAGCGTAGATTTACCTTTCCGCACTTTATTTCCCGCAAATTATTTAACTGTTAATTATGCATGAAATACTTGTATGAAAAATAAAATTAATCCGTAGCTCACAAATGCATGTTCAAAGATAAACATAAACTGAAACAACACACACGCACATGCCACTCCTAGGGTACGCCTCACTTGGTTGCCTCGAGGTGGTCGTCAAGTATAGGGTGTTTTAGAGGTCGCCCTCCTGTCTAAAGATCCAGTTGCCTCGAAACGGTTGCCTCGGATAAAAAGGATCTAGGACATTAGGGTTACCGCTAAGGCGTCCTACTATTGCTTTGGTGACCACACATTGTCCCTATAATCGAATTGACCCGAATAACTCCAACGACGGTGCTACCTACTTCTCAATAGTGGGATAGTACTGTCTAAAGGACTCTTACACAGCCTAATTCCTTAGAGTAGGTAGATTTCTCCTGGGTACTTGCTCTTTCAAAAACAAAAACATCTTTTCGCACCTACACTTTCAAAAAGTTTTCAAACAAATATTTCATACACTCTTGAGGACAGATACAAGAGTTACCTATAAATTTTTCAAATGAAACTTTTTCAAAACCCACAAACACTTGAAAAGCAAACAATTTTTGAAAACATAGTGAGCAAGTACCTAAGAGCCCGTGGATAACCACGGATATAAAGGGTGCTAACACCTTCCCTTTCTATAATCTACCTCCCGAACCGAGAAACATCTCGAAAAGGAATTTTGTTGTGCTTTTGTCCTTTCCATGTTGGAGAACATAAAAGACGGTGGCGACTCTTGCTTACCGCGACATTTCGCAAACCAGCATTCCAAACAGTCAGTTCTATTTCCACCGATCACAGGTTCAATTTGTCTTGTCTCCACGAATATAACCATATGCATTAGGGGTTCTGATTTTTCCTATATGGGAAAGCCCCAATTTTGAGATTCAAGAACCCTAGAATTCGTTAATGGTATTTCTTGATTCTGGACACCATAATGCAATTCACCTGTACCATTAGCTTCAGAGAGGTTCTAGCAATGCAAAGCACACAAAAAATCTCGTTAATGATGCATGAATAATGAATTACGATTGTGGAAAAAAGTACCAAATCGTGTGACTGTAAACGGCGATTTCTTGAGGTTAAACGCTTGGTTTTGGTTCCTACACCTTCCTGGGGATCCCTGCAATGGATTAGAATTAACAAAAAGCTCTGAATTAACCTGGAATTAGGAAAACAGTTTTCAAGTTTTTCTTGATTTTTTTGGAATTGTTTATGGCGTTTTGCAGCAGTTCTCATGTGTGCATGATTAGGGTTAGGTTCTGTATATATAATGGAATGGATTTAGGTTAAATCTTGGCCAAGAAATCCATGGAATAATGGTGGGAATATTTGATTTTCAATCATATCTTTTTGCATCTTTTTGATTGAAAAATCTTGCCAAATTGAGAGATCCTTGTCCCCTTGATGTGTACATGAAATCTCCAGCACATGTAGGTCATATTTGCTTCATGAAAAGATTGCAAAACCATACCTTGATATTTTCCTACAATTAAATGAATTAAATGAATTAATATTGGTTAAAAATTCAATTATTTAATAAAAAATAAGAAAATAATTCAATTTAATCTCAATGGGTCGTGCATAATCCTTGGACAAAGTTTTAAGAAGAAATTTGAGGCCCATTAGCAAAAATGAAGTGTTTTGAGAAAAGTTGACTTTTGCAAATTCACAAAAATTTCCCAACTTCTCCAATGCATATCTTGCTTAATTTTGATCCTATGAACATGTTCTTGGACATTTTGGAAAGGTCTTGAAGTACTCTAACCAATTCCTTTGGTCCCATGTCATTTGGATTTACCAATCTCAAGTTATGGTCTTTGACTTAAAGTGCATTTTTGTTGACTTTTGAATTTGACCTATAATGTAGAAATTGATAACATTTTATGAGAGCATTTCTTGGACTTGGAATATGAAGATGATTTGTAGGAAATGTAATCCCCTTAAAAATGAGCATTGGATGGGATTTTTCTGATGAACCATGAAAAATTTATGCCTTGGTCAAGTTACAGTTGACTTTTCTACTGTCCAAAAATAGTAACTTTTGCATCTTTGATGATTTTAGAGCCATGCTTGAGGAATCATGATCAAGACTTGATAAAATGATGATTGTGGACTCAAAATAAGATGTTGACCAAAATTTATGACTTTTGACTGTAAAATGACCATTTTGCCCCTGCAGTTGATTGTAGAGCAAATAGGGCTTTTGACTGTGGAATTTGATGCTGTGAACCTTGAGACTTGGCATGTAGATGCTTGAGGATGTATGTAGGCCTATGGGACTTGATTGGACCATTGAAAACCTCAAATTTCTTGAAAGAACCAAAACCCTAATTTTGACTGGCTTAGGAGGCATTTGGACTGTGCAACCCTTGAGAAATCTTGAACCATTTGAAGATGATTCTTGATAAATCTTGGAGAATATGGGAGGGAAAATTTTGGGGTACAACATTTACGGTCATCAACGGAGTAGAAATGTCTTCCACATAAACTACAAACGAATCATTATCCACAGCATTCACTCCATGCTAGGCATAGGAGCATTCACGACATTAGGCTTTTCCGGCGCTTCAAACTCAATCTCCTTAGCATTAATCAGGTCCTGAACTTTATTCTTCAAAGCCCAACAATTATTAGTATCATGCCTCGGCTATTAGAGTGATAAGCACAGCGGGCGTTTGGATTATACAGCGGTGATGTAGTATTGGGATTCCTTGGGGCCTCCTTCGGAATCACCAAGTTGGTTTTTAATAGTTGCGGCAGAATTAGAGACAAGGTCATACTAAGCCGAATAAACAGCCTTTACGGTCTCTCTGTTATTTGTTGTGGGGCACCAACAGGTCTTGATATAACTACCGCATTAACTGCTTGGCGGCGCTCAGGTCGGCTTTGACCTTTTGAGCTGTAAACTGCACTAGAATCCTTCTTGAAAGGCTTCTTCTCTGTACTTGACAAAGCACCCTTTTGTATCTTGCCGCTCTTGATACCGACCTCAATTCTCTCCCCATTCATAATCAATTCAGTGAACCCAGACGATGAACTTCCGATCAAATGATTGAAAAATGGACCAGACAAAGTCCCAAGAAATATGTCCACCAACTCCCTATCATCCAGAGGGGGTTGTACTCTCCCAGCAAGATCTCTCCATTTCTGAGCATAGTCTTTAAAGCCTTCGCCTGTACCCATATACATACTCTGAAGTTGAGTACGTGTAGTAGCAAGGTCGGTATTATACTAGTATTGTTTGTAAAAAGCAGTAGCAAGGTCCTCCCAGTTACGGAAGTTAGCTCCTTCCAGTTGGTAAAACCATTCAAGTTGAGTCCCTGACAGAATATCTTGGAAGAAATGAATCCAAAGGTTCTTATCGGCAGTATATGGCAGAATCTTTCTGACATACGAGCGGAGGTGCAGCTTTGGACAAGACGCCCCATCGTACTTAGCAAATACAGGAGCCTTAAACTTGTGTGGGATCACCACCCCAGATGCCAAACCCAACTCTCTGAAGTCCAACCCAGGGATCTTCTGAATCTCCATTGCACTTAACCGATCTTCGAGTTGATTATACCTGTCCTCAGAGGGAGGATACTGGTCTTCATCAAAATCTGTGTCATTGTCAGAAACAACAGGGCTAGGACCCCTCCTTTCCTCTTGATTCTCTCCCCCTCCAGATGAGTGGGACAAATCAACTTCTTCTCGCAATCTGTTTCCAAATCTATGACCCATATTCAGGAGGATTGTCCTCTTCTTCTTCTTCTTCTTGTCCTTCAAGATAAGAGTCTTCAGATCTTGTTGACTCTTGGCCAGGTTCAAGAACATTTCCTGGAACTGAGCATTCTGAGTTTGCAGGGCCTTGATGGCTTGACCAGTAGGTGCTTCAGAAGACATGATCGTGCTAAAATAAACAGCGAAGAAGATGAGAAACCTGTAAGGGTACCTGTAATGAGGTGCATGGGAATGGAATGCATATGAAATGATTTCAAATACTTAGGGAGATTCAAATTTGTAAACCAAAATGAAACACACTTTATTAGATAAAAACTTGAAATAATGTTTAACAAATTCCTTTAAGGCATTACAAAAGAAATACTGAAAAGCAAATATAAACTAGAAATAGTAAAAGACATCAGCGCTCCCATGGTCGTTTTCTGTTCGTGCTGACATAATCATTGAGGATCCGCTCATTCTCCAGCTGCCTTGTAAGTTTCAGGATCTTCCGCTCCTGGTCATGATACTTCTCTCTGTAGGTATCCCTTTCCTCCCTTAGTTGGATCCAAGACCTCTTCAATGCCCCTGATCAGTAGGCATATGAGGATGGATGATCGTATAAGGAACACTTTCTTCATCAGTATGCTCCACAATCACTAGCAAAACAGCTTCATATAGCATCCCCAGCTTTTGAGCACGGGCTCGAACCTACTGGAGATATGGTGGCATCGGGAGAGAAGTCTTCATTCCTAGCTCATGTGGATCAGACCTGTTCACCTTGTCCCAAGCTCATACAAACCTGCGGTGATGTCCCTCAACATCCCCCTGGAAGTCAAAGACAATGTCTATAAGTAGCAACTCATGAGGACCGTCCTTTCGAGCTCGTCCAAACTGTCGTAAGGCCAAACAAGGATTATAGGTTATCCCTCCTCTAATTCCAAGCAATGGAACATTGGGGTATTCCCTACACCGATCAATGACAACTACCTTTTCCATATCCTTGGTACTCCAAAGGATGTCCGTATGAGCAAGGGACATGATTTTGTAAGCCCAACCCATACCTTCCTCATTCTTCAATACAGATTTGGGTAGGTGATAAATAAACCACCTCGCCATCAATGGTGCACAACACATGAGAGTTCCCCTCTTCTGGATAGTACGGACATAGAGAGCATGCAGGATATCACCTAGAAGAGTAGGCACTGGATTACGAGACATGAAAATCTTGACTGTGTTCACATCGACAAAAGAATCTGAATTAGGGAACATAACCAAGCCATAGATAAGGAGAGCCAGGATGTCTTCAAATGCTTGAAAGTCCAAGCTATCCCATAACTGTTGACCCTGATTAATCAAAAACTTAGCCAAGAAACCTTTCTCACCACTCCGAGTCTCCCAATTAGATACTACATCAGCCTTTGTCAGATGGAGGGCTGAAGCAATATCCTCTGGCTTAGGAGCCATCTCTAAACCTGTAAAGGGTGTCTTCTCTATAATAGATATGCCAAGTAAATCAGATAACTCCTCCAAAGTAGGGACCAACTGATAGTCCGAGAAGGTGAAACAGTGATGCAATTGATCAAAGAACTGGAACAACACACTCATCATTTGCTCATCCAACTTGGAAGTGACCAGGCTTAGAAGGTGACCATGTCTTCTAACAAAGGAAGAAGTATCAGGAACCTTTGAAGCCAACTCTCTAAGCTGAGCAGGGACCTGCACAAAGTTGATTCGAATTGTGTTTCTGCGCATAGAAGCCATGATCTGCAAAACAGAACAAAGATGAATCCCCTCGGTCTTTGAAATGGTTAGTCTAATGCAATATGCATGCAATGTCATGATGCATAATGTCATGATAAGAACACACCACAGGTATCACAGATAGCAAACATGGTAAGGGAAAACAAGTCACACAATAGCCCTTAAATTTCAGGCTGGTATGGAGTTTAGATACTACCCTCTTTCAGTTCAGTTGGTTCAACCTGTCCTAGAAATAGTAACCAGGTTCTAGAGGTTCTCAATATCACTGACCCTCCTCGATCGGTCATAATTCCAGTTTAGAAACCTTTTCTTACAGCCGGAACCATCTCAAGAGTTTGGTCTCAATGAGTGTAGCGTACTGCTACTTTCTATGGCCAAGTTGGTCAATTATAGGTTCTAAGGTCAGTTGGTGCTTAATGACCCCTTAGCAGCCCCATATTCTCCTTGTTCCTCCACAAGGGATATCGGTAAAAACTTAAAGTGTAACACCAACGTAGCTACTGCTTCAACCGTATCGGTCTACGCCGTACAGTTCCCTCACAATCTATTGCTACTTACCTAAAGGGTATCCCCAGATCCGAGTTAGGATCTATAGTAACTCCGATTCAAACCCACAAAGATAAATCAAACAAATCACACAATTTAAAACAAAACGATGAACTAATCCTAAGGTACACCCCACTTATTAAATTCCCAGCAGAGTCGCCAGCTCTGTGATACGGTGGCCAGAACCGGACTATTTTGAAATGCTGGTTTGCGTTTTGCGTTTGTGTTTGCAAAATGTCGCGGTAAGCAAGAGTCGCCACCGACTTTTATTTTATCCAACAAGAAAAGGAAAAAAGCACAGAAAAATTCCTTTTTCGAGATATTTCTGAGTACGGGGGGTAGATTATAGAAAGGGAAGGTATTAGCACCCTTTCTATCCATGGTTTTCCATGGGCTCTTAGGTACTTGCTCATCATTTTCAAAATTGTTTTCTTTATGTTTGTGGGTTTTGAAAAGTTTTTTGTTTGACTTCGATTTAACTTTTGTATCAGTCCTCAAGAGTGTAATGAAGTGTTTTTGAAAACTTTGTTTTGTAAAGAAGTGTAAGTGTGGAAAAAATTTTGTTTTGTCTGAGATAGTACTTAAGAGTTAATCTATCTACTCGAAAAAAGAATCGGTCTATGCTTGTTTCCTTTAGACAACGCTATCACACTATTAGTGAGTAGGTAGCACCGTCGTTGGAGTTTGAGGGTCAATTCAAAAAGGGACATACGGTCACTAAAGCAATGTTAGGACGTCTTAGTAGTAACCCTAATGTCTTAGATCATTTATCCGAGGCAACAATATCCGAGGCAAACTTTCTGAGGCAACTATGATCTTTGGACAAAAGGACGACCACTAAAGCACCCTATACTCAATGACCATTTACCGAAGGCAACCGAAGTGGAGTATACCCTAGGAGTACGCAGGTGCGAGTGATTCAATTTCAGATTATTATCTTTGCACATTTAAGAGTTATCTAACTGTTTTAAAGCTTTACATACATTCTTGTCATGCAACCCTAATCATACATCTAACAGTTAATATTTTGCGAAATTTAAAATGCGGAAATTAAACTACACTATTACAAGGCTTTAGGTATTTACATAGCAAAAAACAAACCCTTTGAAATTAAAAGCGATAAAAGTAAATAAACGTCCTAATTAAATTATTACAAACTTTGAGCAGATATAATAATTGGGCAAAATAATAATAAAGCGCGCGATGAAAAATTAGATCGACGAGAAATTAGGGTTTTGACCCTTCTATCCTAATGAAAAGAAAACTTGTTTTTTTTGTTGTTTTTAATATTTTTTAAGAAAAGAAATTAGGTTTTTAAATTAAATGTGCAATTAATTAAATTAACAAAAATAAATAAATGACCTATTTTGGTTTTTTGTTATTTTAGGAAAAAATAAAATAATTAAGTTAGTGATAAAACCTATTTATTATAATTGATTTTAATTATTTACAAAATAAATTAAAGTTATCTAATTAATCAAACCTAATTAAATTAATTAATTTATTGATGAAAAAAATAATATTCTAATTTTAATTGGACATAAAATATTTTTGGTGATTTTTTGATAAAAAAGCAAATTATTTGGTTAGTAATTAAATAAATAAAATTAAATGAAATAAATAAAATAATAATGAATATAGAGAAAGAAAATTAGGCCTGGAATGCGATTTTGAGGGGTGTGAATAGCTGAAATCTGGGACCATTTGTGGAGGTCCACGCTGACTTTTTTAGATCCAGTATGATGCGCTGACCCTGGCTCATGGTGTTCCTTCAGTGATGGCCATCAAATTTGGCCATCTGGCCATCTGGCGCGTTGATGATGAAGACCCATGGTGGTCTCCTGGCTTGCACGCACATTGGATTGCCTGAAAATAAATAAGAAAATAACAAGTGTTGGAGGCAGGGATCGAACCCCTGACCTCCATCCTTTGAATCCTTAACCTACGTGGCCACCACTACGCCAATTGTTTTTCACTGTACATATGCCAAGAAACAAAGATAATATATAAAATAAGGTGTTATTGGATGATGTAAAAAAAACGCGCCAGAGTTTGAATAGGCCTATGGGGGAGTGATAACTCACCGTCTCCTTCCTCTCTCTGTGGGTAAAGGTTTGATAACCTATACCTACGGACAAACGTCTGTTGCTACAGATTGTGCGTTCTCAAAATCTTCCACGGGCCATGGAAATAACATCCAATGCCATGGTTGTGTTCGTTTCGTCCTCCTGATCACTACAGTACCACTTACGAAGGCCAATTGTCCCTGTAATAAAAAAACCTAAAACAAAGCTCCAAAACCTAACAATGGTGATTTATGGTACAGGCCATATAAATGCAATTGAATGATGCAGAAAGCTTGAAAATATCTCATAGATCAACAATATGCCATTAATTCATGTTAACAATGCTTAAATTACAAGATGCAAATTCAAGAACAGGGGTATGTCGTGATGGACTTACAGCGCGTTTAGGGACCGAAACAGACTTGTTCTTGATAGCTTTAGCTTGCTGAGAGTCCCAGGAAGCGATTGGGATAGATAACGAGCCTTGAGGATGCCTCTAAGTGCCAATTCGATCTCACACTTTTTCTTGATTTTTTTAGTTTTGGTTTTGCCTCTGTGCCTGATTTCCAACCTGTTTTTAGGTTTGCATGCAGTCTATATATACCAAGCCATGCATTAGGGTTGATAATTGTATCCAAATCCTTCTCCTTCAATGCTTTTTTATTTGATTTGATCCTTCTTTAAAACCTTTCCAAACATGGCCTAAATCAATCTTTTTGTTCATACTAGGCATTTACACGAGTTTGAGTGATTAGTATCTGTAATTTAAGACCTGAAACAATCACAAAATCTCTTGTTATCAATGTTTTGGATTTTATTTGATTTATTTTGATTTAAATTAAATTAATTCAAATAAAAATCAAAATAAATAATAAAAACAAGATATGGACAAGTGGAAAATGCTAGAGCTCGTGGGCTATGTTTCCAACTCAAAACAAGTGAAAAAGATTGGGTCCATTTGGCAAAATTTGAAGTTTTAGGGATAGTTGACTTTTGACAATTTTGCAAAAAAATGTCAACTTCACCAATGCATAAATTCCTCAATTTTGACTCTTTGGATGTGTTCTTGGACTTTTTAGAAAGCTTGAGATTTTCTCTAAGCAACCCTATTATTCTCATCTCATTTTGATATTCCATGCTCATGTATGAAGCTTTGAAAAAATAGGTGTGTTTGTTGACTTTTCAAAATGACCTATAATGTCCAAATTCATAACTTTTTGTGAGTGTATATTTTGATCTTGGGATATGAATATGGATTGTAGGTAATTTCATACTCTTAAAAATGAGCTTTGGATGGGTCATTTCTGATAAAGTATGAGAAAGTTATGCTTGGTCAAAGTTGAGTTGACTTTTCCTACAAAACCCTAATTTAGCAACTTTTGAGTTTTGATGAATTATGAGCAATCCTTGATGAATCATGATCAAACCTTGATCAAATGATGAACTAAACTTCAAAATTAGGATGTTGACCAAAAATCTTGAAGTTTGAATGTATGTGGGCCACAGTTGACTTTTGCCCTAGCGTAGTCGATTTTAAGGCCTTTTGAGCAATTGACTGAGCAAACTTTCTATGCAAGGCTTGAAACTTGAAATGAATGATATTGAGAACATATTAGGATATTGGTGAGAAATTGGGACCATTTGGACTCAGGTATCTTGATGCAACATGAAACCCTAGTTTGGGGTAGATTGCCTTAGGAGAGAGCTTGTCTGGCCAACCCTTGGACTACCTTGAGCAACTTTGAGGATCTTTTCTTGCAATGTTTTGAGAAATATGGGAGGGAAAATTTTGGGGTACAAAAGACATCAATGTCAAATCCATCCTTCCACCACTAACCAAGTGAAAAGGCGCGTTAAGGAACAAGGACCATGTCCCCGACCATGGCCCTCGGTTAAACAACTACTAGAGGATCATCACTCTCCATAATTAAACGATCTGGACTCACCCAGAAAATGTGCGGTGAATAAAGAAAACAAACTAAATTCACAAAAAACTATTTACATTCATCTAACAGCACTGCAGTTCCAAACTCCCCAGGAAGAATGCATGGTATTGCTGACAGTCTCACCTGGCGAAACCACCGTCTCCAACCAATATTCCGCCGGGATTTCTAAGTGATAAGTTACCTTAAACCCTAACCACGTGTGATTCTAAGAGAAAAACTTTGAAATCTAAGCTATGACAGAAATTAAATCCACAAGAGCAAGGGAAATTGAGGAAACTTACCGGATCAAATAAGAGAACAGCGGGATAGGCAGCGGCAAGCGGCGGAATAGGCATAAACTTCAAAAATTGATAGAGTCGAGCAGGAGACCGATGAATTCGAGCAAAAAATAGTGGAACGAGTAGAAGAAGAGCGGGTGAAGCTCTCCCCCCCCCCCTCTTTTATAGACTGGGTTCTTCAGCGCGTGGACGAGCACGCGTCTAGGAAACTCTAAAGGGTGTTATCATTGCGCCCTAGCCCCTAGTCTAGCTAGAATCATCCCTTTTTCTAACAACACATAGCTCAAGACACGCATGACAGACATAGAATCCATAAACAGTCGAGCCTTCTCTAATAGAAACTTAGCTAGAAAACCCTTAACTCCACAACTTGTTTCCCAAATTGATACAATGTCGGACCGGTTCAGATGTAAGGTTGATGCAATTTCTTCAGGTTATGGCTCTTTATCTAAACCAGTGAAAGGCATTTGATTGAGAACAGGCACTCCTAGTAATTGAAAAAATTCCTCCATCGTGGGTACCAACTGATAATCGGGAAAAGTAAAGCGGTGATGTACAGGGTCAAAGAACTGGAACAGAACACTCATCATGTCTTCTTCAAAACTCGAGGTAACCAAACTGAGTAGTCGACCATGCCTTTTAATGAATGGAGAGCTTTCAGGAACTTTTGAGACTAGCTCCTTAAGTTGAGAAGGTATCCTCGCAAAACTGATTCAGATGGTGTTTCTACGAACATAAGCCATAACCTACAAAACAGAACAAAGATAAATCCCTAGGTCATTGAAATGGTTAGTGAAAATGATATGGTATGATGTCATGATATTATGATGTCATGTTCGAAAAATTAATCAAACACAAACAAGACACACAAAGCCTTAGGTTTAAGCTTGCATTGAGTTTATAGGTAAGTATCCTCTTGAAGTTTTAGTTGGCTCAACCTGTCCTAAAAAAGAAATAACCGGGTTCTAGGAACCTCAATATCACTGATGTTTCTATCAGGCATTGTTTCAGCACAAGCATCTAAATTGCGGTCGAAATATGCCAAGATTCCCATCTCAATGAGTGTAGCATCGAGTATCAACAAACTTCAGTCTGCACCAAAGCTAGCTATCTCACTACTTTCTAATGGCTAAGTTGTGTCAACTAAGGTTCTACGGTCAGTTAGTGCTTATGACACCACGCGGTAGCCCAGTATTCTCCTTGACTTACTCAAGGGACACTAGTACTAACCAATGTGTCAGACTAACGTAGCCATCACTTCAACCATGTCGATATATGCCATATAGTTTCTACGATCTATTTCTACTTACCTAAAATGCCCCCAGATTTGGGTATAGGATCTATACAAGAAATAAACCCAAGCATATCCCGAAATATAAAGCACATAAAGCAAGCAAGTAAAACAATAAAGGTGATCTAGCTCTTAAGGTAAACCCACTTTTAGTTTATGTCCCCAACAGAGTCATCAGTTCTATAATACGGTGGGAGAAATGACTTGAGGTTTTGCGTTTTATCGCAAATGTTGTGGATAGCAAGAGTCGCCATCGACTTTTCTTTTATCCAATAAAGGAAATTATGCAAAGAACATGAAAGACCTTTTGAGAATTTTCTTGAGTTCGGGGGGTAGGTTATGAAAAGGGAATGTGTTAGTACCCTTTTCATCTGTAGTTATCTACAGGCTCTTAATTGTTAACTCACTTTGATAAATGCTTTGTGCTTGTGTATGTTTGAAAATATTTTGAAAACGCCTAAGTGTAGCAATTTTGTAATGATTCTCGTATCGTTGAGAATGTATAAAAAATGTTTGTTTTAAAAATATTTATTGGATAAAAGTGTTTGTTTTAGAAATATGTTTTGAAAATGCCAATGTAAGGCAGTTTGCTTTATAATAACCCTTGTATCAGTCCTCAAGAGTGTTTATAAAGCGTTTTAAAAGTAGTTATTTTGAAAATGTGAAGGTGTGAAAAATTGTTTTAGTTTGTGAGCAAGCGATTACGAGCGATCTACCTACTCAAAAAGTCTCTGTTCTTTTCCTCCTCCTTTAGATAGTGTTATCCTTCCATTAGTTAGTAGGAAGTCAAATCATTGGATGTGGGGGACAGGTGTGGGTCATCGTACATTTATAGAAGGTAACTTGTAGATTGCTTTAGCAATTATCGTAAGGGACTAAGATCGTTTACCAAAGGAAACATCAAAGGGTCATCGAGGGACTACGATCTTTTAACCGAGGGTCTTTGCTAAAGCATTCCCCGTTCGGGGGACATGACTGTTTATATATGAGGCAACAAGTGAGGTTATCCTAGAGGGGCGTGTGTACGAAGTGTTTTTGATTTCAAGTATTTTTGTCTTTGAGATTAGGTTTTCTAATGTTTGTGTTTAGTCTTTCCATACAAACCGTAATTACTAACAGTAATAAGGAAAGTAGTAAATTGCGGAAATTTAAATGTCCTACGCTATTAAAATGCTTCAGGTATGGGGGTTACAAGTTTATGAATGGGTGAGGAAATCAATAAACCCTAATTTGTCTATCACAAGAGTTGAGAAATTACAATAATTTGGAAATAAAGGCGAAAGATAAAATACGTGAAGATGGTAAAAAAAAAGGGAGAATGTTTAAGAAACCCTAAAAATATCTCTAAGTGTTAAGAAAAGATTTTCATTGTTTTTGTTTAGAAAAATATTTTGAAGTGTGGAAGAAAATGTTAGATATAATTCTAATTTAATTTGCAATTTAATTGTTTAAAATAAAACAAAGTGTAAATAATTTTATTTATGAAAATTAATTTAAACAAAACCTAAAGAAATCTAAGTATTAGAAAATATTTTGATGTTTTATTTGATAGTATAAAAACCTAATTGTAATTATTTTACAAATTAATTAAAAATAAAACAGAGTGATTAAATGAAATTAATTTTTATTTTGCCAAAAAATTAAATTAACTAATTAAAACCCTAAATCTAATTTTTATCATTTTTTATGATTTTTTATAAATAAAATTATTTAAAGAAACGAAAATAGTTAATTTAAAAAAAAAAGAAACAAAAGGATTCAATGGGCCTGAACTGTAAAAAGAAAATAGGTGTGAAAAGTAGCAAAAATAAAAAAGGCCCAAGTCAGGGAGGCCCAAGCGCTTGTTTGAGACTCCATGTGAGCAGCTTAATGGGGTGCATCATGGTCATGCGTCTTGGGGCATTGGATCTGATTGCATGATGATCTGATGGTCCAGTCATGAGGATGTATCATGTGCACGCTTGCTTTACTTGCACCTGATTAACAAAGGAAATGTTTGAAAAATAAAATTCCAGAGGCAAGGATCGAACCCCTGCCCTGGCATACTAACGCTCTACACACATACACGCTTGCCACTGGGGTGGCTGTTTCATTTGATTATGAAACAGCCACTAATAAATGTATTATAAACTTCACCCTGGAAATTTGAATATGACTTCATCTTCTTCCTTGCGCCAGAATAACAACACCAACATTTTTTATTTTCAAACTCTTCTATTTCTCAACCATTTTGAAAAATGTAAACATTAAAGTTGTTTCAAATTTCACCACGAATTCAACCATGCCATTAACTTAAGCTAAAACTCAAAGATTAAAGAGAATTTATGTTGGTACCAAACTGAACCCTAATATTTTAGAAAATTCAAATCCAAAATTCTAATCACACGGTCAATATAAATGAAAACTAAGGACATGATTAGTTTCAGGGTATTGATATCTACATTTTTGATTTAGAAAATAAATGTAAATGATGTTTGTACAGAGATTTCAAAGTTTAAAAAACTTACCTCAAAAGTGAGATCGAGTTTGAAGTTATAGCACTTCTGGATGTGTTAGGATGATCTGGATAGCTTCACTGAACTCCCAGGAAGCTTTTGCAATGCTTACATGGATTGAGTGTGCTTCAATTCTTCTGGACAAGTCAAGTTGCAGAGCTCTATTTTTGAATTTGGGAAGATGATGGAGATGGTGTTGAAGTGATGAAATGGGTCTTTGGATAAGTTCTATATGAGTTATAGAAACTTTGTGAATGATTTAGAGTGAAACCACACGAGTGGATTGAGTGTTTGGTGTTTAAGGTCAGAAGTTGCAACAAATGGAGTTTTTTGAGCAATTCTAAGTTTGAGAGAGTTTAAGAGGGTTAGAGAGCTTGTCTATTCGTGTGTTGTCTTGAAAATGGCATCTCTATTTATAGAGAAAAGGTTTTAGAGGATGAGAGGGCTTGGTTTACAAGATCACATCTTATGGCCAGGTTACTTAGTTATGAAGCAACTTTGAAGAACATGGTTCTAATGTCTTGTACCATGCCTTCTAGAGTGGTTGATCACTTTAAACATGTTGCTTCTGACTTTGTAGGTTGAGTGTGATTAGAAGAACCAAGTTAGGATCTCAATGCATTGACTTTTTCAAAAAAAGCTTTCTTTATGTAAATGGCAATGGTGCATTTGTGCCATTAATGGAAAATTGTCTTGGGCAAAGCTTGAATCAAGTGGATAATGGATCAAAAATTTGTGTAATCTTATGATTATGGATAGATTTATAGTTTAGAGGCCTGCAAAGCAAGATTGTGCAGCATGGCATGAGGGTTTGGTTATGAGTTCTTCACAAATATGACCTATAATTCAAGAATGGAATACCAACTTCATCTCTTCGATTCTCCCAGCTCAAGCATGATCTTTTTATGCTCTTGGACATTTTAGAAATATTGAATCATTGTCTACAACTTTCATGTTGTGTGTTTTGGCTAAATCAAATGGGAACTTGATGAAAAATGACCATGAAGTTGGGACAAAAATCTGATTAAAACTTGTAAAAAATATTCTAAGTGTTGGATAAAAAACATCATAACTTCATGAGCTTATATCTCTTAAATTAAGCACTTTTTAAGGATCATCCCACATTGACAAAGTTTTAGAATTCATCAATCCCTACAACTTTAATGTTGAAAGTTATCCTTGAATCAACTTGCATCTTGAGGAAACTTGCTTGTGAAGTTAGGGTTTTTGTTAAGAACAAAAACACTTAGAATTTTTCGAAGTGTTAGAAAATTTTCCAAATTTGACTTTTGTTGACTTTTTGATTTCTTGATGATCAAGTTTGATAATTTTGAATATCTTGATGATTCATGACTTTTGAATTCCAATGTTGACCAAAAAGTCAAAGTTTGACTTTTGAGTGACTGTTGACTTTACATCAGTTGATTCAAATTTTCAACTATCAATCACTTGCATCTTTGGAAATGTCTTGAGCCATGTAATTAGGTTAATATTTTTTATTTTAGCCCTTGAGATCATTCTTCAAGTCATTAGGTCATGCACTAGGCCAAAAGTCAATGATCAGTCATCTTCAATCAAAACCCTAATTTTGGCAATTTTTGATCAATGATGATTTGAGGGATTTACTTAGGGAACCATGGCTAACCCTTGATCAAATGTTGAATATAACCTCAAAATATTGATGTTGACAAAAAATCTTGAAGTTTTGACTGCATGTTTGACCACAGTTGACTTTTTACCCAATATAGTTGATTTTCAGTCATCTAAGCAATTGACTGGGAAAATTTGTGATGCAAGGCATGAAACTTGACATGAGCGTTGTTGAGGACCTATAATGAACCATGAAAGCCATTTGAGGCATTAGAAGTCCAATTTCCCTTGAGAAAACCAAAACCCTAGTTATAGGCTAATGCTTAGGATGTGAGCTTGTCTGATCAACTCTTGAGAACCCTTGAGTATTTTGAGAATCTTTAGAAGAATTTCTTGGAGAAAATGGGAGGGAAAATTTTGAGGTACAACAACTGCCTCTATTCAATCTTCTTAAACTTGAAGAGTTAGATTGTCATGTCTGCGATTCGTGACTTAAAGGTGGAAGATGATTGAACATATAAGTGTCCAAAAATTTGCACTCGCATGTGCCCGAAGTAACGTTGTTGGTTGATTTAATATTGGGAATGGGCTTAAAGATTCCATTTGGAGAGGTAATGAATAGTTTTTGGGGATGGGCTTATAGATGCCATCCAAAGTAACTGTGGGTAGAATTTAGACTAAGTTTGCGCTTGACTTCAACTGGAAGACATATCAGAATAAATCTACGCTCGATTTAATCTGAGCCAGAATAGGTATATGCTTGTCTTTAACTGGGAGAAGTATCATAATAAATCTATTGAAGATTTAATCTGATCCAGAAAAAGTCTACTGGAAGAAGTATCAGAATAAATTTATGCTTGATTTAATTTGAGCCTGAAAATGTCTGCATCTATCTTTAACTGGGAGAAGTATCAGAATAAATCTATGGTCGATTTAATTTGAGCCAGAAAAAGTATGCTGGAAGAAGTATCAGAACAAATTTATGGTCAATTTAATTTGATCCAGAAGATGTCTTTGAAGGAAGTGTTTGTCATGTAGATAGTCCCCCCGTCCTTTTTCGGGAATTGATCTATAATATGTTTTTGTTAGTAAACACGTCCTGTTTCGGGAGTTCATACCACTTGGTGATAAAGATAGTTGCCCTGTTCTGTTTCGGTAATTGATCTTCATCTGACCATAAAGAAAGAAAGATAGTTTCCCCGTCATGTTTTGGGAGTTAATCTTCGCTCGGTTGTATAGATAGTTTCCCCGTCTTGTTTCAGGAATTAATCTGGAACCTACTTTTTGTTGGCCATAGAGATAGTTGTCCCGTCTTATTTCAGGAATTAATCTCTGACCTGGTCACGTAGATAGTTGCCCCGTCTTGTTTTTGGGATTAATCTTGGACCTATTTGAGAATTGTTGATGATATTCGTCTGTTGATTGATCATTCTTGAAAAGGTTACAAAGTTAGATGTATACAATGTCATGATGTATGAAATGCATTGCGTGATGATGTTCCCAAAATAAATGAGACTGTGCTATATGCTTTTCGTATGCATATGCTATGATATCGGTAAATGATGTACGAATGTGAAATGTTGTTGGAAGTGTATCAATAGTTCCGTATGACATCTTGCTAGGGAAAATTAATCCTTGACGAGTGTTGGGGACGAAGAAAATGTGTAATCTTCAACCTTGTCTAGAATGCTTTCGTTGGGGATTCCTTTTTGCTGTTTGAGGAAACTCCACTGGGAAATGTTGACTTCTGTTTGGGGATAAGATTTTAGGATCATTAGTCGTTCAACGCTCTACTGGAGAGTTTAATTCTTATATACCCTGACTGGGGATAAAAGATATGGATAAACTTTAGACTCATCTAGGAATGTAATTCTTATATACCCTAACTGGAGATAAAAGAGATGGATAACCTTTTGACTTGTCTGGGGATTTTAATTCTTATATACCTTAACTGGGGATAAAAGAGATGAATAACCTTCCGACTCGTCTGGGGAGGATGAAGTTGACTAATATCTAATCAGGTTCCAGGGTTCATAGCAACTTTCTTGGAATAGTGGTGACTTCACTTGAAAGAGGAATTTTGCCGATGATTCGTAGCAATATGAGGAATATATTCAAATTGGAGAGACTGTAATTTGTTGGAGAAATAAACCCTGTTGGGGAAATAAACCCTGTTGACAGAGAAATATCTGATGAGGAAATAAACTCTCTTGGGGAAATTGAATTTCGCTAGAGAGAAGAAATCTGCAGGGGTTTTACAGTTTTGGAGGAATAAACTCAGTTGAGGAAGAGAACTTCCATGAATTGTACTAACTAGAATTATGTAGGTTGGTGATAATTCCGAGGAAATTTGTGGGGAGTGTATCTTTATTGAAGATGAATTTATGAAGATTACTATGTGGGTATAATCTCATAGGAGTGGCTCTGTAGGGATAGTGGTTACTTGAATGTCACCCGAACTCCTAGAGTCTTGAGTAATTGCTTATCCCTATTCTTATACATATATTTCTTTACAGTTAATCATATTCATATGCATATGTTCATTCAATTTTAATCATTGGACATTTTTTCAAACAAAACAAAAAAAATACAAAGTTTGAACTTTAAGGTATACTTGCATTGATAATTTTCCTATAAACATGAGATTTTGTACAAAGAGAAATAAATCCTAGTAAGAGGAAATTGTCATGAAATAACAAAAGTATAAAGTGAAAACAAAACATATAGCTATGTGGAAATGATCTCGTTGGGTTCCAACTATGCTATTACCCCTATGTCTATGAACATCTCATCCCTTGCTGTCGGAAGAAGTTGATTAAACTTGTACCATTTAACTTTGATAATATAGCTTACAGTAAATGATCCAATGGGACATAGTTGTATGCTTTTAATCCCTAACTTTTCCCTGGACCGCCCTTTCGGGTTTTCAGTATATATATATATATATATATATATATATATATATATATATATATATATATATATATCCCTAATTTTTGCTCGAAGCCTTTTGGTTCGCCGGGATTCCCTTATTTTTTCCTAGGCTAGTCAACCTAGCAGGTCGTTTTTATGCGTAGTATCTTTTAACTATGTTCGCGTTCACAATGTGATGGAAATATTCACCGTCCATGGTGGTTAGTATCATAGCACCGCCTGGAAGTACTTTCTTGACAACAAATGACCCTTTGTAGGTGGGAGTCCATTTGCCCCTGGGATCACCTTGCGGTAGAATAATGCGCTTTATCACTAAGTCAACAGCCTGATATGCTCGATGCTTGATTTTCTTGTTGAACACCTTGATCATACGTTTCTGATACATATGACCGTGACAGATAGCCGCAAGCCTTTTTTTGTCAATCAAATTCAACTGGTCTATTATGGTCTGAATCCACTCGTCTTCGTCTAAGTCTGCATCTTTCATAATCCTCAGAGAAGGAATATGAACCTCGATAGTTAGGACAACTTCTATACCATAAACCAGGGAGAATGGGGTTACCCCAGTTGATGTCCGTGCTGAAGTGTGATAGCCATGAAGAGAAAATGGTAACATCTCGTGCTAGTCTTTGTAGGTCACAATCTTCTTTATGTTCTTGTTGGCGGCTTCCACTGCGCCATTCATCTTTGGTCGATATGGAGAAGAGTTGTGGTGCTTAATCTTGAACTGTATGTAGAGTTCAGTGATCATAGTGTTGTTGAGGTTAGTACCATTGTTCATAATGATTCTCTCAGGGATGCCATACCGACAGATGAGGTTATGCTTTATGAATCGAGCTACCACATTCTCGGTAACAGAGGCGAATGAGGCTGCTTCAACCCATTTTGTGAAGTAGTTAATCGCTACGAGAATGAAACGATGTTCGTTAGAAGCAGTAGGCTTGATTTCTCCCATCATATTAATTCCCCACATTATGAATGGACAAAGAGAAGTCATGACATTCAAAGGTACCAGAGGCACATGAACTTTATCAGCATATATCTAGCACTTCTGACAAGTTCTCGAGTAGTGGTGACAATCAGTTTCCATAGTCGACCAATAGTAACCAGCTCTCAAAATCTTTTTAGCCATAGTATGTCCACTGGAGTGAGTACCAAAGACACCTTTGTGCATATCCTCCATAATTTTCTATGATTCCTTCTTGTCCTAACAACGAAGCATAGTTGAATCATGATTTCGCTTGTACAAAATTCTATTTCTCAAAAAGAACTTGGCTGAGAACCTCTGTAGAAATTTCTTGTCATTGATCGATGTCCCTTCAGGGTATTCTTTAGCTTCAAGGTATCTTTTCACTTCATAAAACCAGTGTTTTACTTCTACTCCATCAATGTCAAGTTTATAGCAGTAAGCCAGTTCGTCAAACCTTTTAATGGTAATTTTGGGAGCCTCATTATCCCATATGATCTTGAACATGGATGACATGGTAGATAATGCATCTTCCAAATAATTCTCTTCTCTTGGGATATGTTCAAAAGTAATCTCTTCGAAGTACAGAATCAAAGTAAGAAAATGTTCTCGATAAGGGATAATATTCGAATGCTTGGTATCCAATTCTCCCTTGACCTGACTGATTACCAAGGCTGAATCCCCATATACGCTCAGGAACTTGATTCTCAGGTCGATAGCAGCTTTAATTCTCAGGATGTATGCTTCATACTCAGCCATGTTATTGGTGCAGTCAAAGTAAGGTCTGGAAGTGAAAGGCATATGGCAACCTTCAAGGGAGATGATCACAACACCAATTCTGTTGCCAAGTGCATTAGAAGCCCCATTGAAAACCATAGTCCAATGGGATCCTAGATTGGGTCCTTCATACATTCAAGGTTCTTCATAATCTCTAACTAGCCTGGTGTTCTCATCCGGGAATTCAAAGTTCATAGATTGGTAGTCGTTTATAGCTTGATGTTCTAGATGATCTTCCAGTACACTTCCTTTGATTGCTTTTTGAGTGGTGTACTAAATTTCATATTCTTTTAAGATCATTTTCCATCGGGCTATTCTTCCAGAGAGAGCTGGATTCTCGAATATGTACTTGATGGGATCCATTTTATAAATCAACAAAGTGGTATGGGTCAACATATATTGTCTTAGTCAGCGAGCAGCCCATGCCAAAGCGCAACAAGTTTTCTCTAGCAGTGAGTATCTTGTTTCACAGTCAGTAAACTTTTTACTAAGGTAGTATATTGCATGCTCTTTTCGGCCAGACTCATCATGTTGCCCCAACACACACCCCATTGAATTCTCTAGCACTGTTAGGTACATGATTAAAGGTCTTCCTTCAAGTGGTGGCATCAGGATTGGAGGTTCTTGTAGATACTCTTTGATTTTATCAAAGGCTATTTGACAGTCGACGTTCCATTTTACTACTTGATCTTTATTCAGTAGCTTGAATATTGGCTCACAGGTAGCAGTCAAATGAGAAATGAATCGGGCAATGTAATTCAATCGACCTAAGAAACCTCTGACTTCCTTCTCAGTACAGGGAGCCAACATTTCTTTAATAGTTTGACTTTCACATGATCAACTTCAATACCTTTACCGCTGACAACAAAACCTAGGAGTTTATCGGACCTCACCCCAAAGATGCATTTGTTCGGATTCAGCCTCAGCCTGTACTTCTTCAGCCTTTCAAATAACTTATATATATGATCAAGATGTTCTTCTTCAGTCTGTGATCTTGCTATCATGTCATCGATGTAGACTTTTATCTCGTTATGAATCATGTCATGGAATAAAGCTACCATGGCACGCTGATAAGTTTCCCCTGCATTCTTCAACCCAAAAGGCATGACCTTGTAACAGAAAATGCCCCATTGTATGATGAAGGTAGTTTTTTCCATGTCTTCAGGAATCATCTTGATTTGATTATAACTCGGGAAACCATCCATGAAAGAGAATACCTTATGTTGAGCAGTGTTGTCGACCAGAACATCAATATGTGGTAGTGGGAAGTCACCTTTGGGGCTCGCCTTATTCAGAGCCCTGTAATCTACACACATACGTACCTTGCCATATTTATTTGGTACTGGAATAACATTAGCAACCCATTGAGGATATTACATCACTGCTAAGAACCCTGCATTAAATTGTTTCATAACCTCAGCCTGGATCTTTTCGGACATCTCAGGACGCATGCGACGAAATTTTTGCTTAATCGGAGAATAACCCTCTTTCATTGGCAGACGACAAACAACAATATCAATATCAAGCCCTGACATGTCTTCGTATGACCAAGAAAATACCTCAACATAGTCGTGAAATATCTGAATCAATCTGTTCTTGACATTGTCCTCTAAGTTGGCACATATCTTGACTTCTTTCTTATCTGTCTCAGAACCCAAGTTTACCACTTCGACCATCTCTTTGTATGGTTGTATATCCTTTTCTTCTTGTATTAAGAGGCTGGTAAGTTCTCCAGGTATTTCACAATCTTCCTCACTTTTGTCTTCGGCTTGGTAGATTGGATTTTCAAAGTCATAAGCGGCAATAGCATAATCGTTATCAACAATATCTATAGTGGATGGGGATCTGCAATGTAGTGTATGGGTGGGTGTAAGAACACATAGCTATTTGAAAGTGCAAATAAAGTAAAATAAAGACATAGAATACAAAATTTGAATGCAAAACGTTCAATGTTTTCATTAAATGAAAATATGACTATGAAATGACAACCCTTAACAAATGGACCATTGTGTCCAGGGAAAGACACAAGGTTTAAAGTCATTGTGTTAAAAGAAATTACATAACCAAATTTCTTAAAGCGATAAAAATAAAAATAGTTATTGCTCTTGGCTAAAGGAGATGGAGATAATGTCTTCTGCTTTCCAATTGTCGAGTCTATCACCAATGGTGGGGAATATCCAATTGTCGAAATCACCATCACTGTCAGCATCTTCTATAGCATTGATTTCGTTGTTACTAATACGAAATGGAGGTCTTCCAGCACGAGCGCGATGAATAGCCCTCTGACCCTCGGCAGTAAAGCCCAAACCAAACTTATCAGATTTGTAGATGATATCAAGAAGCTGACCCCAAATTATACAACCACCTTCTTCTATAGTTGCTTTGGCATCTCTTAAGGAAGCCATCTTGTGCGGAACCCTGGTAGTCTTTGGAATGGTAGAAACATCTTCAACAACAGTAGGGGAAATCACTTCAAAAGCTTGGAAGGGAGCCTCAATGAATTCACCGTCCATTTCAACATATTTGAAAGAATTCAAATGGCTGACTATATATTCTTCTTCTCCACAAACTGTAACGGTCTTCCCTTTCACTGGATACTTCAATTTTTGATGTAAGGTAGAGGTAACATCTCCTGCCCCATTAATCCAAGGGCATCCAAGCAAACAGGCATAGGCTAGACGAATATCCATTACATAGAAGGTGGAGTTGAATACCTGAGATCCTACCTTGATTGGAAGATCAACCTCTCCGTGTACCATTATTTTTTACCCATCAAAGGCTCTTACCACAATATCGCTAGGTTTCAGCACCAATAGCTCACTGTCCAGTCTATCCATAACACCTTTTGGTAACACATTTAGGGAGGAGCCTGTATCTATTAACACATGCGCCAAGGTAGTGCCCCTACACTTAATAGAGACGTGCAAAGCCTTGTTATGATTATTTCCTGTTGGAGTTAAGTCAGCATCAGAAAAGCCTAAAACATTATCAGTTGTTAGGCTTGCAACATAATTCTCAAACTGATCAGCAGAGGTCTCTTGTGGTACATGAGCATTCTTCATAAATTTCAACAAATCCTGAGCATGGGCTTCGAAGCACAATAACAAGGATATCATAGATATTTTGGAGGGTGTCTGTACCAGTTGTTCAACTATTTTATAGTCACTTTTATGAATGATCTTCAATATTTCTTCCTCTCTTGTTTATAGGAGTCTTCAATTGTAACATCTTTTGAGAAAGCCTTCATCTGGGCAGGCTCAGTCACTTTCTCTTTTCCCTGGGCGTCAACAGTTATCCCAGCAACAGGAATATGAACGGGTGTTGTGATAGTTTTTTGAGGAGAGATCTTCAGGGAGAAGATCCTTCCCATTCGGGTAAATTTACTAGTTCCGACAATATTTTCGACATTGAGATTGGTAACTTCATAATCTTCATCTTCGATAATCCATGGCTCTTGCCTAACACCATAGTAATAAACTTCTACTCCATAGTTCTAGGGAACAACCTTGTCAGAGGAATAGGGGACTGGCCCCAGTGCGGTAATGATCAGGGGAGCCACCCTTGGCTTGGCAGGAATCTTTATAGGACCTCTAGAGGTGATCCTTACAAGAGTATTGGAAATTTTGATTATAGAAACATCTTCAAGTCTCAGTTCTTGAGACATACTTTCATGCAAATTCTTCAGAGACGGAGTCTTTTCAAACAGAATTTCATGGCTATCAATCAAGCGTTGAATACCCTTCTTCATCCACATACAACCATTAGTTTGGGATGCACAATGGTAACAATTTTCAGGACAACCCATAAATAAACCGGCTCACAACAGATTTTCCTTAACGGTCATCAAGGGAGTGGTCAAGTCACTTATGGTGGAGACATAGAAAACATCGTCATTAGCATTAACACCTTTACCATGACTGGTCATGGGCGCAATAATCACATTATAGGTCTCGGGAGGATAAAACTCAATTTCTTTTGCATCAATCATATCTTGGATTTTGTTTTTCAAAGCCCAAAAGTTGTTGGTGTCATGCCCAGGACTGTTTGAATGATAGGCACATCTTGCATTTGGGTTGTACTTTCGAGAGGATGTGTTGGGATTAGGAGGAGGATCTCAGAGTGTTATGAGGTCAGCCTTTATCAAATTTTGAAATGCTTAAGCCAAAGGCATATTAATCTTGGTGAACTGCCTCCTCGGAGCATCTGACCTACGCTGATTGCCTTGTTGTTGTTATTGAACAGACATCATATTAGAAATTAATACCGCCCCCACAGACTGATGGCGATCATTCTTACTATGGCTTTTTCTGGCCATAGACAGTGTTGGTTTCTCTGTTTCCAAAAAAATGCTTCTTCACAACATTAGAAGATGTAGCCATCAGAATCTTCCCACTCTTAATACCACTTTCAACTCTCTCACCAGTCAGAATTAGCTCAGTAAACTCTGATGAAGAACTCCCAATCAGCAGATTAAAGAATGGACCCATCAGAGTTCCCATGAATATATCCACCAATTCCCAGTCAGTCAAAGGAGTTTGCACCCTTCTGTCATACCCCAATTTTTTACCTAAGATATCACCTCCCATCTGCATCATTACATTGCAATTGTTCACAAGCGATTTGACCTATTTTTACCAATTTTTGAAGCAGATTTTAAAAATTCATAACTTCTTCAAATTTTGACATTTTTGAGCGATTGTTTTTACACGTGATTTTTCTTGACATCATCTACGACTTTTCTTTACAAGTCAAGGGCAAATTATGTATTGAAAAGCCACGAAAAATTGTTAACGTTAGAAGTCGTTTCACGAATTTAATGGAATTTGATTCTTAATTTTGGACTGTGTTTTGTGTGACCATACATTTTGCACTTTCTCTTCTTTTATTCTTATTTCCTTTAAAAAATCCTAAGAAAATATTTAGTTCATATCATCTTCATTTTATTTACATTTTTATTCAAAATATCGGGAAAAAAATTAGTCTCTTTAAGTTTCATTTAGATTTTTATTCTTGTATCATTTAAGTCAAAATTATAATCTTTTAGATTTAATTTGGTAAAAAAAATATAAAAAAAATTATGTGTTAGCATTATTTTATTTTAGTATTTTCACTTTAATTCAAAAATCACAAAAAAAAAATATAGTTAATATCTTTTCCTTTTAATTCTTTTAGTTATTATAATTTTTATTCCTTTCTTTCAGTATTAATCTTGATTTGATTCTAATTGTAATTCAATTTTTAAGTTGAATTATTATTAAAATTAAAATTAATTTTAATTTTCCTTTATTTATTTATTTATTTATTTATTTTTGGAATTTAGTTTAATCTCTTTTATTTTGTTACTAACTATTTTAGTTATTATTATTATTGTTATTATTGTTATTATTATTATTATTATGCTATTTTTGTCTCCTTGTGAAAAATGTCCTAAACATGCTTCAAAAACCAGTCCAAATCCATAAATCTGCCCTGCTCTAAAACCAGTCCAAAATAGCCAAATACAACAGTCCAAAAATCTATTGTTGCTGCTCCAATGCCTGCTGTAAGATGCCAAAACAAAACAGAAAAACCTGCATCATAACAATCCAGAGATTACACAAAATTGGAATAAATACAAATTGTGTTTGATAAAACAAAATAACAGAGTTATAGCTTTGGTTTGGTCTGATCCAAGTTTCAACTCGTTTTCCCTCTCAATTTTTCATCCTCCTCCTCTATATAACAGTGGTGTCGGAACAGAAAAATCATCAACAAAAAAAAAGAATAACAAGACAGTAGAAAAAAATACATACAAGAACAAAGAGGAAAATCTGTTTCATACCTCCAAAAAACTTCATTGCAATTTCACTCCTTCTCTTCTTTCAACTCAGTTTTCCATGTCCTTCAAAGGTCTCAGTCAGCCAAATGCTTCATCTGGCATGAGTGTTGATAAGAACAGCCATCGCAACAACAACAACTTTCCTAACTTCAACAGCAGATTCCATAAATCCAGCAGCATCACCAGCCTTTGCCTCTAAAACAACAGACAGAAAAATCTCAAAAAGAGTTCATGATAGAAATCAGTGGGGAGGAAAAGAGTGTTATCAGGAATCTCATTATCATCTCAGAAAAGTTCAGATACTTACTTTTTTAAAGCATCATCGGAAAGACTCCAACTTAGAAAGAGTCGTCAAAGGAAGAGGGAAAATCTTGAACTCACCTTGTTTCAAAGAGCTCCATCGGAGAGGCTCCGATAGGTAAATGTTTCTGCAATCCTTCTGCATATAATTCAATATTCATCTTTCATTTGATCATCCTCATAAATTATTGGTGTTCCATAACTTGTTTTTTTTTATCACTGTGAATGAAGAAAAAAAAGAAATATTAGTTTAAACCAAATGCTCATTATGAGTCCTAGAGTACTAGAAAAAACATTGTGTGGTAGTTGTTTGAAAGGTGTCTTATTCCAACATTGCCTTTCCTGTTGACATCAGTGTGTTTGAGACGAATCATAAAAAACCACTTCAAAATCACACTCTCTGAAACTTCATTCAACAGTTGAACCACAAGAACAACCCATAGAGGCTTTGACAAGAACCCAGGTCAAAACCCTTAACCTAAACCAAACGCGATTTTTTTGTTCCCTATTCGATCGAACCATGCACTTCATCGATTCTCTATTCGTTCCAATTCCATGACGACACCATCTTCTTCCTCATCCTCTCAATCTCCATACGCATATTCCAACGCACCTTACTTTCCCGTTCCCTTTCACCTTCAACAACCCGCAACCACCACTCACTGCGCTGCACCGTATGTTGCCGCTCCTACCGTGCAACTTCCTCCGCTACCAGTAGTTGGCCCTGTTCCCCCGTTGTCTGCTTACTCCGTGCCGCAGTATCAGGCACAGTAGTTATTTGAGAGAGATGCACAAATAATAACTCCGGAGGCTCTTGAGAATATGAAGGCAGCGATTGCGAGTAGCTATGTTGAGCAGAAAGCTGAGACGAAAAAGAAAGTTGTTCCTCGGAAAGCTGTTGGACAAACTTGGGAGGATCCTACTTGCAGAGTGGCCTGAAGATGACTATCGACTCTTCTGCAGTGATCTTGGTAATGAAGTCAATGATGATGTTCTTCCTAAGGCATTCACACGATTCCCTTCCTTTAACATGGCAAGGGTTGTTAGAGATAAGCGAACTGGAAAAACAAAGTGTTATGGATTTATAAGCTTTTCTAACCCTGCTGACCTTGTTGCTGCTCTTAAAGAAATGAATGGTAAATATGTCGGAAATAGACCAATAAAACTACGCAAGAGTAAGAAGAGAAGAGAGATTCAGATTTTGTGAGAGGAGGGTTTCTAATAAACATTTCCCCTTTCTTATGCGTTAATTACTGTTTATGGGGAACCAAATGAATTAATGGAGTGTTATTGATAGCAATTAATATATAATAAAAGAAAATGACGATCAAATTGTTGATCCTTTTTCCCAAAAGTTTCCAATGGCGGCCTCTTTAGACAATTAGGGTTGTCTTTTGTATAAAAACAGTTTACTTATCAGGATGGGTCTCTAAGGCCCATTTGGAGTTCATCAAAATTGTTTATTTTGTTTATTTCAGCCAACTGCACAATTGTTTGGGCACTGACTTACCAATTATAAGCCCGACGAGATTCCTTCTCTACACCCTCGAATTTGCTGTTTCTAATTCTCATACCCCCTTTGTTAGTTATTTCTTATTTTTAGTTAGTTAATAGTAGTTTTTTTATCATAATTTTAGATAAACCTCACTCAGTTAGTTTAGTTTAGAATCAACTTAACATTTTTTTTAGTTAGTAAGTTTAGAATTTTTATCAAACTTAGTTAGTAATTTTAGAATTTCATTCAGTAGTTAATAACTTTAGAGTGTTTAACTTAGTTAATAATTTCAGAATATTTGATTTAGCTTAGTTAGTGATTTTATAATTTAGTTAGTAAAATTTAGAATTTTATTTCATTTAGATTTGATTTAGTAAATTTTAGAATTTTATTTGTTTTAGTTTTATTTTAGTAAAATTTAGAATTTTATTTGATTTGATTTAGTTAACTTTGGAATTTTAGTTGTTTAGTTTTAGTTTAGTGACTTTAGAACTTTATTTGATTTAGAATTAGTTTAATAAGTTTATAATTTTTATTTGATTTAGAATTAGTTTAATAAGTTTATAATTTATTTGATTTAGAATTAGTTTAATATTTTTAGAATTTTATTTGATTTAGATTTAATTTAGTAACTTTGGAACTTTTTTTGTTTTAGATTAGCAACCTTGGAATTTTAATTTAGTTTAGATTTAATTTACTAATTTTAAAATTTTAATTTAGTTTAGATATAATTTAGTAATTTTAGAACTATTTTTACAACCTTAGAATTTGTAGTTAGTTTAGAATTATTTTAGTAAGAAATCTTAATTTTTAATTTAGTTCAATTAACTTCCTTAGATAATTAGTTACATTCTCTTTTATTTGTATTTAAATATCTCTGTAATTTTCAAACTCATACCTTTTAAGTCAAAGCTTCGACTTTAGGCCGTTGTATTTTCAAAATCTCATCTGCATCCACTTTTAGCCAAAAAAAACCTTTTTTTTATCAAATCCAAAAATCCAAAAATATTTAATCATTACTTGAATTTATTTTAAAACCCACAAAACACTCAACCAAGCAAAACTCCCCCAAAGGGCATGTTATCTCCGTTCTACCGCGATACCGGCCGTGCCTATTGCTAGAATGCGTGGGTTAACGTTGTCCACTAAAAAACACAAACAAACCAACTATTTTCTAGAGGAACTACGGTGTTCTGATTCCTTCATTGGATACATAGGCAAAGGGTCGTGAAACCCTTACGAACGCAATAATCAAAAACCATCCATTTCCCTTTAAGCAATCATAGTTGTAGATAAATACACCCTTTAAGACAAACAAACAAAACGGATCCCGTTGAGTACAACGGATGCGAGGGGTGATAATACCTCCCCCCCCCCCCCCCCCCCCCCCCGCATAACCGACTCCCTTACCCTTTCTCTTGGTCGCAAGACCATCTTATCCATTCCCCTGTAGTTTTATCGATATTTCGCCTTCCTTCGGGATAAATAAAGTTCGGTGGCGGCTCTGTGTTTTCGGCCGGTGGTTTCAGCTGGGGATTGATAGCGAGTCTCTCCTAGTTTTGTTTACTTGTCTTTTTGGGTGTTTATTTATTTGCTTTATCTTGCTTTACTGTTTTATTTCTTTATTTATTCTTTTGTATATATTTCATATTTGTTGCTACTCACATATTCTGGATACATTGTGATGTTGGGTTTGGTGACTACTTTTGATAAGTCCTCTACCCAGACTTGGGTTACACATAGGATTAGAACGGGAAGTATAGTCATGTTAACTTTGAGGGAGTAATCCCGAAGAAGGAGGTATGAGAATCCCCCATTCAGTGGAGGTCCTCTTGAAAGTAATGATGTTTACCGAGTAATCGGGAAGACGTCGTTGCTTTTGACCTGGGAGCTCGAGAAGCTGAGGGACGTAGAACCATTAACCCATCTTGGCCTTTTAGGTGCAATGCGGAGACTGTAATGAAGTAATCTAGAAGTAGTCGTCACGCGATATTACGCTCGAACGAGTTTTTCCTGCGAATATTACTAATTACCAAGTAATTGGGACGTCGGTAATATCCAAAGGAAGAGCGTAGACTTCGAGAACTCTTTAGAACCTTGTTCGCCAGGTGATAAACCCCTAGTACATACCTCGTGGGTGGTTACTTTGACTCCATGCGTGTGACGTCAAACTTTTGATCCTGTTACTTTCAGCCTGTGCAACGGACTATGCAATGGTTATCCAGAATATGTGGAGCTGAGACTTCATGCCATAGCATACCATGACATCATATCATCATGTATATATATCTCATATCTAGGGAAACCCAAAGACAAGTCTCGTTGATATAGCTTTTCAAAAAGGAAATTTTAAAAAAGGATAGACGAGTCTTTGGGTCTCATTAGAAATGAAGATACAACATTCATTCATATTACCATGCATTCATTTTTTTCACAACAAAAACTCATTGGGGTCCCCTTTCTCAGAATCCAGTAAACAGCAAAGATGACTCATCCACATCCTTACCGAACCAGAGGCAACTAGCAAAGGCTAATGGATCTTTTCGAAGAAAATCAGAATGCACTCCGTCAGGATATGGACACTATGGGTACCCGCATGGATCAACTCATAGAAACTCTACATGCCGTGATTAAGGGTCGAGAAGAACTACACCAAAGTGTTGCCAAGCTTACTACTGCCGCTCCTTCCACTTCTGCTAATGGGAGAAATGACAATGCTAATGTTGAGACTCCTACCGGTGCTCCTAGGAATGATGTCGACAATCATCATGATGTTATTGATCTCGATGAACCCCAAGTGAATCTTGCTGCCGAGGTTGCCGAAACTGCAAAAATGTATCATGCCCTTGAAGAGCGACTTAGAGACATGGAAGGAATCAAGGCTTACGGATTCAACACTGCTGCAATGTGCCTCGTGCCTGGGGTAGTCATTCCTCCCAAGTTCAAAGTCCCGGAGTTTGACAAGTACAAAGGCACTTCTTGCCTAGAGACACATCTCCGTTCCTATTGTCGCAAGATGGCGGCTTATGCTGGAAATGAACCTTTGATCATGCATTTCTTTCAGGACAGTTTGACTGGGGCATCATTAGATTGGTATATGCAATTGGAAAGATCACATGTCAGTACATGGGGAGAGCTTGCTGATGCTTTTCTGAAACATTACCATTACAATACTGCCATGGCTCTGAGCAGTACTCAGCTCCAGGGGATGGTACAAAAGTTTGAAGAATCTTTCAAGGAATACGCTCAGAGATGGCGTGAACTAGCTGCAAGGGTCCAACCTCCTCTTTTGGATTGCGAGTTAATTGATCTGTTTATGGGTACTCTACGAGGCCCTTATCTCCAACATATGCTCAGTAGCACTTCTACTTCATTTTCAGATATGGTCATCATTGGTGAACGTGTTGAGACGTGTATCAAGGCTGGAACGATTCAAGGTGTTCCTAATAATGCTAACAACAATGCAGGCATTAATAGGAAAACATTTTCTGGTTTTGTCAAGAAGAAAGAGGGCGAGACCAGTGCCATCACTGTCAACCAAGGAAGAGCTCCCACATTTCCTCAAGTACGATTCCCTTATTTTCCTACACCTGCTGTTGTTCCCAACCAGTTTGTTCCGCAAGTATACGCTGCTACAACTCCAACACCTTGGATGGCCCAACAACAACCTTTCTCTCCGCAACCACATTATGTCCCGCAACAACAGTTTGCACCTCCTACAACTTATTAACAACCGAATCAACATCTCCAAGGCCCAAGAGCTCCTCCAAGACAGAGAGCCCCTGAAAGAAGGTTTGATCTCATTCTGATTTCTTCCGCTCAGCTTCTCCCACAGTTACTTGCTAGTCAAATGGTTCAATTGCGCGAACTCGGTCCACCACTAAATCCTCTCCCTAGGGGATATGATAATGTGATACGGTGGGAAGAGAACTGACTATTTTGGAGTGCTGGTTTGCATTTTGCGTTTTTTTTGCAAAATGTCGCGGTAAGCAAGAGTCGCCACCGTCTTTTATTTTATCCAACAAGGAAAAGAAAAAAGCACAAAAATTCCTTTTTCGAGATGTTTCTCGGGTTCGGGAGGTAGATTATAGAAAGGGAAGGTGTTAGCACCCTTTCTATCCTTGGTTATCCACGGGCTCTTAGGTACTTGCTCAAAGTGTTTTCAAAATTTGCTTTTCTTTATGTTTGTGGGTTTGAAAGAAGTTTTTGTTTGAAAGGAGTGTAAGTGCGAAAAGTTTTATTTTATTTTAGAAGGAGCAAGTACTTAAGAACCATCTACCTACTCGAAAAAGGAATTAATCTGTACAAATGTCCTTTAGACAATGCTATCCCACTATTGATGAGTAGGTAGCATCGTCGTTGGAGTTTTAAGGGTCAATTCGATTAAGAGACGTGTGGTCACTAAAGCAATGTTAGGACGCCTTAGCGGTAACCCTAATGTCTTAGATCATTTTTATCTGAGGCAACCGTTTCGAGGCAACTTATGATCTTTGGATAAGAGGGCGACCTCTAAAACTTCCTATACTCAAAGACCACGTTCGAAGGCAACCAAGCGAGGTGTACCCTAAGAGTGTGCATGTGTGAGTGTGTTATTTCGGTTAATTTTATCTTTGTACATGTCATGGTTGAGCTATGTTGATTTTAAGTTCATACATTGGATCTTGTCATGCATTTCCTATTTATCAAACATCTAACAGTTAAAAGTTGCGGAATTTAAATTTGCGGAAATTAAATCTAAGCTATTACAAGGCGTCGGGTATTTACATCGCCAAAAACAACCCTTTAATTTAAAATGCGGAAAATAAAAGAAAGCGATAAAATAATTAAAGTCCTATTTAAAACTATTACATTCCGGGAAGCAAGTACAATAATATGGAAATATGGATCGCGTGCGAGAAAATTAAATCGACGCATTTTTTAGGGTTTTGACCCTTCTTGAAAAGAAAGCATGTTTTTGGTTTATTTTTGAATTAAATGGAATTAAACTTAAGCTAACAATTAAATTAATTAATTAATGAAAATATTTTTGGATTTTTGAATATTTAAAGAAATAAAATAAATTGATTAAAATTTAATAAAAACCTAATTCTACATTAGTTTTAATTATTTGCAAAAGATATTAAAAGTTAACCTAATTAACACTAAATTAATTAAATTAATTTATTTACAAAAATAAAAGTGATGAATTTAATATTAATAAATAAAATATATTTTTTGTGGTTTTTATTTTATTAAGAAAAATATTAATTGGTTAGTTAAATAATAAAAATAATTAATTAAAACAATAAAACAAATAAATAAATATAATGAAAAGAAAATAAACCAAGGGGGGTGTTGGACCCAAGAGGAGGTGAGATCAGCAATCTCGAGGCCCAATTATGCTAGCCTGCTTTGACTTTCCAGGATCTCACACGCGCCTGTTGACTAGATTACATGGTGGATGTCCAATATGGGCCACCAGATCTGGCCTGTAGGCCATCTGGCGCTTGGAATATGAAGGTGTATGGTAATCCACATGATTGAGTGTGTACTGGAACATCTGTGGAAAAACAATACAAAGCAAATTGGTGGACCTGGGATTCGAACCCAGGTCCCATTGGACTTTGAACTAACGTGCTTGCCACTGGACCACTGTGTTTCTTTTGTTAATAGAATACATAACAATTAATATATTATAAAACAAAGCAAATGCCTGAATTAAAAAATAAAAAAGCGTGAAATTTGAAACAGCCAATGGGAAGAGAATTCTGAGACCATCATCTTACTCGTCTCTTTCCACTGATTTCATTTATGCCCATGGTTTGTTCCAATTTTTCCTGAAATCAAAACGTCCAAAAATGCATACCAAGAACCCTAGAGCCGGGTAGGGGGTTACAAGCTATAAAAACCAAATCAAATATTACAGAAAGTCTCTAAATGGACCGATAAGCATGATTGTGCAAAGATTTAGGCAAAAAGATGCAAGAATAAGAGGTTACGTTTTCGTGTACAGGGCCATGTTCATGGATACTTACAGCGCGATTCAGGGAGGGAGAAGGCTTGATTTTGATCCCAATAGCTTCAATGGACGTCAAGCAAGAACACCACGTTGAGTTTTGGCCTTGAATTTGCCTCTAGTATGGATTTCAGTTTTCAACTTTTTCAAGCTTTTTCAAGTTTTGGTTTTGTGAATTAACATCCTCTCGGTCGTGTCTTTTGTGCCTTTGCATTGTGTGAGTATGTGGGAATGAATTAGGTTAAAGTTTGGGCTTTGAATCCATGAGCATTGATGTTTGAAGATTTGATATGAATCACCATTAAAAAGCTTCTAAAATTGTCTCAAATCAAATATTTTGTTCATAACATGGCTTGATTCGGATTTGATCTGGTCCATGATGATATTTAAGACCTATAATGATCAAAAAGATACCAAGTGATTAAGATTTGGATTTTATTTGGATTTAAATTGATTTAAAATGAATTAAATCAATAAAAATCAAATAAAATAGAACAATTAATAAATGGACATGAGACTGAAGATAGAGCATGTTTTTAGTGTGATAAGATCAAATCAAGTGGAAAAACGTGGGCCCATTTGGCAAAATTTGACGTTTTGGGGATAGTTGACTTTTGGCAATTTTGGAAAAATGCCCAACTTCAACAATGCATAACTTCTTCAATTTTGAACTTTTGGAAGTGTTCTTGGACTTTTTAGAAATCTTGAGATGTCCTATAAGCAACCCTTTTGGTCTCATCTCATTTTGATATTCCATGCTCAAGTTATAAGCTTTGAAAAAAAAAAGGTGTTTTTGTTGACTTTCAAAAATGACCTATAATGTCCAAATTTGTAACTTTTGTGAGTGAATTTCTTGATCTTGGGGTGTGAATATGGATTGTAGGAAATTGCATCCTCTTCAAAATGAGCTTTGGATGGGTCATTTCTCATAAAGTATGAGAAAGTTATGCTTGGTCAAAGTTGAGTTGACTTTTCCTACAAACCCCTAATTTAGCAACTTTTGAATCTTGATGAATCTTGAGCAATACTTGATGAATCATGATCAAACCTTTATAAAATGATGAATTATCCTTCAAAATTATAATGTTGACAAAAAATCTTGAGGTTTGACTGTTTGTAGGTCACAGTTGACTTTTGCCCTAGCACAGTCGATTTTTGGACCTCTTAAGCAATTGACTGACCAAACTTCCTCTGCAAGGCTTGAAATTTGACATGGATGAACTTGAGAACATATTAGGACATTAGGGAGAATTTGATGTCATTTGGATGTAGGGACCTTGATGCAACACAAAACCCTAATTTTGAATTGACTGCCTTAGGAGATGATTTAACTGTCCAACTCTTGAGCAATCTTGAGCCATTTGGAGATTTCTCTTGAAATGTTCTGAGAAATATGGGAGGGCAAATTTTGGGGTACAACAGTTGCCCTTGTTCAATCTTCTTAAACCTGAGGATATAGATTGGCTTTCGAGCTTTTCGTGATCCGAAGGTGGAATATGATTAGACACTAGAGTGTCCAGAAATTTGCACTCGCATGAACTGGTATCAGCATTGTGATGTCGGGAATGGGCTTACAGATGCCATTTGGAGATTGTTGATAGGTGGTTTTGTCTTCTTTGATGGGATTGGCATCAGAAAAATCTTTAAGAATCGATTTAACTGGACCAGAGGGGTTTTGTCTTCTTTGACTGGATTGGCCTCAGAAAAATCTTTAGGAATCGATTTAACTGGTTTTGTCTCCTTTGACGGGTTGGTCTCAGAAAAATCTTTAGGAATCGATTTAACTGATTTTGTCTCCTTTGACGGGTTGTCTCTTTTGACGGGTTATCTCTTTTAATGGGTTGTCTCCTTTGACGGGTTGTCTCCTTTGACGGGTTGTCTCCTTTGACGGGTTGTCTCTTTTGACGGGTTGTCTCCTTTGACGAGTTGTCTCCTTTGAGGGGTTGTCTCCTTTGACTGCGTTCGCATCAGAAAAATCTTTAGGAATCGATTTAACTGGTTTTTTGTCTCCTTTGACTGCGTTCGCATCAGAAAAATCTTTAGGAATCGATTTAACTGTTTTTGTCTCCTTTGACTGCGTTCGCATCAGAAAAATCTTTAGGAATTGATTTAACTAGTTTTTGTCTCCTTTGACTGCGTTCGCATCAGAAAAATCTTTAGGAATCGATTTAACTGGTTTTTGTCTCCTTTGACTGCGTTCGCATCAGAAAAATCTTTAGGAATCAATTTAACTGGTTTTTGTCTCCTTTGACTGCGTTCTCATCAGAAAAATATTTAGGAATCGATTTAACTCGTTTTTGTCTCCTTTGACATAGCTGAGAACTTAACTGCATCTTTCCTGAAAGGTAAAGGTCAGTCATATGCAATGCATGATATGGATCAAGTAGTGATGTTCTCAACATAAATGAGATTGTATGGTATGATGCGTATATGCATGTATCATGATGTATGGAAATGTAATGTTTTAGCTGGGGGAAATAAATCCCGAGTAGTTGTTGGAGAATAGAGTTGAATTCTTCGTTTCCGCTGCGGATGATGAACAAAGGTGATTGCGAGAATAAACCTGCAGGAGAAGAGAACTCCGATGGGGAATAAACTGATGAGGAGATTACTCCGAGGGGAATTACTCTATGGGGGAGAGATGCTCTGTTGAGGATTTTAATGATAAACTCCGCTGGGGATTCCGCTGATAAACTCCGCTGGGGATGGATTACCGTTGCTGGTGATATTGAATCTGTTGAGGATTGAATTCCTGTTTGGGGAAAGAAGGAACTTTGCTGGGGATGATCTTTCAGTTGCAACTTGCTGGGGATAACCCTGTTAGACTTTTGTGGGGATACTCCTCTGAATTCTGCTAGGAATGACCCTTTGAACTTGGATGGGGAGATTTATTTTTGTACTCCGCTGTGGGTAAACTTCCAGAGTCTACTGGGGATGATGATTCAACTCTGTTGGGGGAAGATTTTTAGACTGCGCTGGGGAAACGTTGATTCCACTGGAGGTATCTTGTATGCTGCCGGGGAATATTCTTGTATTCCGTTGAGGAATATTAAGACTGTCGGGGATACTCTTATACTTGCGGGGGAATATTCTTATACTCTGTTGGGGAATATTAAGACCTTCTGGGGATACCAAGCTTTTTTAGCGTTGATGATGGATGAACCCTGCTTGGGGAGAGTATTGCTGATTCGTTCATGGTTGTAAGTCTCAGTTGGGGAGAGCTACCATTACTGCCTTACTCTACGGGGATTGAAGGTATCTTAGCCATATTCTTCAGCTGAATATACCTTGGTACCTGGTGGACAGAGCAACTGTACAGTTCGGACAATTCTTATTTGCCCCTGTTTCTGCTATTACCAGTAATTCATCTTTTGTTTTGCATGTAAATATTTATGAGCAGCAATTAATGTCAAATGCATATATAAAAAATGAACATTGGACGTTCTTTGCAAAACAAAACAGATAAAAGGAAAAATAGTTTGAAATTTTTCTGAAAATGAACTCGTATTAATTTTGAAATTTGGCCTGTAAATAGGCGTTTTTGTACTAGAGGTTGACGTCCTAGTAAGAGAACACTGTCGAACAAATATAATTTACAATTTGTGAAAATAAAATAAAACAGCTATGTGAATGATCCCACTGGGTTCCAAATCTGCTATTGCCTTTATGTCCTCGAGCATCTCATCGCTTTGCTACTGGTTGAAGATGAATCAGATTGATTGGTGCCGTTCGAGCTTGACAGTCGATACCAAAGTATGGATACAAGGTGATCCAATGAGACATAGTGTATGCTTTGATCCCTAATTTTTTCCTGGACCGCCCTTTCGGGTTTTCAGTCCACCGGGATACCCTTTTTTTCCCAAGCCGCCTTTTCAGGTTTTCGACTTGCCGGGTGTACAGATTTTTTCATTTTCATCCCTTATTTTTGCCCGAACCCTTTTGGTTCGCCGGGAAGCCCTTATTTTTGCCTAGGCCAGTCAACCTAGAGGGTCTTTGATTATGCGTAGTATCTTTTCACTATGTCTGCATTGACGGGGTGAGGAAGGTCGTCACCATCCATGGTGGTTAGAATCATGGCTCCTCCTGAGAAAATGTTCTTAACCACAAATGGCCCTTCGTAAGTAGGGGTCCATTTGCCCCAGGGATCACCTTGAGGTAAAATAATGCGTTTGATTACCAGATCCCCAACTTGATACTCTTGTCGTCTAACTTTCTTGTTAAATGCCTTGATCATCCATTTTTGGTACGTCTGACCATGGCAAATAGCCGTAAGTCTCTTTTCGTCGATTAAATTCAGATGATCAAGCCGGGTCTGAATCCAGACATCTTCGCTTAAACCTGCATCCTTCATGATTCAGAGAGAGGGTATCTAAACATCAATGGGCAAGAGACCTCCATGGCATAAACCAAGGAATAGGGTGTTGCCCCTGTTGACGTCCGTGCTAAGGTATGGTACCCATGAAGAGAAAATGGTAACATCTCGTGCCAGTCTTTGTATGTCACTGTCATCTTTTGCACAATCTTCTTAATGTTCTTATTAGCCGCTTCTACAGCCCCATTCATCTTCGTCCAGTAGGGAGAAGAGTTGTGATGTTGTATCTTAAATTGTTCGCAGAGCTCAGCGATCATCTTGTTGTTGAGATTGGTACCATTGTCAGTAATGATCCTCTCTGGTACACTGTATCGACAGATCAGGTTGTGCCGAATAAACCGTGCCATGACGTTCTTGGTTACAGTAGAAAAGGAAGTTACTTCAACCCACTTCATAAAGTAATCAATCGCTACCAGGATGAAACGATGCCCGTTAGATGCCATAGGTCTGATCTCGCCGATCATATCAATGCCCCACATTGCAAAAGGCCAAGGTGCCGTCAAGACGTTCAGAGGAACTGGAGGTATGTGCACCTTATCAGCATAGACTTGGCACTTGTGACATGTCAAAGAATGCTGATAACAATCGGCTTCCATTGTGGACCAATAATATCCTTCCCGTAGGATTTTCTTTGCCATGGCGTGTCCACTGGAATGAGTTCCGAAAGTACCTTCATGTAACTCCACCATGATCTTTTCTGCTTCATTCTTATCCACACAACGCAGTAAGTTCAAATCATGGTTACGCTTGTAAAGGATGCCATTGCTGATGAAGAACTTCGCTATGAACCTCCTCAGAAACTTCTTGTCATTAACAGATGCACCCTCGGGGTATTCCTGATCCTCAAGATACCTTTTTACTTCATGAAACCAGGGCTTTTTTGTTACCTATTCAGTCTCAAGATCACAATAATACGCAGGTTCGTCCAATCTTTCAATGATAATCCGGGGAGCCTCGTTTTCCCAATTGACTTTGAACATAGAAGACATCGTAGCCAGCGCGTCCGCCAACTGATTCTCCTCTCTAGGGAAGTGTTCAAAGGTTATCTCTTTGAAATGGGGAAGCAACGTCAATACATACTCCTTGTAAGGAATAAGATTTGGGTGTTTCGTATCCTACTCGCCTTTGATCTGACTGATCACGAGAGCGGAATCTCCGAAGACACTCAGAAACTTAATCCTTAGGTCAATTGCTGCTCGAAGACCCATGATGCACGCTTCATACTCTGCCATATTGTTCGTGCAGTTGAAACATAGTCTGGCGGTGAACGGAGTATGAGAACCTTTAGGAGATATGATCACTGCGCCAATTCCATTACCCAAAGCGTTTGAAGCTCCATCAAAGTACATTGACCATTGGGATCCTTCCTCAGGTACTTCATCCGGTCCAGGTGTCTCACAATTAGTTACCAACATGATATTCTCGTCCGGGAATTCAAAGTTCATAGACTGGTAATCATCCACTTCCTGATGTGCCAAATGGTTTGCCAATACACTTCCTTTGATTGCCTTTTGAGTTGTGTACTGGATGTCATACTCAGTCAAGATCATTTTCCATCTTGCTATTCTTTCGGACAAGGCGGGCTTCTCGAAGATATACTTGATTGGATCCATCTTTGATATCAACAGAGTAGTGTGAGTCAACATATACTGTCTCAGCCGGCGAGCAGCCCATGCCAAAGCGCATCAAGTTTACTCGATCAGTGGGTATCGGGTCTCACAGTCGGTAAACTTTTTGCTAAGGTAATAAATAGCATGCTCTTTTCGGCCAGACTCGTCATGCTGACCCAGCACACACCCCATTGAGTTATCGAGTACTGTCAAGTATAAGATCAAAGGTCTCCCTTCAACTGGAGGCATCAGAATAGGTGGCTCTTGGAGATACTCTTTGATCCTTTCGAAAGCGGCCTGGCATTCATCGTTCCAACATACTACTTGATCTTTCTTCAGTAGCTTGAAGATTGGTTCACAAGTAGTAGTCAGGTGCGAGATGAATCAGGCAATGTAGTTTAGACGTCCCAGAAAGCCTATGAATTTTTTCTCTATTCTGGGAGTTGGCATCTCCTGTATGACTTTCACTTTTGCAGGGTCTACTTGAATACCTTTGTCGCTTACAACGAAACCCAGCAGCTTACCAGATCTCACCCTGAAGGTGCACTTGTTCGGGTTTAACCTCAGCTTATACAACTTCAGCCTGTCAAACAGCTTCTGCAGATGGTCAAGGTGTTCCTCCTCTATTTGAGACCGTGCAATCATATCGTCGACGTATACTTCAATATCATGATGGATCATGTCATGAAACAAAGCAACCATGGCATGATGATATATTGCCCCAGCATTCTTCAGTCCAAAGGGCATGACCTTGTAGCAAAAGGTACCCCACTGAGTAACAAAAGTTGTCTTCTCCATGTCTTCGGGAGCCATTTTAATCTGATTATAACCGGAGAAGCCATCCATAAAGTAGAAGACTTTATGTTGCGCAATGTTGTCAACCAGAACATCAATATGAGGTAGAGGTAAATCATCCTTGGGGCTTGCCCTGTTCAGATACCTATAGTCAACACACATCCTAACCTTACCATCCTTCTTCGGCACAGGAACCACATTGGCCACCCACTGAGGGTAAGAAGTAACTGCTAGAAAACCGGCGTCAAACTGTTTCATAACTTCAGCCTTGATTTTCTCGGACATCTCTGGGCGCATTCGGCGGACCTTCTGTTTCACTGGAGGGCAGTTTCCTTGGTAGGCAGGCGATAAACCACAATATCGGTATCCAACCCAGGCATATCTTCGTAAGACCAGGCAAAGATCTCAACATAGTCACGCAGCATCCTAATCAACCGTTGTTTCACACTAAGCTCCAGGTTTGCATCGATCTTAACTTCCTTCTTGTTTGTCTCGGTACCCAGATTCATTGATTCCACTAGCTCTTCGTGTGGCTGAATAGCCCTCTCTTCCTGAAGCAACAGTCTTGCAAGTTCACCAGGCACTTCGCAATCATCTTCACCTTCGTCTCCGGCTAAGTTGATCGGATTTTCGAAGTCATAATTGGCAGTAGTAGAGTCGTTACCAGTAGGATCCAGAGTGGATGGAGACCTGTATATGTGAGTGTGTGTAAAATAGCTGTTTTGCAATATGTAATAAAGAAAAACAAGGAGCGCAAGATTTGAAATGCAAGAAACGTCCAATGCTTTTATTAATGATATATGAAAATGACACACAAAAGCCCTCACAAATGAAGCCACGGTGCCCCGGGTAAGACACTGGGCTGTAATAGTTTAAAACATTGTATGTTACAGATTCAGAACAAAAAGTTTCATTACTAAGTGATAATAGAAACGGGCATAGAATCCTCCGCTGTCCAGTTGCTTAATCCACCGTTGGCAGTCGGGTAGATCCAACTGTCGATATCAAACTCTTCATCATCGTCATCCCCGATAGCATTCACCCCTGCATCTTGTTTAGGCTTCTCTGGTGCTCCGAACTCGATCTCTTTTGCATCAATCAAATCCTGTACCTTGTTCTTCAAAACCCAACAATCATCTGTATTATGCCCCGGGCTATCAGAGTGGAAAGCACAGGGGGCATTAGGGTTGTATTTTGGTGACGTTGTATTTGGATTCTTAGGGGCTTCCTTTAGAATCACCGGATTGGTCTTCAGCAACTGTGGCAGAATCTGAGATAAGGTCATGTTGAGACGAGTGAATTTCCTTCGAGGTCTCTCGTCCTTCTGTTGATTGTTGTGCTGAGCAGCACCAGCAGGTTTTGAAATAACAACCGCATTAACAACTTGGCGGCGTTCAGGTCTACTCTGGTTTCTCGAACTGTAGACATCATTGGACTCCTTCTTAAACGGCTTCTTCTCGGTGCTCGATGAGGCACCTTTCTGTATCTTACCAGCCTTAATACCAGCCTCAATCCTTTCACCGGTCAAAATTATCTATGTAAACCCAGCTGAAGAGCTTCCAATCAAATGGTTGAAAAATGGACCAGACAGGGTCCCCAGAAACATATCCACAAGCTCCCGATCAGCCAATGGTGGTTGTACTCTTCCGGCGAGGTCCCTTCACTTCTGAGCATAATATTTGAATCCTTCACCCGTTCCCATTGACATACCCTGGAGCTGGGTACGCGTGGGAGCAAGGTCAAAATTATACAGATACTGCCTGTAGAAAGCAGTAGCCAAATCCTCCCAACTGCGGATACTGGCTCCGTCCAACTGATAGAACCACTCAAGCTGAGTCCCTGAGAGACTGTCTTGAAAGAAATGGATCCATAGGTTTTTATCAGCAGTGTACGGCTGAATCTTCCTTACATATGACCGGAGGTGCAGCTTCAGACAAGAAACTCCATCATACTTAGCAAAGGTTGGTGCCTTGAACTTGTGGGGAATCACTACCCCAGATGATAGACCCAGATCACCAAAGTCCAGACCAGACACTTTCTGAACTTCCATAGCACTCAACCGGTCTTCCAGTTGCTTGTATATGTCCTCGGCCGGAGCATACTGCTCTTCGTCGAAGTCCGTCTCGTTGTCAGATACCACAGGGCTAGGAGCCCTCCTTTCTTCCTGACTATCTTTCCCTCCAGATGAGGTGGTCAAATCAACTTCATTCTGAAGCCTGTTTCCAAACCTGTGCCCTGTGTTAAACATGATGGTCCTCTTCTTCTTCTTCTTCTCTTTCAGAATCAGGGTCTTCAGGTCTTGCTGACCCTTAGCAAGATTCATGAACAACTCTTGGAATTGGGCATTCTGGACCTGGAGGGCCTTGATGGCTTGCTCAGTTGAAGGTTCAGCAGACATTATAAGTGCTGAAATAAACAGCGAAGAAGATAAGAGACCTGTAATGGGTACCTGTTTATGAAGTGCATGGGATGAAATGCGTATGACATGATTTCAAAGACAATCGGGAGATTCAAATTTGTAAACAAGAAATGAAACACACTTTATTAGATAAAACTTTGGAATTCAAATTGTTCAACTGATGCCATTAAGGCGTTACATGAAAGGAAATACTGAATAGTAAAATAAAAATTGGAAAGGAAATCATCAAAGGCCCATCAATGCTCTCATGGTCTCTTCTTGTCGGTGCGGACATAGTCATTAAGAATCCTCTCGTTCTCCAGTTGCCTAGTCAACTTCTAGATCTTTTGCTCTTGCTCGTTGAACTTTTCTCGGTAAGAATCCCGTTCTTCCCTAAGCTGCATCCAAGATCTTTTCAGCTCCCCAATGTCAGTGGGCATATAGGGATGGAGGATGGTTGGAAGAACTCCTTCTTCATTAGCAACTTCAAGAATGACAGGTCTAACAGCTTCATACGGCATACCCAGCTTTTGGGCACGGATACGGACCCATCAGAGATATGGCTCCATTGGAAGTGAAGTCTTTGGGCCTAGCTCGTGTGGATCAGATTGGTGAACTCTATCCCAAGTCCTTATGAATCTACGATGTTTCTCGTCGCTATCCCCTTGAAAATCAATGATGATACTAGGCATTAGTAGCTCATGAGGTCCTTCTCTTCTGGCTCTTCCAAACTGACAGAGAGCTAAGCACGGATTGTAAGAAATTCCTCCATAGGTTCCTATAAGGGGAACATTGGGGTACTCCCCACATCGATCAATAATAGTCACTTCGTCCATACCCTTGAGAGTCTAAATGATGTCATTATACGAGAGAGACATAATCCTATAGGCCCAGCCCATGCCTTCTTTATTCTTCAGCACTGATTTGGGGAGGTGCGAAATAAACCACCTTGACAATAATGGACCACAGCACGTCAAGGTTCCCCGTTTTCTGGCATTACGAGCATAAAGCTGATGAAGGATGTCACCCAAGAGAGTGGGTACAGGGTTCTGAGAGATGAAGATCTTTATCGCATTCACATCAACAAAAGTGTCAGGATTCGGAAACAATACCAAGCTGTATATCAGAAGAGCCAGAATATCCTCGAATGCCTTGAAGTCTAGACTATCCCAGAAATAGTTAGCCTTACCAACCAAGAACTTAGTCAGAAATCCCTTTGCTCCACTTCTAGTCTCCCAATTGGCCATTACCTCTTCTTTAGTCAAATGAAGGGTTGCAGCAATCTCTTCAGGCCTAAGGGTCTTCTCCCAACCAGTAAACGGGGTCTGCTCCAGAACAGAGATACCGAGCAGCTCAGAGAACTCTTCTAGGGTGGGAACCAGCTGATAGCCCTGAAAAGTGAAGCAATGGTACAGTGGATCATAGAATTGGACCAGGACACTCATCATTTGCTCGTCCAATTTAGAAGTGACCAAACTGAGAAGGGAACCATGCCTCCTGATGAAGGAAGTTGTATCAGGCATCTTTACTACCAAATCTTTAAGCAGGGTGGGAACCTGGACAAAGTTGATCCGGATGGTATTCTTACGCATAGGCATCATGATGACCTACAAAACAGAACAAAGATGAATCTCTCCTGTCTTTGAAATAGGTTAGTCCAATGCAAGATGTATGCAATGTTATGATGTCATGATGTCATGATAGTAAGCACACCACAAGTATCCACAAACAGCAAACATGGTAAAGGCACACAAGTCACACAAAAGAGCCCTTAGATTTCAGGCTGGCAAGGAGCTTAGGTACTATCCTCTTTCAGTTCAGTTGGTTTAAACCTGTCCTAAAAATAGTAACCGGGTTCTAGAGGATCTCAATATCACTGACTACCCTCAATCGGTCATAATTCCAGTTTAGCAACCTTTTCTTGCAGCCGGAATCATCGCGAGAGTTTAGTCTCAATGAGTGTAGCATACTACTACTGTTCTATGGCCAAGTTGGTCAATTTAAGGTTCTAAGGTCAGTTGGTTCTTAATGACCCCTTAGAAGACCCATATTCTCCTCGTTCCAACACAATGGATATCGGTACATACTAAAGTCCCACACCAATGAAGCTACTGCTTCAACCGTGTCAGTATACGCCGGACAGTTCCCTCACAGTTTATTGCTACTTACCTAAAGGGTACCCCCAGATCTGGGTTAGGATCTATAGAAACTCTGATACAAGCCCACAAAGATAAATGATACAAAGCATACAATTGAAAACACAATGATCTAATCCTAAGGTACACCTAACTTATATTTCCCCAGCAGAGTCGCCAGTTCTATGATACGGTGGGAAGAGAACTGACTGTTTTGGAGTGCTGGTTCGCGTTTTGCGTTTGTTTTCGCAAAATGTCGCGGTAAGCAAGAGTCGCCACCGTCTTTTATTTTATCCAACAAGGAAAAGAAAAAAGCACAGAAAATTTCTTTTTCGAGATGTTTCTCGGGTTCGGGAGGTAGATTATAGAAAGGGAAGGTGTTAGCACCCCTTCTATCTGTGGTTATCCACGGGCTCTTAGGTACTTGCTCAAAGTGTTTTCAAAATTTTCTTTTCTTTGTGTTTGTGGGTTTGAAAGAAGTTTTTGTTTGAAAGGAGTGTAAGTGCGAAAAGTTTTATTTTGTTTTAGAAGGAGCAAGTACTTAAGAACCATCTACCTACTCGAAAAAGGAATTAATTTGTACAAATGTCCTTTAGACAATGCTATCCCACTATTGATGAGTAGGTAGCAACGTCGTTGGAGTTTTAAGGGTCAATTCGATTAAGGGACGTGTGGTCACTAAAGTAATGTTAGGACGCCTTAGCGGTAACCCTAATGTCTTAGATCATTTTTATCTGAGGCAACCGTTTCGAGGCAACTTATGATCTTTGGACAAGAGGGCGACCTCTAAAACTTCTTATACTCAATGACCACGTTCGAAGGCAACCAAGCGAGGTGTACCCTAAGAGTGCGCATGTGCGAGTGTGTTATTTCGGTTAATTTTATCTTTGTACATGTCATGGGTGAGCTATGTTGATTTTAAGTTCATACATTGGATCTTGTCATGCATTCCCTATTTATCAAATATCTAACAGTTAATAGTTGCGGAATTTAAATTTGCGGAAATTAAATCTAAGCTATTACAAGGTGCCGGGTATTTACATCACCAAAAACAACCCTTTAATTTAAAATGTGGAAAATAAAAGAAAGCGATAAAATAATTAAAGTCCTATTTAAAACTATTACATTCCAGGAAGCAAGTACAATAATATGGAAATATGGATCGCGTGCGAGAAAATTAAATCGGCGCATTTTTTAGGGTTTTGACCCTTCTTGAAAAGAAAGCATGTTTTTGGTTTATTTTTGAATTAAATGGAATTAAACTTAAGCTAACAATTAAATTAATTAATTAATGAAAATATTTTTGGATTTTTGAATATTTAAAGAAATAAAATAAATTGATTAAAAGTTAATAAAAACCTAATTCTACATTAGTTTTAATTATTTGCAAAAGATATTAAAAGTTAACCTAATTAACACTAAATTAATTAAATTAATTTATTTACAAAAATAAAAGTGATGAATTTAATTTTAATAAATAAAATATTTTTTTTTTGTTTTGATTTTATTAAGAAAAATGTTAATTGGTTAGTTAAATAATCAAAATAATTAATTAAAACAATAAAACAAATAAATAAATATAATGAAAAGAAAATAAACCAAGGGGGGTGTTGGGCCCAAGAGGAGGTGAGATCAGCAATCTCCAGGCCCAATTATGCTAGCCTGCTTTGACTTTCCAAGATCTCACGCGTGCCTATTGACTAGAGTACATGGTGGATGTCCAATATGGGCCACCAGATCTGGCATGTAGGCCATCTGGCGCTTGGAATCTGAAGGTGTATGGTAATCCACATGCTTGAGTTTGTATTGGAACATCTGTGGAAAAACAATACAAAGAAAATTAGTGGACCTGCGATTCGAACCCAGGTCCCATTGGACTTTGAACTAACGTGCTTGCCACTGGACCATTGTGTTTCTTTTGTTAATAGAATACATAACAATTAATATATTATAAAACAAAGAAAATGCCTGGATTAAAAAATAAAAAAGCGCGAAATTTGAAACAGCCAATGGGAAGAGAGCACGTATTCGTCTTCCCCACAGAACTCTGGTTTATTTTTCCTGCGGATTTGAATCCGAAACAAAATCCATGGCTCGATCCCAAAATCGTCTGTAGGCTATGGAAACGAATTCTGAGACCATCATCTTACTCGTCTCTTTCCACTGATTTCATTTATGCCCATGGTTTGTTCCAATTTTTCCTGAAATCAAAACGCCCAAAAATGCATACCAAGAACCCTAGAACCGGTTAGGGGGTTACAAGCTATAAAAACCAAATCAAATATTACATAAAGTCTCTAAATGGACCGATTAGCATGATTGTGCAAAGATTTAGTCAAAAAGATGCAAGAATAAGAGGTTACGTTTTCGTGTACAGGGCCATGTTCATGGATACTTACAGCGCGATTCAGGGAGGGAGAAGGCTTGATTTTGATCCCAATAGCTTCAATGGACGTCAAGCAAGAACACCACGTTGAGTTTTGGCCTTGAATTTGCCTCTAGTATGGATTTCAGTTTTCAACTTTTTCAAGCTTTTTCAAGTTTTGGTTTTGTGAATTAGCAGCCTCTCGGTCGTGTCTTTTGTGCCTTTGCATTGTGTGAGTATATGGGAATGAATTAGGTTAAAGGTTGGCCTTTGAATCCATGAGCATTGATGTTTGAAGATTTGATATGAATCACCATTAAAAAGCTTCTAAAATTGTCTCAAATCAAATATTTTGTTCATAACATGGCTTGATTCGAATTTGATCTGGTCCATGATGATATTTAAGACCTATAATGATCAAAAAGATACCAAGTGATTAAGATTTGGATTTTATTTGGATTTAAATTGATTTAAAATGAATTAAATCAATAAAAATAAAATAAAATAGAAAAATTAATAAATAGACATGAGACTGAAGATAGAGCACGTGTGTAGTGTGACAAGATCAAATCAAGTGGAAAAAAGTGGGCCCATTTGGCAAAATTTGAAGTTTTGGGGAAAGTTGACTTTTGCCAATTTTGGAAAAATGCCCAACTTCAACAATTCATAACTTCTTCAATTTTGAACTTTTGGAAGTGTTCTTGGACTTTTTAGAAACCTTGCGATGTCCTCTAACCAACCCTTTTGGTATCATCTCATTTTTATATTCCGTGCCCAAGTTATAAGCTTTGGAAAAAAAGGTGTTTTTGTTGACTTTCAAAAATGACCTATAATGTCCAAATTTGTAACTTTTGTGAGTGAATTTCTTGATCTTGGGGTGTGAATATGGATTGTAGGAAATTTCATCCTCTTCAAAATGAGATTTGGATGGGTCATTTCTCATAAAGTATGAGAAAGTTATGCTTGGTCAAAGTTGAGTTGACTTTTCCTACAAAACCCTAATTTAGCAACTTTTGAATCTTGATGAAGCTTGAGCAATCCTTGATGAATCATGATAAACCCTTGATCAAATGATGAATTATCCTTCAAAATGATAATGTTGACAAAAAATCTTGAGGTTTGACTGTTTGTAGGTAACAGTTGACTTTTGCCCTAGCATAGTCGATTTTTGGACCTCTTGAGCAATTGACTGATCAAACTTCCTCTGCAAGGCTTGAAATTTGACATGGATGAACTTGAGAACATATTAGGACATTGGGGAGAATTTGAGGTCATTTGGATGTAGGGACCTTGATGCAACACAAAACCCTAATTTTGAATTGACTGCCTTAGGAGATGATTTGACTGTCCAACTCTTGAGCAATCTTGAGCCATTTGGAGATTTCTCTTGAAATGTTTTTAGAAATATGAGAGGGCAAATTTTGGGGTACAACAGATACTAATGCTCATTGCAAATTCCATTCTGGTGCCCCAGGCCATACCATTGAAAATTGCAGGGCTTTCAAGTGCAAAGTTCAAGATCTCATCGATGCGAAAGCCATCAACTTCAACCCTATTGGTCTGAATATCCAAAATAATCTCATGCCTCCTCATCAAGGGGGGACAGTCCATGCTATTGAAGAAGTTAATGAATGGGTTTTGGTATCAAAGGTTGGTGAAATTAAGATATCTTTGGAAACTGTCAAATAACATTTGTTGAAGCATAGAGTGCTACAAGAACTCCATGACTTCTGCTTAACCTGTTCTTCTAAACCAGAAGAGTGTGTTGAGTTGAAGACGGCCATCCAACAGTTGATCGATGAAGGTGTCTTACAGATAGAGAAAGTGTTCCGAGAAGAAGAAATTGATGTTCTTGAAATCCCTTACTATCCGAGAAGCTTTTCAGCCGCCCCCAGTATACCGTTAACAATTCAGGTTCCTATTACCCCCACAATGATTCAAGCTCATATTCCTCCTACAAGCAGCGAATCGAAGGCAGTTCCATGGGAGTACAATGTAGTCTACATTCATGAAAAGAGGCATGAGTGCCCTCCGGTAGGTGACAAGAATGTTACCAATATTGCGGGAACAAGCAACATGACTCGCAGTGGTCGAATCTTTTCACCTCTACCACCACCTCCTAAGGAAACTAACAGTGAAGCCCTAGCTAAGGCCAGGGGAAAGCAAGTGATGGATAACTAACCCGAACTTTCTGAAGGACAAGAAGCGGAGCAACTTTTGAGAATTCTCAAGCGGAGTGATTACAAAGTAGTGGACTAGCTCAATCAAACACCATCCAAGATTTCCATCTTGTCTCTCCTTTTGTGTTCAGAGGCCCACTACAATGCCTTGTTGAAGACCTTATGTTCTGCTCGTGTTACCCAAGACATCTCTGTGGCCTAGTTTTAAGGAATAGTCACCAATATTGTTATGGGAAATTGTTTGGGCTTCTGTGATGATGAACTCCCGGTTGAAGGCAGAGCCCACAATAAAGCGCTGCATGTTTCTATGAAGTGTTTGGACACTGTTTTATCTCGATTTTTGGTGGATACAGGTTCTTCACTCAATGTGATGCCTAAGGTTACCTTGTTTAAGCTGAATATGGACGGAGTAATGATGAGGTCCTCCACTCTAAATGTTCGAGCATTTGATGGTTCGAGAAGATCGGTGGATGGAGAAGTTGATTTGCCTGTTAAGATTGGTCCCCACACTTTCTATTTGTCATTCTATGTTATGGACATTCATCCATCCTATACTTGCCTTTTGGGTCGTCCATGGATTCATGTGGCTAGAGCTGTGACATCTACTCTTCATCAACGCTTGAAGTTCATTGTGAATGACCAAGTTGTCGTTGTTTGTGGGGAAGAAGACATAGTGATTAACAATCTGACTACCTACCGTTATGTGGAAGTAGAAGGCGAGGTACAAGAATTTCCCTTTCAAGCACTGGAGATTGTTACTGTTGACAAAGTCCCTGTCGTGGAATGTAAGAAGTCTGAGATACCCCTGGCCTCTCTGAAGGATGTTAAAGCCCTCATAGAAGCTAGACCTCCCCATGACAGATGGGGCAAATTGATTGAAGTTCCAGAGAAGAAAAATCGTTTTGGTCTTGGGTATCAGCCATCATCCTCCGTGTAAGTTGGTTGGGTTCCTCTCAAAGGGCAGCAGGTTCCCCCAATTTCTGAAGTGTTCGTCAGTGCTGGTGTAAGCAAAGAAGGACAGGTACTCTCCACAGATGCTGAAGGTGACGATGAAGATATTTCAAGATTTATCTATCAAGTTGCGCCGGACCAGGAGCTCAGCAATTAGACTGCCATGTACATCCCTGAAGTTGTTTTCCTTGATGTGTAATTTTCTATTTCCATTTTAAGTCGTATGTCCTGCCCAAGGCATACTGACAGCTTGTAGAAGGGGCCCCTTATGTTTCAATCTTCGTTTAACATTGAATGAAATATTGCACTTTCGCATACAATTTTGTTCTCTGTCTTTTCTTTTAATTTTACTTTTTCAAAATAAAAATGGCAATACTTTTCTTTTCTTATTCTAAATTTTCCTTTGCACATTCTAAAAATAAAACATAAAATCATCGATCATGCAGATCCGCCTCGGACTCCGTTTGAAATGATAATGCTATGGTTCCTTATATCCTTGAGAATTCAGTTGATCATGCTAACAAAGATAATGAGGAAGATTGTGAAGTCCCTGAAGAACTAGCCCGGATCTTGAGACAGGAAGAAAAGGTCATCCAGTCGTATCAAGAAGAAACAGAAGTTGTCAATCTCGGTACTGAAGAGGTAAAAAGAGAAGTCAAGATAGGGGCCGCCTTGTAAAGTGAAGAAAAGAAGGGGTTGATTGTATTGCTTCAAGAGTATGCTGACATCTTCTCTTGGTCGTATAAAGACATGGCCGACTTAGACGCTGATATAGTAATGCACAGATTGCCACTCAAGCCAGAATGTCTTCCTGTAAAGCAAAAACCAAGAAGGACCCGACCCGACATGGCTTTGAAGATCAAAGAAGAGGTTCAGAAACAGCTCGAAGCACGTTTCCTATCTGTGATAAATTACCCGCCTTGGATCGCTAACATTGTGCCCATACCTAAGAAGGATGGTAAGGTACGTATGTGTGTTGACTACCGAGACTTGAATAGAGCAAGCTCGAAGGATGATTTCCCATTGCCTCATATTGATGTATTGGTTGATAACACTGCTCAGTCTTCAGTATTCTCCTTTATGGATGGATTCTCTGGCTACAATCAGATAAATATGGCTCTGGAGGACATGGATAAAACAACTTTCACAACTCCTTGGGGTACCTTTTGCTACAGAGTCATGCCTTTTGGTCTTAAAAACGCTGGTGCAACATATCAACGATCTATGGTGACTCTCTTTCACGACATGATTCATAAAGAAGTCGAGGTGTATGTGGACGACATGATTGAAAAGTCACAGGCGAAGGAAGAACATTTGGTTCATTTGAAGAAGTTGTTTGATCGTTTGCAAAAGTTTAGGTTAAGGCTTAATCCCAACAAATGCACCTTTGGGGTTCGGTTGGGCAAGTTACTTGGTTTTATCGTGATTCAACGAGGAATTGAAGTAGATCTAGACAAAGTAAAAGCAATACAAGATATGCCGGCGCCGAAAAATGAGAAGGAAGTACGAGGTTTCCTTAGAAGGTTGAATTACATAGCCAGGTTCATTTCCCATCTTACTGCTACTTGTGAACCCATCTTTAAATTGTTACACAAGAATCAGGATGTCTGTTGGGATGAGAGTTGTCAAGAAGCTTTCGAGAAGATTAAGCAGTATCTTCAAGAACCACCAATACTCATACCACCAGTTCCAGGGAGACCTCTCATTATGTATTTGACTGTGCTTGAAGGATCTATGGGTTGTGTGCTCGGACAACATGATGATACTGGATAAAAAGAACACGCCATTTACTATTTGAGCAAGAAGTTTACTGATTATGAGTCAAGGTATTCCTTACTTGAGAAGAATTGTTGTGCTCTTACGTGGGCAGCCCGACGCTTGAGGAAGTATATGTTGACACATTCTACACTTCTGATATCTAAGATGGACCTGATAAAGTACATCTTCGAGAAACCAGCACTTACAGGCAGATTAGCTCGGTGGCAAATGCTTTTGTCTGAGTATGACATCCAGTACATCACACAAAAGTCCATCAAAGGTAGCATTCTTGCTGGTCATCTCGCTCACCAACCATTGGAAGAATATCAGCCCATGAAGTTCGACTTTCCAGACGAGGATATTATGAAACTTGATGATAATGAAGGACCTGAACCGGGGGAGCAATGGACTCTCACGTTCGATGGTGCGTCAAATGCTATGGGTCACGGTATCGGGGCAGTTCTGACCTCTCCAAGCAACACTCACATACCTTTCACTGCCAAATTATGTTTTGATTGCACGAATAATGTTACTGAATACGAAGCTTGTGTGATGGGCCTTGAAGCCGCCATTTATTTGAAGATCAAGATCCTTGAAGTTTATGGGGACTCTGCTTTAGTGATTCATCAAGTACGGGGTGTTTGGGATACACGGCACCCTAATTTAGTTCTATACATAGATTACATAGTTAAGTTGTTGCCCGCTTTCGATGAGGTCACCTTTGAGCACATTCCTAGAGAAGCAAATCAACTGGCAGACGCTCTGGCCACTCTAGCAGCGATGTTCAAAGTCAATTACCCGAATCATGCACCCAGTATAAGGATCGGATGTTACAAGGAGCCAGCACATGTTTTCCCTACTCATTGTCTCACCACCGAAGATGTTTCAGACGAAAGGCCGTGGTATTTCGACATCAAAAGATATCTTGAGAAGCAAGAGTACCCCGAAGGTGCTACGATTTGTGATAAGCGGACTCTCAGAAGGTTGGTGTCTAAGTTTTTATTGTCAGGAGACGCTCTATACAAGAGAAACTATGATTCAGTTCTGCTCAGATGCGTGGATAGAAATGAAGCAGAATCCATTATACGAGAAATACACGAGGGCTCTTTTGGGACTTATGCCAGTGGGCATTCCATGGCCAAGAAAATCCTACGAGCAGGTTATTTCTGGATGACGATGAAGAGTGACTGTTGTGTATATGCCAAAATGTGCCATAAATTCCAAGTTTACGCAGACATGATACATGTTCCTCCCACTCCTTTGAATGTGATGACTTCACCATGGCCCTTTTCAATGTGGGGCATCGACATGATTGGACACATTGAGCCGAGCGCTTCAAATGGACACAGGTTTATCCTTGTTGCTATTGACTACTTCACCAAGTTGGTGGAATCGGCTTCGTGCAAGAATGTGACCAAGCAAGTTGTCACTTATTTTATCAAAAGAGATATCATATGCCGGTATGGGACTCCTAACAAGATCATCACTGATAACGGGTCAAATCTCAACAACAAAATGATGAAGGAAATGTGTGAAGAATTCAAGATCGAGCACCATAACTCATCACCCTATCGGCCAAAGATGAATGGGGCAGTCAAAGCCCCTAACAAGAACATAAAGAAGATCGTCCAGAAAATGGTGAGAATATACAAAGATTGGCATGAGATGCTGCCTTTTTCCCTACATGGCTATCGAACTTCGGTGCGTACTTCCACTAGGGAAACTCCGTTTTCACTAGTCTATGGTATGGATGTGGTGCTCCCGGTCGAAGTGGAGATTCCCTCCTTAAGGGTTCTGAAGGATACTAAACTTGATGAAGTAGAATGGATTCAAACGAGATTCGACCAACTCAATCTCATCGAAGAAAAGCGCCTGGCAGCCATTTGTCACGGGCAGTTATACCAACAGCGTCTCAAGAGGGCATTTGACAAGAAGATTCGGCCTCGAGAGTTCCACACAGGTGACCTGGTCTTAAGAAAGATTCTCCCAATCCACACTGATCCAAGAGGAAAGTGGACTCCCAACTATGAGGGTCCGTACATCGTGAAGAAAGCTTTCTCAGGAGGTGCTCTAATCCTGACAAACATGGATGGGGAAGACGTTCCTCTTCCAGTCAATTCAGACTCAGTAAAAAAATACTACGCATGAAAGGACCCGCTAAGTCGAAAACCCGAAAGGGCGGCTTAGGCAAAAGTTATGGCTAAAAAAAAGGAAGAAAAAAAAGTGAATAACCCGCTAAGTTGAAAACCCGAAAGGGCGACTTAGGCAAAAATGGGTGTCCCGGTGGATTGAAAACCCGAAAGGGAGATCCAGGAAAAAATTAGGGACAGAAAAGCGAGAGACTGCAGTCTGAAGACTCTTCACGTACACCCTCCTAATGCGGGATGGATCGATCTAACTATTACCCTTTGGAAGCACGACACTAGGATGACCCAGAATGCGAGAACTATAGCAATATCAGTTTTAATGGAAATTCGATATTTTCTTATTGCCATTTTACCCGTTGTATTTCTTTTCTTTTCCGCAACTTCCTCATTTAGGAGTTGTTTCTCTGTATGAAAGCCCATTCACGGGCCAAACTCATTAATAAAAATTTGCCCTTCCATTAAAAAACCTTTGTTATGTTCTTTTACTTTATTTTTCGTATGCGAATCGTGATTTAAATTCTTTGTTAAGCATTGCATTGAAAATAATAAGTCAATAATAGTCACGAGCTAAGATGTGAAACACTACATTATATGGATATGAAGGCATCCCAAGGGAATGTTGTGGCATTCAAATGTTCGTTCTTCGGTGCAGGTAGCAAGTCATGACGGTCACCTTGACCGAGATTTCATCCTCGTCGCCTCCTTACAATTGACAGAACGCCCAATTCCCCCACACGGAGAGACTTGGGGCATTGGTTGGGACCAACGTCTCATTTCAGTTATTCACAAAGTCAAAACACATGAAGGAAGTCAGATCAAGTCATTTCTCCTCAGCAAGATTTATTCCCCAGTGAACTCGACGAGGCTAATTCTTTCTTCTCAAAATTTAAGCACCAGTCCATATTGGTACCTCAGAATGACGGACAACAAATCCCAATGAGTTATTAACATTTTGCATACAACGACCATCACGGCATATTTCCTTGCATTCTCAAACACATAGCATATCCATGGATCATCATGTCACACTTCAAATGCATATGAAGCATGAGCCTGATCAATCCCAAATCAACAAAACATCCTCACAAAAAATTTCATCCTCATAATTCCCAGTTAACATCTATTACTACACTACCAACTAAAATAAACCAAGGTTTTTAGTACGTCATGATCCCCAACTCTCAATACTCACTTTATCTCTCTTAGGGTCGTAAGTCGTCCGTAGACTTTACCATATCTTCCTCGTATTCTTAGGGTCGTAGATCGTCCATAGATCTTACCTTCACTTTATCTTCCTAGGGTCGTAGGTCGTCCGTAGACTTTACCCACTCATCATCTTTCTAGGGTCGTAGATCGTCCGTAGATCTTACCGTCGCTTTATCTTTCTAGGGTCGTAGATCGTCCGTAGATATTACCATTGTGTTATCTTTCTAGGGTCGTAGATCGTCTGTAGATCTTACCTTCACTTTATCTTCCTAGGGTCGTAGGTCGTCCGTACACTTTACCCACTCATCATCTTTCTAGGGCCGTAGATCGTTCGTAGATCTTACCTTCGCTTTTTAAGGTCGTAGATCGTCCGTATATCTTACCGTCGCTTTATCTTTTTAAGGTCGTAGGTCATCCATAGACTTTACCTTCTCCTCTTTACCTCTTTTAAGGTCGTAGATCGTCCTTAGATCTTACCGTAGCATCATCTTTTTTCTAAGGTCGTACATCGTCTATAGATCTTACCATCGTATTATGTTTTTAAGGTCGTAGATCTTTCCATTGCACCATATTCTTAGGGTCTTAAGTCTTCCGCAGACTTTACCTTCGTGTTATCCTTAAGTTTCTTACCTTCAGTCGTCACGACATCGTCAACCATATCCTTTCAGTCACCCTGCCACTCATTCCCTCAAAAAACCTTGTATTGGCACCGTTACCCCAGTACGAGCTACTCTTTTTTCATCCATGTTTTATCTATCATGACCAGTCCACCAGAAGACCAGTTCGTCTTTCCACAGCAGACATCCACACCAATGAATGACACTCACACCATCTCTCCAAGGCAAACTTCGGGTCCTAGTATTTAATCATCTTCCACCTTGAACTCTCGAAAGGTTGACGCCAATCTCGCCTTCAGGTTTAAGACGATTAACTAGGGGCAGCTGTCATACCTCAATTTTTAACCTAAGATATCACCTCCCATCTGCATCATTACATTGCAAGTGTTCACAAACGATTTGACCTATTTTTACCAATTTTCAAAGCAGATTTTAAAAATTCATAACTTCTTCAAATTTCGACATTTTTGAGCGGTTGTTTTTGCACATGATTTTTCTTGACATCATCTACGACTTTTCTTTACAAGTCAAGGGCAAATTATGCATTGAAAAGCCACGAAAAATTGTTAACGTTAGAAGTCGTTTCACGAATTTAATGGAATTTGATTCTTAATTTTGGACTGTGTTTTATGCGACCATACATTTTGCACTTTCTCTTCTTTTATTCTTATTTCCATTAAAAAATCCTAAGAAAATATTTAGTTCATATCATCTTCATTTTATTTACATTTTTATTCAAAATATCGGAAAAAAATTGTCTCTTTAAGTTTCATTTAGATTTTTATTCTTGTATCATTTAAGTCAAAATTATAATATTTTAGATTTAATTTGGTAAAAAAAAATCTAAAAAAAATATGTGTTAGCATTATTTTATTTTAGTATTTTCACTTTAATTCAAAAATCACAAAAAAAAAATATAGTTAATATCTCTTCCTTTTAATTCTTTTAGTTATTATAATTTTTATTCCTTTCTTTCAATATTAATCTTGATTTGATTCTAATTGTAATTCAATTTTTCAGTTGAATTATTATTAAAATTAAAATTAATTTTAATTTCCCTTTATTTATTTATTTATTTATTTATTTATTTTTGGAATTTAGTTTAATCTCTTTTATTTTGTTACTAACTATTTTAGTTATTATTATTATTGTTATTATTGTTGTTATTATTATTATTATGCTATTTTTGTCTCCTTGTGAAAAATTTCCTAAACATGCTTCAAAAACCAATCCAAATCCACAAATCTGCCCTGCTCTAAAACCAGTCCAAAATAGTCAAATACAACACTCCAAAAATTTGTTGTTGCTGCTCCAATGCCTGCTGTAAGATGCCAAAACAAAACAGAAAAACCTGCATCATAACAGTCCAGAGATTACACAAAATTGGAATAAATACAAACTGTGTTTGATAAAACAAAATAACAGAGTTATAGCTTTGGTTTGGTATGATCCAAGTTTCAACTCATTTTCCCTCTCAATTTTTCATCCTCCTCCTCTATATAACAGTGGTGTCGGAACAGAAAAATCATCAACAAAAAAAAAAGAAAAACAAGACAGTAGAAAAAAATACATACAAGAACAAAGAGGAAAATCTGTTTCATACCTCCAAAAAACTTCATTGCAATTTCACTCCTTCTCTTCTTTCAACTCAGTTTTCCATGTCCTTCAAAGGTCTCAATCGACCAAATGCTTCATCTGGCATGAGTGTTGATAAGAACAGCCATCGCAACAACAACAACTTTCCCAACTTCAACAGCAGATTCCATAAATCCAGCAGCATCACCAGCCTTTGCCTCTAAAACAACAGACAGAAAAATCTCAAAAAGAGTTCATGATAGAAATCAGTGGGGAGGAAAAGAGTGTTATCAGGAATCTCATTATCATCTCAGAAAAGTTCAGATACTTACTTTTTTAAAGCATCATCGGAAGGACTCCAACTCAGAAAGAGTTTATAAAGGAAGAGGGAAAATCTTGAACTCACCTTGTTTCAAAGAGCTCCATCAGAGAGGCTCCGATAGGTAAATGTTTCTGCAATCCTTCTGCATATAATTCAATATTCATCTCTTCATTTGATCATCCTCATAAATTATTGGTGTTCCATAACTTGTTTTTTTTTATCACTGTGAATGAAAAAAAAAAGAAATATTAGTTTAAACCAAATGCTCATTATGAGTCCTAGAGTACTAGAAAAAACATTGTGTGGTAGTTCTTTGAAAGGTGTCTTATTCCAACATTGCCTTTCATGTTGACATCAGTGTGTTTGAGATGAATCATAAAAAACCACTTCAAAATCACACTCTCTGAAACTTCATTCAACAGTTGAACCACAAGAATAACCCACAGAGGCTTTGACAAGAACCCAGGTCAAAACCCTTAACCTAAACCAAACGCGATTTTTTTGTTCCCTATTCGATCGAACCTTGCACTTCATCGATTCTCTATTCATTCCAATTCCATGACAACACCATCTTCTTCCTCATCCTCTCAATCTCCATACACATATTCCAATGCACCTTACTTTCCCGTTCCCTTTCACCTTCAACAACCCGCAACCACCACTCACCATGCTGCACCGTATGTTGCCGCTCCTACCGTGCAACTTCCTCCGCCACCAGTAGTTGGCCTCGTTCCCCCTCCGTCTGCTTACTTCATGCTGCAGTATCAGGCATATCAGTTATTTGAGAGAGATGCATAAATAATAACTCCGGAGGCTCTTGAGAATGTGAAGGCAGCGATTGCGAGTAGCGATGTTGAGCATATAGCTGAGATGAAAAAGAAAGTTGTTCCTCGGAAAGCTGCTGGAAAAGCTTGGGAGGATCCTACTTGCAGAGTGGCCTGAAGATGACTATCGACTCTTCTGTGGTGATCTTGGTAATGAAGTCAATGTTGATGTTCTTTCGAAGGCATTCACACGATTCCCTTCCTTTAACATGGCAAGGGTTGTTAGAGATAAGCGAACTGGAAAAACAAAGGGTTATGGATTTATAAGCTTTGCTAACCCTGCTGACCTTGTTGTTGCTCTTAAAGAAATGAATGGTAAATATGTCAGAAATAGACCAATAAAACTACGCAAGAGTAAGAAGATAAGAGAGATTCAGATTTTGTGAGAGGAGGGTTTCTGATAAACATTTCCCCTTTCTTATGCGTTAATTACTGTTTGTGGGGAACCAAATGAATTAATGGAGTGCTATTGATAGCAATTAACATATAATAAAAGAAAATGACGATCAAATTGCTGATCCTTTTTCCCAAAAGTTTCCAATGGCGGCCTCTTTAGACAATTAGGGTTGTCTTTTGTATAAAAACAGTTTACTTATCGGGCCGGGTCTCTAAGGCCCATTTGGAGTTCATCAAAATTGTTTATTTTGTTTATTTCAGCCAACTGCACAATTGTTTGGGCCCTGACTTACCAATTATAAGCCCGACGAGATTCCTTCTCTACACCCTCCAATTTGCTGTTTCTAATTCTCATACCCCCCTTTGTTAGTTATTTCTTATTGTTAGTTAGTTAATAGTATTTTTTTCTCATAATTTTAGATAAACCTCACTCAGTTAGTTTAGTTTAGAATCAACTTAACATTTTTTTTAGTTAGTAAGTTTAGAATTTTTATCAAACTTAGTTAGTAATTTTAGAATTTCAATCAGTAGTTAATAACTTTAGAGTGTTTAACTTAGTTAATAATTTCAGAATATTTGATTTAGCTTAGTTAGTGATTTTATAATTTAGTTAGTAAACTTTAGAATTTTATTTCATTTAGATTTGATTTAGTAAACTTTAGAATTTTATTTGTTTTAGTTTTATTTTAGTAAATTTTAGAATTTTATTTGATTTTATTTAGTTAACTTTGGAATTTTAGTTGTTTAGTTTTAATTTAGTGACTTTAGAACTTTATTTGATTTAGAATTAGTTTAATAAGTTTATAATTTTTATTTGATTTAGAATTAGTTTAATAAGTTTATAATTTATTTTATTTAGAGTTAGTTTAATATTTTTAGAATTTTATTTGATTTAGATTTAGTTTAGTAACTTTGAAACTTTTTTGTTTTAGATTAGCAACCTTAGAATTTTAATTTAGTTTAGATTTAATTTACTAATTTTAAAATTTTAATTTAGTTTAGATCTAATTTAGTAATTTTAGAACTATTTTTACAACCTTAGAATTTGTAGTTAGTTTAGAATTATTTTAGTAAGAAATTCTAATTTTTAATTTAGTTCAATTAACTTCCTTAGATAATTAGTTACATTCTCTTTTATTTTTATTTAAATATCTCTGTAATTTTCAAACTCATACCTTTTAAGTCAAAGCTTCGACTTTAGGCCGTTGTATTTTCAAAATCTCATCCGCATCCACTTTTATCCAAACAAACCTTTTTTTTATCAAATCCAAAAATCCAAAAACATTTAATCCTTACTTGAATTTATTTTAAAACCCGCAAAACACTCAACAAAGCAAAACTCCCCCGAAGGGCATGTTATCTCCGTTCTACCGCGATACCGGCCGTGCCTATTGTTAAAATGTGTGCGTTAACGTCGCCCACTAAAAAAAACAAACAAACCAACCATTTTCTAGAGGAACTACGGTGTTCTGATTCCTTCATTGGATACGTAGGCAAAGGGTCGCGAAACCCTCACGAACGCAATAATCAAAAACCATCCATTTCCCTTTAAGCAAGCATAGTTGTAGATAAATACACCCTTTAAGACAAACAAACAAAACGGATCCCGTTGAGTACAACGGATGCGAGGGGTGCTAATATCTTCCCCCCGCATAACCGACTCCCTTACCCTTTCTCTTGGCCGCAAGACCATCTTATCCATTCCCCTGTGGTTTTATCGATATTTCCCCTTCCTTCGGGATAAATAAAGTTCGGTGGCGGCTCTGTGTGTTCGGCCGGTGGTTTCACCTTCCAGCTAAGTCTCTCCAGTTTTATGCATACTCCTTGAACCCTTCATTCAAGCCCATGGTCATGTTTTGTAGTTGCACACGAGTCGGTGCCATGTCAGTATTATATTGATACTATTTGTAGAAAACAGCATCCAAGGCTTCCCATGTGTGAATGTTGATTCCCTCTAGATGATAGAACCATTCTACTTGAGTGTCAGTCAAACTTTCTTAGAAGAAATGGACCCATAACTTCCAGTCATCGGTATGGGGTTGGATTTTTCAAACTTACAACCTCAGATTAAGTTTTGGACAAGAGACCCCATCATATTTAGTAAAGATAGGGACCTTGAATTTGTGAAGGATGACCACTGTAATACGATGGGAGAACTTGCTTGGTTGTTTTGTGTTTTATCGCAATTGTTACGGATAGCAAGAGTCGCCACTGACTTTTCTTTTATCCAATAAAGGAAATGGTGAAAAGAACAGGAAAGACCTTTTGAGAATTTTCTTGAGTTCTGGGGGTAGGTTTGTAATCTCAAGCCTCAACTCAACTTTAGTTTTGATGAAAGACAAACAAGCTAGTTTGATGAAAGACAAACAAGCATTATGGAAAGAAGGAAAAGAAGTAGAAATCATCTTAAAGCATCATTCACTCAAAGCTTCAAGGAACTTGGCAAGCAATCAAGTATATCAATTCTCAATTAAACTACATTGATTAGAAATGCTCAAAAATGATATACACACTTGCCACATCACTTCAATTATATTTCAAAACATTTTTTAAGTTTTTCTCTGCTGTAAATCGATTAACATCTTGTGTAAATCGATTTACACATGCTTTTTCAAAAACTGTTTGCTCCTGCCAGCAATCGATTTACAGGTTGTGTAAATCGATTGATCACAGAACAAACTGATTTTTTTAACACTTGTAAATCGATTGACACAACTTGCTAATCGATTTACACTTCAAACTTTTTGAAATTCTGAATGTTACAAACACGTGCAATCGATTTGCATGTTATGTTAATCGATTTGCACATTGAAAACTTTGAAAAATCTGAACTGGTTTCAAGATATCCTTCATACCTTTTCTCCAATAGTTGCATGATCAAACATTGCATCTTGTCAAGTTTTACAAACAGAAAAGTGTCCTTCTGGAAAGATATCTTGATTACTATATATTACAAAATATTTTCAAATCAAAAACAACTCTTCTCTTGCAATAAAATCTGAACTTTGTAAAATATTCAAACTTCATATTTCTTAACTTTGAAGAACAAAGATTTTCTGCACTTTCACACATATAAAGAACAGAAATCTTTGAGCATTATCTAACCATTGTGTTACAGTTTGAATTGCTTACAAGAGAAGAAAGAAGAAACTTCAAAGAAGTCACTCTAAGTGATCAACATCTTTCAAGAAATCATACTTCATAAAAACATACAAAGTGTAACTTATTTCCAGGATTGTTGGAAATAAGTATTAGATTACTTTTGTTCCTTGTTGTCCATTATTGGAAACAAGAGGTATCTTTTGAGAGGATTGTTCTCATTAGACTTATTGGAAATCCAAGAGGGTGTTCTTGGTTATTTGTTAGGTTCTTTAGTGGATAAGACTAGGAAGAGTCTTGTAAAAGTTCTAACAATATAGTAAAATCTCTTGCGTGTTTGCAAGGGGACTGGACGTACTTCCGGGTTGTGGAAGGAACCAGGATAATTCTCCGTGTCTCTTTACTTTCTGCACTTTACAGTTTTCACAGCACTAAATCAAAACCAGAAAGTATAAGATAAGTCAAAAATCGACCATCACCTAATTCACCCCCCCTCTTAGGCGCAATCTTAATCTTACAATTGGTATCAGAGCAGGTTATAGGTAACCTGCTCCTAGTGATCCAGAATGGCTTCCGCAAATCATCAACCAGTTTTCAGAGATGGTGGTAGTAACAACAAGCCTCCTCTATTTTGTGGTGAATATTTTGACTTTTGGAAAATACGCATGAAGGCGCATTTAGAAGCACAAGGAGAGGAAGTATGGGATGCTGTTGAAAATGGTCCATTTATCCCAATAACGGTAATCAATGGCGTTGGGTCTGCAAAGCCCAAAACTGTATGGGACGACGATGATAAAAAGAAAGTTCTCTATGACAAAAAGGCAATAAACCTTCTTCAAGGTGCTCTCAGTATGGACGAATTTTTCCGTGTCTCAAACTGCAAAACAGCAAAGGAAATTTGGGATACCTTGGTTCAAACTCATGAAGGAACGGCTGAAGTAAAAAGATCAAGGCTAAATACCTTGAGTCAAGAATATGAACTATTTCGAATGCAGCCCGGTGAATCCATTCTTGACTTACAAAAGAGATTTGTGCATTTGACAAATCACTTAATTGCTCTTGGTAAAACCCTGTCAAATGATGAACTCAACTTGAAAATCCTTAGATCATTGACTAGGGAATGGCAACCAAAGGTAACGGCAATCTCGGAAAAGAAGAGTCTCTCCGCAATGACTTCCGCTACATTATTCGGCAAACTTCAAGAATACGAAACGGAACTCGGTAGACTTGAAAAACATGAGAATCTAGAAAAGAAGTCCAAAAACATTGCCTTAAAAATTGATTCAAAAGAAGTGGTAAAAGAAGACAATCCGGAAGAAGATGAAAATTTCATGCTTCTAGTGAAAAGACTTGGGAAGTTTTTTGGCAGAAATGACAAAGGCGGATCTCATGCACATAAGAGAAAGCACTTCAAGAAAAGAGAAGCCTCCACATCAACTCAAGATGTCTCATGTTATGAATGTGGAAAGCAAGGACACATCAAGCCAAACTGTCCAAATCTCCCAAAGAAAAATGGATTCAAAGGAAAGGACTCAAAACAAAAGAAAGCCTACATAGCATGGGAAGATAATGATATGAGCAGTTCATCGGAATCGGAAAGCGACGAATGTGCAAACTTAGCCTTAATGGCATCACATCACTCCGACAATGAAGAAGAGGTTAGTAATGAATTTAATCTTTTTGATGATGATGTTCAAGGTGCAATTGATGAACTCTTGAAAGAATGCAAAAGTTTATACAAAAAGGTGTCAAAACAAGAAAAAGAACTTCTAAGTTGTCTAGAAAAAATTGACACCATGACTAAAGATTTTGATCTTCAAAAACAAAATTTTATAAAAGAAAAGGAAAACTTTGCATGCTCCAAGTGTGAATCAAATGTCTTTCAAATTGTTCAATTGAAAAGAGTCATTGAACGATATGAAAAAGGACAAATAGGATTGGAAGGATTACTAAGCCAACAACGTTATCCTAATGATAAAAGAGGTCTTGGTTATGTGAATACTAAGAAACCAAGTAACAATCCCACTGTTTTTGTAAAGGCTAGTAATAGTTCCAATCCCAAAAAAGTAGAAAAGAAGCAAGTTGTTCATAATCATCAAAAGAAAAAGGCTAATGTATCTAAAAGAAAACAAATTCCTAGATACAAGAGCAAATTTGTTCCAAACTGTTTTTACTGTGGTATTATTGGACACACACCAAATGCATGCTATATTAGAAATTTCAGTATGGCTAGTGGACATTATGCATGGGTGAAAAAGGGAACTAACTATGAAGGACCCAAGGCAACTTGGGTACCTAACAAGAAATAATTTGTTTTTGTAGGTATGCTTGAAATCCACTTCAAATGTTTGGTATCTTGACAGTGGATGTTCAAAGCATATGACAGGAGATGTACACCAATTTTCATATCTAGTACATAAAGCCAAAGGGTATGTCACCTATGGAGACAACACCAAAGGAAAGATTCTTGGCGTTGGAATAGTTGGCACACCTCCATCCATTCAAATTGAGGATGTTCTCTATGTTGAAGGATTAAAGCACAACCTTCTTAGCATAAGTCAACTTTGCGATAGAGGGTTCAAGATCAAATTCAACAAAGAAGAATGCCTTATTATGGATGAGGCAACCAATGAGGTAAAACTCAAAGGTATAAGATCTAACAATATTTTTGTGATTACTCTAGATGATTTGTCTATGAAGGTACAATGTCTTATGGTAAACAACAATGACGCTTGGTTATGGCATAAGAGGATTGCTCACATTCACATGGAGCACTTGAACAAATTGGTTAAGCATGACTTAGTTATTGGTCTACCAAAGATGAAGTTCATCAAAGACAAATTATGTAGTGCATGCCAAAAGGGCAAACAGACCAAATCAACTTTCAAACCAAAGAATGTGGTTTCAACAACAAGACCACTTCAATTGTTGCACATGGATCTTTTTGGTCCATCTAGAACAAGAAGTTTCGGAGGTAACATTTATGCATTAGTTATTGTAGATGATTTTTCCCGTTTCACTTGGACTTTGTTTTTAGTACACAAGAATGAAGCATTCAAGGCATTCAAGAGATATGCAAAACAAGTTCAAAATGAGAAGTCATCAAAGATAACATCAATCCGAAGTGATCACAGTGGAGAGTTCCGAAACACATTGACATCAGACATCATTTCATCCGAGACCATGTACTCAAAGGAGATGTCGAGATCACATTTGTGGACACTCAAAATCAACTCGCGGACATCTTCACAAAACCACTTGCAAAGGATGCATTTTTCAAAATTCGTCGTGAACTTGGAATCCTCGATGAACAAGATATTTAAGGTGCACTCAATCCTTAACTATACCCTAATGTACATATATATGTGGTTAGACATTGTTTCAAATGTTAAAAATAATGATGTTTTAAATTTTCTCTTTAAGTAAATCGATTTACACCATATGTCAATCGATTTACTACTGAAGCAAATCATTTCTTTTAATAAAATCTTCTGTGTAAATCGATTTACACAATATGTCAATCGATTTACTACTGAAGCAAATCATTTTTTTAATAAAATCTTGTGTGTAAATCGATTTACACAATATGTAAATCGATTTACCACTGAACGAAAATTACTTTTTATGAAAAATGTTCTGTGTAAATCGATTTAACCAAGGGGTAAATCGATTTACCACAGAATCTGAAGCATTTTTTATGTATTTTCTCTATGCAATGTATTTTGTTTTAACATGTGATACTTGTAATGAGCTTTTAATACATTGGTCAAACATTCATTGTCTCTCAACCTCCCACCTTACTATTGCCCAATCAATGAAACCTTGACCAAATTACCAAATTAAAACCTCATAAAGACCTCACTTACTCTCTATATTATTTAAACTCACCAAACCTATCTCATAACACCAACACACTCTCTCACATAACAACACAAAAGAACTCTATATCTCTCTTTTCAAAACCCTAACAAGATCCATGGCTCCCAAGAGAAAAGCCTCTGCCTCAGAGAAAGGAAAGAAGCCAGCTTCGTCATCATCTGAAAACTCTGTGCTCGAGTACCTCACGGATCCACAGCGGGACAGATTTCTCAAGCATTTTCAAAAGAAGATCATCTCTACTCCAAAGTTTGGTATGTTATCTACTTTTCCAGATGAATGCTTCTCATTTCAAAGAGATTTCATTGCTTATGGGTTAGAACCATTAATATCTTCACATGGTTTCTATTACCCGGATCTGGTTAAAATTTTCTACAGCAACATGTGCTATGACAACAACAAATGTTATACATATGTCCTTGGAAAAAGAATCCCTCTGTATTCCAAAACTCTTGGCAGAATCTTGAACATTCCATATTCTGGAAGTACCCTCTATGATCCAGAAGATGCTGCTTGGGAAAACTATCAGAAGCGAGAATTTTTCTATAGCATTGGAAGGTTATCAGAATCTGAATACCGTGCCAAGCGGATTCGCAGTCTTGGCGGGGTTACTCCAGCTAGGGACACATGGAGTGCTGGAAATTTCCATATTGATGATAGGTTGTTTCACTATTTTCTGGTGTATATTTTGTTTCCTAGAGCAGGGAATCATTGTACAGTGACCGACCTAGAATTGCAAATCATCTATGCAAGGAAAAATGGAATCCCGGTTAATTGGGCAAAATTGATTGTGATGCATATGCTAAAAGTTGCCGCAAGGGCCACCTTTCTACCATATGCATATTTCATTACAAGGATTATGGCAGCTTATGATATAGATTTCACTGGATTTGAGCGGATTGAAATGGATCCAATCACCACTAGGATCTCCATCAAAAATGTTGATTCAAGAATGGGTGTTCATTTTAATGCTGAAGCAAAAACCATAACTTACATTGGAGAAGATGTGGTCGGCGATGAAGGTCATAATGCAGATGAAGAAGACCATGAAGTTCCTCCTCCTGCTGCTGCTTCTGGTCCCACAAATCAAGATGTTATGGATTTCATGACGCAACAGTTTGCTTCTCTCAATTCTAACATCAATGCTCGATGGACGGAGATAAATGACTCTACCTCATCTCGAATAGATGCTTTTCAGAATGATGTGAACCAACAATTTTCATATCTTTATTCACATCTTCATATCCCTCCATACGACCCAACCAATCCTGCACCTCCGCCTCCTCAATACACCGAACCACCTCTTCAACAACAATTTCCTTATCAAGGACCTTTCTAAAATGTTCTTGATCAATGTTATTAAATTCTTAGTATAAGTATCATTATGGATTTTGTCTTGTTTTATTTTGTTCATTTTATGTATTGTGTTCTTAAAACTTTGTTCGATAATTTTGAAAGTTTTGTGTTTTTCATTCATGTTCCTATACATTTCTTTCTGGTATACTTTCTTGTTGCATCTTTCCCTTCTTTTTGATAATGTCAAAGGGGGAGAAGGATGTAATAGCACTTTATGGTTGTTTGTTTTCATTGTCTTTACAGAGCAAACTTTCAAATCTTTCATCTCCATAGGGGGAGAAATCTTCTCAGGGGGAGAAAACACCTTTTGCTCAAATTCTGATCAACACATAAAGGAAAATGGTTTGTCATCATCAAAAAGGGGGAGAATGTAATCTCAAGCCTCAACTCAACTTTAGTTTTGATGAAAGACAAACAAGCTAGTTTGATGAAAGACAAACAAGCATTATGGAAAGAAGGAAAAGAAGTAGAAATCATCTTAAAGCATCATTCACTCAAAGCTTCAAGGAACTTGGCAAGCAATCAAGTATATCAATTCTCAATTAAACTACATTGATTAGAAATGCTCAAAAATGATATACACACTTGCCACATCACTTCAATTATATTTCAAAACATTTTTAAGTTTTTCTCTGCTGTAAATCGATTAACATCTTGTGTAAATCGATTTACACATGCTTTTTCAAAAACTGTTTGCTCCTGCCAGCAATCGATTTACAGGTTGTGTAAATCGATTGATCACAGAACAAACTGATTTTTTTAACACTTGTAAATCGATTGACACAACTTGCTAATCGATTTACACTTCAAACTTTTTGAAATTCTGAACGTTACAAACACGTGCAATCGATTTGCATGTTATGTTAATCGATTTGCACATTGAAAACTTTGAAAAATCTGAACTGGTTTCAAGATATCCTTCATACCTTTTCTCCAATAGTTGCATGATCAAACATTGCATCTTGTCAAGTTTTACAAACAGAAAAGTGTCCTTCTGGAAAGATATCTTGATTACTATATATTACAAAATATTTTCAAATCAAAAACAACTCTTCTCTTGCAATAAAATCTGAACTTTGTAAAATATTCAAACTTCATATTTCTTAACTTTGAAGAACAAAGATTTTCTGCACTTTCACACATATAAAGAACAGAAATCTTTGAGCATTATCTAACCATTGTGTTACAGTTTGAATTGCTTACAAGAGAAGAAAGAAGAAACTTCAAAGAAGTCACTCTAAGTGATCAACATCTTTCAAGAAATCATACTTCATAAAAACATACAAAGTGTAACTTATTTCCAGGATTGTTGGAAGTAAGTATTAGATTACTTTTGTTCCTTGTTGTCCATTATTGGAAACAAGAGGTATCTTTTGAGAGGATTGTTCTCATTAGACTTATTGGAAATCCAAGAGGGTGTTCTTGGTTATTTGTTAGGTTCTTTAGTGGATAAGACTAGGAAGAGTCTTGTAAAAGTTCTAACAATATAGTAAAATCTCTTGCGTGTTTGCAAGGGGACTGGACGTACTTCCGGGTTGTGGAAGGAACCAGGATAATTCTCCGTGTCTCTTTACTTTCTGCACTTTACAGTTTTCACAGCACTAAATCAAAACCAGAAAGTATAAGATAAGTCAAAAATCGACCATCACCTAATTCACCCCCCCTCTTAGGCGCAATCTTAATCTTACAAGGTTATGAAAAGGGAAGGTATTAGCACCCTTTTAATCTGCAGTTATCTACCGGCTCTTAGTTGCTAGCTCACTTTGAAATCCTTTTGTGAAATGTGTTTGTGTTTGTTTGAAAGTATTTTTTAAAAGTGCCTTTGTTTAGGAGAACTTTATAATGTTTCTCATCTCTATAAGAATGTATACAAAGTGTTGACTTTTGAAAATATTCCATTGAAAAGTGTTGGTGTGTTTGAAAGATGAAATGTTTGTGAGCAAGCAACTAAGAACATTCTACCGACTCAAAAAGTCTTTATTCTTTTCCTCCTCCTTTAGATAGTGTTATCTTACCATTAGTTCGTAAGAAACCTTATCATTGGATGTGAAGGGACAGGTGTGGGTCATCGTACAATCATATAAGGGACATTGTAGGATACCTTAGCAATTTGTCATAAGGGTCTAATATCGTTTAATGAAGGCAACATCAAAGGGTCATCGAGGGACTACGATCTTGTAATCGAGGGTCTTTGTTAAAGTATCCCATGTTCGAGGGACATGACTGTCTTAATTCTAAGGCAACAAGTGTGGGTTAACCCTAGAGGTACAAGTGTGCAAAGTGTTATTGTTTTCATTCATTTTTGTCTTGAATTAGGGTGATCTATTGTTGATTTTAAGTCTTGCCATACACACCCTAATTACTAGCAATAATATGGAAAGCGATAAATTGCGGAAATTTAAAGTTCTACGCTATTACATCATTTGGGGGGATGGGGATACAAATTACAAATGGGGAATATAAATCAATTAAAACCTAATTACTATTACAACCATATTGAATAATAGAATGTACAAGAATATAAAGATAATGCGAAAGAAAAGAAAATTATTTTTTATGGTTTTTTGTAGGAAAAGGTTTTAAAGTCAACCTAATTAAACTAATAAAAAGAAATAAATAAATAAATTAAATTCCTAATATCTAAATTAATTTAATTAGAATATAAGATAAAAACTAAGCCTAAATTAATTCAAAAAGAAAAATATTTTTAGTGTTTTGTTTATTTATGAAATAAAGTAGAGATAAAGTAAAAATGAAGATTTTTTGGTCTAATTATTTAATAAAATATTTTTTGGTATTTTTTGATTAAAAATAATATAAATAATAAAATAAAGGAAAAATAAATAAATAAATAAATATTGGGTTAGGGGTTTGAAAGTGAAAAGGGTGTTAGAAAGTAAAATAGTTTTTGTGTGTCTTAGGCCTAAACCCTTTTTTTGTAATCAAAAAAGAAATAAAATAAAAAATAAAAACAAAGGGATGGGCCTGCGTGTTGTATAGTGATCAGGGGGGTGGTGATGAGAAAAAAGAGCATGCCCATTACTAAAGAGCCCAAGCGCGCTGCAAACAACAAAAATGAAATAAGGAAAATATGAAAAAAGGCAAAAGGTCTCGCTAGGGCTCGAACCCATGACCTTCTATATGCATGCCTTACGCGCGCTCTCTCTACCACTGGGGTGGCTATACATCCGTTTATTTATACAAAACCATCACATTATATTATAAAAAAAGTTCTGGTGACAACTTTATCTTCTTCCTCGCGCCATAACCAGAGCTCTGTAACTTTGTCATCTCTCAACCATTCTCAAAAGTGTAAACATCAAACTTGTTATAAATTTCACCATGATTTTAAATATGTAACTAACTTAAATAATAGATCAAATATGAATACGAATTTTATTTAGTACTAAATCTGACTTACTTTTTTCATCAATTTCAAACTTAAAATTCACATCACTCGGGCAATATAAATGAATTCTAAGGGCATGGTTAGTTTCAGGGCTATGATGTCTACATTTTATCTTTTAAAATGGAAGTCAAATGATGCATGTATGAAGAGTTAGAAAATCAGAAAACTCACCTTGCAAGTGGATATCGTGTTTTTAGTTTGAGCTCACTTCAAGGTGTTGTAATGATCTGGTTAGCTTCCTTGAACTTCCAGATGAGTATTGCAATGCTTACTTTGGATTGAGAGTGGCTGAAATGTTCTAGAGAAGTCAATGTGCATGTTGCTGATTTTGAAAATGGAGGAAGGTGAAAATAGAGTTAAAGTTTTGTAACAGTTATTTGGATGGCTTCTATATGTGTTACATAAGCTTAGTGAATGATAAAAATGGAAAACGCATGCGTGGTTTAAGAGATGGCTGTCAAAAATCAGAAATGGCACTAAAGTGAGGCTTGAGAGAAATTCTGAATTTGAGGGAGTTTTTAGGCTTGCCAAAATCCTATCTTATCTTGCAAATGATGTCTCAATTTATAGGCAAGAGGTTTGGAGGAAAGAGAACATCATATTTGCAAGTTGCAAAGTTATGGCTATGTTTCTTGATTTTGAAGCAAGCTTGAAGAACATGGTTTCAAGGTGAAGTAAAATTCCCTCTAGGGTGGCTAGTAAATTTAAAAATGTTTCTTTTGATTGTTTATGTTGAGTGTGATCAGAATAAACAAGTTAGAGGCTCAAGAAATTGACTTTGTGATTAAAGTGAACTTTTCCAATATGGAAGTGTGACCTTTCTTTCCTAAATGGAAAGTCAACTTGGACAAAGCTTGAAACACTTGGACAATTGATCAATCATCTGTGTAAACATTAAATTATGGAGTGATTTGCAAGTTAGAAGCCTGCAAAGCAATATTTGTGCAAGATGGTTAGAGGTTTGGTCAAGTTTTCATCACAAAGATGCCTTGTAATTCAAGAATGAATGCCCAACTTCCTCTCTTCGATTCTCATAGCTCACAAATGATCTCTTCAAGTTCTTGGAAATTTTAGAAATCTTGAAACATCCTCTACAACTTTCATGTTTTCCACTTTCGAAAAATCAAATTGGAACTATTTGAAAAAGGGCCAAGAAGTTGGGATAAAAATCTGCCTAAACTAGGTCAAAATTCGCTAAGTGTTTAGGAAAAAGTGCATGACTTCATGGGCCTATAACTCAAAATCTAAGCATTTTTTTGGACATGAGCCCTGAAATACAAATTTGTAGATTTAATCAATATCTACAACTCTCATGTTGAAAGTTTTCTTTAAATCATCTTGCATCTTGGTGAAAAATTGGCATGAAGTAGTGAAATTATCATGTACAAAAACACTTAGAAGAATTTCTAAGTCTTGAAAAGTTTGGCTTTTCAAATTTACTTTTGACTTTATTGATTCCTTGATGATCAAGATTCATATTTTTTAATGTCTTGATGAATCTTGACTTTTGAAACTCAATTTTGATCAAAATGTCAAAGTTTGACTTTTGGTGTATCAATTGACTTTTTCATTAGTTGACGAAATTTCAACTATCAATCAATTGATCTTGATAAATGAATTGAGTCATGCAATTAGGTCAAAATTATGTACTTGAATCTTTGAGATCATGTTTCAAATCAATAAGTCATGCATTAGGTTAAAAGTCAAGAATCAGTCATTCTAATCAAAAACCCTAATTTTGACCATTTTGCCCTTTTGATGATTTAACATTTTTCTTGAGGAATTGTAATCCAAACTTGATAAATTGATGAATATGACTTTAAAATGTTGATATTGGTCAAAAATCTTGAAGTTTAACTATAAGTTGGCTACAATTGACTTTTTAACCAATACAATTAATTTTTTAATCATCTTATCAATTGACTGAGCAAAATTGTGATTCAAGACTTGAAACTTGACATTAGTATTCTTGGAGGTCTATAATGATCCATGAAAGTAACTTGAGACATTATAAGTCTAATTGTCCTTATGAAAATCAAAACCTAATTTGGGGCATCAGGATTAGGAGGTGGTTTGACCTAGCCAACACTTGTGCAACTTGAGCCATTGAAGATCTTTGTGAGAAATGTCTTGAGAAAAGATAGGGAAAATTTTGGGGTACAATAGCTGCCCATGTTCCATCTTCTTAATTCTGAAGAGTTAGATTTGCAGCTCCACCATTCTTGACTTGAAGGTGGAAGATGATTGAACACTAAAGTGCCCAGGAATTTGCACTCGCTGATGCACGAAGTAATGTGTTGCCTGATTGTATCGGGGATGGGATTAAAGATTCCATTTTGGGTGGTAATAAATAGTTGTCGGAGATGGGCTTGTAGATGCTATCCAAAGATAATTACTTGAATTTAACTGGGAAAAGTGTCAAAATAAATCTTGGGTAGATTTAAAACTGAACCAGAGAAGTGTTTTTGTCTTTAGCCGAAAAAGTATCAGAACTTAATTTGAGCAAGAGAAAGATCCACTGAAAGAGGTATCAGAACTTAATCTGAGCCAGAAGATGCTTATGTCTGAAAGCAGTGTCAAAAATTAATTTGAGCCAGAGGAGGTCTTTATGTCTTCAACTGAACGAAGTATCATAACTTAATCTGAGCCGAAGAAATGTCTACTTAAGGAGGTATCAGAACTTAATCTAAGCCAAAAGATAATCTTGATGTCTTTAATCGAACAAAATATTAGAACTTAATCTGGGTCAGATAAAGGTCTACTGAAAGAGGTATCAGAACTTAATCTGAGCCAGCAGATAATCTTGATGTCTTTAACCGAACGAAGTATCATAACTTAATCTGAGCCAGAGAAAGGTCTATTGAAGGAGGTATTAGAACTTAATCTGAGCCAACAGATAATCTTGATGTCTTTAACCGAAAAAATATCATAACTTAATCTGAGTCGGAGAAAGGTCTACTGAAGGAGGTATCAGAACTTAATCTGAGCTAGAAGATACCTATGTCTGAAAGCAGTATCAGAAATTAATATGAGCCAGAGGAGGTCTTTATGTCTTAAACTGAACAAAGTATCAGAACTTAATCTGAGTCGGAGAAAGGTCTACTGAAGGAGGTATCAGAACTTAATATGAGCCAGGAAATAATCTTGATGTATTTAACCGAACAAAGTTTCAGAACTTAATCTGAGCCAGAGAAAGGTCTACTAAAGGAGGTATCAGAACATAATCTGAGCCAATAGATAATCTTGATGTCTTTAACCGAACGAAGAATCCGAACTTAATCTGAGCCGGAGAAAGGTCTACTGAAGGAGGTATTAGAACCTAATTTGAGCCAGCAGATAAACTGTATGTCTTTTGATTGATCTTTCCTGAAATAGGTAAATAATTAGTTGCATGAAGATACATGATGTGATACGGTGGGAAAACTGACTTGGGGGTTTTGCATTTTATCGCAAATGTTGCGGTTAGCAAGAGTCGCCACCGACTTTTATTTTATCCAAAAGAAAAGGCTGAAAAGAACAGGAAAGACCTTTGAGATTATTTCTTGAGTTCGAGGGGTAGATTATGAAAAGGGAAGGTATTAGCACCATTTTCATCCATAGTTATCTATGGGCTCTTAGTTGCTTTCTAGATCACTTACTTTTATTTGAAAATGTGCTTTGTTTGGAAAATGTGCATTGTGGTGGTTTTGAAAGTATTTTGAAAAGACGTCTTCGTTTAGGAAAACTTTGTAATGGTTCTCGTTCGTAAGAACGTATACAAAGTGTTGGGCTTTTGAAAATATTTTATGTTTTGAAAGTGTTTTTTGAAAGTGTTTTTTGAAAGTGCTTGGTGTTTGTTTTGAAAATAAGCAAGGATGTTTGATTTAAAAGTGAGCAAGCAACTAGGAACAATCTACCTACTCAAAAGTCTTTGTTCATTTATTCCTTTCCTTTGATATTGCTATCTTACCATTAATTTGGTAAGAAGCCTTATCTTTGGATGTAAAGGGACGGGCGTGGGTCATCGTATAGTCATGATAGCAATGTTGTGAGATATCTTAGTATTTCTTTTTGAGGGACTAAGATCATTTTGAAAGGCAACATTTGTAGCGTCATCGAGGGACTATGATCTTGTATTTTTGATTTGTTTTTGCTAAGATACCCCACATGCATAACATGACCATTTTTGTAAGGCAACAAAGTGGAGTTAACCCTAAGGGTGCAAGTGTGTTTGATTGGCATGCATTATTTATCTTGAATTAGGGTTTACTAATTGTTGATTTTAGTCTTGCCATACAAACCCTAATTACTAATATTTATATGAAAACGATAAATTATGAAAAGTAAAATTACTATGCTATTACATCATTAGGGGAGGGGGTATACAAATTTATAAATGGGGATTGCAAGAAAATTAAACCTAATTATCTATTACAACTATATTGAATAATGTACAAGAATTGAAAAAATAATGCAAGAATGTAAATGGAAAAAGAAATGATTTTTGATTGATTTTAATGAAAGGGTTTAGTCTTGACCTAACTAAGGAAAATAATTAATTAAAATTAAACAAATTTAAACTTAAACTAATTAAGAAAGGAATTAAGTTTGAAGCTTTTTTAGGGTTTTTTATGAAAAAGGTTTTAAGCTTAATGAAAATAAAATGGAAATTAATTAATTAAAAGAAACCTAAGTTCTAATTTAATTTTAATTAAAAAAAGAAAATAACTAAACCTAAATCTAATTATTATTTATATAAAAGAAATTAAATTGTTAAGAAAATATTTTTGTTCTTTTTGTTTTATAAAGAAAATAAACATATAAATGTGAAAATTATAAATAAAATATTTTTTGGATTTTTAATAAAAATAATAATAATAATAATAATAATAATAAAATAATAAAGAAAAATATAATATAATATAAAATATAAAAGAAAATAAATTAAGTAAAAAAAAGTTTGGGTCAGTATGCAAAAGTAGGCAGGGGTGAAAATGGAGCAAAAAAGGAAGGTCCGTTGATTGGAGGCTCTAGCGCTGGGACTTGAACCCATGACTCTCACCATACACGTGCACTACCTTTGCCACTAGGATGGCTGTACATCCGGTAACATAAACAAAACAATAAATACATAACACAAGTCAAGTCCTGAAAATGACTTCATCTTCAACCTCCAGCCATGGTTCTTGTAACTTGCTAATTTCTCAACAAAAATGAAAGATGCAAACATGAAAGTTTCTCCATTTTTCCATACGAATCCAACCATATAAATATCATAAGTTATAAATCAAATATGAATGAGAATTTCTAAAAGTACCAAATTTTGACCTAACTTTGTTCAGAGATTCAAACCTAAAATTCTCTAAGCTCAATCAATATAAATGAAATCTATGGACATGTACAATTTCAGGGTAATGATATCTACATTTTATCTTCACAAATGCAAGCCTAACAATTCCTAAATGAAAATATAGATGTTCAGAAATGATACCTCAAAACTGGAAATCGTGAAATGCAAATGAACTTGATTCAAGGTGCTGCAATGATTAGGTTAGCTTCCTCAAGTTCCCAGGAAGCTAATGAATGATTAGCTTGAGCAATGGATGGCTGGAATGGCTTGGAGAAGTCAACTTGCAGTGCTTTGTTTTTGGCTATGGAGGTTGATGAAAATGGTGTTACAGTCGTGTAACAGGGTGTGGGACTGTTTGTAGATGATGTTTAGGAACTTTTGGAAGTGAAAAGCCAAGAAACGCACGAGTGGATTCTGAGTTTGGAGTTTTTGGTCATAATGTGTAACAATGGAGGTTTGTTATGCAGCTCTGAGTTTGGGAGAGTTTGAGGGCTTGTGCATTCCCCCTTTAGCTTTCAAATAGTGCATATATTTATAGGCAAGAGGTTTCAAGTGTTATAGCAACTCAGAATTTGAAATCCCAAGTTGTGACAACTTTGCTTGTTTTTGAAGAAAAGTGAGAAAATCAAGTTTCAAGGTTTGTACCAACAATGTAGAGTGGTTGAATCACTTTTATCACATTGCTTCTGACTTTGTAGATGGAGTATGATCAGAGGGAACAAGTGAGAGGCTCAAGAATTGACTTTGTGCAGAAAAGCCATTTTTCCAAAATGGCAATGTTGCCTTTCTTCCTAAAATGGTATTAAGCATCGGCAATGCATTGAATGCTTGGATTAAAGCTTCTAGCAGATGTGTAAAACATTAATTATGGAGTGACAAACAAGTTTAAGGCCTGCAAAGCAAATATTATGCAGTCTAGCATGGATTTGGTTCATGTTCATCCTAAAAATCTGCCTTGTAAAACAAGAATGGAACCCTAACTTCTTGCCTTTGATTCTCCTTGCTCAAGTATGATATCAATGAGTTCTTGGACATTTTGGAAATCTTGTAGCATCCTCTACAACCTCAATCTTGGACATTTTTGAAGATTCATCTTGGAACTAGGTGAAAAATTCCCATGAAATTAGGTCAAAATCATGCCTAAACTAGGGCAAAATTTCACTAAGTCTTCAAGTTTCATGAACATGTCTTCACAAAATCATAACTTGAAATCCAAGCATTTATAGAAAAAGTTATGTTCTACAATGTTTTATATCTCATTTAGATCTACAACTTTCATGTTGGAAGTTTCCTTTGAATCACCTTGCATCATGGTGAAAATTTAGCTCAAAGTTGTGAAAAAAATGTGAATTTCCAACACTTGGAAAAAATTCTAAGTTTAGAAATTTTGACTTTTCAAAATGAAATCTTGACCTTTTGATTTCTTGATGTACAAGTTTCATATTTTGACATGTCTTGATGAATTGTAATCTTTGAAACTTGATTTTGACCAAAAAGTCCAAGTTTGACTTTTCAGTGTACAGTTGACTTTCCATTAGGTCAAAATGATGCATTTAAATCCTTGAGATCATGCCTTGAACCAATAAGTCATTTGTTAGGTTAAAAATCAGAAATTGCATCTTCTCAGTCAAAACCCTAGTTTTGACCATTTTGCCTTTTTGATGATCTAATCAAATTTCTTGAGGAATTATGATCCAAACTTGATCAATTGACATATATGAGTTCATGATGTTGACATGGATAAAAAATTGTGACGTTTGACTGTAAATTGACCATAGTTGACTTTTTCCCCAATACAGCTGATTTTAGGTCAACTGATCAATTGAAGGAGCAAAAATGTGATCCAAGACTTGAAACTTGACATGAGCAATCTTGAGGGTCCAAAATGATCCATGAAATTCATATGGGGCATTAAAAGTCCATTTGTCCTTTTGTAAACTCAAACCCTATTTTGAGTCAACAGTGCTGGAGGAGGTGTCTTGAGCTGATCAAACCTTGTGCAGTCTTGAATCAATGGAGATCTTATGAGAGATTACTTGAGAAATGAGAGGGAAAATTTTGGGGTAAAACACATGCATTGCGTAATGATGTTCTCAAAATAAATGAGAGTGTGTTATATGTTTAGTATGCATATGTCATGATCCATGAATGTTGTTAAAATGTATCTTTTTCTGGGAAAATAAATCCATGACTACTGCTGGAGAGTTTTGGGAAGCTAAATCCCAGACTACTGCTGGAGACAAAGAGTATGTGTATCTTCAACCTTTCCTAGAGTGCTTCCGCTGGGAGTTCATGTTTTTTGTTTGGGAAAACTCTGCAGGTAGTGTCTATTTCTGCTTGGGGAGTAGAGTTTAGGAACCTTGGTTGTCTATTGCTCTACTGGGGAATTTAATTCTCATATACCCTGACTGGGGATATAAGAGATGATTAGACTTCTGATGGTCTTGGGAGGATGAATTTAACTGGTATCTAGTCGGGTTCTAGGCTTTTCAGCAATTTTCTTGGGATAGTATCAACTCTATTGGAGAAGAGGAGTTATGTCAGTTGATTTGCGGTAGTCTGAGAAATAGACTCGTGCTGGGGAATTTGTAGTTTGTTGGGGAAATAAACCTGGTTGAGGAAAGTATTCTGAATACCTTATTGGGGAAATGAATTCATCAGGGGAAGAACTTTTGCAAGGTTTCTTTTCTGGTTTTGGAAAACTCGGTTGGGGAAGAGAAATTCCAGGAAATATGTTGATTGGAACTCTGGATGGAGAATGTATGAATTCACTCTATGGGGATAATCTTATTGAAGTAACTCTGTGGGGATATCCCAAATCCTTGAGTAAATGCTTATTATTGTTCTTGTGCGTACATTTGTTTACAGTTAATCATGTTCATATGCATATATTCATTCAACTTTAGTCATTGGACGTTTTTGCACTCAAAATAGAAAAAGAAGACAAAAAGTTTGCACTTCAAAGTATATTTCTATTGATAATTTGCCTAAAAATAGGCGTTTTGTATAGGGAGACATAAATCCTAGTAAGAGGAAGTAGTCGAAAAAGTGAAAAGAATACAAAGTGAAAACAAAAATTGTATAGACATATGGAAGTTATCTCATTGGATTCTAACTCTGCTACTTCCCTTATGTCTTCGAACACCATCCCTTGTCGTCGGAAGAAGTTAATTGAATTGATCTTGTACCATTTGAACTTTGACCTTGGTAATAAAAATTGGCTATAGTGATCCAATGGGACATAGTCATACGCTTTAATCTTTAACTTTTTCCTGGACCGCCCTTTCGGGTTTTCAGTCCACCAAGATACTCTTTTTTGCCGAAGCCGCCCTTTCAGGTTTTTGACTTGCCGGGTGTATAATATTTTGTATATATCCCTAAATTTTTTACCAAACATTTATGGTTTGTCGGGATGCCCTTATTTTTGCCTAGTTATGTTAACCTAGCATGTCATTCTTATGCGTGGTATTTTTTGACTATGTCTGTGTTCACAGGATGTGGGAAATCTTCACCTTCCATAGTGGTTAATATCATAGCACTTCCAGAGAATACTTTCTTGACAACAAGTGGCCCTTGTAAGTGGGAGTCCATTTTCCCCTAGGATCACCTTATGGTAAAATAATGCGCTTTATTACTAAGTTGCCAGCCTGGTATACTCGGACTTTGATCTTCTTATCAAATGCCTTGATCATACGCTTTTGATACATTTGACCATAACACACAGCATCCAGTCTCTTCTCGTCAATCAAGTTCAATTGATCCAATCTTGTCTGAATCCATTCATCTTCACCTAAGTATGCTTCTTTCATAATCCTCAAAGAAGGAATTTGAACTTCGACAGGCAAGACCACGTATATGCCATAGACTAAACAGAATGGGGTTTCCCTAGTTGATGCCTGTGTCGAGGTACGATAGCCATAAAGAGAGAATGGTAGCATCTCATTCCAGTATTTATAGGTCACCACAATCTTATTTATGTTCTTATTAGCAGTTTCCACTGCGCCATTCATCTTCGGTCTGTATGAAGAAGAGTTATGATGCTTGATTTTAAACTGCATGCAGAGTTCAGTAATCAAGGCATTGTTGAGGTTGGTTCTGTTATCAGTGATGATCCTTTCAGGGACGTCGTATCAGAAGATAAGGTTATGCTTGATAAATCGGGCTACAACGTTCTTCGTAACTGAAGCAAATAAAGTAGCTTCGACCCATTTGGTGAAGTAATCAATGGCGACAAGGATGAAACGATGTCCATTAGAGGCAGTGGGCTTGATTTCTCCAATCATGTCAATGCCCCACATTGCAAATGATCATGGAGAATTCATGATGTTTAAAGGTATTAGAGGTACATGAACCTTGTCGGCATATATCTGACACTTATGGCAAGTCCTCAAGTGGTGGTGATAATCAGTTTCCATAGTCGACCAATATTAACCAGCCCTCAGAATCTTCTTGGCCATAGTGTGTCCACTAGAGTGAGTTTTGAATATACCCTCATGCATGTCTTCCATGATATTTTTTGCCTCCTTCTTGTCCATACAATAGAGCAGAGTTGAATCACGATGCGTTTGTACAGGATCTCGTTGCTTAGGAAGAATTTGGCTGAGAACCTCCGTAGGAATTTCTTGTTGTTGATTGAGGCTCCCTCGGGATACTCTTGTGCTTCAAGGTACCTCATGGTACCAAGGCTTCTCCTCGTCAGTGTCAATCTCGTAACAGTGTGCAGGTTCATCATATCTTTCGATAATAATTCTAGGAGCTTTGTTTTCCCAATTGACCTTGAACATAGATGACATAGTTGCTAAAGCATCTGCCAACTGATTTTCTTCCCTCGGGATATGTTCAAAGGTGACCTCCTCAAAGTATGGGATCAAGGTTAGCACAAGCTCTTTGTAAGGGATTAAGTTTGGATGCTTGGTATCCCACTCTCCTTTAACTTGACTTACCACTAGGTTTGAGTCTCCGTATACACTCAAGAATTTGATTCTTAGGTCAATGACAGCCTTTAGACCCAAGATGCAAGCTTTATACTCGGCCGTGTTGTTTGTAAATTTGAAGCAAATTCTGGCAGTGAAAGGTGTGTGGCAACCTTTGGGAGAAATGATCACAACACCAATTTCATTACCCAATGCATTATAAGCTCCATCAAAAACCATAGTCCACCGGATCCTTGTTCATGTCCTTCATACGGTATAGGCCTTTCACAATCAGTTATCAGCATGATATTCTTGTTCAAGAATTCAAAGTTCATAGATTGGTAGTCATCAACAGCTTGATGGGCCAAATGATCCGCCAGCACACTTCCCTTGATTTCTTTTTGTGTAGTGTATTGGATGTCATATTTAGTTAAAATCATTTGTCATCGAGCTATTCTTCTGGAGAGAGCTGGCTTTTAAAATATGTACTTGATGGGATCCATCTTAGAAATCAATAAGGTAGTATGAGTCAACATATACTGTCTTAGCCAACGAGCAGCCCATGCCAAAGCGCAGCAAGTTTTCTCGAGCAGTGAATATTTGGTTTCACAGTCAGTAAAATTTTTGCTAAGGTAGTATATTGCATGCTCTTTTCGGCCAGACTCATCATTTTGGCCCAGCACACACCCCATTGAATTCTCTAATACAGTCAAGTATATAATCAGAGGTCTTCCTTCAACTGGAGGCATCAAGATTGGAGGTTCTTGTAAGTACTCCTTGAATTTGTCAAAAGTTTCTTGGCAGTCATCGTTCCATCTGACTACTTGATCCTTCTTCAACAACTTTAAGATTGGCTCACAAGTAGAAGTCATGTGAGATATGAATCGAGCAATGTAGTTGAGTCGACCTAAGAAACCCCTAACTTCTTTTTCAGTACAGGGAGCTTGCATTTCTTGTATGGCTTTGACTTTTGCAGGGTCGACTTCAATACCTTTACCACTGATGACAAATCCTAGGAGTTTTCCAGGCCTTATCCCGAAGGTGCATTTGTTGGGATTTAGCCTCAGCTTGTATTTCTTCAACCTTTCAAATAGCTTATGTAAATGACCAAGGTGTTCTTCCTCAGTTTGCGACCTTACAATCATATCATCAACATATACTTATATCACATGATGAATCATATCATGAAATAGAGGTACCATAGCCCTTTGATAAGTTGTGCCTGCATTCTTTAAACTAAATGGCATGACCTTATAACAGAAGGTACCCCACTGTGTGACAAAAGTGGTTTTCTTCATGTCTTCGGGTGCCATTTTGATTTGATTGTATCCAGAGAAACCATCCATGAAGAAGAAAACTTTATGTTAAGTTGTATTGTCAACCAAGACATCGATATGTGGTAGAGGGAAATCATCTTTGGGGCTTGCCCTATTCAAATCCCTGTAGTCTACGCACATATGGACTTTTCCATCTTTCTTTGGTACTGGGACCATATTTGCAACCCACTGCGGATATGACGTCACTTCTAGGAAACCTGCATTGAACTGTTTCATTACCTCAGCCTTGATCTTCTCAGACATATCTGGCCGCATGCGATGAACCTTTTATTTGACCGTAGGATAATCTTCCTTCATTGGCAGATGATGAACTACGATATCAATATCAAGCCCTGGCATTTCTTCATATGACCAAGTGAACACCTCAACATAGTCGTGCAACATCTGGACTAATCTTCTCTTGACGTTGTCTTCCAAATTGGCGATGATCTTGACTTCTTTCTTGTCTGTCTCAGTACCCAGGTTTATCACTTCAATTGGTTCCTCGTGTGGCTGGATGGCCTTTTCCTCTTGTATCAGAAGTCTGGCGAGTTCCCCAGGTATTTCACAATCTTCTTCACTTTCATCTTCAGCTTGATAGATTAGATGTTCAAAGTCATATATGGCAATAGCAGAGCCATTGTCAATGAGATCCAGAATGGATGTGGATATGCAAATGTGTGTGTGTGCATGTAAGGTCACACGACTATTGAAAAATGCAATAAAGTAAATAAAGGCAAAGAGCACAAAATTTGAAGGCAAAATAGTCCAATGTTTTTTCATTAAAATGAGCATATGGCATATGAAGATGACAAACCCTTAACAAATGGGTCATTGTGCCCATGGCAAGACACGTGGCTTAAAGTTATTATTTTAATGGAATTTACAAACAAATTTCTCAAAGTAATAAAAACAGGAAATGGTAGTTACTCCATGCTGAAGGAAATGGGTTAGAAGTCCTTGGTCTTCCAGTTGTTGAGTCCTCCACCAGTAGTCGGGTAGATCCAGTCATCAAAGTCACAATCAGCATCAGAGGCTTCAAGGGAATTAATCTCATAGTTACTAATGCAGAGAGGTGGTTTCCCTATACGAGCACGTCAAACCTCCTTTTGAGCCTTGGCAGTAAAGCCCTACCCAAATTTGTATCACTTGAAAGGGATATCGGGGAGTTGTCTCCAAATAGTGCAGCCACCGTCTTTAATAATAACACAAGCATCTTTGAGAGAGGCCATCTTTGGTGTATCTTTAGCAGCTTTGGGAATGTCAGGAGTGGCTTTGGCAACAGCAACCATTGGAGAGACCACTTCAAAAGCTTGACAAGGAGTCTCTATGAACTCGCCATCCATTTCAACATACTTGAACGAATTCAGATGACTAATCATAAACTCTTTTTCTACGCATACAGTGACAATTTTCCCTTTGACTGGATATTTCAACTTTTGATGTAGTGTGGAAGTCACCGCACCTGCCCCATGTATTCATGGGCGTCCAAGCAGGCAAGAATAATCAGGACAAATATCTATTACATAGAATGTTATGTTGAAGACTTGAGACCTAACTTTGATAGGGAGATCAACCTCTCCATGGACCATTCTCTTTGATCCGTCAAAATCTCTCACCACGATATTACTGGATTTCAGCACCAAATCTTCACAATCCAACCTATCTGAGCACCTTTAGGTAAGACATTCAGAGAGGACCAAGTATCCACCACCACATGGGCTAAAGTGGTGCCTTTACACTCGATGGAAACATGCAGAGCTTTATTGTGATTTTTCTCGGCTGGAGTCAGATCTATATCTGAAAATCCCAAACCATTGTTAGTCGTCAGGCTTGCTACACGGTTTTCAAATTAGTCAGCCGTAGTTTCTTGAGGGACATGTGCATTTTCCAGGAATCTTATAAGTGCTTGAGCATGCGCCTCGAAGCATAGTAACAAAGACAACATGCAAATATTCAAGGGTGTTTGCCCCAACTGTTCCACTATCTTGTAATCATTTTTTCTTATAATTTTAAAATCTCCTCCATCTCTTGTGTAGATGGATACTTAATGGTAATATCTTTTATGGACGCCTTCGTCCTGGAAGGCTCAATCATTTTTCCCTTTCCTCTAGCATCAGCACTAGGTTTGACAGCAGTAATGTGAACAGGTGTAGTTGTGGTTGTCGGAGGTGAAATCTCTGGAGAGAATATCCTCCTCGTCCTAGTAACTTTACTTGATCCAGCAATATTTGTAATTCCAGCGGTTTCATCTTCATTAATCCATTAATCTTGTTTGATACCATGGTAATACACTTCCGCCCCATAATTCCATGACACAGCCTTATCAGAAGAGTAGGGGACTGGCCCCGGTGTGGTGATAATTAGTGGAGCTACTCTTGGTTCAATGGGAATCCTAATAGGACCTTTGGAGGTGATCCTAATAGGTTTGTTTGATATAGTAATGATGGAAACGTCTTCAAACTCTTGGGATACACTTTGGGTCAAACTTTTCACAGATGGAGCTTTTTGAAATAGAATCTCATTGTTATCCATCAGGTGTTGGACACCTTTCTTAAGCCATTCATAACCATTAATTTGTACATCACAGCAGTAACAGTCTTCAAGGAAGCCAGGGAATACCCCATATTTTAACAAATTCTTTTTAATAGTCTTCAAAGGAGTGGTCAAATCTTTGATGGAGGAAACAAAAGAGGCACCTTCAATAGCGTTGACACCCTTACCATGATTTGGCATGGGTGCGATGATCACATTAGGAGTTGGCGGAGGGTCGGATTCAATTGTCTTACTATCAATTAGGTCTTAGATTTTGTTCTTTAATGCCCAGCAGTTGTTGGTATCATGTCTGGGGTTGTTTGAGTGGTAGGCGCATCTTTTATTGTGATTGTATTTCGGTGAGGATATATTGGGATTTTGTGGAGGATCTCTTAGTGAAATGATCTCAGCTTTTAGTAAATTCTGTAGGGCTTGTGTTAAGGACATCCCAATCTTGGTGTTCTATCTTAGTGGAGCATTCGACCTTTGTTGATTAGCTTGTTGTTGTAGTTGTTGAGTAGAAGTTAGATTTGAGATTAGAATTTCACTTACTGACTGAGGATGGTCCTTCCTAGCATGACTCATTGACCCATACACAACATTAGTCTCTTTTTTTACCAATAAATGGTTTTTTCACAGCATTTGAGGTGGAGGCCATGGGTGTCTTCCCGCTTTTAATCCTGCTTTCAACCTTCTCATCGGTCAAGATCAATTCAGTGAATCTGAATGATGAACTTCCAATAAGTAAGTTGAAAATGGTCAACTCAATGTTACCATAAACATGTCTACTAACTCTCTATCAGTCAAAGGTGGCTGCACCCTGCCAGCCAGGTCTCTCCATTTTTTAGCATATTCTTTGAAGTCCTCGTTGGAACCCATGATTATTCCTTGTAATTGCACCGTGGTTGCTGCAAGACCAGTGTTATATTGATATTGGCGGTAAAAGTCAGTGGCCAAATCCTCCCAAGTATGGATGTTAGTCCCTTCCAATTGGTAAAACCACTCCAACTACGTCCCAGATAGATTTTCTCGAAAAAAGTGCACTCACGGTTTCTTATCAGCGGTATGCGGTTGAATTTTGCGGATGTAAGATCTTAGGTGAAGCTTCGGACATGAGACACCATCGTACTTGGCAAAAACGAGGATCTTGAATTTGTGGGGAATGACTACCCCAGGAACCTAACCCAAGTCACCAAAGTCCAAGCTAGGCACAACTTGAATTTCTACAGCCTTTTGTCTTTCTTCTAGTTTCTTATATTTGTCGTCGGCCAGTGGATATTGCTCGTCGAAATAATCCTCGTCTTTAGAGATTTGATTGTTCCCACCCCTAGCACGGGTGCTTATAACATCTTCATCTTGATTCTCATCCTCTTCGGAGGAGTCCTCTTCAATTTGAACTCGTCGGACGGGGCACTTGAACCTCTTCCCCATGTTGATTACATCTTTCTTCTTGGTCTTCTTCTTCATGACAAGAAGTGTCATCATTTCTTTCTATCCCTTTGCTAAGTTGAGCAGCGTCTCTTGAAACTGAGAGTTTTGTGTCTGCAAGTCCTTGACAGTTTTCTCGAGATCCATCTTATACCAAAATAAATAGTATAAAGATGAGAAAACTTGTGTCGGAAAACATGTTTATGATATGATGCGTGTTATGCGTATGCAATGTTTTCAAGGACCTTTAATATTTAAATTTGCTTAAACAAAGAAGGAAAAAAACATTAATTGTATTAATAAGTTCAAAGGTTACAAATTGCCTCTTGGGCTTACAATGAAAGAAAAACAAAAAAAATGTAATTATACAACAAAAGAATCAGGTCTCCCATGGATGCTTCCTCTTTGGACTGATGTAGGCATTCATGTTCCGCTCCTCGTGAAGTTGCTTTGTGAGCTCAAACACTTTCTTCTCGCTTGAGTAGAATTTGGTTTCAAAGGTGTCTCGCTCTCCCTTAAGTTGAATCCACGATCTTTGTAATTCCTTGAGAGTAGTAGGCATGTCAGGATGAAGAACGGTATAAGGAACACCCCCCTCGGTGATAGGCTCCATAATTATTGGTAAGATGACCACATACGACATCATGAGGTTTTAAGCGCGATCTCGCACCAACTTGAGATAAGGCTCCAAGGGAATGGAGTTCTTATGCCCCAAAGCTTTACTATCAACCTTGTTTACCATGCCCCAGGCTCGTATAAATCTTTGACGATAACCTTGTACATCATTCTCATAGTCAAATATAATACCTTGAACAAGCACATCATGAGGGCCGTCTCTCCGAGCATAACCGAACTGTCGTAGAGCCAAGCAAAGATTATAAATGATACCTCCCTTAATGCAAAGGAGTTGGACATTAGCGAATTCCCCACATCGATCAATAATGGTAACCTCCTCTAAAGATTGATAACACCAATGAATATCTGAATACGAGAGTGACATTAACCTTTAAGACCACCTTATGCCTTGTTCATTCTTCAAAACTGATCGAGGAAGGTGCGAAATAAACCCCCTAGACAGCAATGGAGTGAAACACATAAGAATCAATCTTCTCTTCATGGTATGGGAGTGAATAGAATGCAAAACGTCTCCGAGCAGGGTAGGCACCAGGTTATGAGATAGGAAGATTTTGACCGCATTCACGTCTATAAGTTGGTCTGGCTTAGGAAACAGTACCATCCCATAGATTAGAAGAGCCAAAACTTCTTCAAAAGCTTGCAAATCCAGAGCATCCCAAAATAGTTAAGCCTTCTTTTGTACCCCAATATTTTCCCTCTCTTTTCTCAAGACATTTCTCACAAATATCTTCAATGGTTCAAGCTTGCACAAGTATTGACTAGGTCAAGCCATCTCTTCAACACTGACGCCTCAAATTAGGGTTTGGATTTCACAAGGACAATTGGACTTATAATGATTCAATTGACTTTCATGGATCATTACGAACCTTCAAGAAAGCTCATTTCAAGTTTCAAGTCTTGCATCTCAAAATTGCCCAGTCAATTGATCAGATGACCCAAAATCAGTTGTATTGGTTAAAAAGTCAAATATGGTCAACCTACAGTCAAACTTCAAGATTTTTAACCAATGTCAACATTTTGAATTCATGTATGTCAATTTATCAAGTTCGAGTCACAATTCCCCAAGAAAAATGCTCAATTCACCAAAAGGGCAAAATGGTCAAAATTAGGGTTTTGGTTATATTTGACTGATCAAGGACTTTTGACCTAATACATGATCTAATGGCTTGGAGAATAATCTAAAGGATTCAAATACAGCATGTGGACTTAATTTCATGGTTCAAAACATTTCTCAAAGATCAATTGATTGATAGTTGAAATTCAGGCAACTGATGAAAAGTCAACTGATACACCAAAAGTCAAAATTTGACCTTTTGATCAAAATTGAGTTTCAAAGATCAATTCATCAATAAGTTCAAAAATGTGAAGCTTGATCATCAAAAAATCAAGAAAGTCAAAAGTAAATTTGAAAAGTCAAACTTTTCAAGACTAAGAAGTTTTGTGTTTTTAAGTATGATAATTTCATAACTCCATGCCAACTTCTCATCAAGATGCAAGATGATTCAAATAAAACTTCCAACATGAAAGTTGTAGATATAAATGAGATATAAAACTTTTTAGGACATGAAAAGTTCTAGAAATTATTTTATTTTGAGTTATGAATCCGTGAAGTCATGCACTTTTTGTAAAAAACACTTAGTGAAATTTTGGCCTAGTTTAGACAGATTTTTGACCTAACTTCATGGATATTTTTCTTATAGTTCCAAGATGATTTTGCAAAAATGGAAAACATGAAGGTTGTAGAGGATTTTACAATCTTTCCAAAATGTCCAAGAAATCAATTAGATCATTCTTGATCTAGGAGAATCAAAGAGGAGAAGTTAGGCTTTCAAACTTGAATTACAAGGCATCTTTCATGAAGAACACTTGACCAAATCCATAGCCATGCTGCATAATCTTGCTTTGCAGGTTTCAAAGTTGTGTTTGACTCCATAATTAATTGTTTACACAATTAATTGAGCCATTATCCAAGTGTTTGAGTCATTATCTAAAGCATCATTCCATTTTTGGAAGAAAGTCACTATTCCATTCTTGTAAAGCAAGCTTTATGCACAAAGTCAGTGCGTTAAGCTCCTAACTTATTTGTTCTGATTACACTCCATCTACAAAGTCAGAAGCATTGTGTTTAAAATGATTAACAACTCTATGATCAAAGGTACAAGGTATTGAAACTTGTTTTGTCAATAAAATCACATGTTGAGCTTAACATGTAAATTTGAATTCTGATCAACTTGAGCACTCCAAACCTTTGCCTATAAACTAAGAATCCATCTACAAGCCAAGTACACGAATTCATAAGCCCTTAAGCATCCCAAAACTCCCTGAAGCTCAAAAATGTGCACAAACCTCCATTGTTGTCATTTTTGGCCAAGAAACTTGAAACATAAAATCTACTCCTGTGTTTCCTCTCTAAATCATCCACAAAGCTTCTATACATTAAGTACAACTAAATCAAACACCTGTTACAGTTCTGTAACATCATCTTCTTCATCTTCCATAACCAAAAATAGGACATTGCAACTTGACTTCTCCATATCATTTCAGCCACTCTCAACTCAAGCTAAGCATTGCATTAGCTTCCTAGGGACTCAAGGAAGCTAACTTGATCATTGCAGCACCTGGAATCAAGCTCATTTGCAAAAGACGAATTCCATTTTTGAGGTATGTTTTCTGACTTTTGAAATCTTTATATAGGCATTGTTAGCCTTCCATTTTCAAAGATAAAATGTAGACATCATTTCCCTGAAATTGACCATGTTCTTGGAATTCATTTATATTGCTTGAGTAGTGAGAATTTTAGGTCTGAAATCTCTGAAAAAATTAGGTCAAATTTGGTACCATTTAAAATTCTTGCTCATCTTTGATTTATATTCTTAGTTATTTACATTTCTGGAATCGTGGTTAAATTTCAAGCAACTTTCATGTTTACATCTTCCATTTTGGTTGAGAAATGAGAAAGTTACAGAATTTGAAAATGAAGCTCTGGATATGGCATGAGGAAGAAGATGACACATGCCATGGACTTGTTTTAAAATATAATGCAACGCTTTGGTACTAAACACCAGATGTATAGACACCCCAGTGGTATAGAGCGCTCGCGTAAAGTCTTGCCCCCTATGAGATGCTGGGTTCGAACCCAACATTTTTTGCTTTATTTTGTTCAACAGGTAGCGCGCATGGGCCCTGGGTCTTTGGGCCTTATCATTTTATTTTTCCTCACCCCCTGCATAGCTCACAACATGCAGCCCATTGTTTTTTTATTTCATTTTATTCTGATTTACAAAAACTAATTATGGGGCTAAACCAAATCTATTTTTGCTACCAAACCACTATACTCATTTTCACACCCCCTGACTTAATTTCATATTTTAATTTTTTATTTTTATTTTATTTTCCTTTTTCATTATTATTATTATTATTATTATTATTATTATTATTATTATTATTATTATCATTATTATTATTTATTAATCTAAAACACCAAAAATATTTTACATTTATTATTTAGATATTAAGTATATTTTTGTTTCATTTCTTTTAAAACAAAATATCGAAAAAGAACATTTTCTTAACAAATTTATTTTCTTAATTAATTTAATTTAGACTTAGTTTTATTTTAATTTCCTTTGCTAATTTAATTAACTTAGAATTTAGGATTTTTAATTAATCTCTTTCATTAGGTTTAATTAGGTTAACTTTAAAACTTTTTTCTTAAAAAACCTTAAAAAATTGTTTCTTGATTAATCTAATTTCTTTTCTATTTAATTTAGGTTTACTTCTTATTCAATCAACTTAGACATAATTAATTATTTTCCTTCTTTGTTAGTTTAATTAAGATAATATTAAACCCTTTATACAAAAACTCAAACAAAAACAATTTTCTTTTCTTTTCATATTATCTTCATATTCTTGTACATTATTTGTTCATATTCAATATAGTTGTAATAGTAAAGTAGGGTTTTATTTGCCTTTTCCCCTATTTTTAAATTGTACCCCCATCCCCAAATGATTGTAATAGCGTAGAACTTTAAATTACCACAATTTACCGCTTTCAATATAATTTCTAGTAATTAGGGTTTTTATGGCAAGATATAAAATCAATAAATAGAAAATCCTAATTCAAAGACAAAAAATGCATGAAATCAAAACACTTTTCACATGTGCACCTCTAGGGTTAACCCACACTTGTTGCCTTAAAATAAAATAGTCATGCCCCTCAAACATGGGATACTTTAGCAAAGACCCTCGAATACAAGATCGTAGTCTCTCGATGACCCTTTGATGTTGCCTTCGGTAAACGATCTTAGACCCTTACGATAAATTGCTAAAGTATCCTACAATATTGTCTTCCATGATTGTACGATGACCCATGCTTGTCCCTTCACATCCAATGATATAACTTCTTACCAATCAATGGTAAGATAGCATTATCTAAAGGAGGAGGAAAATAAAAAATATTTATTTTGAGTAGTTAGAACGCTTGTAGTTGTTTTCTCACAAAACTAAAACCATATCCACACTTACACTTTCAAAACATCTTTAAAAAAATAAACATCTCTTTGAACTTGTGATACAGTGGAAGAACTGACTTGGGTGTTTTGCGTTTTATTGCAATTGTTGCAGATAGCAAGAGTCGCCCCGGACTTTTCTTTTATCCAATAAGGAAAGGGTGAAAAGAACAGGAAAGAACTTTTGAGATATTTTCTTGAGTTTGGGGCGTAGGTTATGAAAATGGAAGGTGTTAGCACCCTTTTCATCCGTAGTTATCTACGGGCTCTTAGTTGCTTGATCACTTTGAAAATTATTTGTTTGAAATGTATTTTTGATTGGTGTAAGTTTGAAAATATTTTGAAAATTCCTTTGTTGCGGCAAACTTTGTAATGATTCTCGTCTTTGTAAGAATGCATACAAAGTGTTGGTTTTGCAAATAGTTCAAAGGGATGTTTATTTTTGAAGATATTTTGAAAGTGTGAGTGTGAAAATGGTTTTTTAGTTTGGTGAGCAAGCAACTACGAGCGTCCTACCTACTCAAAAGGTCTTTGTTCTTTTCCTCCTCCTTTAGATGTTGCTATCTTACCATTGATTGGTAAGAAGCCCCATCATTAGATGTGCAGGGACGGGCGTGGGTCAAACGTATAGTCATAAAAGGCAACTTATGAGACATTTAGCAATTTCGTAAGGGACTAGATCGTTTACCGAAGGCAACATCGAGGGACATCAATGGACTATGATCTTTTTTATCGAGGGTCTTTGCTAAAACGCCCATATTCGGTGGACATGACTATTTTCCGAGGCAACAAGCGAGATTACCTTAAAGGTGCACGTGTGTGAAGTGCGTTTGATTGCATGCATTTTTGTCTTTGAGATTAGGGTTTTCTAGCGGTTGGTTGTATCTTGCCATACACACCCTAATTATTAACAATTTATATGAAAAACGATAAATTTGCGGAAATTAAAATCCTATGCTATTACATCATTAAGGGGGTGGGGGTACAATTTACAAATGGGGATGAAGTAGAAGCTTTAATCATTACAACCATATTGAATAAATGGACAACAATGAAGAAAATCTATGAAAAATGTAAAGACAGTGTAAAAAGAAAGAAAAGTTGCATTTTGAACTATTATGTGTCAACACATGCTACTATGTATCGACACATAACTCTTCTTGCTCCTGTAAAAAAAATCAACTCAGTATGAGTCGGTGCATAATGGGATGTGTCGACTCATTCCACTTCCTATTTCTGAAAAATCCTAAATTAACTCAGTATGAGTCGATGCATAATGGGATATGTCGACTCATACACTTGTTTGTGTCAACACATACGCATTTTGTGTCGACTCATGCACCTTTCATCCTTCTGTTTTGAGGTCTGGATAACAGTATGAGTCGATGCATAAGGCCATGTGTCGACTCATATCCTGTTTTGTCACTAGAATGAGTCGATCCATGTGGGTATGTGTCGACTCATGCTGCAGTTTTTTGCCTCTATCATCATTCTTTTGCATGTATCAGTCAGTTTTAAACATATATTTGATAATAATGAACAGTAAGTAAATGGTTAACTTCAAAGGGCAGTGATTACTACATTCTATCTTCATAAATGAACCAAAGATGATGTATGGAAAATTCGAAGTCAAGAAGACTTACCTTGAAACAGCACTTTATGTTTTGAATCTGAACACTTTTCAAGATGTTGTGTGGACTTCAATGAACCTCCAAAAGTTGTTGAACCTCCTTCTGTATCGAAAGTTGATAAACCAAACTCCAAAATGTCAAGTTGTATAATATTGACTTTTGTTTAGAAGGTGAAGATAAGGACACTACAGAAACAGTTCTTGTGCTTGAACAATCTCTATGTGATATGAAATGTTTAGCTGGTTTATGAGAGTGTTTGCAAGGTGAAATAGTGAGTTGAGGATTTTTTGTTTAGTGAATGAAAATAGAGTAGAGTTTTTTGAATGAACAATGTTACAAAGACTTTTGTTTTTTCTGTTTTATCTCTTAATCAAAAGCCACTTTTTTGTGTTGTGAAAAACAATTTATTTATAGATGAAGTTGGCTGAAGTTTGGGAGGGAAACAAATGAATTTTTTAACTTTTTGGGTATGCTTCTTCATAGCCTTTTTGGGTGCATCTCTTTATATGCTAACTTGGTTCAACCATAGGACTGATATGATGCAAATTTTCAGGGAAGTATTGCAGGTATTGGAGCAGACTGTGACAGCATAGCAGTGCTGTTTTTGTGGATTTGAGTCAAAGAGAAAAGTTCAAACAAGACAAGGATTTAGGATTTGTAACTTAACAATTTCTAACTTAAAAAAATGCAGCCTTGTAATAAATTAAATTATTTGTAACATCTTGAATCATTTTGAATTATAGTGAAGAAAGATGTCATGAGGTAATGAAATTAATCATGTATGGAAAATACTTAGAAAATTTTCCAAGTCTTGCCAAGTTTAATTTATTGACCTTCTTGATTTTTTATGATCAAATTTCATGTTTTGAATGCCTTGATGACATGTGATTTTCGAAACTCAAATTTGACCAAAAAGTCAAAGTTTGACTTTTCAGTGTACAATTGACTTTTTCATCAGTTGACCAAATTTCATCTATCAATCCATTGATCTCGGAAGGTGAATTAAAACATGTGAATAGGTCAAAATGATGCACTTAAATCCTTGAGATCATATTTCAAACCAATAAGTCATGTACTAGGTCAAAAATCAAAGATTTGTCACTCTCAGTCAAAACCCTAATTTGGAGTCCCAACGATTTAGAGATGATTTTTTCTGATCAATTCCTTGAGAATCCTTGAGAAGTAGAGATCATTTACGAGGAATGTCTTGAAAAAAGGAGAGGGGAAATTTTTGGGTACAACAGAACTATTTTCAAAACCAATACTTTGTATACATTCTTATAGAGACGAGAATCATTACAAAGTTTGCCGAAATAAGGAGTTTTCAAAATACTTTCAAACAAACACAAACACATTTCACAAAGAATTTCAAAGTGAGCTAGCAACTAAGAGCCCGAAGGTAACTACAGATGAAAAGGGTGCTAACACATTCCCTTTTCATAACCTACCCCCTGAACTCAAGAAAATATATCAAAAGGTATTTCCTGTTCTTTTCACCTTTTCCTTTATTGGATAAAAGAAAAGTCGATGGTGACTCTTGCTATCTGCAACAATTGTGATCAAATGCAAAACACCCAGTCAGTTCTCCCATCGTATTATAGAACTGGTGACTCTGCTGGGGACGACTTAAAAGAGGGGTTACCTTAGAGACTAGATCACCTTTAAATGCTTTCATTGTTTGACTGGTTTGCTTTACATTTTGGGTCCTTATTTGGGTTTTATATTGATCCTTTACACGGATCTGGGAACATTATTAGGTAAGTAGAAAAGATTGTGGAGATTGTACGGCATATACCGATATGGTTCAAGCAATAGATACATTAGTGTGACACATTTGTGGGTACCAGTATCCTTTGTGTTGAATCAAGGAGAATACGGGGCCGCTGTTTGGTGTCATGAAACACTAACTGACCTTAGAACCTTTAATTGAATAACTTGGCCATTAGGAAGTAGTGAGATAGCCGGTTTCGGTGGAAAGCTAAAAATTGGTTGATACTCGATACTACGCTCATTGAGATCACACTTTTGGGATATTTCGGCCGCAAGAAAAGACTGATTGTGCTGAGACAATACCCAATGAAGAAAGATCAATGATATTGAGATTCCCTAGAACCTGATTACTTTGTAGGACAGGTTGAACCAACTAAACTTTAAAAGGGTACTTACCTATGAACCTCATGCAAGCCTAAACCTAAGGACTTGTTTGCTTTGTTTGTATATATTTATTTGTACATAACATCCTAACATCATACCATGGCATTTGCACTAACCATTTCAAGGACCTTGGGATTTATCTTTGTCTATTTTGTAGGACATGGATTCCACTCGTAGAAAGACTATATGAATCGGATTTATGAAAGTGCCTCCTCAACTCAAGGAGTTAGCGTCAAGGGTTCCCCATGGTTCTCTGTTCACCAAGAAGTATGGTCGTCTCATCAACTTGGCTACCTCAAATTTTAAAGAAAAAATGATGGGGGTACTCTTTCAATTCTTTGACCCTAAGCACCATTTCTTTACATTTCCTGATTACCAATTAGTACCCACCATGGAGGAGTTTTCTCAACTCTTGGGAGTGCCTATTCTTGATCAATTACCCTTCACCAGTATTGAGAAAGACCCAAGACCTGAGGAGATTTCTCTAGCTTTACATTTACAACAGTATGATGTTGTGGCAAATTGGGAAACAAGAAGTGGTGTTAAGGGTTTTCTAGCCAAGTTTCTATTTGAGAAGGCTCAACAATTTTGGGATGCTTTTGATTTGCAAGCTTTTGAAGAAAATTTGGCTCTTCTACTCTATGGGATGGTATTATTTCCTAACCTAGACCAACTCACACATGTGAATGCGGTCAAAGTTTTTCTATCTCGTAACTCGGTGCCTACCTTACTTGGAGATATTTTGCATTCTTTTCATATTCTCACAATGAAGATAAGAGAGATTATTATATGTTGTACTCCTTTGTTGGCTAGGTGGTTTATTTCTCACCTTCCTCGATCAATTTTGAAGAACGAACAAGGTATGAGTTGGTCTCAAAGTTTGATGTTACTCTCGCATTCGGATATCCATTGGTGTTCTCAATCTTTGGAGGATGTCACCATCATTGATCATTGTGGGGAATTCCATAATGTCCCTCTCTTTGGCATTAGGGGAGGTATCACCTATAATCCTTGCTTGGCTCTACGACAGTTTGGTTATACTCGGAGGGATGGCCCTCATGATGGACTGGTCCAAGGTATTGTATTTGACTATGAGAACGATGTCCAAGGTTATCATCAAACATTTGTACGAGCTTGGGGCATGGTGAACAAAGTTGATAGCAAAAGTTTGGGGCATAAGAACTCTATTCCATTGGAGACTTATCTCAAGTGGGTGCAAGCTCGTGCTCAAAGCCTCATGATGTCATATCCTTCCATCTTACCTATCATTGCGGATCCTATTGCCGAAGGAGATATTCCCTACACCATTCTTCATCCTGACATGCCTACTACTCTCGAAGAGTTGCAAAGATCATAGATTCAACTCAAAGGGGAGCGAGACACCTTTAAAGCCTAATTATATGCAGGAGAGAAGAAAATGTTGGAGCTCACAAGGAAACTTCATGAGGAGTGGAACTTGAATGCCTATATTACTCAAAAGAGGAAGCGTCCATGGGAGACCTAAATCTTCTTGTATTAGTTCATTTTTGTTTTTTTCCTCTCATTGTAAGCCCAAGAGGCATCTTGTAACCTTGTTTGAACTTATTAATGAAATTAATGTTTGTTCCTTCTTTGTTTAAACAAATTTAAATCTTAAAGGTCCTTGAAAACATCTCATTTGCATTACATGTATCATAACATAAGCAGGTTTTATGACACAGGTTTCCTCATCTTTCTACTGTTTATTTCAGTATAAGATGGATCTCGAGCAGGCTGTGAAGGACTTGCTAACACAAAACTCTCAGTTTCAATAAACTTTGCTTAACTTAGCAAAGATTCAGCAAGAACCGATGGCATTTCTGGTTACGAAGAAAAAGACCAAGAAGAAGGTCGTGATCAACATGGGGAAGAGATTCAAGGGCCCCGTCCGACAAGTTCAAGTGGAAGAAGACTCCTCCGAGGAGGATGAGAATAGGGATGAAGATGCAAGGAGCACCCGTGCTAGGGGTGGAAACAATCCAATCTCTAAGGATAAGGACTATTTTGACGAACAATATCCACCGGCCGAAGACAAATATAAGCAACTAGAGGACATACTGAAGGATGTGGAAATTCAAGCTATGCCTGGCCTGGATTTTGGGGACTTGGGTTTGATTCCTAGGGTAGTCATCCCCCACGAATTCAAGATTCCAGTTTTTGCCAAGTACGATGGTGTCTCGTGCCCAAAGCTTCACTTGAGATCTTATGTCCACAAAATTCAGCCGCATACCACTGATAAGAAGCTGTGGGTGCACTTTTTTCAAGAAATTCTGTCTGGGACTCAGTTGGAGTGGTTTTACCAGTTGGAAGGTTCTAGCATCTGTGATACGGTGGGAGAACTGACTTGAGGTTTTGCGTTTGTGTTCGCAAATGTTTCGGTTTAGCAAGAGTCGCCACCGACTTTTTATTTTATCCAAAGGAAAGGTCAAAAAGCACAGGAAAGACCTTTGAGATGTTTTCTTGGGTTCGGGGGGTATATTATGAAAAGGGAAGGTGCTAGCACCATTTTCATACATGGTTTTCCATTGGCTCTTAGTTACTTGTTTAGATCACTTGTTTTGCTTTTCCAATTGTTTGAAATGGTACTTTGTGTGGTTTTGAAAGTATTTTGAAAAGAGGCCTTGTTTAGGCAATCTTTGTAATGATTCTTGTTTGAAGAATGTATACAAAGATGTATTGTCTTTTGAAAGATGTTTCAATGTTTGAAAGTTTGTTTGGAAACTTGTTTTGAAATTGTGTGTGTGTTTGTTTGAAAATAGCAAGGATGTTTGCAAATTTGATCAAGTAACTAGGAGTTGTCTACCCTACTCAAAGATCTTTCCTACACATTTTTAACCCTTTGACATTGTTGTTTTACCATTGTATTTGGTAAACAACCTTGTATTTGGATGTTAAACGGGACGGGCGCGGGTCATCGTATGACCATGATAACAATATTACCAAGTATCTTTAGCAAGTTTTTTTGAGGGACTAGATCATTTTTGTATAGGCAACCAAGATAGCGTCATCGAGGGACTATGATCTTTTTATTTTGTTTTGTTTTGCCAAGATACCTAGCATGCATACCATGGCCATGTTTTTAAGGCAACAAGTGGATGAAACCCTAGGGGTGCTAGTGTGCATTGTGTTGTCATTTTACATGCTTTTGTCTTGTGTTTAGTCATGCTATTTGTTTTGATTTTGGTTATCTTACACACCCTAATTTACTAAGCATGCATATAAAAGCAATAAAATGCGAAAAGTAAATCTAAGACTATTACAACATTATTATGGGGAGGGAAGTACAAGTTTGAATAGGGGGATATTGCTCAAAATAAAGCCCTAAACTATTACAACCAAATTGAATTTATTTGTACAAATAAATGAATAAGCAAATATTTAAATGGACAATTAAATATAAATATGAAAAAAATGTTTTTGTATTATTTTTATGTATGTAAAAATAAGTTTATTTATGTCCTAAAAATAAGAAAATAAAAAATGATTATTTTTGGAAAGGGTGAAGAAACCCTAATTTTTGGTTTTAAAGAAAATATGCTTATATTAATTATTTATTCATTTATGTACAAGAAAATAAATAAAAATATATACAAAAATGTTAAAAAATAATATTTGTGAGAAAATAATATTTTAAGTATAAAAATAAAAATGTATAATATTTTTATATTATTTATAAGTTTATTTAAGAAAATAAAAGTATATTACTATTAGTAAACTATTTTTATGCCCAAAAAATATTAAAAATAATAAAATAAAAATGGAAAAATTAAGAAAATATTTTTGGTGATTTTTAATATTTAGAAAAAATAATAAAAGTCAGAAAATATAAAAAGAAAATGGAAAATATACAAAAATAAAACACATGGGCCAAGGGATGCAGAAAGCAAGAATGGGGGTGTCAAAAGTAAGAGGCCAAAGGCGCCTGTCCCAAATACATTTCGTCCCTGTCCTCAGAACGCGTGCGCGCCATGGTTCAAATCATGTTCTCTCTTGTTCTCTCATAAAATCAAAAACTCACAACATAAAAGTTATAGCAATTTTAATCACGGTTCCAACCATGTAAAAAACATGATCTAACTCTAAGAAACCAGGGAGAATGTCAGGACCCCTAATTTATTACCTAGTTTTTTCAGCAATTTCAACATCCAAATTCCCCTAGCTCAGTTAATATAAATACAAGCTATGCATATGTACAGTTCAAGGACATTAAGGACTACATTTTTGCTTCACAAACCTAAGCCTATTGATTCCTAAATAAGGAGATAGAAGTTTGAAAATTACCTGTTTCATCCAAGTTTGGATATGACAATGTAGGAGTTTTGGATGAGGCCTGAAGGTCGTGTTAGCTTGCCTGAAGTTCACTCAACCTTTCCCAATGCTTGGCTTGCCTTGAAGTTGCCTGAATATGCTTGTAGAACTCAATCTGCAAAGCTTCAAAGTGAAAATGGTGAAGTGTGAAAATGGAGTTACAGTGGCTGGAAAGGGACTTGGGTAGCTTGGATAGGATGTATTCAATGTGTTTGAAGTGGTTTGGGACAAAATGCACGAGTGGAATTTGTTTTGGAAGTGGTTCTGCAGGGTTTGCCCTGTTTTGGGCAGAAGTTAGTATTTTTGTGTATTTGAGTGTTTGAGAGGTTGTGAGCTCATGTTTCTGGCCTTAGACAATATGTAAAACTTGTTTGAAATGAGACTTAGACTTGCTCTTAACAGATGCACAAGATATGTGGGCTTTTGCAAGTTACTTACATTTGAAGCAAAAGTTGATTTTGACAATGCCAAGGCCTGTACAGACCTGCTCCTTAGCTGCACATAGTTGGTGTACTTTGCCCCAAGTTTGTGGACTTTGTTTGTTGTAAAATATTGGGTCCAATGCTCAAGAGAAACAAAATTGCAAAAGGTGTGCTTTATGGAAATGGTATTGTTGCCTTTTTGCCATTTTTGGATTAAACCTTTGTACAAAGCTTCCAAGACAAAAACAATGCCATTAACCATTGTATTTGAATTTAATTTATGAGTAGATGCACATAGTTGGTGTACTTTTCCCCAAGTTTGTGGACTTTGTTTGCTGCAAAATATTGGGTCCAATGCTCAAGAGAAACAAAATTGCAAAAGGTGTGCTTTATGAAAATGGTATTGTTGCCTTTTTGCCATTTTTGGATTAAACCTTTGTACAAAGCTTCCAAGAGAAAAACAATGCCATTAACCATTGTATTTGCATTTAATTTATGAGTGTATAAAGGATTAGAACCTGTAAACCAAGTACAATCAAGGTTTGGACAGATTTGCAAGTTGTAGCAATGTGCAAAATGCCTTGGCCAAAAGTGATAATTTTCCATTTTCAAACTTTCGATTCTCCCTAACCACAAATGATCTTGGAGAGTTCTTTGACATTTTGGAAAGCTTGTAACATGATATACAATCCATATTTGAAATGAATTTTGAGATTCCAATTGGAACTATGTGAAAAGTTGCCATGAAGATAGGTCAAAATCCTGCCTAAACTAAGGCAAAATTTCACTAAGTTAAAAGTTTCATGGACCCTTATTCACAAAATCATAACTTGAGATCCAAGCATCTTTTGGGAAAACTTTTTGAATAAAGGTTTTAGATTTTGTGGATGACTATAACTTTCATTTTGTAATTTTTCTTTGAATCCAATTGCATCATGGTGAAAAATTTGGGAAAAGTTGGGAAAAAATAAGAAATTTTCATAACTTAGAAAATTTCTAAGTTATGAAAATTTTCCATTTTGAACCCTAATTTTCAAAATTAGGTTTCTTGGTGAAAAATTTTCATGTTTTGACACATCTTGATGAAAAATGACCCTTGGCACTTGATTTTGACCAAAAAGTCAAAGTTTGACTTTTCAGTGTACAGTTGATTTTTGATCAGTTGACTGGAAAATTCATCTGTCAATCTAATGCATTTGAGATATTTTAAACCTTGTGATTAGGTCAAGATGATTCCATTGAGTCCTTCAAACCATGTTTGAACCCAATTTTCCATTGGCTAAGTGAAAAATCAGAAATTGCCCTTCTACAGTAAAAAACCCTAAAAATGACCATTTTGCCCTTTTGAAGATCTGATCAAATTTCTTGAGGAGTTGTGGTCCAAACTTGATAAAATGGTTCATATGAGTCTATATTGTTGATGTGGATCAAAAATTATGAGTTTTGACTGTAAATTGGCCACAGTTGACTTTTTCCTCAATACAGTTGATTTTTAGGTCAACTGTCCAATTGACTGGGCAAAATTTTGATTCAAAGCTTGAAACTTGGTATGAACAATCTTAGAGGTCCAATATGAAGTATGAAAGTCCCATGAGGCACTAGAAGTCCAAAAATCCTTGTGCAAACTCAAACCCTAATTTCAGGTCAACAGTGCAAGGAGATGTCCTGAGCTGAGCAAACCCTAATCTGGTCTTGAGTCCAAAGAGTCTTGTGAGGGGAAATCTTGATAAAATGAGAGGGAAAATTTTGGGGTACAACAGCTGCCCCTGTTCAATCTTCTTGAACCTGAAGAGTTAGATTGGCGAGTTTGTCGTTCGTGACTCGAAGGTAAAAGAATGGTTGGACACTAGAGTGCCCGTAAATTTGCACTCGTCAAATTGTAGTTAAGGGAATGGGCTTAAAGATGCCATTTGGAGAGGTGACAGAATATTGTCGGAGATGGGCTTAAAGATGCCATCCAAGAATGTTTGTTGAATTGTATGTTGTAAGTCAAAAGAATGAGTATCAGAATGGTATCCGCGTCTGGAACGTATCTGAACTGTATCTGGAGACTGAGTCTGTATGAGAAATGGAATGGAGTCCGTGTCTGAAGTGTATCCGAGTTGTAACTGTATTAGAATATGAATGAATAACAGAATGACTTCCGCGTCTGGAGTGTATCTGTATTGTATCTGAATAAGCGACAGAAGGGCATCCGTGTCTGGAGCATCTCTGAGCTGGGGAAAAAGTCAGAATAAGTAACAGAATGGCAATCGTGTCTGGAGCGTATCTAGACTGTATCTGAAGTTGAGATCTGTATGAGTAGCAGAATGACTTCCGTGTCTGGAGTGTATCTGAAACTGTAACTCGGATCTGAATAAGTGACAAAATGACTTCTGTGGCGACCGCACTGGGGATAATCGAACTTCTGGTGTAAGGGCTAAAATGGCATCCGTGTTTGGAGTGTATCTGAACATGAATTTGATAGTTGAATCTAAATGAGAAATAGAATGGCTTCCATGTCTAGAGCATATCTAATCTGTATCTGATTGTTGGAGTCTGAATGAGAAATAGAATGGCTTCCGTGTCTGGAGTGTATCTAATCTGTATCTGATTGTTAGAGTCTGAATGAGTAATAGAATGACCTCCGTGTCTGGGGTGTATCCATACTGTATCTGAAATCTTTGAATATTTGTTAAAGATAGATGTTAACCTTATCCTGAAAAGGGTAAAATGTTAGCTGAAACACAAAGTTATGTTGCATGAAATGTATGATGCAATAAAATGTGTTTTATCAATGTTTATGAATGTAATGTATGCGCATGTAAGCTGATTCGCTGTCTTGCTGAGGAAAATAAATCCTTGATGACTGGAGATAATAAAATCCTTGACTGTTGTCGGGGAAAATAAATCCTTGACCGCTGCTGGAGATTCAAAATCTTTGATTTTTGAGGATGAGAAATCCTGGCTGACTGCTTGGGGATGTGAGAATCCTTCATGAATTTCCTGGGGATATAGGGATCCTTCAAGTCTTGAAGTTGGAGGATGATAAACATTCTGCTGTGAGAATAATTCCAAGTGTTACTTGAGAAACCTGCTTGGGGAATCCCGAGAACTCTGATGACTATGGTTGGTGATTACACAAAGGGAATCCTTACTCGGCCGGGGAATAGGGAAAACTCTGGCGATCTCTACCGGGGATCAGACAAAGGAAAACCTTGATCTACTGGAGAATAAGGAAGGCTATGATGGCTTCTGCGGAGAACTGTGAATGAGAATCTTCATTCTGTTGGGGAGTCAAGAATGAGAATCTTTGACCTGCGGGGAATTAAAAATTCTGACAAATTCATGCTGGGAGTAAAGAAGGCTCTGACAACTTCACTGGGGAATCAAGAATGAGAATCTTCATTCTGCTAGGGGATGAAAAACTTTGTGGGGAGTAGCTATACTGCTGAAGAGTTTAGGAGACCCTGTGGGGGACTGTTCATTCCTGTTATGCCAATCTACTGGGGAATTATCTGAAGTTGTCGTCTGGTTAGCTGTCAAGCTTTAAAGCAACTTGCTGGGAAATTTTTAGGTTTTAAAATAACTCTCTGGGGAATTATCTGGTTTTAAATCGACTCTCCGGGGAAATTGGAGGAAACTGGATGGTTTCCACTGGGGTTTAAAGGGTGAAGATTTGACTCCGTTGGGGAAGAAAGTTTCATCTTCGCTGAGGATTTGTAGTTCAAAGTTTTGGCTCCGCTGGGATTGGAAGTTTGAAGACTTAACTCTGATGGGGATATGTATTTCAAGGTTTTAGTTCCACTGGGGATCTAGATGATGTACTGCAGGGGATTTCTCTTGGAATAGCCTAAAGACCTTGTGCTATAATTTCAACCTGTCAGTAATTATTCTTTCTCATTTCGCTTATTTGTAAACATGTGATTATATTCAAATGCATATGCTCATTTAATAAATCATTGGACGTTTTCAAATAAAACACAAGTGTAAAAAGGAAAAGACAAATAGTTTTTTGCACTTTGAAGTATCTTTGTATTAACTTTGTGTAAGTATTTTATACAAAGGAGACAGACATCCTAGTAAGATAATGTTGCCATAAAAATTGAGAAAAATTTATACAAAGAAAGATGGCTATGTGCAACAATTCCATGGGGTTCCCAATCTGCTATAGCCTTCGTAACTCTGAATATCTTGTCCATTCGTTGCTTCGTCCGAAGATGATTGGATTGATCAGAAGCCTGGAGTTTGTCTGTGAAGAGATTATCCTTAAAGTGATCCGACGAGACATAGTCATACGCTTTAATTCCCTAAGTTTTGCCTGGACCGCCCTTTCGGGTTTTCAGTCCACCAGGAAACCCTTTTTTGCCCAAGTCGCCCTTTCGGGTTTTCAACTTGCCGAGTGTACATTTTTTTTTGTTTATCCCTAACTTTTGCCTGAATCGCCCTTTCGGGTTTTCGATTCACCGGGATGCCCTTTTTTTGCCTAGGTGTGTTAACCTAGCGGGTCATTTATGCGTAGTATCTTTTGACTATGTCTACATTCGCAGGGTGCGGTAGGTCATCCCCGTCCATGGTGGTTAATATCATTGCCCCACCAGAAAAGATGTTTTTTATCACAAATGGTCCTTCGTAGGTAGGAGTCCATTTGCCCCTGAGATCACTTTGTGGAAAGATGATCCGCTTGATTACAAGATCTCCGACTTGATACACTTTTCGTCTGACTTTCTTGTTGAAAGCCTTGATCATCCGTTTTTGATACGTCTGACCATGGAAAACAGCAGTAAGCCGCTTTTCGTCAATCAAGTTAAGTTGATCAAGCCGGGTCTGAATCCAATCGTCTTCACTCAAACCAGCATCCTTCATGATTCTCAAGGAGGGAATCTGAACCTCGATAGGCAAAATAGCTTCCATGCCGTATACCAAAAATAGGGTGTTGCCCCAGTTGATGTACGTGCCATGGTACAGTACCTGTGAAGATCAAACGGTAACATCTCATGCTAGTCCTTGTAGGTGACTATCATCTTTTGTATGATCTTCTTGATATTTTTGTTCGCAGCTTCAACAGCACCGTTCATCTTTGGCCGATAAGGAGATGAATTGTGATGTTGAATCTGGAACTGTTCGCACAAAGCGGTGATTATGGTGTTGTTAAGATTTGTACCGCTGTCAGTGATGATCCTTCTGGGGATGCCGTACTGGCAAATAAGGTTCTGCTTGATGAAGCGGGCAACCACATTCTTTGTAACAGATGTGAAGGAAGCTGCTTCGACCCATTTGGTGAAGTAGTCAATGGCCACCAGGATGAAGCGGTGTCCATTGGATGTTGTAGGCTTGATCTCTCCAATCATGTTGATTCCCCACATTGCGAATGGCCAAGGAGCTATTAGGACATTGAGAGGAACCGGAGGAATATGTACCTTGTCCGCATAGATCTGGCATTTGTGACAAGTTCTGGAATGTTGATGGCAGTCAGCTTCCATGGTAGACCAGTAGTAGCCTACCCTCAGAATCTTCTTAGCCATCGTATGACCGCTAGAGTGGGTGCCAAAGGTACCATTGTGCAGTTCAGCCATGATCTGTTCAACTCCAACCTTGTCCACACAACGAAGCAGAATGCAATCATGATTGCGCTTGTATAGGATACCATTGCTCAGGAAGAACTTGGCAGAGAATCTCCTCAAGAACTTTTTATCATTGACTGAAGCTCCTTCAGGGTATTCTTGCGCCTCGAGATACCTTTTGACTTCGTGAAACCAGGGTCGGTCCATTACTTCTTCGGTATTAATCTCGTGACAATGTGCAGGTTCGTCCATCAGTTCGATGGTGATTTGGGGAGCCTCATTATCCCAGTTAAGTTTAAACATGGATGACATTGTAGCTAGAGCATCTGCTAGCTGGTTCTCTTCTAGCGGGAAGTGCTCGAAGGTAATCTGCTCGAAATGAGGTAGCACTGTCAAGACATTTTCTTTGTAAGGGATGAGGTTAGGGTGTTTAGTTTCCCATTCTCCTTTGATCTGACTGATGACCAAAGATGAGTCTCCAAACACAACCAAAGATTTGATTCCCAGGTCTATTGCAGCTTTGAGCCTAAAGATACAAGCTTCATACTCTGCCATGTTGTTGGTGCAGTTAAAGCAAAGTCTGGAGGTGAAAGGTGTATGGAAACCTTCAGGAGAGATAAGCACAACACCGATACCGTTGCCAAGTGCATTAGAGGCACCATCAAAGTACAGGGTCCATCGGGATCCTTGTTCAGGTCCGTCATATGGTCTGAAATCTTCAATGTTGTCCAATGTCAAAATGTCTTCGTCGAGGAAGTCAAACTTCATGGAGTGGTAATCTTCGACGGCTTGATGATCCAGATGATCAGCTAGTGTACTGGATATCATACTCAGTGAGGATCATCTGCCATCTAGATATCCTTCTAGACAAAGCAGGCTTCTTGAAGATGTACTTGATCGGATCCATCTTAGATATCAGTAGAGTGGTGTGAGTCAACATATACTGCCTTAGCCGGCGAGCAGCCCATACCAAAGCGCAGCAAGTTTTCTCGAGCAGTGAGTATAGGGTCTTACAGTCGGTAAACTTTTTGCTAAGGTAATAAATGGCATGCTCTTTTCGGCCAGACTCGTCATGTTAGCCCAGTACGCACTCCATTGAATTATCCAAAACAGTCAGATACATGATTAGCGGTCTTCCTTCGACGAGAGGCATCAAGATAGGAGGTTCTAGAAAATACTCCTTGATTTTATCGAAAGCAACTTGACAGTCATCATTCCATTTAACTACCTGATCTTTCTTCAACAACTTGAAGATTGGCTCACAGGTAGATGTTAGGTGAGAAATGAACCTAGCAATGTAGTTTAGGCGTCCCAAGAAACCTCTGACCCCCTTCTCAGTGCGAGGGGCAGGCATTTCTTATATAGCTTTGACTTTGGCAGGATCAACCTCGATTCCTTTGTTGCTGACGAAAAATCACAAGAGTTTACCGGACCTGACTCCAAAGGTACACTTGTTAAGGTTCAGTCTTAGCTTGTACTCCTTCAACCTGACAAACAGCTTTTGCAAGTGGTCGAGGTGTTCTTCTTCTGTCTGAACGGGATATCATGTCGTCTACGTAGACTTTAATCTCATGGTGTATCATGTCATGAAACAAAGCTACCATGGCGCGCTGATAGGTTGCCCCGGTATTCTTCAGTCCGAATGGCATCACTTTGTAGCAGAAGGTACCCCACTATGTAACAAAAGTAGTTTTCTCCATGTCTTCAGGGGCCATTTTGATCTGGTTGTACCCTAAAAATCCATCCATGAAAGAAAATACCTTGTGCTGAGATGTATTGTCAACCAAGATGTCAATGTGCGGTAGTGGAAAGTCATCTTTAGGGCTAGCCCTGTTTAGGTCTCTGTAATCCACGCACATTCTCACTTTGTTATCCTTCTTAGGCACGGGAACAATGTTAGCAACCCATTGTGGATAAGAAGTAACAGCAAGAAATCCAGCATTGAACTGCTTCATCACTTCTGCTTTGATCTTTTTAGACATGTCGGGCCTCATTCGACGGACTTTTTGTTTAACTGGTGGATAGTCTTATCTTGTAGGGAGATGATGAACCATAATATTTGTATCGAGTCCCCGCATGTCTTCGTATGACCAGGCAAAGATCTCAATATATTCATTCAACAACTGAATTAAGCGCTCTTTGACACTTGGCTTTAGGTTGGCACCCACTCTGACTTCTTTTCTGTTTTCAACAGTACCCAAGTTGATTGTCTCTAACAACTCTTCACGTGGCAGAATAGCCCTTTCTTCCTGTTGTAGCAGTCTAGCCAACTCTCCAGGCACTTCACAGTCTTCATCACCTTCGTATTCGGCATGATTGACCAGATCTTCAGAGTCACTGAAGGCCATAGCAGAATTGTTACCCATGGAATCCGGAATGGAAGGGTACCTGCATTTGTAAGTGTGGGTGTGTGTAAGGGATGGCCACCTTTAAACTAATAAAATGTAAAAAGAAAGAAAACAAACACAAAAGTTTATATGTGAAAACGTCCATGATTCATTAAAATGACATATGAAGATGAAAAATCAAACCCTTACAAATGGACCTATATGCCTCGGGTAAGGCACAAGGCAAAAAGTGTACGAATTGTTTTGAGAATTATTACAGACCAACAGAAATGTTTGAAAGATAAATTACTGATTTATGAAAGTAATGGGAACAAAGTCTTTTGCTTCCCAATTGCATAGTCCTCCATCAATAGTAGGGAAAATCCAGTCTTCCAAATTGTTCTCCTCTTCACCATCCTCCAAAGCATTGACTCCATGATGGGTGGTCTTCAATGGTGGCCCTCCAGCCCAGGAGCGGCGTACAACCTTTTGAGCAGAAGCAGTGAATCCCAAGCCGAATTTATCAGATTTGAAAAGAAAGTCAGGAAGCTGACCCCAGATTGTGCTCCCTCCTTCTTCAATCACAGCCTTTGCATCCTTGAGGGATGACATCTGAGGCACAGGTTTGGAAATCAAGGGTATAGAAGACACTGTCTTGGTTGCCACAATCTCCTGAGCTACCTCTTCAAAGTGCTGAAAAGGGGTCTCGATGAATTCACCATCCAATTCAACATAATGGAAAGAATTTAGATGGCTTATCATGTACTCCTCTTCGCCGTGAACAGTTATAATTTTCCCCTGGACTGGATACTTGAGCATTTGATGCAGAGAGGAAGTGACGGCTCCAGCGTTGTGAATCCAGGGTCTCCCCAACAAGCAAGAATAGGAAGGACGGATGTCCATCACATGGAATGTGGAGCTGAAGGTTTCAGTTCCCACTTTAATCGGGATGTCCACCTCCCCGTGGACCATCCTTTTAGAACCATCAAAGGCTCTAACAATGATATTGCTGGGCTTCAGGGTTAGGCCTTCACAGTCCAATCTGTCCAATGCTTTCTTCGGAAAGACATTTAAAGACGACCCAGTATCAACCAGAACGTGTGCTAGAGTAGTCCCTCTGCATTCCACCGAGACATGCAAAGCGTCATTATGCTTTCTCCCTTTAGATGTTAAATCAACATCGGAGAATCCAAGACCATTGTCTGCCGTTAAGCTAGCTACACATTCCTGGAACTGATCCGCGGAGGTTTCCTATGGCACGTGGGCCGTCTTCAAAAATCTGATCAAAGCTTTGGCATGAGCTTCTGAACAGAGTAGTAGGGCCAGCATAGAGATCTTTGAGGGGGTTTGCCCCAGTTGTTCCACAACATCATAATCGCTTTTCTTGATTATTTTCAAAATCTCTTCCATTTCTTTTTGAGTGGTCTCAGGGATGACCAAAGGCTGAGCCCTCGTCCAGACGGGCGCTTCTTGGATCCCTTTCCCTCTATCATCAGCAACAGTAGAGGGGACAACCACTAGAGTTACAGCTTCTTCAATAACTAGAGTTCTCGCAGATATGTTGACCGGTACAGGAGTAACCTTAGGAGCATTTATGGGTCCGAAGATTTCCCTAGGAGGAGAAATCTCCGGAGAGAAAATTCTTCCACTGCGGGTGATTTTACTCGTTCCAGCAATGTTTCCAATGTCGGAAGTCTCTTCATCAGAACTTTCTTCAGTTGATTCAATCTGTTTAATACCGTGGTAGAAGATCTCTCCACCATAGTTCCACGGTATTTATTTGTTGGACTTGTACGGAATGGGCCCTAGCATGGTTATCTTCAGAGGTACAATCTTCAGATCGGATGTAATCTTAACAGGTCTTTTGGAGACCTTGGAAAGATTGGCGGATATGGTAATTATTAAAACATCATTGACAGGAGTCGGTGTAACAGGAGTCTTTTCAAAAAGGATTTCTTGATTATCCATTAGGCGTTGGATGCCTAACTTCAACAACGGACAGTCGGATGGTAAGGATGAACAAAGGCAGCAATCTTCTTCACAACCTGGGAAAATCCCAGCCTTCAGCAAATTTAACTTGATTATCGGTAGCGGAGTCATCAAATCATCAACAGTAGCAACAAACAGATCCTCTTCAACAACATGGGCATTGTGGCCATGCTTTGGCATTGGAGCAGAGATCATATTCGTCTTTTCAGGGGCGTCGAATTCCACTTCTTTAGTGTCTATTAAATCCTGAATCTTATTCTTGAGGGCCCAACAATTATTGGTGTTGTGCCCTATGTTGTCTGAATGATAAGCACACTTGGCATTTGAATGGTAAAACAGAGAAGAAGTATTCGGGTTCTTCAGTGCCTCTTTCAAGGTTGTAAGATTTAATTTCAAGAGATGGGGTAAAACTTGAGCAGGAGTCATGTTTATCCGGGTATACTGCCGTTGTGGTCTTTCCACCCTTTGCTGGTTGGTTCTGGGTTGATTGTTTCTGGGCTGATCAACTGCAGACTTCTGAACCATTACGGCCCCCACCGCTGGCCGGCGCTCAAATCTTCCTTGACCTCTTTGGGAGTAGACAGCTGAGACTTCTTTCTTTGCTGGAAAAGGCATTTTGATGGCAGTAGAAGTAGATGCATCTTTTTGAATTTTACCGCTTTTGATTCCGGCTTCAACTCTTTCACCAGTTAGAATCAACTTAGTGAACCCCGCAGACGAACTTCCAATCAAGTGATTGAAAAAGGGGCCTGACAGTGTTCCCAAGAACATATCTATAAGCTCTCTCTCAGATAGAGGTGGTTGTACTCGTTCCGCCAAGTCTCTTCATTTCTGGGCATACTCCTTGAAGCCTTCACTGAAGACCATGCCCATACTCTGTAATTGAGTACGGGTTGGTGCTAAGTCCGCATTATATTGATACTACTTGTAGAAGGAAGCAGCCAAATCCTCCCAATTGTGCACATCAGACCTCTCTAGCTGGTAGAACCAATCTAATTGCGTCCCCGACAAACTGTCCTGGAAGAAGTGAACCCACAGATCTTTGTCAGAAGAATGTGGTTGGATTTTCCTGACATAAGACCGTAGGTGCATCTTTGGGAAAAACACCCCATCGTACTTAACAAATAGAGGTACCTTAAACTTAGGAGGAATAACAATTCCAGAAACCAACCCTAACTCTACAAAGTCCAGCCCAGGCACTCTCTACACCTCTATGGTTGCCAAATGTTCTTCTAGATTCTTGTATTTTTCATCTGCATGAGGATACTGTTGTTCTGAGTAATCCTCATCCTCTTCTTCTCCAGCTTCAGAATCAGAAGGCACTGCAGCTCCTTTACCCTTTCCTTCACCCTCTTCATATGTTGATGGGAAATCCAGGACCCTTCTGGCGTGACCTTCAAATCTTCTGCCCAAGGTAGCCACACCAACTCTCTTTTTATTCTTTTTCTCTTTTTCCTTTTCCAGTAGAGTCTTGAGCTCCTCCTGACCCTTTGCCAAAGTCATGAGTAGTTGTTAGAACTGTGAATTCTGCACTTGTAAGTCTTTGACCATTTGTTCGATATCCATCCGGCTGAAATAAATAGCAGAGAGATGAGGAAACTTGGTGTGAAGACCTGATTATGCATATGATGAATGATATATATTCATGTAATGCATTCAAGGATTTAGAATTTCAAATTTGTTTTAAACAAAAAGGAACAAACGTCATATTAATAAGATAGAATTTGTTAGTACATCAATGCCCCATGGGCAAAATAATACAAAATTCTAAGGTAAAAAGACGTTTCACATCCTCTTCGGTGCAATGTAGGTGTTGAGAGTTTTCTCTTCGTGGATTCGACGAGTAAGTTCCAAAACCTTCTTCTCACTGGCGTAGAATTGGGCGTCAAAAGTGTCGCGCTCTCCCTTGAGCTGTATCCAACTCCTTTGTAAATCTTCTACTGATGTTGGCATGTTAGGATGTAGGAGGGTGTATGGAACCTCTCCTTCCATAACAGGCTCTTTAATCACAGGGAGAATGTAGGGATAAGGCATCATAAGACTTTGGGCGCGGGTTCGTACCCACTTGAGGTAAGGCTCAAGGGGGATGGAATTCTTGTGTCCCAAAGATTTACTGTCTACCTTGTTGGGCATCCTCCAAGCTCGGATAAACCTTTGTCGAAGTCCTTGATCATCGTTGTCGAAGTCAAAAACCAAGTATGGAATCAGCATGTCATGTGGGCCATCCCTTCGGGCATACCCAAATTGTCTCAGAGCCAAGCAAGGGTTGTAGGTAATGCCTCCCCTAATGCCTAGTAGAGGGACATTAGGGAATTCCCCACAACGATCAATGATGATAACATTTTCTCTAGATCGAGAACACCAATGAACATCTGAATGTGTAAGAGTCATCAATCGTTGTGACCACCTCAAGCCTTGCTCATTCTTCAAGACTGACTGGGGAAGGTGAGAAATAAACCACCTTGCTAGAAGAGGAGTACAGAACATGAGAACACCTTTTTTCCTCATTGTTCGAGTGTGAAATGAGTGGAGGATGTGCCCAAGCAAAGTAGGCACAGGATTCCGTGACATGAAAATTTTGATAGCATTCACATCTATAAGCTGATCAGGGTTTGGGAATAAGACCAACCCATAGATGAGAAGTGATACTATCTCCTCAAAAGCTTGCAGATCTAGAGAATTCCAACATTCTTGAGCTTTCTCAAACAGAAACTTTGCCAAGAAACCCTTGACACCACTTCTGGTTTCCCAATGACCTATGACATCAGATGGTTGCAAGTATAGGGCTTGAGCAACATCTTCAGGATTTGGGTCTCTTTCTGTACCGTTGAAAGGTAGTTGATGGAGAATAGGAATCCTCAAGAGTTGAGAAAATTCCTCCAAAGTAGGCACTAACTGGTAGTCAGGAAATGTGAAGCAGTGGTGTAGGGGGTCAAAGAACTGGAAGAGAACTTTCACCATGTCTTCTTCAATATTAGAGTTGACCAAGTTGAGAAGTCGACCATGTCTTTCAGTGAATGGAAAATACTCTGGAATCTTGGAAGCAAGCTTCTTGAGTTGAGGAGGAATTCTCACAAGGTTGACTTGGATTGTTTTCCTGCGGGGTGATTCCATAACCTACAAAATAGGAACAAAGATGAAGATCCAAAATCCTTGAAATGGTTAGTGGATGAAAATGATGCTTCATGATGTTTATGATGTTATGCACAAGTATATGTATAAACAAATCACACAAGTTCCTAGTTTCAGGCTTGCATGGGGTTTCATAGGTAAGTACCCTCTTGAAGCTAGTTAGCTCAACCTGTCCTAGTAAATAGTAACCGGGTTCTAAGGAGCTCAATATCACTGGATTATTTTCTGTGTTCATTGTTTCAGTTTATCCACTTTACTGGCGACCGAAATATTCCAAGAAAACAACCCTCAATGAGTGTAGTATCGAGTATCTACCAATTCGGACTGCACCAAAGTCGGTCATCTCACTACATCCTAAAAGGCCAAGATGGTCAAGTAAAGGTTCTAAAAGTCCATTAGTGCTTCATGACATCACTCAGCGGCCCTGTATTCTCTTTGATTGACTCAAAGGCTACCGGTACCCACGAATATGTCGCACTAATATAGCTATTGGTTAGACCATGTCGGTATACCCCACACAGTTTCCACAATGTATTGCTATTTACCTATGAATGTTTCCCAAATCCGGGTAGAGGATTCAAACCCAAACAATAGAACCAAATGTAAAGCAATCAAAGCAAACAAGGTAAGCATGTAAAGGTAATCTAAACCATAAGGTAACCCCACTTTTAAGTTTATACATCCCCAGCAGAGTCGCCAGTTCTGTGATACGGTGGGAGAACTGACTTGAGGTTTTGCGTTTGTGTTCGCAAATGTTTCGGTTTAGCAAGAGTCGCCACCGAATTTTTATTTTATCCAAAGGAAAGGTCAAAAAGCATAGGAAATACCTTTGAGATTTTTTCTTGGGTTTGGGGGGTAGATTATGAAAAGGGAAGGTGCTAGCACCATTTTCATCCATGGTTTTCCATGGGCTCTTAGTTACTTGTTTAGATCACTTGCTTTGCTTTTCCAATTGTTTGAAATGGTGCTTTGTGTGGTTTTGAAAGTATTTTGAAAAGAGGCCTTGGTTAGGCAATCTTTGTAATGATTCTTGTTTGAAGAATGTATACAAAGATGTATTGTCTTTTGAAAGATGTTTCAATGTTTGAAAGTTTTTTTGGAAACTTATTTTGAAATTGTATGTGTGTTTGTTTAAAAATAGCAAGGATGTTTGCAAATTTGATCAAGTAACTAGGAGTTGTCTACCCTACTCAAAGATCTTTCCTACACATTTTTAACCCTTTGACATTGTTGTTTTACCATTGTATTTGGTAAACAACCTTGTATTTGGATGTTAAACAGGACGGGCATGGGTCATCGTGTGACCATGATAACAATATTGCCAAGTATCTTTAGCAAGTTTTTTTTAGGGGCTAGATCATTTTTGTATAGGCAACCAAGATAGCGTCAGCGAGGGACTATGATCTTTTTGTTTTATTTTGCCAGGATACCTAGCATGCATACCATGGCCATGTTTTTAAGGCAACAAGTGGATGAAACCCTAGGGGTGCTAGTGTGCATTGTGTTGTCATTTTACATGCTTTTGTCTTGTGTTTAGTCATGCTATTTATTTTGATTTTGGTTATCATACAAACCCTAATTTACTAAGCATGCATATAAAAGCAATAAAATGCGAAAAGTAAATCTAAGACTATTACAACATTATTATGGGGAGGGGGTACAAGTTTGAATAGGGGAATATTGCTCAAAATAAAGCCCTAAAACTATTACAACCAAATTGAATTTATTTGTACAAATAAATGAATAAGCAAATATTTAAATGGACATTTAAAAATAAATATGCAAAAAATGTTTTTGTATTATTTTTATGTATGTAAAAATAAGTTTATTTATGTCCTAAAAATAAGAAAATAAAAAATGATTATTTTTGGAAAGGGTGAAGAAACCCTAATTTTTGGTTTTAAAGAAAATATGCTTATATTAATTATTTATTCATTTATGTACAAGAAAATAAACAAAAATATATACAAAAATGTTAAAAAATAATATTTGTGAGAAAATAATATTTTAAGTATAAAAATAAAAATGTATAATATTTTTATATTATTTATAAGTTTATTTAAGAAAATAAAAGTATATTACTATTAGTAAACTATTTTTATGCCCAAAAAATATTAAAAATAATAAAATAAAAATGGAAAAATTAAGAAAATATTTTTGGTGATTTTTAATATTTAGAAAAAATAATAAAAGTCAGAAAGTATAAAAAGAAAATGGAAAATATACAAAAATAAAATAAATGGGCCAAAGGGTGCAGAAAGCAAGCATGGGGGTGTCAAAAGTAAGAGGCCCAAGGCGCCTGGCCCAAATACACTTTGTCCCTGTCCTCAGAACGCGCGCGCGCCATGGTTCAAATCCTGTTCTCTCTTGTTCTTGCATGAAATCAAAAACTCACAACATAAAAGTTATAGCAATTTTAATCACGATTCCAACCATGTAAAAAACTTGATCTGACTCTAAGAAACCAGGGAGAATTTCAGAACCCCTAATTTATGACCTAGTTTTTTTCAGCAATTTCAACATCCAAATTTCCCTAGCTCAGCTAATATAAATACAAGTTATGCATATGTACAGTTTAAGGACATTAAGGACTACATTTTTGCTTCACAAACCTAAGCCTAATGATTCCTAAATAAGGAGATAGAAGTTTGAAAATTACCTGTTTCAGCCAAGTTTGGATATGAAAATGTAGGAGTTTTGGATGAGGCCTGAAGGTCGTGTTAGCTTGCCTGAAGTTCACTCAACCTTTCCCAATGCTTGGCTTGCCTTGAAGTTGCCTGAATATGCTTGTAGAACTCAATCTACAAAGCTTCAAATTGAAAATGGTGAAGTGTGAAAATGGAGTTACAGTGGCTTGACAGGGACTTGGGTAGCTTGGATAGGATGTATGCAATGTGTCTGAAGTGGTTTGGGACAAAACGCACGAGTGGAATTTGTTTTGGAAGTGGTTCTGCAGGGCTTGCCCTGTTTTGGGAAGAAGTTGGTGTTTTTGTGTATTTGAGTGTTTGAAATGTTGTGAGATCGTGTTTCTAGCCTTAGACAATATCTAAGACTTGTTTTAAATGAGACTTAGACTTGCTCTTAACAAATGCACAAGATATGTGGACTTTTGCAAGTTACTTGCTTTTGAAGCAAAAGTTGATTTTGACAATGCCAAGGCCTGTACAGGCCTGCTCCTTATCTGCACATAGTTGGTTTACTTTGCCCCAAGTTTGTGGACTTTGTTTGCTGCAAAATATTGGGTCCAATGCTCAAGAGAAACAAAATTGCAAAAGGTGTGCTTTATGGAAGTGGTATTGTTGCCTTTTTGCCATTTTTGGATTAAACCTTTGTACAAAGCTTCCAAGACAAAAACAATGTCATTAACCATTGTATTTGCATTTAATTTATGAGTGTAGAAAGGATTAGAACCTGTAAACAAAGTACAAGCAAGGTTTAGACAGATTTGCAAGTTGTAGCAATGTGCAAAATGCCTTGGCCAAAAGTGATAATTTTCCATTTTCAAACTTTCGATTATCCCTAACCACGAATTATCTTGGAGAGTTCTTGGACACTTTGGAAAGCTTGTAACATGCTCTACAATCCATATTTGAAATGAATTTTTAGATTCCAATTGGAACTATATGAAAAGTTGCCATGAAGATAGGTCAAATTCCTGCCTAAACTAGGGCAAAATTTCCCTAAGTTAAAAGTTTCATGGACCCTTATTCACAAAATCATAACTTGAGATCCAAGCATCTTTTGGGAAAACTTTGTGACTAAAAATTGTAGATTTTGTGGAGGACTACAACTTTCACGTTGGAAGTTTTCTTTGAATCCAATTTCATCATGGTGAAAAAGTTGGGAAAAGTTGGGCAAAAATAAGAAATGTTCATAACTTAGAAAATTTCTAAGTTATGAAAATTTTCCATTTTAAACCCTAATTTTCAAAATTAGGTTTCTTGGTGAACAAGTTTCATGTTTTGACACATCTTGATGAAAAATGACCCTTGGAACTTGATTTTGACCAAAAAGTCAAAGTTTGACTTTTCAGTGTACAGTTGATTTTTGATCAGTTGACTGGAAAATTCATTTGTCAATCCAATGCATTTGAGATATTTTGAAACTTGTGATTAGGTCAAGATGATTCCATTGAGTCCTTGAAACCATGTTTGAACCTAATTTTTCATTGGCTAAGTGAAAAATCAGAAATTGCCCTTCTACAGTCAAAACCCTAAAAATGACCATTTTGCCCTTTTGAAGATCTGATCAAATTTCTTGAAGAGTTGTGGTCCAAACTTGATAAAATGGTTCATATGAGTCTATATTGTTGATGTGGATAAAAAATTATGAGTTTTGACTGTAAATTGGCCACAGTTGACTTTTTCCCTAATATAGCTGATTTTTAGGTCAACTGTCCAATTGACTGGGCAAAAATTTGATTCAAAGCTTGAAACTTGGTATGAACAATCTTAGAGGTCCAATATGAAGTATGAAAGTCCCATGAGGCACTAGAAGTCCAAAAATACTTGTGCAAACTCAAACCCTAATTTCAGGTCAACAGTGCAAGGAGATGTCCTGAGCTAAGCAAACCCTAATCTGGTCTTGAGTCCAAAGAGTCTTGTGAGGGGAAATCTTGATAAAATGAGAGAGAAAATTTTGGGGTATAACAGCATCCATGATTGGGAATACTTGGCCACTACTTTTACCGTCAATATCAATATAACTCCGATCTTGCGCCAACTAGGGTGTAGTTGCAAGGAATGACCATGGGTTCCAATGAAGGCTTCAAAGAATACGCTCAAAAATGGATAGACCTGGCTGGTAGGGTGAAACCACCATTGACTGATAAGGAACTGGTAGATATGTTTATGGGAATATTGACTGGACCATTTTTCAACTTGTTAATTGGAAGTTCATCATTTGGGTTCACTGAATTAATCTTGACTCGTGAAAGGGTTAAGAGTGGTATTAAAAGTGGAAAGATACTTATGGCATCTGCCTCTACATAAAATGTTGTGAAAAAACTGTTTATTGGCACAAAAAAATAGACTGGTGATGTTTATTGGTCAAGAAGCCGTGCTAGGAATGATTGTCACCATTCTGTAGGGGCTGTATTAATTTCTAATCCAACTCCAACTCAACGACCTCGTCAACAAAATAATCAACAAAGATTGGCTTTTCAAAGAAGACAATTTACCAAAATCAATATGCGACTATCTCAAGCTCTGCAACACCTTTTGAAAGCTGACTTGGTGACCTTGCAAGATCCTCCTTCCAACCCTAACACTGCTTCTCCAAAATACAACTCCAACACCAAATGTGCCTACCATTCGAATAGCCGCGAACACGACACAGATGATTATTGGTCTCTCAAGAATAAAATCCAAGACCATATTGACAACAAGACCAATGAATTTGATCCTCCATCAACTCCAAATGTAATCACTGCACCCATGCCAAATCATGGCAAAGGTGTCAACGCTATTGAAGATACTGCTTTTGTTTCCTCTATTAATGACTTTACCACTCCACTGAAGTTTGTTAAAAACAATTTGTTGAAAGCTGGGAGTTTCCTTGGTTACCTTGAAGATTGTTGTTAGTGTGCTGTGCAAATCAATGGTTGTGAATGGCTAAAAAGAGGTGTCCAACACTTAATGGACAACCATGAGATCCTATTCGAAAGAACTCCATTCGTAAAAAGTTTGACTGAAGTTGTACCTCATGAAGTTGAAGACATATCCATCATCACTATCTCCAACAAACCTATTAGGATCACTTTAAAAGGTCCTATTAGGATTCTCAATGAACCGAGCATAGCTTCATTGATAATTACCACACCGGGGCCAGTCCCTTATTCTTATGATAAGGCGGTACCCTGGAATTATGGAGCTGAAGTATACTACCATGGTATTAAACAAGACTCCTGGATTGATCAAACTGGTGACATTACCAACATCGCTGGCTCTAGCAAAGTGACTAGGACGGGGAAAATCTTCTCTCCTGATATTTCACCTTCAACCACCACAACTACACATGTTCGCATTATTGTTGACAATCCTAGTGCTGATGCTAGGGGCAAAGAAAAGATGATTGAGTATGTCAGGATGGAGGCCCCTGCAAAATACATTACCACTGAGGAACCCTCCACCCAAGAGATGGAGGAGATTTTGAATATTATAAGGAAAAGTGATTATAAGATAGTAAAGCAGTTGGGGAAAAACCCCTCGAAGATTTCTATAATATCTTTATTACTATGCTTAGATGCACATGCTCAAGCATTGATTAGATTCTTGAAAAATGCACATGTTCCTCAAGAGACTACAGCCAATCAGTTTGAAAACTGTGTAGCGAGTTTGACTGTTGATAATGGATTGGAATTCTCAGATACTAATTTAACTCCCACTAGAAGAAATCATAACAAATATTTGCATGTCTCCATTGAATGCAAAGGAACCACTCTAGCCCATGTATTGGTGGATACTGGATCCTCTCTGAATGTCTTTCCCAAAGGTACCCTAGATTGGTTGGATTGCGAAGGTTTGATATTGAAGCCATGTGACATAGTGGTGAGGGATTTTGACAGATCCAAAAGGATGGTCCATGGAGAAGTCAATCTCCCCATCAAAGTTGGGTCTCAAATTTTCAAATCAACTTTCTATGTGATGGATATCCGTCATGCTTAATCTTTCCTACTTGGACGTCCATGGATTCATGGGGTAGGAGCGGTGACTTCCACTCTACATCAAAAGTTGAAATATCCGGTCAAGGGAATAATTGTTATTGTTTATGGTGAAGAAGAGTTTATGGTTATCCATCTAAAGTCGTTTAAGTATTTTGAGATGGACGGCGAGTTCATAGAAACTCCTTGTCAAACCTTCGAAGTGGTCTCTCCCATGGTTGTTGCTACCAAGGCTACTTCTGATGTTCTGAAAGCTATTAAAGATGTGCCTAGGATGGCTTCCCTCAAATATGTTCACGCTGTGATTGAAGATGGGGGTTGTACCATTTGGGGACAACTCCCTGGCATCCCTTTCAAGTCAGCCAAATGTGGTTTAGCCTTCACTGCCAAAGCTCAAAAGGAGGTCAGACGTGCTCGCGTAGGAAAACAACCTCTTCAAATCAGTAATCATGAAGTGAATGCCCTTGAGGACTCTAAAGACGAATGTGACTTTGATGATTGGATCTACCTGACTGTCGAAGAAGGACTCAACAACTAGCATGCCAAGGATTTCAGTCTCATCTCCTTCGACAAGGAGTAATTTCCATTTACTGTTTCATTAATTTGAGAAATTTGTTTGTAATTTCTATTAAAACAATGAATTTAAAGCCATGTGCCTTACCCGGGGCACTGCTGGTTCATTTGTTAAGGGTTTGTCATTTTCATATTCCATATGCTCATTTTAATGAAAAACATTAGACTATTTTGCATTCAAATTTTGCGCTCTTTGCATTTCTTTACTTTATTGCATTTTCAAGTAGCCATGTGATCTTACATGCACACACACACATTTGTAGATCTACATCTACTCTGGATCTCATTGACAATGACTTTGTTATTTCCATCTATGACTTTGAACATCCAATCTATCAAGCCGAAGACGAAGGCGAGGAAGATTGTGAAATACCTGGGGAACTCACTAGACTTATGATGCGAGAGGAAAAGTCCATTCAACCGCATGAGGAACCAGTTGAAGTGATCAACCTAGGTATTGAGGCAGACAAGAGAGAAGTCAAGATCGGCACCAACTTGGAAGACTGTGTCAAGAGAAGATTGGTCCAACTGTTGCATGACTATGTTGAAGTGTTTTCTTGGTAATATGAAGATATGTGAGGGCTTGATACTAATATCGTATTCCATCGTCTGCCAATGAAGGAAGATTGACCTCCAGTCAAGCAAAAGGTTTGCTGCATGCGGCCAGATATGTCTGAGAAAATAAAAGCTGAGGTAATGAAACAGTTCGATGCAGGTTTTCTGGCAGTGACATCATAGCCCCAATGGGTTGCAAATGTGATCTTAGTACCGAATAAAGATGGAAAAGTCCATATGTGCATAGACTACAGAGATTTGAATAGGGCCAGTCCTAAGGATGATTTCCCACTACCACACATTGATGTCTTAGTTGACAACACGACTCAACACAAATTTTCTCCTTCATGGATGGATTCTCTGCTTACAACTAGATCAAGATGGCTCCTGAAGACATGGAGAAAACTACCTTTATCACACAGTGAGGCACCTTCTGTAACAAGGCCATGCCTTTCAGTTTGAAGAATGTAGGGGCAACTTATCAACGAACTATGGTAGCCCTATTTCCTGACATGATCCATCATGAAATAGAAGTCTATGTTGACGATATGATTGCAAGATTACAAACTGAGGAATAACACCTTAATCATATTAACAAGCTATTTAAAAGGTTGACGAAATAAAAGTTAAGGCTGAATCCCAACAAATGCACCTTCGGGGTAAGGTCTGGAAAGCCTCTAGGTTTTGTTGTCAATGGAAAAGGTATTGAGGTTGACCATGCAAAAGTCAAAGCCATACAAGAAATGTCGGCTCCTTGTACTGAGAAGGTGGTCAGCGGTTTCTTAGGTCGACTCAACTATATTGCCTGGTTCATATCTCACTTAACTGCTACTTGTGAGTCAATCTTCAAAGTGTTGAAGAAAGATCAAGTAGTCAGATGGAAAGACGACTGCCAAGCAGCCTTTAACAAAATTAAAGAATATCTACAAGAACCTCCCATCCTGATGCCTCCAGTTGAAGGAAGACCTCTGATTATGTGCTTAACGATATTAGAGAATTCAATGGGGTGTGTGTTGGGCCAACATGACGAGTCTGGCCGAAAAGAGCATGCAATATACTACCTGAGCAAAAAATTTACTGACTGTGAAACAAGATATTCACTGCTCGAGAAAACTTGCTACGCTTTGGCATGGGTTGCTCGCTGGCTAAGATAGTATATGTTGACTCACACCACTTTATTGATTTCTAAGATGGATGCTATCAAGTATATCTTCGAGAAGCCAGCTCTCTCCGGACGGATAACTAGATGGAAAATGATCATGAGTGAATACGACATCCAATATACTACACAAAAAGAAATCAAAGGAAGTGTGCTGGCAGATCATTTGGCCCATCAAGCTGTTAAATACTACCAATCCATGAACTTTGAATTCCCGGACGAGAATATCATGCTGATAACTGATTGTGAGAAGCTGGATTGTGTGAAGGACCTGAACAAGGATACTAATGGACTATGGTTTTTGATGGAGCTTCCAATGCTTTATCTAATGGAATTGGTGTTGTGATCATTTCCCCCGAAGGTTGCCATACGCCTTTCACTGCCAGACTGTGCTTTGACTGTACAAACAACACGTTCGAGTATGAAACATGCATCCTGGGTCTAAAAGATTTTATCGACCTAAGAATCAAGTTCTTGGATGTATACGGGGGCTGAGCTCTAGTAATCAATCAAGTTAAAGGAAAATGGGATACCAAATATCCAAATTTGATTCCTTATAAAGAGCTTGTTATAACTTTGATCCCATACTTTTAGGAGGTCACCTTTGAACATTTCCAAAGAGAATAAAATCAGTTAGTAGATGCCTTAGCAACAATGTCATCCATGTTCAAGGTCAATTGGGACAACGAGGCTCCTAGCATTACGATCAAAAGATTTGACAAATCGGCGCATTGTTGTAAGATTGACACTGATGAAGAGAGGCCTTGGTACTATGAAGTAAGTAGATATCTTGAAGCACAAGAGTATCCTGAAGGAGCTTCCATCAACGACAAGAAATTCCTGCAAAGGTTTTTAGCCAAATTTTTCCTAAGCAATGGAATCTTGCACAAGTGCGACCATGATTCTAATCTACTCCGGTGTATGGACAAGAAGGAAGACAATAAGATCATGGAAGACATGCATGAGGGAATCTTTGGAACTCACTCCAGTGGACACACTATGGCTAAGAAGATTCTGAGGGCTGGTTACTAGTGGTCAACTATGGAAACTGATTGTGACCACCACTCGAGGACTTGCCATAAATGCCAGATCTATGCCGACAAGGTTCATGTGCCAACAATACCCTTGAATGTCATGACTTCTCCATGGTCGTTTGCAATGTGGGGCATTGACATGATTGGAGAGATCAAGTCCAATTCCTCCAATGGACATCACTTCATCCTTGTTGCCATTGACTACTTCACCAAATGGTTGAAGCTGCCTCATTTGCATCAGTTACAAAGAATGTTGTAGCCCGTTTTATCAAGCATAACCTCATCTGTTGGTACGGTATCCCTGAAAGGATCATCGCTGACAATGGAACCAATCTCAACAATGATATAATTATGGAACTTTGCATTCAATTCAAAATCAAGCATCATAATTCTTCTCCATACATACCTAAAATGAATGGCGTAGTAAAAGCTGTCAATAAAAACATAAAGAAGATTGTGTAAAAGATGGTGGTGACCTACAAGGATTGGCGTGAGGTGATACCATTTTCTCTCCTTGGCTTCCTTACTTAGGCACAAACATCAACTGCGGAAACCCCTTTCTCTTTAGTCTATGGCATGGAAGTTTTCCTGCCTGTTGAAGTTCAAATTCCTTCCTTAAGGATTATGAAGGAAGCAGACTTAGGCGAAGACGAATGGATTCAAATTAGATTGGATCAGTTAAATTTGATTGATGAGAAGAGACTGGCTGCTGTTTGTCATGGTCAAATGTATCAAAAGTGTATGATCAAATCTTTCAACAAGAAGATCAAGCCTCGAGTATATCAGACTGGAGACTTGGTAATAAAGTGCATCATTCTTCCACAAGGCGATCCCAGGGGAAAATGGACTCCCACATACGAAGGGCCATTTTTTGTTAAAAAAGTATTCTCTGGCAGTGCTATGATGCTAACTACTATGGACGACGAAGATTTTCCGCATACGGTGAATGCGAACATAGTTAAAAAATACTACGCATAAAAATGACCCGCTAGGTTAACATACCTAGGCAAAATAAGGGCATCCTGGTGAATCAAAAAGATTCGGGCAAAAATTAGGGATATATACAAAAGATTGTACACCCTGCAAGTCAAAAACCTGAAAGAACGGATTTGGAAAAAAAGGGTATCCTGGTGGACAGAAAACCCGAAGGGGCGGTCCAGAAAAAAGTTAAGGATTAAAGCGTATGACTGTCTCGTTGAATCACTACAACCAGCTTTATTACCAAGGTTAAATGTTCAAATGGTACAAGATTAATCTAATCAACAGCAAGGGATGATGTTCAAAGACATAGGGGAAATAGCAGAGTTGGAACCCAATGAGATCACTTCCACATGGCTATACAATTTTTGTTTACCTTGTATTCTTTTCATTTTTTTGACGACTGCCTCTTACTAGGATCTCTGTCTCCCTGTACAAAAACGCATGTTTTTAGGAAAATTATCAATACAAATATACTTTGAAGTGCAAACTTTTTGTTTTTCTGTTTTGAGTGCAAAAACGTCCAATGACTAAAATTGAATGAACATATGCATATGAACACGATCAATTGTTAATAAATGAATGCACAAGAACAGTAATAAGCATTTACTTAAGGATTTGGGATGTCCCCACAAACTTACTTCAATAACATTATCCCCACAGAGTTACTCCATCCAGAGTTCCAATCGACACGTTCCCTGGAAATTCTCTTCCCTAGTTAAGTCTTCCAGAACCAAAAAGAAACCTTGCAAAAAAGTTTCCTCTAATGAATACATTTTCCCAGTAATGTCTTCAAAATACCTTCCTCGGCAGGGTTTATTTCCCCAACAGACTACGGTCTCCCCAGCTTGAGTTTACTTCTCGGGCTATTACAAATCAACGGATAACACCTTGTTGTACCCCAAAATTTTCCCTCTCATTTATCAATATTTTTCTCATATGATCTCTTTGACTCAAGACTGAATTAGGGTTTGACCAGCTCAAGGCATCTCATCATGCATTGATAATCCAAAAATTAGGGTTTGGGATTGCATAAGGATTTTTGGACTATCAATGCTTCATATGAATTTTAAGTATCATTATGGACCCCTAAGATTACTCATGTCAAGTTTCAGGCCTTGGATCACACTTTTGATCAGTCAATTGGACAGTTGACCTAAAAACCAGTTGTATGGGGGAAAAGTCAACCATGACCAATTTACAGTCAAACTTCATAATTTTTTATCCACATCAACATTTTAGACTCACATGTATCATTTTATCAATTTTGGACCAGAATTCCTCAAGAAATTTGATCAAATTATCAAAAGGGCAAAATGGTCAAAATTAGGGTTTTAACTGAGAAAGGGAAATTTTTGATTTTTGACCTAGCAAATGACCAATTGGTTTGAAGCATGATTTCAAGAGTTCAATTGCATCATCTTGACATAATGACATGGTTTAAAATATTGCAAGTCCATTGGATTGACAGATAAATTTTGCAGTCAATTGATCAAAAGTCAACTTTATACTGAAAAGTCAAACTTTGACTTTTGGGTCAAAATCAAATGCAAGGATCACAATTCATCAAAACATGTCAAAATGTGAAACTTGTTCATCAAGAAATCAAACATTGAAGATTTTGTTTTGAAATTTGAAATTTTCTTAACTTAGGAATTTTTCTAAATATAGAAAATTTCTTATTTTTTCTCAACTTTAAGCCAAATTCTCCCCATGATACAAGATGATCCAAACAAAGTTCCCAACATGAAAGTTGTAGATCTCCATGAAACCTACAACTTTGCTTCACACATTTTCTCCTAAATATGATTGGATCTCAAGATATAATTTTGTGAATACATGCCCATGAACTAAAATAACTTAGTGAAATTTTGCCCTAATTTAGGCAGGTTTTTTACCCAACTTCATGGCAACTTTTCACCTAGTTCCAAGATTAATATTGAAAAGAAATTCAAATATGAGTTATAGAGAACATTGCAAGATTTCCAAAATGTCCAATAAATCCTTGAGATCATTCTTGAGTAGGGAGAATCGAAGAGAAGAAGTTGGCAATTTCTCACTTTGATTTCAAGCCATTTCATGAAGAACAAAATTCAAATCCAAACCTAGGCTGCATAATCCTTGCTTTACAGGTCTCAAAATTGTTTCTCACTACATAATTTAATTCTTACACATTTGATAAAGCTTTAATCCAAGCATGAGAGTCTTTGTCCAAGCTTTAATTCCATAAATGGCACAAAGTTGCCATTTCCATTTTAGAAAAGCACAACTTTTGCATTTGCCAACTCCTTGAGCTTTGCACTTGTTCTCTCTGCACACACAAGCCCTATAAACCAAAAGCAAAGTGCCTAAGACTTGTACCAACTCAGATCAGGCTTGTACAAGCATGTAGAGAGTTGTCTCCTCACTTTTCTTAAAAGGCAAGCAATAGAGCAAAAAGTCTATAACTCGGAAACCTAGTGTGGAATTGATTTTAAACCTTTTCTATACTTATACACAAATATATTACAACCTAACACACGATTGCAAAGGCTGAAAAACTCTCCCAAACTCTCTATCACCAAAAACCTACTATAACTTGCAGTTTTGCATCAAGCATAGCAATCCAAAAATCTACTCGTGTGTTTCAAGTTCTAATCACCTAAACACCTAACCTATATCATATCTAAGTGTTCCAGACCATCATCCCTTCACTGTAACTCCTCCTTCTCCATCTGCCATTTTTGTATTTCAAGCTTGCAGGTTGACTTGGATAGGGAGATTCAGGCACTATCAAGGCAAGGTAAGGATTGGAACATACTCAGGGAGGTCCAGGCAAGTTAAAGGGATCCTCAGGCCTTCTCAAAACTCACTCAAACTCCATTCATGATCTCAGCTGAAAGAGGTAAGAACTATAACTTCTATTTCTTCATACAGGCATCCTTTGGTCTCGATTTGTGAAAATAAAATGTAGATATCCTTGTGCTAAAACCAACCATGTTCATAGATTTCATTTATATTCATTGTGTATAGAGAATTTTAGATTTCAAATTTCTGTAAAAAAATAGGTTTGAAATTAGGGCCATTGAAATTAGCTTTGATCTTTGACTGTTAGTTTACATGAGTTACATGGTTGAAATCGTGGGAAAGAGTACTACCATTTTCATGTTTGAAGTTTCCATTTTCATGGAGGAATGAGAGAGATACAGGGGGTCCGGCTAGCTAGAGGAAGAAGACGAAGTACAGGGCAAGGAAGCACTTTGTGTTATGTATTTTTAGTTTCATTTGAACTAACGGATGTACAGCCGCCCCAGTGGCAAGGCAGCGTGCAGAAATTGCTAAGGTCATGGGTTTGAACCTTGGCGTTGCCTTTTGCATTTTCCATATTTTTTCCAGCTTTGTTTTGATTGTTTGGCAGTGTGGGCTCAGCACATATGGGCCTCATTTTTTTTGTTCTAACATCCACCTCCCTTTTTCTTACAGCACCCATGGCCCAACCATTTTATTATTTATTTTTATTTTCATTTCCATTTTATTAAATATATTTTCCTTAACATAGAAAATCATAAAAAATATAAAACATGATAAATATTACATTTTGTTTATTTTATTTTATTTTCTCATAAAAAATATTTTTATTAAATTATATATTAACTATTTTTCTTAAATAAACTTGTAAAATAAAATAGAATTAGGTTAATATTTATTTCTTTTCCCTCACACTTGTAAATATTTATTCTAATGTAGAAAAGGACTAAGATATTTCACAAAATATTATTTATTATTTTTGAGACAAAGATACACAAAAATAATACTTAAAGAACTTTATTTTATTTTAACAAATTAGAATTAGGGTTAACCAATTTCTAAAAAATAATTTCCTTTTCTTAAATTATTAGGTTTAGTTCAAAACTCTATTTTTTACATAAAAAACAAAACAAAAATCTTTTCTTGCATATATATACCTTTGCATATTTAATTTATATTGTACATTATTTATTCAAATATTCGTACAAATTTGATTTGGTTGTAATAGATTAAATTAGATTTACATTATTGTAAATCCCCATTCATAATTTGTATACCCCCCCCCCCCCCCCCTCCCATAAAATGTTGTGATAGCGTAGTAATCTTTAAATTACGCAATTTATCGCTTTTACATAACATGTTAGCAATTAGGGTTTGTATGGCAAGATAAAAATAATCAAATAGAAAACCCTGATCCAAGATAAAATCAAGCATGAAAATAACACACTTGCACACAAGCACCCCTAGGGTTACTCCACTTGGTTGCCTTATACAAAAATGACCATATTACGCATGTGAAGTATCTTAGCAAAACAAACAAATATAAGATCATAAGTCCCTCGATGACGCTATTCAAAGTTTCCTTACAAAATGATCTTGGTCCCTCAAAATGCTAAGATACTTTGCAACATTGCTAATCATGGTTATACGATGACCCGTGCCCGTCCCGTTTACATCCAAAGATAGGGTTGCTTACCAAATCAATGGTAAGATAACAATATCAAAGGAAAAGGAAATGAACAAGAAAGACATTTGAGTAGGTAGATTACTTCTAGTTACTTGCTCCATTTCAAAACAACTATCCTTGCTATTTTAAAAAACAAACACACACATTTCCAAACATCTTACAAACATTGAAAACCTTTTCAAAAAGACAAACATCTTTGTATACATTCTTACGAACGAGAATCATTACAAAGATTTCCTAAACAATGGCATCTTTTACAAAAAACTTTCAAAACCACACAAAACACAATTTCAAAACAAAAGCAAGTGATCTAGCAAGTAACTAAGAGCCCATGGAAAACCATGGATGAAAAGGGTGTTAATACCTTCCCTTTTCATAATCTACCCCCCGAACTCAAGAAACAATCTCAAAGGTCTTTCCTGTACTTTTTCACCTTTCCTTTTGGATAAAAGAAAAGTTGGTGGCGACTCTTGCTAAACCGCAACATTTGCAAACACAAATGCAAAACCCTCAAGTCAGTTCTCCCACCGTATCACAGAACTGGTGACTCTGTTGGGGGATATTTTAAAAGTGGGGTTACCTTAGGGCTAGATCACATTTATTTGCTTACATTGTTTGACTTGTATGCTTTACTTTATGGTTATTTGTTTGGGTTTGAAATCCTCTACCCGGATTTGGGATACATTATAGGTAAATAGCAATATATTATGGAGACTGAGCGGGGTATACCGACATGGTATATGCAATAGCTATGTTAGTGTGATATATTTGTGGGTACTGGTAGCCTTTGAGTTAATCAAAGAGAATACGGGGCTGCTGAGTGATGTCATGAAGTACTAATGAACTTCTAGAACCCCCTTACTTGACCAACTTGGCATTTTGAATATAGTGAGATGACCGGCTTTGGTGTAGTCCGAAGTTGGTAGATACTCGATACTACACTCATTGAGGTTTGGTTTCTTGGGATATTTCGTTCACCATTAAAGAGGCTTGAGGTGAAACAATGACCAAGGAAACAATCCAGTGATATTGAGCTCCTTAGAACCCAGTTACTATTATTAGGACAGGTTTAAGCCAACTAAACTTCAAGAGGGTACTTACCTATAAAACTTCATGCAAGCCTAAACTAAGAACTTGATTGCTTTTCTTGTATATTAATACTTGTACATAACATCATGGACATCATGAACATCACATACATCCACTAACTATTTCAAGGATTTTTGAGATTAATCTTTGTTCTTGTTTTGTAGGATATGGATTCACTTCGCAGGAAAACTATCCAAGTCAATCTTGTAAGAATTCCTCCACAACTTAAGAAGCTAGCTTCAAGGATCCTTGAGAACTCTCCATTCACCGAGAGACATGGTCGTCTACTCAATTTGGTCACCTCCAACACAGATGAGGATATGATGAAGGTGCTCTTTCAGTTCTTTGATCCTTTGCACCATTGCTTCACCTTTCCTGACTATCAACTTGTGCCTACTTTGGAAGAATTCTCCCAACTCTTGAGGATTCCCATTCTCAATCAACTACCTTTCAACGGTACGGAAAGAGACCCAAAGCTAGAAGAGATTTCTCAAGCTCTACACTTGCACTCATCTGATGTCATAACTCATTGGGAAACTAGAAGTGGTGTCAAAGGCTTCTTAGCAAAGTTCCTGTTTGAGAAAGCCCAAAGTTGTTGGAATTACTTAGACTTGCAAGCCTTTGAGGAAATTGTGGCTCTTCTTATCTATGGGATGGTCTTGTTTCCCAATCCTGACCAACTCATAGATGTGAGCACCGTCAAAATCTTCATGTCACGCAACCCGGTACCTACATTGCTAGGGGATATCCTACACTCTTTTCACACTCGCACAATAAGGAAAAGAGGTGTACTTATGTGTTGCACTCCTCTCCTGGCAAGATGGTTTATTTCTCATCTTCCCCAATCAGTCTTAAAGAATGAGCAAAGTTCAAGGTGGTCACAGAGGTTAATGACGCTCAAACATTCAGACATTCATTGGTGCTCCCGATCCAAAGAGAATGTTATCATTGTTGACCGTTGTGGGGAATTCCCTAATGTCCCTCTACTTGGCATTAGAGGAGGCATCACCTACAACCCATGCTTAGCTTTAAGACAGTTTGGTTACGCCCGAAGGGATGGCCCGCGCGAGATGCTGATTCAAGGTTTGGTATTCGACTATGACAATGACGATCAAGGTCTTCGTCAGAGATTCATCCGAGCTTGGAGGATTCTAAACAAGGTGGATAGCAAGACTTTGGAGCACAATAATTCCATCCCTCTTTATCCGTACCTCAAATGGGTACGAACCCATGCTCAAAGTCTTATGATACCTTACCCCTCCATTCTCCCGGTAATCATGGAGCCTGTTAAGGAGGGAGATGTTCCATACACTATCCTACATCCTGACATGCCCACATCTCTTGAAGACTTACAAAGGGATTGGATACAACTCAAAGGAGAGCGAGATACTTTCGAAGCCTAATTCTATGCAAGCGAGAAGAAGGTTTTGGAACTCACTAGGTTACTTCATGAGGAGCGGACTCTAAATGCCTACATTGCACCAAAGAGGATGCACACTACTTTTTTATCTTAGAGTTTTGTATTATTTTGCCCAAGGGGAATTGATGTACTCAAACTTTATCTTATTAATATAACGTGTGTTTCTTTTTGTCTATAACGAACTTGAATCTTTGAAATCCTTGAAAACATTTCATATGCACATATCATTCATCATAACATAAACAGGTCTTTTGCAACAAGTTTCCTCATCTCTCTGCTGTTTATTTCAGTAAGATGGATCTCGAACAAACAGTGAAAGATCTCCAAGCTCAGAACACGCAGTTTCAACAGTTACTCATGACCCTGGCCAAGGGGCAAGAAGAATTGAAGACTTTGCTAGCTGAAGAGAAGAAAAATAAAACAAAAAAGGTAAATGGAGTCTTGAACATAGGGAGAAGATTTCATGAGCAGACGAGAAGGACTTTGAATTTTGCAATAACATCTGGTGAAGGAGAAGGGAAAGGCAAGGAAACAACGGTCCCGTCAGAATCTGAAGAGGAGGAAGAAGAGGAAGACTACTCTGAGGAACAGTATCCTCCAGCTGATGACAAGTACAGACATCTCGAAGAGCGTTTGAGTGCGATGGAAATACAAAAGGTCCCAGGCTTGGATTTTGAGGATTTGGGACTAGTGTCGGGGATTGTGATTCCTCCGAAATTCAAAGTTCCCTTGTTTGAAAAATACGATGGAGTGTCATGCCCTAAGATGCATCTCCAATCGTATGTGAGAAAGATCCAACCACACTCCGCTGATAAAGACTTGTGGGTGCATTTTTTCCAAGATAGTCTATCTGGAACACAACTAGATTGGTTTTACCAACTAGAAAGAGCTAATGTCCACAATTGGGAAGATCTTGCCGCAACTTTCTACAAGCAATATCAATATAATGCAGATTTGGCACCTACCTGTACTCAACTTTAGAGTATGGTTATGGCTTCCAATGAGGGCTTCAAGGATTACGCACAGAAATGGAGAGATCTGGCTGGAAGAGATCAACCCCCTTTGTCTGAAAGGGAATTGGTAAACATATTCTTAGGCACTTTATCTGGCCCTTTCTTCAACCATTTAATTGGAAGCTCATCTGCAAGATTTACTAAATTAATACTAACCGGAGAGAGGGTGGAAGTTGGCATAAAAAGTGGAAAGATTCAGAAGGATTCATCTTCTTCTACAGCTGTGAGGAAGCCTTTTATTGGGAAGAAAGAGGTAGCTGCTATTTATCCACAAAGAAACCAAGAGAGAGCCAAACGCTAACCAATGGTAGGGGTTGTTATGCTTCCAAAGCCTATGTCTGATCAACAAAGAAGTAATCAACCAAGGGTGGAAAGGCCAGTCCGACAATTCACCAGAATCAACATGACTCTGTCTCAAGTATTACCGAATCTTCTAAGATCCAATTTAGTAACCTTGAAAGAAGCTCCGAAAAACCCCAACACAATGTCCCCTCATTATCACCCCAATGCCTGTTGCGCATATCACTCTGAAAGTCCTGGTCACGATACTAATAACTGTTGGGCCTTGAAGAACAAAATACAAGACCTTATTAAAGTAAAAGAAATTGAGTTTGATGCGCCTGAGAAGCCAAATGTCATTTCTGCTCCCATGCCCAGACATGGTCACAACACCAATGCTATTGAAGAAGATTTGTTTGTTGCCACAGTTGATGAACTCGTATCTCCACTTCCAACCATTAAGATAAACTTGTTGAAAACCGGTGTGTTCCCGGGTTGTAATAAAGACTGCCACCTCTGCTTATCCTCACCAACTGATTTCCCTTTGTTGAAAACGGGCATTCAACGCTTGATAGACAACATAGAGATTTTGTTTGAAAGTACTCTTGTTTCACCTGTTCCTGTTGAAGATGTTTCAATCATTACCATCTCCACCAATTCTTCCAGGGTCTCTAAAAGACACGTTAGAATTACATCAGTTCTGAAAGAAACTCCTCTAATAATCACAATGCCTGGGCTAGTCCCATATGAATCAGACAAAATCGTGTTGCGGAATTACGGTGGGGACATTTACTACCATGGCATCAGACAAGATGGGCCGGCCGCCGAAGAGATAAACTTCGAAGAAGAAGATTCTGACATCAGCAATATTGCCGGAACTAGTAAAATTACCCGAAGCGGTAGGATCTTTTCTCCAAAAATTCCCCCCCCCCCAAAGGCATTTTTTGGACCCGTGGCTGCTCCAAAGATTACTTTCGTACCCATAATCATCACTGCAAGTGCTCCTATTGACGAAACCGTTACAACCCCTGTTGTTATTCCTACCAACACTCCTACTGCTGAAACTCGAGGAAAAAGTATTCAAGTGGAGCCTGTCCGGATAAAGGCTCAATCACTAACTATCCCCGAGACATCCAAGAAAGAAATGGAGGATATCCTAAAAATAATAAAGAGGAGCGACTACGATGTAGTTGAACAGTTGGGGCAGACTCCCTCTAAAATCTCCATGCTGGCATTACTACTGTGTTCTGAGGCACATGCGAAAGCCTTGGTGAAGTTCCTAAAAACAGCATATGTGCCTCAAGAGACGTCTGCTGATCAATTTCAAGACTGCGTGGCCAGCTTGACAGCGGATAACGGCCTAGGCTTCTCGGATGTTGATCTGACACCAAGGAGAAGAAAGCACAATGAGGCATTACATGTCTCTGTGGAATTTAGAGGCACAACTCTGGCCCATGTCTTGGTGGACACTGGCTCATCTTTGAATGTTTTACCAAAAAAAAGCTCTTGACAGACTTGACTGCGAATGACTGACGTTAAAGCCAAGTAACATAGTCGTAAGGGAATTTGATGGCTCGAAAAGGATGGTGCACGGGGAGGTGGATATCCCCATAAAGGTTAGGACTCAAACTTTCAATTCAACCTTTTATGTAATGGACATCTGCCCTTCTTACTCCTGTCTGCTAGGACGGCCATGGATCCATAATGTTGGCGTTGTTACCTCTACATTGCACCAGATGCTGAAATACCTGGTTCAAGGAAATATTATCACTGTCCACGGAGAGGAAGAATACATGATTAACCATCTCAATTCCTTCAGGTATATGGAATTGGACGGCGAGTTCATTGAAACACCTTTTCAACACTTCGAAGAGGTCCCCTAAGAGGTAGCGGTGACAAGACTGTGTCCCAGATTCCTAAGATTACAATGCCTCCACTCCGGATGTCACTCTAAAGGACGCCAAAGCAGTAGTAGAGGAAGGTGGATGCACCATCGGGGGGCAACTTCCGGATATCCCGTATAAGTCTGACAAGTTTAGCTTAGGTTTCACTTCAAATTCTCAAAAGGTTGTACGTTGTGCCCGTGCTGGAGGGCCACCCTTGAAGATTAGAAACCGAGAGGTCAACACGGTAGAAGATGGTGAAAAGGATTGCAACTTGGAGGATTGGATCTTTCTGGCTATCAATGGAGGACTCAGAAATTGGGAGGCCAGAGACTTTGTCCCAATAACTTTCATCCCTCAGTAATTTATCTTTACATTTTGTTGGATATGTAATATTCAAAAACAATTCGCACTCTTAAAACCTTGTGTCTTGCCCGAGGCACAATGGTCCATTTGTAAGGTTTATTATTTCATCTTCATATGACATTCAATGAATCATGGAAGTTTTTCGCATACAAACTTTTGTGCTCATTGTTTTTCTTTTACATTTTATTTTATTTTAAAGATAGCTATACCCTTACACACACCCACACTCACAAATGCAGGTACCCATCCATTCTGGATCCCACGGGTAACGATACTGCTATGGCCTTTTGTGACTCTGAGAATCTAATCTACCAAGCCGAAGACGAAGGTGAGGAAGATTGTGAAGTACCAGGGGAACTTTCCAGACTGCTACAACAAGAGGAAAGAACTATTCATCCTCACGAAGAACCTGTGGATACGATCAACCTAGGTACCGAGGAAGATAAAAAAGAGGTCAACGTGGGTGCCAATCTGGAACCTAGTGTCAAGGAACGTCTGGTTCAGTTGTTACATGACTATGTTGAGATCTTTTCCTGGTCATATGAAGACATTCCAGGACTTAATACAGACATCATGGTACATCGTCTGCCTACAAGAGAAGATTGTCCGCCAATAAAGCAAAAGGCTTGCCGCATGAGACCTGATATGTAAGAAAAGATTAAAGCGGAGGTCATGAAGCAATTCAATGCTAGATTATTGGCTGTCACTTCCTACCCTCAATGGGTTGCCAACATTGTTCCCGTACCTAAAAAAGATGGCAACGTAAGAATGTGTGTGGATTACAGATATTTGAATAGGGTGAGCCCTAAAGATGATTTTCCACTCCCCCACATTGATATCCTGGTTGACAATACGGCACAACACAAAGTGTTTTCCTTCGTGGACGGATTCTCAGGTTATAACCAAATCAAATGGCACCTGAGGACATGGAGAAAACAACATTTGTCACACAGTGGGGCACATTCTGCTACAAGGTGATGCCGTTCGGACTGAAGAATGTTGGGGCAACCTATCAACGCACCATGGTAGCTTTATTTCACGACATGATACATCATGAAATAGAGGTCTACATAGACGATATGATAGCCAGATCACAAACGGAAGAAGAGCACCTTGATCACTTACAAAAGCTATTTGAGAGACTAAATAAGTACAAGCTGAGGTTGAATCCAAACAAGTGTACATTTGGAGTACGGTCTGGTAAACTCCTAGGTTTTAACGTCAGCAACAAAGGTATCGAGGTCGATCCTGCCAAGGTTAAAGCAATACAAGAGATGCCTACTCCTCGTACTGAGAAGGAAGTCAGAGGATTCTTGGGACGTTTGAACTATATTTCCATATTCATTTCTCACATAACAGCTACTTGTGAGCCAATCTTTAAACTATTGAAGAAAGATCATGTAGTCAAATGGAATGATGAGTGCCAAGTTGCTTTTTCCAAAATCAAAGAATACTTACAAGAACCTCTTGTATTGATGCCTCCAGTCGAGGGAAGACCATTAATCATCTATCTGACTGTTTTAGATAACTCAATGGGGTGTGTATTGGGGCAGCATGATGAGTCTGGCCGAAAAGAGCACGCTATTTATTACCTGAGCAAAAAGTTTACCGACTATGAAACCAGATATTCACTGCTCGAGAAAACTGGCTGCACTCTGGCATGGGCTGCTCGCCGGCTAAGACAGTATATGTTGACTCATACTACCTTACTGATATCTAAGATGGATCCGATAAAATACATCTTCGAGAAGCCTGCTCTTTCTAGGAGAATAGCTAGATGGCAAATGATCCTAACAGAGTATGACATACAGTATACTACCCAGAAAGCTATAAAGGGCAGTGTGCTAGCTGATCACCTTGCTCACCAAGCTATAGAAGACTATCAGCCCATGAAGTTTGAATTCCCGGATGAAGACATCATGACATTAGACAGCTGCGAAGAAATCAGGCCATATGACGGACCTGAACAAGGATCCCGATGGACCCTGTTCTTTAATGGAGCATCCAATGCACTTGGTAATGGCATCGGTGTTGTACTCATATCTCCATAAGGGTGTCATACTCCCTGTACTGCCAGACTTTGCTTCAACTGTATGAACAACATGGCGGAGTACGAAGCATGCATCTTCGGTCTCAAAGCTGCCATAGACTTGGGGATCAAATCCTTAGATGTGTTTGGAGATTCAGCTTTGGTCATCAGTCAGATCAAATGGGAATGGGACACTAAGCACCCAAACCTTATCCCTTACAAATAACATGTTTTGACATTGCTGCCACATTTTGAGAAGATTACCTTCGAGCATTTCCCGTGAGAAGAAAATCAACTAGCAGACGCTCGAGCCATAATGACATCTATGTTTAAACTTAATTGGGATAATGAGGCTCCCTAGATCACCATCAAACGAATGGATGAACCAACACACTGTCACGAGATTAATACTGAAGAGGTAGTGGACCAGCCTTGGGTTCATGAAGTCAAGAGGTATCTCGAGGCTCAAGAATATCCAGAAGGAGCTTCAGTTAATGATAAGAAGTTCTTAAGGATATTATCTTCTAAATTCTTCCTTAGTAATGGCGTCCTATACAAACAGAATCATGACTCCATTTTGCTTCGGTGTGTGGATAAGGTTGAAGCTTAAAAGATCATGGCTGAATTACATGAAGGTACTTTTGGCACCCACTCCAGTGGGCATACTGTTGTACCCCAATTTTTTTCCCTAATATCCCTTCATCATACCACATTATTTCAATCACCACAAAATCACATTAGGGATTTTGGTTTTTCTCCCTATCTTTAGCTTTTCTCTTTGAGAAGTTACCAAGCACCTTGATTTGTTTGCTTTTGTGATCATAGATATTGTACTTTTATTTTTCTCTCTAATTAATAAAATGCAATATTGGTTTGTCTTACTTGTTGATAATGTAGGTAAAAGCAATGAGGTTTAGCAAGTTGCTTCATGGGTTCATGAGTTTATTTCCATGCCCTAATCAAAAGCTTGAGAGATTCAAACCTCACCATTGAAGTTGTTTTGAAGTTGATATGAAATTGGTTTTGGTGGCCATAGGTCCTCATCATCATCCTCAACAATTTCTATTCACAAAGGAAGAATATTGGCACAAAACGTTTGTTCAAACTTGGCAAAGTTCCACCAAGCATTCTCTTGATCTAGAGGCTAGGGTTTTGGACTTCAGAGAGGCATATTTTGCTCATATTTTGTTATTTTTGAGTGATTCCAAAAACATTCTTCTCTTTAAAGAGTTACCAACAAATCACTTCAAAAGTTCCATATAGTTTTCATGAGGAAGGAACTTGGTGAAGAAGAAAGATTACAAGTCATCCAGTTGAATCCCTAATTCTCCATATGTGACTTTAAATTGTCATAACTTAGTCAATTTTTATCACATTGATCCCATTCTTTTTCCATGATGATCTTAAGGATGTGTAATTCATGCCTTCTTTTATGTGAAAAGTAATAAAATGGATGGAAGTTGCCTTAAGAATGCAAAAGATTATAGGTCATTTCATGTTTTGGCCAATTTCAACAAGTCATAACTTGCTCGATTTTTTGAGATTTTGAGTGGTTCAAATTGAGAAATGTCATTCAAGAGATCTAATTCGTTCCATCTTTTTGGGTCAAGAGCAAATTCTAAGTGGAAAGCCATGTTTGGATGCAAGAGATTATAGGTCATTTTTAAAGAAGAATTTGAAATATTTCTAAGTATGAAAAGTCAACTCTTTTTCTCCAACTTTGACTCCATATAATTTTCAGCTCAAGCCTCCAATTTATTCCATTCTTTTTCCATTGCAAAGTTTGTTACCTCATCTTTCTAAAGCATCAAGAATCATGCCTTAAGACTCCCTGAGGTGGAAATGCCATTGTTTCAAAAGTGGTAACTTGGAATTGAAGTTTCCCTGCAAGTCATAATTTGAATTTCATGTTACAACCTCTAAACCTCAAATTAGCACGCGTTTTGGGTCTAAACATGATTAGCCAACTTTCCCAAGTGGATTAGTGCATCAAAACGCAAGAATTGGATGAGTTTTGGTGAAGTTTGGATCACACTTCACTCGTGCATCAGGTTTGCACAAATTCCCTCCAAAACGCATCATTCACTCTTCCTTTTGATCCCATTTGTTTCTCCTATAAATACATGTACTATCCCATTCATTTTCTCAAGCTTAGATAGCCAGAATCACCCTGCCAAACTTGCTTCATAACTCAGAATTCAGCTACTTCGAATCCTATTCTCAAGCCTTTTTCAATCCATTTTCTTCATCAATTCACCTTCCTTGATCTTCCCTGGAGCTAACCATATAATCACATTCAAGAATCGTGCCCTATATTGCTCCATAGTAGTCCATTTTCAGAGCTCTGCAACTCAACTTCAATAGGTAGATTCCTTCATCAATTATTCAAAACTTTGATACCATTGTGTTGCTCTTATTATCCTGATTCTAGTTGCAACACTTACTTTTATCTGGAAGCACATTTTGACCATGAATTTTCAAATCCCTTTTCAAAACTTTCTTTCCAAATTGCTTGAGTTACAGTTTATATAAAAATGGCGCGAGGGTATGGTTGTCTTCGTCTTGAAGAGACGAAACGAATGGCATAGGTCTGAGCTTCTGATTTTACAGTTTGAGAGACCTACAATTCGTGAGGGCTGGAGGTTGAAGATAACCAACGTGTCACCTTCTAACCAATGAAAGCGTGAGATTTGTTTTTTTTTAATTCTGATTTTATAAATGATTTTGTACATTATCCATTAAATACCATGATATGCACAGCGCGCCAGATCCTTTGGATTTGATTACTAATGTGTTTTGACTCTGATCCAATGGTCCACATCTTTTTCTTTTATTTTCTTTTTCTGATTTTTATATTTTAATTGTTTCAAATTTCAAAAAATCATAGAAAATTCATTTTTAGTCCAAAAAATCCAAAACAATTATGAAAAATATTTGTGATTATTCTCTTTCTGATTTTTATTTTTTCACAATTTAATTTTGTGTTTTGGTATTTTTTATGAATTTTACACTTGGTTGATTGATTTAAAATGTTTAAATATACTTTTACACATTTTTAAATTCTGAAAAAAATTATGGAATGATCCAATGATATTGTGACAAATATTGGTGACCTTATTTTATTTTTGTTTCTGACTTTACTATTTTTTTTCTATTTTTTTTATTTTACCCATTTTATTTTAAATTTTAAAAATAGTTTCTGACTTTTAAAAATCCCAAAAAAAATTGTATAATTGCTTGACCTATTTTCTGATTTTTCTATGGTCTTAATTTTCATTTCTTGATTAATTTGAATATAATTGACATTTTCATTATTATTTTCCATTTTTTAAAACCTTTTTTAAACCTTTAATGTATATATTAAATATATTATTATTTTTGTAAATATTTTCTGGCTGTCTTGGGTTGATTTTTTGATCATGACTTTATTAACATCATTGATCCATGGTGTTGAGATTAACTCCACTAAAAAATGGATGAATGATTTTAATAATAGTTTGGTTAAATATTAATTCAAATGTGGTTTCTCTTTTTACCCTAATTTCCCTTCATCTCATCCCTTTTCATTGCACTAAATGTTGTTGGAGCATGATCTCTATATCATGTCTCAAAACAAATGATGCATAGATTGTTATTAACCGGCCTCAAAATAGGTGCGACTTCTATATAAGTCCACTTACGATTGCTTAACATAGCGCTAAATTTTGTCCCGATTAGAATAAATGATCATTTGTGGCCCAAACTTATGATTGCAAGCCCAAGTATGTTAATTTGATCTCTTTGATCCAATAACCTTGAGATTCATTGTGTGGAGGCTTTGGTTCTACCAATCCTCTAATGGATCTACAACACCTTTGGTCAACGCGGATCACTTAAACATCGTTGATCATTAAAATGTACTTGTGAGAATTTCAAATGGATGATATACTTGACAAAAAGCAAATGCAACTTGTTGTGTGGAGGCTTTGGTTTTACCAATCCTCTAAATAGTTCCAAATGCAAGTTTCAAGATGGTCATCCAACTAACCACTAATTATTGACTTGTTTATTTTATGCTTTATTCTTTTTATGCTTTATGTACTATTTATTTTTTAGCATTTACATTTCATGTCATTTTCATCTTTGCTCATTTGAGCATTTATTTTCTTGTCATTTTTTACTTTGCTCACTTGAGCTTTCCTTTTCTTTTCTTAAGATACTTAATAATCAACATAAACCCTAAAAAACTCTTAATGGTACTTGGACTATTTGGTTACTATCCTTGGCATTATGGAGCAGTGGACTTTTCTGGACTTAGGAACAGAAACCTTGGCCTATCTTGGAGACCTTGTGATTTTATCTGATTATTTTGTCTGGAGCTATTGAGGTTTACCTTAAGATATTGGGTTGCTTGTTTGTTTTTTTGTGTGCAGGTTTTTGTGATTACATCCTTTGTTTGTAATCTGGAATTCACTCGTATACAGCCGTTACTCTGCCCAATTTTTGTGAAGACTTAATACACTTGAAGTTTGGTTCTCTTAAGCGGTCTAGTATCTTTGCTTGCTTGGTTTCAATCTAAAGAATGGGAATTCTATCTTGACTCATAATGTCAAGTTTTGGCTTCTTGTTGGTTAGATGGTTCTTATCCTTAGCTTTTACCTTATGCTTTAGGAAAGCCTCTTCTTCTCCTCCCATCTTCTTTAATTTTAAAAATCTTCTCCCTCCTTTTGAAAACTCTTCTTGTTTTGAAACTTAAACCACTTTCATAATAAACTTGGACTTATGTCCATGCATTTTTCAAAATATTTTCATAAATAAACTTTAATCAATTTAATAATACCTTGACATTTTTTGTGAGAAGACTAAAAGTCAATTAATCTCATTTCAAACAATTTTGCCACTTTGACTTTTATCTTTAAAACTTTTCTCAAAAGGTTAGACTCTTGTCAATCCTTGTAGTGATGCAAACAACTATACTTCTACAATATGTAGTGAAGAGAGATATTTTCCACTTGGGTGTTGAGTAAGGCATTGTTGATTTTAAAATCCAAGCCATATCCTCCACTTTGAGATGATGCAAATTCTTTTTTCTCATGATTGTGGATAGTAAGTATGTTTTCCACACGGACAATGACGATGATGTCTTATCTCTTAAAATCAACCAACACACTTATGTTTCAAATCTTTTAAAAGAGGAACTACGTGTACCCTGATCCCCTATTGCATGAAAGGTGGTACGTAGGCACTAAAGGTTCGCAATTGCGGCGGGTGCAAAAATCATAAAAATATATTTCTTTTCTCACCTCCACCATCTATTTCATATACAACACATTTTTATAGCCAAAATATACAGATTTTACAAAGAGGTTCCTGCGGAGTACCGTAGATGTTTAGGGTGCTAATACCTTCCCTTTGCATAACCAACCCCCTTACCTTGAATCTTTCCCCCTCTTTTGGGTTATTCGCTCTTTTCCCATTCCTTTGGAAACAATAAAGCGCAGTGGCGATTTTTATTTTGATTTGTATAAAGTCTAGTCAATCCAATGGCTTAGTCTTGAACATTTATACCGCTACAGAAAAATGGCGACTTCACTGGGGACAGATTGACCTCTTGCTGGTCCATCCCTAAGTGGGTTAAGCCTATCTTTGTTTATATTTGTATATGTGCTATTATTATTTATGTGTTATATTTTGTATACATGTTTGTTTGGATTTTCCTGGTTTTCAAGGTGCTTGGTGATTACTCATAAGTCCTATACCCAGACTTGGGAAAACTTTAATATAGGACGGGCGATATAGTCATGTTAACTTTGAGGGAGTAATCCAAAAAAAGGAGGCATGAGATCCCCCACTCAGTGGAGGCCCATTTGACTGTAGTGTCATTTACCGAGTAATCGGGAAGATGTACTGCTTTCAACCTGGGAGCCTGCTGAAACTGAGGACCGTAGAATACCAAACCCATATTGGCCTTTTGGGTGTAGTGCGGAAGCTATGACGGAGTAATCCGGAAATAGTTGTCACGCGATACTACGCTCGGACGAGTCTTTCTTAAGAATATTACTAATTACTGAGTCAATCGGGAAGTTGGTAATATCCGAAGGAAGAATGTAGACTCTGGGAACCTCTAGAACCTTGTTCGGCAGGTGATAAATCTTAGACCAACACCTTATGGGTAGTACCTTCGACCTCATGCTCGTGATGTTGAACCTATGAACCCTATAGTGTGATCTTGTGTGTGATTGTTGCGTCATGCATCCATGCACTCATAAGCATCTTTTGAAGAAAACAATATTTCAAAGGATTTACAGGTTGACTATTTATGAATATCTCAGGTACTTTTAACCATGGATTCTGGAAAGAGAAAGACCGGGAAATACAGTTTCAAGGATCCCAAGATAGATGAGTTGATCAGTCTGACTCCAGAGATTGAGTGTCCTGCAGACTTTCGGAAGAAGTATGGATCCATTATTCCTCTCATGAAGCTGAAGATGAAGGAGGGTATTCTCTCGACCTTGGTCCAGTTCTATGATCTAGTGTATCACTGCTTTACTTTTCCTGATTATCAGCTGATGCCTACACTGGAGGAGTATTCTTATCTATTTGATCTACCTATTACCGATCGTGTTCATTTTACTGGTTTGGAGGGTGAGCCAAAACCACATGAGATTGCTGCTTTGATTCATCTGGGGAAGTCTGAGGTGGAAGCCCATATGACTACTAAAGGAGGGATTAGAGGATTACTAGCTCAGTTCTTATTGGAGAAAGCTCGTCACTTTGCCAGAATGAAGAGTACGGTTGCTTTTGAGGCCATCTTTGCTTTACTTGCTTATGGATTGTTCTTATTTCCTAATATGGACAAGTTTGTCGACATTAACGCTATCAGGATTTTCATGATTGGAAACCCGGTTCCTACACTGTTGGGGGATGCTTATTACTTTGTTCATCTTCGGAGTTCTTATTATGGAGGAATGATTATCTGTTGCACGCCTTTGTTATACCGATGGTTCATCTCTCATATGCCTCAGTCTGATGCCTTTTGGGATGTCAAGAAGGAACCCTGTTGGGCTCCTAAGATCATGGCACTTACTCACTCGGATATTGATTGGTATCATCGAGCTTATCATGATATAAAGATTGTTGACAGTTGTGGTAGTTTCCCTAATGTACCTCTTCTTGGTACAAAGGGAGGAATTAACTATAACCTTGTTCTTGCACGGCGACAGCTTGGATATTCGGTGAGAGATAAACCGAACAGTATTCATTTGAGTAGTTTCTTTCTGAAGGAAGGATAAGACCACAGGGAAGCTAGGGAGAAAATTGCGAAGGCCTGGCGTCACATTCATAAGAAGAGTAGGAAGGATTTGGGACCTAGGGGTGTTGTTTCTTTGGAGCCATATCTTCAGTGGGTCCGATCGAGAGCCATTCAGTTGAAGATGTCGTATACTCGGGAGACACCCATGCCTGACTTATTTGTGAATACCACTCCTCCTTTATTAGATGATCTAGAAGAGTTGCAACTCACTTTGGTTAGGATGCAACAGGAAAGGGGTGCTTGGAAGAACAAGTTCCAGACTTTAGAGAGTTCCTACAAGGCAGACTTGAAGGAGAAAGACGATTTGATCGAGATCCTTGAGAGTCGAGCGGTGGAGTCTATGGAGAGGCAAGGGGATTTATTTTCTCCTAAGCCTCAAACAGGTTCTGATTACTCACTTCCTGCTTCAAATGATTGGAAGGAGGTTGCCATCAGATAGGTGGAAGAAAACCAGAGGTTGAGGGCTCAGATTGCCAGACTCATAGGGAAGCGCCAGCGTACAGATTGATCTCTATCAGTTTCTTTCTCTCAGGATTTTTAGATTGTATTTTCATCTTGTACTTGGGATCATTTAAACTTGTAATCCATTTTGGATTTATTATAATATATAAAAAATTCAGTATTTCAAATGCGTTATTGTTTTGATGTTTGCAATATGTCTAAATCTTAAATCCCTTGAAATATTAAAATGATGGAATAAAAATAATCATGTGCATTGCATGACATGCATCATATTGCACATATTTCTTGCATTTATTATGCATACCCAGGTGTCTTGCCCAGCTTCTTTACTTCTTTCAGCAAGCTGACTCATCACTACAACACTCGGGCTAACTTCAAAAAGAAGATGGACAATTTGGAACAGGAGAATCGCGAGCTACGCGAAGAAGTTTCTACTCTGAAGGTTGGCTTGGCCAATTTGACTACTCTAATGGAAGCTCTGGTGGCTGCTCAGAATCAGCCACCGAGTGTTCAACCTCAACCAACAAGGGCAAATGCTGAAGTTCCTGTTGTTCCGGAATTTGCCACTCCAACTGTTGTTCAGAACCGTATGCCTCAGGGTTATCCATGGGGAATGCCAGAGAATTTTACACCTGAAGGTTTCAATTTGGGCCCCCAAGATGCTCCAGTGGTTCCAAATGTTGTTACTCCAGCACCTCCTGTGGTGCATACTGTTCCTGCTGCACCTCCTTCGGTGAATTTGGTTCCGTTTGAAGATGTGTGTCGTCCTTTCCCTCCATCGAGTGAAGATTTGGGTCTTTATGACAGAATGGATGATTTCCAAGAGCAGTTTGATAGAATGCAAAGAGAGATGAAGGCTCTTAGGGGAAAAGAGTTATTTGGGCAGAGTGTGAATGAGCTGTGTTTGGTCCCAAATGTTAAAGTGCCTGCTAAGTTCAAGGTCCCTGAGTTTGAGAAGTACAAGGGCAACACTTGCCCTCGTGCTCATTTAGTGATGTATGTAAGGAGAATGTCAACCCACACCGATGATCAGCGTCTGCTGATTCACTTTTTCCAGGATAGTCTGACCGGCGTAGCATTGAAATGGTACATGAGTTTAGACAGTGCCAACATCCATACCTTTAATGATTTGGGAGAAGCATTCATAAAACAATATAAGTACAATGTGGACATGGCACCTGATCGTGATCAGCTTAGAGCCATGGTTCTAAAAGATAGAGAATCGTTTAAAGAGTATACACAGAGATGGCGCGAAGTGGCTGCACAAGTGATTCCTCCCATGGAGGAAAAAGAAATGACTAAAATTTTCCTGAAGACGCTAGGTGCTTTCTACTACGAAAGAATGGTAGCAAGTGCCCCAAGTGATTTTACAGAGATGGTAGGAATGGGTGTCCGCCTAGAAGAGGCAGTAAGAGAAGGTTGTTTGACAAAGAGCAAAGGATCCGGAGGTATAAAGAAGCCAGCTTATGGGTTTGCAAAGAAGAAAGAGGGGGATACCAATGTTGTCATACAAGAGAGGAGAGTGAATGCTCCTAGAAGGAATTTTTAGCGTCACCAGCAAGTTGCTTCAGTGACTCCTGTTATGAATGCCACTTCAACTATCGTTGCTTATCAAAGACAATCCCAGCAGGGGAACCAAGGAAATATTCAGAGAAGGGACAACTATGACCCTATTACCATGAGTTATGCAGATCTACTACCAGCATTGATTCAGAAGAAGTTGGTCCAGACACGACCACCTCCAGCAGTACCATCACATTTGCCTTGGTATTATAAAGCAGACCAGATGTGCGCCTTTCATCAGGGAGCACCAGGGCATAGTGTTGAGAATTGTTATCCTTTGAGAACCGAAGTGCAAAGGTTGGTGAAGTCTGGAATTTTATCTTTTAAAGACATGTGACCTAATATGAAAGACAATCCTCTACCCAAGCACGGGGGAGTGAATGCTGTGAATATGGTGGCCGGTTGTCCCGGTGATTTCCGGATTTTTGACATCAATCTCGTTAGAGGGGATTTGGTAAAGATGCACACAGACCTCTGTGAATTCAGTTATTATACGCATGACCACGCCGGTTGTGCTGTTTGCAGTACAAACATACAGGGTTGCGAGAAGATAAAGGCTGACTTACAGGAGATGATGGACGAAGGTTTAATCCATATAATCAGGCCTAGGGAGAAATATGAGGAGGAAGTGAATATGATTTCTGGATGTCCGGGTGAATTCAGAACTTTTGAAGTAGAGCATTTGAATGAAGATCTCGTACAGTTGCATGCTACTTTCTATCGTATTGCTGGTCAGGTGGAACACCAATATGGGTCTTGCATAGTTTGATGTCGAGACCCCCGTGGATGTTTTATTGTGAGAGAGGGTGTTCAGCTGCTGTTAGACAATGAGACTATTAAGATCACAGGACAGAGAGATGATTATCACGAGATTGATATGGTTGAAGTTTGTTTGATGGAAGAAGGGTCAGAGGAAGAGTATGCCTCTGCGGATGAGTATTTCTCTTCAGACGAAGATTTGTTTGCCGGAAATGACCTTTTGAGGGCTGATTATGTTGAGGAAGGTGTAAACTTCATTGTACCTTATTTTGGTGCACCCGCTCATCTTGAGGTGGAGTACCATAGCAAACCAGCTGTTACCCCATTGGTAATTAGCCTGCCAGGACCTGTTCCCTATAAATCAGATAAGGTTGTGCCTTACAAATACAATGCTACAATCTTAGAAGATGGGGTGGAGGTTTCCATCCAACCAATGCCAGATGTTGGTAATATAGCTGATAATAGCAGGGTGACCCGTAGTGGTCGTGTGTTTGCGCCGGTTATTCGAAAAGATGTTGTTGCTGGAAAGAAAATTGCTGAGAACGATGAGCCTAAGAAGGCTGCAGGAGAGACTAGTGGAGCCACATTAGAGAAAGAAGTGGATGATATCCTGAAGGTAATTAAGATGAGAGACTACAAAATTGTAGATCATCTATTGCAGACTCCTTCAAAGATATCCATCCTAGCATTACTGATGAATTCCTCCGCTCATAGGGAATCATTGATGAGAGCATTAGACCAAGATTTTGTAGAGAATGACATGTCGTTAGATCAATTCAGCAGCGTAATTGGAAACATTACATCATGTAACAACTTGAGTTTCTGCGATGATGAGTTACCAGATGAAGGGAGGAATAACAACCTGGCCCTCCATATATCCATGAACTGCAAGAATGACTCGCTATCTAATGTGCTAATTGATAACGGATCTGCGTTGAATGTTATACCAAGAAGTACCCTCATGAAGTTAAAGTATCAGGGAACACCTATGCTCCCGAGTGGCATCATTGTGAAGGCTTTTGATGGGTCGAGGAAATTTGTCATCGGTGAGGTGGACTTACCCATCCATATAGGACCACATTTGTTCTTGATAACTTTCTAGGTAATGGAAATTATTCCCGCGTATAGTTGTTTGCTAGGACGGCCATGGATACACGAAGCAGGGGCTGTCACTTCAACTCTGCATCAGAAGCTAAAGTGTGTGCGTGAAGGGAAGGTAGTGATCATAAATAGGGAGCAGGCGATGTTGATATCCCATCTATCCTCTTTCAGTATTGTAGAAGCGGATGAGGCTGCTGTTGGAACCCAGTTCCAAGCCCTATTCATTGACAACATACGGAAGAATGAGAATTATGTGGTCTCACTGAAGGATGCGCAGCAGGTTGTGCGCAATGGTCATAATGCAGTTTGGGTACGACTTGTGGATCCACCTGTGAACAAAAACAGAGTTGGTTTAGGTTTCTCTTCGAGTAATGGCAAAAGTGAAAGTTTGAAGTCAAAGTCTTCTGTGAACAGTTATCATGATGTTTTCCGCAGCGGAGGCTACCTCCATCCGATTGGTTCTGGAGTTAATGTTGTTGAAGAGGATGAAGCAGAGAAGGAAGCACCTAATTATGTGACGCATGGAGTCTGAGTTTAGAACTGGGTCGCCATTGATGTTCCTTCTTGCATACATGTTTCAAAGTAATTTGTTTTGTTAATTTGTTTCTTTCTTTTGAAAAGCTTTCACTCTGCCCAAGGTGGAAGTATTAATGTTTTAGGGCTTATCTATTTGCTATAACTGTTAAGATCATTAATAAAAGTTATCTTTGCTTCCAAAATTATGTCTTTTATTTTCTGCCTTTTTCTTGGGAAATGGTAATAACAAATATATAAAAAAAAACCCTTTCAAAATAAATAATAACTGAAAATTAATCTGCATGATCACTTGTTATATGTGTCAGTTTCTAAAAGCAATCATAAATCACATGTGCTGATTAATTAAAAAACCCGTTGAATACAATGACCCTGCACCCTCTCCCAACTTTGATTATCCTGTGTTTGGGGCTGAAGAAGAAGATTATGATGAGATTCCAGGAGAGGTCTCACGGTTGCTTGAGCACAAGGAGAATACCATTCAGCCATATAAGGAGCCTTTGGAAGTGGTTAATTTGGGTTCAGAAGAAGATCTGAAGGAGGTTAAGATTGGAGCATCGTTGCATCCTGATATGAAGAGCGGGTTGATTGAGCTGTTGAAAGAGTACGTGGATATTTTTGCTTGGTCTTATCAAGATATGCCTGGTCTAGATACAGACATTATCGAGCATCATTTGTCGTTGAAGCTAGAGTGTTCGCCAGTTAAACAAAAGTTGAGAAGAACCCATCCAGATATGGCAGTAAAGATCAAGGAGGAGGTCCTAAAGCAGATTACCGTTGGTTTTCTTATGACATCAGTGTATCCTCAATGGATTTCCAATATTGTCCCTGTACCGAAAAAAGATGGAAAAGTCTGCATGTGAGTAGATTACAGAGATCTAAATAAAGCTAGTCCAAAAGATGATTTTCCATTGCCTCACATTGACATGTTAGTGGATAGCACAGCAAAATTCAAGGTATTCTCGTTCATGGACGGATTTTCCGGGTATAATCAAATAATAATGGCTCCAGAGGACATGGAAAAAACAACGTTTATCACACCCTGGGGAACATTCTGTTACAGAGTGATGCCCTTCAGGTTGAAGAACGCTGGTGCAACGTACCAGAGGGCTATGACAACCCTATTCCATGATCTGATGCACAAGGAAATAGAAGTATATGTTGATGATATGATTTCCAAATCCCAAACTGGATAAGGGCATATAGAAGATTTGTTGAAGTTGTTTCGGCGTTTGAGGAAGTATCGTCTCCGCCTGAATCCAAATAAATGCACCTTCGGAGTTAGATCGGGGAAATTGTTGGGTTTTATTATTATCCAGAAAGGAATTGAAATTGACCCTGAAAAAGTCAAGGAAATTCAAGAAATGTCAGCGCCAAAAACTGAAAAGCAAGTCAGGGGTTTCCTCGGGCGTTTGAATTATATCTCCATATTTATTTCCCATATGAGTGCAACGTGTGAACCGATCTTTAAGTTGTTAAAGAAAGATCAAGGTTGTGTGTGGACAGATGATTGCCAAAGCACATTTGAAAGTATTAAAGAGTATCTGCTTGAACCTCCTATCTTGCTCCCTCCTGTAGAAGGAAGACTGTTGATTATGTATCTGATAGTGTTAGATAAATCCATGGGTTGTATTCTGGGACAACGGGATGAAATAGGAAAGAAAGAGTTCTCCATTTATTATCTCATCAAAAAGTTCACTGATTGTGAGTCGCGGTATTCTATGCTAGAAAAAACATGTTGTGCTTTGGCCTGGGCGGCAAAGCGTTTGCGACAGTATATGTTGAATCATACTACTTGGTTGATCTCCAAAATGGATCCAATCAAGTATATTTTTGAAAAGCCTGCTCTTACTGGGAGAATTTCCCGCTGGCAGATGTTGTTATCTGAATATGATATTGAATACCGCACTCAAAAAGCTATCAAAAGTAGTGTGTTGGTGGATTATCTTGCTCACCAGCCGGTGGAAGATCATCAGTCTGCAGAATATGAATTCCCCGATGAAGATGTGATGTTCTTAAAAGTGAAAGATTATGATGAACCATTGCCTGAGGAGGGCCCCCGACCATGAATCTCGTTGGAGTATGGTATTTGATGGAGCTGTGAATGCTTATGGTAAAGGAATTGGTGTTGTGATTATCACTCCTCATGGATCCCATATTCCTTTTACTGCGAGGTTAACATTTGATTGCACTAATAATATGGAGGAATATGAGGCTTGCATCATGGGTCTTGAGGAAGCTATTGATCTCAGAATCAAGATTCTAGATGTGTATGGTGATTCAGCTTTGGTAATAAATCAGATTAAAGGAGAATGGGACACTCGTCACCCTGGCTTGATCCCTTACAAAGATTATGCTAGAAGATTACTACCCTTCTTCAATAAAGTTGAATTCCATCATATTCCTAGAGATGAAAACCAAATGGAAGATGCTCTGGAAACTCTGGCTTCCATGTACCAAGTAAATGCTTGGAATGATATACCCCGAATTACAGTTCAACGGCTAGATAGGCCCGCTCATGTGTTTGCGACAGAGGAGGTAGCAGATGAGAAACCTTGGTATTATGATATCAAACATTTTCTTCATACTCAGGAATACCCGTTTGGTGTGTCAAAGAAAGATAGAAAGAAACTGAGAAGATTGGCAGGCAGTTTCTTCCTCAGTGAAGATATGCTATACAAGAGAAATTTTGACATGGTCTTACTCAGATGTGTGGATAGACACGAAGCAGACATGTTAATGCATGAGATTCATGAAGGTTCATTTGGCACTCATGCTAATGGACATTCAATGGCTAAAAAGATGCTAAGGGCAGGATATTATTGGTTGACAATGGAATCCGATTGTTACAAATTTGCAAAAAAGTGCCATAAATGCCACATTTATGCAGATAAGATCCATGTGCCTTCGACACTTCTCAATGTGATTTCCTCCGCATGGCCTTTCTCTATGTGGGGTATTGACATGATCGGGATGATAGAACCTAAGGCTTCGAATGGACACCGTTTCATCTTGGTAGCAATTGACTACTTTACCAAATGGGTAGAGGCTGCTTCATATGCCAATGTTACCAAACAGGTGGTGGTGCGTTTCATCAAAAACAATCTTATATGTCGGTATGGTGTGCCGAGCAGAATCATCACTGGCAATGGCTCAAATTTGAGCAACAAGATGATGACAGAACTGTGTGAAGAATTCAAGATTATCCATCATAATTCATCTCCATACAGGCCAAAGATGAATGGGGTTGTTGAAGCTGCTAATAAGAATATCAGGAGAATTATCCAGAAAATGGTTGTCACTTATAAAGATTGGCATGAAATTCTCCCTTTTGCTCTGCATGGATATCGAACATATGTTCGCACTTCAACAGGAGCGACCCCGTTTTCCCTAGTGTATGGAATGGAAGATGTACTCCTTGTCGAGGTAGAGATTCCCTCGCTGCGTGTGATAATGGAAGCTAAATTGTCAGAGGCTGAATGGGTTCAGAACAGGTTTGACCAATTGAATTTGATTGAAGAGAAGAGAATGACAGCTTTGTGTCATGGGCAGTTATATCAGAAAAGAATGAAGAAAGCATTTGATAAAAAGGTCAAACCTCGTGAATTCAGAGAAGGCGACCTCGTGCTCAGAAAGATCATGTCTTTCAACGCTGATTCTAGGGGAAGGTGGACTCCCAATTTTGAAGGCTCGTATGTTGTCAAGAAAGCCTTCTCTGGTGGTGCATTAATTCTTGAAACTATGGATGGCGAGGAGTTCCCACGTCCCATGAATGCTGACGCGGTCAAGAAATACTTCGCCTAAAGAAATAAAAGAACAGCTCGCTAAGTTGAAAACCCGAAAGGGCGGCTTAGGCAAAAAGGAGCGTCTCGGTAGGCCGAAAACACGAAAGGGCGGTCTAGGCAAAAATTAGAGACATAAACAGAATAAATTTCCCGCTAAGTTGAAAACCCGCAAGGGCAGCTTAGGAAAAATATAGGGATTTTCTTGGCAAGTAACTACGTCAGACAAAACTTGATCACTGAAGCAACAATATTCTCAGATCCTCACCATACTTCAACGGAGGCTGCTGCTCAGGATTTCAAAAGTTGTTAGGGGGATAGTGGTCATTGTATCTCAATGTATCTTTTCCATTATGTATTACCATTTCCCAAACTTTGTAATCATCCATGGAGTCTCTCCATTCGCAGACTACCATTCTATTAATGAAATTCGAGCTTTTGCCCAATTCTTTGTATTCTTAATTTTATTTAGCTTGCAAAGACTTCATTTATTATTGATAATAACTTTTAAAGCAAAGAGATTAAAAAGCAAAATTGACTTTTCAAAAAAAAAAGATCTTTACAATTCAATTTACTTTGGGATTTGTGATGAAACAATGACAACAAAAATGGTGATCCCAAGGATGAACAAATTCTGGTTGCTTTAAGAAGATTTACTTCCTTCATAAAGGTTTTCTCAGGTCATCTTGCTGGTATGTGCGCAATCTTTGTGTGTTTCCCAGATAGTTAAAGACGATATCAGTGGGTACAAAGTACAGTATTTGGGTTGGCGATCCCATTATCCCCAGTCAAGTCTTGATTCGCTTTTGCTTTTGGGTTTGCATGGTCATAAGCCTTTGTCCCAGCTTCCCCAGCAAAGTCTTCCCTCATATGATGAAAGGTTTTATTCCCTTGGTGTGCTGAGGTGTCTCTCTTTATACAGTATCGGCACTAGTGTTGACTTCTTGATCTCCCGGGAGAGTTATCCCAGGGAATATCTTGTTGGAATGAGGGTTCATGGTGAAAATTTTCAACCCGCAGTTTCTTTTCTCTTGGGAGGTAGGCTTGAATTCCCCAGTGAGGTTTGGTTGTTTCGACGTTAGTCTGCTTTATTTAAGGTTGATCTTGCAATCTCCAATAGGCATGTTGCTTTTGGAAAACTGTTTCTCCGATGAAACTGGAAGCAGGGTGTTCTATCCCGATGTCTGTTTGATTTAAGCTACAGTCGGATTATGTACTTCTCAGTGAAGTTAATGCAATAGGTTTGGTTTCCGCAATCTCTTTCACCTTTCCTGGATTGATCTTTCTGATTGAAGCTTAGCCCAATGTTGTTAGTAACTGAGGTGGTTTCGTTTGTCTGCACTGATTATGTATCTTTTTTATCAGTATATGCATAATAGCACTCATACATGCATCATACATTGCTAAAATCATCATTCATGGACATTGTGTTTCTGACCTTTAGTGCAGCGCTCTTTGTTTAGTTGAATTTGGTCTTCCCTCTTGAGTTTATTTCTCAAAGAATGAATCTGCTTTTGCCATCTTGCTCCGGTATTTTTCTGAATTGGATTTGTGGTTGCATGACGATGTTGTGTATTATGGATTTATGAAAACTTTGAATTTTTGCTTGTGCATTTATTTTGCACAAGGAGACTTTATCTCCTCAGCGGGAATATCATGGCATTTCTCCGGGAAGTCATATTTCTATCCCTGGAAAGCCATTTTTCTTTGCATCTCCCTTTTGGTAATAAGTGGAAGTCTCTTTATTTGAGACAGGTTACATATTACCCTTTCCAGGAAGATCTCCTTGGTTAAAGAAGAAGTTGAGACCCATTCTTGGCAGAACACCAGAATTCTGGGAAAACTTGATATATTTTCTCTTTCTACCTTCAGTGAACGTTGGTAGTACATCAGCAGTGAACATCGGTGTTTGTTATCTTTTTGCTATCTTCAATGAACGTTGATAGTTCATCGTCAGTGAAAGGCGGTGGTAGGATATTTTATATTTCTACCTTCAGTGAACGTTGGTAGTACATCGGCAGTGAACGCCGGTGTTTGTTATCTTTTTGCTATCTTCAGTGAATGTTGATATTTCATCGTCAGTGAACGACGGTGGTATGATATTTTCTCTTTCTACCTTCAGTGAATGTTGGTAGTACATCGGCAGTGAATGTCAGTGTTTGTTATCTTTTTGCTATCCTCAGTGAACGTTGATAGTTCATCATCAGTGAATGGCGGTGGTAGGATATTTTATCTTTCTACCTTCAGTGAATGATGGTAGTACATCGGCAGTGAACGTTGGTGTTTGTTATCTTTTTTCTATCTTCAGTGAACGTTGATAGTTCATCGTCAGTGAACGGCGGTGGTATGATATTTTCTCTTTTTACCTTCAGTGAACGTTGGTAGTACATCGGTAGTGAGCGTCGGTGTTTGTTATCTTTTTGCTATCTTCAGTGAACGTTGATAGTTCATCGTCAGTGAACGGCGGTGGTATGATATTTTCTCTTTCTACCTTCAGTGAACGTTGGTAGTACATCGGCAGTGAACGTCGGTGTTTGTTATCTTTTTGATTTCTTCAGTGAACGTTGATAGTTCATCATTAGTGAACAGCGGTGGTATGATATATTCCGAGAATGATGATAGTACATCGACAGTAAACGTCGATGCTTGTTATTCTCCTCTCTGATTCTATTCTCGTGGTTTACTAGTGATTTATTTTCCTGGTGGTATTTCTCTTTTACTTCTGCATTTTGTGTTGCCTCCCCAATTCTACTTTGTGTCTCTTCTGTTCATATGCATAAACATTTTCATGGCATCTTAGGGCCAAAAACAGGGTTTGTTTTATATTTAAGTGTCTTTGATCACGTCGACACGAAGATTTTTAACCTTCGTATCTCCGGATAGAAGAAACTTAAATAAGGGCAGCTGTTGTACCCCAATTTTTCCCCTAAGATCCCTCCATCATACCACATTGTTTCAATCACCACAAAATCACATAAGGGATTTTGGTTCTTCTCCCTATCTTTAGCTTTGCTCTTTGAGAAGTTACCAAGCACCTTGATTTGTTTGCTTTTGTGATCATAGATATTGTACTTTGATTTTTCTCTCTAATTAATAAAATGCAATATTGGTTTGTCTTACTTGTTGATAATGTAGGTAAAAGTAATGAGGTTTAGCAAGTTGCTTCATGGGTTCATGAGTTTATTTCCATGCCCTAATCAAAAGCTTGAGAGATTCAAACCTCACCATTGAAGTTGTTTTGAAGTTGATATGAAATTGGTTTTGGTGGCCATAGGTCCTCATCATCATCCTCAACAATTTCTATTCACAAAGGAAAAATATTGGCACAAAAAGTTTGTTCAAACTTGGCAAAGTTCCACCAAGCATTCTCTTGATCTAGAAGCTTGGGTTTTGGACTTCAAAGAGGCATATTTTGCTCATCTTTTGTTATTTTTTAGTGATTACAAAAACATTCTTCTCTTCAAAGAGTTACCAACAAATCACTTCAAAAGTTCCAAAGATTTTTCATGAGGAAGGAACTTGGTGAAGAAGAAAGATTACAAGTCATCCAGTTGAATCCCTAATTCTCCATATGTGACTTCAAATTGTCATAACTCGGTCAATTTTTATCACCTTGAGCCCATTATTTTTCCATGATGATATTAAAGATGTGTACTTCATGCCTTCTTTTATGTGCAAAGTAAGAAAATGGATGGAAGTTGCCTTAAGAATGCAAAAGATTATAGGTCATTTCATGATTTTTGGCCAACTTCAACAAGTCATAACTTGTTGGAGATTTTGAGTGGTTCAAATTGCAAAATGTCATTCAAGAGATCTACTTCATTCCATCTTTTTGGGTCAAGAGCAAATTCTAAGTGGAAAGCCATGTTTGGATGCAAGAGATTATAGGTCATTTTTAAAGAAGAATTTGAAATATTTCTAAGTATGGAAAGTCAACTCTTTTTCTCCAACTTTGACTCCATGTAATTTTCAGCTCAAGCCTCCAACTGATTCCATTCTTTTTCCATTGCAAAGTTTGTTACCTCATCTTTCCAAAGCATCAAGAATCATGCCTTAAGACTCCCTGAGGTGGAAATGCCATTGTTTTAAAAGTGGTAACTTGGAATTGAAGTTTCCCTGCAAGTCAGAATTTGAATTTCATGTTACAACCTCTAAACCTCGAATTAGCACGTGTTTTGGGTCTAAACATGATTAGCCAACTTTCCCAAGTGGATTAGTGCATCAAAACGCAAGAATTGGATGAGTTTTGGTGAAGTTTGGATCACACTTCACTCGTGCATCAGGTTTGCACGAATTCCCTCCAAAACGTATCATTCACTCTTCCTTTTTATCCCATTTGCTTCTCCTATAAATACATGTACTATCCCATTCATTTTCTCAAGCTTAGATAGCCAGAATCACCCTTCCAAACTTGCTTCACAACTCAGAATTCAGCTACTTCGAATCCTATTCTCAAGCCTTTTTCAACCCATTTTCTTCATCCATTCACCTTCCTTGATCTTCCCTGGAGCTAACCATATAATCACATTCAAGAATCGTGCCCTATATTGCTCCATAGAAGTCCAGTTTCAGAGCTCTGCAACTCAACTTCAATAGGTAGATTCCTTCATCAATTCTTCAAAACTTTGATACCATTGTGTTGCTCTCATTATCCTGATTCTAGTCTCAACACTTACTTTTATCTGGAAGCACGTTTTGACCATGAATTTTCAAATCCCTTTTCAAAACTTTCTTCCCAAATTGCTTAAGTTACAGTTTATATAAAAATGGCGCGAGGGTATGGTTGTCTTCGTCTTGAAGAGACGAAGCAAATGGCATAGGTCTGAGCTTCTGATTTTACAGTTTGAGAGACCTGCAATTCGTGAGGGCTGGAGGTTGAAGATGACCAACGTGTCACCTTCTAACCAATGAAAGCGTGACATTTGTTTTTTTTTTATTGTGATTTTATAAATGATTATGTATATTATTCATTAAAGACCATGATATGCACAGCATGCCAGATCCTTTGAATTTGATTACTAACGCGTTTTGACTCTCATCCAATGGTCCACATATTTTTCTTTTATTTTCTTTTTCTGATTTTTATATTTTAATTGTTTCAAATTTCAAAAAATCATAGAAAATTCATTTTTAGTCCAAAAAATCCAAAACAATTATGAAAAATATTTTTGATTATTCTCTTTCTGATTTTTATTTTTTCACAATTTAATTTTATGTTTTGGTATTTTTTTATGAATTTTACACTTATTTGATTGATTTAAAATGTTTAAAAATATTTTTACACATTTTTAAATTCAGAAAAAATTATGGAATGATCGAATGATATTGTGACAAATATTGGTGACCTTATTTTATTTTTGTTTCTGACTTTACTATTTTTTTGCTATTTTTGTTTATTTTACCCATTTATTTTAATTATTTAAAATAGTTTCTGACTTTTAAAAATACCAAAAAAATTTGTATAATTACTTGACCTATTTTCTGATTTTTCTATGGTCTTAATTTTAATTTCTTGATTAATCTGAATATAATTGACATATTCATTATTATTTTCCATTTTTTAAACCTTTTTTAAACCTTTAATGTATATATTAAATATATTATTATTTTTGTGAATATTTTCTGGCTGTCTTGGGTTGATTTTTTTATCACGACTTTATTAGCATCATTGATCCATTGTGTTGAGATTAACTCCACAAAAAAAATGGATGAATGATTTTAATAATAGTTTGGTTAAATATTAATTCAAATGTGGTTTCTCTTTTTACCCTAATTTTCCTTCATCTCATCCCTTCTCATTGCACTAAATGTTGTTGGAGCATGATCTTTATATCATGTCTCAAAACAAATGGTGCATAGATTGCTATTGACCGGCCTCAAAATAGGTGCGACTTCTATATAAATCCATTTACGATTGCTTAACATAGCGCTAAATTTTGTCCCGATTCGAATAAATGATCATTCGTGGCCCAAACTTATGATTGCAAGCCCAAGTATGTTAATTTGATCTCTTTGATCCAATAACCTTGAGATTCATTGTATGGAGGCTTTGGTTCTACCAATCCTCTAATGGATCCAACACCTTTGGTCAACGCGGATCACTTAAATATCGTTGATCATTAAATGGTACGTGTGAGAATTTCAAATGGATGATATACTTGACAAAAAGCAAATGCAACTTGTTGTGTGGAGGCTTTGGTTCTACCAATCCTCTAATGAGTTCCAAATGCAAGTTTCAAGATGGTCATCCAACTAACCACTAATTATTGACTTGTTTATTTTATGCTTTATTCTTTTTATGCTTTATGTACTATTTATTTTTTAGCATTTATATTTCATGCCATTTTCATCTTTGCTCATTTGAGCATTTATTTTCTTGTCATTTTTTACTTTGCTCACTTGAGCTTTCCTTTTCTTTTATTAAGATACTTAATAATCAACATAAACCCTAAAAAACTCTTAATGGTAATTGGACTATTTGGTTACTATCCTTGGCATTATAGAGCAGTGGACTTTTCTGGACTTAGGAATAGAAACCTTGGCCTATCTTGGAGACCTTGTGATCTTATCTGATTATTTTGTCTGGAGCTCTTGAGGTTTACCTCAAGTCATTGGGTTGCTTGTTTGTTTTTTTTTTTGTGCAGGTTTTTGTGATTACATCCTTTGTTTGTAATCTGAAATTCACCTGTATACAGTCGTTACTCTGCCCAATTTTTGTGAAGACTTAATACACTTGAAGTTTGGTTCTCTCAAGAGGTCTAGTATCTTTGCTTGCTTGGTTTTAATCCAAAGAATTGGAATTCTATCTTGACTCATAATGTCAAGTTTTGGCTTCTTATTGGTTAGATGGTTCTTATCCTTAGCTTTTACCTTATGCTTTAGGATAGCCTCTTCTTCTCCTCCCATCTTCTTTAATTTTAAAAATCTTCTCCCTCCTTTTGAAAACTCTTCTTGTTTTGAAACGTAAACCACTTTCATAATAAACTTGGACTTATGTCCATGCATTTTTCAAAATATTTTCATAAATAAACTCTAATCAATTTAATAATACCTTGACTTTTTTGTGAGAAGACTAAAAGTCAATTAATCTCATTTCAAACAATTTTGCCACTTTGGCTTTTATCTTTAAAACTTTTCTCAAAAGGTTAGACTCTTGTCAATCCTTGTAGTGATGCAAACAACTATACTTCTATAATATGTAGTGAAGAGAGATATTTTCCACTTGGTTGTTGAGTGAGGCATTGTTGATTTTAAAATCCAAGCCATATCCTCCACTTTGAGATGATGTAAATTTTCCTTTCTCATGATTGTGAGTAGTAAGTATGTTTTCCACACGGACAATGACGATGATGTCTTATCTCTTAAAATTAACCAACACACTTATGTTTCAAATCTTTTAAAAGAGGAACTACGTGTACCTTGATCCCCTATTGCACGAAAGGTGGTACGTAGGCACTAAAGGTTCGCAACTGCGGCGGGTGCAAAAATCATAAAAATATTTTCTCACCTCCACCATCCATTTCATATACAACACATTTTTATAGCCAAAATATACAGATTTTACAAAGAGGTTCATGCGGAGTACCGTAGATGTTTAGGGTGATAATACCTTCCCTTTGCATAACCAACCCCCTTACCTTGAATCTTTCCCCCTCTTTTGGGTTATTCTCTCTTTTCCCATTCCTTTGGAAACAATAAAGCGCCGTGGCGATTTTTATTTTGATTTGTATAAAGTTTAGTCAATCCAATGGCTTAGTCTTGAACATTTCTACCGCTACAAATATGATGGCGAAGAAAATCCTACGGGCAGGCTATTATTGGTCTACCATGGAAGCAGATTGCTATCAACATTCTCAAACCTGTCATAAGTGTCAAATTTATGCTGATAAGGTGCACGTACCTCCAGTTCCTCTTAATGTATTGACGGCTCCTTGGCCCTTTGCTATGTGGAGAATTGATATGATTGGAGAAATCAAGCCTACAGCCTCCAATGGACATTTCTTCATCCTAGTGGCCATTGACTATTTTACAAAATGGGTCGAAGCAGCTTCCTTCGCCTCCGTTACCAAGAACGTCGTTGCCCGCTTCATCAATAAAAACCTTATTTGCCGGTATGGTATCCCAGAAAGGATCATCACGGACAATGGTACAAATCTCAATAACACTATGATCACCGCATTATGCGAGCAATTCAAGATCCAGCATCACAATTCTTCTCCTTATCGGCCCAAGATGAATGGTGCTGTTGAAGCTGCAAATAAAAACATTAAGAAGATCATACAGAAAATGACAGTCACATACAAAGACTGGCGTGAGATGTTACCATTCGCTCTCCACGGTTATCGTACCACGACTCGCACATCAAATGGGGCAACACCCTATTCTTTGGTTTACGGCATGGAGGTTGTCTTGCCTATTGAGGTTCAGATCCCCTCTCTGAGGATTATGAAATATGCAGGCTTGAACGAAGACGATTGGATCCAGACTCGACTTGATCAACTGAACTTAATTGATGAAAATAGACTTATTGTTGTCTGCCATGGTCAGATGTATCAAAAGCGGATGATCAAGGCTTTCAACAAGAAAGTTAGACGCCAAGTATATCAAGTTGGGGATTTAGTGATCAAACGTATCATCTTACCATAAAGTGATCCCAGGGGCAAATAGACTCCTACTTATTACGGACCATTTGTAATCAAAAACGTATTCTCCGATGGGGCGATGATCTTGACCACCATGGATGGCGACGACCTGCCACACCCTACGAACGCGGGCATAGTCAAAAGATACTACGCATAAGAGACCCGCTAGTTTGACACACCTAGGCAAAAACAAGGGCATCCCGGTGAACCAAAAGGTTCGGGCAAAATTTAAGGATAAAATGAAAAAATGTGTACACCCGGCAAGTTGAAAACCCGAAAGGGCGACTTGGGCTAAAAAGGGTTTCCCGGTGGACTGAAAACCCGAAAGGGAGGTCCAGGAAAAAGTTAGGGAATTAAAGCGTATGACTATGTCTCGTTGGATTACTTTACGGACAAACTTTGACTTCCACTGACAAACTCAGAGTTTCTGATCAATTCAATCATCTTCGGACGAAGCACAAATAGATAAGATATTCGGAGATATGAAGGCTATAGCAGAATGAGAACCCCATGGGATTATTACACGTAGCTATCTTTCTTTGTATAATTTTTTCTTGTTTTACGACAGCATTCTCTTACTAGAATGCTTATCCCCTTTGTACAAAATGTTTATTCAAAGTCAATACAAAGATATCCCTTTGAAAGTGCAAAAACTATTTGTCTTTTTCTTTATACTTGTGTTTTGTTTACAAAAACATCCAATGATTCATTGTTGAACATATGCATTTGAACATAATTACTGTTTACAAATAAACAAAATGAAAAAGACAATTACCGATGGGTTGAAAGAATAGGAAAATGTCTCTAGGATATTCCATAAGAAATCCCCTACAGTATGTCATTTAAATCCCCAGCAGAACGAAGCTCCCAATTTACCAATCCCCGGTAGAAATCATCCAATTTCTCCAGATTCCCCAAGCAGATCTTACAAGCAGTACGTGGCATTTCCCTTACAACAGAACTTATTTCTCTCAACAAAAGTTCATCAGTACTTCAACTTCAAGACATGAAAATCCACATATCCTCAGCAGCATTCAGGGATTTATTTTCCTCAATCAAACAACAATGCGGCAAATTATTTCACATACACATATATTGCATCCATATATCATAAACATTGATAAAACAAATACATTGCATCATACATTTCATGCAAACATAACTTTGTATTTTAGCTAACATTTTACCCATTTCAGGATAAGATTAACGGCTACCATTAACAACACGCAATCTTGATACAGTTCAGATACGCTCCCGACACGGATGCCATTCTGATACTCATTCATATTCAACTTACTTGATACAGTTCAGATACGCTCCAGACACGGATGCCATTATGATACTCATTCAGATTTAACTTGCTTGATACAGTTTAGATACACTCCAGACACGGATGCCATTCTGATACTCATTCAGATTCAACTTGCTTGATACAGTTCAGATATGCTCCAGATACGGTTGCCATTCTGATACTCATTCAAATACAACTTACAGATACAGTTCAGATACGCTCCATACACGAACGCCATTCTGATACTCATTTAGATACAACCTTTAGGATACATTTCAGATACACTCCAAACACGGATGCCATTCTGATACTTAGTCAAGATCGGCTCCCAGATATAGTTCAGGTACGCTCCAAACACGGACGCCATTCTGATACTCATTCTTTCAGCTTACAAATTACAATTCAACAAGCATACTTGAATGGCATCTACAAGCCCATATCCAACAATATTCTATCACTGCTCCAAATGGCATCTTCAAGCCCATTCCCTCAACCACACATCGTCGAGTGCAAATTTCTGGGCACTCTAGTGTCCAATCATCTTTCACCTTCGAGTCACGAATGGAAAAACGCGCCAATCTAACTCTTCAGGTTTAAGAAGATTGAACAGGGGCAGTTGTTGTACCCCCAAAATTTTCCCTCTCATTTATCAAGATTTTTCTCATGATCTCTTTGACTCAAGATTGAATTAGCGTTTGACCAGCTCAAGGCATCTCATCATGCACTGATAATCCAAAAATTAGGGTTTGGGATTGCACAAGGATTTTTGGACTATCAATACTTCATATGACTTTCAAGTATCATTATGGACCCCTAATATTACTCATGTCAAGTTTCAAGCCTTGGATCACACTTTTGATCAGTCAATTGGACAGTTGACCTAAAAATTAGTTGTATTGGGGGAAAAGTCAACCATGACCAATTTATAGTCAAACTTCATAATTTTTTATCCACATCAACATTTTAGACTCACATGTATCATTTGATCAAGTTTGGACCACAATTCCTCAAGAAATTTGATCAAATCATCAAAAGGGCAAAATGGTTAAAGTTAGGGTTTTGATTGAGAAAGGGCAATTTCTGATTTTTGACCTAGAAAATTATCAATTGGTTTGAAGCATGATTTCAAGAGTTAAATTGCATCATATTGACCTAATGACATAGTTCAAAACATTGCAAGTCCATTGGATTGACAGATAAATTTTGCAGTCAACTGATCAAAAGTCAATTGTATACTGAAAAGTCAAACTTTGACTTTTTGGTCAAAATCAAATGCCAAGGATCACAATTCATCAAAACATGTCAAAATGTGAATCTTGTTCATCAATAAATCAAAGATTGAAGATTTTTTTTTGAAATTTGAAATTTTCTTAACTTAGAAATTTTTCTAAGTATAGAAAATTTCTTGTTTTTTCTCAACTTTAAGCCAAATTCTCACCATGATACAAGATGATTCAAAGAAAGTTCCCAACATGAAAGTTGTAGATCTCCATGAAATCTACAACTTTTCTTTACACATTTTCTCCTAAATATGCTTGGATATCAAGATATAATTTTGTGAATACATGCCCATGAACTAAAATAACTTAGTGAAATTTTGCCCTAATTTAGGCAGGTTTTTTACCTAAGTTCATGGTAACTTTTCACCTAGCTCCAAGAGGAATATTGAAAATAAATTCAAATATGAGTTATAGAGCACATTGCAAGATTTCCAAAATGTCCAAGAACTCCTTGAGATCATTCTTAAGTATGGAGAATCGAAGAGAAGAAGTTGGAAATTTCTCACTTTGATTTCAAGCCATTTCATGAAGAACAAAATTCAAATCCAAACCTAGGCTGCATAATCCTTGCTTTTCAGGTCTCAAACTTGTTTCTCACTCCATAATATAATGCTTACACAATTGATAAAGCTTTAATCCAAGCATGAGAGCCTTTGTCGAAGCTTTAATTCCATAAATGGCACAAAGTTGCCATTTCCATTTTAGAAAAGCACAACTTTTGCATTTGTCAACTCCTTGAGCTTTGCACATGTTCTCTCTGCACACACAAGCCCTATAAACCAAAAGCAAAGTGCCTAAGACTTGTACCAACTCAGATCAGGCTTGTACAAGCATGTAGAGAGTTGTCTCCTCACTTTTCTTAAAAGGCAAGCAATAGAGCAAAAAGTCTATAACTCAGAAACCTGGTGTGGAATTGATTTAAAACCTTTTCTATACTTATACACAAACATATTACAACCTAACACACGATTGCAATGGCTGAAAAACTCTCCCAAACTCTCTATCACCAAAAACCTGCCATAACTTGCAGTTTTGCATCAAGCATAGCAATCCCAAAATCTACTCGTGTGTTTCAAGTTCTAATCACCTAAACACCTAACCTACATCATATCTAAGTGTTCCAGACCATCATCCCTTCACTGTAACTCCTCCTTCTCCATCTGCCATTTTTGTATTTCAAGCTTGCAGGTTGACTTGGATAGGGAGATTCAGGCACTTTCAAGGCAAGGTAAGGATTGGAACATACTCAGGGAGGTCCAGGCAAGCTAAAGGGATCCTCAGGCCTTCTCAAAACTCACTCAAACTCCATTCATGATCTCAGTCGAAAGAGGTAAGAACTCTAACTTCTATCTCTTCATATAGGCATCCTTTGGTCTCGATTTGTGAAAATAAAATGTAGATATCCTTGTGCTAAAACCAACCATGTTCATAGATTTCATTTATATTCATTGTGCATAGAGAATTTTAGATTTCAAATTTCTGTAAAAATTAGGTTTGAAATTAGGGCCAATGAAATTAGCTTTGATCTTTGACTGTTAGTTTACATGAGTTACATGGTTGAAATCGTGGGAAAGAGTACTACCATTTTCATGTTTGAAGTTTCCATTTTCATGGAGAAATGAGAGAGATACATGGGGTTCGGCTAGCTAGAGTAAGAAGACGGAGTACAGGGCAAGGAAGCACTTTGTGTTATGTATTTTTAGTTTCATTTGAACTAACGGATGTACAGCCACCCTAGTGGCAAGGCAGCGCGCAGAAATTGCTAAGGTCATGGGTTCGAACCTTGGCGCTGCCTTTTTCATTTTCCATATTTTTTTCCAGCTTTGTTTTGATTGTTTGGCAGCGTGGGCTCAGCACATATGGGCCTCATTTTTTTGTTCTAACATCCACCTCCCTTTTTCTTATAGCACCCCTGGCCCAAATGTGATCGGTGGATCTGGAACTGACTGTTTAACGCTGGTTCGCGAAATGTCGCGGAAGCAAGAGTCGCCACCGTCTTTTATTTTCTCCAAATGGAAAGGACAAAAGCACAGAAAAATTCCTTATAGAGATTGCTCTCGGTTCGGGAGGTAGATTTATAGAAAGGGAAGGTGTTAGCACCCTTTCTATCCATGGTTATCCATGGGCTCTTAGATACTTGCTCATTGTGTTTTCAAAAATGGTTTATTTGCTTTTCAACTGTGGGTTTAAAAAAGTTTCTTTGAAAATTTCAGTTCGACTCTTGTATCAGTCCTCAAGAGTGTTTGAAAAGTTGCTTTCGAAAGCTTTTTTTGAAAAGGTGTCGGTGTGAAAAGAAGTTTTGATTTGTTTTGAAATTAGATCAAGTATCTACGAGAATCTACCTACCCTAAGGAATTAGGCTGTGTAAATGTCCTTAAGGTAGTGCCATCCCACCATTGAGAGGTAGGTAGCACCACCGTTGGAGGTGTTCGGGTCAATTCGAGGGTTCGGGACATGGTGGTCACCAGAGCAATGGGAAGACGCCTTAGAAGCTACCCTCATGCCATGTTCATGGACATGAGGACTTACTAAAACATCCTCTACTCGACGACCACCTTTCGAGGGGCAAGGCAACAGTGAGACGTACCCTAGGGGTGGTGTGTGATTTGTGTGTCATGTTCATTTATGTTTATCTTGTTCATGCATTGGTGGTCTACGCGTTGCTTTTATTTTAGAATTCATTCTTCCATGTGAGTTATTAACAGTTAAAAGATGCAGAATTCAAAGGTCCTACGCTATTACAAAGGCGCGGGTCTACATCGCCAAATTAGTCCAAGACCCGATTTGAATAAAATAAGGTGCGAAAAAATAAATATCCTAATTAATCTATTACATGGCTTTGGGATAATTACATGAAATTTATAAAAAGGAAATAAAATAAGCGCGAGAAATAGAATTATGATCGAATGCGAGGGCGTTGGACCCTTTTAAGGAAATTAAATTGGAATCGTGAAATTGATTAAAAGAAAATAAAAGAAAGAATTTTTGGAGTTTTTGCATTTATGGAGTTTAATGAGAATTAATGGAATTAAAACCTAATTCTAAACTATTTTTAATTTATTAAAAAATGTTTAAGTTTGTACCCTAACTTTAATCTAATTATTTACATGGCAATTTATTTACAAAATAAATAATTAATTATTAATAATGGTAAAAGAAAAGAAAAAAGGATAAAAGTATTTAAAACCCTAATTCTACATTTTTTAGTTTATTAAAAAAAACATTAAAATTGAACCTAGAATTAAAAACTAAATTAATTAATAGAATTTATTTATAAAAACATTTAAATAAAATATATTTATATTTTTTGTCTTTCTGTTTTTTTGTTATTTTTTATATTAAAGAAAAATTAATTTGAAGAATTAAACTAAAACTAAATAAAACAAATAAAATAGAAAAAATAAAGAGAATGAAAAAAGCAAACCAATGGGGGGTGTTGACCCCAATTTGGAGGTATCATTGTAGCAATCAGGCCCATGGAATGCTAGCCTTTGGTTGACTTTCTTGGCTTGTGTATGGCACGTTTGACCTATGCACATGGTGGTCTTCAGATCAAGGCCATTGGATTGATGCTATGAGACATGTGGCACGCTTGGATAGTGGATGTATGGTAGAACTCTGGAGGGAACGCTGCATGGAAACATAGAAGGAAAAATAATATTGAGAAGGGGGGGGACCTGGGAATCGAACCCAGGTCCCAATGTTCAAAGGACAACGCGTTCAACAACCATCCAAATGCGTTTCTTTGTCAATTATATGGAACATGAATATTATAAGAAAAATAAAAGTCAATGGTCTGAACCAAAAAAATTACGCGCCAACTTTGAATAGACCAATGGCCTTGATCCACGCATGCGTCTTCTTCATGTTAAACCTGCAACTAGAACCAAATAGTGGGGGTTTTAAACCCCCACTAATCCTGAAACTAGAAAATAGCGATTAGGCCATACAAGCATATAAAAAAGGCGCGACATGTGTAATCAATTCGTATGAAGGTCGTGAGTTCAGTGGTCCAGGTCTTGTTGGCCAATTTTTCCTGAAGAGGGAAGCCCTAATTTCACAGCTTTGAAACCCTAGCGAGCTTCAATGGTAACTTTGCATATAGGCTATGAAAACTCAATTAAACAATATCAATAGACTCAGAAGGTCCATGTTAGTATAAAACAACAATCAAACTGTATGGAAAATGCCCAGAAATTGAAATACGATTATGCATAAAGTATGAGGAATTTTGACTTCTATATACCAATTCTTGATGCTAGAAGCGTGGAAAAGGATTCAGTTAGGTTCCTTGATGCCTTAGAAAGCTTTTTGAATTGATATTTCGCTTTGAATTGCCCTCTAATGCAGTTTTCAGTTTCCAATTTTTTTCACAAAAAATGCCAAGTTTGTTCTTTGGTTTGGGCGCAGCTTTCCAGGTTCTTGTGATTAGGTTTGCATCTGCTTATGTATGCCAATGGATTAGGGTAGAAATTTGAGTCAAAAAACCTTTGCATTGATGTATCAAATATTTGATTTTCAATGAATATTTTTTCAATCTTTTTCATGTCTTTTGATACCAATCATGGCCAAATATTTCCTTTTTTGATGTGCACGAAATCTTGAGTAACCAATGAGGGCATATGCTGCATAAAAAGATTCAAACACATTTGTTTAGTATTTTTGTCATATTTTATTTCATTAAATGAATTAATAGTGATTAAAAATTAAAATAAATAATAAAAAATGATGAAATAATTCCCCTTTGGGCCAAATGGTCGTGCATAGCCTTTGGATAATGATTCTTGGAAGAAAATGTGGCCCATTAGCAATTTTGAGGCATTTGAAGCAAAGTTGACTTTTCAAAATTCCCAAACATTTCCCAACTTCCACAAGGCATATCTTGCTCCATTTGTAAGCTTTGATCATGTTCTTGGACATTTTGGAAAGGTCTTGAAGTCTTCTAACCAATGCCTCTGGTCCCATGTCATTTTGATTTATTAATCTCAAGTTATGGTCTTTGACTTAAAGTCCCTTTTTGTTGACTTTTGAAAATGACCTATAATGTTGAAATTGATAACTTTTTGTGAGAGCATTTCTTGGACTTGAAGTGTGAAGAGGAGTTGTAGTAAATGTCATTCTCTTCAAAATGAGATTTGGATGGAATTTTTCTGATGAACCATGTGGAAGTTATACCTTGGTCAAGTTACAGTTGACTTTTTCAACTGTCCAAATATGGAAACTTTTGCATCTTGGGACTTTTTGAGCCATACCTTGAAAATCATGATCAAGAATTGATCAAATGATGTTTGTGGCTTCAAAATAAGAGGTTGACCAAAAATTTGAACTTTTGACTGTCAAATGACCATTTTGCCCCTGCAGTTGACTCTAGGGCAATTAGGGTTTTTGACTGTGCAATTTTGTGTTGTAAGTCTTGAAACTTGGCATGTGGATGCTTGACCATGTTTATAGGCATGTGGGACTTGTTTGAACCCTTGGAAACTTCAACTTCTTTGCCAGAACCAAAACCCTAGTTTTTGACTGTTAGGAGGCCCTTGAACTGTGCAACCCTTGGGGAGATTTTGAAGCTTGGACTTGGCAAATCTTGAAGAATATGGGAGGGAAAATTTTGGGGTACAACAGTTGCCCCTGTTCAATCTTCTTAGACCTGAGGATGCAGATTGGCTGACGTGCCTTTCATAATCCGAAGGTGGAAGATGATTGAACACCAGAGTGCCCAGAAATTTGCGCTCACATAGTAATGTGGTGGTGGGAATGGGCTTATAGATGCCATTTGGAGATTGATGGATAGGATGATGGGCTTATAGATGCCATGCTGAGAGGTGATGGATATATGGATGGGCTTATAGATGCCATCTGGATGTCGATCGCATAAGAGATTCCTTTGCGAGAACTTGCGTACCTGAAAGAGAAGATGATTACCTGGCCTGTTATAGGGGCTGGTCTTCACACTCTTTGTATAGATGTGCCCTGACTAGTTACAGGAATTGGGTCTGGAGCTTCAAAAGGTGATGAATGAACCAGGGATGGTTACAACCTCAACAGGACGGTGAGAGAACCTTGGACGATTACTACCTCAACAGGGACACTGAGAGAATCTTGGGACGATTACTACCTCCGCAGTAACGGGGAGAGAACCATAGACGACTTCAACCTCAACAGTAACGATGAGAGAATCATAGGCGACTTCAACCTCAACAGTAACGTTGAGAGAATCTTGGATGTCTTCTACTGGATAAGAAACAGGGAGATCTTAGGGTCGATTTGACTGAACCAGAGAAGGCCTTTGTCTAGATAAGAAACAGGAAAATCTTAGGGTCGATTTAACTGAACCGGACAAGGTCTTGAAATCTTCAACTGGATAAGAAACAGGGAGATCTTAGGGTCGATCTCACTGAACCAGAGAAGGCCTTTGACTGGATAAGAAATAGGAAAATCTTAGGGTCGATTTAACTGAACCAGGCAAGGTCTTGGAATCTTCAACTGGATAAGAATCAGGGAGATCTTAGGGTCGATCTGACTGAACCAGAGAAGGCCTTTGACTGGATAAGAATCAGGAAAATCTTAGGGTCGATTTAACTGAACCAGGCTAGGTCTTGGAATATCTTCAACTGGATAAGAATCAGGGAGATCTTAGGGTCGATCTGACTGAACCAGAGAAGGCCTTTGACTGGATAAGAATCAGGAAAATCTTAGGGTCGATTTAACTGAACCGGACAAGGTCTTGAAATCTTCAACTGGATAAGAAACAGGGAGATCTTAGGGTCGATTTGACTGAACCAGAGAAGGCCTTTGACTGGATAAGAATCAGGAAAATCTTAGGGTCTATTTAACTGAACCGGACAAGGTCTTGAAATCTTCAACTGGATAAGAATCAGGGAGATCTTAGGATCGATCTGACTGAACCAGAGAAGGCCTTTGACTGGATAAGAATCAGGAAAATCTTAGGGTCGATTTAAGTGAACCAGGCTAGGTCTTGGAATATCTTCAACTGGATAAGAATCAGGGAGATCTTAGGGTCGATCTGACTGAACCAGAGAAGGTCTTGAATTCTTCAACTGGATAAGAATCAGGGAGATCTTAGGGTCGATCTGACTGAACCAGAGAAGGCCTTTGACTGGATAAGAATCAGGAAAATCTTAGGGTCGATTTAACTGAACCGGACAAGGTCTTGAAATGTAGCTGAGAACTCAACTGGATCTTTCCTGAAAGGTAAAGGTCAGTCATATGCAAGGCATGATATGAATCAAGCGATGATGTTCTCAACATAAATGAGATTTGTAAGATATGATGCGTATATGCGCGCTGTAATGTATGAAAATGTGATGTTTATGAATGTATCTTTTCGTCTTAGGAAAATAAATCCTTGACGGGTGTCGGGAAGTCACTCCTGGGCTAATGTTGAAGAATAGATCTTTGCTTCCGCTGGGGATGATAGTTGCAAGAATACCGGTAGGAGAAGATAACTCTGTTGGGGAATAAACTTGGCGAATGGATTACTCTGCGGGGAGAAAAGTACTCTAGTGATCTTGCTGGGGAACAATACTCTGTGGGGAGAGAGGTACTTTGCTGAAATGTTGATGGTAACTTTGCTGGGGATACCATTGTTGTGTTGGAAGTGTTAATAGACTTCGCTGGGGATAAGAAGACTTTGCCGAGGACGATCTTTCCGTGGCTTTTGGCTGAGGATAACCCAGTTATATCCCGGTAGGGAAATAACTCTTTGAATAAAGCCAGAAGACGCGTTCGTGCTCTATGGGGATAAGCTTCCAGGATCTACTGAGGATAAGCTTACTGCTTGGGGAGATGGTTCAAACCTTCCTGGGGAAATCTTGATTGGACTCTCCTGGGGAAATTTTGAACTATATTGGGGAAGTGACTCCATTGAATGTTTGATATACCGCCGGGGAACAATCTTTAGACCAAGACTGCCGGGGATGCTTGTTAAGAATGTTCGTATACTCCGCTGGGGAATGTTGAGATCTGCGGGGGTACTCAACTTCCTTAAGGCTGATAACATAGCTTTGCTTGGGGAGAGTGCACTGACTTGCTGGCTCACTCTCTAGGTAATTGAGATATACTGGTTATGTTCTTCAGCCGAACTTACCTTGGTACCTTGATGGACCGAACAATTAGATCGCTTAGACAACTCTTTATTGCCCCTGTTTCTAATGTTACCTGTAATTTATCCTTTGTTTCGTATGCAAATATTTATGAATTAGCAATTACTGTCAATGCATATATCTCAAATTGAACCTTGGACGTTCTTCGCAAAATAAAACAGAAAAGGAAAAACTATTGGCAATTTTAACTGAAAAGTGATTTTATATTGATTTTTGAATTGCCTGTAAATAGGCGTTTATGTACAAGAGGCTGACGTCCTAGTAAGAGAACGCCGCCGAACAAAAGAGTTTATACAGATTTGTACAATGGAAAATAAAACAGCTGTGTGAAATGAATGATCCCACTGGGTTCCAACTCTGCTATCGCCCTTATATCTTCGAGCGTCTCATCACTTGATGACCTTAGTTGAAGATGAAGCTGATTGATTGATGCCGTCTGAACTCGTTGTAGATACCGGATTCTGGATACAAAGTGATCCAATGAGACATAGTATTACGCTTTATCCCTAACTTTTGCCTGGACCGCCCTTTCGGGTTTTCAGTCCACCGGGATACCCCTTTTTGCCCAAGCCGCCTTTTCAGGTTTTCGACTTGCCGGGTGTACAGATTTTTTCATTTCATCCCTTCATTTTGCCCGAACCCTTTTGGTTCGCCGGGAGCCCTAATTTTTGCCTAAGTATGTCAACCTAGCGGGTCTTTTTTCATGCGTAGCATCTTTTTACTATGTCTGCATTGGCGGGGTGAGGAAGGTCGTCACCATCCATGTTGGTTAGAATCATGGCTCCTCCTGAGAACACATGTTTAACCACAAATGGCCCTTCATACGTAGGGGTCCATTTTCCCCTTGGATCACTCTGAGGAAGGATGATACGTTTGATTACCAGATCCCCAACTTGATATTCTTGTGGTCTGACCTTTTTGTTAAATGCCCTGATCATCCGTTTTTGATACGTTTGACCATGACAGATAGCAGCAAGTCTCTTTTCGTCAATTAAGTTTAGCTGATCAAGTCGTGTCTGGATCCAATCATCTTCACTCAGATCTGCATCCTTCATTATCCGGAGAGAGGGTATCTGCACTTCGATCGGTAAGACTTCCTCCATACCATAGACCAAGGAGAAAGGAGTTGCCCCGGTTGACGTCCTTGCTGAGGTACGGTACCCATGTAGAGTGAACGGTAACATCTCGTGCCAATCTTTATAAGTCACTGTCATCTTCTGCACGATTTTCTTAATGTTCTTATTTGCTGCTTCTACAGCCCCATTCATCTTCGGTCGATAAGGAGAAGAGTTGTGGTGTTGTATCTTAAACTGCTCGCAAAGCTCAGTGATCATCTTATTATTGAGATTGGTACCGTTGTCTGTAATGATTCTTTCAGGGACACCGTATCGACAGATCAGATTGTGCCGAATGAACTGTGCTACAACGTTCTTGGTTACTGTAGCGTAGGAAGCTGCCTCAACCCACTTCGTAAAGTAATCAATTGCCACCAGGATGAAGCGATGCCCATTGGATGTCATTGGTTTAATCTCACCGATCATATCTATACCCCACATTGCAAACGGCCAAGGCGCAGTCAGAACATTTAGAGGAACTTGAGGAACATGCACCTTGTCTGCATATATCTGGCATTTATGGCATGTCCGAGAATGTTGGTAACAGTCGGCTTCCATTGTGGACCAGAAATACCCTTCCCGAAGGATTTTCTTTGCCATAGTGTGTCCACTGGAATGTGTACCGAAGGTCCCTTCATGTAACTCTTCCATGATCCTTTCTGCTTCAGTCTTATCCATACAACGCAGTAAGGTCGAATCATGGTTTCGCTTATACAGAATGCCGTTGCTAAGGAAGAACTTTGCTGCGAACCTTCTCAGAAACTTCTTATCGTTGACAGATGCACCTTCAGGGTATTCCTGAGCTTCCAAGTATCTCTTCACCTCATGGTACCAAGGCTTCTCAGTCACCAATTCAGTCTCAAGATCATAACAGTATGCCGGTTCGTCCAGTTTCCAGATAATGATCGGGGAGCCTCATTGTCCCATTTAACTTTGAACATGGAAGACATCGTAGCTAACGCGTCTGCCAGCTGATTCTCCTCTCTTGGGAAATGTTCAAAAGTTATCTCTGTGAAGTGGGGGATCAAGGTCAACACACATTCTCTGTAAGGAATAAGATTCGGATGTTTCGTATCCCACTCCCCTTTGATCTGATTGATCACGAGAGCGGAATCTCCGAAGACACTCAGAAGCTTGATCCTTAAGTCGATCGCAGCTTGGAGACCCATGATGCATGCCTCATACTCCGCCATGTTGTTGGTGCAGTTGAAACATAGCCGGGCAGTGAGTGGAGTATGAGTGCCTTGAGGGGATATTTTCACAGCGCCGATACCATTACCCAAAGCATTTGAGGCTCCGTCAAAGTGCATAGACCATCGAGATCTTTCCTTAGGTCCTTCATCCGGTCCGGGTACTTCACAATCAGTCACTATCATGATGCTCTCGTCTGGAAACTCGAAGTTCATTGACTGATAGTCGTCTAGTGCCTGATGTGCCAAGTGATCTGCCAATACACTTCCCTTGATGGCTTTCTGGGTCGTGTACTGAATGTCGTATTCTGTCAAGATCATTTGCCATCTTGCTATTCTCCCAGACAAAGCAGGCTTTTCAAATATGTACTTTATAGGATCCATCTTTGAGATCAACAAGGTAGTGTGAGTCAGCATATACTGTCTCAGCCGGCGAGCAGCCCATACCAAAGTGCAGCAAGTTTTCTCGAGCAGTGAGTATCGGGTCTCACAGTCGGTAAACTTTTTGCTAAGGTAATAAATGGCATGCTCTTTTCGTCCAGACTCGTCATGCTACCCCAGCACACACCCCATTGAGTTGTCAAGCACTGTCAGGTATAGTATCAGAGATCTCCCCTCAACCGGTGGCATAAGGATAGGTGGTTCTTGGAGATACTCCTTGATTCTGTCAAAAGCAGCCTGACATTCATCATTCCAACGTACTACCTGATCTTTCTTCAGCAGCTTGAAGATTGGTTCACAGGTGGCAGTCAGGTGTGAGATGAATCGGGCAATGTAATTCAGGCGTCCTAAAAAGCCTCTGACCTCTTTCTCTGTCTTAGGAACGGGCATCTCTTGAATGGCTTTAACCTTGGCATGGTCCACTTGAATACCCTTATCACTTACAACGAAGCCTAGCAACTTTCCAGATCTTACCCCAAAGGTGCACTTGTTCGGGTTCAACCTCAGCTTGTACAGTTTCAGATGGTCAAACAATTTCTGCAGATGATCTAGGTGTTCTTCCTCAGTTTGGGACCTTGCGGTCATGTCGTCAACATACACTTCTATCTCATGATGGATCATGTCATGAAATAAAGCAACCATGGCACGTTGGTAGGTTGCCCCAGCGTTTTTCAGTCCAAAAGGCATGACCTTGTAGCATAAGGTGCCCCACTGAGTAACAAAGGTAGTCTTTTCCATGTCTTCAGGAGCCATCTTGATCTGATTATAGCCTGAAAAACCATCCATGAAAGAGAACACCTTATGCTGAGCCGTATTATCAACAAGGACATCAATGTGAGGTAGGGGGAAGTCATCTTTGGGGCTGGCCCTGTTCAGATCCCTATAGTCGACACACATTCTGACCTTTCCATCTTTCTTTGGTACCGGCACCACATTAGCAACCCACTGAGGGTAAGAAGTCACTGCAAGGAACCCGGCATCAAACTGTTTCATAACCTCGGCTTTGATCTTCTCAGACATGTCTGGACGCATACGGCGGACCTTTTGCTTAACCGGAGGGCAGTCTTCCTTGGTAGGCAAATGATGGACCACAATGTCGGTATCCAACCCGGGCATGTCTTCGTAGGACCAGGCAAATATCTCCACATAATCATGTAGCATCTGAGTCAACCGTTGCTTCACGCTGAGCTCTAGGTTGGCACCAATCTTTACCTCCTTTCTGTCTGTATCAGTACCCAGATTTATTGTTTCCACTGGCTCTTCGTGTGGTTGAATTGCCCTCTCTTCCTGGAGTAACAGTCTTGCAAGCTCTCCAGGCACTTCGCAATCATCTTCACCTTCGTCTTCGGCTAAGTTGATCGGATTTTCGAAGTCATAACTGGCAGTAGCAGAGTCGTTACCAGTGAGATCCAGAGTGGATTGAAACCTGTATGAGTGAGTGTGTGTAAATACAGCTGTTTTGCAATATATGAAGAAAGGAAAGAAAGAAAAGGAGCATAAGATTTGAAATGCGAGAAAACGTCCAAGATCTTTATTCATGATATATGAGATGACAATTAATATACCCTCACAAATGAAGCCACGGTGCCCCGGGTAAGACACCGGGCCATAGAGTTTCAAATCATTGTTTATTACAAATAACAAAAATAAAGGAGTTTATTACTGCGTAACAAAAGTAACAGGAGTATGATCCTTAGCAGTCCAATTGGTCAATCCACCATCAGTCGTCGGGTAGATCCAGCTATCGAACTCTGATTCTTCCACCTCATCTTCGTCCCCAACAGCATTCACTCCTGGATTAGTGATGAGCACAGGAGGTCTTCTGGTCTTTGCCTTGCGCACAGCCTTCTGACCCTCTGCAGTAAAACCCAGTCCAAACTTGTCAGTTTTAGGCGTAAAATCAGGGAGCCTGCCCCAGTTAGCACATTCACCTTTCTTGATCACAGCCCGGGCATCCTTCAAGGAAGCCATCTTCAATGGAAAGTCCTCTTCAACCACTGTTTCCGCTACTGCCAATGTTGGGGGTACCTCTTCGAAATGCTGAAAGGGGGTTTCAATAAACTCCCCGTCCATCTCAATATACCTGAAGGAATTCAAATGGCTCACCATATACTCCTCCTCTCCCTGCACAGTGACAATCTTCCCTCTGACGGGGTACTTGAGCTTCTGGTGCAAGGTAGAGGTCACTGCCCCAGCTTTGTGGATCCAAGGTCGACCCAGTAGACAAGAATACGATGGACGGATATCCATCACATAGAAAGTAGAGTCAAATACCTGAGAACCCACACGAATAGGAATGTCTACCTCTCGTGAACCATCCTTTTAGAACCGTCGAAGGCTCTGACGATGATGTTGCTAGGTTTCAGCTCCAGGCCCTCACAATCCAACCGGTCTAAGGCCTTCTTGGGTAGCACATTCAGGGAAGAAACAGTGTCCACTAACACGTGCGCAAGGGTAGTGCCCCTGCATTCAATAGAGACATGTAGGGCGTCATTATGGTATTTTCCCTTAGCAGTAAGGTCAGCGTCCGAGAAACCCAAACCATTGTCGGCTGTCAAATTGGCTACGCAATCAGTAAACTGGACTGCAGATGTCTCCTGTGGCACATGGGCCGTCTTGAGAAATGAAATCAGGGCCTTAGCATGGGCCTCTGAGCACAGTAGCAAGGAGAGCATAGAGATCTTGGAGGGGGTATGCCCCAGCTGCTCGACAACATTAAAGTCACTCTTCTTAATTATCTTCAGAATTTCCTCCATCTCTTGTTGGGAGGCCTCAGCATTCACGGATTTTGGTGCCTCCATCCGGGCAGGCTCATCTTCAATCCCTTTGCCCCGAGCATTAGATGACTCGGCAGCAGGGGAAACAACTTGATCAAAAACGGGAACAGGTACACTTATAGGTGTTATAGTGAGGGGTCTTTGAATGGCAGGTGGCGCAATGTCAGGCGAGAAGAGCCTGCCACTGCGGGTAACTTTTGCTGGACCAGTGATATTGCTGATGCTGGTGCCAGTGTTAAACTCTTGCTTGATTCCGTGTACATACACATCTGCCCCATAGTGCCATGGGACAGCCTTATCAGATTCATAAGGGAGAGGCCCCGGAACAGTAATTACAATGGGTGCAACAGTCATGATTTTAACCGGCTTCCTCGGGAGAGCCTTGATCGGATTATTAAAAATGGTAACAACAGACACTTCTTCCACCGGAACAAACTGAACAGCAGCCTTCTTGAAGAGAATCTCTTTGCTGTCCATCAGGCTTTAGATGCCCAACTTCAGCAAAGGACAACCAGAAAGGGAAACAGCACAAAAAAGGCAACCTTCATTACAACCCGGAAATAAACCGGCCAGCAGTAGGTTCCTCTTAACAGTCATCAAGGGAGTAGCTACATCATTCACATAAATGGCATATACATCTTCATCAACGGCATTCACTCCATGCTGGGGCATAGGAGCAGTCACCACATTTGGCCTCTCAGGCGCTTCAAATTGTATCTCCTTTGCGTCAATAAGGTCCTGCACCTTATTCCTTAAGGCCCAACAGTCATCAGTGGAATGCCCCGGGCTATCGGAGTGATAAGCACAGCGAGCATTCGAATTATACTTGGGAGAGGCAGTGTTTACAATCTTCGGGGCCTCTCTAACAGTCACCAAATTGGTGGATAGCAATTGTGGCAAGATTTGCGATAGAGTCATACTCAGACGGGTAAACTCTCTTCTAGGTCTTTCAGCTCTTTGAGGATTGGTTTGCCGGGGAGCGGCAGCAGGTTTAGCAATCATCACCGCGTTGACAGATTGGCGGTGTTCTGGTTTCTCTTGTCGTCTAGACCCATATACAGCACTGGCCTCCTTCTTAAAGGGCTTCCTCTCAGAACTTGCAGATGCACCCTTCTGAATTTTACCGGACTTCATTCCAGCCTCTATTCTCTCCCCAGTCAGAATAAGATCAGTAAACCCTGCAGACGAGTTACCGATAAGATGATTGAAGAACGGCCCGGATAGGGTCCCCAAGAACATATCTACCAGCTCACGGTCAGTTAACGGAGGCTGCACCCTGCCAGCCAGATCCCTCCACTTCTGTGCATACTCTTTGAAACCTTCGCTTGACCCTAGCGACATACCCTGGAGTTGGGTACGTGTAGGAGCAAGGTCGGCATTATATTGATACTGCTTGTAAAAAGCAGTAGCCAACTCCTCCCAGTTACGAACCTTGGTCCCATCCAGCTGATAGAACCATTCGAGATGAGTCCCTGAAAGACTCTCCTGGAAGAAGTGGATCCACAAATTCTTGTCCACTGAGTACGGTTGAATCTTCCGCACATAAGATCTGAGGTGTAGCTTGGGACAAGACGCCCCGTCATACTTGGTAAAAGATGGTGCTTTGAACTTGTGAGGAATGATCACACCAGTAGATAAGCCCAAGTCTCCGAAATCCAGCCCAGGCACTTGTTGGACCTCCATTGCATTCAGTCTGTCTTCCAACTGCTTATACCGGTCTTCAGCAGGAGGATACTGTTCCTCATTAAAGTCAGTCTCGTTGTCAGAGACTACCGGACTAGGACCTTTTCCCCCTTGGGGACTGCTCTTGCCTATAGAAGAACCAGCCTCTTCATTCTGCAGAGCGTTGCCAAACCTTCGGCCCGAGTTGAAAAGAACAGTTCTCTTCTTCTTCTTCTTCTCCTTCTTCAGGAGTAAAGCCTTCAGCTCTTCTTGGCCTTGAGCCAAACCCATGATCAGTTCCTGAAATTGCGCGTTCTGCGCCTGAAGGGCCTTGATAGACATCTCGGTTGATGATGAGTCAGGATTCATGATGCTGAAATAAACAGCGAAGAACGGTAAGCAACCTGAAAAGAAGAAAACCTGCCATGCACATGATGAATGATATGTGTTTATGCAATGCATTCAAGGGTTCGAAAGTTCAAATTTGTTGTAGACAAAAAAAGAACACACGTTATCATTAAGGAAATAATTGTTCAGTACATCAAAGCCTCATGGGCACATATTACAAAGCAAATCAATCCCAAAAGACACTACGCATCCTCTTTGGAGCTATATAGGTGTTGAGATTCCTCTCCTCGTGCAATAGGCGGGTGAGCTCCAAGACCTTCTTTTCACTAGCATGTAGACTGGTCTCAAGAGAATTCCGTTCTTCCTTAAGCTGGATCCAGCTCTTCTGCATCTCTTCCCAGGACGTGGGCATGTCAGGATGTTGAATAGTGTAGGACCCTTCTCCTTCCAATACTGGCTCTTTGATTACAGGGAGCACATGAGGATAAGGCATTATTAACTTCTGGGAGCGAGCTCGTACCCACTTGAGATAGGGTTCCAATGGGATGGAATTCATGTGCCCTAGTGTCTTGCTGTCTATCCTACTTGGCATCCTCCAAGCTCTGATAAATCTCTGGCGAAGTCCTTGTGCATCGTTGTCGAAGTCAAAAACTATGTCAGGAATTAACATGTCATGAGGGCCATCCCTCCGAGCATAACCAAACTGTCTCCAAGCCAGGCATGGGTTGTAAGTAATGCCTCCTCTGATTCCAAGTAAAGGAACATTAGGGTACTCCCCGCAACGATCAATGATAGTGACATCCTCTCTGGACCGAGGGCACCAATGTATATCTGCATGTGTAAGAGTCATCAACCGTTGTGACCATCTCAAACCCGGCTCGTTCTTCAAAACTGATTGTGGAAGGTGCGAAATAAACCACCTTCCCAGGAGAGGAGTGCAGCACATAAGGACACCTCTTTTTCTCATGGTTCGAGTGTAACATGAGTGAAGGATGTCCCCCAGCAACGTAGGTATAGGATTCCTGGACATGAAGATCTGGACAGCACTGATATCTATAAGCTGATTTGGGTTAGGGAACAACACTAAACCATAGACAAGGAGGGCCACAACTTCTTCAAAAGCTTGTAAGTCAAGGGAGTTCCAACATTCCTGGGCCTTTTCAAACAGAAACCTGGCTAAGAACCCTTTGATGCCACTTCTAACCTCCCAATGTCCCTTGAGGTCAGATGATTGTAGGTGTAAGGCTTTAGCAATCTCTTCAAGCTTGGGTTCCTTTTCCGTACCGTTGTAGGGTAGTTGATCAAGGATAGGGATCTTCAGAAGCCGGGAGAACTCCTCCAATGTAGGTACCAGCTGATAATCCAGGAAAGTGAAACAGTGATGCAGAGGGTCAAAGAACTGGAACAGGACCTTTATCATATCTTCCTCAATGTTGGTATTGACCAAGCTGATGAGTCTTCCATGTCTCTCACTGAATGAAGAGTTCTCGGGAATCCTGGATATAAGCTCCTTAAGCTGAGGAGGGATCCTTACAAGGCTGATTTGAATTGTCTTTCTGCGAACAGTTTCCATGTCCTACAAAACAAGAACAAAGATGAAGATTCGAACCCCTGAAATGGTTAGTTAATGCATATGATGCTGGATGATGTCATGATGCTATGATTAAACACACCACAAATATTTATAAAGGCAAACATGTAAGGCACACAAGTCACACAAGACAAACCCTTAGAGTTTAGGCCAGCATGGGGTCTGGGTGTTACCCTCTTGAAGTTGGTGGGCTCAACCTGTCCTATTAGAAGTAACCGGGTTCTAAGGGTCCCAATATCACTGGATTGCTTTCATTGTTCATCGTTTCGATTTAGCCACTGAACTGGCGACCGAAATATTCCAGGAAAGCAACCCTCAATTGAGTGTAGTATCGAGTATCAACCAACCTCGGACTGCACCAAAGTCAGTTATCTCACTACCCTAAAGAGGCCAAGATGGTTCAATTAAGGTTCCTAAGGTCAGTTGATGCTTCACGACACCACATGGAGGCCCCGTACTCTCCTTGACTGAACTCAAGGGTTACCGGTACACACCAAAGTGCCACATCAACGTAGCAGACTACTTCAACCATGTCGGTATACCCCGCACAGTTCCCTCACAGCCTTGTTGCTACTTTCTAAGAAGGTATCCCCAGATCCGGGTTAGGATCTATAGAACTCCCGAGACAGTACCCACAATAGTAAAGCAAACAATTCAAAGCAATTGAAAACACAAGTGATCTTAATCCTAAGGTACACCTCACTTTATAAGATATCCTCAGCAGAGTCGCCAGTTCTGTGATCGGTGGATCTGGAACTGACTGTTTAACGCTGGTTCGCGAAATGTCGCGGAAGCAAGAGTCGCCACCGTCTTTTATTTTCTCCAAATGGAAAGGACAAAAGCACAGAAAAATTCCTTATAGAGATTGCTCTCGGTTCGGGAGGTAGATTTATAGAAAGGGAAGGTGTTAGCACCCTTTCTATCCATGGTTATCCATGGGCTCTTAGATACTTGCTCATTGTGTTTTCAAAAATGGTTTGTTTGCTTTTCAACTGTGGGTTTAAAAAAGTTTCTTTGAAAATTTCAGTTCGACTCTTGTATCGGTCCTCAAGAGTGTTTGAAAAGTTGCTTTCGAAAGCTTTTTTTGAAAAGGTGTCGGTGTGAAAAGAAGTGTTGATTTGTTTTGAAATTAGAGCAAGTATCTACGAGAATCTACCTACCCTAAGGAATTAGGCTGTGTAAATGTCCTTAAGGTAGTGCCATCCCACCATTGAGAGGTACGTAGCACCACCGTTGGAGGTGTTCGGGTCAATTCGAGGGTTCGGGACATGGTGGTCACCAGAGCAATGGGAAGACGCCTTAGAAGCTACCCTCATGCCATGTTCATGGACATGAGGACTTACTAAAACATCCTCTACTCGACGACCACCTTTCGAGGGGCAAGGCAACAGTGAGACGTACCCTAGGGGTGGTGTGTGATTTGTGTGTCATGTTCATTTATGTTTATCTTGTTCATGCATTGGTGGTCTACGCGTTACTTTTATTTTAGCATTCATTCTTCCATGTGAGTTATTAACAGTTAAAAGATGCAGAATTAAAAGGTCCTACGCTATTACAAAGGCGCGGGTCTACATCGCCAAATTAGTCCAAGACCCGATTTGAATAAAATAAGGTGCGAAAAAATAAATATCCTAATTAATCTATTACATGGCTTTGGGATAATTACATGAAATTTATAAAAAGGAAATAAAATAAGCGCGAGAAATAGAATTATGATCGAATGCGAGGGCGTTGGACCCTTTTAAGGAAATTAAATTGGAATCGTGAAATTGATTAAAAGAAAATAAAAGAAAGAATTTTTGGAGTTTTTGCATTTATGGAGTTTAATGAGAATTAATGGAATTAAAACCTAATTCTAAACTATTTTTAATTTATTAAAAAATGTTTAAGTTTGTACCCTAACTTTAATCTAATTATTTACATGGCAATTTATTTACAAAATAAATAATTAATTATTAATAATGGTAAAAGAAAAGAAAAAAGGATAAAAGTATTTAAAACCCTAATTCTACATTTTTTAGTTTATTAAAAAAAACATTAAAATTGAACCTAGAATTAAAAACTAAATTAATTAATAGAATTTATTTATAAAAACATTTAAATAAAATATATTTATATTTTTTGTCTTTCTGTTTTTTTGTTATTTTTTATATTAAAGAAAAATTAATTTGAAGAATTAAACTAAAACTAAATAAAACAAATAAAATAGAAAAAATAAAGAGAATGAAAAAAGCAAACCAATGGGGGGTGTTGACCCCAATTTGGAGGTATCATTGTAGCAATCAGGCCCATGGAATGCTAGCCTTTGGTTGACTTTCTTGGCTTGTGTATGGCACGTTTGACCTATGCACATGGTGGTCTTCAGATCAAGGCCATTGGATTGATGCTATGAGACATGTGGCACGCTTGGATAGTGGATGTATGGTAGAACTCTGGAGGGAACGCTGCATGGAAACATAGAAGGAAAAATAATATTGAGAAGGGGGGGGACCTGGGAATCGAACCCAGGTCCCAATGTTCAAAGGACAACGCGTTCAACAACCATCCAAATGCGTTTCTTTGTCAATTATATGGAACATGAATATTATAAGAAAAATAAAAGTCAATGGTCTGAACCAAAAAAATTACGCGCCAACTTTGAATAGACCAATGGCCTTGATCCACGCATGCGTCTTCTTCATGTTAAACCTGCAACTAGAACCAAATAGTGGGGGTTTTAAACCCCCACTAATCCTGAAACTAGAAAATAGCGATTAGGCCATACAAGCATATAAAAAAGGCGCGACATGTGTAATCAATTCGTATGAAGGTCGTGAGTTCAGTGGTCCAGGTCTTGTTGGCCAATTTTTCCTGAAGAGGGAAGCCCTAATTTCACAGCTTTGAAACCCTAGCGAGCTTCAATGGTAACTTTGCATATAGGCTATGAAAACTCAATTAAACAATATCAATAGACTCAGAAGGTCCATGTTAGTATAAAACAACAATCAAACTGTATGGAAAATGCCCAGAAATTGAAATACGATTATGCATAAAGTATGAGGAATTTTGACTTCTATATACCAATTCTTGATGCTAGAAGCGTGGAAAAGGATTCAGTTAGGTTCCTTGATGCCTTAGAAAGCTTTTTGAATTGATATTTCGCTTTGAATTGCCCTCTAATGCAGTTTTCAGTTTCCAATTTTTTTCACAAAAAATGCCAAGTTTGTTCTTTGGTTTGGGCGCAGATTTCCAGGTTCTTGTGATTAGGTTTGCATCTGCTTATGTATGCCAATGGATTAGGGTAGAAATTTGAGTCAAAAAACCTTTGCATTGATGTATCAAATATTTGATTTTCAATGAATATTTTTTCAATCTTTTTCATGTCTTTTGATACCAATCATGGCCAAATCTTTCCTTTTTTGATGTGCACGAAATCTTGAGTAACCAATGAGGGCATATGCTGCATAAAAAGATTCAAACACATTTGTTTAGTATTTTTGTCATATTTTATTTCATTAAATGAATTAATAGTGATTAAAAATTCAAATAAATAATAAAAAATGATGAAATAATTCCCCTTTGGGCCAAATGGTCGTGCATAGCCTTTGGATAATGATTCTTGGAAGAAAATGTGGCCCATTAGCAATTTTGAGGCATTTGAAGCAAAGTTGACTTTTCAAAATTCCCAAAAATTTCCCAACTTCCACAAGGCATATCTTGCTCAATTTTTAAGCTTTGATCATGTTCTTGGACATTTTGGAAAGGTCTTGAAGTATTCTAACCAATGCCTTTGGTCCCATGTCATTTTGATTTATCAATCTCAAGTTATGGTCTTTGACTTAAAGTCCCTTTTTGTTGACTTTTGAAAATGACCTATAATGTTGAAATTGATAACTTTTTGTGAGAGCATTTCTTGGACTTGAAATGTGAAGAGGAGTTGTAGGAAATGTCATTCTCTTCAAAATGAGCTTTGGATGGAATTTTTCTGATGAACCATGTGGAAGTTATGCCTTGGTCAGGTTATAGTTGACTTTTTCAACTCTCCAAATATGGAAACTTTTGCATCTTGGGACTTTTTGAGCCATACCTTGAAAATCATGATCAAGAATTGATCAAATGATGTTTGTGGCTTCAAAATAAGAGGTTGACCAAAAATTTGAACTTTTGACTATCAAATGACCATTTTGCCCCTGCAGTTGATTGTAGGGCAATTAGGGTTTTTGACTGTGCAATTTTGTGTTGTAAGTCTTGAAACTTGGCATGTGGATGCTTGACCATGTTTATAGGCATGTGGGACTTGTTTGGACCCTTGGAAACTTCAACTTCTTTGCCAGAACCAAAACCCTAGTTTTTGACTGTTAGGAGGCCCTTGAACTGTGCAACCCTTGGGGAGATTTTGAAGCTTGGACTTGGCAAATCTTGAAGAATATGGGAGGGCAAATTTTGGGGTACAACACCAACCATTTTATTATTTATTTTTATTTTCATTTCCATTGTATTAAATATATTTTCCTTAACATAGAAAATCATAAAAAAAATATAAAACATGATAAATATTACATTTTGTTTATTTTATTTTATTTTCTCATAAAAATTATTTTTATTAAATTATATATTAACTATTTTTCTTAAGTAAACTTGTAAAATAAAATAGAATTATGGTTGCTTACCAAATCAATAGTAAGACAAAAATGTCAAAGGAATGGAGTTGCTTACCAAATCAATAGTAAGACAACAATGTCAAAGGAATAGAAAATGGACAAGAAAGACATTTGAGTAGGTAGATTACTTCTAGTTACTTGCTCCATTTCAAAACAATTATCCTTGCTATTTTCAAAAACAAACACACACATTTCCAAACATCTTACAAACATTGAAAACATTTTCAAAAAGACAAACATCTTTGTATACATTCTTACGAACGAGAATCATTACAAAGATTGCCTAAACAATGGCCTCTTTTACAAAAAACTTTCAAAACCACACAAAGCACAATTTCAAAACAAAATCAAGTGATCTAGCAAGTAACTAAGAGCCCATGGAAAACCATGGATGAAAAGGATGCTAATACCTTCCCTTTTCATAATCTACCCCCTAACTCAAGAAACAATCTCAAAGGTCTTTCCTGTGCTTTTTCACTTTTCCTTTTGGATAAAATAAAAGTCGGTGGCGACTCTTGCTAAACCACAACATTTGCGAACATAAACGCAAAACTCTCAAGTCAGTTCTCCCACCGTATCACACACCATTTATCCCCAGTAAAGTTGATACTATCCCTAAAAGTTGCTGCAAAACCTGGAACCCGACCATATACCAGTTAATTCCATTTTCCCCAGGAGATCAGAAGTCTAATCATCTCTTTCATCCCTAGTCAGGGTATATGAGTATAATTCCCCAGTAGAGTAATGGACAACCAAGGCTTTTTGAACTTTATTCCCCAAGCAGAAATCAACATTCCCCACAGAGTTTCCTCAAATAGCAAATAGAAATTACCAATAGAAGTACTCTAAGCAAGGTTGAAGATACACATACTTTTCATCTCGAGCAGTAGTTTAGGATTTAGCTTCCCAAATCTCCCCAGCAGTTGTCAAGGATTTATTTTCCAGACAAAGATTTACTTCAATAACATTTCACATTCATGCATCATAACATATGCATACAAAATGCATATAGCATAATCTCATTTATTTTAAGAGCATCATTACGCAATGCATGCATCATGACATTGCATCACAACTAATTCTTTACCTTTTCAGGAAAGATCAATCATCAGATAAATATCATCAGCAATAAACAGACCTCTGCTGGTTCATTTTAAATCGATAAATGATTTATCCTGATTCCATTTTGATAGACACTTTCTCTGGTTCAATTAAATCACCCTGAAGATTTATACCGATTTGTTATCCAGTTAAAAATTATTCAAGACATCTGCTGGTTCAGTTTAAATCGATCAATGATTTATCTCGATTCTGTTCCGGTAGACACTTTCTCTGGTTCAGTTAAATTGCTCTGAAGATTTATATTGATTCATTATCCAGTTAAAAATTCATTCAAGACATCTGTTGGTTCATTTTAAATCGATCAATTATTTATCCTCATTCCATTCCGATAAACACTTTCTCTAGTTCAGTTAAATCGCCCTAAAGATTTATACTAATTCGTTATCCAGTTAAAGATTATTCAAGACCTTTGTTGGTTCAGTTTAAATAGACCAATGATCTATCCTGATTCCGTTCTGGTAGACACTTTCTCTGGTTCAGTTAAATCTCTCCAAATATTTATACTAATTCGTTATCCAATTAAGGTTTATTCAAGACCTCTGCTCAGTTCAGTATAAATCGACCAAAGATTTATTCTGGTAATTCTTCCAATCCCTATCAACCTTCCCCTTGGATAGCATATATAAGCCTATCTCCGATGACTCTTCATTAAATCTCTTAATGGCATCTTTAAGCCCATTTCCGATGCAATCAACTAACACATTATTTCGTGCATCAGCAAGTGCGAATTTCTGGGCACTCTAGTGTTCAATCATCTTCCACCGTCAAGTCACGAATGGCGGAGCCGCCAATCTAACTCTTCAGGTTTAAAAAGATTGAACAGGGGCAGCTTTTGTACCCCAAAATTTTCCTTCTCTTTTCTCAAGACATTTCTCACAAAGATCTTCAATGGTTTAAGCTTGCACAAGTATTGACTAGGTCAAGCCATCTCCTCAACACTGATGCCTCAAATTAGGGTTTGGATTTTCACAAGGACAATTGGACTTATAATGCTTCAATTGATATTAATGGATCATTATGCACATTCAATAATGATCATGTCAAGTTTCAAGTCTTGCATCTCAAAATTGCTCAATCAATTGATCAGATGACCCAAAATCAGTTTTATTTGGTAAAAAGTCAATTGTGGTCACCCTACAGTAAAACTTCAATATTTTTGACCAATATCAACATTTTTAAGTCATATATATCAATTGATCAAGTTTTGATCATAATTCCCCAAGAAAAATGCTCAATTTACCAAAAGGGCAAAATGGTCAAAATTAGGGTTTTGGTTGTATTTGACTGATCAGTGACTTTTAACCTAATACATGATCTAATGGCTTGAAGCATAATCTAAAGGATTCAAATACAACATGTGGACCTAATTTCATGTCTCAAAACATTTCTCAAAGATCAATTGATTGATAGTTGAAATTCAGTCAACTGATGAAAAGTCAACTGATACACCAAAAGTCAAAATTTGACCTTTTGATCAAAATTGAGTTTCAAAGATCACAATTCATCAAGAAATTCAAAATGTGAAGCTTGATAATCAAAAAAATATAGAAAGTCAAAAGTAAATTTGAAAAGTCAAACTTTTCAAGACTTAGAAATTTTTCTAAGTGTTTTGAAGTATGATAATTTCATAACTTCATGCCAACTTCTCATCAAGACGCAAGATGATTCAAAGAAAACTTCCAACATGAAAGTTGTAGACTTCAATGAGATCTAAAATTTTGCATGACATGACAAGTTCTAGAAATTCTTGGATTTTGAGCTATGAATCCATGAAGTCGTGCACTTTTTGTAAAAAACACTTAGTGAAATTTTGGCCTAGTTTAGGCAGATTTTTGACCTAACTTCATGGCTATTTTTCACATAGTTCCAAGATGATTTTGCAAAAATGGAAAACATGAAGGTTGTATAGGATGTTCCAATCTTTCCAAAATGTCCATGAACTCAATGAGATCATTCTTGAGCTAGGAGAATCGAAGAGGAGAAGTTAGAATTTCAAACTTGAATTACAAGGCATCTTTCATGAAGAACACTTGATCAAATCCATAGCCATGCTGCATAATCTTGCTTTTCAGGTTTCAAACTTGTGTTTCACTCCATAATTAATTGTTTAAACAATTAATTGAGCCATTATCCAAGTGTTTGAGTCATTATCCAAAGCATCATTCCATTTTTGGAAGAAAGTCACCATTCCATTCTTGTAAAGCAAGCTTTATGCACAAAGTCAATGCATTATGCTCCTAACTTGTTTGTTCTGATTACACTCCATCTACAAAGTCAGAAGCATTGTGTTTAAAATGATTAACAACTCTATGATCAAAGGTATAAGGTATTGAAACTTGTTTTGTCAATAAAATCACATGTTGAGCTTAACATGTAAATTTGAATTCTGATCAACTTCAGCACTCCAAACCTTTGCCTATAAATTAAGCATTCATCTACAAGCCAAGGACACGAATTCACAAGCCCCAGGCATCCTAAAACTCCCTGAAACTCAAAAATGTGCACAAACCTCCATTGTTGTCATTTCTGGCCAAGAAACTTGAAACACAAAATCTACTCGTGCGTTTCCTCTATAAACCATCCACAAAGCTTCTATACATCAAGTACAACTCAACCAAACACATGTTACAGTTTTGTAACATCATCCTCTTCATCTTCCATAACCAAAACCAGGGCATTGCAACTTGACTTCTCCATATCATTTCAGCCACTCTCAACTCAAGCTAAGCATTGCATTAGCTTCCTAGGGACTCAAGGAAGTTAACATGATCACTGCAGCACCTTGAATCAAACTCATTTTCAAAATATGAATTCCATTTTTAAGGTAAGTTTTCTGAATTTTGAAATCTTCATATAGGCATTGTTATCCTTCCATTTTCAAAGATAAAATGTAGACATCATTGCCCTGAAATTGACCATGTCCTTAGAATTCATTTATATTGTTTGAGTTATGAGAATTTTAGGTTTGAAATCTCTGGAAAAATTAGGTCAAATTTGGTACCATTCAAAATTCGTGCTCATCTTTGATTTATAGTCTTTGTTATTTACAATTCTTGAATCGTGGTTAAATTTCAAGCAACATTCATGTTTACTCTTTCCATTTTGGTTGAGAAATGAGAAAGTTACAGAATTTGAAAATGAAGCTCTGGATATGGCGCGAGGAAGAAGATGACACAGGCCATGGACTTGCTTTAAAATATAATGCAATTCTTTGGCACTAAACACTGGATGTATAGTCACCCCAGTGGTAGAGAGCGCGCGCGTAAAGTCTTTCCCCCTATGAGGTCCTGGGTTCGAACCCCAGGGACCTTTTGTTTTATTTCTTAACATTTTTTGCTTCATTTTGTTCAACAGGTAACGCGCTTGGGCCCTGGGTCTTTGAGCCTTGTCATTTTAATTTTCCTCACCTCATGCATTACTCATAACACGCAGCCCATTGTTTTTTTTATTTCATTTTATTCTGATTTACAAAAACCAATTATGGGCCAAAACCAAATATGTTTTTGCTACCAAACCACTCTTCTCATTTTCACACACCCCTAACTTAATTTCATATTTTTATTTTTTATTTTTATTTTATTTTCCTTTTTCGTTATTATTATTATTATTTTTATTATTCTTATTTTTATCATTATTATTTTTATTAATCTAAAACATCAAAAATATTTTACATTTATCATTTAGATATTAAGTATATTTTTATTTCATTTCTTTTAAAACAAAAGACCAAAAAAGAATATTTTCTTAACAAATTTATTTTCTTAATTAATTTAATCTAGACTTAGTTTTATTTTAATTTCCTTTTCTAATTTAATTAATTTAGAATTTAGGAATTTTAATTAATCTCTTTCATTAGGTTTAATTAGGTTAACTTTAAAACCTTTTTCTTAAAAAAACCTTAAAAAATTGTTTCTTGATTAATCTAATTTCTTTTCTATTTAATTTAGGTTTAGTTCTTATTCAATCAACTTAGACATAATTAATTATTTTCCTTCTTTGTTAGTTTAATTAAGATAATATTAAACCCTTTATGCAAAAACTCAAACAAAAACAATTTTCTTTTCTTTTCATATTATCTTCATATTCTTGTACATTATTTGTTCATATTCAATATGATTGTAATAGTAAAGCAGGGTTTTTATTTGCCTTATTCCCCCATTTGTAAATTGTACCCCCATCCCCAAATAATTGTAATAGCGTAGAACTTTAAATTACCGCAATTTACCGCTTTCAATATAATTGCTAGTAATTAGGGTTTGTATGGAAAGATATAAAATCAATAAATAGAAAACCCTAATTCAAAGACAAAAAATGCATGAAATCAAAATACTTTTCACATGTGCACCTCTAGGGTTAACCCACACTTGTTTCCTTAAAATAAAACAGTCATGTCCCTTGAACGTGGGATACTTTAGCAAATACCCTCGAATACAAGATCGTATTCCCTCGATGACCCTTCAATGTTACCTTCGGTAAACGATCTTAGACCCTTACGACAAATTACTAAAGTATCCTATAATGCTGCCTTCCATGATTGTATGATAACTCACACTTGTCCCTTCACATCCAATGATAGAACTTCTTATCAATCAATGGTATGATAAGACTATCTAAAGGAGGAGGAAAAGAACAAAGATTTCTTTTGAGTAGGTAGAACGCTCGTAGTTGCTTGCTCACAAAACTAAAACCATTTCCACACTCATACTTTCAAAACATCCTTCCAAAAATAAGCATCTCTTTGAACTATTTTCAAAACCAATACTTTGTATACATTCTTATAGAGACGAGAATCATTAAAAGTTTGCCAAACAAAGGAGTTTTCAAAATACTTTCAAACAAACACAAACATATTTCACAAAGCATTTCAAAGTGAGCTAGCAACTAAGAGCCTATAGATAACTACAGATGAAAAGGGTGCTAACACCATCCCTTTTCATAACCTACCCCCCGAACTCAAGAAAATATCTCAAAAGGTATTTCCTGTTCTTTTCACCCTTTCCTTTATTGGATAAAAGAAAAGTCAGTGACGACTCTTGCTATCCTCAACAATTACGATCAAATGCAAAACACCTAAGTCAGTTCTCCCACCGTATTACACCTTCTCATACAGAAACTTGGCTAGAAATCTCTTAGCACCACTTCTTGTTTCCCAGCCATGGTGTCGGACCATTGCAAATGTAAGGCTAGAGCAATCTCTTCAGGTCTTGGGTCTTTCTCAATACCGGTGAAAGGTATTTGATCAATAATAGGTACTCCTAATAGTTGATAGAACTCTTCCATGGTAGGCACCAATTGGTAATGAGGAAATGTGAAACAGTGATGTTTAGGATTAAATAATTGAAAAAGCACATGTACCATATCTTCTTCAAAGTTTTAGGTAACCAAGTTGAGGAGTCGACCAAACTTCTTGGTGAACATAGAATTTTCAGGGACCCTTGATTCTAACTCTTTGAGTTGAAAAGGAATTTTCACAAGGTTGATTCAGACGGTATTTCTGCGAGTGGAAGCCATATCCTACAAAATAGAACAAAGATAAATCTTTAGGTCCTTGAAATGGTTAGTGAAAATGCCATGGTATGATGTCATGGTGTTATGTACAAATAATCATATAAAAAACAAAACAAACAAGTCCTTAGGTTTAGGATTGCATGGAATCCATAGGTAAGTACCCTCTTGAAGTTTAGTTGGTTCGACTTGTTGTAGAAAGTAAACGGGTTCTGGGGAATCTCAATATCATTGATCTTTCTTCATCGAGCATTATTTTAGTGCAAGCCTCTTTATTAACGACCGAGATATCCCGAAAGTTCGATCTCAATGAGCATAATATCGAGTATCAACCAACTTCGAACTGCACCAAAGCCGACTATCTCACTACTTCCTAATCGCCAAGTTGTTCAACTAAAGGTTCTACGGTCAGTTAGTGCTCCATGACACCACACAGTGGTCCTGTATTCTCCTCTATTCGCTACAAGGGATACCGGTACCAACAAATATGTCACACTAACGTAGCTATTGTTTCAACTATATTGGTCTATGTTGTACGATCTCCGCAATCTTTGCTACTTACCTAATAATGTTCCCAGGTCCGAGTAGAGGATCTATACAAAACCTAAACACCCTTTTAAGAGTAAAGCAAGCAATAAAAACAATGAAAGCTGTTGTACCCCAAAATTTGCCCTCCCATATTCTTCAAAGATTTGCCAAGTCAAGCTGCAAAATTCTCCAAGGGTTACACAGTGCAAAGGTCTCCTATACAGTCAAGATTAGGGTTTGTGTTCTGATCAAGAAGATAAAGTTTCCAAAGGTCCAATCAAGTCTCATATGCCTACAAATATGGTCAAGCATCCTCATATCAAGTTTCAAGGCTTTCAGCTCAAAACTGCACAGTCAAAAACCCTAATTGCACTACAGTCAACTGTAGGGGCAAAATGGTCATTTGGCAGTCAAAAGTTCAAATTTTTGGTCAACATATCATTTTGAAGCCACAAACATCATTTGATCAATGCTTGATCATGATTCTCAAAGCTTGGCTCAAAAATCATCAAGATGCAAAAGTTTCCTTATTTGGACAGCTGAAAAAGTCAACTGTAAATTGACCAGGGCATAACTTTCACATGGATTATCAGAAAAATTCCATCCAAAGCTCATTTTGAATAGAAAGACATTTCCTACAACTCATCTTCATACTTCAAGTCCAAGAAATGCTCTCACAAAAAGTTATCAATTTCAACATCATAGGTCATTTTCAAAAGTCAACAAAAAAGGACTTTAAGTCAAAGGCCATAACTTGAGATTGGTAAATCAAAATGACATGGGACCAAAGGCATTGGTTAGAGGACTCAAAGACCTTTCCAAAATGTCCAAGAACATGAGAAAAGCTTAAAAATTGAGCAAGTTATACCTTGTGGAAGTTGGGAAATTTTTGGATATTTTGAAAAGTCAACATTGGTTCAAATGACCTAAAATTGCTAATGGGCCCATTTTTCTTCCATAATTCATCATCCATGGCATGTGCACGACCACTTGGCCCAAAGGGAAGTATTTATTCATTTTTTATTTATTTATTTGAATTTTTATTTATAATAATTCATTTAAATCAAATTAAATACATGGAAAATATTTAACCTAAGTTTTACAATCCTTTTTTGCATGAAATCCACTCAATAACTCGTGCATGATCCAATATGGAAAGATTTGGAGAGAATTGATATGATTGAGAGCAAAAACACATGGAAAATATTTGAAAAAGATATTGAAAATCAAATCTTTCAAAGTCATGAATGCCAAGCTTTTTGTGTGATTTCTTTAACCTAAATCATTACTACATATACAAGGAACACAACCCTAATGCCATTACCCACGCAGCTGCTCAGAAACCTGGAAAGCAAAACTTGAATTTTTGTTAAAAACCTCAAAACTGAAAATCAGGTTTTAGGTTGATTCAAGACACAAGACCAATTGCAAAAGCTTCCTCGTGTCCCCCTGAAGCTAACTGGATCACTCTCCAACCTTCATACGCCCAGAATTGGTACCATGGATTCAAACTGTTTCAAAAAAATGCATAATCGTGTTTCATATTCAAGGCATTTTCATTGCGTTTTTTTTATGCATTCACACTAATTGACTTGTTCTAATGCTAACCATGTAACTTAATTGTGTTTTTGAGCTGTGTACGCGATTATGCCATTATCGTTTTCTAGGGTTTACAGGACCTTGGATTAGGGGTTTTTGAATGAGGAAAAATTGGCCTTCAAGACCACCACCATTCAAATCAGGGCGATCAAACGATTATAAGGCTACCCTCGCGCCTAATTTATAGAGCCCCAGGGGCTAGTCGCTATTTTCCCAAAACCGGCCTAAAAGAACACCATGAAAAACGTTGCCTAATGTGTTTGTGTTTCAGGAACATGAAGAAGATGATATCGTGGCTGCCAATGATTGGCTGGTTTGAAAATTCGCGCGCAAAGACTCATTAACGCTTTTGTTTCTTTTATAATATTTGTTGGTTGTTTAATATTAACAACGCGTGAATTGGCTCAGTGGCAAGCATAGCTGGTGATAACGTACATGACCTGGGTTCGAGCCCCAGGTCTTCATTATTTCATTGTTATTTTTCAATTTACGTTCACATGCAGTTCAAGCCTTGAAGCGCATCATACACCTTCCTAATCAAGCGTCCACGCGTCCAATGGAATTCAATCAGAGGCCAAGAATTGAGGAACATGATAAGTCCTAGTCAATGCATCACACGCTAGTACCAAAGTCAAATGGACCAATGTCTTGATGGGCCTAAAATACTAAGCTTAACCTCCACATTGGGGACTGATACCCCCCTTGGTTTGCAAATTCTTTTAACTTTCTTTATTTTTTTTATTTTTTATAAATTGCTTGTTTAATTAATTTAATATTTTTATAAAATCATAAAAAACACATAAAAGTCAGAAAAGAGTAAAAATATAATAAATATTTTATTTTAAGTATTTTCCATAAATAAATTGTCTATAATTATTTAGTTTTAAATTAGGTTGTAATTTTAATTCTTTTGATAAAAATCTAAAAAACATAGAATTAGGGTTTTATTAATAATTTTTTTCATCCTTTTTATTTTTCTTTCATAAATAATTAAATAATTAAATATTTATTTTTATAATTAAATTTGTATATAAATTAGGGTTAATTTAGGTTAAAATTCAATGTTTTCTTAATAAATTAAAAACCATTAGAATTAGGGTTAGTATTTATTTTAATTAATTATTTTTTCATATTAAATCCTAAAATACTAAAAAATACCAAAAAACAAGTTCTTTCTTTCTTTTAATTTTAATTAATTCCTCATTAGTTTAATTTTGCAAAAAGGGTCCAACGCCCTCGTTTCGATTTAAATTTCAATTCGCACATTTATTTCTTCTTTCGTATAATATTTATGTACCTCTCCCAAGGCCATGTAACTAATTGCTCGCACTTTTAATTCCTTATTTTCTTTTACTTTCTTTATTTGTTTATCAAAATCGGGTCCTGGTTTAATTTTGGCGATGTGGACCTGCGCCTTTTGTAATAGCTTTAGATTTTTACTTTCCCGCAATATTTTAACTGTTAACAAGTGGCATGAAAGAATGAATGGACAAAAATAAAAACAAGCGTAGAACACCAATAACGTGACAAGATAAATGCAAATGAAAACGACACACAAATCGCACACACCACCCCTAGGGTACGCCTCACTGTTGCCTTGCCTCGAAAGGTGATCGTCGAGTAGAGGATGTCTTAGTAAGTCCTCATGATCCGGGAACCTGGCATGAGGGTAGCTTCTAAGGTGTCTTCCCATTGCTCTGGTGATCACCATGTCCTGAACCTCGAATTGACCCGAACACCTCCAATGGTGGTGCTACCTACCTCTCAATGGTGGGATGGTGTTATACCCCAAAATTTGCCCTCCCATATTCCTTAAGAAATTGCCAAGCCAAGCTAGAAAGTTCCCCAAGGGTTGTGCAGTGCAACAGTCTCCCATACAGTCAAAACTAGGGTTTGTGTTCTGATCAAGAAAAGGAAGTGTTCAAAGGCCCAATCAAGTCTCATATGCTTACAAACATGGTCAAGCATCCTCACATCAAGTTTCAAGGCATTCAGCTCAAGATTGCACAGTCAAAACCCTAAAATTGCACTACAGTCAACTGTAGGGGCAAAATGGTCATTTGACAGTCAAAAGTTCAAATTTTTGGTCAACATATCATTTTGAAGCCACAAACATCATTTGATCAATGCTTGATCATGATTCTCAAAATTTGGCTCAGAAATCATCAAAGATGCAAAAGTTGCTATATTTGGACAGCTGAAAAAGTCAACTGAAATTGACCAGGGCATAACTTTCACATGGATTATCAGAAAAATTCCATCCAAAGCTCATTTTGAAGAGAAAGACATTTCCTACAACTCATCTTCATACTTCAAGTCCAAGAAATGCTCTCACAAAAAGTTATCAATTTCAACATTATAGGTCATTTTCAAAAGTCAACAAAAAGGGACTTTAAGTCAAAGGCCATAACTTGAGATTGGTAAATCAAAATGACATGGGACCAAAGGCATTGGTTAAAGGACTCAAAGACCTTTCCAAAATGTCCAAGAACATGTGAAAAGCTTAAAAATTGAGCAAGTTATTCCTTGTAGAAGTTGGGAAATTTTTGTGAAATGGCAAAAGTCAACTATCCTTGAAAATCCAATTTTGACAAAAGGGCCCCATTTTTCTCACTTTGTTCATCCTTGTCATGCCATACACGTGGCCCATGGTTAATTTCAAGACCAAATATTGACTTTTGTATTTTATTTAATTTTTGATGATTTAATTCATTTTAAGTCTTTGAAAATTCAAATAAAATTTAAAAATCAATGAAATAGTGTCAAATGAACTTGGACAATTCTTATGTATCATGAATCAACTCAAAAATCAGGCTAAGGTTCATTTGCACACTAGGTCTAGGTTTTGGCTAAAAATTAGGAAAAATGGTTAATGGAAGAAACCCTAAGGCCAATTCTCTAACAAGCATGAATTAAGGAGAGTTAGCAAGCCTATTCAATTCTATGATGATCACTGAGTCCAACCCTACCTAGAACATAGCAAAAAGCTCGCTGAAAAAGCCATTGGACATTTGAAATTTTGGCCATAAAATGCAAAACTGAAATCAGTGCTAGGGATCTTTTCAAGCCTTAATTTTTGTACCAACAGCTTCCTGAGACAATTCTGAACGTATCCCAAATCATAACATCTTCCAAAACTCCTTGAACTGGTATCCACGAGTCCAGCTGCTTCTTAAAAATTTTGAAATCATGTAGCACGATTCAAGCACATTCTTGCAGTTTTTTTTAGATATTCATACTCACAATGATGTTTCCAAGCTGACCAATGCATTTGATTTCATTTTTGTGCCATAAATATGAACTTGCCATTTTCGAATTCTAGGTTTACAGCTTTCTCAAATTAGGGATTTTGCCTAGGGGAAAAATTAGGGCCCATGACCACCATGGTTGAACTCAGCATCTTGAGACGAAGAAGAAGACATACTCGCGCCTAATTTATATAAGGAAACGAGCTATTCGCTATTTTTTTGTAGCTTACCTAATACAACGCTTCAAAACCGTTGCTTTATTTGTTTATGTTACAGGGAACACGAGGAAGAAGAAGACGTGTCCACCAGCGATTTGTCCATTCAAAGTTCGCGCGCTTCAAGTCACTAGCGTGTTGCTTTTATTTTATATGATTTATTTGTTTATTATATAACGAATGAATTAACTAGCTCAGCTGGCCAAGACACGCGCATGTAACCACAATGACCTGGGTTCAAGTCCCAGGTCCTGCAAAAATTCAATATTATTTTTCCTTTCCAGGTTCCATGCAACGCTCACATTGATGCTCACCATACTCCATCAGGATTCAACCTCCACGTGTCCCAGGGCCTCAGATCCATGGCCAAGATAAAGAGTGCACCATACATTCAGTCAAATGCATTACACTGGATCAAAAAAGTCAACAAATTCTCACAAATAACTGGGCCAGGCTTCTCAAAACTGCACCTCCAATTCTGGGGTCTACCCCCCCCCCCCTGGTTCTATCTTTTTTTCTTTTTTTTTTAATTTTCTTTATATTCTATTATTTTTAAATTTACTTGTGTTTTATTTTCTTATTTAATTAATTCTTACAAAAATGCAAAAACATTAAAAAAAATACAGAAAGGACAAAAAAAAAATATAATTAATTTTGATTCTTTTTTTTAAATAAATTAAAATGTAACTCATTTAGTTTAATTAGGTTTTAATTTTAATTTTAATTCTTTTTTTCATAATAAAAATCCAAAAAAATGTAGAATTAGGTTAATTATTAATTTTTTATATCCTTTTTAATTTTTTCCTTTTTTCTCACAATATTATTATTTATTATTTATTTTCTATAAATCAAAAATTGTACATAAATTAGTTTAGAATTTAATTAGGTTAGAAATTAAATCTTTTTTCATAATAAACTTAAAAAATGATAGAACTAGGATTTTAATTTTAATTAACTTTTCTCTTTTTTCTTTTAAACCTAAAAAACATAAAAAACATTATTTTTTATTTAATTTTTAATTTCCTTGATTAATTTTAATTATTTGTAAAAGGGTCCAACGCCCTAATTTTGTTTAGTCTTTATTTCGCGCATTTATTTTACATTGTTTAAATACCTCTGTATATGCCCCAAAGCCTTGTAATAAGTTTAGATTTATTTCTCGCACTTTTATTTATTCGCTTTATTTATTTTCAGTCAAATCGGGTTCGGTTTTTTTGGCGATGTGGACCCGCGCCAGTTGTAATAGTTAGATTTATTTTCTCGCAAATATAACTGTTAATAAATATGCATGAAAGAATGAATGCCCAAAAAATAAAATCGAATCGTTAGATCACCAATACACGACAAGACAAATATCAATGAAAACGACACATGAATCGCACACACCACCCCTAGGGTACGCCTCACTGTTGCCTTGCCTCGAAAGGTGATCGTCGAGTAGAGGACGTCTTAGTAAGTCCTCATGATCCGGGAATCTGGCATGAGGGTAGCTTCTAAGGTGTCTTCCCATTGCTCCGGTGATCACCATGTCCCTAAACTCGAATTGACCCGAACACCTCCAACGGTGGTGCTACCTACCTCTCAATGGTGGGATGGCACTACCTTAAAGGACATTTATACAGACTAATTCCTTAGGGTAGGTAGGTTCTCAAGGGTACTTGCTCTAATTTCAAAACAAAATCAAAACATCTTTTCACACCGACACACTTTCAAAAAACTTTCAAAACAAACTTTTCAAACACTCTGACGTACGAGTCGAACTGAAACTTTTCAAAGAACATTTTTGAAACCCACAATTGAAAAGCAAACAACAATTTTGAAAACACATTGAGCAAGTACCTAAGAGCCCATGGATAACCATGGATAGAAAGGGTGCTAACACCTTCCCTTTCTATAACCTACCTCCCGAACCGAGAGCAATCTCTTTAAAGGAATTTTTCTGTGCTTTTGTCCTTTCCTATTGGAGAAAATAAAAGACGGTGGCGACTCTTGCTTCCGCGACATTTCGCGAACCAGCTTTAAAACAGTCAGTTCCAGATCCACCGATCACAGAACTGGCGACTCTGCTGGGGAATGTTTGAAGTGAGGTGTACCTTAGGACTAAGATCACTGTGTTTTCAATTGCTTTCCTTGTATGCTTTAAAATTGTGGGTTGCTTGGGAGTTCTATAGATCCTAACCCGGATCTGGGGGATACCTTCTTAGAAAGTAGCAACAAGGCTGTGAGGGAACTGTGCGGGGTATACCGACATGGTTGAAACAGTCTGCTACGTTGATGTGGCATTTTGGTGTGTACCGGTAACCCTTGAGTCAGTCAAGGAGAGTACGGGGCCTCCATGTGGTGTCATGAAGCATCAACAGACCTTAGGAACCTTAATTGAACCACCTTGGCCTCTTTAGGGTAGTGAGATAACTGACTTTGGTGCAGTCCGAGGTTGGTTGATACTCGATACTACACTCAATTGAGGGTTGCTTTCCTGGAATATTTCGGTCGCCAGTTCAGTGGCTAAATCGAAACGATGAACAATGAAAGCAATCCCGTGATATTGGGAACCTTAGAACCCGGTTACTTTGACTAGGACAGGATGAACCCACCAACTTCAAGAGGGTACTACCCAGACCTCATGCTGGCCTTAAACCTTAAGGGCCTGTCTTGTGTGCCTTGTGTGCCTTACATGTTTGTCTTTGTAAATATCTGTGTTTAATCATAGCATCATGACATCATCCAGCATCATATGCATTAACTAACCATTTCAGGGGTTCGAATTTTCATCTTTGTTCTTGTTTTGTAGGACATGGAAACTGTTCGTAGAAAGACAATTCCAATCAGTCTTGTAAGGATCCCTCCTCAGCTTAAGGAGCTTATATCCAGGATTCCTGAGAACTCTTCATTCAGTGAAAGGCATGGAAGCCTCATCAGCTTGGTCAACACCAACATTGAGGAAGATATGATAAAAGTCCTGTTCCAATTCTTTGACCCTCTGCATCACTGTTTCACCTTCTTGGATTATCAGTTGGTACCTACATTGGAGGAGTTCTCCCTACTCCTGAAGATCCCTATCCTTGATCAGCTACCCTTCAACGGTACAGAAAAGGAATCTAAGCTTGAAGAGATTGCTAAAGCCTTGCACCTACAGTCATCTGACCTCAAGGGACATTGGGAAGTTAGAAGTGGTATCAAAGGGTTCTTAGCCAGGTTTCTGTTTGAAAAGGCCTATGACTGCTGGAACTCCCTTGACTTGCAAGCTTTTGAAGAGGTTGTGGCCCTCCTTGTTTATGGTTTGGTGTTGTTCCCTAATCCAGACCAGCTCATTGATATCAGTGCCGTCCAGATCTTTATGTCCAGGAATCCTATACCTACGTTACTGGGGGACCTCCTTCACTCATGTTACACTCGAACCATGAGAAAAAGAGGTGTCCTAATGTGTTGCACTCCTCTCCTGGGAAAGTGGTTTATTTCGCACCTTCCACAATCAGTCCTGAAGAACGAGCGGGGTTTGAGATGGTCACAACGGTTGATGACTCTTACACATGCAGATATACATTGGTGCCCTAGGTCCAGGGAAGATGTCACTATCATTGATCGTTGCGGGGAGTATCCTAATGTTCCTTTACTTGGAATCAGAGGGGGTATTACTTATAGTCCATGCCTGGCTTGGAGACAATTTGGTTATGCTCGGAGGGATGGTCCTCATGACATGTTGATTCCTGACATAGTTTTTGACTTCGACAACGATACTCAAGGACTTCGCCAGAGATTTATCAGAGCTTGGAGGATGCCTAGTAGGATAGACAGCAAGACACTGGGGCACAGGAACTCCATCCCTTTGGAGCCTTACCTCAAATGGGTACGAGCCCGCTCTCAGAAGTTAGTAATGCCTTATCCTCACATGCTTCCAGTAATTAAAGAACCTGCCTTGGAAGGAGAGATGTCTCATGTTATTCAGCACCCTGATATGCCCACATCCTGGGAAGAGATGCAGAAGAGTTGGATCCAGCTTAAAGAAGAGAGGAATTCTCTTGAGACTAGTTTGCATGCCAGTGAAAAGAAGGTTTTGGAGCTCACTCGCCTGTTGCACGAGGAAAGGAATCTCAACACTTACATAGCTCCAGAGAAGATGCGCAACATATTTTGGATGTGACTTGATCTTTTTGTATTTTTGCCCATGAGGCTTTGATGTATTAAAACAATGATTTTCTTAATAATAAAGTGTGTTCCTTTTGGTCTATAACAAATTTGAATTTTCGAACTCTTGAATGCATTGCATAAACACATATCATTCATCATGTGCATCATAAATACTCTTCTTTTCAGGTTGTTTACCGTTCTTCGCTGTTTATTTCAGCATCATAAACCCTCCTGAATCATCAACCGATGCGGCTATCAAGGCTCTTCAGGCACAGAACGTCCAGTTTCAGGCGCAAAACGCCCAATTTCAGGAGCTGATCAAGGGCTTGTCTCAGGGTCAACAGGAGTTAAAGACCATGCTGTTGAAGAAGACTAAGAAAAAGAGGAGGACTGTGCTATTTAATACTGGGCGCAGACTCGGGAACACTTTGGTTGTTGAAGCTGAAAGGACTCCTCCATCTGTGACGGAAGGTAGTCACCATGAAAGGGAGGTCACTACTCCTGTGGGCTCTGATACTGAAACAGACTTCAATGACGACCAGTACCCTCCTGCTGAAGACCGGTACAAACAGCTGGAAGACAGATTAAAGGCTGTGGAAGTTCAACGGGTACCTGGATTGGATTTCGGAGACTTGGGGTTATCTACTGGAGTGGTGATCCCACACAAGTTCAAAACACCTGCCTTCGTGAAGTATGATGGGGCTTCTTGTCCTAAGATGCACCTCCGTTCTTATGTAAGGAAGATCCAGCCTTACACAGCAGACAAGAACCTTTGGATCCACTTCTTCCAGGAGAGTCTTTCAGGGACTCACCTCGATTGGTTCTATCAGCTAGATGGAATCAGCATTCGTAACTGGGAGGATTTGGCCACTGCTTTTTACAAGCAGTACCAGTATAATGCCGACCTCGCTCCTACGCGTACCCAACTCCAGGGTATGTCGCTAGGGTCGGGTGAAGGTTTTAAGGAGTATGCTCAGAAATGGAGAGACCTGGCTGGCAGGGTGCAGCCACCGTTGACGGATCGGGAGCTGGTAGATATGTTCTTGGGGACCTTATCTGGTCCATTTTTCAATCATCTCATTGGTAATTCCTCTGCTGGGTTTACCGATCTAATCCTGACTGGTGAAAGGATTGAGGCCGGTATAAAATCGGGGAAGATACAGAAAGTTGCCTCCTCCAATACTGAGAAGAAGCCCTTCAAAAAGGAGGCTAGTGCTGTATATAACTCCCGGAGAACAGAGCGACCTGAGCACCGCCAATCTGTCAGTGCGGTAATGATTGCCAAACCTGCTGCCGCTCCTCGGCCAACTAATCCTCAAAAGTTTGAGAGACCCCGGAGAGAGTTTACTCGATTAAGCATGACCTTATCACAGATCCTGCCACAGTTGCTATCCACCAATTTAGTGACTGTCAAGGAGGCTCCAAAGTTTCCCAACACTGCATCTCCCAAGTTCAATCCAAATGCTCGCTGTGCTTATCACTCTGATAGCCCGGGGCATAACACAGATGACTGTTGGGCCCTAAGGAACAAAGTTCAAGACCTCATTGATGCAAAGGAGATACAGTTTGAGGCGCCCGAGAAGCCGAATGTTGTAAATGCTCCCATGCCCCAGCATGGAGTGAATGCTGTTGAGGATAATTTGTATGTAGCTTCGGTGGATGATGTTGCTACTCCGTTGCTGATGGTCAAGAGGAATCTGCTGCTAGCCGGTTTATTTCCGGGATGTAGCGAAAGTTGCCCTCTATGTGTTACTTCCCCTGTTGGTTGTTCTCTGTTGAAATCAGGCATCCAAAACCTGATAGATAATAGAGAGATTTTGTTTGAAAAGACTGTTGTTCCTGCTGCTCCTGTTGAAGAAGTGTCAATCGTTACCATCTTCAACAACTATTCCGAGGCTCCTTCAAAGAAGCCTATACAAGTTTTGTCAGTTCACAAGAATGTTCCCATCACCATTACTGTTCCGGGGCCTATACCCTACAAATCTGATAAGGCTGTCCCATGGCACTATGGGGCGGATGTTTATGTTCTGGGTGTGAAACAAGAGTGCAACATTGATACTGGTGTCTCCAACATCACCGGGCCTGCTAAGGTCACTCGTAGTGGAAGACTGTTCTCGCCAGACATTGCTCCTCCAGCAATTCATAGGCCTTTGATCTTCACACCTGCCAGAGTGCCTGTTTCTCCCTCTGACCAAGTATCCACCCCTGCTGCTGAGTCATCTGATACTCGGGGCAAGGGAATTGCTGCTGATGTGCCTGCCAGGACGGAGGCACCAAAGACCATTGTTGAGGCTTCCAAGCAGGAAATGGAAGAAATTCTCAAGATAATAAAGAAAAGTGATTTCAATGTTGTGGAACAGCTGGGGCACACCCCCTCTAAAATCTCCATGTTGTCACTGCTGCTGTGTTCAGAGGCCCATGCAAAGGCTCTGATTGCTTTCTTAAAGACTGCCCATGTACCCCAAGATACGACTGCTGACCAGTTCACCGATTGTGTGGCCAACCTAACTGCTGATAATGGCCTGGGTTTCTCTGATGCCGATCTGACAGCAAAGGGGAAGAACCATAATGATGCCCTGCATGTCTCCATTGAATGCAGGGGCACTACTCTTGCTCATGTGCTGGTTGACACAGGTTCCTCATTGAACGTGCTGCCCAAGAAGGCTCTGGATAGGCTGGATTGTGAAGGTCTAGAGCTCAAACCAAGTAGCATTGTTGTCCGGGCCTTTGACGGGTCCAAGAGAATGGTGCATGGTGAAGTGGACATCCCAATCAGGGTTGGGTCACAAGTATTTGATTCAAAATTTTATGTGATGGACATCCATCCGTCCTATTCTTGTTTGCTGGGTCGCCCATGGATCCACAAGGCTGGAGCGGTGACCTCCACATTGCATCAGAAGCTCAAGTACCCGGTCAGGGGGAGGATCGTAACAGTGCAAGGGGAGGAGGAATACATGGTCAGCCACCTCAACTCTTTCAGATACGTGGAAATGGATGGGGAGTTCATTGAAACCCCCTTTCAACATTTTGAGGAGGTACCACCAACCTTGGCAACAGCAGAAGATGAAGAGGTTTCTCCTATGAAGATGGCCTCCTTAAAGGACGCCTGGGCTGTGATCGAAAAAGGTGAATGTGCAAATTGGGGCAAGCTCCCTGATCTTACTCCTAAGACTAACAAGTTTGGGCTGGGTTTCACCACGGAAGCTCAGAAAGCGGTGCGCAAGGCAAGAATTGGAAGACCTCCGTTGCTCATCACTCAGCATGGAGTGAATGCTATTGGAGAGGAAGATGAAGTGGGAGAGTCAGAGTTCGATAGCTGGATCTACCCAACGGCCGACGGTGGATTGACCAATTGGACTGCTAAAGATTTTACTCCCATAACTTTTGTTCCCCAGTAATGAATTTCTTTGTTTTTGATTTGTAATAAACAATAATTTGAGACTATATGGCCCGGTGTCTTACCCGGGGCACCGTGGTTTTATTTATGAGGGCTTTTTGTTTGTCACTATCATATATCATGAATAAAAGCATTGGACGTTTTTCACATTTCAAATTTTGCGCTCCTTTTCTTTCCTTTCTTTACATATTGCAAAACAGCTGTATTTACACACACACTCACTCATACAGGTTTCAATCCACTCTGGATCTCACGGGTAACGACTCTGCTACTGCCAGTTATGACTTCGAGAATCCGATCAACTTAGCCGCAGACGAAGGTGAAGATGATTGCGAAGTGCCTGGTGAACTTGCAAGACTGTTACAACAGGAAGAGAGGGCAATCCAACCCCATGAAGAGCCAGTGGAAATAATAAACTTGGGTACTGAGGAAGACAAGAAAGAGGTGAAGATTGGTGCCAACCTAGAACTCAGCGTGAAGCAACGGTTGACTCAGATGCTGCATGACTATAAAGAAATCTTTGCCTGGTCCTACGAAGATATGCCCGGATTAGATACCGACATTGTGGTCCATCATTTACCAACTAAAGAAGATTTCCCTCCGGTTAAGCAAAAGGTTCGTCGGATGCGTCCAGAGATGTCTGAGAAGATTAAAGCCGAGGTTATGAAGCAGTTTGATGCCGGGTTTCTTGCAGTAACTTCTTACCCTCAGTGGGTTGCTAATGTGGTGCCGGTACCTAAGAAGGACGGTAAGGTCAGGATGTGTGTTGATTACAGGGATCTGAACAGGGCCAGCCCCAAGGATGACTTCCCTCTACCCCACATTGATGTCCTTGTTGATAATACAGCTCAGCATAAAGTGTTCTCTTTTATGGATGGCTTTTCAGGCTACAATCAGATCAAGATGGCACCTGAAGACATGGAAAAGACTACCTTTGTTACTCAGTGGGGCACCTTCTGTTACAAGGTCATGCCGTTCGGGTTAAAGAATGCTGGGGCAACCTACCAACGTGCCATGGTTACCTTATTTCATGATATGATCCATCATGAGATAGAAGTGTATGTGGACGACATGATCGCTAGGTCCCAGACTGAGGAAGAGCACCTAGATCATCTGCAGAAGTTGTTCGACCGGTTGAAACTGTACAAGCTGAGATTGAACCCGAACAAGTGCACCTTCGGGGTAAGATCTGGGAAGTTGCTAGGCTTCGTGGTCAGTGACAAGGGAATTCAAGTGGACCCTGCTAAGGTCAAAGCCATTCAAGAGATGCCAGTTCCTAAAACAGAGAAGGAAGTCAGAGGCTTTTTAGGACGCCTGAATTACATTGCTCGCTTCATCTCTCATCTGACTGCTACCTGTGAACCAATCTTCAAGCTGCTGAAGAAAGATCAGGTAGTACGTTGGAATGATGAATGCCAGGCTGCTTTTGACAGAATCAAAGAATATCTCCAAGAACCACCCATCCTTATGCCACCAGTGGAAGGGAGACCTTTGATACTTTACCTGACAGTGCTTGATAATGCAATGGGGTGTGTGTTGGGGCAGCATGACGAGTCTGGCCGAAAAGAGCATGCCATTTATTACCTTAGCAAAAAGTTTACCGACTGTGAGACCCGATACTCACTGCTTGAGAAAACTTGCTGCGCTTTGGTATGGGCTGCTCGCCGGCTGAGACAGTATATGCTGACTCACACTACCTTGTTGATCTCAAAAATGGATCCTATAAAGTACATATTCGAAAAGCCTGCTCTGTCTGGGAGAATTGCAAGATGGCAAATGATCTTGACGGAATACGACATTCAGTATACGACCCAAAAAGCCATCAAGGGAAGTGTATTGGCAGACCACCTAGCACATCAAGCTGTGGATGACTACCAGTCAATGAACTTCGAGTTTCCAGATGAAAGCATTATGATAGTAACTGACTGTGAAATACCTGGACCGGATGAAGGACCTGAACCAGGATCCCGATGGTCTATGCACTTTGACGGAGCCTCCAATGCTTTGGGAAATGGTATCGGCGCCATAATCGTATCTCCACAGGGTACTCATACTCCACTCACTGCCCGGTTGTGTTTCAACTGTACCAACAACATGGCGGAGTATGAAGCGTGTATTATGGGTCTTCAAGCTGCGATCGACCTGAGGATCAAATTTCTGAGTGTCTTCGGAGATTCCGCTCTTGTGATCAATCAAATCAAAGGAGAGTGGGATACGAAACACCCAAACTTGATTCCTTACAGAGAATGTGTGTTGGCTTTGATCCCCCATTTCACAGAGATAACATTTGAGCACTTTCTAAGAGAAGAGAATCAGCTGGCGGACGCGTTAGCTACAATGTCTTCAATGTTCAAGGTTAAATGGGATAATGAAGCTCCCCGGATCATCATCTGGAAACTGGACGAACCGGCATACTGTTGTGATCTCGAAACTGAATTGGTAACTGAGAAGCCTTGGTATCACGAAGTAAAGAGATATCTGGAAGCTCAGGAATACCCTGAAGGAGCATCTGTCAATGATAAGAAGTTCTTGAGGAGGTTTGCAGCCAAGTTCTTTCTTAGCAACGGCATCTTGTACAAGCGAAACCAGGATTCAACCCTATTGCGTTGTGTAGATAAGACTGAAGCAGATAGAATCATGGAAGAGCTACATGAAGGGACTTTTGGTACACACTCCAGCGGACATACCATGGCAAAGAAGATCCTACGGGCAGGGTATTACTGGTCTACCATGGAAGCTGATTGTTACCAACATTCCAGGACATGCCACAAATGCCAGGTTTATGCAGATAAGGTGCATGTTCCTCCGGTTCCCCTGAATGTTCTGACTGCGCCTTGGCCATTTGCAATGTGGGGCATAGACATGATCGGTGAGATTAAACCTACGGCATCTAATGGACATCGCTTCATCTTAGTGGCGATTGATTATTTTACGAAGTGGGTTGAGGCAGCATCCTACGCTACGGTAACCAAGACTGTCGTGGCACGGTTCATTCGGCACAACCTGATCTGTCGGTACGGTGTCCCTGAGCGGATTATTACAGATAACGGTACCAATCTGAACAATAAGATGATCGCTGAGCTCTGCGAACAGTTCAAGATACAGCACCACAATTCTTCTCCTTACAGACCGAAGATGAATGGGGCTGTAGAAGCAGCTAATAAAAACATCAAGAAGATCGTGCAGAAGATGACAGTAACTTATAAAGATTGGCATGAGATGTTACCGTTCGCTCTGCATGGGTATCGTACTTCAGCTAGGACGTCAACCGGGGCAACTCCTTTCTCTCTGGTTTATGGCATGGAGGCAGTCTTGCCGATTGAGGTACAAATTCCTTCTCTCCGGATAATGAAGGATGCAAATCTGAATGAAGATGATTGGATCCAGACACGACTTGATCAGCTCAACCTTATTGACGAAAAGAGACTTGCTGCTATCTGTCATGGTCAGACGTATCAGAAACGAATGATCAGGGCATTTAACAAAAAGGTCAGGCCACAGGAATATCAAGTCGGGGATCTGGTGATCAAGCGAATCATCCTTCCTCAGAGTGATCCAAGGGGCAAATGGACCCCTACGTACGAAGGGCCATTTGTGGTTAAGCATGTGTTCTCAGGAGGAGCAATGATATTAACCAACATGGATGGTGACGACCTTCCTCATCCCGCCAATGCAGACATAGTTAAAAAATACTACGCATGAAAAAAGACCCGCTAGGCTGACATGTCTAGGCAAAAATTAGGGCTTCCCGTCGAACCAAAAGGGTTCGGGCAAAATGAAGGGATGAAAATGAAAAAATCTGTACACCCGGCAAGTCGAAAACCTGAAAAGGCGGCTTGGGCAAAAATGGGTATCCCGGTGGACTGAAAACCCGAAAGGGGAGTCCAGGCAAAAGTTAGGGATAAAAGCGTAATACTATGTCTCATTGGATCACTTTGCATCCAGAATCCGGTATCTACATCAAGACGGCATCGATCAGTCAGCCTCACCTTCAACCAAGGTCACCAAGTGATGAGACGCTCGGAGTTATAAAGTCAATAGCAGGGTTGAAACACAGTGGGTCATTCATATTTCACACAGCTGTTTTAATTTCTTTTGTACAAAACTTGTAATAAACTCTTTTGCTCGGCGACATTCCGCTTACTAGGACGTCAGCCTCTTGTACACAAAGCGCCTATTTTCAGGCTATTCAAAATCAATACAAATATACTTTTCAGTTAAACGTGCCAACTGTTTTTCTTTTTTCTGTTTTGTTTTGCGAAGAACGTCCAAGGTTCAATTTGTGATATATGCATTGACAATAATTTGCTAGCTCATAAATATTTGCATACGAAACAAAGAGTTAATTGCAGGTGACACCAGAAACAGGGGCAATGAAGAGTTGTCTGAGCAGTCTAATTGTTCTGTCCAAGGTACCAAAGTAGGTTCAGCTAAAGAACCTAACTAGGCATCTTAAGTTCCCCAGAGAGTGAGACAGCAAGTCAGTGCATTCTTCCCCAGCATATCAAAACTTCCCCAGGAGAGTCCCATCCAGGTTCCCCAGGAAAGATGGAATTCATCTCCCCAAGCAGTAAGCTTATCCCCAGTAAATTCTGGAAGCTTATCCCCTCGCAGGACACGAACGCGTCGTCTGGCTTGATTTAAAGAGTTATTTCCTCAACAGGATATAACTGGGTTATCCTCAGTCAAAAACCAAGGGAAAGTCGTCGTCAACGTAGTTCTTTCCTATCCTCAGCGAAGTCTATTCACACTTCCAATACAACAACGGTATCCCCAACAGAGCTACTATCAACATTCAGCAAGGCATCACTCTTCCCACAGAGTATTGCTTTCCAGCATGATCGTTAGAGTATCTTTTCTCCCCGCAGAATCTTCCATTCGCCAAGTTTATTCCGCAACGGAGTCATCTTCTCCCACCGGTATCCTTGCAATTATCATCCCCAGCGGAAGCAAAATCTATTCTTCGACATCAGCCCAGGATACGACTTCCCGGCACCCGTCAAGGATTTACTTTCCTAGACGAAAACATACATAAAACATCACATACATCATTATAGCATGCATAACGCACTGCATCATGCAAATCTCATTTATGTTGAGAACATCATTGCTTGATCCATATCATGCATTGCATATGACTGACTTTTACCTTTCAGGAAAAATTCAGTTAAGTTCTCAAGCTACATTTCAAGACCTAGACTGGTTCAGTCAAAGGCCTTCTCTGGTTCAGTTAAATCGTCCCAAGATTTTCCTGATGCTTATCCCTTTGAAGACATTTCAAGACCTAGACTGGTTCAGTCAAAGGCCTTCTCTGGTTCAGTTAAATCGTCCCAAGATTTTCCTGATGCTTATCCCTTTGAAGACATTTCAAGACCTAGACTGGTTCAGTCAAAGGCCTTCTCTGGTTCAGTTAAATCGTCCTAAGATTTTCCTGATGCTTATCCCTTTGAAGACATTTCAAGACCTAGACTGGTTCAGTCAAAGGCCTTCTCTGGTTCAGTTAAATCGTCCCAAGATTTTCCTGATTGCTTATCCAGTTGAAGACATTTCAAGACCTAGACCGGTTCAGTTAAATCGTCCCAAGATTTTCCTGATTGCTTATCCAGTCAAAGGCCTCTCTGGTTCAGTCAGATCGACCTTAAGATCTCTCTGATTCTTATCCCAGTAGAAGACACCCCAGATTTTTCTCAACGAGCGTTGTTGAAGTTAAAAGTCGCCCAAGGCTCTCTTACCATTCATGCTAAGGAAGTAATCATCCCTGGTTCTTTCATTGCTGTTTGAAGCTCCCGACTCAGCTCCTGTAACTTGTCAGGACATATCTATACCAGGCATCTAAAAATCAGCTCCTGCAACGTGTCAGGTACTCATTTTCTGTTTTGCAGGTATGCAGGTTCTAGCGAAGGAATCTCTTACGCAATCAAACATCCAGATGGCATCTATAAGCCCATTACCCTCATTGCCAACATGTGAGCGCAAATTTCCGGGCACTCTAGTGTCCAATCATCTTTTACCCTCGGATTACGAAAGGCACGTCAGCCAATCTGCATCCTCAGGTCTAAGAATATTGAACAGGGGCAACTGTTATACCCCAAAATTTGCCCTCCCATATTCCTTAAGAAATTGCCAAGCCAAGCTAGAAAGTTCCCCAAGGGTTGTGCAGTGCAACAGTCTCCCATACAGTCAAAACTAGGGTTTGTGTTCTGATCAAGAAAAGGAAGTGTTCAAAGGCCCAATCAAGTCTCATATGCTTACAAACATGGTCAAGCATCCTCACATCAAGTTTCAAGGCATTCAGCTCAAGATTGCACAGTCAAAACCCTAAAATTGCACTACAGTCAACTGTAGGGGCAAAATGGTCATTTGACAGTCAAAAGTTCAAATTTTTGGTCAACATATCATTTTGAAGCCACAAACATCATTTGATCAATGCTTGATCATGATTCTCAAAATTTGGCTCAGAAATCATCAAAGATGCAAAAGTTGCTATATTTGGACAGCTGAAAAAGTCAACTGAAATTGACCAGGGCATAACTTTCACATGGATTATCAGAAAAATTCCATCCAAAGCTCATTTTGAAGAGAAAGACATTTCCTACAACTCATCTTCATACTTCAAGTCCAAGAAATGCTCTCACAAAAAGTTATCAATTTCAACATTATAGGTCATTTTCAAAAGTCAACAAAAAGGGACTTTAAGTCAAAGGCCATAACTTGAGATTGGTAAATCAAAATGACATGGGACCAAAGGCATTGGTTAAAGGACTCAAAGACCTTTCCAAAATGTCCAAGAACATGTGAAAAGCTTAAAAATTGAGCAAGTTATTCCTTGTAGAAGTTGGGAAATTTTTGTGAAATGGCAAAAGTCAACTATCCTTGAAAATCCAATTTTGACAAAAGGGCCCCATTTTTCTCACTTTGTTCATCCTTGTCATGCCATACACGTGGCCCATGGTTAATTTCAAGACCAAATATTGACTTTTGTATTTTATTTAATTTTTGATGATTTAATTCATTTTAAGTCTTTGAAAATTCAAATAAAATTTAAAAATCAATGAAATAGTGTCAAATGAACTTGGACAATTCTTATGTATCATGAATCAACTCAAAAATCAGGCTAAGGTTCATTTGCACACTAGGTCTAGGTTTTGGCTAAAAATTAGGAAAAATGGTTAATGGAAGAAACCCTAAGGCCAATTCTCTAACAAGCATGAATTAAGGAGAGTTAGCAAGCCTATTCAATTCTATGATGATCACTGAGTCCAACCCTACCTAGAACATAGCAAAAAGCTCGCTGAAAAAGCCATTGGACATTTGAAATTTTGGCCATAAAATGCAAAACTGAAATCAGTGCTAGGGATCTTTTCAAGCCTTAATTTTTGTACCAACAGCTTCCTGAGACAATTCTGAACGTATCCCAAATCATAACATCTTCCAAAACTCCTTGAACTGGTATCCACGAGTCCAGCTGCTTCTTAAAAATTTTGAAATCATGTAGCACGATTCAAGCACATTCTTGCAGTTTTTTTTAGATATTCATACTCACAATGATGTTTCCAAGCTGACCAATGCATTTGATTTCATTTTTGTGCCATAAATATGAACTTGCCATTTTCGAATTCTAGGTTTACAGCTTTCTCAAATTAGGGATTTTGCCTAGGGGAAAAATTAGGGCCCATGACCACCATGGTTGAACTCAGCATCTTGAGACGAAGAAGAAGACATACTCGCGCCTAATTTATATAAGGAAACGAGCTATTCGCTATTTTTTTGTAGCTTACCTAATACAACGCTTCAAAACCGTTGCTTTATTTGTTTATGTTACAGGGAACACGAGGAAGAAGAAGACGTGTCCACCAGCGATTTGTCCATTCAAAGTTCGCGCGCTTCAAGTCACTAGCGTGTTGCTTTTATTTTATATGATTTATTTGTTTATTATATAACGAATGAATTAACTAGCTCAGCTGGCCAAGACACGCGCATGTAACCACAATGACCTGGGTTCAAGTCCCAGGTCCTGCAAAAATTCAATATTATTTTTCCTTTCCAGGTTCCATGCAACGCTCACATTGATGCTCACCATACTCCATCAGGATTCAACCTCCACGTGTCCCAGGGCCTCAGATCCATGGCCAAGATAAAGAGTGCACCATACATTCAGTCAAATGCATTACACTGGATCAAAAAAGTCAACAAATTCTCACAAATAACTGGGCCAGGCTTCTCAAAACTGCACCTCCAATTCTGGGGTCTACCCCCCCCCCCTGGTTCTATCTTTTTTTCTTTTTTTTTTAATTTTCTTTATATTCTATTATTTTTAAATTTACTTGTGTTTTATTTTCTTATTTAATTAATTCTTACAAAAATGCAAAAACATTAAAAAAAATACAGAAAGGACAAAAAAAAATATAATTAATTTTGATTCTTTTTTTAAATAAATTAAAATGTAACTCATTTAGTTTAATTAGGTTTTAATTTTAATTTTAATTCTTTTTTTCATAATAAAAATCCAAAAAAATGTAGAATTAGGTTAATTATTAATTTTTTATATCCTTTTTAATTTTTTCCTTTTTTCTCACAATATTATTATTTATTATTTATTTTCTATAAATCAAAAATTGTACATAAATTAGTTTAGAATTTAATTAGGTTAGAAATTAAATCTTTTTTCATAATAAACTTAAAAAATGATAGAACTAGGATTTTAATTTTAATTAACTTTTCTCTTTTTTCTTTTAAACCTAAAAAACATAAAAAAACATTATTTTTTATTTAATTTTTAATTTCCTTGATTAATTTTAATTATTTGTAAAAGGGTCCAACGCCCTAATTTTGTTTAGTCTTTATTTCGCGCATTTATTTTACATTGTTTAAATACCTCTGTATATGCCCCAAAGCCTTGTAATAAGTTTAGATTTATTTCTCGCACTTTTATTTATTCGCTTTATTTATTTTCAGTCAAATCGGGTTCGGTTTTTTTGGCGATGTGGACCCGCGCCAGTTGTAATAGTTAGATTTATTTTCTCGCAAATATAACTGTTAATAAATATGCATGAAAGAATGAATGCCCAAAAAATAAAATCGAATCGTTAGATCACCAATACACGACAAGACAAATATCAATGAAAACGACACATGAATCGCACACACCACCCCTAGGGTACGCCTCACTGTTGCCTTGCCTCGAAAGGTGATCGTCGAGTAGAGGACGTCTTAGTAAGTCCTCATGATCCGGGAATCTGGCATGAGGGTAGCTTCTAAGGTGTCTTCCCATTGCTCCGGTGATCACCATGTCCCTAAACTCGAATTGACCCGAACACCTCCAACGGTGGTGCTACCTACCTCTCAATGGTGGGATGGCACTACCTTAAAGGACATTTATACAGACTAATTCCTTAGGGTAGGTAGGTTCTCAAGGGTACTTGCTCTAATTTCAAAACAAAATCAAAACATCTTTTCACACCGACACACTTTCAAAAAACTTTCAAAACAAACTTTTCAAACACTCTGACGTACGAGTCGAACTGAAACTTTTCAAAGAACATTTTTGAAACCCACAATTGAAAAGCAAACAACAATTTTGAAAACACATTGAGCAAGTACCTAAGAGCCCATGGATAACCATGGATAGAAAGGGTGCTAACACCTTCCCTTTCTATAACCTACCTCCCGAACCGAGAGCAATCTCTTTAAAGGAATTTTTCTGTGCTTTTGTCCTTTCCTATTGGAGAAAATAAAAGACGGTGGCGACTCTTGCTTCCGCGACATTTCGCGAACCAGCTTTAAAACAGTCAGTTCCAGATCCACCGATCACAGATGGCACTACTTTAAAGGACATTTACACAGACGAATTCCTTAGGGTAGGTAGGTTCTCGTAGATACTTGCTCTAAATTCAAAACAAATTCAAAAATACTTTTCACACCAACACATTTTCAAAAAGCTTTCGAAAGCAATTTTTCAAACACTCTTGAGGACCGATACAAGAGTCGAACTGGAATTTTCAAAGAAACTTTTTAAAACCCACAATTGAAAAGCAAACACTTTTGAAAACACAAATGAGCAAGTATCTAAGAGCCCATGGATAACCATGGATAGAAAGGGTGCTAACACCTTCCCTTTCTATAATCTACCTCCCGAACCGAGAGCAATCTCTTTAAGGAATTTTTCTGTGCTTTTGTCCTTTCCATTTGGAGAAAATAAAAGACGGTGGCGACTCTTGCTTCCGCGACATTTCGCGAACCAGCGTTAAACAGTCAGTTCCAGATCCACCGATCACAGAACTGGCGACTCTGCTGGGGAATACTTTATAAAGTGAGGTGTACCTTAGGGCTAGTTCATAACTGTGTTTTCAATTGTTTTCCTTGTGTGCTTTAAATTGTGGGTTGCTTGGGAGTTCTATAGATCCTAACCCGGATCTGGGGGATACCTTCTTAGAAAGTAGCAACAAGGTTGTGAGAGAACTGTGTGGGGTATACCGACATGGTTGAAACAGTCTGCTAAGTTGATGTGGCACTTTGGTGTGTACCGGTAACCCTTGAGTTCAGTCAAGGAGAGTACGGGGCCTCCGCGTGGTGTCGTGAAGCATCAACAGACCTTAGGAACCTTAATTGAACTATCTTGGCCTCTTTAGGGTAGTGAGATAACTGACTTTGGTGCAGTCCGAGGTTGGTTGATACTCGATACTACACTCAATTGAGGGTTGCTTTCCTGGAATATTTTGGTCGTCAGTTCAGTGGCTAAATCGAAACAATGAACAATGAAAGCAATCCCGTGATATTGAGACCCTTAGAACCCGGTTACTTCTGATAGGACAGGTTGAGCCCACCAACTTCAAGAGGGTACTACCCAGACCCCATACTGGCCTTAAACCCTAAGGGCTTGTCTTGTGTGCCTTGTGTGCCTTACATGTTTGTCTTTGTAAATATCTGTGGTGTGTTTAAACATAGCATCATGACATCATCCAGCATCATATGCATTGACTAACCATTTCAGGGGTTCGAATTTTCATCTTTGTTCTTGTTTTGTAGGACATGGAAACTGTTCGTAGAAAGACAATTCAAATCAGTCTTGTAAGGATCCCTCCTCAGCTTAAGGAACTTATATCCAGGATTCCCGAGAACTCTTCATTCAGTGAAAGACATGGAAGCCTCATCAGCTTGGTCAACACCAACATCGAGGAAGATATGATCAAGGTCCTGTTCCAATTCTTTGACCCTCTGCATCACTGTTTCACCTTCTTGGACTATCAGTTGGTACCTACATTGGAGGAGTTCTCCCGGCTCCTGAAGATCCCTATCCTTGATCAGCTACCCTTCAACGGTACAGAAAAGGAACCTAAGCTTGAAGAGATTGCTAAAGCCTTGCACCTACAGTCATCTGACCTCAAGGGACATTGGGAAGTCAGAAGTGGTATCAAAGGGTTCTTAGCCAGGTTTCTGTTTGAAAAGGCCCATGAATGTTGGAACTCCCTTGACTTGCAAGCTTTTGAAGAAGTGGTGGCCCTCCTTGTCTATGGTTTGGTGTTGTTCCCTAACCCATATCAGCTTATTGATATCAGTGCTGTCCAGATCTTTATGTCCAGGAATCCTATACCTACGTTGCTGGGGGACATCCTTCACTCATGTTACACTCGAACCATGAGAAAAAGAGGTGTCCTTATGTGTTGCACTCCTCTCCTGGGAAGGTGGTTTATTTCGCACCTTCCACAATCAGTCCTGAAGAATGAGCGGGGTTTGAGATGGTCACAACGGTTGATGACTCTTACACATGCGGATATACATTGGTGCCCTAGGTCCAGAGAAGATGTCACTATCATTGATCGTTGCGGGGAGTACCCTAATGTCCCTTTACTTGGAATCAGAGGAGGTATTACTTACAGCTCATGCCTGGCTTGGAGACAGTTTGGTTATGCTCGGAGGGATGGTCCTCATGACATGTTAATTCCTGACATAGTTTTTGACTTCGACAACGATACTCAAGGACTTCGCCAGAGATTTATCAAAGCCTGGAGGATGCCCAGTAGGATAGACAGCAAGACACTGGGGCACAGGAACTCCATCCCGTTGGAACCTTATCTCAAGTGGGTACGTGCCCGCTCCCAGAAGTTAGTGATGCCTTATCCTCATATGCTCCCTGTGATCAAAGAACCAGTCTTGGAAGGAGAAGTGTCCTACACTATTCAGCACCCTGATATGCCCACATCCTGGGAAGAGATGCAGAAGAGCTGGATCCAGCTTAAAGAAGAACGAAATTCTCTTGAGACCAGTCTACAGGCTAGTGAAAAGAAGGTCTTGGAGCTCACCCACCTGTTGCATGAGGAGAGGAATCTCAACACTTATATAGCTCCAAAGAGGATGCGTAGCATATTTTGGGATTGATTTGATTTTTGTATTATTTTGCCCATGAGGCTTTGATGTACTAAACAGTTATTTCCTTAATGATAACGTGTGTTCCTTTTTGTCTACAACAAATTTGAACTTTCGAACCCTTGAATGCATTGCATAAACACATCTCATTCATCATGTGCATAGCAGGTTTTTCCTCTTTTCAAGTTGCTCACAGTTCTTCGCTGTTTATTTCAGCATCATGAATCCCGACTCGTCATCCACTGAGACATCCATCAAAGCTCTTCAGGCGCAGAATGTGCAGTTTCAGGAATTAATCAAGGGTTTGGCTCAAGGCCAAGAAGAGCTGAAGGCTATGCTCCTGAAAAAGGAGAAGAAGAAGAAGAGAAGAATTGTTCTGTTCAACTCGGGCCGAAGGTTTGGCAATGCTCTGCAGCAGGAAGAGGCTGGTTCTTCTGTTGGCAAGAGTACTCCTCAGGCAGAAGCAAGGGTTCCTAGTCCGGTAGTCTCCGACAACGAGACTGATTTTGATGAAGAGCAGTACCCTCCTGCAGAAGACAGATACAAGCAACTGGAGGACAGGTTGAAAGCTATGGAGATACAACAGGTATCTGGGCTGGATTTCGGAGATCTGGGTTTGTCTACTGGTGTGATTATCCCTCACAAGTTCAAAGCACCATCATTTTCTAAATATGACGGGGCGTCTTGTCCCAAGCTACATCTCAGGTCCTATGTTCGGAAAATTCAACCGTACTCTGCGGATAAGAATTTGTGGATCCACTTCTTCCAGGAGAGTCTTTCAGGGACTCATCTCGAATGGTTCTATCAGCTGGATGGGACCAAGGTTCGTAACTGGGAGGAGTTGGCTACTGCTTTCTATAAGCAGTATCAATATAATGTCGACCTTGCCCCTACACGTACCCAACTCCAGGGTATGTCGTTAGGTTCAAGTGAAGGTTTTAAGGAGTACGCTCAGAAGTGGAGAGACCTGGCTGGCAGGGTGCAGCCTCCATTGACTGATCGGGAGTTGGTAGACATGTTCTTGGGGACCCTATCTGGGCCATTTTTCAACCATCTCATTGGGAATTCGTCTGCAGGGTTCACTGATTTGATTCTGACTGGAGAAAGAATTGAGGCTGGGTTGAAGTCTGGAAAGATTCCGAAGGGTGCATCGTCTGGTTCTAAGAAGAAACCCTTCAATAAGGAGGCTAGTGCCGTGTATGGTTCCAAGAGAGCAGAAAGACCTGAGCGCCGCCAATCTGTCAGTGCGGTAATGATTGCTAAGCCTGCTGCCGCTCCTCGGCCGACCAATCCTCAAAGGGCTGAGAGACCCCGGAGAGAGTTCACCCGGTTGAGCATGACCCTATCCCAAATCTTGCCACAGTTGCTCTCAACCAACTTAGTGACTGTCAGAGAGGCGCCGAAGTTTCCAAATACTGCATCTCCTAAGTACAACCCGAATGCTCATTGTGCTTACCATTCAGATAGCCCGGGGCACTCTACTGATGACTGTTGGGCGTTAAGGAGTAAGGTGCAAGATCTTATTAATGCCAAGGAGGTACAGTTTGAGGCATCTGAGAAGCCTAATGTAGTGACAGCTCCCCTGCCTGCTCATGGAGTGAATGCTATTGGGGAAGACAATGAAATGGAGGAGGTTGAGTTCAATAGTTGGATCTATCCAACGACTGAAGGCGGATTGAACAATTGGGTTGCCAAAGACCATACTCCTGTTACCTTTGTGACGCAGTAATAAATTTCTTTGTTTCATTATTTTGTAATAAACAATAAATAAACTCTATGGCCCGGTGTCTTACCCGAGGCACCGTGGTTTCATTTGTGAGGGCATATAAATTGTCATTTCATATATCATGAATGAAAATCTTGGACGTTTTCTCGCATTACAAATCTTATGCTCCTTTCCTGTCTTTTCTTTCCTTTACATATTTTTCAAAACAGCTGTATTTACACACACACTCACTCATATAGGTTTCAATCCACTCTGGATCTTACTGGTAACGACTCTGCTACTGCCAGTTATGACTTCGAAAATCCGATCAACTTAGCCGAAGACGAAGGTGAAGATGATTGCGAAGTGCCTGGCGAGCTTGCAAGACTGTTGCTTTAGGAAGAAAGGGCAATTCAACCCCATGAAGAGCCAGTGGAAACAATAAACTTGGGTACTGAAGAAGACAGGAAAGAGGTAAAGATCGGTGCCAACCTAGAACTCAGCGTGAAGCAACGGTTGACTCAGATGCTACATGATTATATGGAGATCTTTGCCTGGTCCTATGAAGACATGCCCGGGTTGGATACCGACATTGTGGTCCATCACTTGCCAACTAAGGAAGACTGTCCTCCAGTTAAGCAAAAGGTCCGCCGTATGCGTCCAGAGATGTTTGAGAAGATTAAAGCCGAGGTCATGAAGCAGTTTGATGCTGGGTTCCTCGCAGTGACTTCTTACCCTCAGTGGGTTGCTAATGTGGTGCCGGTACCTAAGAAGGACGGTAAGGTCAGAATGTGTGTCTACTACAGGGATCTGAACAGGGCCAGCCCCAAGGATGACTTCCCTTTACCTCACATTGATGTCCTTGTCGATAATACAGCTCAGCACAAGGTGTTCTCTTTCATGGATGGCTTTTCAGGTTACAATCAGATCAAGATGGCGCCTGAAGACATGGAAAAGACTACATTTGTTACTCAGTGGGGCACCTTCTGCTACAAGGTCATGCCTTTTGGACTAAAGAATGCTGGGGCAACCTACCAACGTGCCATGGTTGCTTTATTTCATGATATGATCCATCATGAGATAGAAGTGTATGTTGACGACATGATCGCAAGGTCCCAGACTGAGAAAGAGCACCTAGATCATCTGCAGAAGTTGTTTGACCGGTTGAAACTATACAAGCTGAGGTTGAACCCAAACAAGTGCACCTTTGGGGTAAGATCTGGAAAGTTGCTAGGCTTTGTGGTAAGTGATAAGGGTATTCAAGTGGACCCTGCTAAGGTCAAAGCTATTCAAGAGATGCCAGTTCCTAAGACAGAGAAGGAAGTCAGAGGCTTTTTAGGACGTCTGAATTACATCGCTCGGTTCATCTCACATCTGACTGCTACCTGTGAGCCAATCTTCAAGCTGCTGAAGAAAGATCAGGTAGTACGTTGGAACGATGAATGTCAGGCTGCTTTTGACAGAATCAAGGAGTATCTCCAAGAACCACCTATCCTTATGCCACCGGTTGAAGGGAGACCTCTGATACTATATCTAACAGTGCTTGACAACTCGATGGGGTGTGTGCTGGGGCAGCATGACGAGTCTGGCCGAAAAGAGCATGCCATTTATTACCTTAGCAAAAAGTTTACCGACTGTGAGACCCGATACTCACTGCTTGAGAAAACTTGCTGCGCTTTGGTATGGGCTGCTCGCCGGCTGAGACAGTATATGCTGACTCACACTACCTTGTTGATCTCAAAGATGGATCCTATAAAGTACATATCTGAAAAGCCTGCTCTGTCCGGGAGAATTGCAAGATGGCAAATGATCTTGACGGAATACGACATTCAGTACATGACCCAGAAAGCCATCAAGGGAAGTGTATTGGCAGACCACTTGGCACATCAGGCTGTAGATGACTATCAGTCAATGAACTTCGAGTTTCCAGATGAAAGCGTTATGATAGTAACTGATTGTGAAGTACCTGGACCGGATGAAGGACCTGAGGAAGGATCCCGATGGTCTATGCACTTTGACGGAGCCTCCAACGCTTTGGGAAACAGTATCGGCGCCATCATCATATCTCCTCAAGGTACTCATACTCCACTCACTGCCCGGCTGTGTTTCAACTGTACCAACAACATGGCGGAGTATGAGGCGTGCATCATGGGTCTTCAAGCTGCGATTGACCTAAGGATTAAGTTTCTGAGTGTTTTCGGAGATTCCGCTCTTGTGATCAATCAGATCAAAGGAGAGTGGGATACGAAACATTCGAATCTTATCCCTTACAGAGAATGTGTGTTGACCCTGATCCCCCACTTCACAGAGATAACTTTTGAACACTTTCCTAGAGAAGAGAATCAGTTAGCGGACGTGTTAGCTACAATGTCTTCTATGTTCAAAGTTAAATGGGACAATGAGGCTCCCCGGATCATCATCTGGAAACTGGACGAACCGGCATACTGTTGTGATCTCGAGACCGAGTTGGTGACTGAGAAGCCTTGGTACCACGAGGTGAAGAGATATCTGGAAGCTCAGGAATACCCTGAAGGTGCCTCTATCAATGATAAGAAGTTCCTGAGAAGGTTCGCAGCCAAGTTCTTCCTTAGCAACGACATCTTGTACAAGCGAAACCATGATTCAACCCTATTGCGTTGTGTGGATAAAACTGAAGCAGAAAGAATCATGGAAGAGCTACATGAAGGGACCTTTGGTACGCATTCCAGTGGACACACTATGGCTAAGAAAATCCTACGGGCGGGATATTACTGGTCCACAATGGAAGCTGACTGCTACCAACATTCTAGGACATGCCATAAGTGCCAGATTTATGCAGACAAGGTGCATGTTCCTCCAGTTCCCCTGAATGTTCTGACTGCGCCTTGGCCGTTTGCAATGTGGGGCATAGACATGATCGGCGAGATTAAACCTACGGCATCCAATGGGCATCGCTTCATCCTAGTGGCGATTGATTATTTTACGAAGTGGGTTGAGGCAGCATCCTATGCTACGGTAACCAAGACTGTTGTGGCACGGTTCATTCGGCATAATCTGATCTGTCGGTACGGCGTCCCTGAGAGAATTATTACAGACAACGGTACCAATCTGAATAACAAGATGATCGCTGAGCTCTACGAACAGTTCAAGATACAGCACCACAATTCTTCTCCTTACAAACCGAAGATGAATGGGGCTGTAGAAGCAGCAAATAAGAACATCAAGAAAATCGTGTAGAAGATGACAGTGACTTATAAGGATTGGCACAAGATGTTACCGTTCGCTCTACATGGGTACCGTACCTCAACTAGGACGTCAACCGGGGCAACTCCCTTCTCTTTGGTTTATCGTATGGAGGCAGTCTTACCGATCGAAGTACAAATACCCTCTCTCCGGATAATGAAGGATGCAAATCTGAGCGAAGATGATTGGATCCAGACACGACTTGATCAACTCAACCTTATTGATGAAAAGAGACTTGCTGCTATCTGTCACGGTCAGACGTATCAGAAACGGATGATCAGGGCATTTAACAAAAAGGTCAGACCACAGGAATATCAAGTTGGGGATCTGGTAATCAAGAGAATCATCCTTCCTCAGAGTGATCCAAGGGGCAAATGGACCCCTACGTACGAAGGGCCATTTGTGGTTAAGCATGTGTTCTTAGGAGGAGCAATGATATTGACCAACATGGATGGTGACGACCTTCCTCACCCCGCCAATGCAGACATAGTAAAAAGATACTACGCATAAAAAAGACCCGCTAGGCTGACATGCCTAGGCAAAAATTAGGGCTTCCCGTCGAACCAAAAGGGTTCGGGCAAAATGAAGGGATGAAATGAAAAAACTGTACACCCGGCAAGTCGAAAACCTGAAAAGGCGGCTTGGGCAAAAATGGGTATCCCGGTGGACTGAAAACTCGAAAGGGCAGTCCTGGAAAAAATTAGGGATAAAGGCGTAATACTATGTCTCATTGGATCACTTTGCATCCAGAATCCGGTATCTACATCAAGTTCAGACGGCATCGATCAGTCAGCTTCACCTTCAACCAAGGTCATCAAGTGATGAGACGCTCGGAGTTATAAAGGCAATAGCAGAGTTGAAACCCAGTGGATCAGTCATTTCACACAGCTGTTTTATTTTCTTTTGTACAAAATTTGTATAAACTCTTTTGCTCGGCGGCGTTCTCTTACTAGGACGTCAGCCTCTTGTACACAAAACGCCTATTTTCAGGCCATTCAAAATCAATACAAATATACTTTTCAGTTAAACGTGCCAACTGTTTTTCTTTTTCTGTTTTGTTTTGCGAAGAACGTTCAAGGTTCAATTTGTGATATATGCATTGACAATAATTTGCTAACTCATAAATATTTGCATACGAAACAAAGGATTGATTACAGGTGACGTTGGAAACAGGGGCAATAAAAGAGTTGTCTAAGCAATCTAATTGTTCTATCCTCCAAGGTACTAAGGTAGGTTCAGCTAAAGAATATGACCAGTACATCTTAATTCCCCAGAGAGTAAGTCAGCAGTCAGTGCATTCTTCTCCAAGCAGAGTATCAAATCTCAAGGAAGTTGAGTATCCTCCAGCAGATCTCAACACTCCCCAGCAGCATACATATATTCTCAACAAGCATCCCCGGCAGTCTTGGTCTAAAGATTGTTCCCCGGCGGTACATCAAACATTCAAAGGAATAACTTCCCCAGCATATCAAAACTTCCCCAGGAGAGTCCAACTCAGTTTCCCCAGGAAAGATGGAATTCATCTCCCCCAAGCAGCAAGCTTATCCCCAGTAGATTCTGGAAGCTTATCCCCTCGCAGAGCACGAACGCGTCGTCTGGCTTTACTTAAAGAGTTATTTCCTTAACAGGATATAACTGGGTTATCCTCAGCCAAAAGCCACGGAAAGAGCGTCCTCGACGAAATCTTCTTACCCCAGCGAAGTCTATCAACACTTCCAATACAACAAGGGTATCTCCAGCAAGGTATTATCAACACTCAACAAAGTATCTCTCTCCCCACCGAGTATCGCTCCCCAGCATGGTCGCTAGAGTACTTTCCTCCCCGCAGAGTTATTCCATTCACCAAGTTTATCCCTCAACGGAGTTATCTTCTCCTACCGGTATTCTTGCAATTATCATCCCCAGCGGAAGCAAAATCTATTCTCCAACATCAGCCCAGGAGTGACTTCCCGGCACCCGTCAAGGATTTACTTTCCTAGACGAAAACATACATTCCTAAACATCACATACATCATTATAGCATGCATAGACGCATCATATCCTACAAATCTCATTTATGTTGAGAACATCATTGTTTGGTTCATATCATGCATTGCATATGACTGACCTTTACCTTTCAGGAAAGATTCAGCTAAATTCTCAATCATCCTTTAAAGACCTAGACCGGTTCAGTTAATCGACTCCAAAGATTTCTTATCCAGTCCAAGGCCTTCTCTAGTCCATCTGAATCGACTCCCAACATATTTTTCTGATAAAGACTCAGTAGAAGTTATCAAAGGTTTTTCTCAGACGCCCGCTTTTGAGATTATAATTTCCTATGGTTCCCTCCCCGACGGTGCGTGAGGTGTTAATTCCATTTCAGATTATAATTTCCTATGGTCCCCTCCCCGACGGTGCGTGAGGTGTTAATTCCATTTCAGATTATAATTTCCTTTGGTTCTCTCCCCGACGGTGCGTGAGATGTAATTCCCTTTTAGGTTATAATTTCATATGGTTCTCTCCCCGACGGTGCGTGAGATGTAATTCCCTTTCAGGTTATAATTTCCTATGGTTCTCTCCCCGACGGTGCGTGAGATGTAATTCCCTTTCAGGTTATAATTCCCTATGGTTCTCTCCCCGACGGTGCGTGAGATGTAATTCCCTTTTAGGTTATAATTTCCTATGGTTCTCTCCCCGACGCTGCGTGAGATGTAATTCCCTTTCAGGTTATAATTTCCTATGGTTCTCTCCCCGACGGTGCGTGAGATGTAATTCCCTTTCAGGTTATAATTCCCTATGGTTCTCTCCCCGACGGTGCGTGAGATGTAATTCCCTTTCAGGTTATAATTTCCTTTGGTTCTCTCCCCGACGGTGCGTGAGATGTAATTCCCTTTCAGGTTATAATTTCCTATGGTTCTCTCCCCGACGGCGCGTGAGATGTAATTCCCTTTCAGGTTATAATTTCCTATGGTTCTCTCCCCGACGGTGCGTGAGATGTAATTCCCTTTTAGATTATAATTTCCTTTGGTTCTCTTCCCGATCCTGCGAAGATGGTAATTCCCACCAAGATTTTCTCAACGAGCGTTGTTGAAGTTAAAGTCACCCAAGGTTCTCTTACCGTTCATGCTAAGGTAGTAACCATCCCTGGTTCATTCATCATCTTATGAAGCTCTAGATCCAGCTCCTGTAACCAGTCAGGACACGTCTATACCAAGCATCTGAAAACCAGCTCCTGCAACATGTCAGGTACTCATTTTTTCTTTTGCAGGTATGCAGGTTCTCGCTAAGGAATCTCTTACACGATCAACATCCAGATGGCATCTATAAGCCCATCATCCTATTCATCAGTCCCTAAATGGCATTTATAAGCCCATTTCCATCACACTGCTACTATGTGAGCGCAAATTTCTGGGCACTCTAGTGTTCAATCATCTTCCACCCTCGGATTACGAAAGGCACGTCAGCCAATCTGCATCCTCAGGTCTAAGAAGATTGAACAGGGGCAACTGTTGTACCCCAAAATTTTCCCTCCCATATTCTTCAAAGATTTGCCAAGTCAAGCTGCAAAATTCTCCAAGGGTTGCACAGTGCAAAGGTCTCCTATACAGTCAAGATTAGGGTTTGTGTTCTGATCAAGAAGATAAAGTTTCCAAAGGTCCAATCAAGTCTCATATGCCTACAAATATGGTCAAGCATCCTCATATCAAGTTTCAAGGCTTTCAGCTCAAAACTGCACAGTCAAAAACCCTAATTGCACTACAGTCAACTGTAGGGGCAAAATGGTCATTTGGCAGTCAAAAGTTCAAATTTTTTGTCAACATATAATCTTTAAGCCACAAACATCATTTTATCAATGCTTGATCATGATTCTCAAAGCTTGGCTCAAAAATCATCAAGATGCAAAAGTTTCCTTATTTGGACAGTTGAAAAAGTCAACTGTAAATTGACCAGGGCATAACTTTCACATGGATTATCAGAAAAATTCCATCCAAAGCTCATTTTGAATAGAAAGACATTTCCTACAACTCATCTTCATACTTCAAGTCCAAGAAATGCTCTCACAAAAAGTTATCAATTTCAACATCATAGGTCATTTTCAAAAGTCAACAAAAAAGGACTTTAAGTCAAAGGCCATAACTTGATATTGGTAAATCAAAATGACATGGGACCAAAGGCATTGGTTAGAGGACTCAAAGACCTTTCCAAAATGTCCAAGAACATGAGAAAAGCTTAAAAATTGAGCAAGTTATGCCTTGTGGAAGTTGGGAAATTTTTGGATATTTTGAAAAGTCAACATTGGTTCAAATGACCTAAAATTGCTAATGGGCCCATTTTTCTTCCATAATTCATCATCCATGGCATGTGCACGACCACTTGGCCCAAAGGGAAGTATTTCTTCATTTTTTATTTATTTATTTGAATTTTTATTTATAATAATTCATTTAAATCAAATTAAATACATGGAAAATATTTAACCTAAGTTTTACAATCCTTTTTTGCATGAAATCCACTCAATAACTCGTGCATGATCCAATATGGAAAGATTTGGAGAGAATTGATATGATTGAGAGCAAAAACACATGGAAAATATTTGAAAAAGATCTTGAAAATCAAATCTTTCAAAGTCATGAATGCCAAGCTTTTTGTGTGATTTCTTTAACCTAAATCATTACTACATATACAAGGAACACAACCCTAATGCCATTACCCACGCAGCTGCTCAGAAACCTGGAAAACAAAACTTGAATTTTTGTTAAAAAACTCAAAACTGAAAATCAGGTTTTAGGTTGATTCAAGACACAAGACCAATTGCAAAAGCTTCCTCGTGTCCCCCTAAAGCTAACTGGATCACTCTCCAACCTTCATACGCCCAGAATTGGTACCATGGATTCAAACTGTTTCAAAAAAATGCATAATCGTGTTTCATATTCAAGGCATTTTCATTGCGTTTTTTTTATGCATACACACTAATTGACTTGTTCTAATGCTAACCATGTAACTTAATTGTGTTTTTGAGCTGTGTACGCGATTATGCCATTATCGTTTTCTAGGGTTTACAGGACCTTGGATTAGGGGTTTTTGAATGAGGAAAAATTGGCCTTCAAGACCACCACCATTCAAATCAGGGCGATCAAACGATTATAAGGCTACCCTCGCGCCTAATTTATAGAGCCCCAGGGGCTAGTCGCTATTTTCCCAAAACCGGCCTAAAAGAACACCATGAAAAACGTTGCCTAATGTGTTTGTGTTTCAGGAACATGAAGAAGATGATATCGTGGCTGCCAACGATTGGCTTCTTTGAAAATTCGCGCGCAAAGACTCATTAACGCTTTTGTTTCTTTTATAATATTTGTTGGTTGTTTAATATTAACAACGCGTGAATTGGCTCAGTGGCAAGCATAGCTGGTGATAACGTACATGACCTGGGTTCGAGCCCCAGGTCTTCATTATTTCATTGTTATTTTTCAATTTACGTTCACATGCAGTTCAAGCCTTGAAGCGCATCATACACCTTCCTAATCAAGCGTCCACGCGTCCAATGGAATTCAATCAGAGGCCAAGAATTGAGGAACATGATAAGTCCTAGTCAATGCATCACACGCTAGTGCCAAAGTCAAACGGACCAATGTCTTGATGGGCCTAAAATACTAAGCTTAACCTCCACATTGGGGACTGATACCCCCCTTGGTTTGCAAATTCTTTTAACTTTCTTTATTTTTTTTATTTTTTATAAATTGCTTGTTTAATTAATTTAATATTTTTATAAAATCATAAAAAACACATAAAAGTCAGAAAAGAGTAAAAATATAATAAATATTTTATTTTAAGTATTTTCCATAAATAAATTGTCTATAATTATTTAGTTTTAAATTAGGTTGTAATTTTAATTCTTTTGATAAAAATCTAAAAAACATAGAATTAGGGTTTTATTAATAATTTTTTTCATCCTTTTTATTTTTCTTTCATAAATAATTAAATAATTAAATATTTATTTTTATAATTAAATTTGTATATAAATTAGGGTTAATTTAGGTTAAAATTCAATGTTTTCTTAATAAATTAAAAACCATTAGAATTAGGGTTAGTATTTATTTTGATTAATTCTTTTTTCATATTAAATCCTAAAATACTAAAAAATACCAAAAAACAAGTTCTTTCTTTCTTTTAATTTTAATTAATTCCTCATTAGTTTAATTTTGCAAAAATGGTCCAACGCCCTCGTTTCGATTTAAATTTCAATTCGCACATTTATTTCTTCTTTCGTATAATATTTATGTACCTCTCCCAAGGCCATGTAACTAATTGCTCGCACTTTGAATTCCTTATTTTCTTTTAATTTCTTTATTTGTTTATCAAAATCGGGTCCTGGTTTAATTTTGGCGATGTGGACCCGCGCCTTTTGTAATAGCTTTAGATTTTTACTTTCCCGCAATATTTTAACTGTTAACAAGTGGCATGAAAGAATGAATGGACAAAAATAAAAACAAGCGTATAACACCAATAACGTGACAAGATAAATGCAAATGAAAACGACACACAAATCGCACACACCACCCCTAGGGTACGCCTCACTGTTGCCTTGCCTCGAAAGGTGATCGTCGAGTAGAGGATGTCTTAGTAAGTCCTCATGATCCGGGAACCTGGCATGAGGGTAGCTTCTAAGGTGTCTTCCCATTGCTCTGGTGATCACCATGTCCCGAACCTCGAATTGACCCGAACACCTCCAATGGTGGTGCTACCTACCTCTCAATGGTGGGATGGCACTACTTTAAAGAACATTTACACAGACGAATTCCTTAGGGTAGGTAGGTTCTCGTAGATACTTGCTCTAAATTCAAAACAAATTCAAAAATACTTTTCACACCAACACATTTTCAAAAAGCTTTCGAAAGCAATTTTTCAAACACTCTTGAGGACCGATACAAGAGTCGAACTGGAATTTTCAAAGAAACTTTTTAAAACCAACAATTGAAAAGCAAACACTTTTGAAAACACAAATGAGCAAGTATCTAAGAGCCCATGGATAACCATGGATAGAAAGGGTGCTAACACCTTCCCTTTCTATAATCTACCTCCCGAACCGAGAGCAATCTCTTTAAGGAATTTTTTTGTGCTTTTGTCCTTTCCATTTGGAGAAAATAAAAGACGGTGGCGACTCTTGCTTCCGCGACATTTCGCGAACCAGCGTTAAACAGTCAGTTCCAGATCCACCGATCACAAAAGCATTTAAAGGTGATCTAGTCTCTAAGGTAACCCTACTTTTAAGTTTATTTCCTTAGCAGAGTCGCCAGTTCTGTAATACGGTGGGAGAACTAACTTGGATGTTTTGCATTTTATCGCAATTGTTGTGGATATAAAGATTCGCCACCAAATTTTCTTTTATCCAATAAAGGAAAGTGTGAAAAGAACAGGAAATCCCTTTTGAGAATTCTTCTTGAGTTCGGGGGGTATGTTATGAAAAGGGAAGGTATTAGCACCCTTTTATCTGTAGTTATCTACCGGCCCTTAGTTGTTAGATCACTTTAAAATGCTTTTGTGAAATGTGTTTGTGCTTGTTTGAAAGTATTTTGAAAAGTGTCTTTGTTTAAGTGAACTTTGTAATGTTTCTCGTCTCTATAAGAATGTATACAAAGTGTTAACTTTTGAAAATATTTCATTGAAAAGTGTTGGTGTGTTTGAAAGATGAAATGTTTGTAAGCAAGCAACTAAGAACGTTCTACCTACTCAAAAATTCTTTATTCTTTTCCTCCTCCTTTAGATAGTGTTATCTTACCATTAGTTCATAAGAAACCTTATCATTGGATGTGAGCGGACAGGCGTGAGTCATCATACAGTCATAGAAGTCAACATTGTAGGATACCTTGTAAATTTGTCATAAGGGTCTAAGATCGTTTACCGAAGGCAACATCGAAGGGTCATCGAGGGACTACAATCTTGTAATCGAGGGTCTTTGCTAAAGTATCCCACGTTCGAGGGACATGACTGTCTTAATTCTAAGGCAACAAGTGTGGGTTAACTCTAGAGGTGCAAGTGTGCAAAGTGTTATTATTTTCATGCATTTTTGTCTTGAATTAGGGTGATCTATTATTGATTTTAAGTCTTGCCATACACACCCTAATTACTAGCAATAATATGGAAAGCGATAAATTGCGGAAATTTAAAGTTCTACGCTATTACATCATTTTAGGAGATGGGGATACAAATTACAATTGGGGAATATAAAGCAATTAAAACCTAATTACTATTACAACCATATTGAATAATAGAATGTACAAGAATATAAAGATAATGCGAAAGAAAAGAAAATTGTTTTTAATGGTTTTATGTAGGAAAAGGTTTTAAAGTCAACCTAATTAAACTATTAAAAATAAATTAATTAATCAATTAAATTCCTAAATTCTAAATTAATTTAATTAGAAAAGAATAAATAAGATAAAAACTAAGCCTAAATTAATTCAATTAATTCAATTAATTCAAGAAAGAAAAATGTTTTTAGGGTTTTTGTTTATTTATGAAATAAAGTAGAGATAAAGTAAACATGGAGATTTTTTGGTCTAATTATTTAATAAAATTTTTTTTGGTATTTTTTGATTAAAAATAATAAAAGTAAGGAAAAGTAAATAAAATAAAATAAATAAAAATTGGGTCAGGGGGTTTGAAAGTGAAAAGGGTGTTAGAAAGTAAAACAGTTTTTGTGTGTCTTAGGCCCAAACCATTTTTTTGTAATCAGAAAAGAAATAATAAAAAAATAAAAACAAAGGGATGGGCATGCGTGTTGTATAGTGATCGGGGGGGGGGGGGGGGGGTGTAATGATGAGAAAGAAGATTAGGCCCATTACTGAAGAGCTCAAGCACGCTGCAAACAACAAAAATGAAACAAGGAAAGTATGATGAAAAAAAAGCAAAAGGTCTCGCTGGGGCTCAAACCCAGGGCCTTCTATAGATATGCCTTACGCGCATGCTCTCTACCACTGGGATGGATATACATCCGTTTATTTATAAAAAACCATCACATTATATTATAAAACAAGTTCTAGTGAGAACTTTATCTTCTTCCTTGCGCCATAACCATAGCTCTGTAGCTTTTTCATCTCTCAACCATTCTCAAAAGTGTAAACATCAAACTTGTTAGAAATTCCACCATGATTTCAAATATGTAACTAACTTAAACAATAGATCAAAGATGAATACGAATTTTAATTATTACCAAATTTGACCTAATTTTTTTAGCAATTTCAAACTTAAAATTCACATCACTCAGGCAATATGAATGAATTCTAAGGGCATGGTTAGTTTCAGGGCTATGATGTCTACATTTTATCTTTTAAAATGGAAGTCAAATGATGCATGTATGAAGAGTTAGAAAATTAGAAAACTCACCTTGCAAGTGGATATCGTGTTTTTAGTTTGAACTCACTTTAAAGTGTTGTAATGATCTGGTTAGCTTCCCTGAACTTCCAAAAGACTATTGCAATGCTTACTTTGGATTGAGAGTGGCTGAAATGTTATAGAGAAGTCAATGTGCAGGTTGCTAATTTTGAAAATGGAGGAAGGTGAAAATGGAGTTACAGTTTTGTAACAGGTATTGGGATGGCTTCTATATGTGTTATAGAAGCTTAGTGAATGATAAAAATGGTAAATGCACGAGTGGTTTAAGAGATGGCTGTCAAAAATCAGAAATGGCACCAAAGTGAGGCTTGAGAGAAATTATGAATTTGAGGGAGTTTTTAGGCTTTCCAAAATCCTGTCTTCGCTTGCAAATGATGACTCAATTTATAGGCAAGAGGTTTGGAGGAAAGAGAACATCAGATTTGCAAATTGCAAAGTTATGGCTATGTTTCTTGATTTTGAAGCAAGCTTGAAGAACATGGTTTCAAGGTGAAGTACCATGCATTATAGGGTGGCTAGACACTTTAAACATGTTTCTTATGATTGTTTATGTTGAGTGTGCTCAGAACAAACAAGTTAGAGGCTCAAGAAATTGACTTTGTGATTAAAGTGAACTTTTCTAAAATAGAAGTGTGACCTTTCTTCCCTAAATGGCAAGTCAACTTGGACAAAGCTTGAAACACTTGGACAATTGATCAATTAGCTGTGTAAACATTAAATTAAGGACTGATTTTCAAGTTATAATCCGATAAAGCAAGATTTGTGCAGCATGGTTAGAGATTTGGTCAAGTATTCATCACAAAAATGCCTTGTAATTCAAGAATGAATGTCCAACTTCCTCTCTTCGATTATCTTATCTCACAAATGATCTCTTCAAGTTCTGGGACATTTTGTAAAGCTTGAAACATCCTATACAACTTTAATGTTTTCCACTTTTACAAAATCAAATCGGAACTATGTGAAAAATGGCTAAGAAGTTGGGATAAAAATCTGCCTAAACTAGGTCAAAATTTCACTAAGTGTTTAGGAAAAAGTGCATGACTTCATAGGCCTGTAGATCAAAATCTAAGAATTTTTTGGACATGAGCCATCAAATAAAAAGTTTTATATTTAATCAAGATCTATAACTCTCATGTTTAAAGTTTTCTTTGAATCATCTTGCATCTTGGTGAAAAATTGGCATGAAGTAGTGAAATTATCATGTACAAAAACACTTAGAAGAATTTCTAAGTCTTGAAAAGTTTGACTTTTCAAATTGACTTTTGACTTTCTTGATTCCTTGATGATCAAGCTTCATATTTTTGAATTTCTTGATGAATCTTAACTTTTGAAACTCAATTTTGATCAAAAGGTCAAAGTTTGACTTTTGGTGTACTAGTTGACTTTTTCATGAGTTGACTAAATTTCTATTATCAATCAATTGATCTTGATAGATGAATTGAGTCATAAAATTAGGTAAAAATGATTTACTTTAATCCTTGATATCATGTTTAAAATCAATAAGTCATGCATTAGGTCAAAAGTCAAGAATCAGTCATTCTAATCAAAAACCCTAATTTTGACCATTTTGCCATTTTGATGATTTGAACATTTTCCTTGAGGAATTGTGATCCAAACTTGATCAATTAGTGAATATGACTTTAAAATGTTGATATTGGTAAAAAAATCTTGAAGTTTGACTATAAGTTGACTACTGTGATACGGTGGGAGAACTGACTTGAGGTTTTGTGTTTCATCGCAAATATTGTGGTTAGCAAGAGTTGCCACCGACTTTTATTTTATCCAAAAGGAAAGGTGAAAAAGCACAGGAAAGACCTTTGAGATGTTTTCTTAAGTTCGGGGGGTAGATTATGAAAAGGGAAGGTGCTAGCACCCTTTTCATCCATGGTTTTCCATGGGCTCTTAGTTACTTGCTTAGATCACTTGCTTTGGTTTGCTTGAAATAGTGTTTGGTGTGATTTTGAAAGTATTTTGTAAAAGAGGCCATTTGTTTAGGCAATATTTGTAATGATTCTCGTTCGTAAGAATGTATACAAAGATGTTTGTCTTTTAAAAAATTTTTCAATGTTTGTAAGATGTTTTTGAAATGTGTGTGTGTTTGTCTTGAAAATAGCAAGGATTGTTGTTTCAAATGGAGCAAGTAACTAGAAGCAATCTACCTACTCAAATGTCTTTCTTATGCATTTTCTATTCCTTTGACATTGTTGTCTTACCATTGATTTGATAAGCAACTCTATCTTTGGATGTTAATGGGACGAGCGCGGGTCATCGTATAACCATGATTAACAATGTTCTGAGGTATCTTAGTATTTCTTTTTGAGGGACTAAGATCATTGTGAAAGGCAACATTTATAGCGTTATCGAGGGACTATGATCTTGTATTTCGATTATTTTTGCTAAGATACACCACATGCATAACATGACCATTTTTTAGGCAACAAGTGGAGTTAACCTTAAGGGTGCTAGTGTGCAAGTGTGTTTGATTGCATGAATTTTAGTCTTGATTAGGGTGATCTATTTGTTGATTTCATGTCTTGCTATACACACCCTAATTACTAGCAATATATGAAAGCAATAAAAAGTGCAGATAGTAAATATCTTACGCTATTACAATCATTAGGGGGGTGGGGTGTACAGATTTACAAATGGGGATTGCAAATAAAATTAAATCCTAAGTTACTATTACAACCATATTGAATGAATAAGAATGTACAATAAAAATGTAAATGAACTTGTTTTGTTTAAGTAAAGAAATAAGTTTTGTTTAAGAAAATATTTTTGATCTTTTTATTTTAAGAAATAAAATAAAGTATGTAAAAATAAATAAATAACAATGTCTTTGGTGTTTTTGATTAATGAAATAAAAAGTGATAGTAAAAATAGTGAGGAAAAGAAAAAGGGATCAGCGTATTGCTGATTAAATGAAATCAGAGGTTTTGACCCTGGCACGCTGCAAAACAGAAACCTGTTAGTGAAAATGTAAAGGGTCAGAAGCTTTGAACCCACTGAGAACGTAGTAGTTTTCAGAAGTTCTGAAATTACTGATAACAAAACAGACTCTAGAAATGCTGATGCCACTGACAGAACTAGGTCTCTCTCTCTATGCTGGTCAGAACATCTGCAATTTGGTTATTTCTCCACAAAACAGAATACATGCATAGAATAGTTACAGCAGGTGTCATAGTGTTTCAGAAATAAGAGATATCAGAATCATAAATCAGAGGCAAGTAAGCATTCGCTAATCCTAATTTTGAGTTCTAGTTTCTTCGAGAAAGCTTTGAACTGATTCATTCCCCACTTAAACAGACATATGCATGAAATCCCGGAATATGTACAACATCAGAAACATGATATCTACATTATATTTTTTAGTATGTAAATCTAGTAATGCTTGAGTAATGGGATGAAAGTCAGTAGCAACTTACCTTCCAGCTGGAAGAGGTTCTATGAACTAGAGTTAAACTCAGCTCTGATGATGTTCTGAAAAGCTTCTCCACGTACTCAGTAAGTTGAAAGTTTTCAACTTTTGGAAATGGCAAGGAGGTGATTTTCTGATTTCCTTGAATGGATGTATGGTAAAGGTATAGTAGTGTGAATACAGAAGCTATGGCAGTTTCCAAGGTGTGGATCAGAAACTGTGTGGATGGATTTTGTAGTCAAGAAATATTTGAGAACAAATGGAAGCTTGAGTGCAAGGAATCAAAAGTTAACAGTTTTTGTTTGCTGTGTTTTCAGTTCTTGGAATTTTAGCAGGGGTTCAAGGCTTTTCTTTCTCAAAATCCCGACCTCTTTTCAATGGCCAAAGGTGTTCTATTTATAGGCAAAGTTTTATGGGTTTGAAATGTCAAAGTAGCACCAACATCATATGCTAGACGCTGACTTGTTCTAGAAGCAAGTAAAAGAGAAAAGTGTGATAGTTGACAGTTTCTTAGCCTAGGCTGGATTAGCAAGCAGGGATTAAGGAAAAGCAAACCCACAAGCGAAAAGCAGTGCATCAACCCATACTTAATTTTGCACAAAAGTATTTCTACGTTACACGTGGAGATATCCTTTGGACAAAGACTCAAAAGTGGTTGTGAGTATTAATGAGCATTAAATGATGATGAGATTTGTCAAAATCAGAAATCCTGTAAATGTGAGATTTTTCATCATTGCTTAAATCTAGGCCAGAAGTTCTATTTCAGCGTAGTCCAAAACAACGCACCCAAATTCTGATCTTAGTATCCTGTTGCCTCAGCAAGCTCTGAAGGATCCTCAGGTTTTCCAGCATGTTCTGAAAGAGCATTCAGACTTTCTATCACGCTTTATAATCTTCTTTGTTTTACCCTGGCAAACGCTGACTGAGCTTGCGTAGATGCTGAAGAGCCATGTTCTGACTGAAGACTATGTGTTGAACCCAGTCTACAACTTCTGACCGCCTTGCCTGGAGGCTGGCTCAGAAGTTCTGAAGTGTCATTTTTTCTTAAATACTTAGAAAAATCCCAAGTATTTAGAAATTTGGCTTTTTCATAACAATTTTGACTTTTGAACTTTTAGATGAAACAAATTTCACATTTCAACGTGTCTTGATGAAATATGATTTTTAGATTTGATTTTTGATCCAAAAGTCAAGGTTTGACCTTTTAAAGTGAAAATGACTATTTTGCCCTTGCAGGCGACTTTCTTGAGAAATTTGTAATTCAAATCTTGGGATTGGATGGAAGTAAACTTAAGGATCCAGGGTGATTTCTTGAAAAAGAAAGGGCAAATTTTGGGGTACAACAGCTGCCCCTGTTCAATCTTCTTGAACCTGAAGAGTTAGATTGGCGAGTTTTACCGTTCGTGACTCGAAGGTAAAAGATGATTGGACACTAGAGTGCACGTAAATTTGCACTCGACAAAGTGTAGTTGAGGGAATGGGCTTAAAGATGTCATTTGGAGAGGTGATAGGATCTTGTTGGAGATGGGCTTGTAGATGCCATCCAAGGATGTTTGTTGTAAGTCAAAAGAATAAGCATCAGAATGGTGTCTGTATATGAGCTGTATCTGGAGACTGAATTTGTATGAGCAACAGAATAGCATCTGTGTTTGGAGCGCATCCGAGCCGTATCTGAACTTGGATCTGAATGAGTAACAAAATGGCTTCCGTGTCTGGAGCGTATCTGGACGGTATCATGAACCTGAAATCTGAATAAGTGTCAGAATGGCGTCTGTGTCTGGAGTGTATCTGGACTATATCATGAACTTGAAATCTGAATAAGTGTCAGAATGGCATCCGTGTTTGGAGCGTATCTGGACTGTATCATGAACTTGAAATCTGAAAAAGTATCAGAATGGCAACCGTGTCTGGAGCGTATATGGTCTATATCATGAACTTGAAATCTGAATAAGTATTAGAATGGAAACCGTGTCTAGAGCGTATCTGGTGTATCTAGATTACATATTGTTAATGGTAGCTTGTTAATTTTATCCTGAAAAGGGTAAAATGTTAGCTGAAACACAAAGTTATGTTGCATGGAATGTGTGATGCAATATATGTGCTTTATCAATGTTTATGATATGTGGATGTAATGTATGCGCATGTAAGCTGATTTGTTGTATTGCTGAGGAAAATAAATCCTTGACTGCAGCTAAGGATATGTGGATTCTTCATGTCTTGAAGTTGGGGTATTGACAAAAATTCCATCGTGAGAGTAATGCCATGTACTGCTTGAGGAATCTGTTTGGGGAATCCAAAGAATTTTGATGACTTTTACTGGGAATTAATAAAAACTCTGTGGGGAAGAAAGCTTATTCCTGTTTTGGAACTAGTTCAGGAGTTTCGGTCGTCTGTCACCCTACCGGGGAGTCAACCTAGGTTGGGAAAAAAATAGAAGTTAACTGTTATCTGGTCGATTTTCAGGTTTCAAAACAGCTTGCTGGGGAATTTGGAGAAACTGGATGATTTCCACTGGGGATTAATAGTCTGAAGTTTCAGCTCTGCTGGGGATCTTAATGACATACTGTTGGGATTTCTCATGGAATAGCCTAAAGACGTTTTCCTATTCTTTCAACCTGTCAGTAACTGTTCTTTTTCATTTTGTTTATTTGTAAACAGTAATTATATTCAAATGCATATGTTCATTAATGAATCAATGGACGTTTTTGCAAATAAAACACAAGTGTAAAAGGAAAAGGACAGACATCTTTGTATTCACTTTGAATAAGTATTTTGTACAAAGAAGATAGACATCCTAGTTAGAGGACGGTGTCATGAAAATAAAAAAAATCTATACAAAGAAAGATAGCTATGTGTGATAATCCCATGGGGTTCCCATTCTACTATAGCCTCCGTATCTCTGAATATCTTGTCCATTTGTTGCTTCGTCTGAAGATGATTGAATTGATCAGAAGCTCCGAGTTTATCAGTGAAGAGATTATCCCCAAAGTGATCCGACGAGACATAGTCATACGCTCTAATTCCCTAACTTTTTCCTGGACCGCCCTTTCGTGTTTTCAATCCACCGGGAAACCATTGTTTTCCCAAGTTACCCTTTTGGGTTTTCAACTTGCCAGGTGTACAGATTTTTTTTTACTTTATCCCTAATTTCTGCCTGAACCTTTTGGTTCGTCGGGATGCCCTTATTTTGCCTAGGTGTGTCAACCTAGTGGGTCTCTTATGCGTAGTATCTTTTGACTATGTCTGTGTTCACAGGGTGTGGCAGGTCATCATCGTCCATGGTGGTTAATATCATTGCCTCACCGGAAAAGATGTTCTTGATTACAAATGGTCCTTCATAGGTAGGAGTCCATTTTCCCCTGGGATCACTTTGTGGCAAGATGATGCACTTGATCACTAGATCTCTAACTTGATATTCTTGGCGTCTAACCTTCTTATTAAAATCCTTGATCATCTGTTTTTGATATATATGACCATGGCAAACAGCAGTAAGTCTCTTTTCATCAATTAAGTTCAAATGGTCAAGTCGGGTTTGGATCCAATCGTCCTTATTCAAACCTGCATCTTTCATAATTCTCAAAGAGGGGATTTGAACCTCAATAGGCAAGACAGCCTCCATGCCGTAAACCAAAGAAAAGGGTGTTTCCCCAGTTGACGTGCGAGTCATGGTACGGTACCCATGGAGAGCAAACGGTAGCATCTCATGCCAGTCTTTGTAGGTGACTGTCATCTTCTGTATGATCTTTTTAATGTTTTTATTAGCATCTTCGACGGCACCATTCATCTTTGGCCGATAGGGGGATGAATTGTGATGTTGAATCTTGAACTGCTCGCACAGGGCGGTGATCATAGTATTGTTAAGATTCGTACCATTATCAGTGATGATCCTTTCTGGGATACCGTACCGGCAAATAAGATTATGCTTAATGAAGCGAGCAACAACATTCTTAGTAACAGACGTGAAGGAAGCTGCTTCGACCCACTTTGTGAAATAATCAATGGCCACTAGAATGAAGCGGTGTCCATTGGAGGCTGTAGGCTTGATCTCCCCAATCATATCGATTCCCCACATAGTAAAGGGCCAAGGAGCTGTTAAGACATTTAGAGGAACCGGAGGCACGTGCACCTTGTCTGTATAGATTTGACACTTATGACAGGTCCGGGAGTGTTGATAGTAGTCTGCTTCCATGATAGACCAATAATAGCCTGCCCGTAGGATTTTCTTCGCCATCGTATGCCCACTAGAGTGAGTTCCAAAGGTACCTTCATGTAATTCAGCCATGATCTTTTCAGCTTCAATCTTATCCATACAACGGAGCAGAATAGAATCATGATTACGTTTGTACAGGATGTCGTTACTTAGGAAGAACTTAGCGGAGAATCTCCTTAGGAACTTTTTATCATTGATTGAAGCTCCTTCTAGATATTCTTGAGCCTCGAGATATCTTTTGACTTCATGAAACCAAGGTTGGTCCACTACTTCTTCAGTATTAATCTCGTGATAGTGTGCTGGTTCGTCCATTCGTTCAATGGTGATCTGGGGAGCCTCGTTGTCCCAATTAAGTTTAAACATAGATGACATTGTGGCTAGAGTAACTGCTAGATGATTTTCTTTTCGCGGGAAATGCTCGAAGGTAATCTGCTCAAAATGTGGTAACAATGTCAAAACATGTTCTTTGTAAGGGATAAGGTTTGGATGCTTAGTGTCCCACTCTCCTTTGATCTGACTGATAACCAAAGCTGAATCTCCAAACAAATCCAAAGATTTGATCCCCAAGTCTAAGGCAGCCTTGAGACCAAAGATGCAGGTTTTGTATTCTGCCATGTTGTTCGTACAGTTGAAGCAAAGTCTGGCAGTAAAAGGAGTATGGCATCCTTCCGGAGATATGAGTACAGCGTCGATACCATTACCAAGTGCATTGGATGCCCCATCAAAGAATAGGGTCCATCGGGATCCTTGTTCAGGTCCTTCATATGGTCTGATTTCTTCACAATTGTCTAATGTCATGATGTCTTCATCCGGGAATTCAAACTTCATGGACTGATAATCTTCTACAACTTGATGAGCAAGATGATCAGCTAGCACACTGCCTTTTATAGCTTTTTGGGTAGTGTATTGTATGTCATATTCTGTTAGGATCATCTGCCATCTAGCTATCCTTCCAGACAGAGTAGGCTTCTCAAAGATGTACTTTATCGGATCCATCTTAGATATCAGCAAAGTGGTATGAGTCAACATATATTGTCTTAGTCGGCGAGCAGCCCATACCAGAGCGCAGCAAGTTTTCTCGAGCAGTGAATATTTGGTTTCACAGTCGGTAAACTTTTTGCTCAGGTAGTAAATAGCATGCTCTTTTCGGCCAGACTCGTCATGCTTCCCCAATACACACCCCATTGAGTTCTCTAAAACGGTCAGATACATGATTAGTGGTCTTCCCTCGACTGGTGGCATCAAGATAGGAGGATCTTGTAAATATTATTTGATTTTGTCAAAAGCGATCTGGCATTCATCATTCCATCTGACTACTTGATCTTTCTTCGACAGCTTGAAGATTGGTTCACAAGTAGATGTTAAGTGAGAAATGAATCTGGCAATATAGTTCAGGCGTCCCAAGAACCCTCTGACTTCCTTCTCAGTACGAGGAGCAGGCATTTCTTGTATCGCTTTGACCTTGACAGGATCAACCTCGATGCCATTGTTGCTGACAATGAAACCTAAGAGTTTACCAGATCGGACTCCGAATGTGCACTTGTTCGGGTTCAACCTTAATTTGTACTCCTTCAATCTGACAAACAGCTTTTGCAAGTGATCAAGGTGTTCTTCTTCAGTTTGTGATCGGGCTATCATGTCATCTACATAGACCTCTATCTCATGATGTATCATGTCATGAAACAAAGTTACCATGGCACGTTGATAGGTTGCCCCAACATTCTTCAGCCCGAATGGCATTACTTTGTAACAGAATGTGCCCTATTGTGTGACAAACGTAGTTTTCTCCATGTCCTCAGGTGCCATTTTGATTTGGTTATAGCCTGAGAATCTGTCCATGAAAGAAAATACTTTATGTTGGGCCATATTATCAACCAGGATGTCGATGTGGGGGAATGGAAAATCATCTTTAGGGCTGGCCCTGTTTAAATCTCTATAATCCACGCACATCCGTACTTTACCGTCCTTCTTAGGCACGGGAACAATGTTGGAAACCCACTGAGGATAGGAAGTAACAGCCAGAAATCCAGCATTGAACTGTTTCATAACCTCTGCTTTGATCTTCTCAGACATGTCAGGTCTCATGCGGAGGACTTTTTGTTTCACTGGTGGACAGTCTTCTCTTGTTGGCAGACGATGTATCACGATGTCTGTATCAAGTTCCGGCATGTCTTTGTATGACCAGGAAAAGATCTCAACATGATCATGCAATAGCTGAATTAGACGCTCCTTGACACTCGGCTCTAGGTTGGCACCCACTTTGATTTCCTTTTTATCCCCCTCGGTACCCAAGTTGATTGTATCCAACAGCTCCCCATGAGGCTGGATAGCTCTTTCCTCTTGTTGTAGTAATCTAGTCAATTCCCCCGGTACTTCACAATATTCCTCACCTTCGTCTTCGGCTTGGTAGATTAGATCATCAGAGTCACTAAAGGCCATAGCAGTACCGTTACCCATGGGATCCGGAATGGAGGGGTACCTGCATTTGTGAGTGTGGGTGTGTGTAAGGGTATATCCATCTTTAAACAATAAAATGTAAAAGAAAGACAATGAGCACAAGAATTTGTATGTGAAAAACGTCCATGATTCATTGAATGTCATATGAAGATGAAATAAAAACCCTTACAAATGGACCATTGTGCCTCGGGTAAGACACAAGGTTGAAAATGTACGAATTGTTTGTCAATATTACAAGTCCAACAGAAATGTAAAAGATAAATTACTGAGAGATGAAAGTTATTGGGACAAAGTCTTTGGCTTCCCAATTGCGAAGTCCTCCGTTGACAGTAGGAAATATCCAATCTTCCAAGCTACCATCTTCTTCACTGTCTTCCACTGCATTGACCTCTTGGTTGCTAATCTTCAAAGGTGGCCCTCCAGCATGGGCACGACGCACAGCCTTCTGAGCAGTTGAAGTAAACCCCAAGCCAAACTTGTCTGATTTATACGAGATGTCCGGAAGCTGCCCCAGATGGTGCATCCACCCTCTTCTATTACTGCCTTTGCGTCCTTTAGAGATGACATCCGAAGCGGAGGTCTTGTGATCCTGGGAATCAAGGATACCGTCTTGGTTACTGCTACCTCTTGAGAGACTTCTTCGAAATGCTGAAAAGGAGTTTCAATGAACTCACCATCCAATTCCACATATCGAAAAGAATTCAGATGACTAATCATGTATTCTTTCTTTCCCATGGATAGTTATGATCTTCCCTTGGACTGGGTATTTCAGCATTTGGTGTAGTGTAGAGGTGACAGCACCAGCATTGTGGATCCAAGGCCGTCCTAACAGACAGAAATAAGAGGGACGAATGTCCATCACATAGAAAGTTGAGTTGAAAGTCTGAGTTCCCACCTTTATCGGGATGTTCACCTCCCCGTGGACCATCCTCTTTGAACCATCAAAAGCTCTTACGACTATGTTACTGGGTTTCAATGTCATCCCTTCGCAATCCAATCTATCGAGAGCTTTCTTCGATAAAATGTTCAAAGATGAGTCGGTGTCTACCAATACATAGGCTAGGGTTGTTCCTCTATACTCCACAGAGACATGCAATGCCTCATTTTGTTTTCTCCCTTTTGGTGTCAGATCTGCATCATAGAAACCTAAGCCATTATTAGTCGTCAAACTGGCCACACAGTCTTGGAATTGGTCGGCGGATGTCTCTTGTGGCATATGGGCTGTCTTTAGAAACTTCACCAGAGCTTTCGCATGTGCCTCATAACACAACAACAAAGCCAACATGGAGATCTTGGAGGGGGTTTTCCCCAACTCTTCAACCACATCATAATCAATCTTCTTTATTATTCTCGAGATCTCTTCCATTTCCTTCTTGGAGGTTTCGGGGATGATCAGTGGTTGAGCCTTCGTCCCGACAGGCTCTTCTTGAATACCTTTCCCCGAACATCAGCAGAAGAAGTATCGGTGGGGATAACAGCAGGGGTTGTGTCGTCTTTATTGACAGGAGTACTTGCGGATATGATTATTGGTATGGAGGTAATCTTTGGAGCAGCCACGGGTCCAAAAATTGCCTTTGGAGGGGCAATTTCTGGAGAGAAGATTATACCGCTGCGGGTAATCTTGCTTGTTCCGGCAATATTGCTAATGTCGGAGTTTTATTCTTCAGAGCTCTCTTTTTCAGCAATCAGTTCATCTTGTTTAACACCATGGTAGTAGATTTCTCCACCATAATTCCATGGTACTATTTTATCTGACTCATACAGGACTGGCCCGGGCATTGTGATCTTAAGTTGAGTAGTTTTTGGAGTTGATGTAATCCTAACGGGTCTTTTAGGGACCCTGGAAGGATTGGCGGAGATGGTTATGATCAAAACATCTTCAACGGGAATAGGTAAAACAAGAGCTTTTTCAAACAGAATTTCTTGATTGTCTATCAGGCGTTGGATACCTGTCTTCAACAGAGGGCAATCGGAGGGTGAGGATAAGTAATGATGGCAGTCTTCCTTACAACCTGGGAATACCCCAGCTTTCAACAAGTTCATTTTAATGATCGGGAGTGGAGTCAACAGTTCATCCACTGCAGCAACAAATAAATCTTCCTCGACAGCATTGGCATTGTGACCATGCCTAGGCATCGGAGCAGAAATGACATTTGGTTTTTCCGGTGCATCAAACTCAACTTCCTTTGCATCTATAAGGTCTTGAATTTTGTTCTTCAGAGCCCAACAGTTGTTAGTGTCGTGCCCTGGACTTTCAGAATGGTATGCTGTTGTACCCCAAAATTTGCCCTCCCATTTCCTCAATATTTTCTCATCACAAGACCCTTGAAAATCAAGATCCAGTTAGGGTTTCCTCTGCTCAAGACTTCTCCTTGCACTGTTGACCCAAATTAGGGTTTGTGTTTGCACAAAGATGTTTTGACCTAAAAAGCCTAAGATGACTTTCTTGCTTCATATGGGACTCCCAAGTTTATCCCTATCAAGTTTCAAGTCTTGATTCCAAGTTTTGCCCAGTCAATTGGACAGTTGACCTAGAAATCAACTGTATTGGGAAAAAGTCAACTGTGGCCAATTGACAGTCAAACCTCATGAAAATTGACCCACATCAACATTATGAACTCATATAGACCATTTGATCAAGTTTGGATCACAATTCCACAAGAAATTTGATCAGATCACCAAAAGGGCAAAATGGTCATTTTTAGGGTTTTGACTGCACAAAGGCAATTTTTGACTGTTTGACCTAGCCAATGGCAAACCAAGCTCACATATGGACTCAAGGACACCATGGAATTATCTTGACATGTTCAACAAGTTCAAAAGATCCTGAATACACAAGATTGACAATTAAATTTCCCAGTCAATTGATCAATTTTGACTGTATACTGAAAAGTCAAACTTTGACTTTTTGGTCAAAATCAAGGGTCAAGATTCATTTTTCATCAAAACATGCCAAATCATGAAACTTGTCCATCAAGAAATCAAGAAATGCAAATTAGGGTTTGAAATGGAAATTTTTCATAACTTAGAATTTTTCTAAGTTATGAAAAACCCTAATTTTTTCCCAACTTTGCCCCACTTTCTCACCAAGATTCATTTGGATTCAAACAAAAGTCAAAACATGAAAGTTGTAGCTTGTTGCATAATCTACAACTTTGATTCACAAAGTTTTCCCAAATGAGGCTTGTATCTCAAGTTACAATTTTTTGAATAAGGGTACTAAACCATTCTTAACTTAGTGAAATTTTAACCTATTTTGACAAGGTTTTCTACCTAACTTCAAGGCCATTTTCCATACACTTACACTTGGAATTTAACTTTTCATTTCAAATATGGATTGTAGTACACATTCCAAGCTTTCCAAAATGTCCAAGAACTTCTCAAACAACTCTATGGTTAGGGAGAATCGAATTTCACAATATGGCAAAAACTCACTTTTGATTAGGCCAAGTTACATGTTCATAGCACTATGTATTTCAATCTCGGCTTGCACAACTTGATTACAGGCCTTTCATCTCAATTACACTCATAAATTTAATGCCAATCCTTTGTGCTAAGACCATGTTTTGTGTGTTCAAGCATTGCCTAAAGAATTAATCCCAAAATAGATAAAGCATTTCTTCCATTTTTGCAAAAGGTAGCTTTATGTCCAATTGAAAATCCAACAAGTACAGATACAATCTAATTGGCACAAGATTATGAGCATAACACACTGATCAAGGAGGAGTTTTGCATCATGGTTAGGGGCCCTCTACATGCCTAGAACACAACTTGACTTTGTTTGCTTAAGTGTGAAGAAAAGTATCATAACAACACACAACTATCATCTCAGCATCAGTGACCTTAAGCAAATATTGTAGACACATTCCAAACATCCTAACCAAGCTGAAGCACGACCCTAAGACCATCAACACCTCCCCATTGCCAAAATCACTCTCAAACTGCAAAAACAGAGTTGCCTCTGCAGATTGAGTTCCAACTCTCAATCCTTTCAAGCATTCTTGCCAAAACCACTTAAGACACCTTCCCTATCATCTATGCAAGCTAACCAAAACCTAAAACACGACCTGTAACTCCTCTAACTAGTTCCACCATTTTCACTTTTCTGATTTGCAGGTGAAGTGCTCTAGCACGATTCAAAAGCTTTCAAGACAAAGTAAAGCTTGGAATAGCATCCCTGGACCTCAAGGAAGCTATACCAATCATCACCTTGCACTGAAAGCTTATCCATTGCCAGATAGAACTTCAGCTGAACAGGTAAGTTCATGAACTCGTGTCTCTCTTATTAGGCATTGTTAGCTTTAGGTTTGTGAAGGAAACATGTCATAATCATAGCCCTGAACATGCCCATATAATTAGATTTCATTTATATTATGTGTGCTGCAAGAATTTTGAGTCTGAACATGGAAGAAAATCTAGGTCAGAAATTGGGGGAGAAGAAATTCTCCCTCATCTTAGAGAGTTAAGACAAGTTCTTTATATCCCTGAATTCGTCTCTTGATGCTGAACATTTTTGATGTTGTGAGTTTTCATTAAAAAGCCAGGAATCAGGATGTTTGAATCAGGGAACCAGGCGCGCGTTTTTTGACATTGTTTGGCCAGAGGTTGAAGAAAGGTTATCTGGGCTGGGCCTGTTTTGTATTTTCTTTTCACACACTCTTTTTGCTTCTGAACCCCCTAAGCCCATTTTGTTCATTTTAATGATTTTTTGACTTTTCTTTTTTTGGCTTGACTTATTTATTTTTCCTCATCATATAAAAAATATAAAAATATTTTTTTATACCATTTTCCTATTTATTAGATATTTATTTGGTTAGACTAGTTATTTGAACATAAATAAGTAAATAGATATGCTTTTATTTTAAAAAATGTTAAAATAGTGTAAATACATTTTTATTTTTATTTTATTTCATTTTATATTCTGAAAATATTTTATGTGAAATATACTCTTTTATAAAAATTAAATATTATTATTTTGTGCATATTTAAAATAATCTGTAAATAATACAAATAAATATATATATATATATATATTAGTATACTTAGAATAAAACACCAAAAATATACATATTTTTATTTTATTAATATTTAATACTAAAAATACATTTTTACAAATATACTCCATTTTATTTTATTTTTGTATGCAAATAATAAATATTGTACATATAAATTATTTAATATTTTTACTTAATAAAAATTAGGGTTTTGCCCTAAACATAAGAAAAATCCAAAAATATTTCTTTTTTCATTTTGCTTATTTGACACACAAAAATACTTCTCTTTTTTTTCATACATACAAAAAAACCATTTTTTTTGCATCTTACATATTTATTCTTATTTTATTTAATTTGTGCAATTAAATTACCTTGTAAATAATTCAATATTGATGTAATAGTTTAGGTTTAAATTCCTTGTCAAAATCCCCATTTGAACATTTGTACCCCCCTTCCCATATGTGGTTTTGTAATAGCTTAGTAAATTTATTTTCGCACTTTATTGCTTTCTAATTATACCATGTTAGAATTAGGGTTTGTATGCGGAAAAAAACAACGAAATAGTTTTGACCTAATTTCAAGATGAACAAGCATGAAAATGGACACACAAATTACACTTGCACCCCCTAGGGTATTCCACTTGTTGCCTTTCAAAATTGGGCCATATTGCATGTTAGGTCTCTTTGGGCAAAACAAAACAATCAAATGATCATAGTCCCTCGATGACACTTTCAAAATGTTGCCTAAACAAATGATCAAGTCCCTTAAAGAAAATGCCCAAAGATACTTAACACCATTGCAATTATGGTCTAAACGATGACCCGTGCCTGTCCCTTTCACATCCTAACATGAGATTGTCCACCAAATACAATGGTGGAACAAACTTGTTAAAAGGGTTAAAACATAGCAATAATCTTTCAGAAATTTAGGAGTAGATAACCTCTTAGTTACTTGAATCAAACTTGCAAAAAAAACAAAACGCTTGCCTATTTTCTAAAACCACACCTCACAACACTTTCAAAATAAACTTTCAAAAACAAATGAAAACCTTTTTTAAAAAGACATACACCTTTGTATACATCCCAACATGGATCATTACAAAGGTTGCCACCACATTGGCTTCTTTTCAAAACAATTTTCAAACCCACACACACACAAAGCACCATTTCAAACAGTTGAAAAATAAGGCAAGTGATCTAAGCAAGTAACTAAGAGCCCATGGATAACCATGGATAGAAAGGGTGCTAATACCTTCCCTTTCTATAATCTACTCCCCGAACTCAAGAAAACATCTCAAAGGTTTTTGCTGTGCTTTTTAAACCTTTCCTTAGGATAAAATAAAAAGTCGGTGGCGACTCTTGCTCAACCGAAACATTTGCGAAAACAAACACAAAACCATAGTCAGTTCTCCCACCGTATCACATATGCACATCTGGCATTTGGGTGATAGTGAGGAGACGCGGTATTGGGATTCTTGGGGGCCTCTTTTAAAGTTGCCATATTCAATTTCGGAAGGTGTGGTAGAACATGGGATGGAGTCATATTAATCCTGGTGAATTTCCAAACTGGCCTTTCCACCCTCGGCTGATTAGTTCTTGGTTGATCAGATGTAGGCTTTGGGATCATAACAGCCCCCACCATTGGTCGGTGTTCAACTCTTCCTTGATTCCTTTGCGAATAAACAGCAGACACTTCCTTCTTCCCAGTGAAAGGCTTTCTCATAGCTGTAGAAGCAGACGCATCCTTCTGAATCTTCCCACTTTTTATACCGGCTTCCACCCTTTCTCCAGCTAATATTAGCTCAGTAAACCCAGCAGATGAGTTCCCAATCAGATGGTTGAAGAAAGGACCTGATAGGGTACCCAGGAACATATCTACCAACTCCCTCTCAGATAGAGGGGGTTGTACTCTTCCAGCTAGATCTCTCCATTTCTGCGCGTAATCTTTGAAACCTTCATTTGAAGCCATAGCCATACTGTGAAGTTGAGTACGGGTTGGCACCAAATATGCGTTGTACTGGTATTGCTTATAGAAAGCGGCGGCAAGATCTTCCCAGTTGTGGACGCCAGCCCTCTCCAATTGGTAAAACCAATCAAGTTGTGTTCCGGATAAACTATCTTGAAAGAAATGGACCCACAAGTCTTTGTTGGCAGAGTGCGGCTGGATCTTCCTTACGTATGATCGGAGGTGCATTTTAGGACATGACACCCCATCATATTTTGCAAATAGCGGCACTTTGAACTTTGGTGGGATCACAATTCCTGACACTAGCCCCAATTCCTCAAAGTCTAGACCTGGTACTTTCTGTATTTCCATAGTGTTTAGACGCTCCTCAAGATGTCGGTATTTATCATCCGCTGGAGGATACTGCTCCTCGGAATAATCCTCCTCTTCCTCCTCTTCTTCAGACTCTGATGGAATTGTTGTTTCTTTCCCTTTTCTTTCTCCTTCATCAGATGTTGTTGGAAAATCCAAGGTTCTTCTAGCTTGTCCCTGAAACCTTCTTCCCATGATTACCATGCCAGTTGGTTTCTTCTCTTTCTTCTTTTTCTCTTTTGCTAGCAGATTCTTCAGCTCCTTTTGTCCTTTGGCCAAGGTTGTGAGTAATTGTTGAAACTGCATTTTTTGAGTTTGAAGATCTTTTACTGTTTGTTCGAGATCCATCTTACTGAAATAAACAGTAGAGAGATGAGGAAACTTGTTGCAAATACCTGTTTATGTCATGATGAATGCTATGTGCACATGTAATGTTTTCAAGGATTTTAGAAGATTCAAATTCATTTTAAACAAAAAGGAAACACACGTTATATTAATAAGAAAGAGTTTGAGTATATCAATGCCGCTTGGGCAAAATAATACAAAGCTCTAAGATAAAAAAAAGTAGTGCGCATCCTCTTTGGCGCAATGTAGGCATTCAGAGTCTGCTCCTCATGAAGTAGCCTAGTGAGTTCCAAAACCTTCTTCTCGCTTGCGTAGAATTGGGCTTCAAAAGTATCACGCTCTCCTTTGAGTTGTATCCAATCCCTTTGCAGGTCTTCAAGAGATGTGGGCATGTCAGGATGTAGGATAGTGTATGGAAATTCTCCCTCCTTAACAGGCTCAATAATCACTGGGAGAATAGAAGGATAAGGCATCATAAGACTTTGAGCGCGGGTTCGTACCCACTTGAGGTAAGGCTCAAGAGGGATGGAATTCTTGTGTCCCAAAGTCTTGCTATCCACCTTGTTTAGCATCCTCCAAGCTCAGACGAATCTCTGGAGAAGACCTTAATCGTCGTTGTCGTAGTCGAAAACCAAGCCTTGAATCATCATATCATGTGGGCCATCCCTTCGAGCATAACAAAACTGTCTTAGAGCCAAGCACGGGTTGTAGGTGATGCCTCCCCTAATGCCAATTAGAGGGACATTAGGGAATTTCCCATAACGGTCAACAATGATAACATTCTCTTTGGATCGAGAACACCAATGAATATCTGAATGTTTAAGTGTCATCAACATTTGTGACCACCTCAAACCTTGCTCATTCTTTAAGACTGAATGGGGAAGATGAGAAATACACCATCTTGCCAGGAGAGGAGTAAAACACATAAGAACACCTCTTTTCCTCATTGTACGAGTGTGAAAAGAGTGTAAGATATCTCCAAGAAACGTAGGCACCGGATTGCGTGACATGGAGATTTTGACAGCACTCACATCTATGAGTTGGTCAGGATTGGGGAACAAGACCATCCCATAGATAAGAAGAGCCACAATTTCCTCGAATGCTTGCAAGTCCGAGGAAATCCAACAGCTTTGGGCCTTCTCAAACAATAACTTTGATAAAAAAGCCTTTGACACCACTTCTAGTTTCCCAATGGGTTGTGACATCAGATGAGTGCAAGTGCAGGGCTTGAGCAATCTCTTCTGGCTTTGGATATCTTTCTATACCGTTGAAAGGTAGTTGATTGAGCACGGGAATCCTCAAGAGTTGAGAGAATTCTTCCAAAGTAGGCACAAGTTGATAATCAAAAAATATGAAGCAATGATGCAAAGGATCAAAGAACTGGAAGAGAAATTTCATCATGTCCTCCTCTGTGTTAGAGGTGACTAAGTTGAGTAGACGACCATGCCTCTCGGTGAATGGAGAATTCTCAGGAATCCTTGAAACTAGCTCCTTGAGTTGTGGAGGAATTCTTACAAGGTTGACTTGGATAGTTTTCCTGCGAAGTGACTCCATATCCTACAAAACAAGAACAAAGATGAATTTCCAAAATCCTTGAAATGGTTAGTGTATGCATATGATGCTCATGATGTCCATGATGTTATGCTCAAGTATATATGTACAAGAAAATCAAACAAGTTCTTAGTTTAGGCTTGCATGAGGTTTCATAGGTAAGTACCCTCTTGAAGTTTAGTTGGCTCAACCTGTCCTAACAATAGTAATCGGGTTCTAAGGAGCTCAATATCACTGGATTGTTTCCTTGTTCATTGTTTCAGTTCAAGCCTCTTTACTGGCGACCGAAATATCCCAAGAAACCAAACCTCAATGAGTGTAGTATCGAGTATCTACCAACTTCGGACTGTACCAAAGCCGGTCATCTCACTACATCCTAAAAGGCCAAGTTGGTCAAGTAAAGGGTTCTAGAAGTTCATTAGTTCTTCATGACATCACTCAGCGGCCCCGTATTCTCTTTGATTGACTCAAAGGCTACCGGTACCCATAAATATGTCACACTAACATAGTTATTGCTTAGACCATGTCGGTATACCCCACACAGTTTCCACAACGTTTTGCTATTTACCTATAATGCTTCCCAAATCTGGGTGGAGGATTCAAACCCAAACAAAGAATCAAAATGTAAAGCAAACAAGTCAAACAAGGTAAGCAAATAAATGTGATCTAAACCCTAAGGTAACCCCACTTTTATAATTTTCCCCAGCAGAGTCGCCAGTTCTGTGATACGGTGGGAGAACTGACTTGAGGTTTTGCGTTTTATCGCAAATATTGCAGTTAGCAAGAGTCATCACCGAATTTTCTTTTATCCAAAAGGAAAGGTTAAAAAGCACAGGAAAGACCTTTGATATGTTTTCTTGAGTTCGGGGGGTAGATTATGAAAAGGGAAGGTGCTAGCACCCTTTTCATCCATGGTTTCCCATGGGATCTTAGTTACTTGCTTAGATCACTTGCTTTGTTTTGTTTGAAATGGTGTTTGGTGTGTGTTGTACCCCAAAATTTTCCCTCTCATTTTATCAATATTTCCCCTCACAAGACTCTTTGGACTCCAGACAGGACTAGGGTTTGCTCAACTCAAGACATCTCCTTGCACTGTTGACCTGAAATTAGGGTTTGAATTTGCACAGGGATTTTTGGACATCCAATTCTCAATGTGACTTTCATACTTCATGTTGGACACCTAATATTGCTCATACCGAGTTTCAAGCTTTGAATCAAATTTTTGCCCAGTCAATTGGACAGTTGACCTAAAAATCAGTTGTATTGGGGAAAAAGTCAATTGTGGCCAATTTACAATCAAACCTCATAATTTTTTATCCACATCAACATTATAGACTCATATGAACCATTTTATCAAGTTTGGACCACAAATCCTCAAGAAATTTGATCAGATCTTCAAAAGGGCAAAATGGTCATTTTTAGGGTTTTGACTGCAGAAGGGCAATTTCTGATTTTTAACCTAGCCAATGGCAAATTAGGTTCAATCATGGTTTCAAGGACTCAATGGCATCATCTTGACCTAATCACAAGGTTCAAAAGATCTCAAATGCATTGGATTGACAAATGAATTTTCCAGTCAACCGATCAAAAATCAACTGTACACTGAAAAGTCAAACTTTGACTTTTTGGTCAAAATCAAGTGCCAGGGGTCATTTTTCATCAATATGTGTCAAAAAATGAAACTTGTTCACCAAGAAACCTAATTCTGAAAATTAGGGTTTAAAATGGAAAATTTTCATAACAGAAATTTTCTAAGTTATGAAAATTTCTTATTTTTTCCCAAACTTTTTCACCATGATGCAATTAGATTCAAAGAAAACTTACAACATGAAAATCGTAGTCCTCCACAAAATCTACAACTTTGATTCACAAAGTTTTCCCAAAAGATGCTTGGATCTCAAGTTATGATTTTGTGAATAAGGGTTCATGAAACTTTTAACTTAGTGAAATTTTGCCCTAGTTTAGGCCGGATTTTGACCTATCTTCATGGCAACTTTTCACATAGTTCCATTTGGAATATCAAAATGAATTTCAAATATTGATTGTATAGCATGTTACAAGCTTTCCAAAATGTCCAAAAACTCTCCAAGATCATTTGTGGTTAGGGAGAATCGAAGGATTGAAAATGGAAAATTATCACTTTTGGCCAAGGCATTTTGCACATTGATACAACTTGCAAATTTGTCCAAACCTTGCTTGTACTTAGTTTAAAGGTTCTAATCTTTTCTACACTCATAAATTAAATGCAAACACATTGTATTATGGCATTGTTCTGATCTATGAAGCATTATACAAAGGTTTAATCCATTTTTGGCAAAAAGGTAACATTGCCACTTTGATAAAGCATGCTTTATGTCAAATTGTATTTCTTGAGCCATGGACCAAAGTTCTTGCAGAAAACAAAGTTCACTAATATTAGGAAAGGTGTACCAACTCTCAGCAGGCTTTGTGCTAGCTTGTACAACCTTGGCATTGTCACTTCTCACCTTTTACTTCAAAAACAATCAAGTGTGCAAAAACTCCACAACTTGGTAATCTAATAAGAGAAAACTTTGTGAATATTTCAAACAACTTGAACATAATATACCAAGTCCAAAACACGAGCTAATAAATTCTCAAACCCTCTAAAACACCAAAACACCAACTTTTGCCCAAAACAGGGCAAGTTCTGCAAATCACAAGCCAAAACCAATTCCACTCGTGTGTTTTGTCCCAAATCACTTCAAACACATTCTAAACAATACACCTAAGCTGTCCAGACCATTCTCAAGCCACTGTAACTCCATTTTCACACTTCACCATTTTTACTTTGAAACTTTGCAAGTTGAGTTCTACAAGCACATTCAGACCATTTCAAAGCAAGCCAAGCATTGGGGAAGGTTGAGTGAACTTCAGGCAAGCTAACACGACCTTCAGGCCTCATCAAAAACCCCTACATTGCCATATCCAAACTTGGCTGAAACAGGTATTTTCTAAACTTCTATCTCCTTATTTAGGAACCATTAAGCTTAGGTTTGTGAAGCAAGAATGTAGCCCTTAATGTCCTTGAACTGTACATATGTATAGAATTCATTTATGTTAACTGAGCTAGGAGAATTTAGATGTTGAAGTTGCTGAAAAAACTAGGTTAGAATTTAGGGCCAAGGAAATTCTCTCTGATCTTTGAGAGTTAGACCAAGTTTTTTATATGGTTAGAATTGTGGTTTAAAGCTCTACATTTTTCATGTTATACATTTTTGATTTTATGCAAAGAATAACAAGAACAGGATTCAAGCATAAGGCGTGCGCAGGAAGTGTCTCAAGGTCAGGGATGACAAGGTTTTGGGCCAAGGCGCTTGGGCCTGCTTTCTATTCACACCCCTCTGCTTGCTCTTTGCACCCCCTTGGCACATTTCTATTTTCATTTCTTTTCATATTTTATGACTTTTATTATTTTTTCTAAATATTAAAAATCACCAAAATTATTTTCTTAATTTTTACATTTTTTTTATGACAAAAAATAGTTTATTAGATTAAATACTTTTATTTTCTTAAATAAATTTATAAATAATACAAAAATATCATATATTTTTATTTTTATTATTTATACCATTAAATAATATTTTCTCACACATTTTAATTTTTTAACACTTTTGTATATATTTTTATTTATTTTCTTGTACATAGATAAATAATATAGAATATATATTTTCTTAAAACAAAAATTAGGGTTCCCACCCTTTCCAAAAATAATCATTAATATTTTTCTTATTTTTAGACATAAACAAATCCATTTTTATATACATAAAAAATAAACACAAAAACGTTTTGCATATTTATATTTAATTGTACATTTAAATATTTGTCTATTTATTTATTTGTGCAATAATTCAATTTAGTTGTAATAATAGTTTTAGGGTTTTATTTTGAGCAATATCCCCTATTCAAATTTTTATCCCCCTTCCCATATTAATGTTGTAATAGCTTAGATTTATTTTACGCATTTATCGCTTTCATATACCATGATAGTAAAAATTAGGGTTTGTATGCAAAAGACCAAAATCAAAACAAATAGCATGACTAAACACAAGACAAAAATGCATGAAAAAAGACAACACAATGCACACAAGCACCCCTAGGGTTTCACCCACTTGTTGCCTTAAAAAAAACATGGCCATGGTATGCATGCTAGGTATCTTGGCAAAACAAAACAAAACAAAAGATCATAGTCCCTCGATGATGCTATCTTGGTTGCCTATACAAAATGATCTAGTCCCTCAAAAAACTTGCTAAGATACTTGGCAACATTGTTATCATGGTCACACGATGACCCACGCCTATCCCGTTTAACATCCAAGTACAAGGTTGTTTACCAAATACAATGGTAAAACAACAACGTCAAAGGGTTAAAAATGTGTAGGAAAGATCTTTGAGTAGGGTAGACAACTCCTAGTTACTTGATCAAATTTGCAAACATCCTTACTAATTTCAAAAACACACACACAATTTCAAAACATTTCCCAAAACAAACCTTCAAACATTGAAACATTTTTCAAAAGACAAACACCTTTGTATATATTCAAACAAGAATCATTACAAAGGTTGCCTAGACAAAGGCCTCTTTTCAAAATACTTTCAAAACCACACAAAGCACCATTTTAAACAATTGAAAAGCAAAAGCAAGTGATCTAAACAAGTAACTAAGAGCCCATGGAAAACCATGGATGAAAAGGGTGCTAGCACCTTCCCTTTTCATAATCTACCCCCCCGAATCCAAGAAAACATCTCAAAGGTCTTTCCTGTGCTTTTTGACCTTTCCTTTGGATAATATAAAAAGTCGGTGGCGACTCTTGCTAAACCGAAACATTTGCGAACACAAACGCAAAACCTCAAGTCAGTTCTCCCACCGTATCACAGAACTGGCGACTCTGCTGGGGAGATATTATAAAAGTGGGGTTACCTTAGGGTTTAGATCACCTTTACATGCTTATCTTGTTTGACTTGTATGCTTTACACTTTGGTTCTATTGTTTGGGTTTGAATCCTCTACCCGGATTTGGGAAACATTCATAGGTAAATAGCAATACGTTGTGGAAACTGTGCGGGGTATACCAACATGGTCTAAGCAATAGCTATGTTAGTGCGACATATTTGTGGATATCGGTAGCCTTTGAGTCAATCAAAGAGAATATGGGGCCACTGAGTGATGTCATGAAGCACTAATGGACTTTTAGAACCTTTACTTGACCATCTTGGCCTTTTAGGATGTAGTGAGATGACCGGCTTTGGTGCAGTCCGAAGTTGGTGGATACTCGATACTACACTCATTGAGGGTTGTTTTCTTGGAATATTTCGGTCGCCAGTAAAGTGGCTAAACTGAAACAATGAACACAGAAAATAATCCAGTGATATTAAGCTCCTTAGAACCCGGTTACTATTTACTAGGACAGGTTGAGCCAACTAAACTTCAAGAGGGTACTTACCTATGAAACCCCATGCAAGCCTGAAACTAGGAACTTGTGTGACTTGTTTGTACATATACTTGTGCATAACATCATAAACATCATGAAGCATCATTTTCATCCACTAACCATTTCAAGGATTTTGGATCTTCATCTTTGTTCATGTTTTGTAGGTCATGGAATCACTCCGCGGGAAAACAATCCAGGTCAACCTTGTGAGAATTCCTCCTCAACTCAAGGAGATGGCTTCTAAGATTCCAGAGTATTCTCCATTCACTGAAAGACACGGTCGACTTCTCAACTTGGTCAACTCCAACATTGAAGAAGACACGGTGAAAGTTCTCTTCCAGTTCTTTGACCCCCTACACCACTGCTTCACATTTTCTGATTACCAGTTAGTGCCTACTTTGGAGGAATTTTCTCAACTCCTGAGGATTCCTATTCTCCATCAACTACCTTTCAACGGTATGAAGAGAGAGCCATAGCCTGAAGATGTTGCTCAATCCATACATTTGCAACCATTTGATATCATAGCTCATTGGGAAACCAGAAGTGGTGTCAAGGGTTTCTTGGCAAAGTTTCTATTTGAGAAAGCTCAAGAATGCTGGAATTCTCTAGATCTACAAGCTTTTGAGGAGATTGTAGCTCTTCTAATCTATGGGTTGGTCTTGTTCCCAAACCCTGACCAACTTATAGATGTGAATGCTGTCAAGATTTTCATATCTCGGAATCCTGTGCCTACTTTTCTTGGGGACATCCTACACTCATTTCACACACGAACAATGAGGAAAAGAGGTGTTCTCATGTGTTGTAATCCTCTTCTAGCAAGGTGTTTTATTTCTCACCTTCCCCAGTCAGTCTTGAAGAATGAGCAAGGCTTAAGGTGGTCACAACGATTGATGACTCTTACACATTCAGATGTTCATTGGTGTTCTCGGTCCAGAGAAAATGTCATCATCATTGATCGTTGTGGGGAATTCCCTAATGTCCCACTACTTGGCATTAGGGGAGGCATTACCTACAACCCCTGCTTGGCTCTAAGACAGTTTGGGTATGCCCGAAGGGATGGCCCGCATGACATGCTGATTCCAGACTTGGTTTTTGACTTCGACAACGACGCCCAAGGACTTCGACAAAGGTTCATCCGAGCTTGGAGGATGCCCAACAAGGTGGACAGTAAGACCTTGGGACACAAGAATTACATTCCCCTTGAGCCATACCTCAAGTGGGTACGAACCCGCGCCCAAAGTCTTATGATGCCTTACCCCTACATTCTCCCTGTGATCAAAGAGCCTGTTATGGAAGGAGAGGTTTCATACACCCTCCTACATCCTAACATGTCAACATCACTAGAAGATTTGAAAAGGAGTTGGATACAGCTCAAGGGAGAACGCGACACTTTTGAAGCCCAATTCTACGCCAGTGAGAAGAAGGTTTTGGAACTTACTCGTCGACTTCACAAAGAGCAGACTCTCAACACCTACATTTCACCAAAGAGGATGTGCAACGTCTTTTTACCTTAGAATTTTGTATTATTTCGCCCGTGGGGAATTGATGTACTAACAAATTATATCTTATTAATATGACGTGTGTTCCTTTTTTGTCTAAAACGAATTTGAATTTCTGAATCCTTGAATGCATTACATGAATACATATCATTCATCATATGCATAAACAGGTCTTCACACCAGGTTTCCTTATCTCTCTTCTGTTTATTTCATCAAGATGGATATTGAGTAGACGGTCAAAGATTTGCAAGCGCAGAATTCACAGTTCCAACAGCTACTCATGACCTTGGCAAAGGGTCATGAGGAGCTCAAAACATTGTTAGAGAAGGAAAAAGAGAAAAAGAAAAAGAAGAGAGTTGGTGTGGTTACTTTGGGTAGAAGATTTGAAGGTCACGCCAGAAGGGTCCTTGATTTCCCATCAACATCTGAAGAGGGTGAAGGAAAGGGTAAAGGAGCTGCAGTGCCTTCTGACTCTGAAGCTGAAGAAGAAGAGGATGAGGATTATTCAGAACAACAGTATCCTCATGCAGATGAGAAGTACAAAAATCTGGAAGAACGACTAGCTGCCATGGAGGTTCAGAGAGTGCCTGGGTTGGACTTCGAAGAGTTAGGGTTGGTTTCTGGGATTGTCATTCCCCCCGAGTTTAAGGTACCATTGTTTGCTAAGTACGATGGGGTGTCTTGCCCAAAGATGCACCTATGGTCTTACGTCAGGAAAACCTAACCACATTCTTCTGACAAAGACCTGTGGGTACACTTCTTCCAGGATAGGTTGTCGGGGACGCAGTTAGATTGGTTCTACCAGCTAGAGATGTCTTATGTGCACAATTGGGAGGATTTGGCTGCTGCCTTCTACAAGCAGTATCAATATAATGCGGACTTAGCACCAACTCGTACTCAATTACATAGTATGGGCATGGTCTCAAATGAAGGCTTTAAGGAGTATGCCCAGAAATGGAGAGACTTGGCGGGACGAGTACAACCACCTCTATCTGAGAGAGAGCTTGTAGATATGTTCTTGGGGTCTCTGTCGGGGCCTTTTTTCAATCACCTGATTAGAAGTTCGTCTGTGGGGTTCACCGAGTTGATTCTAACTGGTGAAAGAGTTGAAGCCGGAATCAAGAGCGGTAAAATTCAAAAAGATACATCTGCTTCCGCTGCCATCAAAAAGCCTTTTCCATCAAAGAAGGAAGTTTCAGTTGTCTACTCCCAAAGAGGCCAAGGAAGAGTTGAGCGTCGGCTGGCGGTGGGGGCCGTAATGATTCAGAAGTCTACAGCTGATCAACCCAGAAACAATCAACCTAGAACCAACCAGCAAAGGGTGGAAAGGCCTGCACGGCAATACACCCGGATAAACATGACTCCCGCTCAGGTTCTACCCCATCTCTTTAAGTTAAACCTTGCCAGTTTGAGGGAAGCCCCTAAAAACCCTAACACTTCGTCACCACATTACCATCCCAACGCCAAGTGTGCTTATCATTCAGATAGCATAGGGCACGACACCAACAATTGTTGGGCCCTCAAGAATAAGATTCAGGATTTAATAGACGCTAAGGAAGTGGAATTCGACGCCCCTGAAAAGCCGAATGTGATCTCTGCTCCAATGCCAAAGCATGGCTACAATGCCCTTGTTGTTGAAGAGGATCTGTTTGTTGCTACTGTTGATGATTTGATGACTCTGTTACCAATAATCAAAATGAATTTGCTGAAAGCCGAGATTTTCCTAGGCTGTGAAAAAGATTGCTGCCTTTGTTCATCCTTACCATCCGACTGTTTGTTGTTGAAGTTAGGCATCCAACGCCTAATGGATAAGCAAGAAATCCTTTTTGAGAAGACTCTTGTTACACCGACTCCTGTCAATGATGTTTCTATAATTACCATATCTACCAATCTTTCCAAGGTCTCCAAAAGACCTGTTAAGATTACATTTGATCCGAAGATTACACCTCTGAAGATAACCATGTCGGGGCCCATCCCGTACAAGTCCAACAAATCAATATCATGGAACTATGGGGGAGAGATCTTCTACCACAGTATTAAACAAATTGAATTAACTGAAGGAAGTTCTAATGAAGAGACTTCCGACATCGAAAATATTGCTGGAACGAGTAAAATCACCCGCAGCGGAAGAATTTTCTCTCCGGAGATTGCTCCTCCAATGGCAATCTTCGGACCCTCGAATGCTCCTAAGGTCACTCCTGCACTGGTCAACATAACTGCGAGAACTCCAGTTATTAAAGAAGTTGTAACTCCAGTGGTTGTCCCCTCTGTTGTTGCTGATGATAGAGGGAAAGGGATCCAAGAAGCGCCCGTCAGGACGAGGGCTCGGCCTTTGGTCATCCCCGAGACTACTCAAAAAGAAATGGAAGAGATTTTGAAAATAATTAAGAAAAGCGACTATGATGTTGTGGAACAACTGGGGCAAACCCCCTCAAAAATCTTTATGCTGGCCCTGTTGCTCTGTTCAAAGGCTCATGCCAAAGCTTTGATCAGATTCTTGAAGACGGCCCATGTGCCCCAGGAAACCCTCGCAGATCAGTTCCAGGAATGTGTAGCTAGCCTAACAGCCGACAATGGTCTTGGATTCTCCGATGCTGATTTAACATCTAAAGGGAGAAAGCATAATGACGCTCTGCATGTTTCAGTGGAATGCAGAGGGACTACTCTAGCTCACGTTCTGGTTGATACTGGGTCTTCTTTAAATGTATTGACGAAGAAAGCATTGGATAGATTAGATTGTGAAGGTCTAACCTTGAAGCCCAGCAATATTATTGTCAGAGCCTTTGAAGCACATGTACCATATCTTCTTCAAAGTTTTAGGTAACCAAGTTGAGGAGTCGACCAAACTTCTTGGTGAACAAAGAATTTTCAGGGACCCTTGATGCTAATCTTTGAGTTGAGAAGGAATTTTCACAAGGTTGATTCAGACGGTATTTCTGCGAGTGGAAGCCATATCCTACAAAATAGAACAAAGATAAATCTTTAGGTCCTTGAAATGGTTAGTGCAAATGCCATGGTATAATGTCATGATGTTATGTACAAATAATCATATACAAAACAAAACAAACAAGTCCTTAGGTTTAGGATTGCATGGAGTCCATAGGTAAGTACCCTCTTGAAGTTTAGTTGGTTCGACCTGTCGTAGAAAGTAAACGGGTTCTAGGAAATCTCAATATCATTGATCTTTCTTCATCGAGTATTATTTTAGTGCAAGCCTCTTTATTAGCGACCGAAATATCCCAAAAGTTCAATCTCAATGAGCATAATATCGAGTATCAACCAACTTCAGACTGCACCAAAGCCGGCTATCTCACAACTTCCTAATGGCCAAGTTGTTCAACTAAAGGTTCTACGGCCAGTTAGTGCTCCATGACACCACACAGTGGCCCCGTATTCTCCTCGATTCGCTACAAGGGATACCGGTACCAACAAATATGTCACACTAACGTAGCTATTGTTTCAACTATATCGGTCTATGTCGTACGATCTCCGCAATCTTTGCTACTTACCTAATAATGTTCCCAGGTCCGAGTAGAGGATCTATACAAAACCTAAACACCATTTTAAGAGTAAAGCAAGCAAGAAAAACAATGAAAGCATTTAAAGGTGATCTAGTCTCTAAGGTAACCCTAGTTTTAAGTCTATTTCCTCAGCAGAGTTGCCAGTTCTGTAATACGGTGGGAGAACTGACTTGGGTGTTTTGCGTTTTATCGTAATTGTTGTGGATATCAAGATTCACCACCAAATTTTCTTTTATCCAATAAAGGAAAGTGTGAAAAGAACAGGAAAGCCCTTTTGAGAATTCTTCTTGAGTTCGGGGGGTAGGTTATGAAAAGGGAAGGTATTATCACCCTTTTTATCTGTAGTTATCTACAGGCTCTTAGTTGATAGATCACTTTAAAATGCTTTTGTGAAATGTGTTTCTGTTTGTTTGAAAGTATTTCTAAAAGTGCCTTCGTTTAAGCGAACTTTGTAATGTTTCTCGTCTCTATAAGAATGTATACAAAGTGTAAACTTTTGAAAATATTTCATTGAAAAGTGTTGGTGTGTTTGAAAGATGAAATGTTTGTAAGCAAGAAACTAAGAACGTTCTACCTACTCAAAAATTCTTTATTCTTTTCCTCCTCATTTAGATAGTGTTATCTTACCATTAGTTCATAAGAAACCTTATCATTGGATGTGAGCGGACAGGCGTGATTCATCGTACAATCATAGAAGTCAACATTGTAGGATACCTTGGAAATTTGTCATAAGGGTCTAAGATCGTTTACCGAAGGAAACATCGAAGGGTCATCGAGGGACTACAATCTTGTAATTGAGGGTCTTTGCTAAAGTACCCCACGTTCGAGGGACATGACTATCTTAATTCTAAGGCAACAAGTGTGGGTTAACCCTAGAGGTGCAAGTGTGCAAAGTGTTATTATTTTCATGCATTTTTGTGTTGAATTAGGGTGATCTATTATTGATTTTAAGTCTTGCCATACACACCCTAATTACTAGCAATAATATGGAAAGCGATAAATTGCGGAAATTTAAAGTTCTACGCTATTACATCATTTTAGGGGATGGGGATACAAATTACAATTGGGGAATATAAAGCAATTAAAACCTAATTACTATTACAACCATATTGAATAATAGAATGTACAAGAATATAAAGATAATGTGAAAGAAAAGAAAATTGTTTTTTATGGTTTTATGTAGGAAAAGGTTTTAAAGTCAACCTAATTAAACTAATAAAAATAAATTAATTAATCAATTAAATTCCTAAATTCTAAATTAATTTAATTAGAAAAGAATAAATAAGATAAAAACTAAGCCTAAATTAATTCAAGAAAGAAAAATGTTTTTAGGGTTTTTGTTTATTTATGAAATAAAGTAGAGATAAAGTAAACATGGATATTTTTTGGTCTAATTATTTAATAAAATATTTTTTGGTATTTTTTGATTAAAAATAATAAAATAAAGGAAAAGTAAATAAAATAAAATAAATAAAAATTGGTTAGGGGGTTTGAAAGTGAAAAGGGTGTTAGAAAGTAAAACAGTTTTTGTGTGTCTTAGGCCCAAACCATTTTTTTGTAATCAGAAAAGAAATAATAAAAAAATAAAAACAAAGGGATGGGCCTGCGTGATGTATAGTGATCAGGGGGGGGGGGGGGGGGGGGGGTAATGATGAGAAAAAATATTAGGCCCATTACTGAAGAGCCCAAGCACGCTGCAAACAACAAAAATGAAACAAGGAAAATATGAAGAAGAAAAAAAGCAAAAGGTCTCGCTGGGGCTCAAACCCAGGACCTTCTATAGGTATGCCTTACGCGCACGCTCTCTACCACTAGGATGGCTATACATCTGTTTATTTATACAAAACCATCACATTATATTATAAAACAAGTTCTAGTGACAACTTCATCTTCTTCCTTGCGCCATAACCATATCTCTATAGCTTTTTCATCTCTCAATCATTCTCAAAAGTGTAAACATCAAACTTGTTAGAAATTTCACCACGATTTCAAATATGTAACTAACTTAAACAATAGATCAAAGATGAATACGAATTTTAATAATTACCAAATCTGACCTAATTTTTTTAGCAATTTCAAACTTAAAATTCACATCACTCAGGCAATATAAATGAATTCTAAGGGCATGGTTAGTTTCAGGGCTAAGATGTCTACATTTTATCTTTTAAAATGGAAGTCAAATGATGCATGTATGAAGAGTTAGAAAATTAGAAAACTCACCTTGCAAGTGGATATCGTGTTTTTAGTTTGAGCTCACTTTAAGGTGTTCTAATGATCTGGTTAGCTTCCTTGAACTTCCAGAAGACTATTGCAATGCTTACTTTGGATTGAGAGTGGCTGAAATGTTATAGAGAAGTTAATGTACAGGTTGCTAATTTTGAAAATGGAGGAAGGTGAAAATGGAGTTACAGTTTTGTAACAGGTATTGGGATGGCTTCTATATGTGTTATAGAAGCTTAGTGGATGATAAAAATGGTAAATGCACGAGTGGTTTAAGAGATGGCTGTCAAAAATCAGAAATGGCACCAAAGTGAGGCTTGAGAGAAATTATGAATTTGAGGGAGTTTTTAGGCTTTCCAAAATCATGTCTTAGCTTGCAAATGATGACTCAATTTATAGGCAAGAGGTTTGGAGGAAAGAGAACATCAGATTTTCAAATTGCAAAGTTATGGCTATGTTTCTTGATTTTGAAGCAAGCTTGAAGAACATGGTTTCAAGGTGAAGTACCATGCACTATAGGGTGGCTAGACACTATAAACACGTTTATTATGATTTTTTATGTTGAGTGTGATCATACCAAACAAGTTAGAGGCTCAAGAAATTGACTTTGTGATTAAAGTGAACTTTTCCAAAATAGAAGTGTGACCTTTCTTCCCTAAATGGCAAGTCAACTTGGACAAAGCTTGAAACACTTGGACAATTGATCAATCAGCTGTGTAAATATTAAATTAAGGACTTATTTTCAAGTTATAATCCGACAAAGCAAGATTTGTGCAGCATGGTTAGAGATTTGGTCAAGTATTCATCACAAAAATGCCTTGTAATTCAAGAATGAATGTCCAACTTCCTCTCTTTGATTCTCTTATCTCACAAATGATCTCTTCAAGTTCTGGGACATTTTGTAAAGCTTGAAACATCCTATACAACTTTAATGTTTTCCACTTTTACAAAATCAAATCGGAACTATGTGAAAAATGGCCAAGAAGTTGGGATAAAAATCTGCCTGAACTAGGTCAAAATTTCACTAAGTGTTTAGGAAAAAGTGCATGACTTCATAGGCCTATAGCTCAAAATCTAAGCATTTTTTGGACATGAGCCATCAAATACAAAGTTTTATATTTAATCAAGATCTACAACTCTTATGTTGAAAGTTTTCTTTAAATCATCTTGCATCTTGGTGAAAAATTGGCATGAAGTAGTGAAATTATCATGTACAAAAACACTTAGAAGAATTTCTAAGTCTTGAAAAGTTTGACTTTTCAAATTGACTTTTGACTTTCTTGATTCCTTGATGATCAAGCTTCATATTTTTTAATTTCTTGATGAATCTTAACTTTTGAAACTCAATTTTGATCAAAAGGTCAAAGTTTGACTTTTGGTGTACCAGTTGACTTTTTCATCAGTTGACTAAATTTCAATTATCAATCAATTGATCTTGATAGATGAATTGAGTCATGAAATTAGGTAAAAATTATTTACTTTAATCCTTGATATCATGTTTAAAATCAATAAGTCATGCATTAGGTCAAAAGTCAAGAATCAGTCATTCTAATAAAAAAACCCTAATTTTGACCATTTTGCCCTTTTGATGATTTGAACATTTTCCTTGAGGAATTGTGATCCAAATTTGATCAATTAGTGAATATGAATTTAAAATGTTGATATTGGTCAAAAATCTTGAAGTTTGACTGTAAGTTGACTACTGTGATACGGTGGGAGAACTGACTTGAGGTTTTGCGTTTTATCGCAAATATTGCGGTTAGCAAGAGTCACCACCGACTTTTCTTTTATCCAAAAGGAAAGGTGAAAAAGCATAGGAAAGACCTTTGAGATGTTTTCTTGAGTTCGGGGGGTAGATTATGAAAAGGGAAGGTGCTAGCACCCTTTTCATCCATGGTTTTCCATGGGCTCTTAGTTACTTGCTTAGATCACTTGCTTTGGTTTGTTTGAAATGGTGTTTGGTGTGATTTTGAAAGTATTTTGTAAAAGAGGCCATTTGTTTAGGCAATCTTTGTAATGATTCTCGTTCGTAAGAATGTATACAAAGATGTTTGTCTTTTAAAAATGTTTTCAATGTTTGTAAGATGTTTTTGAAATGTGTGTGTGTGTGTTTGTCTTGAAAATAGCAAGGATTGTTGTTTGAAATGGAGCAAGTAACTAGAAGCAATATACCTACTCAAATGTCTTTCTTATGCATTTTCTATTCCTTTGACATTGTTGTCTTACCATTGATTTGATAAGCAACTCTATCTTTGGATGTTAACGGGAAGAGCGTGGGTCATCGTATAACCATGATTAGCAATGTTGTGAGGTATCTTAGTATTTATTTTTGAGGGACTAAGATCATTGTGAAAGGCAACATTTATAGCGTCATCGAGGGACTATGATCTTGTATTTCAATTATTTTTGCTAAGATACCCCACATGCATAACATGACCATTTTTTAGGCAACAAGTGTAGTTAACCTTAAGGGTGCTAGTGTACAAGTGTGTTTGATTGCATGAATTTTAGTCTTGATTAGAGTGATCTATTTGTTGATTTCATGTCTTGCTATACACACCCTAATTACTAGCAATATATGAAAGTAATAAAAAATGCAAATAGTAAATATCCTACGCTATTACAATCATTAGGGGGGTGGGATGTACAGATTTACAAATGGGGATTGAAAATAAAATTAAATCCTAAGTTACTATTACAACCATATTGAATGAATAAGAATGTACAAGAAAAATGTGAAATGAACTTGTTTTGTTTAAGTAAAGAAATAAGTTTTGTTTAAGAAAATATTTTTGATCTTTTTATTTTAAGAAATAAAATAAAGTATGTAAAAATATATAAATAAAAATGTCTTTGGTGTTTTTGATTAATGAAATAAAAAGTGATAGTAAAAATAGTGAGGAAAAGAAAAAGGGATCAGCGTATTGCTGATTAAATGAAATCAGAGGTTTCGACCCTGGCACGCTGCAAAACAGAAACCTGTTAGTGAAAATGTAAAGGGTCAGAAGCTCTGAACCCACTGAGAACGCAGTAGTTTTCAGAAGTTCTGAAATTAATGGTAACAAAACAGACTCTAGAAATGCTGATGCCACTGACAAAACTAGGTCTCTCTCTCTATGCTGGTCAGAACATCTGCAATTTGGTTATTTCTCCACAAAACAGAAGACATGCATAGAACAGTTACAGCAGGTGTCATAGTGTTTCAGAAATAAGAGATATGAGAATCATAAATCAGAGGCAAGTAAGCATTCGCTAATCCTAATTATGAGTTCTAGTTTCTTCGAGAAAGCTCTGAACTGATTCATTCCCCACTTAAACAGACATATGCATGAAATCCCAGAATATGTACAACATCAGAAACATGATATCTACATTGTATTTTTTAGTATGTAAACCTAGTAATGCTTGAGTAATGGGGTGAAATTCAGCAGCAACTTACTTTCCAGCTGGAAGAGGTTCTGTGAACTAGAGTTAAACTCAGCTCTGATGACGTTCTGAAAAGCTTCTACACGTACTCAGTAAGTTGAAAGTTTTCAACTTCTGGAAATGGCAAGGAGGTGATGTTCTGATTTCCTTGAATGGATGTATGGAGAAGGTATAGTAGTATGAATACATAAGTTATGGCAGTTTCTAAGGTGTGGATCAGAAATTGTGTGGATGGTTTTTTTTAGTCAAGAAATATTTGAGAACAAATGGAAGCTTGAGTGCAAGGAATCAAAAGTTAACAGTTTTTGTTTGTTGTGTTTTCAGTTCTTGGAATTTTTGCAGGGGTTCAAGGCTTTTCTTTCTCAAAATCCCGACCGCTTTTCAATGGCCAAAGGTGTTCTATTTATAAGCAAAGTTTTGTGGGTTTGAAATGTCAAGTAGCGCCAATATCATATGCTAGACACTGACTTGTTCTTGAAGCAAGTAAAAAAAGAAAAGTGTGATAGTTGACAATTTCTTAGCCTAGGCTGGATTAGCAAGCAGGGATTAAGGAAAATCAAACCCACAAGCGAAAAGCAGCGCATGGACCCATACTTAATTCTGTACAAAAGTATTTCTACGTTACATGTGGAGATATCCTTTGGACAAAGACTCAAAAGTGGTTGTGAGCATTAATGAGCATTAAATGATGATGAGATTTGTCAAAATCAGAAATCATGTAAATGTGAGTTTTGCATCATTGCTTAAATCTGGGCCAGAAGTTCCATTTCAGTGTAGTCCAAAACAACGCACTCAAATTCTGATCTTAGTATCCTGTTGCCTCAAGAAGCTCTGAAGGATCCTCAGGTTTTCCAGCATGTTCTGAAAGAGCATTCAGACTTTCTATCACGCTTTATAATCTTCTTTATTTTACCCTGGCAAACGCTGACTGAGCTTGCGTAGATGCTGAAGAGCCATGTTCTGACTGAAGACTATGTGTTGAACCCAGTCTACAACTTCTGACCGCCTTGCCTGGAGGCTGGCTCATAAGTTCTGAAGTGTCATTTTTTCTTAAATACTTAGAAAAATCCCAAGTATTTAGAAATTTGGCTTTTTCATAGCAATTTTGACTTTTGAACTTTTAGATGAAACAAATTTCACATTTCAACGTGTCTTGATCAAATATGATTTTGAGATTTAATTTTTGATCCAAAAGTCAAGGTTTGACCTTTTAAAGTGAAAATGACTATTTTGCCCTTGCAGGGGACTTTCTTGAGAAATTTGTAATTCAAAGCTTGGGATTGGATGGAAGTAAACTTGAGGATCCAGGGTGATTTCTTGAAAAAGAAAGGGCAAATTTTAGGGTACAACAACTACATTTAACTGTTTACCCAATACAGTTGATTTTTCAGTCATCTGATCATTTGACTGAGAAAAATTGTGATCCAAGACTTGAAACTTGACATGAGTATTCTTGGAGGTCTATAATTATCCATGAAAGTCACTTGAGACATTAGAAGTCCAATTCTCCTTATGAAAATCAAAACGCTTATTTGGGGCATCAATATTAGGAGGTAGTTTGACCTAGTCAACACTTGTGCAAACCTGAGCCATTGAAGATCTTTGTGAGAAATGTGTTGAGAAAAGAGAGGGAAAATTTTACGGTACAACAACCACCCCCGGGATCAGACCTCCAAAATCCAATATAGACACTTTCTGGATTTTCACAGCTTTGAGACGGTCTTCTAACTACTTGTATTTGTCATCTGCAGGAGGGTATTGTTCGTTAGAGTAGTCTTCATCTTTGGAACCCTGATTGTTTCTATCTTCACCCCTGACACTTCTGCCATCCTCCTTTTGGTTGTCGTCTTCCTCAGAGGAAATATTTTGAACTGGTTGAGCATGACCTTTGAATCTTCTTCCCGTGTTGAGGATAACAACCTGATTCTTAGTCTTCTTTTTTGTGGTGAGGAGCACCATCATCTCTTGTTTCCCTTTGGTCAGATTCAGGAGAGTCTCTTGAATTGTACACGTTGATTTTGGAGATCCTTGACATTTTGTTCGAGAGCCATCTTAAACTGAAATTAACAGTAACTAGATGAGGAAACTTGTATTGGAAAACTTGCTTATGAAATGATGCATGATATGTGGATGCAATGTTTTCAAGGACCTTAGGAGATTTAAATTTGCTAAACGAGAGGAAACAAAAACAAAGATTTCATTAGTAAGTTCCAAAATTAGAAATGCCTCTTAGGCTTACAAATGAAAAGCAAAAAGGTCTCAAAGAGACAACAATATAAACTCCTAAAACTTAAGACTCAAGTCTCCCATGGACGTTTCCTCTTCATGTCAATGTATGCATTAAGGATCTGTTCTCCATGAAGTTGAGTTGTGAGCTCCAACACTTTATTCTAGCTTGCATAGAATTGAGTTCAAAGGTGTCTCATTCTTCCTTGAATTGAATCCAGGACTTCTGCAATCCTTCGAGGATAGTAGGCATGTCCGGATAGAAGATGATGCGAGAAACGTCTCCTTCGATAATAGGCTCTAAGATCATCGGTAGAACAGCTGGATATGGCATCATAAGGTTTTGAGCGCGAGCTCGTACCCATTTGAGATAGGTCTCTAAAGGGATAGAATTCTTTTGTCCCAAAGTTTTGCTATCAACCTTTTTTACCATGCCACAAGCACGTATAAACCTTTGACAATAACCTTGAGGGTCATTTTCATAGTCGAACATAATACCCTGGATAAGTGCATCATGAGGACCATCTCTTCGAGCATAACCAAATTGGCATAAAGCAAGAGAAGGGTTGTAAGTAATACCTCCCCTAATGCCAAGGAGTGGAACATTAGGGAATTTCTCACAATGGTCAATGATAGTAACATCTTCCAGAGATCGGGAACACCAATAGATATTTGAATGAGAGAGCGATATCATCCTTTGAGACCACCTCAAACCTTGTTCATTCTTCAATACTGATTGGGGAAGGTGAAAAATAAACCACCTTGATAGCAGAGGTATGCAACACATAAGAGTCCCTCGCTTCCTCATAGTACGAGTATGAAGAGAATGCAAAATGTCTCCGAGCAAGGTAGGACAGGGTTACGAGAAAGAAATATCTTGATGAAATTCACATATATGAGTTGGTATGGGTTAGGGAAAAGCACCAACCCATAGATAAGCAAAGCCAAAAATTCTTCTAAAGCTTGAAAACTCATAGCATCCAAAAACAACTGAGCCTTCTCTAACAGAAACTTAGCTAGAAAACCCTTAACTCCACTCCTTGTTTCCTAACTTAATACAATGTCGGACCGCTTCAGTTGTAAGGCTGATGCAATTTCTTCAGGTTGTGGCTCTTTCTCTAAACCGGAGAAAGGTATTTGATTGATAGTAGGCACTCCTAGTAATTAAGAAAATTCCTCCATCACGGGTACCAACTGATAATCGAGAAAAGTAAAGTAGTGATGTACAGGGTCAAAGAACTGGAACAAAACACTCATCATGTCTTCTTCAAAACCCGGGGTAACCAAACTGAGTAGTTGACCATGCCTTTTAATGAATGGAGAGCTTTCAGGAACTTTTGAGACTAGCTCCTTAAGTTGAGGAGGTATCCTCGTAAAACTGATTCAGATAGTGTTTTTGTGAACGGAAGCCATTACCTACAAAACAGAACAAAGATAAATCCCTAGGTCCTTGAAATGGTTAGTGAAAATGATATGGTATGATGTCATGATGTTATGATGTCATGTTCGAACAATTAATCAAACACAAACAATACACACAAAGCCTTAGGTTTAAGCTTGCATGGAGTTTATAGGTAAGTACCCTCTTGAAGTTTTAGTTGGCTTAACTTGTCCTAAAAAAGAAATAATCGGGTTCTAGGAACCTCAATATCACTGATCTTTCTCTCAGGCATTGTTTCAGCACAAGCATCTAAATTGTGACCGAAATATCCCGAGAGTTTAATCTCAATGAGTGTAGCATCGAGTATCAACCAACTTCAGTTTTCACCAAAGCCATCTATCTCACTACTTTCTAATGTCTAAGTTGTGTCAACTAATGTTCTACGGTTAGTTAGTGCTTATGACACCATGCGGTAGCCCAGTATTCTCCTTGACTTACTCAAGGGACACCGGTACCAGCCAATGCATCGCACTAACATAATCATCGCTTCAACCATATCATTCTATGTCGTACAGTTTCTAAAATCTATTGCTACTTACCTAAAGTGTCCCCAGATTCGGGTATATGATCTATGCAAGAAATAAACCCAAGCATATCCCGAAATATAAAGCATACAAAGCAAGCAAGTAAAACAATAAATATGGTCTAGCTCTTAAGGTAAACCCACTTTTAGTTTATGTCCCCAGCAGAGTCGCCAGTTCTGTAATACGGGGAAAACTGACTTGAGGTTTTGCATTTTATCACAAATGTTGCAGATAGCAAGAGTCACCGTCGAATTTTATTTTATCTAATAAAGGAAAGGGTGAAAAGAACACGAAAGACCTTTTGATAATTTTCTTGAGTTTGGGGGGTAGGTTATGAAAAGGGAATGTGTTAGCACCCTTTTCATCCATAGTTATCTACGGGCTCTTAATTGTTAGCTCACTTTGATAAATGCTTTGTGCTTGTGTATGTTTGAAAATATTTTGAAAACGCCTAAGTGCGGCAATTTGTAATGATTCTTGTATCATTGAGAATGTATACAAAATGTTTGTTTTGAAAATATTTATTGGATGAAAGTGTTTGTTTTAGAAAGATGTTTTGAAAATGCCAATGTAAGGCAGTTTTCTTTATAATAACCCTTGTATCAGTCCTCAAGTGTGTTTATAAAGCATTTTGAAAGTAGTTATTTTAAAAGTGTGAAGGTGTGAAAAATTATTTTAGTTTGTGAGAAAGTGATTACGAGCGATCTACCTACTCAAAAAGTCTTTGTTGTTTTCCTCCACCTTTAGATAGTTTTATCCTTCCATTAGTTACTAGGAAGCCATATCATTGGATATGGGGGACAGCCGTGGGTCATCGTACATTCATAGAAGGCAACTTGTAGAATGCTTTAGCAATTGTCGTAAGGTACTAAGATTGTTTACCGAAGGCAACATCTAAGGGTCATCGAGGGACTACGATCTTTTAACTGAGGGTCTTTGCTAAAGCATTCCACGTTTGAGGGACATGATTGTTTATATCTGAGGCAACAAGTGAGGTTACCCTATAAGTGAATGTATGCAAAGTGTTTTTGATTTCAAGTATTTTTATCTTTGAGATTAGATTTTCTAATGTTTGCTTTTAGTCTTGCCATACAAACCCTAATTACTAACAGTAATAAGGAAAGCAGTAATTTGCGAAAATTTAAATGTCCTACGCTATTACAACGTTTCGGGGATGGGGGTTACAAGTTTATGAATGGGGGAGAAAAGCAATAGACCCTAATTTGTCTATTACAAGAGTTGAGAAATTACAATAATTGGGAAATAAAGGCGAAATATAAAATACACAAAGATGGTAAACAAGGGGAGAATGTTTAAGAAACCCTAAAAATATCTCTAAGTGTTAAGAAAAGATTTTCATTGTTTTTGTTTAGAAAAATATTTTGAAGTGTGGAAGAAAAGGTTAGATCTAATTCTAATTTAATTTGCAATTTAATTGTTTAAAATAAAACAAAGTGTAAATAATTTTATTTATGAAAATTAATTTAAACAAAACCTAAAGAAATCTAAGTATTAGAAAATATTTTGATGTTTTATTTGATAGTATAAAAACCTAATTGTAATTATTTTACAAATTAATTAGAAATAAAGCAAAGTGATTAAATGAAATTAATTTTTATTTTGTCAAAAAATTAAATTAACTAATTAAAAACTTAAATCTAATTTTTTATCATTTTTTATGATTTTTTTATTTTAAATAAAATTATTCAAAGAAAATAAAATAGTTAGTTTAAAAAAACAAAAAAAAAGGATTCAATGGGCCTGAACTGTAAAAAGAAAATGGGGGGTGAAAAGTAGCAAAAATAAAAAAGACCCAAGTCAGGGAGGCCCAGGCGCCTGCTTGAGATTCCATGTGAGCAGCTCAATGGGGTGCATCATGGTCATGCGTCTTGGGGCGTTAGATTTGATTGCATAATGATCTGATGGTCCAATCATGAGGATGTATCACGTGCACGCTTGCACTTGATTAACAAAGAAAATGTTTGAAAAATAAAATTCCAGAGGCAGGGATCGAACCCCTTCCCTGGCATACTAATGCTCTACACACACATACGCTTGTCACTGGGGTGGCTGTTTCATCCGATTATGAAACAACCACCAATAAATATATTATAAACTCAACCCTGGAAATTTGAATATGACTTCATCTTCTTCCTCGCGCCAGAACAACAACACCAACATTTTTTATTTTCAAACTCTTCCATTTCTCAACTGTTGTACCCCAAAATTTGCCCTCCCATTTCCTCAACATTTTCTCATCACAAAACCCTTGGAGCTCAAGATCCAGTTAGGGTTTCCTCTGCTCAAGACTTCTCCTTGCACTGTTGACCCAAATTAGGGTTTGTGTTTGCACAAAGATGTTTTGACCCAAAAAAGCCTAAGATGACTTTCATGCTTCATGTTGGACTCCCAGGTTTATCCATACAAAGTTTCAAGTCTTGATTCCAAATTTTGCCCAGTCAATTGGACAGTTGACCTAGAAATCAACTGTATTGGGGAAAAAGTCAACTGTGGCCAATTGACAGTCAAATCTCATGAAAATTGACCCACATCAACATTATGAACTCACATGAACCGTTTGATCAAGTTTGGATCACAATTCCACAAGAAATTTGATCAGATCACCAAAAGGGCAAAATGGTCATTTTTAGGGTTTTGACTGCACAAAGGTAATTTTTGACTGTTTGACCTAACCAATGGCAAACCAAGTTCACATATGGGCTCAAGGACTCAATGAAATGGTCTTGACACATTCATCAAGCTCAAAAGATCCCAAGTGCACAAGATTGACAGTTGAATTTCCCAGTCAATTGATCAATTTTGACTGTATACTGAAAAGTCAAACTTTGACTTTTTGGTCAAAATCAAGAGTCAAGATTCATTTTTCATCAAAACATGCCAAATCATGAAACTTGTTCACCAAGAAATCACAAAATGCAAATTAGGGTTTGAAAATGGAATTTTTCATAACTTAGAATTTTTCTAAGTTATGAAAAACCCTAAATTTTTCCCAACTTTGCCCCACCTTTTCACCAAGATCCATTTGGATTCAAACAAAAGTCAAAACATGAAAGTTGTATCTTGTTGCATAATCTACAACTTTGATTCACAAAATTTTCTCATTTGAAGCTTGTATCTCAAGTTACAAGTTTTTGAATAAGGGCACTAAACCATTCTTAACTTAGTGAAATTTTAACCTATTTTGACAAGGTTTTCTACCCCACTTCAAGGCCACTTTTCATACCCTTCCACTTGGAATTTTGATTTGCATTTCAAAGATGGATTGTAGTACACATTCCAAGATTTCTAAAATGTCCAAGAACTCATCAAACAACCTCATAACTTGAGAGATTCGAATTTCACAAGTTGGCAAAAATTCACTTTTGTTCTTCATCAAAACATGTTCATAACTTTGCAAATCTGAACTTAGCTTGCTTTATGCTTGATTACAGGTCCTTGAACCATTCCATACTCAATAATTTAATGCATATTCAATGTGTTAAGGCCATGTTCTTTGTGTTCTAACATTGCATAGTGGATTAATCCTAAACTAGATAAAGTGAACTTTCCATTTTTGAAAAGATTAGCTTTATGTCAAATTGAAATCCAAGAAGGTACAAGCAAAATCCTTTTGGCACAAGATTATGGGCAAATTTCTCTGATCAAGAGAGGCTTATGCAGCAGGATTAGAGGCCCCTACTGACCTAAAACACAAAGTGACCATTGCTTGCTTCATTTTCAAGTAACATTGCATAACTTATCACAACTCTCATCTCAGCATAGAGACACAACACAAAAGCTATCAAACACATTCCAAACTACCCAACCAAGCTTTTGCACGAGCCATTTGCCTATCAAGCACTCTCCATCTCAGAAACACCACAAAACTGCTCAAACAGAGCAAGCCCTGCAGATTGAGTGCTATCTCTCAATCCCTTCGAGCATTCTTGTCCAAACTTGTTCCTCTACCTTCCTTACAACATATGCAAGCTAACCATGTCCTGAAACCTGACCTGTAACACCTCCAAGCCACTTCACCATTTTTAAATTTCTGTTTTGCAGTTGGAGTTCACTAGCTCGATTCAGGGAGTTTCAAGACAAAGTAGGACTTGGAAAAGCATCCTTACACTTCAAGGAAGCTATACAAGTCATCATTTCACTCTGAAACATCCTCCATTGCAAAGCTCGATTCCAACTGAACAGGTATATTCATGGAGTTCTATCTCCCTTATTAGGCATTGTTAGCTTTAGGTTTTTGAAGAAAACATGTCACAATCATAGCCTTGAACATGCTCATATGATTAGATTTCATTTATATTTCGTGTGCTTAGAGAATTTCATGTCTGAACATTGATGAAAAGTTAGGTCAGAAATTGGGGGAGGAGAAATTCTCCCTCATCTTAGAGAGATAGGTCAAGTTCTTTATATAGTTGAAACCGTCTCTTAATGCTCTACACTTTTCATGTTATGAGTTTTGCTTGAAAGTCCAGGAATCCAGAGATAAAAAACGCGTGTTTTGCTTGAAGGATGTTGTACAGAGGTTGAAGAAGAAGTGGTATGGGTTGGGCCTGGAACTATTTTCTTTTCACACCCTATTTCCATGTTTACACCCCCTGAGCCCATTTGCTTCATTTTTGACTCTTTTTGACTTTTTCTTTTTTGGTTGACTTTGTTTATTTTTTCTCATGGCATTAAAAAATTAAAAATATTTTTTTCATCATTTTTTGAATATATGGCATATTTATTTGATTTATTTCTTTTGTTTGCATATAAATATTATATATATACTATTATTAGAATAAATAGAAAAATAGTGTAAATACATTTTTTTATTTTTATTTACCTTCTGAAAATATTTCACATAAAAAATACTCTTTTTATTTGTTTTATTAAAATATTAAATAAATATTTATTTTGTGTATAATGCATATTTAAGAAATTAATATATGTATATATATATGTTTATTAATATATTTAAGATAAAATATAAAAATACTTGAATTTTTCATTTTATTAATATTTGATACAAAAATACTTTTTTTCATAATATACTTCATTTTATTTTATTTTTATAAATAATAAATAAATAGTTGTATTGAATTAGATAATAATGCATTTTCTTTTAAAAATTAGGGTTTTTGCCCTAAATTCAAAATACTCCAAAAAATAATATAATTTTTATTTTCTTTTCTCTTTTACATAAATAATATTTTTTTTCATACATATAAAACATTCTTTTGCATCTTGCATTGTTATTTAATTTTTGTACATTGATTAAATTGCAAATATTCAAAATGATGTAATAATTTAGATTTAAATTCTTGTCAATATCCCCATTTGAACATTTGTACCCCCCTTCCCATATTTGGTTTTGTAATAGCTTAGTAAATTTAATTTTGCACTTTATTGCTTTCTAATGATAACATGTTAGAATTAGGGTTTGTATGCGAAAAAACGAAAAAATAGTTTGACCTAATACAAGACAAATGAGCATGAAAATAAACAACACATCTCACACTTGCACCCCTAGGGTATTCCACTTGTTGCCTTCAAATAAATGGACCATATTGTATGTTGAACTTCTTTGGGCAAAGCAAACAATTTGAATGATCATAGTCCCTCGACAAAACTTTTCAAAAACAAACAAAAACAAATGATCAAGTCCCTTAAAGAAATTGCCCAAAGACATTTAACGTCGTTACAATTATGGTCTAAACGATGACCCGCGCCCGTCCCTTTCACATCCTAACACAAGGTTGTCCACCAAATACAATGGTGGAACAAACTTGTTAAAAGGGTTAAAACATAACAATAATCTTTTGAGAAATTTAGGAGTAGATAACCTCTTAGTTACTTGAATCAAACTTGCAAAACAAAACACTTGCCTAATTTCAAAATCACACATCACTACACTTTCAAAACAACTTTCAAAAACAAATGAAAACTTTTTCAAAAGACATACATCTTTGTATACATCCCCACAGGGATCATTACAAAGGTTGCCACCACATTGGCCTCTTTTCAAAACATTTTCAAACCCACACACTCAAGCACCATTTAAAACAATTGAAAACAAAAGGCAAGTGATCTAAAGCAAGTAACTAAGAGCCCATGGATAACCATGGATAGAAAGGGTGCTAATACCTTCCCTTTCTATAATCTACTCCCCGAACCCAAGAAAACATCTCAAAAGGTTTTTGCTGTGCTTTTTAACCTTTCCTTAGGATAAAATAAAAAGTCGGTGGCGACTCTTGCTAACCGCAACATTTGCGAATACAAACGCAAAACCCAAGTCAGTTCTCCCACCGTATCACAGAACTGGTGACTCTGCTGGGGATATTTTTTAAAAGTGGAGTAACCTTAGGGCTTAGATCACCTTTATTTTCAATTGATTGTCTTGTTTGCTTTTACATTTGTGGGCTTTGTATCGGAGTTTTATAGATCCTAACCCGGATCTGGGGATACCTTCTTAGAAAGTAGCAACAAGGCTGTGAGGGAACTGTGCGGGGTATACCGACATGGTTGAAGCAGTCTGCTACGTTGATGTGGCACTTTGGTGTGTACCGGTAACCCTTGAGTTCAGTCAAGGAGAGTACGGGGCCGCCGCGTGGTGTCGTGAAGCATCAACTGACCTTAGGAACCTTAATTGAACCATCTTGGCCTTTTTAGGGTAGTGAGATAACTGACTTTGGTGCAGTCCGAGGTTGGTTGATACTCGATACTACACTCAATTGAGGGTTACTTTCCTGGGATATTTCGGTCGCCAGTTCAGTGGCTAAATCGAAACGATGAACAATGAAAGTAATCCAGTGATATTGGGACCTTTAGAACCCGGTTACTTCTAATAGGACAGGTTGAGCCCACCAAACTTCAAGAGGGTAATACCCAGACCCCATGCAGGCCAAAACTCTAAGGGTTTGTCTTGTGTGACTTGTGTGCCTTACCATGTTTGCCTTTATGAACATTTGTGGTGTATTTAATCATAACATCATGAAATCATACAACATCATGAGCATTGACTAACCATTTCAAGGGTTTCGAATCTTCATCTTTGTTCTTGTTTTATAGGACATGGAAACTGCTCGCAGAAAGACAATTCAGATTAGCCTTGTAAAGATCCCTCCTCAGCTTAAGGAACTTATGTCCAGGATTCTCGAGGGTTCTTCATTCAGTGAGAGACATGGAAGACTCATCAGCTTGGTTAACACCAACATTGAGGAGGATTTGATAAAAGTCCTGTTCCAGTTCTTTGACCCTCTGCATCACTGTTTCACTTTTCCCGATTATCAATTGGTGCCTACGTTGGAAGAGTTCTCCTGACTCCTGAAGGTCCCTATCCTTGATCAACTACCCTACAACGGTACGGAAGAGGAGCCCAAGCTTGAAGAGATTGCTAAAGCCTTGCACCTACAGTCATCTGACCTCAAGGGACATTGGGAAGTCAGAAGTGGTATCAAGGGTTTCTTAGCCAAGTTTCTGTTTGAGAAGGCCCAAGAATGTTGGAACTCCCTTGACCTACGAGCTTTTGAAGAAGTTATGGCCCTCCTTGTCTATGGTTTGGTGTTATTCCCTAATCCAGATCAGCTTATTGATATCAGTGTTGTCCAGATCTTCATGACCAAGAATCCTATACCTACGTTGCTGGGGGACATCCTTCACTCATGTTACACTCGAACCATGAGAAGAAGGGGTGTCCTTATGTGTTGCACTCCTCTCCTGGGAAGGTGGTTTATTTCGCACCTTCCACAAACAGTTTTAAAGAACGAGCGGGGTTTGAGATGGTCACAACGGTTAATGACTCTCACGCATGCAGATATACATTGGTGCCCTAGGTCTAGGGAAGACATCACTATCATTGATCGTTGTGGGGAGTACCCTAATGTTCCTTTATTTGGAATCAAAGGAGGTATTACTTACAACCCATGCCTGGCTTGGAGACAGTTTGGTTATGCTCGGAGGGATGGCCCTCATGACATGTTAATTCCTAACATAGTTTTTGACTTCGACAACGATACTCAAGGACTTCGTCAGAGATTTATCAGAGCTTGGAGGATGCCAAGTAGGATAGACAGCAAGACACTGGGGCACAGGAACTCCATCCCGTTGGAACCTTATCTCAAGTGGATACGAGCCCGCTCCCAGAAGTTAGTGATGCCTTATCCTCATATGCTCCCTGTGATCAAAGAACCAGTCTTGGAAGGAGAGGCATCCTACACCATTCAACATCCCGACATGCCCACCTCCTGGGAAGAAATGCAGAAGAGCTGGGTCCAGCTTAAGGAAGAACGGAATTCTCTTGAGACCAGTCTACATGCTAGTGAAAAGAAGGTCCTGGAACTCACCCGCCTGCTGCACGAGGAAAGGAATCTCAACACCTACATCGCGCCAAAGAGGATGCGCAATGTTTTTTTACCTTAAGGAGTCATTTTGTAGTATTTGGCCCATGGGGCATTTATGTATTAACGAATTTCTCCTTATTAATATGATGTGCGTTCCTTTTTGTCTACAACAAATTTTGAATATTCTAAATCCTTGAATGCATTGCATACATACGCATTCCATTGCACCATATGCATAGCAGGTACCCTATTTCGCAGGATGCTTAATTTTCTTCGTTGTTTGTGTGAACAGTCATCATGAATCCAGACTCTTCCAGTGAGCAAGCAATCAAGGCCCTTCAGGCCCAAAGTGCACAGTTCCAAGAGATGGTCCTAAGCCTAGCCCAAGGTCAGCAAGAGCTGAAGACTCTACTCCTGAAGAAGAAGAAGAAAAAGAGGACTGCATTGTTCAACACCGGACGCAGATTTGGGAACACACTCCATAATGAAGCTGATCCAACCACTTCTTCTGCTGAGAAGAACAGTCCCCAAGGGGGAGGAGCTCCTAGTCCCGCAGTCTCCGACAACGAGACGGACTATAACGACGAACAATACCCACCTGCTGCTGACAGATATAAGCAATTGGAGGACCGCTTGAGCGCCATGGAAATTCAGAATGTGTCGGGACTGGATTTCGGAGATTTGGGGTTATCTTCTGGAGTAGTAATTCCACACAAGTTTAAGGCACCTGCCTTCGCCAAGTATGATGGGGTTTCCTGTCCAAAGCTACATCTAAGGTCGTACGTAAGGAAAATACAACCTTACACGGCAGATAAGAACCTCTGGATTCACTTCTTCCAAGATAGCCTCTCGGGGTCACAACTTGAATGGTTTTACCAATTGGATGGAGCTAGCATCCGACACTGGGAAGATTTGGCAACCTCATTCTACAGGCAATACCAATACAATTCTGATCTCGCTCCTACGCGTACCCAACTTCAGGGTATGTCTCTAGGAACGGGTGAAGGGTTCAAAGAGTACGCTCAAAAATAGAGAGATTTGGCTGGCAGGGTGCAGCCTCCATTGACTGATCGTGAGCTGGTTGATATGTTCCTTGGGACATTGTCTGGTCCGTTTTTCAATCATTTGATTGGTAACTCCTCCGCTGGGTTTACAAATTTGATATTGACGGGAGAAAGAATTGAAGCTGGCATCAGGTCAGGCAAAATACAAAAGGCTGCCTCCACAAGTGCTGAGAAGAGGCCGTTTAAGAAAGAAGCAAGTGCCGTCTATGGTCCTAGAAGACCAGTCAAGCCCGAAAGTCGCCAAGCCGTCAATGCTTTGGTCATCTCCAAACCTGTTGCTGCTCCTCAGCAGTACAATCAACAAAGAAGTGAAAGGCCCAAGAGGCAGTATACTCGGCTGAGTATGACTTTATCTCAAATTTTACCCCAACTGTTATCCACCAACCTGGTGACCCTCAAAGAAGCTCCTAAGGTCGTCAACACTGCGTCTCCTAAGTATAACCCAAATGCCCGGTGTGCTTATCATTCTGATAGTCCCGGGCACACTACTGATGATTGCTGGGCCTTGAGAAACAAAGTGCAAGATCTGATCGACGCAAAGGAAATTCAGTTTGAAGCGCCGGAGAGACCGAATGTCGTAACTGCCCCTATGCCCCAGCATAGAGTAAATGCCATTGAGGAAGAATTGTATGCTGTTTCGGTAAATGAAGTTGTCACCCCTCTGAAGACTGTTAAGAAGAACCTATTGCGGGCCGGTTTATTTCCGGGTTGCGGTGAAGGTTGCCTGTTCTGTGTTGTTTCCCTATCTGATTGTCCCTTGCTGAGGTTAGGCATCCAAGGCCTAATGGATAGCAAAGAAATTCTATTCAAAAAGTCTGTTGTTCAGTCGGTTCCGATAAAAGAAATTTCTGTGGTTACCATCTTCAAAAATCCAATCAAGGCTCCCCCCAAGAAGCCTGTTCAAATCATGACTGTTGCACCTGTGATTATTACTGTCCCGGGGCCTCTCCCCTACATATCTGATAAAGCTGTCCCCTGGCATTATGGGGCAGACGTGTATGTAAATGGAATCAAACAAGAATTCGACACTGGCGCCAGTATCTGCGATATCACTGGTCCAGCCAAGGTCACCCACAGTGGCAGGCTCTTCTCGCCTGACATTGCACCGCCCGCTATTCGAAAACCCCTCCTTATAAAACCTACAAGTTTACCTGTTCCTGTTGCTGATCAAGTTGTGTCCCCTGCTTCCGAGTCATCAAATGCTTGGGGAAAAGGGATTGAAGAAGAGCCTGCCCGGATGGAGGCACCAATACCCATAAATGCTGAGGCCTCCCGACAAGAAATGGAGGAGATTCTGAAAATAATAAAGAAAAGTGATTTCAATGTTGTCGAACAGCTGGGGCATACGCCCTCCAAGATCTCCCTGCTCTCCTTATTGCTATGCTCTGAGGCCCATGCTAAGGCCTTGATCTCATTTCTCAAGACGTCCCATGTGCCGCAAGAGACGTCTGCAGTCCAGTTCACCGATTGCATAGCAAATCTAACAGCAGACAATGGCTTGGGTTTCTCAGATGCTGACCTGACTGCGAAGGGAAGAGACCACAATGATGCCCTGCATGTCTCTATCGAATGCAGGGGCACTACTCTGGCGCATGTATTGGTGGATACTGGTTCTTCTTTGAATGTTCTACCGAAAAAGGCTTTAGACCGTCTGGATTATGAAGGCCTGGAATTGAAGCCCAGCAATATCATCGTCAGGGCCTTTGACGGTTCTAAAAGGATGGTTCATGGAGAGGTTAACATCCTTATTCGTGTGGGCTCTCAAGTGTTTGACTCTACCTTTTATGTGATGGATATACGTCCATCGTACTCTTGTCTGCTGGGTCGACCTTGGATCCATAAAGTTGGGGCAGTGACCTCCACCTTGCACCAGAAGCTGAAGTATCCCGTCAGGGGGAAGATCGTCACTGTGCAAGGAGAAGAGGAGTATATGGTGAGCCATTTGAATTCCTTCAGATACATTGAGATGGACGGGGAGTTTATTGAAACCCCCTTTCAGCATTTCGAGGAGGTACATCCAATTTCAGCAGCTGCAGAGACAACGGTTGAAGAGAATGTTTTCTTGAAGATGGCTTCCCTAAGGGATGCCCGGGCTGTGGTTCAGAAAGGCAATTGTGCAAACTGGGGTCAGCTTCCTGACTTCACTCAGAAGAACGACAAGTTTGGGCTAGGCTTTACTGCAGAGGCTCAGAAGGCTGTACGCAAAGAGAAGATCAGAAAGGCTCCGGTGTTTATCTCCAGCTCAAGGGTGAATGCTATCGAGGAGGATGTGGAGGAAGCAGAGTTTGACAGTTGGATCTACCCGACTAACAGCAACGGACCAAGCAACTGGACGGCAAAGGATTTTACCCCTATCACATTTGTCATGCAGTAATTAATTTCTTTTGATTTCCAATTTGTAACAAACAATATGTTAAAACTTTGTTGGCTCGGTGTCCTATCCGGGGCATCGTAGCTCCATTTGTGAGGGCTTTTTGTATGACATTTTCATATATCATCAATCAAAACATTGGACGTTTGTTGCATTTCAAATCTTGTGCTCTTTTTCCTTTCTGTGTTATATATATTGCAAAACAGCTATATTTACACACACTCACTTATACAGGTTTCAATCCACTCTGGATCTTACTGGTAACAGCTCTGCTACCGCCAGTTATGACTTCGAAAATTCGATCAACTTGGCCGAAGACGAAGGTGAAGATGATTGCGAAGTGCCTGGTGAACTCGCAAGACTGCTACTCCAGGAAGAGACAACTATTCAACCACATGAAGAGCCGGTAGAGACAATTAACCTGGGTACTGAGACGGATAGGAAAGAGGTCAAGATTGGTGCCAATCTAGAGCTCAGCGTGAAGCAACGATTGATTCAGATGCTACGAGACTACATGGAGATTTTTGCTTGGTCCTATGAAGATATGCCTGGTTTGGATGCCGACATTGTGGTTCACCACCTGCCAACCAAGGAAGATTGCCCTCCGGTAAAGCAAAAAGTCCGACGGATGCGTCCAGAGATGTCTGAAAAGATCAAGGCCGAGGTTATGAAGCAGTTTGATGCCGGGTTCCTCGCAGTAACTTCTTACCCTCAGTGGGTTGCCAATGTGGTGCCAGTGCCGAAGAAGGACGGTAAAGTCAGAATGTGCATTGACTACAGGGATCTGAACAGGGCCAGCCCCAAGGATGACTTCCCCCTACCTCACATTGATGTCCTTGTTGACAATACAGCTCAACACAAGGTGTTCTCCTTCATGGATGGTTTTTCAGGGTATAATCAGATCAAGATGGCTCCAGAAGATATGGAGAAGACTACATTTGTGACTCAGTGGGGCACCTTCTGTTATAAGGTCATGCCATTCGGATTGAAAAATGCTGGGGCAACCTATCAACGTGCCATGGTTGCTTTATTTCATGATATGATCCACCATGAGATTGAGGTATACGTTGATGACATGATTGCAAGGTCTCAAACTAAGGAGGAGCACCTTGACCATCTGAGGAAGTTGTTTGATCGACTCAAGTTATACAAGCTGAGGTTGAATCCCAACAAATGCACCTTTGGGATAAGGTCCGGAAAATTGCTAGGTTTCATTGTAAGTGATAAAGGTATTCAGGTGGACCCTGCCAAGGTAAAAGCCATACAAGAGATGCCAACTCCAAAGACAGAGAAAGAAGTCAGAGGCTTCCTGGGACGACTGAATTACATTGCCCGATTCATCTCACATCTGACCGCTACTTGTGAGCCAATCTTCAAATTGCTGAAGAAAGAACAAGTAGTACGCTGGAATGATGAATGTCAGGCCGCCTTTGAAAGAATAAAGGAATATCTCCAAGAGCCACCCATTCTTATGCCACCGGTGGAAGGAAGACCTCTGATACTTTACTTGACAGTGCTTGATAATTCAATGGGGTGTGTGTTGGGGCAGCATGACGAGTCTGGCCGAAAAGAGCACGCTATTTATTACTTGAGCAAAAAGTTTACCGACTGTGAGTCTCGTTACTCACTGCTTGAGAAAACTTGTTGCGCTCTTGTATGGGCTGCTCGTCGGCTGAGACAGTATATGCTGACTCACACTACCTTATTGATTTCAAAAATGGATCCCATCAAGTACATATTTGAAAAGCCCGCTCTGTCTGGAAGAATAGCGAGATGGCAAATGATCTTGACAGAATATGATATCCAGTATACAACTCAGAAAGCAATTAAGGGAAGTGTACTGGCCGATCATTTGGCACACCAACCTGTGGACGATTACCAATCATTGAACTTTGATTTTCCGGATGAAGATATCATGGTGGTAACTGACTGTGAAGTACCTGGACCGGATGAAGGACCTAAGGAAGGATCCTGATGGTCCATGCATTTTGATGGAGCCTCCAATGCTTTGGGTAACGGCGTCGGCGCTGTAATCATATCTCCCAAGGGAACTCATACTCCCCTCACCGCCCGATTATGTTTCAGCTGCACCAACAATATGGCAGAATATGAGGCATGTATCATGGGTTTACAAGCTGCAATCGACTTAAGGATCAAATTTCTAAGTGTTTTTGGAGATTCCGCTCTCGTGATCAATCAGATCAAAGGCGAGTGGGATACGAAACACCCGAATCTTATTCCTTACAAGGAGTATGTGTCGACCTTGCTTCCCCACTTTGAAGAGATAACTTTTGAGCACTTCCCTAGAGAGGAGAATCAGCTAGCGGACGCCCTAGCTACGATGTCTTCAATGTTCAAAGTTAAATGGGACAATGAGGCTCCCCGAATCATTATCTGGAAGTTGGACGAACCGGCATACTGCTGTGAACTGGAGGCTGAAAAGGTGATTGAAAAACCCTGGTACCATGAGGTGAAGAGGTACTTGGAAGCTCAGGAATACCCTGAAGGTGCATCTGTCAATGATAAGAAGTTCATGAGGAGGTTTGCTGCAAAATTCTTCCTCAGCAACGGCATTCTCTACAAACGGAATCATGATTCGACTCTGCTACGTTGTGTGGATAAGGCTGAAGCGGAGAAAATCATGATGGAACTGCATGAAGGTACATTTGGAACACATTCCAGTGGACACACCATGGCTAAGAAAATCCTTCCAGCAGGATATTTCTGGTCCACAATGGAAGCCGATTGTTACCAACACTCCCGAACTTGTCATAAATGCCAGATCTATGCTGACAAGGTGCATATCCCTCCGGTTCCTTTGAATGTCCTAACGGCACCTTGGCCTTTCGCAATGTGGGGCATCGATATGATCGGTGAGATTCGACCAACGGCATCCAATGGGCATCGCTTCATCTTGGTGGCAATCGATTACTTCACGAAATGGGTTGAGGCAGCTTCCTACGCCACAGTAACCAAGAGCGTCGTGGCACGTTTCATCCGGCATAATCTGATCTGTCGGTACGGCGTCCCAGAAAGAATCATTACGGACAATGGTACCAATCTCAACAACAAAATGATCACTGAACTCTGTGAACAATTCAAGATACAGCACCACAATTCTTCTCCCTACCGGCCGAAGATGAATGGGGCTGTAGAGGCAGCCAATAAGAATATCAAGAAAATTGTGCAGAAGATGACAGTGACCTATAAAGATTGGCACGAGATGTTACCGTTCGCTCTTCATGGGTACCGCACCTCAGCAAGGACGTCAACCGGGGCAACTCCCTTCTCCTTGGTCTATGGCATGGAGGCAGTCTTGCCAATTGAAGTCCAGATACCCTCTCTCCGGATAATGAAGGATGCAGACTTGAATGAAGATGATTGGATCCAGACTCGACTTGATCAATTAAATCTGATTGACGAAAAGAGGCTCACTGCTATCTGTCATGGTCAAACGTATCAGAAACGGATGATCAGGGCATTTAACAAGAAAGTCAGACCGCAAGAATATCAAGTTGGGGACCTGGTAATCAAACGCATCATCCTTCCTCAAAGTGATCCCCGGGGCAAATGGACCCCTACTTACGAAGGGCCATTTGTGGTTAAACGTGTGTTCTCAGGAGGAGCCATGATCCTAACCACCATGGATGGTGATGACCTTCCTCACCCCGCCAATGCAGACATAGTGAAAAAATACTACGCATAAATAAAAGACCCGCTAGGTTGACATACCTAGGCAAAAATAAGGGCTTCCCGGCGAACCAAAAGGGTTCGGGCAAAAATAAGGGATGAAATGAATAAAAATCTGTACACCCGGCAAGTCGAAAACCTGAAAGGGCGGCTTGGGCAAAAATGGGTATCCCGGTGGACTGAAAACCCGAAAGGGCGGTCCAGGCAAAAGTTAGGGATAAAAGCGTAATACTATGTCTCATTGGATCACTTCGTGTCCGGAATTCGGCATCAGCTATCTGGCTCATATTTTGGCATTGACCAATCAGCTTCATCTTCGACCAGGCAGCAAAGCGATGAGACGCTCGAAGACATAAAGGCGATAGCAGAGTTGGAACCCAGTGGGATTGTTCACATAGCTGTTTTGTTTCCTTTTTTCAAATTGTAAACTCTATACTATTTGGCGGCGTCCTCTTACTAGGATGTCAGCCTCTTGTACAAAAACGCCTATTCACAGGAAAAGTTTAAATCAATACAAATTCACTTGTCCATACAAATTACCGTTGTTTTCCTTTTTCTGTTTTGTCTTGCGAAGAACGTCCAATGTTCATTCTTGATATATGCATTTGACATTAAATTGCTGATTCGTAAATGTTCACATATGAAACAAGAGATTGATTACAGGTGACATCAGAGACAGGGGCAATGTGAAATTGTCTAATGCAGTCTGGTTGTTTTGTCCGCCAAGGTACCAAGGTGGGGTCAACTGGAGAATGTATCCAGATCATCTCAAATTCCCTGCAGAGTAAAGCAAGATTCGGCAATACTTTCCCCAAGCGGAGTTGATTCCCCGTCGATCCTGGAAAAGCACAGCATTCCCCGGCAGGTCTTAAAACTCATCCCCAGTAAATTCTGGAAGCTTATCCCCTGCAGAGCACGGACGTCTCTCCCAAGTTTTATTTAGAGTTATTTCCTCACAAGGACTTATAACTGGGTTATCCTCAGCTAAAAACCACGGAAGACCGCCCTCGGCAAAGTTCATTCAATCCCCAGCGGAGTTTATCATCATTATCCCCAGCGGAATCCATCATTAGAGTCCTCAACAGGCCTCTCAGCAAAACTTCGGCCAAGTATCTCTTCCTCAGAGCAATTCCCCGGCCGGTCGTCAAGGATTTATTTTCCTAAGACGAAAATACATTTATGAACATTTCACATTTTCATACATCTTGCTTACATACATGATAAAGTGCATACAACACTATCTCATGTTGAACATCATGACATCATGCATATCATACATCATGACATTGCATACAACTTATGTTTTTGCCTTTTCAGGGAAAAAGACAATCCCAAAGACAACTACCTTCAACTGTCACAATTCCAGATTCGATACCTGTATCTAGCCAGGGCACATCTGAGAGTGACCAGTTTCCAGACTCGATTCCTGTATCCAGCCAGGGCATATCTGTTGACCACATTTCCAGACTCGATTCCTGTATCTAGCCAGGGCACGTCTGAAGAGTTCGAAGATTCGATTCCTGTATCCTGCCAAGGCATATCTAACAACTATCACATTTCCAGACTCGATTCCTGTATCTAGCCAGGGCACGTCTGAAGAGTTCGAAGATTCGAATCCTGTATCTAGCCAGGGCACATCTATTAACGACTATTTCCAGATTCGACTCCTGTATCCAGCCAGGGCACATCTGTGAGCAACCGATTGTAGATTCGATACCTGTATCTAGCCAGGGCACATCTGCATAAGGAGATTGAAGATCAAACACCTGTAACAAGCCAGGAAAACATCCATCTTTCTCAAATACACAAGTTCTCGCTAAGGAATCTCTTATGCGATTGACACTTCCAAATGGCATCTATAAGCCCATTCCCGACAAGGTTCTGTCACGTCTCCAGATGGCATCTATGAGCCCATCTCCCTATCTACCACCTCTCCAAATGGCATCCGTAAGCCCATTCCTGACATCACATTGCTGATACTTCGACATGCGAGTGCAAATTTCCGGGCACTCTAGTGTCCAATCTTCTTTTACCCTCGAGTCGCGAAAGGCAAACTTGCCAATCTAACTCTTCAGGTTCAAGAAGATTGAACAGGGGCAACTGTTGTACCCCAAAATTTGCCCTCCCATTTCCTCAACATTTTCTCATCACAAAACCCTTGGAGCTCAAGATCCAGTTAGGGTTTCCTCTGCTCAAGACTTCTCCTTGCACTGTTGACCCAAATTAGGGTTTGTGTTTGCACAAAGATGTTTTGACCCAAAAAAGCCTAAGATGACTTTCATGCTTCATGTTGGACTCCCAGTTTTATCCATACAAAGTTTCAAGTCTTGATTCCAAATTTTGCCCAGTCAATTGGACAGTTGACCTAGAAATCAACTGTATTGGGGAAAAAGTCAACTGTGGCCAATTGACAGTCAAATCTCATGAAAATTGACCCACATCAACATTATGAACTCACATGAACCGTTTGATCAAGTTTGGATCACAATTCCACAAGAAATTTGATCAGATCACCAAAAGGGCAAAATGGTCATTTTTAGGGTTTTGACTGCACAAAGGCAATTTTTGACTGTTTGACCTAACCAATGGCAAACCAAGTTCACATATGGGCTCAAGGACTCAATGAAATGGTCTTGACACATTCATCAAGCTCAAAAGATCCCAAGTGCACAAGATTGACAGTTGAATTTCCCAGTCAATTGATCAATTTTGACTGTATACTGAAAAGTCAAACTTTGACTTTTTGGTCAAAATCAAGAGTCAAGATTCATTTTTCATCAAAACATGCCAAATCATGAAACTTGTTCACCAAGAAATCACAAAATGCAAATTAAGGTTTGAAAATGGAATTTTTCATAACTTAGAATTTTTCTAAGTTATGAAAACCCTAAATTTTTCCCAACTTTGCCCCACCTTTTCACCAAGATCCATTTGGATTCAAACAAAAGTCAAAACATGAAAGTTGTAGCTTGTTGCATAATCTACAACTTTGATTCACAAAATTTTCTCATTTGAAGCTTGTATCTCAAGTTACAAGTTTTTGAATAAGGGCACTAAACCATTCTTAACTTAGTGAAATTTTAACCTATTTTGACAAGGTTTTCTACCCCACTTCAAGGCCACTTTTCATACCCTTCCACTTGGAATTTTGATTTGCATTTCAAAGATGGATTGTAGTACACATTCCAAGCTTTCCAAAATGTCCAAGAACTCATGAAACAACCTCATAACTTGAGAGATTAGAATTTCACAAGTTGGCAAAAATTCACTTTTGTTCTTCATCAAAACATGTTCATAACTTTGCAAATCTGAACTTAGCTTGCTTTATGCTTGATTACAGGTCCTTGAACCATTTCATACTCAATAATTTAATGCATATTCAATGTGTTAAGGCCATGTTCTTTGTGTTCTAACATTGCATAGTGGATTAATCCTAAACTAGATAAAGTGAACTTTCCATTTTTGAAAAGATTAGCTTTATGTCAAATTGAAATCCAAGAAGGTACAAGCAAAATCCTTTTGGCACAAGATTATGGGCAAATTGCTCTGATCAAGAGAGGCTTATGCAGCAGGATTAGAGGCCCCTACTGACCTAAAACACAAAGTGACCATTGCTTGCTTCATTTTCAAGTAACATTGCATAACTTATCACAACTCTCATCTCAGCATAGAGACACAACACAAAAGCTATCAAACACATTCCAAACTACCCAACCAAGCTTTTGCACGAGCCATTTGCCTCTCAAGCACTCTCCATCTCAGAAACACCACAAAACTGCTCAAACAGAGCAAGCCCTGCAGATTGAGTGCTATCTCTCAATCCCTTCGAGCATTCTTGTCCAAACTTGTTCCTCTACCTTCCTTACAACATATGCAAGCTAACCATGTCCTGAAACCTGACCTGTAACACCTCCAAGCCACTTCACCATTTTTAAATTTCTGTTTTGCAGTTGGAGTTCACTAGCTCGATTCAGGGAGTTTCAAGACAAAGTAGGACTTGGAAAAGCATCCTTACACTTCAAGGAAGCTATACAAGTCATCATTTCACTCTGAAACATCCTCCATTGCAAAGCTCGATTCCAACTGAACAGGTATATTCATGGAGTTCTATCTCCCTTATTAGGCATTGTTAGCTTTAGGTTTTTGAAGAAAACATGTCACAATCATAGCCTTGAACATGCTCATATGATTAGATTTCATTTATATTTCGTGTGCTTAGAGAATTTCATGTCTGAACATTGATGAAAAGTTAGGTCAGAAATTGGGGGAGGAGAAATTCTCCCTCATCTTAGAGAGATAGGTCAAGTTCTTTATATAGTTGAAACCGTCTCTTAATGCTCTACACTTTTCATGTTATGAGTTTTGCTTGAAAGTCCAGGAATCCAGAGATAAAAAACGCGTGTTTTGCTTGAAGGATGTTGTACAGAGGTTGAAGAAGAAGTGGTCTGGGTTGGGCCTGGAACTATTTTCTTTTCACACCCTATTTCCATGTTTACACCCCCTGAGCCCATTTGCTTCATTTTTGACTCTTTTTGACTTTTTCTTTTTTGGTTGACTTTGTTTATTTTTTCTCATGGCATTAAAAAATTAAAAATATTTTTTTCATCATTTTTTGAATATATGGCATATTTATTTGATTTATTTCTTTTGTTTGCATATAAATATTATATATATACTATTATTAGAATAAATAGAAAAATAGTGTAAATACATTTTTTTATTTTTATTTACCTTCTGAAAATATTTCACATAAAAAATACTCTTTTTATTTGTTTTATTAAAATATTAAATAAATATTTATTTTGTGTATAATGCATATTTAAGAAATTAATATATGTATATATATATGTTTATTAATATATTTAAGATAAAATATAAAAATACTTGAATTTTTCATTTTATTAATATTTGATACAAAAATACTTTTTTTCATAATATACTTCATTTTATTTTATTTTTATAAATAATAAATAAATAGTTGTATTGAATTAGATAATAATGCATTTTCTTTTAAAAATTAGGGTTTTTGCCCTAAATTCAAAATACTCCAAAAAATAATATAATTTTTATTTTCTTTTCTCTTTTACATAAATAATATTTTTTTTCATACATATAAAACATTCTTTTGCATCTTGCATTGTTATTTAATTTTTGTACATTGATTAAATTGCAAATATTCAAAATGATGTAATAATTTAGATTTAAATTCTTGTCAATATCCCCATTTGAACATTTGTACCCCCCTTCCCATATTTGGTTTTGTAATAGCTTAGTAAATTTAATTTTGCACTTTATTGCTTTCTAATGATAACATGTTAGAATTAGGGTTTGTATGCGAAAAAACGAAAAAATAGTTTGACCTAATACAAGACAAATGAGCATGAAAATAAACAACACATCTCACACTTGCACCCCTAGGGTATTCCACTTGTTGCCTTCAAATAAATGGGCCATATTGTATGTTGAACTTCTTTGGGCAAAGCAAACAATTTGAATGATCATAGTCCCTCGACAAAACTTTTCAAAAACAAACAAAAACAAATGATCAAGTCCCTTAAAGAAATTGCCCAAAGACATTTAACGTCGTTACAATTATGGTCTAAACGATGACCCGCGCCCGTCCCTTTCACATCCTAACACAAGGTTGTCCACCAAATACAATGGTGGAACAAACTTGTTAAAAGGGTTAAAACATAACAATAATCTTTTGAGAAATTTAGGAGTAGATAACCTCTTAGTTACTTGAATCAAACTTGCAAAACAAAACACTTGCCTAATTTCAAAATCACACATCACTACACTTTCAAAACAACTTTCAAAAACAAATGAAAACTTTTTCAAAAGACATACATCTTTGTATACATCCCCACAGGGATCATTACAAAGGTTGCCACCACATTGGCCTCTTTTCAAAACATTTTCAAACCCACACACTCAAGCACCATTTAAAACAATTGAAAACAAAAGGCAAGTGATCTAAAGCAAGTAACTAAGAGCCCATGGATAACCATGGATAGAAAGGGTGCTAATACCTTCCCTTTCTATAATCTACTCCCCGAACCCAAGAAAACATCTCAAAATGTTTTTGCTGTGCTTTTTAACCTTTCCCAAATTTGAATTTTGTTGAATTTTTGATTTCTTGATGATAAAGTTTTATAATTTTGAACATCTTGATGATTCTTGACTTTTGAATTCCAATATTGACCAAAAAGTCAAAGTTTGACTTTTGAGTAACTGTTTACTTTTCATCAGTTGATTCAAATTTTCAACTATCAATCACGTGCATATTTGGAAATGTATTGAGCCATGTAATTATGTCAAGATGTTGTATTTTAGCCCTTGAGATCATGCTTCAAGCCATTAGGTCATGCACTAGGCCAAAAGTCAATGATCATCCATCTTCAGTAAAAACCCTAATTTTGGAAATTTTTGATCATTAATGATTTGAGGTCTTTCCTTGAGGAAACATGGTCAACCATTGATCAAATGATGAATATCACCTCAAAATATTGATTTTTACAAAAAAATTTGAAGTTTTGACTGCATGTTTCACCACAGTTGACTTTTTACACAATATAGTTGATTTTTAGTCATTTGAGCAATTGATTGGGAAAATTTGTGATGCAAGGCTTGAAACTTCACATGAGAATTTTGTTGAGGACCTATGATGAACCATGAAAGCCATTTGAGGCATTAAAAGTCCAATTTCCCTTGAGAAAACCAAAACCCTAGTTATAGGCTAATGCTTAGGAGGTGAGCTTGTATGATCAACTCTTGAGAACCCTTGAGTATTTTGAGAATCTTTAGAAGAATGTCTTGGAGAAAATGGGAGGGAAAATTTTAGGGTACAATAACATGCTCTTGATGTGATGACTCTCCAACGGGTGTATCCACGAAATCCCTAAGAAATTCAGGGACCATAATCTTTCCGCCAACCACATAGTAATGGTGTCCCATCCCAGTCGTATTAAGCTCGACCTCAGGATTCAAGACCCTAAGCTGCTTCACCGCATTGTCAAAACTCCCCTCAGCAGTAGCTAGGGCATCATTCAACCCCTCGAGAAAAAGGGACTCGCTCCGAAGGAGATACAAGGAAGAACCCTCGAAGAAATTCTTGTCATTCCAGCAGGGAGACAACTCGTATTTCCCCTTCTATTTTTCCTCGGTCAGATCGATGATGCCCTAGTTGCGCTTCCTCTTGAGCCTCGAAGACACCTGCAATGGGGAGAGAGCCCCGATCGTTGGCCCTATCGACAAAGCGCCTGAGCCCGACATAAGAGTCGTCTTTGTGTCATACGGAGAGGACTTAACACCCTTTTACGCCTTCTTCAGGTTGGAAGCAGTCGTCTTGGCTAAACGCTCTTGAGCATGATTCATCTTATCTGCAAATTATGGTCAGAAATTATAAATAATATGTCACGCATACAAATAAAATTTGATCATAAAGTAACTACCTAGATACGCCACATGATCCTCTCTCTCGAGGAGATCCTTGACACCTATCAAACCAAAGCCGTACACCACCTTCCTGTCTTTGTCGATGATCGATTTTCCCCCTTTGACCACATGCTGGATAGGAGGAACCCACACGATGAAGGCAATGAGGCAGTCAAAATTGGCCTAGTCCTCGACACCAAGTTGTCCCTTCTTCCATACATAAACCTCTGTCCCATTATCATAGTGCTTCCTGGTTCAATTAAAGGGGAACTTGGGCACCAGTTTACTCATATGCTTCCCCTCCTCGTTCAGGACAAGGGGCCCCGTCCTCGTCGTATGTTGGAGCAACCCTAAAGATGTTCAGCAATGCCCTATGCGAGACATGCTGGATAAGCATGTACTTGTCCTTGATGAAACAAACACACTCTAAATATGCCTTGAACAATTTTTTGTTCGCCTGCTTAAGAGAAACCCAACCGAACTGGCCACTGAACATTTTCTTTTGAAGATGAAAATAGTGGAAGAACAAAGGAACGGTGGCCCCGATGCCCAAATAGTCACATATGATCTCGAAAGCCCGCAATAAGGTGGTCAAGTTTGGGTGCAGCTGGGACGGAGCGAGACGGAGATGCTTGAAGACTACCACCTGGAAATCCGAGAAGGGAAGCCAAAAACCCACCTCCCTGAATGGGATATCATACATAGGGAACCAATGAGCTTCAAACTTCGAGTAGACCCGACTTTTCTTATTAGGGATGTATATCTCCCGCTGCTCCTCGGCACCCTCGCGATCCATCTCTGGGTCCACCAATGTAAAGATATCGTAAAGATACTCTATGAAGTGAGAACCATACTTTAGCGAGCCTGGTGTAACCCAAGCCAATGAGTCATCCTCGATTGCAGGCTCACTTGGACCTACTCGGTCAGCAGGAGCCATCTCTACGTCCCCCTTGGCGGCTTATTTCTCGGACAACCCTGGCTTTAACACGACCAACACGAGCTCGTACGCCCCGAGGTACTCGTCTCACTAGATGTACACTCAATGGAACTCTAAGCAGAATCACCAGGCTCGTTCAGAAACTCATCGTCAATGCTAGTAGTCGTTGTACCTGAAAAGTAGAGGAAAATAGTGAGTTCGACATCAATGTCAAATCCATCCTTCCACCACTAACCAAGTGAAAGGGTGTCAGGGAACGAGGACCCTGTCCCCGACCAGAGCCCTCACTTAAACAACTACTAGACGATCATCACTCTCTATGACTAAACGAGTTGGACTCACCAAGAAAATGGGCGATGAACGATGAAAACAACCTAAATTCACAAAAAACCATTTACATTCATCTAACACCACAGCAGTTCCAAACTCCCCAGAAAGAAGGCATGGCATCACCGACAATCTCACCTGGAGAAACTACCGTCTCCAACCAACATTTCTCCAGGATTTTTAAGCGATAAGTTACCTTAAGCCCTAACCATATGTGTTTCTAAGAGAAAAACTCTGAAATCTAAGTTATGATAGAAATTAAATCCACAAGTGCAAGGGAAATCGATGGAACTTACCAAATGAAATAAGAGAACAGAGGGATAAGTGGATGAATAGGCGAAAACTTCAAAAATTGATGGAGTCGAGCAGGAGACTGATGAAGTCGAACAGAAAACGATGGAACGAGCAGAAGAAGAGTAGGTGAAAAGTGCAATTGAAGCTCTTTCCTCCCCTTTTATAGATTGGGCTCCTCAACGCGTGGACGAGCATGCGTCTAGGAAATTCTAAAGGGCGTCATCATTGCGCCCTATCCACTAGGCTAGCCATCATCACCCTTTTTTTTACAACACGTAGCTCAAGGCACGCGTGAAACACCAACTCTTCACCTTTCGAAACCAAACCATTCCTCTCCCCGTGGGTTAATGCGCGTACAACATGATAACTGCTCATAGAGAATGCTCAGTTGTTCCCCTCCCCGCGTGGCGAACACAACAAGCGTCCCTCATGCTCTCTGAAAGAGGTCGACCAAGAAGAACCCCCGTTTCGCGAGCTAGTTCCAAGTCATCACTCATATTCCCAAGATCAACGACTTCGGGGGCTCCTGTTCTGGACTGACCCAATGACTAGAATTGGCCCAATTCGCTCCTGCCCTTGGCACGACACGATGACAGCGACTCAGCACACTGGTCTACCATGACGCTTTTTATTTGACCAGTTATGCTCGACATACATGCCGGATCAGATCAGTGGATGTCTCCCGTCGGACCGACACGAGTCGGGTAGACACCCAAGAAAAACCAAAACGGCCATCTGCCTGTAATCCTCCTCCTCAGAACAAACGGCTACTTACAAGCATACATGCTTGTTTCAATTAATTTGTATCATAATTTACACTTGATTCGAATCACAGGCTATCTGATTCGAATCAGACTTTACACTTGACTCGAATCAGATGAGAAATGAGTCAAAATATCTTTTCCTTATTCCAATTCACTTACTCATTTGACTCAAATCATGAAATATTCTTAATTTGAATCTAACTAACTTTTTCCATCCATTTTTGTGCTTAATCTCAAGAACATATAAAATCTTTTTGTCTTGATTTTACAAACACAACCTTACACAATTTTACAACATTTTCTCATATTGTGATTTTGTGAAAATCTACATCCTCTCATTTTTTATAGTTAAAAAAACCCTTGCAACAAAATTCTTGCATCTTGAACCTCTAGTTTGATTTTAGATATTCATAATGAGAGAGTTGTCATTTATTAGGGGACACAATGTAGCTCTTCAGCCACTGATACCTTCATAGATTTCCAAATTATAAGTTTTCATTTGACTTGTTCAATCAAATGTTGATATTCTCCGGCCTTGAGACTTCTTTATATGAGTAGGTCTTTTTTTATTGTTGTAACGTGGTTAGACTACAAGCATCTTGGTTTTTCTAGAATTGAAATGTGCTTACTTTCATACCCTAAATTCTTCCCACCATTTTTAACTGATTATCATAGGTCACTGAGTCAGTTACCATGCCCGAGTCATTGCTTTTGTCTATGCTAAGTTAAATTCATCTAATACATTGCATTAAGTTTAATACATTTTCATACGAGTCCTTAATTTATAAGCCATTTGTTTATGTCTAAGGCAATTGACTTTGTCTGAGCCTTTAGGCATTTGACTAGGTCATTATGGTTGCATATGAGACATATGACTTTGTCTGAGGCGTACTGTTTTGTCTAAGTCATTCATTTCCACCTGATTAATGTGTCTGAGGCATTTTATTTTCATATGATACATTGAATATCATCAGAGTTATTTCATCGGAATCTTTGGTCTACTTGTATTAGTCTAAGTCAAAAAGTCAATCCAATTGACTAAAAGTCAAAGGGGCCTTTTTGACTTTTGTCCCATTTTTTTATTTTCTCTATTATCATTATTATTTTTTCTCACCATATTTTGTTAATTTTATTTGTATTATTATTATCTCCATTTTATTATTATTACTTATATTAGTATTATTATTTATTACTTAGTTTTATTATTATTTTTATTATTATTTTATTTTATTGAGTCTGTGTCAAATATAAAAAAAATCCAAAAATAATGCAATTCGGATAAAAGCAAAATTAAATATTTTCCATTTACATTATATTGAACAATCATTCCCCAATCAACACAAACTTGAATTCCAAGTCAAACAATTTACAAATTATTCCCATATGCATTACATTTGTTTCACCCACTCTTAAGTTAGGAAAGTTCTAAGTAGGGGTGAGAATACATCTTAGGTTGAGCTAGACTTTATCAAGTTTGAGTTTAGTTTGTTAAAAATTTCAAAGTCTAAGTTTGACCTGTCATAAGCTTATTTTTCAATTTGAGTTTGGCCTTTTCGAAGGCCTAATTAACCTATTAGCCTGATTAAAAAGTTTATATCATTTGAGCATTTGTAAATAAGAAATTCAACTAATGTTTAAATATACCAGAGAATCAAAAGTACAATGAGATAAAATGTTTATTCACATTGACTAATTTGAGTTTACATAGTAGTATAATTTATGAGATTATTTGATTAGGAAAACTTATGAAAATAAATTATGACATTATTCATAATATTTTTTCAACTTATTTTTCACTCAAGATAACTAAACTTTACTTTTGTATTTTATCATAAAGTACAAAAAATATTATAAAAAATAATAAATTTATTCATATTTATTAAAACAAGTCGGCTTGACAGTCAGTCTTAAAAGACTTTCTTTAAGGCATGTGGTCTAAGCTATTTAACTAAATAAGCTTATAAAAAAGTCTTTGTCTTTTCTACTTAAAAAAAAGTCTAACTTGACTTTAACTTATGTAGGCTAGATCGTAGGTCCCTGTTAGTAAGTTTGGCATATTCTCACCCCCAGTCCTAAGCAAGGTCGGTTCAATTAAATTGGAGGTCCCGTTTGAATTTTAAAAATGGATCTATATTTAAAAAAATACAATTATAATAAATTAAAAATGACATTTGAAAAATATAATTATATATTAATAAAAAATTTAATTATAATCATTTTGACTTTGATTAATTTTTTTAATGTATTGGATTTTTATCATTGTAACTTTTTGATTTATTGAATTTTTTTATAACATATTTTTATTTTTATTAATATTAATGTAAAAAAAATTGAACTTTTCAAAATTTTGGACCCTCTAAAATACGAGGTTCTATGTTGTAAAGTCTGTTGCTCCTGCACATGGTCGAGTCTGGTCCTAAGCACTTAAAGTCATTATCAGATTCTTTATTTTTTTATAGATATTTGTTTGAGTAGTTTGAGATGATGTTTTAGTTATATTTCATTTGATTTGCATCACCGGATCGTTAAGTCCATCAAATCTTAATATTAAATTTGCATCTTTATCCGCATATAATCACTTATACTTAACTTATTAAAAAATAGTAGTTGTCATCAACAAAAATTGATGTTCTTATTATAAGCATATAAAACAATATTTCATAAAATAGCGATATTTGAATTTGAGAGAGAACAAGAAAAGAATTGAGAGGAGAGGATTCAAACAAGTTGGAAGAGGAGAGAAAAAAAACAAGGATAATGAAAATATGAATAAATTTTAAACACAACATTAATTATTTATAAAATGCATCCTTACAACTATAATATTCTCATAATTTAAACAAAAGAATTAAGGTAGGAACACTAGATTAATTATAAAATTGTAAAAATATAAAAGTTTGGCGGGTAAAGGAAGTAGGAAAGTGATAGAGGTCTCAGTCGCTCTTATTTTGTTCCCACCGCCAAATAATTTTCCACAGCCAAACCCTTTTTTCAAATACTTTCTCATAAATCAAACCCATTCTTTTTGTGGACCAGCTGACAAGGTTTGTGCTCTTCATTTTGTTTTCAGACAACTATATACGTTGTTGTTTTCTCATCAGTAGTACTTCAAGCATAGGGTTTGTTTGGATTGTTTTATTTAAGCTTATCTACTTCAATAAACACTTGTCACACTCTTTCATTTTACTTTATTTTGTATGCATTTTCGCAATGCTTCCCTGATTCTCTACTTAGCCCATGGATCCGTCAACCTTGGTTTCCATTTCTTCACAGGAACTCTATTGTAGTCGGTAATGAAGTCGAACTCTGATGTAGTCGGTAATAAAGTCAGGGAAATTCAAGTAAGTTTCATCATTATTTAAACTACAAAGTTGTAATTCTTAAATTCTCAAACCCTTTTTTTATATAAGATATTTTATTTTTTATTGAAAGATGTCACTATTGTATTTTGACGTGCATTATGAGGCGATAACTGTTTTAGTTCCTCAATTTTGTAAAAATTTCAGATGCAAAACTACTTAAGGAAAAAAGAATTGAAAGAGCGTCCGGAAAGTGATTTGAGAGAAGGCTTACGACTATACAAGTAAGACTCCCCCCACTCAGAATTTTCTTGATGTTGCTTGTTTTTACTCTAAGCTAAACCAGGTATATATGTTTGTCCACTTTTCAAATTGTATGTGATGCATTACACTGCTCTATCATTGGTTTTCGATCATTTTTTAAGTGTCCGATAATCCCTCTATATATGTAAATTAAATCCCTCAATGATTAGTGTTATAACATGTCAAAAGAGTAGTTGAGGAGTGCCGGGTACAAAGTAAGCCATTTAAACAATAGTTGAAAATACTCCAGAGTCTGTGGTACTTACAAATGAATATACCATATTGATTATTCAAAAACTCGAAGAAATTAAAGATTGGATCTGACTAGCAAGGGGGATAGGTACCCTTGATGATCACATAAATTAGGGAAGGATTAAAGATCAAGAAATAGTGCCTAATTCCTTTATTAGTTAGTACTTGAAATGCAGAAAGTAGGATTCAGCTTTGCTTTCTAATTTTAATTAGTTAGCTTGTATAACATTATGAGCAGTGCTATAACATTCCCATTCCTTTATGTCTCCATTAGGAAATGGTTCATTTTGACTGAGTATTATAACACAATATAGCTAACAGTTTTCTCATTCCATTTCTGCTATTAATTCAGATCCGTGAAAATTGAGTATCTTCCTCTGATCAATTCCTTTCTCTTGATTGGAAGCGAAATTATCTAGTTGTAATCTTTGAGGGTATGTTTTAATTTGTAGTTTGAGATTATGTAACTCTAGAAACAACATGTTTTTTTTATGAAATGTTAATCTTCATTTTGCATCTTGGAATGTTATTTTAGTCAACTGCTACTTGATTGAATCCTTGCATGCCTACTATGGCTGCAATATCGGCGCTGCAGCATTTTTGGATTAGTGCTATAACATGTTAAAACTAGTTCAGGAGTGCTCAGTACAAAGTAAGCCATTTAAGAAACCATGTGCCAACTTAATACTACGCAAATTTATATCTATTAAATTCCGCATTGGCTACAATATCAGACATGTTTACCGAGCTGAGTAGCGCCAGCTTGTGAATTGAAGGTTTAGGGTTTGTTTGGATTGTGTTATTTAATCGTATCTATTTAGATAAGATTGTTTAGAAGGGTTTGTGGAAACAACATACCACATGTCTATAAGTTGTTTAATGCTTGTTTGACATGCAATCGATAATATCTTATAAAATACTTTTTTAATACGAGGAAACATTAGAGAAATTTGATTCTCTTTTGGGAACAAAGCCAAAACTTGAAGAAGCCGCATTCACAAACACCATACCAAGTTTTTTTCTCTATCATCTTAATTTAGTAAAAGATAGCTTTGTTTGTCATGGAATGATTTGGTTCACATACTACTTGGTCTTGAATCACTATTGCCTCCAGTTTTGCCTGAGGGGGAGTTTCTTTGTAACACATGATTAACGAAATGAGTATTTTTTTTTGGGTTCAATTGGGTCTTTCATGTCTAGCCTTAGAACTCCTTAAAAATGTATGAATGTTTTAGCTTAAATTTCTATGATTTACAAACACCATGATCTATACCCCTCTTGGATCCTTTCTCATACTTTCCTTAATTTTACCTACAGTTTGGTGTGCGTCAGCTAGCGACTGAACCACTACACGTCCGAGTTGGATACTAATATAGTCTGCTTCGTAACATTCCTTTCAAGTTTGACAGTCCTTCAAAGGACTCAATCAAAATATTAGACCAAGTGATATTATCATATATCAAGACAGTTTGGCCGAGTGGTCTAAGGCGCCAGATTTAGGCTCTGGTCCGAAAGGGCGTGGGTTCAAATCCCACAGCTGTCATTGAAAACAAGTAATTCATTTTTATAACATTCTTAGTGTTATAACATTATCTCTCCAGGGAGAAATGATTCATTTTGACTTAAGACTGAGTAGTTATTGACTTAACAGGTTGAGAGTTGACCCACAGGACTAATGTTGTTGTTGTTTAACAGAGAATCGGAACTGATCCTGACCGTTGACCCACAGGACTAATGTTGTTGTTGTTTAACAGAGAATCGGAACTGATCCTGACCTTGGATTTTAGCTGCAGAAATGTACATTTTTGGGAAAATCAGACATAGAATTGTGCTTAAATTTTATGCTTGTTTTTTTAAAGGACGAACCAATCTTTTAGTTTTTGAGTATATGCCAAATAGTAATCTTTTTGAAGCTCTTCATAGAAATATAAAAGATGAGAAGGTTTATTGGCATTGGAATCAGAGGTATAAATTGCATTGGGAGCTGCAATAGGGATTTGCTATTTGTACCACGATTGTTCTCCACCTGTTATTCATAGGGATATAAAATCTAGCTGCATCTTGCTTGATGAAGATTATGAGGCAAAAAGCGCTGAATTCGGTGTTACAAGGTTTGCTGGGAGACATGGTTATATTGCTCCAGGTATGTTTTGATAATGCTTTCAACAAGAAATTTCAATACACTGTTTGTAGTCTCAAAAGTATCTCATGTTTTATTTACACAATCATTATTTGTGACATTTTATTATTAGCATTTGCAGATTTGAACCCCTGTAGTCAGGAAATCCCCCATATGCCGAGGCCTTACAAGGTCGGATGTGAGACATCAGATCTTGATCAGATAGTCCAAAATGCACGACTGTCAATTTTGTGATTTCATAATTGCAAATAATACAAATCCATAATGATTCTACAAAGGCAGCATAAAAGTATTGAGGTATCTGCAACATCGTATTTGCCGTATTTTCCTACCATATAAAAGTTTGCAACATAACTGTAACTGTAACATTGGTTTAAAACCATGCAAGTAAGCCAACTGTAACAAACGAATGGCGAATATGGAAGAACAATGTACAACATATAGACATGAGCTGGATTCAGTTAATCTTCTCCTTTATTATTCACTTGCTTCTTAAAACAAGGAATATATTTTTTCTTATAAAAATAAGATAGACATGTCTGAAACAAAACATTTTCTATATGAAATTGTAATGTAGATTAGGACTAAATAATTAATGGCATGTTACTGATAATCTTAATGTCCATTACTTTTCTGGATTTAATGCTGCTAGAATGCTAAGTACGAGGAAGCATTGGAGAAATTTGATTCTGTTTTGGGAATAAAGCCAGAACTTGAAGAAGCAACATTCACAAGTTATAATGTTGCTTGTTGATACTCTTAAGCTGAATCAGGTATGCATTTAATTATTTCTTCATTGGTTTTGGATCATTTTGCTGAGTGTATTTAGTTTCGTATAACTTTCTGAATAGATTTAATCCTTCTATATATGTGTGAGTAATTCGGTCTCTCTCTCTCTCTCTCTATATATATATATATATATATATATATATATATATATATATATATATATATATATATATATATATATATATATATATATATATATATATATATATATATATTATAACATCAACCACAACATTTAAGAAAGCATGTTCCAACTTAATACTAGACCAATTTTGATCCATTTAAGTCCCACATTGGCTAGAATATCACACAAGCAAGTGTTTATAAATGTCTTACACGCTAGTTAGTTCGCCGAGCTGAGTAGCGCCAGCTTGTGACCCATGTGGGGGCATCAAGGAGATGGAACATGGCTAAGGCTTAACTGGTTGGTCTGGTTGTTGCACCATGCTGGCCTGCCCGCTCCAAGTTGCGAGTTGACCCATGGGACTTGTGCGAAGGCACTGGTCTTGTGTCTCTTAGACAGGAGGGTATAGCGTGAGGCTGGTTTCACAGAGCAGCGAACACTTCCTACTCTTGACAGTGGAGGGATCACAGGCTGCTGCACCTCCAAACCACAACACCAGGTGAGCCTAGCCCCTTGAACCATCTCTTTTTGAATTATTTTTTCATGTCTTAGAAGAACTGTTTAAAACATAATCAATAGTTTCACTTACAGTTTGATGAAATCTGATCTACTTTTTCATGCCTAGCCCTCATTTTTGTTATGTTTAAGTTGAATCTGTGCGATATGGTTTCAATGCCTAGCCCCTTGAACCATCTCTTTTTGAATTATTTTTTCATGTCTTAGAAGAACTGTTTAAAACATAATCAATAGTTTCACTTACAGTTTGATGAAATCTGATCTACTTTTTCATGCCTAGCCCTCATTTTTGTTATGTTTAAGTTGAATCTGTGCGATATGGTTTCAATGGACTGCTTTTATAGGTTTACTTGCTGTGATGTTAAACTTGTTTATCCAATGATTAGGTTTGACTATTTGGAATACACATTTAGATCTATTGAGCGACCAAATAGCAAAAAACTGTGTAGTGGACTCTCTCCCCCTCAACAGTTTAAGTCGTAACACTTAAGATGTAAAATACCTGATAAATGTCAGAAAAAGAGATAAATTTTTTAACTAATAGTTCACTAATTTCTTGCCCTTGCATTCTGCAGAAGTAAACATACTATGTATAGTTCACTAATTTCTTGCCCAATTTATCAGGTATTTATTATAACAGTAGTGATTTCTGCAAAAGTAATGTAAATCAAGTTCACTAAGTTCTTGCCCAATTTATCAGAAAAGTAAAGAAGTATTGATAGTTCACTAATTTCTTGCCCAATTTACCAGTATTTATTATAACAGTAGTGATTTCTGCAAAAGTAATGTAAATCAAGATATAGAGAGATTAAAATTTGAACTAGGTTTGATGGGGTGTGCGAGGCAATTGCAATAGTGCAACACAAAAACAACACTTGAAAGACACAATAGCAAGCTATAGTACCTCAAGAAATAAATTTAATATAGGCTGAACCATTGACCCAAATATCAGATATTAAACTGATAAGATCAAATACTATTATTGATCTTAACCAAAAGGCTGAGAAACGTATGAGTAGTAAACCATGCTAGCTGTGCATTTTATATCTGACATCGTCTATGTTTCTTTCTTCACTAACCGATGTGGGACTCTTATGCAACAACTTGGAGACTACATAATTTCCCTTTCCTTTCATAACTACAGACTTGCTAACATATCACAATATAAATCCATGATCTCTATTGATCCTAAATCCTTAATATGAGGTAAACAATTAAATGGTGAGTTAAACATCCTTAATGCAAGGGACAAGTTGAGGAGTTTTAGAGGTTTTGATATTAATGGCTAGGTACTAGTCTTTGTAGACTTCGTTGAAAAATTACCTAAATAACATGCTTGTAATGTAGCAAGCTGCAAGCACAACCAATTTTGTCCAGATATAGATTTTAGATTCTATTCCATAATGATTCCGATTATCACATCCCTCTTCTTTTATATCTATATTAAGGTTGTAAAATTGTTCCACACAAGTCTCAACAAGGAAATGACAGTCACAACAACAAAGAAACAGTTTTCAACATATAGTTATTCCGAATTGCAAAAACCCTTATGGGATGAACATTTCGTTGTTCTTGTTGCTCATCCTGTTCAAAGAGTTGAATTTCTAGTAAAAGATAATGATATTCTTGGTGCTGAACTTATTGGAGTTGTGGAAATACCTGTTCAGAAGATACTTTCTGGTAGGTAACACTCTGAATGATTGGTTTCCAATTATTGGTCAATATGAAAAATGCTACATCTAGACAGGTATAAATTATGGATGTCGTCATTCTGATTTTGCTCTGACCCTTAATACTACGGTAAAATACAAGCAAATACATACAATTGATGCAATAGTAAATGTTGTTGTAAAATCGTTGTGGAAACTTCTATAGTTTTTATATTACAATTGCAATGAGTAGAGTAGGGCCATGATGCCTTCACTGGCAACATTCTTGCTCTCGCAGATATTAACTATCATATTCACTATCTTAAGAAAACATGCTTGTTTATAGAATAAGGATCGGAAAAACAAAACATAAAGTGTGAGATCAAAACACACTTGTTCAGCATAGTGAGTTATCTGAGTAAGACAATTTAAAAATCAAACTACATATTTAGAATGTTGAAACACTTTCTTGCTAATCTCTTACTCTTTCCAACAGAAGATCATGTCATTCTGTTTACTTATCAAAATTTAAAGGTGTACTAATTTCTTCAATGAGGAATTTTAGTATATATTTTCTTAACGTGAATATTATTAACTGACACTGAGAGTTGAATCTAACTAGTAACAGTTGATAATCTCATAAACCATGTCTGGAAGTATCTACCTAAACATTGATATTAGAATAAGAGGAGGCCGCGCGAACGCAGGCCCCCACTGCAACAAATTATGATGTAGGTTCCACCACTTGGGTAGACCTTAGGATAGCACCCCTCCTAAGTGCAATGGAGGTCACTCTCCTAGGCCATGGTCCTTCATGATCAACCATTGACCCCATCCAGGTAAGTATGTTTAAATGTCAGTATTCAAGTTCTTTTATACTCTTGTTTATCTCAATAGCTTTCACGTTCTTTCGATGTGGGACTCAACTACCAATAGGCAATGTATTTCCCAACTTGTGTAAGATTAATCGACAAAAGGGTGCGCACTGGTACTAATTGTCAGTGGTGTAACTTGGAGTCGGAGACAGCAGAGCACGTGCTGCTGCAGTGTAATAAGAGCATTCAGACTGATGCTAAATACGAACATTGGAGAGAAAATCTGTCACATATTAAATGCATTGTCAAAGGAGAAAAAGAGTATCTTTGAATATAGTATTCCCCTTGGATCAATGATTTCCATTCGATATCGGTAGTAACCATGAAACGACTGAGTATCATGCATTGCAATACCTTTTACTGAAGGTTCTTTGGCAATGTCCGTCCATATCTTCTGGTCCAAACTGTATCATGCATTGCCATACTCTTATGACCATTTTGTTGGCTCCAATGTACACACATTCAACGTATTGGCTATGGGCTGCAGGTTTGTACTTTTTGTAAGATATATTACCTGTTTTTACTCAATACTCCTTTAAATGTCTCAATTTCAAATTAAATCTTGACAGGATTTTATCCTCTAGCTATGCTGGACGAGACTACTGATAGATTTGTGAAGCAACTTTTCATACCGTCAGTGCTCACACACTGAAGCATTTGTCTGCTGGAATGGTTCCTCTCATCTTAACAGTAATGCTTGAAGAGAGAAGGCCTTTGCATGTAAGCAACATTGAATCCTTGCATTTGGGAACATTTTTTAAAATGGATTTAAAAGTAATCTTGTATAATTAGCAAATTAGACTGATAATAATTGTAATGGTGATCTTAAATTTGTTAAATTTAATTAGTAATTGTTGTTTTAAATAAATCCTAATTATTAGGGAGTAGTTACTTTGAGTTGTTTGTATAGTATTTTGTTTCAGTTATTTCCACGTTTTAGGATGTGGTAGTGGATTTTAATCTTAATTCCTATTTAAAAGGCTAAACATTAAACATGCCTTTAGTTTAAAATGAATTCAATTTTTCCTCAAAATACTGTGTTACTGTGATTTGTGAGTGTTTCAACATTTGGTATCAGACCCCATCTTGGGCCTGATAAAAGATAGAAGCAGCAGCTTTCTTGCAGTAGCAAATGGCGTATGAAAATAATAATTTCATTCAACCAACAATTCTACACTTTGATGGTCACCACGACCATTGGGCTATGTTGATGGAAAACTTGAGATCAAAAGAGTATTGGCCATTAGTTGAAGATTGTATCACATTTTATCTGGAAGGGACGGTGTTGACGGTCGCTGAGAAGAAGCAACGAGATGAACCAAAATTGAAGGACTTGAAGGTGAAAAATTACTTGTTCTAGGCTATTGATTGTACAGTCTTGGAAACTATTATTCATAAACACACTAGCAAGCAACTTTGGGACTCAATGAATCTAAAATATCTAGGGACATCAAAAGTGAAGTGTGCACAACTTCAAGCCCTTCAAAGAGATTTTGAGATTTCTTCATATAGATTTCTTCATATGAAGGATGATGGCAATTGCAACAATATGTTGGGGAGACATTATAAGATGCTATTATCGTTGAAAAAAATTCTCCAATCAATGACTGCGAAATTTGATTACATAGTTTGCTCGATTAAGGAATCACATGACATTGATAAACTTTCCATTAATGAACTGCAAAGTTCATTGCTAGTTCATGAGCAGAGAATTAATAGTCACGGGTCTATAACTGAAGAGAAAACTTTGAAAGCATCCACCAAAGGTGTAGGAAGTGGTCAAGGAAGAGGCAGAGACAAATTTAATTTTTATTCCAAAGGCATGTATGCGGTCAAGAATTAAGATTTGATAAATCTCACATTGTATGCTTCAATTGTCATCAATATGACCATGTCAGGTCGGAGTGTCCTAATTCCTTTAGAGGTCGGGGAGAAAATTAGATTTTGCAATGATAGAAGAAAAAGAAGAAACAATCTTATTGATGGCATGCCATAACAAATAAGAAAAATATAATAATATGTGGTACTTAGACTCTTGCTGCATTAACCATATGCATTAACCATATGTGTGACATTAAACTTCTATTCTCTGAATTAGATGAGTCATTTAGAGATATTGTAAAGTTTGGTGATAACTCTATTGTTGTTGTCATGGGGAAAGAGGGTATCAATATTCATTTGAAAAATGATGTTGAAATTTTTTATAATGTATTCTATGTTTCGGAACTGAAAAGTAATTTGATTAGCTTGGTCAACTTCAATAGAAGGAGATTGAGATCACCATCAAAAGTAGAACATACATTATCATAGATTCAAGTAGATGTATGTGATGTTCATGATGTCCATGATGTTATGTACAAGTATGCATATACAAGCAAAACAAACAAGTTCTTAGTTTAGGCTTGCATGGGGTTTTATAGGTAAGTACCCTCTTGAAGTTTAGTTGGCTTAAACATGTCCTGATAATAGTAACCGGGTTCTAAAGAGCTCAATATCACTGAATTGTTTCCTTGGTCATTGTTTCAGCTCAAGCCTCTTTAATGGCGACCGAAATATCCCAAAAAATCAAACTTCAATGAGTGTAGTATCGAGTATCTACCAACTTCGAACTGCATCAAAGTCGGTCATCTCACTACATCCTAAAGGCAAGTTGGTCAAGTAAAGGGTTCTAGAAGTTCATTAGTGCTTCATGACATCACTCAGCGGCCCCGTATTCTCTTTGATTGACTCAAAGGCTACCGGTACCCACAAATATGTCACACTAATATAGCTATTGCTTAGACCATGTCGGTATACCCCGCACAGTTTCCACAACGTATTGCTATTTACATATAATGTATCCCAAATTCGGGTAGAGGATTTCAAACTCAAACAAAGAACCATAATGTAAAGCATACAAGTCAAACAATGTAAGCAAGTAAATGTGATTTAAACTCTAAGGTAACCCCACTTTTAGAATTTTCCCCAGCAGAGTCGCCAGTTCTGTGATACGGTGGAAGAACTGACTTGGGTGTTTTGCGTTTTATCGCAAATGTTGCGGTTAGCAAGAGTCGCTACCGACTTTTCTTTTATCCAAAAGAAAAGGTGAAAAAGCACACGAAAGACCTTTGAGATTGTTTCTTGAGTTCGGGGGGTAGATTATGAAAAGGGAAGGTATTAACATCCTTTTCATCCATGGTTATCCATGGGCTCTTAGTTACTTGCTAGATCACTTGCTTTTTGTTTTGAAATTGTGCTTTTGTGTGGTTTTTGAAAGTGTTTTGTAAAAGAGGTCATTATTTAGGCAATCTTTGTAATGATTCTCGTTCGTAAGAATGTATACAAAGATGTTTGTCTTTTTAAAAATGTTTTCAATGTTTGTAAGATGTTTTGGAATGTGTGTGTTTGTTTTGAAAATAACAAGGATGGTTATTTGAAATGGAGCAAGTAACTAGAAGTAATCTACCTACTCAAATGTCTTTCTTGTTCATTTTTTTCTCCTTTGACATTGTTGTCTTACCATTTGGTAAGCAACCCTATCTTTGGATGTAAACGGGACGGGCGTGGGTCATCATATAGCCATGATTAGTAATGTTGCAAAGTATCTTAGTATTTTTTGAGGGACTAAGATCATTTTGTAAGACAACTTAGAATAGCATCATCGAGGGACTATGATCTTATATTTGTTTGTTTTGTCAAGATATTTCGCATGCGTAATATGACCATTTTTTGTATAAGGCAATCAAGTGGAGAAACCCTAAGGATGCTTGTGTGCAAGTGTGTTATTTTCATGCTTGATTTTGTCTAGGATTAGATTTTTCTATTTGATTTGTTTTGATCTTGCCATACAAACCCCTAATTACTAGCATGGTAAATAAAAGCGGTAAATTGCGTAATTTAAAGATTACTACGCTATTACAACATTTTATGGAAGGGGGAATACAAATTATGAATGGGAATTTGCAATAATGTAAATCTAATTAAGCTATTACAACCAAATCGAATTTGTACAAATATTTGAATAACAATATACAATATAATTTAAATATGCAATGTTATGTATATGTAAGGAAAAGAAATTGTTTTATTTTTCATATGCAAAAGAATTTTGACCTAATCCTAATATCTTAAGAAAAGAAAATTATTTCTTGAGAAAAATGGTTAACCCTAATTTCTAATTTAAAAAGAAAATAAAGTTCTTTAAGTATTATTTTTGAGTATTTTTTATCTTAAAATAATAGATAATATTTATGAAAATATTTAGTCTTTTATATATCAAAATAAATATTTACAAGTATGAAGGGAAAAGAATAAAAAAAATTAACCTAATTCTATTTTTTTATTTACAAGTTTATTAAAAAAAGTATATATATGATATGTAACTAAAATAAAATATTTTCTATGAGAAAAAATAAAATAAAATGGACCAAAATATAAATTTAGCATTTTTATATTTTTTATGATTTTTAATATTAAGAAAAATATATTTAATAAAATAGAAATGAAAATAAAATGAATAATAAAAATATATGGGCCAGGGGTGCTGCAAGCAAACATGGGGTAGTATGTTAGGAAAAACAAAAAGGCCCAAGAATGAGAGGCCCAGCGCTGCCAGAAATAAAAAAAAATGAACAAAAGTGTGAAAAATGCAAAAAAGGCAGCGCCAAAGCTCGAACCTGTGACCTTAAGCATTTTAGTGCGCTGCCTTACCACTGTGGTGGCTGTACATCCGTTAATTTAAATGAAACAAGAAAAACATAACATATAAAGTCTCCTTACCATGTACTTCATCTTCTTCCTCAAGCTGGCCAGAACCTCTGTATCTTTCTCATTTCTCCATGAAAATGGAAACTTCCAACATGAACATGATAGCACTCTTTCCCACGATTTCAGACATGTAACTTATGGACACTAACAATCAAAGATCAAAACGAATTTTAAAAGCCCTAATTTCAAACCTAAATTTTACAGAAATTTGAATTCTAAAATTCTCTATACATAATGAACAGAAATGAAATCTATGCACATGGTTGACTTTAACACAATAATATCTACATTTTTCTTTCACAAATCGTGGCTAATGGATGCTTGTATGAAGAGATAAAAGTTGGAGTTCTTACCTCTTTCAGTTGAGATCGTGAATGGAGTTTGAGTGAGATTTATGAAGGTCTAAAGATTCCTTTAGCTTGCTTGAACCTCCCTGAGTGTGTTCCAATCCTTGCCTTGCTTTGTAAGTGCCTGAATCTCTCTATCCAAGTCAACCTGCAAGCTTGAAAAACAAGAATGGCAGATGAATAAGAAGGAGTTACAGTACATGGATGATGGTCTGGAAGACTTAGATATGAGGTAGGTAAAGTGTTTGAGTGATTAAAACTTGAAATGCACGAGTCAATTTGTGGATTGTTATGCTTGGCCACAAACTGTAAGTTTTGACAGGTTTTTGGTGATAGAGAGTTTTGGAATGTTTCTGGCCTTGAGCAATCGTGTTCTCAGTTATAATGTCTTTGTGTATTAGTATAGAGAAAGTTTTAAGTCAGCTCTACAACAGGTTTTTTGAGTTATCTCCTTTTTGCACTTTTCTTGCTTTTGAAGCAAAGTGAAGAGACAGGTCTTTACATGCTTGTACAGGCCTGCTTGGAGTTGGTACAAGTTCTAGGCAACTTGTTTTTGGTTTATAGGACTTGTGTGTGCAGAGAAAATAGGTCAAATGCTCAAGAAATGAAAAGTGGCAAAAGTTATGCTTTTTCAAAATGGCAATGGCAACTTTGTGCCATTTATGAAATTAAAGCTTGGACAAAGACTCTTGTGCTTGGATTAAGGCTTTATCAACTGAGTAAGTATTAAATTATGAAGTGAGAAACAAGTTTGAGACCTGTAAAGCAAGGATTAGGCATCATAGGTTCAGATTGGAGTTTTGTTCTTCATGAAATGGCTTGAAACCAAAGTGAGAAATTGTCAACTTCATCTCTTCGATTCTCCCTACTCAAAAATGATCTCAAGTAGTTCTTGGAAATTTTGGAAAGGTTGCAATATGATCTATGACTCATATTTGAAATGCATTTCAAGATTCCGCTTGGAAATAGGTGAAAAATTGCCATGAAGTTAGGTCAAAAACCTGCCTAAATTAGGGCAAATTTTCACTAAGTCATTTTAGTTCATGGGTATGTATTCATAAAATTATATCTTGAGATCCAAGCATCTTTAGGGAAATTTTTGTGAAGAAAAGTTGTAGATTCTATGGAGGTCTACAACTTTCATGTTGAGAACTTTCTTTGAATCATCTTGTATCATGGTGAAAAAATGGCTTAAAGTTGAGAAAAAATAAGAAATTTTCTATACTTAGAAAATTTTCTAAGTTAAGAAAAAATCAAATTTCAAAACTAAATCTTCAATCTTTGATTTCTTGATGAACAAGTTTCACATTTTGACATGTTTTGATAAATTGTGATCCTTGGCACTTGATTTTGACCAAAAAGTCAAGGTTTGACTTTTCAAATTAAAACTTAAATAATCTATTACAACCATATTGAACATGTACAAATGATTGAATAAATAATATATAAATACAAGAATATAAAAAAAAATGATTTTTTTTTGTTTTCATAAAAAGGGTTTAACCTAAACCTAATTAAAAAATAATTAGTTAAAATTAAAATAAAATTAACTTAAACTAATTGAGAAAAGAAATTAAATTAAAAGATTTTTTAGGGTTTTTATGAAGAAAAAGGGTTTTAAGTTAAATAATAATAAGAAGTAAAAATTAAATAATTAAAAAAAAACTAAATTCTAAATTAATTTTAATTAAGAAAATAAAATAATTATTAAATCTAAGTCTAAATATTTAATTATTTAAAAGAGAAATTAATTTGTTAAAAGAAAATGTTTTTAATATTTTTGTTTTATAAGAAAATAAAATGAATAAGAGTAAATAAAATATTTTTGGATTTTTCATGATTAATGAGAATAATAATAATAATAATAATAATAATAATAATAATAATAAATAAAAATATTAAAGAAGAAAAGAAATAAAAAAAATAAGAAAAAAGAAAATAGTAAAAGAAATTGGGTCAGGGGTGCACTAGTAAATCAGGGGTAAGTAAAAGAAAAAACATCACCAGGCCCAAGTTGGAAGCCATACATTGCTTGTTTGGAAACAAAAAAAGTGAAAAATTGTGAGAAATGAAAAAGGTAGCACGCTGGATGTTAAACCCACACCCTCTTGGTTACTAGTGTGCTGCCTTACCACTGGGGTGGTTATACATCCGTTTATTAAAATAAAATGATAAATACATAACGTAACATGCTTCCAAGGCTTGTACTTCGTCTTCAACCTTCAGTCAGCCAGAGCACCTGTAACTTCTTCATCTCTCAACAAAAATGAAAAGTTCAAACATGAAAGTTATGGCATTTCTTCCCACGAATCCAACCATATAAATAACTAAAGCTATAAATCCAAGATGAATGAGAATTTTTCTGGCCCTAATTTAAAACCTAAAATTTTTAGAAACTTCAACTCTAAAATCCTCTAAGCTCAGGCCATATAAATGCAAACTATGGATATGTACAGCTTCGTGGCAATGATATCTATATTTTATCTTCACTAATCAGAATCAAATGATGCTTGTATGAAGAGATAGAAGTTTGAAAACTTACCTCTTGCAGCTGGAGTTGTGTATGGAGTTTGAGCAACCTTTGAGATGGTCGATGATTTATGTAGCTTGCCTGGACCTCCTTGAGTGCGTTCCAATTCCTACTTTGTTTTGAGGATGGCTGAAACTCTCAACTCAAGTCAAGTTGTAAGCTTCAGTTTTGAAAATAGTGGATGGTGATGGAGGGGTTACAGTCAGAAAACAGGGGCCTGAATCACTTTGATATAATGTATATTAAGTGTTTGGATGGTTAAAACTCAATACGCGCGAGTGGATTTGAAGATGGCTATGTGAGATTCAAAACTGTCAAGTTATGGCAGATTTTGAGTTGCATAATGCTTGGGAGTGTTTTTGGGGTCCTTGAAATCGTGTGTTATGTTGCAATATACTTTGTGATCGGTGGAAATAGAACTGACTGTTTTTTAAGCTGGTTCGCGAAATGTCGCGGTAAGCAAGAGTCGCCACCGTCTTTTATGTTCTCCAACATGGAAAGGACAAAAGCACAGCAAAATTCCTTTTCGAGATGTTTCTCGGTTCGGGAGGTAGATTTATAGAAAGGGAAGGTGTTAGCACGCTTTCTATCTGTGGTTATCCACGGGCTCTTAGGTACTTGCTCACTTATGTTTTCAAAGATTGTTTGCTTTTCAAGTGTATGTGGGTTTGAAAAAGTTTCGTTTGAAAAATTTCTAGGTAACTCTTGTATTTGTCCTCAAGAGTGTATGAAATGTTTGTTTGAAAACTTTTTGATAGTGTAGGTGCGAAAAGATGTTTTTGTTTTTGAAAGAGCAAGTACCCAGGAGAAATCTACCTACTCTAAGGAATTAGGCTGTGTAAGAGTCCTTTAGACAGTACTATCCCACTATTGAGAAGTAGGTAGCACCGTCGTTGGAGTTATTCAGGTCAATTTGATTATTAGGGACATGTGTGGTCACCAAAGCAATGGTAGGACGCCTTAGCGGTAACCCTAATGTCCTAGATCCTTTTTTATCCGAGGCAACCGCTTCGAGGCAACTGGATCTTTAGACAGGAGGGCGACCTCTAAAACACCCTATACTTGATGACCACGTCGAGGCAACCAGTGAGACGTACCCTAGGAGTGGCATGTGCATGTGTGTTGAATTCAATTTATGTTTATCTTGTACATATTATTTGTGAGCTACGGATTGATTTATTTGTCAGGCAATCTTGCATGCATAATTAACAGTTAAGAGTGCAGAAAATAAAGTGCAGAAAGGTAAATCTACGCTATTACAAGGCGCGGGTCTATACATCGCCAAAAACAAAATCCGTTTGGAAAATAATGCAAGAAAAGTAAAGAAAGCGGTAAAAGCCTAATTAACTATTACATCCTCAGAAACCGTTACAAAAATATAATCAAAATGATGAATTAAAATAAATATACGCGCGAAAGAATTGAATCGGGACGTCCTTAGGGTTTTGACCCTTTTTGAGAAAAGAATTGAATTTGGTCCTTTTTTGTAACTAATTAATATTAAACCTAATTCTAATTAATTAATTATTTACAAGAAAAAGTATTTTTGTGGTTTTATGTTTTTAATGAAAATAAAATAAAGAAATTAAAAGTCAAAAGAAAAACCCTAATTCTAGATTGATTTTATTTGTAAAAAAAAATGTCAAAGTTAACCTAATTAACTAAATTAATTAATTCACATTTATTTACAAAAATAATTATTAATAGTGAAAATAAAAATAAACAATATTTTAAGTTTCTGATTTTTATTATGAAAAAAAAAATTTATGAATTAATTAGATAATAGTAATAATAATTATTAAAATAAAAAGGAAGAAAAATAAAAAAGAAATAGAAACCAGGGGGGTGTTGGACCCAATATGGAGGTGGATTAGTAATTCCTGGCCCATTAAGAATCAAGCCACGGTTGACTTTTGCAATCAGATGTACCAACGTTGACTGAGGATCATGGTGATTATCATCTCTTGGCCTTTGGATGCATGCCTGTAGCCACTTGGCATGATGAAGCGTGAGGTTCATGGTGGAATTCTCTTGGAAGCCTGCACATAATCTTGTTAAACAAAATAGAAACAAAGGTTTGGGGGACCTGGGAATCGAACCCAGGTCCCAATGGTTGCCAAACACCTCACTAGCCACTGAGCCATGTGCCTGTATTTGATAATATATTAACAATTGAAAATAATATGTAAAACAATCATATGCTGGAAAGAGAAAATAAAATAGCGTGCGCGTTTGAATGAACCAATGGCATGGCACCACGTCCTTCGTCTTCTTCAATTACCCTGAAAAAGATAACGAGATAGCGGGGGGTTTTAACCCCCACAACCTGCAAGCACGATTAATAGCGATTAGGCATAGGATTAATATAAATTCATCGCGAGGTGTCCAGTATGTTCGTCTCATCCCAACGGTTTTAACCATGGGTCTCTCAAAGTCTAATTTTCCCTGTACAGCAAAGCCCCAATTTAAGAGCTTGAAAACCCTAAAATTCATCCATGGTGGTTTGTGATTCAGGGCATATTAATCCAATTATCTTGTACCAAAAGCTTTGTACAGTCCTTATGAACACAAAACAATCAACAAACGATGTCAAATATGCATGAATCAAAGTATATGATTTTGGAAAAATTGTTCAAACCGTGGGTCTGTGCTTGCGTGTTCCTGGAGATTTAAGGCCTAATTTTGATTGCAAAACGTTTCTCCTACCTCCAACAATGTGTTTGAATCCTTATAATGCTTTGAATTGCACTGGAGTATGAAGATCAGTTTCAAGTTTTCTTTGAATTTTTTCAATGTGGTAATGGCTCTTTGCAGCAGTTTTTCACGTGAATGGCAATAGGGTTGGCTTGCTTGCATATATGGGAATAGAATTAGGTTAAGTCTTGGCCCAAAGATCCATTGCATTCATGTTTGTATATTTGATTTTCAATCAAATCTTTTTGCCTCTTTTTGATGGAGAAAACTTGCCAAAATTGGAGATCTTTGTCCCCTTGATGTGCACACGAATTTGCCAGCTCATATTGGTCATATTTGCTTCATAAAAAGATTTGAAAACCATATCTTTGAATTTCCTACATTTTAAATCAATTAAATGAATTAATATTAATAAAAAATTCAATTAATTAATTAAAAATAAGAAAATAAATCAATTTAAGCTCAATGGGTCGTGCATAAGCCTTGGACAATGTTTCAAGAAGAAATTTGAGGCCCATTAGCAAAAATAAGGTATTTTGAGCAAAGTTGACTTTTGCACATTCACAAAAATTTCCCAACTTCTCCAATGCATATCTTGCTCAATTTTGATCATATGAATATGTTCTTGGACATTTTGAAAAGGTCTTGAAGTCCTCTAACCAATGCCTTTGGTCCCATGTCATTTGGATTTACCAATCTCAAGTTATAGTCTTTGACTTAAAGTGCATTTTTGTTGACTTTTGAAATTGACCTATAATGTAGAAATTGATAACTTTTTGTGAGAGCATTTCTTGGACTTGGAATGTGAAGATGAGTTGTAGGAAATGTCCTCCCCTTCAAAATGAGAATTGGATGGGATTTTTCTGAAGAACCATGAAAAAGTTATGCCTTGGTTAAGTTACAGTTGACTTTTCAGCTGTCCAAAAATAGTAACTTTTGCATCTTTGATGATTTTTGAACCATGCTTGTGGAATCATGATCAAGAATTGATCAAATGATGATTGTGAGCTTAAAATAAGATGTTGACCAAAAATTCTGACTTTTGACTGTGAAATGACCATTTTGCCCCTGCAGTTGACTGTGAAGCAAATGAAGCTTTTGATTGTGCAATTTGATGTTGTGAGTCTTGAAACTTGACATGTAGATGCTTGGGAATATATATAGGCTCATGAGACTTGATTGGACCATTTAAAACCTCAAATTCCTTGGAAGAACCACAACCCTAATTTCAGCTGGCTTAGGAGATGTTTGGACTTTGCAACCTTTGAGAAATTTTGAACCATTTGAAGATGATTCTTGGCCAACTTTGAAGAATATGGGAGGGAAAATTTTGGGGTACAACATACTTGTCCATAAGTAAGGAAAGGGTTAGAGTACTTGAGGAGGTCAGAAGCACAAGATGTAGAGTTATGGCTATGTTACTTGATTTTGAAGAAAAGTGAAAACATGGTTTCAAAGCATGGTACAAGCATGGCCTGAGTTTATGAGAGGCTCTAGACATGTTGATTTTGCATTTCACATTGCTTGTGATCAGAAGGAACAAGTTCAAAGCTCTATGCATTGACTTTGTGATTAAAGTTTCTTTACAAGAATGGAATGGTTACTTTATGTCATAAATGGAAATGTAACTTGGGTAAAGGCTCAAGTGCTTGGATTAAAGCTCTAACAGATGTGTAAACATTTAATTATGGAGTGACAAACAAGTTTGAGGTATGCAAAGCAAATATTATGCAGCCTAGGCTTGGATTTGAATTCTTGTTCATCATGAAATGGCTTGTAATTTAGGTTTGAAAACCCTAACTTCATCTGTTCGATTCTCCTTGCTCACAAATGATCTCAAGGAGTTCTTTGACATTTTGGAAAGCTTGTAATTTTATTTATAACCTCTCTTTGAATCACTTTTGAAAATTCCCCTTGGAACTGTATGAAAAAGTGCCATGAAGTTAGGTCAAAATCCTGACCAAAACTAGGGCAAAATTTTCACTAAGTGTTCAATTTCAAGACCATGACTTTATGAATTAATAACTTGAGATCTAAGCACTTATAGAAGAAGTTGTGTAAATCAATTTTGTATATATCATGGATATATACAACTTTTATGTTGAAAGTTTCTTCTGAATCATCATGCATCATGGTGAAAAATTGGCTCAAAGTTGTGAAAAAACATGAAGTTTTAAACACTTAAAAAAATTTCTAAGTTAGAAAACTTTGACTTTTCGAGGAAATATTGACTTTTTGATTTATTGATGAATAAGTTTCATATTTTTACATTTTTTGATGAATTGTGATATTGGGCACTTGATTTTGACCAAAAAGTCAAAGTTTGACTTTTCAGTGTACAGTTGACTTTTGATCAATTGACTGAAAATTCACTATTAATCTAATTGATCTTGAGCAATATTTTAGGTCATGACATTAGGTCAAAATGATTCAATTGAACTCTTGAGATCATGCCTCAAACCAATTAACCATTTGCTAGGTCAAAAACCAGAAATTCCCCTTTCTCAGCTAAAACCCTAATTTTGACCATTTTGCCCTTTTGATGATTTGATCAAAATTTCTTGAGGAATTATGGTCAAAACTTGATCAAATTATACATATGAGTTTATAATGTTGATGTGGATAAAAATTATGAAGTTTGACTGTAAATTGGCCAGAGTTGACTTTTTCCCCAATACAGTTGATTTTTAGGTCAACTGCTCAATTGACTGAGCAAAAGTGTGATCCAAGGCTTTAAACTTGACATGAGTAATCTTGGGGGTCCATAATGATCCATGAAAGTCATATGAGGCATTGAAAGTTTAATTATCCTTGTGCCATCTCAAACCCTAATTTTAGTCATTAGTGTTTAAGGAGGTGTCTTGAGCTAATCAAACCTAGTGCAGTCTTGAACCAAGAGAGATCTTTTGTGAGAAAATAATTGATAAGTGAGAGGGAAATTTTTGGGGTACAATAGTGTCACTTTGCTTTCTTCCATTTTCCCACTCCACCAGTGTTGTTTCGTTGTAGTTTAGGTAGTTGAGTGCAATTGTCTAAACAAATTTAACTCGGACTAGTTCTTAAATTTCATATCTTCACTTTTAAATTTGTTTAGACAATTTCATTCGGTGTTTTAGTATGTATATATTATTTGTGTTCATATTTGTGTTTTTCTTTGAGCTTGTTGTGAATAGCTTGAGGATATTGAGGTGATTTGTCAAGTTTGATCGTTTTGACTTGTGAATGCGTGGTAATGATTTTGTTAAGGTTTTGTACACATTCGAGGTATGTGTTTATCTCTTTATACACTTTAGCATATTCACGATACTTAGACTTTTTACAATTTTTATATCGTTCATTCTTTTGTATACTTGTTCATTTGTGAATCACTTTAGTTCCTACCCTTTTTGTGAGATAGCTTTCCATTGTTCATATATGTTGGAGCAATTCTTGTTTTAACAGGATTTTATTATGATTAATCTTTTGTTTGTGTTTATTGTATGAAAACATGAAAAGGGTCAAGGCATTTTTGTTTTATTTTGAGCACAACTACCTAACCAAATATCCAAATTTCCTTGTGAGTGTGTGGTTATTCGTAACCCCTTTGAGCCTTTTGTCATTGTCCATATTCTTTGAATTTGATGATTGTCTATAAGTATTGATTTCACTTTTTGCATGGACTTTGATTATTGATTTTTTCTTGAACCCTCAACTTTATTTTGTTGTATCATTTTTTTACCATGCCTTAGAAAGTAGGGAGTATTCACATGATAATGTCGGTTGAATTCAATTTGAGGAGAAAAATGATTGTGCACTTGTGGTTGATTGCTATGAGGTTGAGAAAGAAAAATAAAAAAAAAATATGAGAAAAAGAAAATAAAGATAAAATTGAAAGCTTTGAACAATAAAAAAACAAAAAGATTTAGAATAGTTGTGTGAATAAGTATTATGATTGATTTGAGAAATTTGGAATGAAGAAGAAGTTTGATTAAAATTGTGTTGCTTGAGTCTTTCTGAGTTGATCACTCCCTTAGGTTAAGACAAGTTTTTGATTCAATTAGCTTTAGGATTTATCCCTTATTTGTTAACCAAGCCAGATTACAACCTTGAAAAGCCCTTGTGATTCTTGTTTTATGTCTTCAACATGATTTTTGGATGAGTGTATAATTTAATCTTTTGTTTGCAAGGTTGTTGGATGAGTGAAAATACCTCAATTTTGTGTGTTTGTCATCTACCGATGATTGATTTTGCTAGGTGTGACTCATTTGTGAACTAGTGTTGTTTTAGAATGTTTGGCATGATTTTTGTATTTAGAATTTGTTTTGTGTTTATGTTATACTCGTAGTTTAGTGGTAAGTGTTTACTTTGTGTGTATTGTTTTTCATTTGAACCATTGCATTTGTTTTCTATTTTCAAAACTTGTCGATTCGTTATTATTTGGTTGATCATTTTTCTTTCTTTGAGTTGTTTGTTTCTTATTTAGGGACAAATTAGTTCAAGTTGAGGAAAGTTTGATAAGTGCAAATTATAGTTATTTTGTATATACTTTTTGTTGCACTTATTGACTCTTTTTTGTTAATTTCGGTTGAATAAATCTGACTTTTCTGTACATATATAAATTTAGTGTATAATTGTATTTATGATTCATTTATGTATCATTTGATTGGTTTAATGTCTTTTTGTAGGTATTTTTGCATATTTGGAGCATTGAGGAATAAGGTATCGAAGGTACGGCTCCGGATAAGTATTTTTGGAAGAAATAAAGAAAATAAGTGTTGCATACGGGGCTAAGCGCAGTTTGTGAGCGCTTAGCGCGCCCTGGGAGCTAAAGAGGAATATTTGGCAGAGGCGAGCACGCTAAGCGCAGTCTGAGCCCGCTTAGCACGCTCTAAGGAGGTTTAGTGAATTTAAGTGAAGCTTGTTTAGCGCGGATAGCGCGCTTACCGCGGCTAGTGCGCTTACCGCGGTCTGCAGAATTTTGTTTTATAAACTTCATTTTAGTTTTTTTTAGGTGATGGTTTTGGGGAAGTTTTTGCTCCCAACTCCATCAACCTCCAATTTTGTTAGGATTATCTTAGATAACAACTATGGAGCTTGCATACGGATGATCTAGGGTGGATTGCTCTTTGATCGGTGCTGACAAACCGGTAGATCTGTGGTTCATTTCTCTTTTTATTTGTGTATTCTCTTTTCGTTGGGTTTGTATATGTATTTACTTTGAAATCGTGTATATTTGTATCCCTTGGCATTATATAAAACTTGTTTTACAAATATTTGTCGATTGTTGTCCTGGATTTTTGCTCTATGATCGAGATTTGAATTGTTATAGACATATACAGCTTGAACTCTTATCTATGGTGATAGTCGGTTAGTTTATGGATTCTAGAGATAGATTTAAAGTTGACATTCACTTAGGTGTCTGTGATTAATGCCTATGTGTTGGTTGTGTCGCTCTGAGAGATCATCGATGCGATTAGCACGGTTTACTTATGTGTTGATGAGGTGGTTGAGAGATCGTTATCGAGGTGATACAGTCGGCCTCTCAATTTAGGTTAGAAACGACTTGGTTGTGAGTGATACGTGGTGACACTGAGGAGTTTTATAGGTTGAGTATAACAATTCGATAAGTTTAAGTCTGTGAGAAGTGGATTATATGTATGCTTGATAAGTTATTCATTTTCCCTTTTTATACATTTAATTTTTGTTGATAACTTTTACCCTTTCCATTCAACCCATAAACTCATTAACGAATGATTTGTCCAACGGAAACTCGATAACCAATCTCTATGGACATGATACGATATAACCTAAATATCACATGGTAAAATAATACTTTACTTTTTTCTTTCCACTTTATCGCTTCAGCAAAATGGCGTCGTTGTAGGGGATTGGTTTATTGTTTCGCATTGCGATAGTTCATTTGTTTTTGAGTTTTGTAATTAATGTATATGTTGTATATAAATTATGCATGAACTTGTTTATGTTTACTTTTGAATTTATTTTTTTATGTTTACTAAACTTGTACGTGTTTTTGATACTTGTAAATTTAGTGTATATATTTGTTTCTCTTCACAGTTGTCAAAGGTGTGTTTAGATGTGTAGTTCCGGTTAGAGCTCGAAGAGATGAGAGCGGAGGAGGGAGTGAAGCATTTGACTCGTCTGAAGCAACATGCAGTTTGTAAATATCAGGCGTCGAGCTTACGACGTAAAACAAGCGCTTGTTGGGAGGTATTCCAAGAGTTTTATATTTTGTATATATTGTATTTTTTATTGTGTAGGTTTGTTGGTATAGTGGAGACTTAGTGAAAATGTAACAACTTTGCTGGTTGTTCTGCATTTTTCTGAGTGCGCTTAGTGTGCTTTATGGGCGTTTAGCGCGCTATGCTGTTTTCAGCCAGTGACTTCTATTTGTGTCACTTTCCTTCCTTCCTTTTTCCCACTCCACCAGTGTTGTTTAGTTGTTGTTTAGGTAGTTGAATGCAATTGTATAAACAAATTTAACTTGGACTAGTTTTTAAATTTCATATCTTCACTTTTAAATTTATTTAGACAATTTCATCCAGTCTTTTAGTATGTGTATATTATTTGTGTTTATATTTGTGTTTGTCTTTGAGCTTGTTGTGAATAGCTTGAGGATATTGAGGTGATTTGTCAAGTTTGATCGTTTTAACTTGCGAATGCGTGGTAATAATTTTGTTAAGGTTTTCTACACGCTTGAGGTAAGTGTTTATCGCTTTCTACATTTTAGCATACTCATGATACTTAGACTTTTTAAAATTATTTTGTATATGTATTTACTTTGAACTCGTTTATATTTTCTGCCTTTGGCATTATATAAAACTTGCTTTATAAATATTTTTCGATTGTTGTCCTGGATTTTTGCTCTGTGCTTGGGATTTGGGTTATTATAGACATATACTGCTTGAATTCTTATATAGGATGATAGTCTGTTAGTTTCTGGATTCTAGAGATAGATTTAGAGCTGCCATTCAATTGGTTGTTTGTGATTAATGCCTCTGTGTTGGTTGTGTCGCTCTGAGAGATTGTCGACGCGATTACCACGATTGACTTATGTGTTGTTGAGGTGGTTGAGAAATTGCTACCGAGGTGATACATTCGGTCTCTCAATTTGGGTTAGAAATGACTTAGGTTATGAGTGATACGTGGTGACATTGAGGAGTATTGTAGGTTGATTATAACAGGTCGATAGGTTTAAGTCTGTGAGAAGTAGATTATATCCATGCTTGATAAGTTATTTCTTTTTATACATTTAATTTTTGTTGATAACTTTTACCCTTTCCATTCAATCCTTAAACTCATTAACGAATGATTTGTCAAACGACGACTCGATAACCAATCTTTGTGGACACGATACGATATAATATAAATATCACTCGGTAAAATAATATTTTATTTTTTGCTTGTCGCTTTACCGCTTTAGATTATCTCAATGAGGAAGTCTACATGTCTCCTCCTCCTGGCTATGGAATTTCTGGTTCCACCAAGGTATGCAAATTAACAAAGTCCTTGTATGGGCTGAAGCAAGCCAGTAGACAGTGGTATGCCAAACTTTCTTCTGCTTTAATATTCTTGGGATATCACTGATCTGCAGCTGATCATTCACTATACACAAAGAGCATTCCACATAACTTCATTTCCCTTCTTGTTTATGTTGATGACATTGTTCTAACAGGAGATTCTCTCACAGAAATAAATCAAGTCAGGTTATTTTTGGATCAAAAATTTTGCATTAAGGATCTTGGTCAGCTTAGATATTTTCTAGGTTTGGAGATTGTTAGGTCTACCTCAGGAATCTTCTTAAACCAAAGAAAATATGTATTAGAATTGCTTGAAGACACAGGTTTCCTTGGTGTCAAACCTTCGTCAACCCTTATTGACCCTAATACTAAACTTTCCTCTACTGAAGGAGTCCCTTTATATGACCCTTCATCCTACAGGAAACTGATTAGCAGAATTTTATATCTCACAAATACGCGACCAAACATTTCATATGATATTCAACATCTTAGCCAGTTCGTTGCTAATCCTTTTATTTCTCACTGCCAATCTGCTACTCGTCTTCTTAGATACCTGAAATTTTTTCATGCGCAAGGTGTATTCTTTTCTAGTTCTAGTGCTATTAAGCTTTATGGATTTGCAGATTCTGATTGGGCACCTTGTCATTGAAGATGTGAAAAACACAAGAAGGGGGGTTGAATTGTAAAACTTGAAATCAAATGCAGGCAACACGTTATTTTTATCCTGGTTCGTTTGATCTCAAACTACTACAGTCCACCCGTCAAGGTGATTTCGCCTCTCTCCAACGAGGTCTTAATCCACTATATTCAACTGAATACACAACTGCTTTAACAATTGTTAAAGCCTTCTTGAGTCTAACCACATACCGGTTTATCTCAAGGAAATTCTCTTACAGATAAATGAACAAATGTGTGTTTGATGTTTTCTAGAAAAATGATATATCACAACTGTGATAATACACAATATGAAGCTTAGAATAAAACTAGATTGCTAGAGCTATAGAGTAAGCGAGGTTGAGAGCTTTTAGCAAAAGTGAGAGCGTGCTTGAGGATGATTAGCTTTTTGCGCGTATATGAGTGAAGAGAATTAGCCATTTCTTTTCTCACTGACTTGTTTAAGTATCCTAGGAATAGATACATTGCTGTCCATAAATCCATTTCAATGCTCATAACGTTCTTTCCTTTTTGAGAAGATCTTTGTCTTGGAATAAAGCCGTTGGTAATTAATTTGTCTTGAATGCATAGTAACATTGACACTTCAGAGTGTTCTGCTAATGATAATCAGAGTGTTCTTGGCTTTAGCTTATTCTGACGCTTCTGAGTGCTGATGACATGGTTAGGATCTTGATCAGAGTCAGAGTATGTTATGCGCAGATTCTGTTCATCAGGCTTCAGCGTATAGCACATGTTATTTGATCTGTTGATGCTGACATATCTTCTGATGTTGATTCCATCAGAGTTTCTGTAAATACACAACATAATTTTAAGTAGCATATATGTCTCATATAAATCTCATAATTCATTTAATCTTGTATTTTGTTATCATCAAAACTCTAACTGAGGGTTGTAGAATCAAACTATGTTCTAACAATCTCCCCCTTTTTGATGATGACAAAAACCAGATTTTTTCAATTAAAATTACAAAAAAGAAGGTATCAGAGATTACAGATAGAGAAGAGAAAAGTATCAGAGATAACCAAATAACAAATACAAGGTATTAGAGATAAGAAGATAAGGAATAAAAGGTATCAGAGTAATGAAGAGAAAAACTCCCCCTGAGTTTATTACTGCCCTTTAATTCCATGAGACCTTGAGCATCAGAACTTTATTGAACTTTCTTTGAGCATCAGAACTTTACTTTATCAGAGTTCATCAGATTCTTGTACCTGTAAGCTTTTCAGAAGAAAGAAATTCAAATATATCAGAATGTTAGAATGTTTGAGACTTTTGTCTCAGTAATCCGTTATTAAAAAATATCATTCTTTCTCCCCCTTTTTGTCAGTTATCAAAAAGCATAAATAATCAGAGTTAAAATGATCAGAGCAAACGGCGTTTGTATTAAAAACAGAAGCAATGATAGTTTGGAACAAGTAAAATTTTTACAGATAAACATGTAAAGAAAACAAGGAAAACACATGAAAATTCTAAGAAGAAGGAGGAAGTCGTGTGAACAGAGCTTCCAACATGCTCTTGATTTGATTCCTGGTTTCCTGTTGCTTAGATACCATGTTTGCTATAGAATCAATCTTGATATCCTGCTTATCCATCCTTTCATTCATCAGCATATCAGATCTTTTCAAATCCTCCAGAGTCTGCCTGTCAAGAGAGGAAGCTTGAGGATCTTCAGAAACAGGGTGCTTCTCAGAGTTTTCTGCAATAACTTCTTCTTGACCCAAGTCTTTAGCTGGAATCGTCTGTTCTTCTGCAGGTTGAACTTTGGATGCTGGACACTTTTCAGACCAAGGCGCAATGTCCAGATGAAGAACTTCTTCCTTAAGCAACTTGCTCAGAACTGGACCTTCCATTTCCTTCAGCAGATTGCTGAAGTTCTGTTGAGCCTGTCCATAGCTCTGTTCTTGCAACTTAAAGGTTTCAGCGCATACCCATCTTCTGAATTGTGTCCAGAGGAGGTCTGATACAGCAAGATCAACCAGTTCCAGACTTGCTTGTTTCAAAAAAGTGATCCACTTCTGTATATCTGTTTCAAAGTTCAATATGCTAGAACCAACATCTGGTTGTTTTGGTTTAGGGATAGCAGTTTTGTTGTTTATTGCAGCAAGGCGTTCAAAGACTATTAGATCGATGACAATCTTGTTGTGGTCATCTGATTTTTTTTAGGTGAGGGAGTGGGAGAGTCAGAAATTACGATTGGACTTGATGGGGTATTTGGTGGAGTTATTTCTGGTGAAGAGGGAAGTTGAGGAATATTCACAGTGGTACCACATGGCAATTGAATGGCCAAGGGTTGTGGTTCAGGGGATTCAGAGTGTTGAGCCTCAGAGGTTTGAGTCTCAGGTTGTGGAGATTGTTCATGTTGAGGAGAGGGTGGATTGGTATCTGGTTGAGAGGATGAAGGTTGTGGGATTTCTGGTTCTGGAGAGAGTGGAGTTTCTGGTATTGGTGAGAGTGGAATGTCAGGTTGTGGTGAGATGGGAATTTCTGTGTTTGGATTTGGATTTTCTGGTTGGGGAACGGAAGTGTGTTGGTCTATATCAGAAAGAACTTGTGCAAGTTCTGGTTCTGGTATGGTTGCAGTATTTAGATTTTGTGGTTTGGAGCGGGATCTTCTGAGGGTTAATGACTCAGAAGGGTCAAAGTCAACGTCAAAATCATCGAAAGTTTGAGGTGTTGGGATTTCAGATGGAGTTGGAATAGGAATAGATATGGAAACAGCAGTTGAATCTAAAACAGTTACAGAAACATGATTACCTCTTTTCTTTGGAGTCTGTTGAGATGATCCTTCTGCAAGAGCTTTTCTTTTCTTCGACTTCTTCAGAACAACCTCTGGTGCCTTCTGCTGAAGATCTTGAATATTCAGATTTGGTGTTGTACCGTCAGCTTTACAAGCATCCAAATATCTCAGAATGATTTGAGGCTTAGAGTCAATTTCTGAGAACATAGGGAAGTCGTCCAGGGGGACTCTTCTGCTGGAGATTTCAGCAAAAGGAGTGACGTTGGGCTCCTTCTTAATGTTCTCTATCAGCTTCATTTTCTTCAGATTTTTGGCATTCAGCTGCTTGCCAACAGAAGGTTCCAGAGTGCTGATTTCTTGTGCCTCTGTCAAATGTTCAATCAGCCTATTCTCTGTAAGAATATCTGATATCAGTCTTCCCAAGGGTATCCAATCCCTTTTTGTACGTTCCTCTTCCCTTGTTTCCTTGACACTTGTTCTGAGATGGTTGAACAGAAGATGAGCTAGATTTATCTTGACCTTCTGAGAGATGAAATAAAGTAGAAATTGCTGATCAATGTTAATGTAATCAGGAGAGCTGGTAGGCTTCCTGTGGTTGAAACAGCCCAGAATGATCTTGGCCCAAATTTTGTGCTTGTCCTTCAAATCCCTTATCTTGCTGGAGGGAAGCCCCAGCGTGAAAATTTCCCTTGCAATTAGGGCAACATCTTGACACCTTTCTGCCATATCAATGCAGCGAATACCACCACCATTGTAGCCTATCAGTCTTGCAATCAGGTCTTCAGTAATCACAATCTTCTTCCCCATGATGTATGATGTAACTTGATGATTTTAAGAAGAAGCGTGAGTCCAAAATTCCTTTACCAGAATAGGAAATGTTGGACCCATCAGCCTGTCAAAGTACTTTTCCCAACCTTGAGCGTTAATCTCTTCAGATAAATCAAAACCATTCTCCTTGAGACTGTTGAAATCCACTATTATTTCTGACAGAACTTCAAGGTTCTTAATTGGAGTGAGAAGCATTCTGAGAGGTACTTCATATTGTTCAGAAGAAGCAGTTTTCTGGGAACCTGAAGAAGGATTGCTGGAAGAAGCCATGTTCACACGAGGTTTTTGAAAAAGATTGAAAGGTTTTCTTGAGAAAGTAAGAACACAGAAATCAGAAATATTGAGAGAAAATGAAAGTGACGGTAAAGAATGTGTGAATGGTGTGAAGTGTTTAAATAGATTTCTAAAAAGTTTTTGAAAACATAAACGTTTAAGAGAGAGAAATAAATAATGATTATTAGCATTTAATGATAGCTGATTTTAGGGGATTCAGAAAGATATTTGGAACGGTTACCCATGACATGTGTCTCAATGCATCCAATCAACGCTTTGCCTTTTTCAGAAACGTGAACGCGTGTTCAGCCTCAGAAAACAGCTGATGACTGGATGACACTTGTTTGCTTGAGTGAACAACACTTCTATCCTTGAACTGAAGCGCTCAGATCTTCATGGATAGATTCTGATACAATCTGCATTTCTAAAATTCTGAAAGAGGATTGATCAGAAGTTCACAGAGAAATAAACACAATTCTGAAGGTTAATATATAAAATTAAAACAGTTTTATTCTGGACAGAGCTTCATGTTGAGATGTTTCAGAATGAAGTTGAACCTGTCTTCAGAAAGTGGTTTTGTGAAAATATCAGCCCATTGATGGTCAGTGTCAATAAATTTTAAATTTTAAATCCCTTTCTGAATATAGTCCCTAATAAAATGATGTTTTATTTCTATATGCTTAGCCCTAGAATACAAAATTGGATTTTTACTTAAGAAAATAGCAGAAGTGTTGTCACAGAGGATAGGAATGTTACTCTTAAACATCTGGAAGTCCTCAAGTTGACTTTTCATCCAGAGCATTTGCGTGCTGCATCCAGTTGCTGCTATGTATTCAGCTTCTGTTGTTGATAGAGCAATTGTGGATTGTCTTTTGCTGGACCATGAGATCAGATTTCCCCCATCTGATTGCCTCCAAAGCCTACGTGGCCTCCAGGCTTAAGTTCCAGGCTTTGGAACATATGCCTTCTTCCCGTCATGTGTTGTGAGTAGCCAGAGTCCAGGTACCATGACTGGTGTTTCTGCTTTGCTGCTAAAGATATCTGCAACATGTATTATTTTATCCTTAGGTACCCATATTTTCTTGGGTCCTGATTTGTTAGTTTTACCAAAACTCTGGTTGAATTTTGGTTTGACAGAATAATTACTACTAGTGTATTTGATGTCATGTGTGTGCCCATATACAAAGTGAGAATCAAGTGGAGTGCGTTTTATCACTATATCCATGGAATTCTTTGGTGTAGGTACCTTACCTTGGTATCCTATTCCTTTTCTGCCATTTCTGCTAACTCCATAGATCATTGAAGCCATCTTGCTTCTATCTATGTTTTTAGCTAGAAACTTCTGAAAGTTGTGATCATACTCCTTGATGATCTCATCAGCACTGCTGGGAGTTTCAGGGATTGTTTCCTTCTGAGAGTTTTGCAATAGATTTTCTAATTTTGAAACTTTATCTTTCAACTAAGAATTCTCCAATTTGAGACTCTCAGTTTTATCAGAGTCAAAAGCAAGATTCCTTTTCAGGTTTCTGAATTTGACTCTGATCTGCTGATATCTTTCTAGAATTTCATTAAGGCTTTCAGCTAGTTCAGCCTTAGTAAAATTAATAGCAAAGTCAGAAAATACCTCTTATGTGTCTGATTCAGAAGCTTCACTGTTTTCTGTTATGTTTGCCCTGAGAGCTATGTTTGCTCTCTCATCATCTGATTCTGATTCAGCTTCAGATGTGTCAGAGTCATCCCATGTAGCCATGAGACTTTTCTTCTTTTCCTCGCCAAACTTCTTTTTGGGCTTTTCCCTCTGAAGCTTTGGGCAGTCACTCTTGTAGTGTCCTTGCTCATTACATTCATAGCAGATGATGTCTTTGTTGTTTGGCTTTCTGCTCCCTGAAGAGCCTTCAGATCTTCTGTGTCCAGAGGAGGATTCTGACCTTCTGTATCTGGAGGAGGATTTAGTCTGATTCTCTGATCTTCTTGGATTCCTGAACTTTCTTTGCCTCTGCTTCCATAGTTGGTTCACCCTTCTGGAGAGGAGAGACAGTTCATCTTCTTCTGATGAGGACCCATCAGAGGTTTCTTCTACAGCCTGCAAAACTTTGGAGTCAGATTTTCTGTTAGATTTTAAAGCTAATGGCTTACCTTGCTTTTGAGGTTCATCTGCTTCTAGCTCTATCTCGTGACTTATGAGGGAGCTGACAAGTTCCTCCAGAGAGATTTTGTTGAGATCCTTAGCTAGCTTCAGCGCTATGACCATTGGCCTCCACTGTTTTGGCATGCTTCTGATGATCTTCTTAACATGATCAGCAGTAGAATACCCTTTGTCCAAAACTTTGAGACCAGCAACCAGAATTTGAAATCTTGAGAACATCGTTTCAATTGATTCACTTTCTTCCATCTTGAATGCCTCATACTTCTGAATGAGCGCAAAAGCTTTAGTTTCTTTAACTTGAATGTTGCCTTCATGCGTCATTCTCAGAGAGTCAAACATATTCTTTGCAGTGTCTCTGTTTGATATCTTTTCATATTCAGAGTAAGAGATGGCGCTGAGAAGAATTGTTCTGGCTTTGTGATGATTTCTGAAATCACACTTTTGTTGATCAGACATTGCTTTCATGTCAATCTTCTGACCACTTGCATTCACTGGGTGCGTGTATCCATCAGTCACCATATCCCATAGATCAGCATCGTGGGCCAGAAAGAAGCTTTCAATTCTGTCTTTCCAGTAATCAAAGTTCTCTCCATCAAAGACTGAAGGTTTGCCACTGAATCTGTCTCTTTCTTCATTGTTGTCATTGCTGATGTTTTGATGTGGTCCTGCCATTGTGTTTTTCTAACGCTGGATCTTGTACTGACACAGTTAAGTGTTATAAGCTCAGAACCAGGCGCTCTGATACCAATTGAAGATGTGAAAAACACAAGAAGGGGGGTTGAATTGTAAAACTTGAAATCAAATGCAGGCAACGCGTTATTTTTATCCTGGTTCGTTTGATCTCAAACTACTCCAGTCCACCCGTCAAGGTGATTTCGCCTCTCTCCAACGAGGTCTTAATCCACTATATTCAACTGAATACACAACAGCTTTAACAACTGTTAAAGTCTTCTTGAGTCTAACCACAAACCGGTTTATCTCAAGGAAATTCTCTTACAGATAAATGAACAAATGTGTGTTTGATGTTTTCTAGAAAAACGATATATCACAACCGTGATAATACACAATATGAAGCTTAGAATAAAACTAGATTGCTAGAGCTATAAAGTAAGCGAGGTTGAGAGCTTTTAGCAAAAGTGAGAGCGTGCTTGAGGATGATTAGCTTTTTGCGCGTATATGAGTGAAGAGAATTAGCCATTTCTTTTCTCACTGACTTGTTTAAGTAGCCTAGGAATAGATACGTTGTTGTCCATAAATCAATTTCAATGCTCATAACGTTCTTTCCTTTTTGAGAAGATCTTTGTCTTGAAATAAAGCCGTTGGTAATTAATCTGTCTTGAATGCATAGTAACGTTGACACTTCAGAGTGTTCTGCTAATGATAATCAGAGTGTTCTTGGCTTTAGTTTATTCTGACGCTTCTGAGTGCTGATGACATGGTTAGGATCTTGATCAGAGTCAGAGTATGTTATGCGCAGATTATGTTCATCACGCTTCAGCGTATAGCACATGTTATTTGATCTGCTGATCCTGACATATCTTCTGATGCTGATTCCATCAGAGTTTCTGTAAATACACAACATAATTTTAAGTAGCATATATGTCTCATATAAATCTCATAATTCATTTGATCTTGTATTTTGTTATCATCAAAACTCTAACTGAGGGTTGTAGAATCAAACTATGTTCTAACAGTCATGATTCTAGAAAATCATTTACTGGATTTTATGTGCTTCTTGGCACTTCTCTTCTTTCATGGCGGTGAAAGAAACAAAACACTGTCTCCAGATCATCCACTGAAGTAGAGTACAGGGCTCTGGCTTCTCTTACGTGCGAAATTCAGTGGTTGTGATACCTATTTGATGATTTTCGAATAACCTTCTCTAATCCTGCATCTGTTTATTGTGCTAGCAAATCTACTATCTACCTTGCACATAATCCCACCTTTCAGGAACACAACAAACATATTGAGTTAGATTGTCATGTCATTTGAAAAAAATTAGTTTCGAAGCTTATTCATCTTCTCCCTGTTTTCTCAAGTTCTCTGTTGGCTGATGTTCTAACCAAACCCTTACACTCTCTCTTATTTACTTTACTTTTGTCCAAGTTAAGATTTTATAATATCCACAATCCAACTTGTGGGGAGGTATCAACATAATAATAACAATAGTTTGGTAGTTATAACCAATGTAATAGTGTTACTACCGAATAATAATGAAAAGCTTTTTCCAATACTTTCTCTCTTCTTGCAATATCAATAGTAATCCCAAAAAATATGTTTTGCATAAGGTAAAGAGATGGGGACAAGACTTTGAAATTAGGGTAAACCCAAATGAGAGTTTCAATGGAACCGGTAAAATAGGAGTTCAGTTAGCTCTGAATATCAAGTTATCTAAGGTTACACTGAAAAATATAGTGGAAGTTGTGACCTTTACTGCAAAAGAGTTTCGGGGTCTATAGTTGAATGTTCTTGATGGCTTAAAGTAGACATTTAAAAACTTTTCTCTGACTGTTAGTAAGGTTTCGGGCCTTGTAATGAATTAATAGGTGGCTGGATGCATCCTCTTTTCTTGTGATGGCAATGGGAGTAGTTTTTGTACAAATGAAGCTCTGCTATTTGGAAACTTGCATTGGCCTTGTACATTGATTTTAGCATAGTACAAATAAGGTTTTATTGGTTGTTCATATGAGTACCTACGTAAGTTGTTTTATTCATGAAACTTTTTAGAGGATGGTTGAAATTAATAAAAGTTTTTAGTTTTGTCATTGTTAAAAATGTATTGGAAAATATTTTAATGAATAATTTTATTTTAATATTAATAATATTAAAAAGTAAATTTTAAAATTTATTGTAGTTTTTGAAATAAAATTTATATTAATAAAATAAAATTAAAAAAATATATATTTATATGATAGGTATAATTTTTACTACTTATAAAACTATAATAACATATAGTGACGGCCATTATAAAATTTTGTCTGTAGTTAGAAGTTATAGTAGCATTTAGTTTAGCGTCACATCGTAGATGGAGAGTGTTATTAAATTTTTTTGCATACTTTTAGTTATAGATATTTAACTTTTAATGAAAAATTATGAGTGTCACGAAAAATCATTTTACTTACTATATATAGCTCATATTTGCATGAATTGAAAGGAAGGATTTAAAGTTAAATATTTATATACTTTGGATTTAGGGTTTGGAAATAAGTCTTGGGGAACAAGACAAGACAAACCACTTTGGTGTTGATGTTGTTGCCTGTATTATGATATTAATGGACGGTTTTGGATATAGGCATGTGATGTGAACTTGTACAAGATAGATATATGTCATCCCATGTGATTTTTTCATGGGAATTTTTTGTACACCCTTATATTTTTTTAGCCACTTCTGACAAAATTTCGCTTTTATCTTCAGAATTCAGAGATGTATCTTTGAACGCATCATAATTTATTTTCCTGTGGTTATTTCAGAGATGCATTATCAAAACAATTTTTTTCAAAATCAGGGGTGTTTGGAGATGCATCTCCGAATTAGGGTATAGCAGAAACAAATACGAACAACCGCCCTTATTTGTCAATTCTTCCAAAATCTAACTCTCAAACACCCAAAAATCTCTACTTTCAAAACTCATTCAAGTTGGTTTATTCATTTGTACTTGTTACAACTCACTCCAACTCTCAATTTCATCACATTTCAACAACTCTAAAAGCTTCAAATTTGATTAAGTTCTCCAAACCATCTTAATCTTTGCATTTCTATTTTTAAATGTTTAGATTCTGTATAAACTGTAAAATGCTCCCTTTTATATGTAAAAATTTGGTTTTGGTGTAAGATTGATGTTGTAAGATTGAAATTTGGGAATGGAAGTCGCAGATTTTTTCTGAGATGCATCTCTGAAAATCCCTCTGATATGTTTCGGAGATGCATCTCTGAAAAAAGGCATGAGTTTAATTTTTTTTAATTTTCAAAGATGTTCTTGTTTGTTCTCTTACCTTTTATTTGATTAATGATTATTTGTTTTTCCAGAATAATGGCAGAGAACCCCAATAAATTAAGACTTGGTAGGCCTAGCCAAACTGCATCCACTCGACGAGAAAGAACTGAGCAGACTACGAGTCGTCGAGGACGCGGTCGAGTCCCGCGGATGGAAGTGGAGGGAACATTGACTTCTGCTCCGAGGAGTCAACTTTCATGTGTGTCCTCATCTATGGATTATGAGGAGGGGGAACTCGAGCGTGTTCAGGTTCCGCAACCCGAAATAGATTATGTTCCGGAACTGGAAGAGGAGGTTAACCCGGGTTTTGCAGGAGGACCGTCTGACACCTTCCTATTGATCTATTACACGGATCATGTCGCTCGATATACTCCGGAGGGATAGGTACATTATTCTTTGTTACACTTCTAACTTAAATAACTTACGCACTAATATGTTAAAATTGTTATTAATTATTTATCTTTACAGGAACGTCGACCACTAAAGTGCGTGAACCACGCGCGAAAGATATCCGAGTTGTATCACTCTAAGGAGGCTTGGTTTAGAGAGGACATTTTTTGCTCCAGACTTACCGGCCTTTATTGTTCTGGCTATAGCACCATCAGCCACGGCATGCACGGGGAATTTGTGGAGAGGTGGCACAAGGAGACGTCATTTTTCCACTTGTTTGTTGGGAGATGACAATCACACTTGATGACGTTGTCTACTTGCTACACCTTCCTATCAGAGAAAGGTTACTTAACCAATCCCAGATCTATCGTAATTTAGCGATTGAATGGATGGTCGAATATCTTGGAGCTGATCCAAAAGAGGCATTTATGTAGTGTTCTTCCACCAATGAGGCTCATACCAAGTTCTCATTCCTTAAGGAGAGGTATGATTGTCACCTCTTTGTGGCACCTGCTTCCCAATCATAGGGAGACGACTTCTTTGTTCTTTATCACCGTCAGTGTGCTCTGAGGTGTTACTTCATGTTCTTGGTTGGCACGCCCATTTTTATGGACAAAAGCGTCAACTACGTGGATGTAGCATACCTTTAGTACTTCATGGATTTAGATACAGTGAGGGAATGGAATTGGGGGGTCGACTATTTGGTATACATGTACCAACACCTGAATGAAGCCTCTAACTGGAGCACACGGCAGCTGACAGGCTCTGCCACACTACTGACGGTAATTATCATTCAAACTATTAAATTTTATTTACTATTAATAACTATAACTTTTTCTTACATGAATCTTATTCGTTTTTCAGGACTGGATCATTTCACACTTCCACCGCATCCATGGTTTTGATTATGCTAGGGATTATATTGAGCATATGCCAAGGGCTGCTTGGTATGCCTCCCACAGAGGGAACCAGGTTGTGCTTCATTTTCGAGTGTATCTGGATAGGATTGTCCATGATGACATCTTATAGACGTAGTTCGAGGAGCATCAAGAGATTATACAATTCGACCACATCTCATTGTACTTTGGGTGGTTGGCATGTGGGACTAACATTATGGTCAGGTATTTTCCAGAGTGATGCATGCAGTTGTTTGGCTATGTGGAGACCATACCCAAGTCTCCCTTTCAGGTTGCTCCTGACACCATTGTTCGCTGGGAGCTCGGTGGCATCTTCCAGGATTGGGATAATCATATGGTGCCTGAGTAGGGTCGGATGATGCAGGAGACCAGCAGTTGGCACTGTGTTGAGGGATATGTGACATGATTATACACAGTGTCACATCCTGTCATGACACCAGATGCTCCTGGATGTCCATCTATGCCAGCACATGTAGAGATCTTAGGGAACCAGTAGGCCGAGGATGACGCCATTGATATGTTTCCTATTTGTCACCAGATACAGATGATTATGCAGGAGGCTTTGGACATAGGTATCATTGATCGGGCGGTCCTGAGGCGGTGACCATTGCTGAGCGAATGGTTGGGGAGGCAGATAGTGTGCCGGTATACAGTAGACAGAGGAGGGGTCAGGGAGTGAGGATCAGGCATAGGCAGTAAACTATGTTTTTTATGCTTTTTTTATTTCCGAACAATTTATTAACAACTATCATTTTTTTAATGTTCAACAACTTATTTGTTCTATTATCGTTATTTATGTCTTATCATTTTTAAATAGCATTTTTATTATCGTTTTCAACTAATTATTTATCAACACATTGAGGATTTTTTTTTAAATATCACTGTTCATGGTTTCGGAGATGTATCTCCGAAAGAATCAAATATGGGTGTTTCACAGATGCATCTCCGAAAATATCACTGCATATTTAAATATAACGTCCAATTCCAAACAAATTGTGTTCGGAGATGCATCTCTGAAACACCTTGATTTGAGGTGCGTTCGAAAATGTATCTCTAAAAGATATTTTCGGATTTTCACCAAAAAAAAAATTCATTTATATAAAGTGTACAAAGGAATTTCTTTTTTTTATTGCCTTTGTTAGAGTTCAAGTTAAAACATGATAAATTACTTCAATCTTTGCATTTCATGGTGCAAATCGTGTGCAACTATTTCGGTAAAATAATTTATTTGAATTGAATTATTTCCTCAAAAATATATGGAATAAACAAATTAATAAATATTATTAAAAATAATTAGAACGAACAAATAATATATTAATAATAATTCTTATATTAACTAAATAAAAAAATCTTACAACTAATATAGAGGATTGGCTGTGACTTTAAAAATGAAATATAATTCACAGTTTCAAAAAACAAGATCTAATAGTATTAAATATTGTTCAACTTTTTTTATAAAAAAAATAATTAATTGTGAAAAATAATTAATTGTGAATTTTATGAGTTTAATAGTCATGTCATAATCTAATAAAAAAACTAATAGTCTACTATAATATTAATATAATCTTAAAATAATTTAAAAATATAAATATAATTTAGCAAAATACACGTTGGTAATTAATTATTGATGTAAAATGGTCTATATCCTATTTTCTCAGATGTTATTTGGATTATAAAACTTCTAATTTCTACTAGATTTTAATTGAATTACAAAAACATTATAATTAAAGCCTCACATCTTATTTCCTTTTGTTTTCTTTCTTTATGTCTTTAGTAGATTATGTTAAACATAAGTTTTGCTAACATGTGCGTGCTCTTAAAACACGTGTCAAAAAATATTTTTTTAAAAGTAAATTAAAAATAATAATTATACAAATTTTAAATAATTATTTTAATTAGATTTTTTAATGTGTATCTTAGATTTTGTTTGGCATAATGAGAAGAAAGGACTATGAGAAGGAAAAATAAAGAAAAGGAAAGAATTTAGAAATTAAAAAAAAAAACAAAAGAGAAGTAATTTGAGAGTTTTTTCATAATACAAAATCTCACTGAAAAATTCAAAAAATTACATTGAAAAAGCTAAAGTTTGAATTTAAAAAAATTATCGAAGAACCTATGAATTTGGAGGATTATAGAGACCTTTAGATAAATTATTCAAAATCAAATTATATTATTTTAATTATTTAAATATTAAAAATATATTAATTAAAATATTATTTTTAAATAAAATGGGTTAAGCCATAAATTTCTATTGTTAAAATAAAATTAATAGGTGTTACCTTGTAGTGAAATCATAAATAATTGAATTAGGTGGCGAGGAATCTTGAATAGGTGATGTGGATCTCTAATACGCATGTGTAGGGTGGATCCGTAAAGTTTACACATCAATGTCAAGTCAATTCAAGATTCACAATGATTATAGGAAAAGTAGAGATTAGAAAAAATATTTTGTTTTCCGTATGAAATGATTTTTATACCTTGTGTCAAGTGGAGGGAATTTGAGTTGATTTGGGTCTTAACCATTTGATTCTTTGGCCCGCTCATAATACTTGCCCCTAAGGTCGAGCACTTAGCGAGTCGGGGATGAAATTTTAGTTATTGCCGGTATCATTTTAGTTTTGATGATTTCTCCAATTTGTGTGTATGCATTATTTGAGTTATTGTATATTTGTAATTTGTCAATTATGTGTGTATGCATCATTATTTTTAAGGTATGCTTGTAATTCATTTGAAATCATTTGTACTTGTTTGCTTCAGCTATAATTAGTATTGTACCTTTGAGAATCTCTTCATTCAATAATTTAGGAGTTGAATATATTAATGTGTTTCTTTTTTTAGCCTAGCACATTGATTTATATCAATGTGTTAAGTATTGTTGATAAAAGGGGTTTAGCAACTACTATCAAAACTATGACTTACCATTGAATAAATACAAAATAAAGAAGGAAATAAAATTCTGAATAATTTTCTACCATTACTTTAAGGCATCGGTCCCTTTAAATAAAAACAACAATCCTATTGAATTGTACTAATGGGTCTAACCTACTTGAAGAAATGACAAAAATACCATAATAATAAAACTAAAACGTATTATTTTGTAACAAAGTCTTGCATCCATCAACATGGGCTTGTTATCGCTATTCGGCCCAAAAACACCTTTGTCCTTAAGGTTGGGTTTAAGAGCATTTTTTAATGGCTGAAAGGAAACAGGCTAATTGTTAGGCTCATGGAGATTAGATTGAGTCGATATGTTTGAAGAAGAAACAACCCAATTGTTGTTGGAAGCATGTTGCGGATTAGGGCTAGTTGGCTGCAATATAGGAAAACATGTAGCAGTATCATTAAGTGAGTTTGCATGCGGGACAGCTGGTGGCATTGAACGGTCACCTTGGGACAACACATGGGAAGGTGTCGCCAGCTTTGGAAATGTAGCATCATGTGAAACTGCATCAACGGCCAGACTTTTGTGCGGTGTGGATTTAATGGGGAGGGAATCTATAGAATCATGCGGTTCAAATTGAAAGGGAGGAATACCCTTTGGACTTAATAACTCATTTACTTCAATATGTTTTCCCACATAAGTACTTGGAGACATGAACACATTCAACTTCAAATCTTGAGTTCTCTCTCTACTTCCTTCACCTTTCAACTCTTGCAACATTTTGGTACTTGAGTTTTTTTTTCACTTTGGACAAACACTTTATCACCCTTAAGTTTATATTGTTCCTTGATCACGTGTTACTCTGAAGTTTAAGAACCTGCTGCATATGAAATGGAGATCTCTGGTTTTACTGGGTTTTTTGTATTTTCATTTAAGCCTTCAAACTCAAATGGAATCGGAATGAACTATGATGCAGGGTTGTGTGAGAAAAGGCTCCTGACTACCTTAGGGGTGTGTGGGCAGGGGAAATCACATGAGAAATAGGTGTTGTAACCATAGGTATAAAGAAAGGTTGTTGAGTTATACCTGAAGAACTTGTTGTTGAATGAACAGTAGCAGCATGTTGTTGTTCCTTTTGAGTGAGCAGTTTGTTGAGAGTGGACATGATAGATTCATAGCGAGAATCACTACTACAAATAGCGCTTATAACATTGGACGCAAAATGTGTTTTACCTCGGTAGTAGACGCGACGTAAATAAGGACGTCATAAAAAGTAAAGACTTATCATCTCGGTCTTTAAAATACCGAGATAAAATTTAATTAGCGCATGAGTTCGAATCCCCAGCAACAAATTTTATTATTTTCAAAACTAGCATATATTTTATCTCGGTTTATTAAAATAACCGAGGGGTATGATTATTTATTTATTTATTTTTAAAGTATTACATTGTTTACCTAAAATATTACATTACTTACCCAGAATATTACATTGTTTAGCCAGAATATTTAAATTAAAATAAAAATCAAACTCTCTAGGGATCTAGATGAAAATTAAATTCCCTCAAGATGTAGATCTAGATCTTCGAATTATTGAATATTATTGACGGATCTTGCATGCATTTGTTTCTGGTGGAAAAAAAAGAGTAAGATAATTAATATCAATAATAAAAAATATTTTCGATACAAATAAAAATTTAATAAAACAAATCTTGAACCCAGATGATTTTCTGCTCTTGCAATCCATTGTATAGAACTTTTCCAAGCGTCCTTAGGTTTCAAGCGCTTCATATGTTTCATTAAGGTTAAATTTCCAATATCGTAAGAGAACTTATATAATGGATGTCCCTTAGGTTTCATGCAGATCACTAATGGAAGATTCTTGAGCGTTGATAACCTTTAAATGAACGGCAAAGATTTGTTTAAAGGACATTGAAAAAATGAAAAATAACACTTAACTATCCTCTCGATTTTAGAATTATATCAAAGGGTTAGATTAATTTATTTTTTACAAAAATGGTACATTGTTTATCCAGAATATCAAAAATACAGCACGTTCAGGTCCCACACAAGATGCTAGAGATTCGTTTCGCTGCTATCCATCTTCTGAAAAGTTAAGCTCTCTTCTTTGTTTAAACTTTCAAAGGTTGAGCTCCCTTCTCTGTGTAAGTTGAAGAAATAATGATTTTCTGCACTTGCAATCTATCAAATGAGCAAAAATATAATATTTCTCCAAAAAAATACAACACCATATTGTGAGGTAGATTACAATGGTAGAAAAATATTTTGTTCTAGATAGAATAACATTGAATATTTTTTTGTCTTGCAATATATCCTGAATAATGATGCGAGTTGGGGTGGCTTCATATGAACACGGATTAGAGTAAAATCTAAGGATTGCTTTTATAGTAAAATCTGACTATTGTATCCCTTGATTTAAAGTTTAAAATTGACATGATAGTTATTATTATTTATTATTTTTTGAACTATCACCTCAGTTAATTTTAAAAATCGAGGTGATAGTTATTATTATTTTTTAATATTACAATGTTTACACATAATATTAAAATAAATTGTTTACAAAAAAAAAATTCAATGGTTTTTCTGCACTTGCAATCTATCGTATAAGTGTTGATGCTTGAATGTCAGAACTTTGCATCTAAGATTGATTATTGATGCTATCATTATCAATGTCTTCACTTGCGTATACAATATGCATGCGTTGAACGCATCCAAGTTTTAATAAGGTGTTTCTCCCAAAAATTGAAAAATATTTTTTCTGCACTTGTAATCCACCAGCTTTTAGGAAAAACAACAAGAACAACTTTTAGAAATAACAACAACAACATCAACACTATTATTTGAAATGAATTGCAAAAGCTGAAAAAATATTTTGTTCAAGGTAGAAGAATATTTTTTGCAGATTCACAATCCATCCCAAAAAAAAATAATGCATTCGACGGTGGGGCGGATACTAATAAGATAGCATTATGGTGAATTCTACTCAACGAGTGTTTTTATAGTAAAATCGGATTAATTTATCCATCTGGTTATCAAAAAACTGAAGGGTTGGATTATTTATTTTATACTTATAAACAAATAAAAACATAAAGTGCAGTAGATGGGGTTCGAAGTATGTCTGAAATGGTATAACACATTGGTTTTTAAAATAATCGAGGGAACAAGTTGTTTTTTCAATAAAAAATAATAAAATATGGCGCGCCTTGTATTAAAACCTCAGTTTTTTTCTAGATGACGTGAAAGCTTTGTCATGAAAAGTTTTATTTATTGTAGTGGATCATAATTTTTTTTATCATTATCCATTCTTGTGTTGATCTTTCCAAGGTGTTGTTGAGTATGCTCCAGATCTATATGAACTTTGTCAAACTTTTCATCCATTTGTTGTTGGGTTTCATTAATGGCATTATCTAGGTGATTGTGAGATGTTTAGACAGCTTGTTCAACAATTTCTTGAGAGGAAGGTTGAGATGGTTTGGGGGGCCATGAATTCAAGATGAAAACACCAATAATAAAAAGGGTTCAACACCTACTGCCAAAACTAGGGTTTACCATTGAACAAACACAAAACAAAGAAGAAAATAAAATTCTGAATAATTTTCTACCATTGCATTAAGACATCAGTACCTTTAAATATAAACAACAATCATATTGGATTGTACTAATGGGCCTATCCCACTTGAAGGAATAACAAAAATACCATAACAATAAAACTAAAACATATTATTTTGTAACAAAGTCTTGCATCTGTTAGAAATTTGGGTATGATAATCCTGGATAACTTCGAAGAATCGTGTTCGTACACTTTCTGAACAAAGTATTTCGACCCTATTCTTGCCTGGGTTCACGAAATCTTTGTGGGGATAATTCTTGAAGAACAATCTATTTTCTGGCAAAAGAAAACTGATTACAAATGTAGAGAGAAAGTATTGTTTTTCGTTCGTATCTGAAACTGAGGCCAAATGACTCCTTATATAGGAGATCAATAACTGAAACCGAAAAGACACACCTGTTCGGAAAAACGGTTATGTCGGTTGGGGACCGAAAAGACACACCTGTTCGGAAAAACGGTTATGTCGGTTGGGGAAAAGGATTCAAAATTTTCGTCGCCCCTTGGACCCCAACGGGGCGCTGCCCCGCACCCCGCCAGGGGCTTCGCCCCTTGGAACCCCAACGGGGCGCTTCCCCGTACCCCTCCAGGGGCTTCGCCCCTTGGAACCCCGTTTCAATTATTCATATTCAATTATGCATTGGCTCGACGAGCGTGCACTCCGCACTTCCCTAACTCGTTTCCGAACTTAACGCATAATTGTATCGGCCTTTAGTAAATCACATTACTACTAAAATACATTGGTGATACTAAAATCACCAACAACATCCACTTGGGCTTGGATTTAATTCGTATGGGCTTTTTATCAACTACTTGAATTGCAAGTTAGAATGCTTGAATCAAGGCTGTAGAGATACTTGATTTTAATCGTGCATAGTGTGACTCTAATCATGAACTCATTTGAAAGTTGGGATGTGCCACTGACTTCTTTTGATTCAACTCATGAGACTGTGATTTAAATCACGAATTTCTTTGACTCAAATCATGGATCATACTTGATTCGAATCATGGCTCCATTCCCTCACTTTCCATCATTTGATTTAAGTTCTTATTTCTTTGATTTGAATCATTACTTCATGATTTGATAAAATCTCATTGTTCATTTCATCTTTCAAGAATGTCTACACTCTAGCACCATTTCTCCCGTATCTTTTTTTGTCTATGATATATAGAGATTGTGTCCAAAAATCTAGTGTAGAAGTGTGTGATAACACAATCTCTTGTAACAATATTGAGTGTTTTTGTAGTATAAAAAAATCAAGAGAAGAAGGTTGATCAATCATAGATTGAATTGATCAATCATAGATTGAATTGATTAATCTCAGAACATTCATCAAGAACAAAAAAAAATTGCCAAGAACCATGAGAGAACCAAGTGTGTGTTCTTCATTCACCAATATTTATCTTCTTGTTGATACCTTGTGACCTTCTAGAATTTGGATCTTGTGAGAATTAGTTGTGCATGTGTGTGTGAGATTCTTCAGATATTATTCATCATCTTTAACCTTTGTTAAGAATAATTGTTGTGGGTCTCCAACTATAAAGATTGAGTGTGAAAGGTAGACTAAAGGTACATTAGAGAATCTAATATTTTTCTTTGAAGTTATGTTTTTGTGTATCAGGTGGAAGAATCGTTTATTGGGCTTGAGTTCTGGTTGTATGTTATTCATAAAGAGAGAAAAGTTTCTCTATACTCTATTGAAGATTTTAGTGAAACCATGTGAAAGTTGTCGCCGAACAAAGTTGGGAGTCATCCTGTTATTCTAAGCTAATGGAAATCGCTCAGACAACTCTTCTTCAGATCTGAGGAAAGGATGTTGCATAAATGAAGCTTAGTGTAGGTTATTGTGGATAGCAAGATTATCGGATCAAGATCATTGAGGATCTTGAACGTTGCAGTTGAGTATATGCATCAACATAAGGAATTGTTATTTGATATGTGTGTAGGCTAATGCAATGTGGCTATTAGTGTTTGCATTGATGATAGTTCATTGTCTCAAAATATTTATACATTAATCTTGAAAATAGTGGAAATCCTGATCATTTCCTAATGGTTTTAAACCATTGAAGACTAGAGTAAGTGTCTGCGAGGACGATAGCACTGAAGCACTATATATCTTTGTGTACTCTTCTTCTTCCCTATCTCCCTCTTTAATTTTTTCATTCTTTATGTAAATGTTATTTCATAGCATCGTTTATATGTCATCTGGGTTAGATCATGCTTATAGGGGTTTATTGTATAAGCATTGATTTGTGTTGCTTCAGACCTATTGAATCGTCTTCGAGTCAATTATGATAAAAAGGATGTCTATGTTGGGATATTAAATCGCTTGGATCGAGTAGGTTGAATTATCCTATTGTGTTTGTGTCTTTGAGAGGTTCATTAATTTAGTGACATCATTGAAATATCTTGATTAGAAATCATCTTGATGAGCTTTTATGCTTCCATCTTATTTTGTTTATGCTTCCGCTCATAAATCTAAGATCTTGTGCTAAAAAAGTTTTTGAAATTGTTTGTAAAGGGAATCGGTCTATTAAAACCCACCCGCCCCCCTATTTAAACTTTTTCTTATTTATATCTTCAACCAACAGAAAAAGCCTTTAGTAGTCGAGTTCGGCCTTCAAGGGTGTTGTCCGATGTGAACTAGAAGTCAAATGTTTGGAATCGGTTTAAAAAGTTGTGGAAAACAAACACATTAAATGCATTTCCATCATTAAAGTGTTTCACTGCTTCCTTTTGACATCATATCACGAAACCGACCTTCAGAAATGGATACCTTCCAAAGACCAAGGAAATTAACCTTAGGACCGCAACTATAGCCCTTAAAGATAGGTTCCACTGTGGGTAAGCAGGGAGAAAATGTTTGTTCTCAAAAGAAATACAATGACAATTCGAATAAATGAAAAAAGTAATCGCATATCAAACCATAAATAAAATTCTTACAAAAGAAAAAAAGGTATGCAATTCATATGAGTCTGGTCTCAAACCATAAATGCATAGCACCCTTGCTCAAAAGAACCAACATCTAGGAGAAACTACATGGTAGGGCATTATAATATTCGATTCTAAAATTGAAACTAAAGAGGTTGCACATCACCATTGGATTTATGAGTGATCACTGAATGCAGCAATTTATCCCCTACTATCTTCCTCATTTTCTTTATCCATATTTCTCTTGTAACCTTTTTCGCCTAAACCCAAACAATAATCAACAACAAAATAATTAAAAACCTTAAAGCAAACCAATTCTAAAAGTTTTATTTACTTACTTGGTAAACACGGTAGGTTTTGAGTAACAAACACATTTGTGATGGTTTCAAATGCGTTGAAACTTTTGCCACAAGATTAGGAAATGACACATATTCTGATCGAGGCTTTAACGTCCCAAATATTTCTGGATCTGTTCAAACAAAAAAATAAATGATAATAATTCTTAAAACATGTAGATGAAAATGAAAAGAAAAAAAAAACACGTACTTACCCTTGATATTCTCATAGTAGAAACTTAGGATATAATCTGGATGAATGTATGAATTCATAAAAGCAGTCCATATAATATGTTTTCTCGGTGCTAAAATATCATCAACTCCTGTGTCGTATTCATTACAACTAGGTTGGCTTTGTTTTGAATCAGCAGCAACACTTTCAAATTTACCTACTATCACCCTACATAGCAACACATGCCTCAAACCATTCTCATCTGCCACTGTACACATTGCACTATCAATGGAAAAATTAGCAGAAAACAATGAAACACCAATACCATGAGATTCATCGTCATCGTCATCATCGTGATCATGAATGTTGCATCGTGTGAATCCAAAAGATAGAATATCTATGAGTTGATCTAATGAGCCACCATACCATGCGCCTCTAACTTTGGCATCACCTCCATTTTTAATTGATACAGCCTTTGAGAAGATGTGAAAGGATTGTAAACGAGCTTGTCTTGTTAAATTAGAGGAAACGTTGTTTTTGCGAACGGATATGATATTTGTAGCATGTTGCATAAATCCCATACCCTTTAAGAAACCTTTCTTGATAAATTCATATTCTTCGCTCTCTTCTTCAACTATGTTCATTAGTCCATTGCAAGTCAATTTCTCAAATGAATGCATTTTATTTTATTTTGCACTATGAATGTCTCTTACAATCTCAATTACGTGATTAGTTGTATTTATATTTATATGATTCATGTATGCATGAATTGAAAGGAAGGGTATGTTTATAGTATTTAGTTTGGCCGGTTAGGGCTTTGGAAATAAGTCTTGGGGCGCAAGACAGGAGAAGCCGAAGTTGTTGACTATATGAAGATGATAATTGACGGTTTTAATTGTGTGGCCTTTGTGGTCTTGCAGAAGATACGTCATGCCATGTGCATTTTGCGTTTTCTTTCTTAGGGCTCAAGTTAAGACATGGTAAATTAGTGATTACTTTCATTTTCGCAGGGGCAGCTTTTTAGATAAAACAATTAGATTCCTCACAGTTGCGCATAGAAAAATATTCAATTTATATCAATATATTATACGATAATACTAAAATTTATTAGTGAAATAACAAAATATCAACTGTATTTAAGATATATGAAATAAAAATACATTAAACTAATAAATATAATAATTAAATCTCAAAACATAGTATATAACTATAGGTGTGGATTTGGATTTTTTTTTTAAACTAATTTAAACGGTTTTTAAAAAATATATATTTAGCATTGTCCAGATTTTATAAAACAAAATACAAAATTCAGTGTGAAATTCATTTGTTTGCGAATGACGATAGTAACTTTATTTTAATTTTGTAATCTAGTAGTAAACATAATGTGTAACCCTTAAAAGAGTACAAAATCGATTGTTATAGTCCTAAATGAAAAGTAACATCTTTAGTGAGCACTTATATCAACTCTACTTGGTTTAATCTCTTTTTTTTTTTAAAGGTGACTTTGCTGAGGCCATACATCTACTCTACTTCGTGGTTTTAATCTCTTTTCTCTTTGAAAAAGGTGATTTTAATCCCAAAGATTTTGCACATAAAATGGAATATAACGATATTCTCCCAAGGAAAAGTAAATAAAGAGAGCAAAAATTTTAATGAGGCCATATATCTACTCTATTTGGTGGTTTTAATCTCTTTTTTCTTTGGAAAGGTGATTTTAATTTCAAAAACAAATTTTCCGGAAGACTATGGATCCTCTCCTTCCCTCCTTTTCTCTCCTTAACCAAAAATGTGTAATAGAATAAATGGAATTAATAAAAATTGATAAATAGAAGAGAGAGAGAATATTAGAGAGATAAAGATAAAAGAGTGAAAGAGATAGTTGAAGAGAAAAAAATTGATGGAGAATCCAAGTCCCAATTGTAAAGACTTGTTCTTATTTCAAATACCAATCTGCACCTAATTCAGCTTATTCTATTAAGGGCACACTTGTTTTTTTACACCTCCTGAACATGTTAATCACATAAATAGTGTACATCAAACATATTTCTTCCTCCTATTAAACCCAAGTTCCCTTATTCAAATTATAAACATGTCACCAATAATAACTTGGGTGATTAGCATGGACAAGCTGTTATAAACTTTTAAACAGTTTGGAATTGTTGTGCTTCTATCAAAAAAAATATTGGCATTAATCATAATCCCACTTAGCACGTTCTTACATTAAAAACTAACAATCAAAGAAACATCAAAATTCCACAAACTAAACCTTGCCTTGGAAAGAAAGGCGTGTATATCATGCAGCCAGCCAATGCATGACACAAACACTGCCACTTTTCAACCGTTAACCAATACAAAATGTTCTCGCCCTACTACAAAATATTAGCTGTAGCAAAGTAGTAGAAAAAGAAAAGCTACTTTCAGAAAGAAAAATAAAACATTCTCCCTCCAAGACCATCAAGAGCAATAAATATAGCTTCCTCTTCAAATGCACACCAGCACAAGCTGCAAACGCCCTCTCCCTAATGCAAGATATGGGAAGTAAATGACGTCATAATTCAACTACAATCTTATTCTTCCTGACCTTCATCCTTGACAAGCTTGATCATGTCGTCGATCCGGAGAATAGTAATAGCAGCTTCAGTCGCAAACTGATGAATAGCAGTGAATAATTTCGCTCAGACAGATTGTATAGAAAACTGTGTTGAGGTCAAAAACTCACCATTTATAACATAATACGTACCTGAATAATTTTAACTTTGCTCATTGCAGGCTCGATGACTCCAGCTTCCAAGTTGTTTCTAATCTTTCCTTCTGAAAGATCCAAACCCATGCTGGAAAGACAACAAAAAAAATACTTATTTTAAGATATGTCAATGCTGAAACTAGTGCAGCTATTGTGAGCTCGTACAACAAAAGTCAGTTTATCCAGCATCATTTCATGTTCTGTTATTTCAAACCTCTAATCAAACCTATATGATATTAAGTAGCATATGCAAAAACTTGTTCAACTTGTCTAAACCTATAACCAAATTTGCTTGTTTTCATATCTCAGATGCATCTTTTAAAGCATAAAATTCCCAAACAAACAAAAAAATAGGGACGCAATATTGCTAAATCCAATCAGTTGCTTCATGTTGTGATTGTGGATAACATATATTTGAACATAGATAGCTGGAAAACATACATTTGAACATCTTCAAAATATCCACAGCCCTATCTATATGTAGAGCTCCTAAAAACCAACAGCTTTCTGGTTCAGGTTTATAAACTAGATCATTTTATGCAATGACTGGTTCAGTAATATAATGGTTCAATACCAGTTTGGATCTGGTTCAAAGCTATGTTTTAGTTTTAAATTAATGAGCTTCAACTTCGTATTCAAGTGTATATTTTCCACATTAGTTAACCTCATTATACTGTTATATCAGTTTCATTTCATAATTAATTAACTAATCAAATGGAAATTATTGCTGCTGGTCTAATTCATTATTCCTGGAAAGATGGGCAAATTTAATCTAGCTCATAGGCATATATACATATGTAGGTTTTCATTGCATTTACAACATGATTTAGCTTTCCTTGCTTTGCTTAAAACATGCACTCACACCCTGTACATATAATTTATTAATATGACTTTAGAGTAGTTTTGGCACTGCTAATCACTGGGTATTGCTTTTTTAGGTTTCTTTAGTACAAGGATTCAGGTAAGTTTTCAAAAATATTGTTGGGGCATTTTAAAATGCCTCACTTACAATATACATATTCTCATATGCACACCCCTGATTACAGAGGTTAGAAGAAAATATTGCAAATGCTGAAAAGCAAATGACACAGCAAAGCATAAAACTCAACATAATGCCCTAATGCTCAGGCAAAAATAGTAATAATACAATAAAGGAAAATACAGTTAGTATTTAATAGTTGCCAACCTTGATAAATGCTTCTTATCTGCTCTAGTTTGTGCAGTATGGTGGTAGGCCCGTAACTTAGCAACCAGATCGGTGGCATCCTTAGCAGCATTGACAGAAAGCACCTGTGCCAAAAAAAGAGTTACCAATAGATACAATTTTATGGGCTAACATAGTATGAAACCAGAGTTTAACTTTCAAAGAGCCACTTGACACAACAGAAGAAGTGGGTTAAATAATAGCCATAAAAAGCAACTATTTTTTATACTACATTAACCCCACATGAAAGCCAGTTAAACTAAAAATGTGGACAAAATTTACCGAATCACTTAATTTGTGCAGAAACTAAGTTATACACTGATGCTAAATTCTTGGACGGGGTATAAAACCAAACTTCACACCAATAGTTTCACAAAGCCTTTCCACTATAGTTATATGCAAAACATGTATATAAAACCAAATACAATACAACTCTGTTTGCCTCTTACCTTTGGAATGATCAACAGAGACTCAGCAAATTCTGCTATGGCCAACTGCTCCCGTGATCCTAAAGTTGTAGCAAGGTATTCCAAATAAACTGACAGTGCTGATTCAACAGCACCTCCACCAGCAACCACCTGAATTTATATTTTTGAAAAAACACGCTTAAGAATACAGATAAAACAGGAAGTAAAATAATAGAGTATCAATGAACTGCAGATCGGCTTAAGCGGGAGAAAAATCAATTTAATCAATGAGGATGTCAACGGGTAACAATTTAACCATCAAAAGTCTAATCACGAATTAATTCAAAATATAATTGTTACTTAGATTGTGCACACTATACAAACCTGTTTGTATGGCTTATTTGTGTTTATCAACTGGCACAAGTTTTGTGACACTGTTTGGAAGACGTTACAAAAACAGCTTATGAAATTTTTCATAAACTTTTTAGAACTAATTTTATAAGTTCTTCAAGATAGCTAATGAAAACATCTTATAACATTATAAAAAAAATTTAAATTTATTTTATCTTGTGTTAAAAAATTAGCTTATGCAAGCTTCATTCATAAGCACTTATTTTGATAAATGCTTGTGATTTAAGCTTGCAAATAAGTTGTTTATCCAAATACACCCTTTATTATAATGTATGCTCCTTTAGATTATCAACCAAAATACCTAATTCTTGCTTCAAAACTCCTCATTAGTTATTGGTATCACTTTCCCTTGCAACAAAACTTTAAGACCCAAGTTACCCCACCAACAGATCCCTCATATAATATATTCCACTTGTAAGAAATGTTCAGTTTTGGACAACTTAATAGTTCCCAAATAGGATTTTATAAATAGAGAATGCAAGCTTACTGTATTTGACTCGAGCGTTCTCTTGACAATTGATAGTGCATCATGCAGAGCTCTATCCATCTCATCAAGCATATAGTCATTTGCACCTCTAAGTACCAAAGAGACCTAAAGAGGAAAACACAGTCAGGAGATAATGTATATTCATACACAATATGCAACCAGATAATAACTCATATGATTTCATAACCGTATCATCACTCAATAATGCTAAAGATTCCACATTTTATTGGGATTTCTATTTACTTATCGATAGGAAATTTAATAATTGAAATTCTTTATAGCATCAACTTGCCCTCTTTATTAAATTTTATACAAAGTAGTTACCATCACAATGAGGAAAATAAACCAAAAGAGGAAACAGCTACTCCACTCCTTAAAATATGAAGGCCTATCCCATCATGTTATGCTGTAGAAATTAGTTTTATATTCTTTTTAATTAATAAAAATTTTGCTTCTGGCTTTTAAAAATAGTAATTTTCCTGAATCGATGCCAGTACGTGCATGCATACCCAAAACAAAGTAAAATAAAAAAATTAACTATGCTACAGTAAGATCTTTGAGTAGTCCGTTAACATATGCAAAATGATTGGGCAAATTGACACCATTGATGCTTTATATTGTCATTTTATTTTTTGTTGCTCTTTTGGCTATGGAGGAAGATTCTTGCTCCTCAATATTCTTGTACTTCATATGTTTTAATGAATTTATACTTTTAAACAAAATATCTTCAACTGAATACCACTTTCCTAAGAACTTACTGCACCAGAAGTTTTGGTCCCTTTAATCATGATTACAGCATCATCAGAAATACGCTCCTCAACAACTTCATCTGCAGTTCCAAGAAATGACGGTTCAAAAGTTTCCTCCCCTTCCATATCAGCAAATGTTGAGACCTGCATCAGTCAATCACAATAAAAATGAAGTCTGATAATCAATAGAGTAAAATAGTTTGTGATCATTTAATTTAAAAGTATGCTAAACAAATGACAGCACTTCAATGACAATTATAATCAAATCTTTAAATAAATATACAGATGTTTTAAATATTAAAAAACAGTATTTTTTTGAAGTTTGAACTTTTAATTGGCATATTGGAGATGATGTGAAAGTATGAAAGTAATAATTGAACTTTTAACCAAATTCTTACTTGTCTTAAGTATGGGTTTGTACCTATTATTGAAAAGTTATTGAACAGTTCGTTTAGATTCTCCATATAACATACTTACATACATGCAAGGATATATACTAGAGACATATGGTTATACATGCATATACAGTAAAATTTAATCTTATCAACTCAAATGAATACCACTTCATAAGCACTTTGCACCCAATGCCCCATTCTTCCACACAACAAACCAAGTGATCATACTATATTAATCATACACGAAAAAGATTGTAGCACCTCTCATTCTACTTAAATAGTGAAACATATGTGATATGAAACAACAAAATGTGTTCTAACCTAGAAGTTTGGTGTTAATTTCCAAATAATGCAAGGGAAAGATAACGTAAATTAGAATGACTAGAATTGATAACCACTTGCTTCATAGGTGTGTTTTTTGACAAATTATGAAAAAATTACATATTCATTCCTGGAATTTTTTAATAATATATTAAACATCCCTTTTTTCTAGAAGAAAGTTTACAAAAGAGAAACTAGATGCTGCAATTACGACAATCTAGAAGCTCTTAGAAAAGTAGTAAACATTGAAAAAAAGATGTCAGCAAAAAACACAACCTTGTTTAAAGGTTTTTTCTATCATTCTTTAACTATTGATCAAGTAATGCCTAAGGATGCTTAAATGGAATGGTATTAAAAGCCATTCAATGACCAAAAATATCAAAGTCAAAATACAGTGTAAAATGAAAATAATCCCTTTTGCAAAGTAGCAAATATCTAAAAAAGGATGCTAGCAAAAAACACAATATTGTTTAAAGGTTTTTTCAATCATTCTTTAACTATTGATCAAGCAATGCCTAAGGGTGCTTAAATGGAATGGTATTAAAATTTAAAAGCCATTCAATGACCAAAAAATATCAAAGTCAAAATACAGTGTAAAACGAAAAAATGATCCCTTTTGCAAATTGGGTCTGTAAAGACATAACAAATCTAGTGTGAGTTATTCGAATCATTCTTGTAGGACATCAAAAGCTTCAAACAGTGTTTCATTTAAAAAAGGAATTCAAAACATCTCAATCTTTTCAGACTGTCATTCTATCTAGAAAGAATTCAACATGAATTGCTATTTATTGTATGGAAACAAATACATGTTCTTTATTCCTATTCCTAATCCATACAAACATCAACAATCTTTTCTTCAACTGCAGAATAAAATGGGAGGTAAAAAATACGAAACGGTGCATTTTCAAAAAGTCTACAGTCATAGATATTATGATTATCTGCCAACTTACTAGTTTGTCCCACAATTTTAATATTTAAACAAAACAAAGGCTTACCATTGTTGCTCCAGTTGCTTTGGCAACATGTCGCATATCCTCTTTTCGCACACGCCTCACAGCAATTGCCCCAGCCTCAACAAAGTACTGAAACCAGGATTAAGTTGTCAGGCAGAAATACTTAGTTATTCCCGTGAGCCTTTTAGCAAATCATCAGGAACAGAACATATAATATAAAAATTGAAGGGTGTAACCCATCAAAATATGATCCATGACAACTATTAATGCATGAAGATGAAAATCAGAAGTAACACGCTTAAAGGATCCATAGATCTCACAAGTGTAGTGTGAATAACATTGAGGTTCCTCTCATCAGAGTTGGTTAATAACTTAACCCTATTCATATTTTTTGATTTTTTGCTATGCTTTTGCTTTATGATTCTTTAGTGCCGGTGGATCTGTAATTGTGTTCAAAGACATACGGAGAATATACAATATTGAGAACCTTATGAGTCTTGAACTCTTTTTTTTTTTGCTATAAAAATACTATATCTGTAATTTGTCTTGTGCATCCCAGAGGTAGAAGGACTAGTTTTATGATAAGGAATAAAGATGGTTAATAACCTTCAGATATCAAGATGACAATACTGAAAGAAACAAAATTTCTTGGAAATTCTACATGAAATTGTGTGATTAAATCCTCTTTTTCAAAGAGAAAATGGGTTAGAATAAGTACCAGAATGTAAAAAAGCAGAATACCTTAAGTGCCATGTCATCAATTCCTTTGGTGGTCAGAACAACATTAGCGCCAGCTTTCAGTAGTTTTTCAATCCGTTCCTTAGTCATATCAGCCTCTCTGAAATAGGAAAAAGTGATCTACTGTTGAAACATATGAAACTGAACACAAGATGGCATTACACAGTTACACTAATATTTTTTGAAAAAGAATTAAACACTATGTCCTTAATTATAATAGATTTGGATTATCGCCGTGCATTATCATCTATTCCAGACCAATACTGTTTATACTTCTTTTACACAACTTATATTCAATAAGATAATAAATTTATTCTCATTATAATGAAGGGAAGTTAGTGGATCTAGAAAGCTATACAAACAGTACCTTTGGCGAATTTTCTCAAGCTCCCTGGGATCAGAAACTAATACTTGAACACCCAGTTGCATTTTTGTCTTCTGAAGATTGAAATCAAGACAAGCAATTTTTGCAGGAGAAACCCTGAGAGGCATTCCTTGGGCAGCACGGCCAGTATTAAGAGCGTATCCATTCATCAAAAAACTCTCTCTAGCACTTTTACCATGTGCCTTCAATATATTGATTCCCTGGAGCCCAAATCATATGAAACAGAATTAAATTCATAAAAAGTCTATGATCATTAAACCTCGAGATAAATATATCAGACAAAATCTACTACCAACCTTGATTGGGTATCTAATTTCACCGCGAGCATTGGTCATCCTTACAGCTTGCACTGCATCCACAACCTGCGTAAATTGCAAACAAACATAAATTTCACAACTGAAAATAATACTGACTGCCTACAACTGCAGCTAGAAAAATAAATCAAAAAAAGTAGTTAGCATTCTGTTGATAAACACTCTATACATTCAAAACAAGCCTAAACAGTGAGAATCAAAACTATTTTTGAGAATTACATGGGCCATGACCACAAAAGTTAAACTGTTTAATCAGTGAACTCAATAATAAATCTCCTAGAATCAATAATAAAACCAACAACCCTTTCTCCACCAAAATGTTTCAATCAAGCAATGACATGATCTTGATGACATTCATTCTAGAATTAGAACGACTATTGTCAATGAAGCACTCGAACTGAAAATGCTTCTGTATCATCCTAACATTGACGTCATTGGGATTGATTTTTAAAACTTCTAGAATCAAGAATAAAGCAGTTGTTTCACACTTTCACGTGACACCAATCATACTGTGTTAGGAGACTGGAGAACGCCCAAGGAACATTAATATCGTTGGGATTGATTTTTAAAATTTCTAGAGTCAAGAATAAAGCATTTGTTCCACAGTTTCATGTGACACCATTCATATTGAGTTGGGACACTAGAGGATGCCCAAGGAGTAAGAGAAGAGAGAGCAGTTACTTATTCCGTTAGTTAAAGCATTTGTTCCACAGTTTCATGTGACACCATTCATATTGAGTTGGGACATTAGAGGACGCCCAAGGAGTAAGAGAAGGGAGAGCAGTTACTTATTTCGTTAGTTAAAGGGCAGCAGGGTTTGTTAAATAGATAGGGGGGAATTAGGTCCAATCCAATTCTAAGATGGTATCAGAGCCTGTTCATTAAGGGCCGCCCTCCATTTATAGCTAGCAACAAGCCCAATAGTATTTGGCGTGAGGGGTGTATTGAGAAAAGCCAAAGACTAACATAGAAAACAGATAAGGTCTTAAATGAGTTTATAAAGAGTGACACACCTCACCTTAGAAGCAGATTTTCTAAGAGTTGAATTAGGCCCAACCCAATTCCAAGAGGAGAGATAGGGGGGATCATATTGGGAATTTGACAATTTCGGAGAAAGAAAAGAACATTCTTTGGGGGAGACTTTTGGAAAAAGACCGCTTTACTGCTCTAAATCAATCATTCTAGAAAATTGTTCTTTTCTTATGATTTTTTCTAGTATGATCATCTTCATATCTCTCAGAAAATTGCTGATTGTTAGAATCACCATTTACACATTCAACTCATAACAACAGAGTAGAACCGTGATAATACCAATGAGTATTTTTGAACTCCCTGCCTTTCAAGCAAAAAGTGGAAAGCCTGAGAAAACTACTTCATTATTATAATAGAGATGAGGAAAAGTATATGATATAGATAGCTCATTCAATATCAAGTTTCAAATAATATTTGCAGAGATGAGCCAGAATGATGTATAAAAGCTTAGATCTATAAGCTTTATCCAATTAGAAGTGAACATACTAGTACTTGCAAAATATGGTTTATTTACATCAATTTTAAACTTTTAAAGTATGTAAACACCCAATATTCAATATAAAGTCAAGACAATTACAAACTTACCAAATTAGCAAAGAAGTCACTGTCACCGGCTATCAGCTTTGAGGACATGCTGGTCTTGGCACAGTTAACTAGTGAATCTTTTCCGAGCTTTTCAACCTACAAATGAATAGAACAATCTGACTAAGCAACACATAAAAAATATACAACAGTTTCTAAATGCACTAATTTTTCAAAAGGGTCATAAAACAAGAACAACTAAACCATTGAATGTTTCTTGGGAAAAAGGACAGGGCCCAAGAGATGCAAGCTTTCATAAATCTTAACTATTCATATCAGATCAAAAACTTCTTTTTTGTTTAAGTTGGTGATTTAAACGTGAAATCAAGAAACAGTTAACATAAAAAGTATAGTTAAGTAACATCTCTGGCTTACAAATATGGTAACAATAACATCTATGAATCATCTACGAAGAGTGAGAGATAAGAACAGGAGTAGACCCTAATTCCTGACTAGCCTAACAAATGTATACATAAAAAATAAAAATAAAGGTTTACAGATGACACCTTACCTTGACGGCCAGCTTTTCATCTATGTATTTACACGCCTCTCGCATAGCAAGCTATCCAGAGTAATCAACAAGAGGTTAAAAAAATTATGTCTTATAGAATATCCCAATTCATGCACCAGAATAATGTAACCATAAAGTCAGGCAATATATACATTAATAGAAAAAGAAAAGAAATAAAATTAAAAAATAAATAAACTTACCCTATATCCACTGATAATCGAGGTTGGATGAATCTTATTCCTAACAAGATCATTTGCTCTCTACAAAAAGAACACACTCTATATGAGATTTACTAAATAAATATATAGTGGTAAAATAAAGAGAGTGGATATATACTTTAAGAAGCTCTGCAGCTACAATGACGACGGAAGTAGTACCATCTCCAACTTCTCTATCCTGAAGTTCAGCAAGTTCAACCAAAACCTAAAAAAGAAAACAAAAACAAAAACTGAATGAATAAAAATGAATAAATCAACAGATTGATCAATATCGCAATGAAGTATTGAAATTAGGTTAACCTTAGCAGCAGGATGTTCAACTTCCAGCATCTTGAGTATGGTAGCACCGTCGTTGGTGATAGTAACATCACCAATGTCATCAACAAGCATCTGAAAAAGAAAAACGGAAAAATTAAACGAAAAATGAACGAAAATAGAGTGAACAAGATGCGAATCGATGGATCTTATACCTTGTCGAGACCGACGGGACCTAATGAGGTTTTCACGATGTTCGCAACGGCTTGGCATGCTACAACTGGATTTGTTCATTTGCATAGAAAAAGTGTTAGAAAAACGGTTATTATCGGAGAACGAGAATGTGTGGGAGAGACGGAGAGAGATGTTACCGTTTTGAGTGCGAACGTCTTGGCCGGATTGTCGTTCGCCGGAGATGTCAGGGGTTTGATTAACAAGCGCCATTGCGAAGTGTTTCTGTGTGTCTAGGGCTTTCCACTGACTCACTCTGCTCGTATAGTTACTCTACAAATTAAGGGTTTTGTGTTTCACTTGACCTACCTTACTTCTTTTCTTTATGTTTTTTTTTTCTATGCTTCTTTCTCTTTTCGATTTCTATTTCATTTGGTCATTAAAATGAATTTAATTATTATTCACGATCACATGGCAACAACAAAAATTTAAGAGACATTTTTGTATACGGTAAATAATTATAATCGATTCTTAAAGAAAATGGCTCACTATTTAATAATGTTTAACTTTAAATTCTATCCCAAAAAATTTTCAATCAACTAGTCTCTCAATTTCTTTTTAGTTATTATATTTCTAGACAAAGTTTATTTTATTTATTATTATTTTGAGGCGGATAAATAACTCAACAAAGTGGTCTAACATCAAAGATCGAATTTGTATTACATTTTTTTAAATGATGTATTAGATGAATATTAAAAATTTGAAATTTGAATATTGAAGTCTTTATTGCTTTGAATGGAAAAATAATATTTGTTTTAAAAAAAAAATTTGTTGGAGTAAAATCAAAGTTAGGTGGAATTGATTCTTTAGTATAATGTGTTTGTAGGAAAATACGTAAAAATGATCAAGGAACTACTCGTGTTGTGAGTCAATGATAGAGATTTCTAGAGGATCTGAAAAAGCACATTTGTGAGAAGAGCAAGATGACTTGCCCTGTGAATTATGATGGTTTAGTGATCCACTTGGATGAGATGACCAAGATTTCACCTTAAAGAAATCTTGCTCACGAAGCGATCACACATTTCACCTTGTGAAATGTCACTTGTGAGACTATATAAATAGGAGAAGCAGTTCAAAAGAAATAAGTATGTCTTAGAAATTATGAAATTGTAAAGAACAAGAAAAATGAGATGGTTCTTATCAAAGTGTAGTTCATTTATTTGGGAGAGTCAACTCATTTAATGTGGTTCCATTCTCTCTTAATCTTTGTGGAAAGTTATAATGAGTATGAGTGACTAGTTTTTTTGTATGATGGAATTAGTTACATTAGTTATGATTCTATTGAACAAAAATATTAATCTCGCGATTATATAAAATCTTAATGTTAGTACATACATGTTGTTATTCTCATTCTTAACGTGTCTTCAACATAAAACTTTAAATATTATTTTTTTAATTTAGAAAATAATTTTGCTTTGTTATCAATAAAGTATGTCAATTCATGATTGCATCATTGAATACTCATTAACATTTCGTCAAACAAATTCTAAGGTATCTCAAAATGATTATTTATTGGGATCTCCACCTTTAACCTACATACGCCTCCCTGTGTCACTTCATTTATATTGTGACATTGACTAGAGATCTGGCCCTAGTGACAGGAGATCTATCGCCATGAGCTTGTGTCTTTATTAGTAAAACTATTATCTCATGGTGGGCTAAGAAGTGGTCTATCATGTCTTGCTAGCACTAAAGCAGGGTATATGAGCTTGACTTTGAACTCATATGGAAACAATATATCCTTTCATAGTTCAACATTTCCTACTCACTATAAATATTTATAAACATTAATTGTGATAACATGAGCATAATTACATTTACTTATATCCATATTCTCCATGCTCGCACTACACATATGGAACTAAACTTGTTTTTTGTCAAAAGAAAAAGGTTCTCAATAAGTAAATTTAGGTTCTCCACATCTCTAATCATCATCAGTGTGTTGATATCATGACATATGCACTCCCTCCTACTAAATTTGTGGAATTTAGATCCAAACTACTTGTATGAGATTATTGTATATCCCCTAATTCAACTTGTACAGAGGTATTAAAGGAACTAATATGGTACAAGCCATATAGTAACTATTATGCCCTATTTATACATTATATTTGCTAATGAATAACTATTTCTAACTAATTCTTAGAATCTATAAAACTAATCCCTAATATCTAGGAAGCCAGTTAACAAAATTAGTTAGATGTGTAGTAAGTCTATAAATCGATAACATTTATTGTAATTAAGTTAAAAAAAAAACAAAAAAAAATTGAGAAACCCGGTTAAGATCTCTCTCTCTCTCTTAGGGATGTCAGTTTGGACCTGTTAATGGGGATCCCCGCGGGGAACGCCCCGTTCGGGGCCCCAAAGATGGGGAATTTTCCCCCGTGGGGGCGGGGATGGGGAGAAAAATTCCCCCGAGAGCATTTCGGGGACGGGGACGGGGAATACACCCCCCGCCCCGCGGGGACCCCGCCCCGCCTATTATTTTAATATAGTTAATTTAATATATATATATATATTTTAGATTAGGTTTTTTAGTCATTTCCTTTATGTTTATTTATAAAAATAAATAAATAAATATTCATGTATTTATTAAGAGAGAGAAATGTAAATATTAGTGAATTCTTTGTGCTTTTTATGTAAATATTAGTAAATATTCCTTTATGTGAATTCTTTGTGCTTTTTATTTTTATAGAAAATATAAACATTTTAAAAAAATAAAATATTAATGAATAAATGTAGGATCTATGGGGATCCCCGCGGGGAACGGGGATCCGCGGGGAACGGGGATGGGGATAGAAATTCCCCTGTGACGGAGATCGGGGACGGGGAATGAATTTGATGGCGGGGAAAAAGATGGGGAAGTGTCCCCCCGGCCCCGCCCCGCCCCATTGACATCCCTACTCTCTCTCTCACACACACACACACTCACAATCCATGAATATATAATAATAACACTTACAATCCTTAATGCTTCAATAAATATTGTGTAAAACAAGCATGTTTTTTAATATAGAATTTTAGCGCTTACAATATAAAATGTCTCAATGGATAATCCGGGTAAAACATGCAGAGATAGATTTATATGAACATGTGTGCACAGACCAATGCCCCAATGATTTTTAATATCTTCAATGTACAGTATATAATAGACAAAAGATAATGCATTGTTACAAAGACTAATACAACCATTTGCAATAGGGAATTACTTTTCTCACCCTTGTGAAAAAATAAAAATGTTCTTCAAATATAATGCATTTCAGGACGCACCAAAACATAAGAAAAAAATCTTGAACTGTATTTTTGAAAACTAATGTGTATGACAAACCAGAAACAAATGTAAAAAAACTAACATAAATTAACATCAATTATTGTTACGATATACATTAAAAACATAACATTACATAGATAATTGTTAGAATAAATCTAACATTACATTTCATCATCAAGTGTTGATTGAGGATGTTTTAACATCTTTATGATATTTTAGGTAGATCTCCCAACCTTCACATCCACCTCGACCAACATTTACTTCGTAACAGTGAAATGTGATTCACATAACAATTAAATCTTCATCCATCTTTAACTCAAATTTGTTGAATTGTATCTTTGATTTATTGTCAATCAAGGGTAGATGATAATATAGCTTCATAACTCTTCGATTGACTGAGTAGTAACCATATTCTCTAGCATGGATTTTATATCGACAAGATAAGTGATCTCTGTGAACCTGAATTCAAGAGGGGCCTATCAACATTGAAGTAGAAAAAGTGAGATATGAGTATTGAGACATTTTATGTGTGATTTTGCTAACAATATGAAGGGCACATATATTTATATTGTAACTATTATGCCCTATTTGTACAATTTTGTCTCATGGAATATTTTGGGGATGTACTTCTGAATTCGACTGTTTTGTTTACTAAAATCAAGGTGTATATGAAAATGTAGTTCTGAATTAACCTTTATTAGCACTTTTAAAATAAGGTGTGTCTGGAAGTACATTTTCGGATTCACTCCTAACTGTTCATATAGAACCTGTTATGGAAACAAAACCTATTATAGAGAACAAAAATTTAGAAAATGGAATATACATTAAAATGTATCAAAATGTTTGCAGTTTACATCGTTAATATCAATCCAACATTACATGCAAAGAGCGAGTCACCATCAAAATACATCGTTAGATAAAAACTAAAATTCATTAAGACAAGTACAACCACCTAAATATATATTTATGGGTGGCTCCACCTTTGACTTTTACTTATTTGACTATCTTTTAATCTTGGTTAACTTGGTGAATTCTTTCATCCTATTCAAAATGTAATTTGGCCAAGTTTCAACTTCTTATGTGGAATGAGTTGTCCACTTAGTGATGTTTGTAGTATAAAGCACTATTGTTGTACCCCAAAATTTGCCCTCCCATTTTCATTCAAGATATTCTCCTAGGGTTTCTTGCATGCTCAAGATGGTCCAGGAGTTGATCAGACAGATTCTCCTCCTAAGCATTGAGTCCACGACTAGGGTTTGGTATTTCTCAATCAAGATTGAGTTTCCAAGGTTTCAAGTGGTCTTCATGGTTCTTCGTGTATTCTCAAGGATGCTCATGTCAAGTTTCAAGCCTTGCATCGCAAGTTTGCTCAGTCAATGATTCAGATGACTGGAAATCATCTTCATTGACTCAAAAGTCGACCTTTTTACAATCAAGTTCAAACGATTGTAACTTCTTCATTATTCGATATTTTTGAGTGGTTATTTTTGTGTATGACTCTCCTGACGTCATCTCTAATTTCTCTTTACAAGTCAAGAGTCGACTATGTGTGAAAGATCATCAAAAATTCGAATACTTTAGAGGACTTCGATTCTCATGTTGAGATCGTTCATGGAACAAGATGTTGAGTTCGGAGATTCATGTTGAGTTCAAACAAGATGTTGCTTATAATACAAGTCACCATGTTGGAAATTGATTTAGGATCTTGGGGAAATGATTTGAGGATTCATTTGAATAATGTTTTTTATTTTAATTCAAGTTAGCAAAGCATTACGCGATATCACATGTTTCGTCCAAATTTTCTATGGTTCATTCGCGTGAATTATTTTGAATTCAAGGTATCAAAGATGAGTTCACTAAAATTTTCTCAAATTCAAGCTTCCAATATTCGAGCGCTCATAGGAATGTAAACATGATAAAGTTATGCTTTGATTCATGGTTTCTCTAAGTTACAATTCTCATGAACCAAATCAAATTGACAAACCTAATTCAAAGTTCATGGTTATTCATCTATTTTCAAGCATATCATTATTCAAATTCAATACTTTTCAACATGAGGGTTCTTACATCTATTTAAATATTCAATTTCCATGAGATAAATCCACATTACTTCTTGAAAATTGCAACAACAAAAAAAATGCAAGACGTTTTCTTAGTGGTATTACAATTCAAGATGATTCAAGTTCATTCAAGAATTCAAGATTACAACAAAGCCTCGTTGTTATTTAAATTTACAAGTGAATTTGAATACATTTTACAAGTATCCAAATCTCAAAGTTCTTATGCCTAAAGCAAATTCATCCATACAAGAGAAAAGAGTTTGAAGTTTACATAGCAAGCAACAAGGTTACATTTTAAAGTTAAAATTGCAAGTTACAAATCCTAAGCTTCATCTTGTTTTAACTTTTCCCTTTGTCTCAATCTTCAAACTTTCGCATTATGTTGTTGTTGTACCCCAAAATTTGCCCTCTCATTTCATCAACATTTTCTCACCACAAGACTCTTGGAGCTCAAGATCAAGTTAGGGTTTGCTCTGCTCAAGACCCCTCCTTGCACTGTTGACCCAAATTAGGGTTTAAGTTTGCACAGGGATGTTTTGACCTAAAATTTCCAAAGTGACTTTCATGCTTCATGTTGGACTCACAAGTTTATCCATATCAAGTTTCAAGTCTTGATTCCAATCTTTGCCCAGTCAATTGGATAGTTGACCTAGAAATCAGCTGTATTGGGGAAAAAGTCAACTATGGCCAATTGACAGTCAAACTTCATGATTTTTGACCCACATCAACATAATGAACTCACATGAACCATTTGGTCAAGTTTGGATCACAACTCCACAAGAAATTTGATCAGATCACCAAAAGGGCAAAATGGTCATTTTTAGGGTTTTGACTGCACAAAGGCAATTTTTGACTGTTTGACCTAGCCAATGGCAAATCAAGCTCACATATGGACTCAAGGACTCAATGGCATTGTCTTGAACCATTCAACAAGTTCAAAAGATCTCAAATGCATAAGATTGACAGATGAATTTTTCAGTCAACTGATCAAAATTTGACTGTATACTGAAAAGTCAAACTTTGACTTTTTGGTCAAAATCAAGTGCCAAGATTCATTTTTCATCAAGACATGTCAAATTATGGAACTTTCTCATCAAGAAACACAAAATTTCAAATTAGGGTTTAAAATGAGAAAATTTCATAACTTAGAATTTTTCTAAGTTATGAAACTTCCTTATTTTTTCCTAACTTTGTCCCATTTTTTCACCAAGATGCAAATGGATTCAAACAAAACTTGAAACATGAAAGTTGTAGTTCATTGCAAAATCTACAACTTTGATTCATAAATTTTTCTCAAAAGAAGATTGTATCTCAAGTTATGATTATTGGAACAAGGGTGCAAAATATTTTTAACTTAGACAAATTTTGACCTATTATAGGGAGGATTTTTGCTCAACTTCATGGCCATTTTTCACATGGTTCCACTTGGAGTTTCAATTTGAATTACAAATATGGATTGTAGTACACATTCCAAGCTTTCCAAATTGTCCAAGAACTCATCAAACACCCTTGTGGTTAGGGAGAATCGAATTTGCAAAGTTGGCCAAAACTCACTTTTGTTCATGGCCAAAGCATGTTCATAACATTAGAATTTTTCAAATCAGCATGGTTTATGCTATCTTGCAGGCCTCTAAACCTCTTTACACTCAACAATTAAATGCCTAACCATTGTGTTAAGGTGTTATTTCATCCCTTTGGGCATTGCACATAAAACTAATCCCTAACTAGAAAAAGCAAAGTTCCCATTTTTGGCTTAATGTCACTTTATGTCAAAAGTGAATCCTTGAGGCATGGGGGCCAGATCTTTGAGGACAGATAGAGTCCATAAATTTATGTTACCAAGAGCAAGATATGCAGCATATATAGAGGGTGGTACAGGCCTGCATTGGAACACACACTATCCTTGCTTACATTTGAAGAAACCTTGCAAAAACTCCTCATCATTCATTCATGTCAACACAGCCAAGAACAAACTTTGTTCTCATCTTCCATACATCAAAACGGACCTAAGGCACGACCCTTCCATCCCTCATACCTCCTCAAACACCAAATCACAGTTTTGATGCAAAACAGGGTACCTGCTGCAGATTGAGTTCCACAATCCATTGCACTCGTGCACTTTGGCCAAAAACCTTTCAAACACATTCCATACCATCCATTGAAACTATTCCAAGCCCTAAACACCAGCTGTAACACCCCTAACCTCATCTGCCATTTTCATTTTTCAGTTTTGCAGGTGGACTTCCATAGCACGATTCAGAGTGATTCAAAGCAAGCTAGGTGTTGGAGAAGCTTCCTTGGACTTCAGGCAAGCTCAACCAAAGCTCAAACTCCATTGAAGATACCTACATTGTTCTGTTTAAGTCAAGCTGAAACAGGTAAAACCATGAACTTCTATCTCTCAATCTAGGAAGAGTTAGGCTTAGGTTTGTGAATGAAACATGCTTTACTCATAGCCCTGAAGCCATATATATGATTACTTTTCATTTATATTAAGTACGCTGTGAGAATTTTAGCCATGAACATTGAAGAAAAATTAGGTCAGAAATTGGGGATGAAGAAATTCTCCCTGATTTCTCAGAGTTAGGTCAAGTATTTTATATGTCTGAATTCGTCTCTTGATGCTCTACAATGTTGGTGTTATGAGTTTTTGCTAAAAGTCAAGGAATCAGGAGTTAGCTTTGGTACAAGAGGCGCGCGTATTTTGTCATTCAAACAAGGCTGAAGGTTGAATATGACTGGCTTGGGCTGGGCCTGAGTCAGTCTTGCTCTTTGCACTCCCTTTTTCAATTTACACTCCCCTGACCCATTGTGTGAAATATTTATCATTTTTGACTTTTTATTTTTTATTTTGACTTAATATTTTTTGTTCAAACATAAAAAACATTAAAAATATTTTTTCACATTTTTTTTTGCATTTATTTGGCATTTATTTGTTTTATTTAGCATATATATGTAAATAAATATAATACCTTTTTATTTAAGACACTAAAAAATAATACAAAATTATATTTATTTTCAGTTATTATTTTTTATTTACATTTTGAAAACATTTTCTAAAATATACATCTTTGTAAATAATTAATATTTTATTCTTGTATATATTTAGTATATTTAATATATAATATATAAATACTTGTATATTTTATTAGATAATTAGGACAAAAATATAAAAATAATACATTTTTGTTTTTATTAATATATGACACTAAAAAATACTTTTTTTTACAATATACTTCTTTTTTTATTATTGTATATAATTAATAAATAAATACTATTTATTCAAAAACTAGGGTTTTGCCCTAAATGACAAAAATATTCAAAATTTGACCTTTTTATTTTTGTTTATATTTTACATTGAAAAATACTTTCACATACATAAAAAACTCATTTTTGTGCATAATACATTTTTGCATATTTATTGTATTTATTTAAATATTGTACAATTAAATATTTGTATATTCGATATGGATGTAATAACTTAGAATTTAATTTCTTGTCAAATATCCCCAAATTCAAACTTGTACCCCCATCCCCATAATCATTGTTGTAATAGCTTAGCATTTAAATTTCCGCATTTAAAAGCTTTCAAATTATACCATGATAGACTTAGGGTTTGTATGCAAAAATCAATCAACAAATAGCTTGACCTAATTCAAGATAAATATGCATGAAAAACAAACACAATGCACACTTACACCCTTAGGGTTACTCCACTTGTTGCCTTCAAAAATGGGCCATGATTGCATGTTAAGTGTCTTTGGCAAAACAAAAACAAATCAAATGATCATAGTCCCTCGATGACGCTATCAAGTTGCCTTAACAAAAATGATCAAGTCCCTTAAGAAAAATGCCAAAGATACTTGACACTATTGCCTCTATGGTCTAAACGACGACCCGCGCCCGTCCCGTTAACATCTTAACACAAGGTTGTTCACCAAATACAATGGTGAAACAACACTGTTAAAAGGGTTAAAACATAGGAAAGATCTTTGAGAAATTTAGGGTAGATAGCTCTTGGTTACTTGACCAAACTTGCAAAACAATCCTTGCTACTTTTCAAAACACACATCACAATACAACTTCAAAACAAACTTTCAAAAAACATTGAAAAACTTTTCAAAAGACAATACACCTTTGTATACATTCAAACATGGATCATTACAAAGGTTGCCACAACAATGGCCTCTTTTCAAAATATCTTTCAAAACCACACACAAAGCACCATTTCAAACAATTGAAAATGCAAAGCAAGTGATCTAGGCAAGTAACTAAGAGCCCATGGATAACCATGGATAGAAAGGGTGTTAATACCTTCCCTTTCTATAATCTACTCCCCGAACCCATGAAAACATCTCAAAGGTTTTTCCTGTGCTTTTTAACCTTTCCTTAGGATAAAATAAAAAGTCGGTGGCGACTCTTGTTAAACCTAAACATTTGCGAAAACAAACACAAAACCCAAGTCAGTTCTCCCACCGTATCACAGAACTGGCGACTCTGCTGGGGAGAAAAATTAAAAGTGGAGTAACCTTAGGGCCTAGATCACCCTTTTGCATGACTAATTGCTTGCTTTGATTGCTTTACCTTTTGGTTCTCTTGTTTGGGCTTGAAATCCTACACCCGGATTTGGGGAAACATTCATAGATAACAATACGTTGTGGAAACTGTGCGGGGTATACCGACACGGTTGAAGCAATAGCTATATTAGTGCGATATATTTGTGAGTACCGGTAACCCTTGAGTTCAATCAAGGAGAGTACGGGGCCGCTGAGTGATGTCACTAAGCACTAATGACCTAGAACCTTACTTGAACATCTTGGCCTTTTATTAGGGGTAGTGAGATGACCGGCTTTGGTGCAGTCCAAAGTTGGTAGATACTCGATACTACACTCATTGAGGGTTGTTTTCTTGGAATATTTTGGTCGCTAGTTAAGTGGCTAAACCAAAACAATGAACATGGGAAACAATCCAATGATATTGAGCTCCTTAGAACCCGGTTACTATTTATAGGACAAGTTTTTAAGCCAACTAAACTCAAGAGGGTACTTACCTATGAAACCTCATGCAAGCCTGAAACTAGGGTTTGGTGTGACTTTCTTGTACATATGTTTGTGCATACATCATGAACATCATAAAGCATCATATGCATCCACTAACCATTTCAAGGGTTTGGATCTTCATCTTTGTTCTTGTTTTGTAGGTCATGGAAATTCTTCGCAGGAAAACTATCCAAGTCAACCTTGTGAGAATCCCTCCTCAACTCAAGGAGCTTACATCCAGAATTCCAGAAAGCTCTCTCTTCAGTGAAAGACATGGTAGACTTCTCAGCCTAGTCAACACCAGCATTGAAGAAGACATGGTGAAAGTGTTGTTCCAGTTCTTTGACCCCCTTCACCATTGTTTCACATTTCCCGACTACCAATTGGTGCCTACTTTGGAGGAATTTTCTCAACTCCTGAGAATTCCTATTCCTAATCAACTACCCTACAACGGTACGGAAAAAGAACTGAAGCCTGAAGATGTTACTCAAGCACTACACTTGCAACCATCTGACATCAAGGGGCATTGGGAAACTAGAAGTGGTGTCAAAGGCTTCTTGGCAAAGTTCTTGTTTGATAAGGCACAAGAGTGTTGGAATTCTTTGGACCTACAAGCCTTTGAAGAGATTGTGGCACTCCTCATTTATGGGTTGGTCTTATTCCCAAATCCTGATCAACTTATAGATGTAAATGCTGTCAAGATCTTCATATCCAGGAATCCCATACCTACATTGCTTGGGGATATCCTCCACTCATTTTACACACGAACAATGAGGAAGAAAGGTGTTCTCATGTGTTGTACTCCTATCCTTGCAAGGTGGTGTATTTCTCACCTTCCACAATCTGTTTTGAAGAATGATTAAGGTTCAAGGTGGTCACAACGATTGATGACCCTCACACATTCTGATGTACATTGGTGTTCTCGGTCCAGAGAAAATGTCATCATCATCGATCATTGTGGTGAGTTCCCTAATGTCCCATTACTTGGCATTAGAGGAGGTATTACCTACAACCCTTGTCTGGCTTTGAGACAATTTGGATATGCTCGGAGGGATGGCCGTCATGACATGCTGATTCCTGACCTAGTTTTTGACTTCGACAATGATGCGCAAGGACTTCGCCAAAGATTCATCAGAGCTTGGAGGATGCCTAACAAGGTAGATAGCAAGACACTGGGGCACAAGAACTCCATCCCTCTTGAGCCTTACCTCAAGTGGGTACGGACCCGCGCCCAGAGTCTTATGATGCCTTACCCTCACATTCTCCCTTTGATTAAAGAGCCTGTTAAGGAAGGAGAGGTTCCATACACCATCCTACATCCTGACATGCCAACATCATGGGAGGAAATGCAGAAGAGTTGGATCCAACTCAAGGAAGAAAGGGATACTTTTGAAGCCAGCTTCTACGCCAGTGAGAAGAAGGTTTTAGAGCTTACCCGCCGACTTCACGAGGAGGAGACCCTCAACACTTACATCGCACCAAAGAGGATGTGCAACGTCTTTTTACCTTAAGAAGTTTTTGTAATATTTGGCCCATGGAGCATTTATGTACTGACAAATTTCTTCTTATTAATATGACGTGTGTTCTTTTTTTTTTGCAACAACTTTGAATTTCTAAATCCTTGAATGCATTGCATGAATAAACATATCATTCATCATATGCATAAGCAGGTCTTCACACCAGGTTTCCTTATCTTTCTGTTGTTTATTTCAGTAAGATGGATCTTGAACAGACGGTCAAAGATCTGCAGGCACAAAACTCGCAGTTTCAACAGCTCCTTATGACCTTGGCAAAGGGCCAGGAGGATCTTAAAGCACTGTTAGGGAATAAAGAGCAAGGAAAGGAAAAAAGAAGAAGAAAAGAGTTGGGGTAGCTACACTGGGAAGAAGATTTGAGAATGAAGCTAGGAGAATTCTTGAATTCCCCTCCACATCTGATGAGGGGACCGGTAAAGGAAAATGGGCTGCATTACCTTCTGAGTCTGAGGCTGAAGAGGAAGAGGTTGAGGAAGATGGAGACTACTCAGAGCAGCAATACCCACCAGCGGACGACAAATACAAAAACCTGGAGGATAGACTGGCAGCTATGGAGCTGCAAAGGGTTCTCGGGTTAGATTTTGAAGAATTGGGATTGATTGCTGGGATTGTGATCCCTCCAAAGTTTAAGGTGCCAACTTTTGCAAAATACGACGGTCTGTCTTGCCCGAAGATGCACCTGAGGTCGTATGTCAGAAAAATTCAACCTCATTCATCCGATAGAAATCTTTGGGTACACTTCTTCTAGGATAGCCTGTCTGGTACACAGCTAGATTAGTTTTACCAGCTTAAGAGGTCAGAAGTGCACAATTGGGAGGATTTGGCAGCTGCCTTTTATTGCCAGTATCAATACAACGCCGACTTGGCGCCGACCCATACTCAGTTACAAAGTATGGGGATGGCCTCAAATGAGGGATTCAAAGAATATGCCCAGAAATGGCACGACTTGGCCGGAAGAGTGCAGCCACCTCTTTCAGATAGGGAACTAGTTGATATGTTCTTGGGGACCCTATTTGGCCCGTTCTTCAACCATTTGATCGGGAGCTCTTCCGCAGGGTTTACTGAATTGATTCTGACTGGCGAACGGGTGGAAGCTGGTATTAAGAGTGGGAAGATTCAAAGGGATGCCTCTGCCTCCACAACTGTTAAGAAATCATTTCTGGCCAAGAGGGAAGCAGCTGTTGTATACTCTCAGAAAGGATCAAGAAGAACTGAGCGCCGGCCGACTGTAGGGGCCGTGATGATTCAAAATCCGTCAAATGATCAACCTCGTAACAATCAGTCTAGACCTAAACAGCAATGAGGAGAACAGCCACAACGACAGTTCACCCGCATCAACATGACGCCCGCACAAGTTCTTCCCCATTTGTTGAAGCTGAATCTCACTAATATCAAAGAAGCGCCGAAAAATGTGAATACAACCTCTCCAGCTTACAATCCGAATGCTAAATGTGCCTATAATTCTGACAGCACCGGACATGACACCAACAATTACTGGGCGTTAAAGAATAAAATTCAAGATTTGATAGATGCTAAAGAGGTTGAGTTAGACGCCCCTGAGAAGTCGAATGTGATCTCCACTCCGATGCCAAAGCATGGTCACAATGTCCATGCTGTTGAAGAAGATCTGTTTGTTTCTGTTGTTGATGATCTGATAACCCCATTGCTGACAATCAAGTTGAATCTGTTGAAGGCTGGGATTTTCCCAGGTTGTAAAGAAGATTACTACTTTTGTTCCTCCCTACCAATCGACTGTCCATTGCTGAAGATAGGCATCCAACGCCTAATGGACAACCAACAAATTCTTTTCGAAAAGACTCATGTTACTCCAACTCATATCAAAGATGTTTCAATAATAACCATTTCCGCCAATCTTTCCAAGGTCCCCAAAAGGCCTGTTAAGATTACATCCGCTTTGAAGATTGTATCCTTGAAAATAACCATGCTTGGGCCCGTCCCCTACAAATCTGACAAATCAATACCGTGGAATTATGGTGGAGAAATCTATTACCACGGTGTTAAATAAATTGAGATAACTGAAGAGAGCTCTGACGAAGAAACTGCCGACATTGGAAACATTGCCGGTACAAGCAAGATTACCCGAAGTGGGAGAATTTTCTCTCCAAATATTTGCCCCTCCAAAGGCAATCTTTGGACCCTCAGCTGCTGCCAAGGTTACCCCCGCACCAGTAAAACTATCTGCAAGAATGCCAATAATTGAAGAAGCTGTTACTCATGTGGTTGTCCCTGTTGCTGCTGCTGATATGGGGAAAGGGATCCAAGAAGAGCTCGTCAGGACGAGGGCTCAGCCATTGGTCATCCCCGAAACCTCTAAGAAAGAAATGGAGGAGATTCTGAAAATAATAAAGAAAAGTGATTATGATGTGGTGGAGCAACTGGGGCAAACCCCCTCGAAGATCTCCATGTTAGCTTTGCTGCTTTGTTCAGAGGCTCATGCCAAAGCTCTGATAAGGTTTTTGAAGACAGCCCATGTGCCCCAGGAAACCTCAGCCGATCAATTCCAGGATTGTGTAGCCAGCCTTACCGCTGACAACGGCCTGGGTTTCTCTGATGCTGACCTGACTCCGAAGGGAAGAAAACACAATGACGCACTGCATGTGTCAGTTGAATGCCGAGGAACTACTCTCGCCCATGTCCTGGTCGATACTGGTTCTTCTCTAAATGTGTTGCCTAAGAAAGCTCTCGACCGGTTGGATTGTGAAGGCTTGGAGCTGAAACCTAGTAATATCATTGCCAGGGCCTTTGACAGGTCTAAAAGAATGGTGCATGGGGAGGTCGACATTCCCATCAAGGTAGGCACTGAGGTGTTCCACTCCACATTCTATGTAATGGACATTCGTCCATCCTACTCTTGCTTTCTAGGAAGACCGTGGATACATAATGTTGGGGCATTCACTTCTTCTCTACATCAGATGCTGAAATACCCTGTTAAGGGAAAAATCATAACTGTACACGGTGAGGAGGAGTACATGATCAGTCATCTGAATTCCTTTCGGTATGTGGAAGTAGATGGCGAATTCATCGAAACACCCTTTCAACACTTTGAGGAAGTTTCTCCCGAGGTGGCAGTAGCAAAGGCAATAGCTGAGGTACCCAAGCAGGTGGCCAGGATGACATCTCTGAAAGACGCAAAGGCTGCAATGAAGGAGGGGAAGAGCTCAACATGGGGACAGTTGCCTGACTTTCCCCACAAGACAAACAAGTTTGGGTTGGGATTTACCGCTGCGGGGCAAAAAGCTATGCGTCGCTCAAAAATTGAAAAGACACCCATCAAGATTTATCCTCATGGAATCAATGCTTTGGAAGATGAAGACGAAGAGGGTAATATTGAAGATTGGATCTTCCCAACCATTGAAGGGGGACTGCACAACTGGGAGGCGAAAGACTTCGTTCCCATTACTTTCATCAATCAGTAATTTATCTTTCGAATATTTCCTGTTGGTCTGTAATAATTACTAAAACAATCTGCACACTATTTTTTTCACCTCATGCCTTGCCCGGGGCATACAGGTCCATTTGTAAGGGTTTTGATTCTCTTCATAAATCATATGCCATGTTTAATGAATCATTGGACATTTTTCATTTATAAACTGCTGTGTTCATTTTCTTTCCTTTTACATTTTTGTTTGTTTAAGGATGGCTATTGTTGTACCCCAAAATTTGCCCTCCCATATTCTCCAAGATTTGTCAAGAATCAGTCAAACATAATTTTTCTTGTCAGTCTAGCCAAATTAGGGTTTTCATGGACTTTTGATACAGTTCAAACAAATTACTAGGGTTTGGTTGATTTTAGCTCAGGTTTTGATCAGGCGAACGCTTCTTTGGCGTTTAAATAAAAAATCAGGGTTTTGTGCGCATATTTCTCAGAAAAGAATTAATTCTACAGTGCTTTCCAAGTTACTCTGAGAGATGAGCTGAGGCATTTGATTTGAGTTTGCAGTGTTGGATTTAATCAAATAAAAAAAAGGACATGTGGACGTTTGTTGTTTAGCTGTGCAATGCTTTGATTAGTCGGAATTCCGGATGTTTATTGATTATTTATTATTCTGAGTTAAAATGGTTGGGATTTATTTCCAGTTATTATAATTTAAGAATTATGAATAATTAAATAAATAGTTGAAGAAGAAAAAGAATTAACTGACAAAAGTGGATTTTATTCATCTTTAATTATTTGTTACAATTATTATTTGTACACTGTAAATTTATTTACAGATGTTTACATTAATAATGTTACAATAATTAAAAGTAAAATAAAGTTATCCTAATTTCTTGAAATCTTCATCTTCTACTGATGCTCCTTTGGCTCAATTGACTTTTATCTACAAAAACAAAGAAAAAGAAAAAAGTCAAAAGCAGATGAAATGAAATAAAAGACAGACAGATAAAAAAGGACTCATCATTAAAAGCGACTGGCCGGAATCAGTTGTTCCCCTCTCTGCAAATCACAAGATTGCTCTTGGTTCACAAAGAGGGGTAGAAGGTGCTTGCAAATAAAATTTGAAATGCACAAAAGCTACAATTGCACAAATTCAAAGTTTGTCAAACATACTGCATAAGTCCAAAAATTGTCAACCAAAGTTTCCAAACAGCATACAGTAATCCAAAAAGGCAAACTGAACTGCATAAAGGCCTAACCAAAGTCCAAACTAGACAGTAAACTAAAAACTGTCCACAAGCTGCCAAAAAGATATCAAGATATCAACAAGTACAAAATGCTGTCAACAATGTGCAAGAAAGCAGGAAATATGCAGAGTAAACCAACTAGTGCAAGCAATGTTCAAATGCATCATTTCCCAAGCCAGTCCTTTTTCAGAAATAGTACATTTCTAAAGCAATAAAAATTCTTTTTAAATGTGTGGAGAGAGAAAAAGAGAGAAAGAAGAAAGGCTTACAGGGCTTAGGCTTAAGAATATAAAAGAAACTGATATAGAACAGTACAAGGGGGCAGAAGAATACAAAAGTAAAAAAAAAACACCACAAGCTGCAAGATACAAACAATCTGCCTCCAACCTGTGTTCCCAAAAACCTTTCAAACTCATACCAGGCCTGAACCACTATAAGCTCCAAACAACAAAGCTTGTCCACGCTTAAACCTGCATAAGCCTTGAACCAAACATGAAGCCATAGCCTTAAACATACAAACTGAAACAAAATTCATACAAGCCATCAACCTGCATAAGCTTTAAAGCCTTAACTGTATCAAACAAAACCTGTCATAACACAAAGCCCTCAAGCTTGCATCCTGCCCAAAGCCAGTGAAAAGCCAAACAAAGCCTTTAACCTGCTTCAACAGAACCAGCCTAAAGCCTGCTAAATCCAAGCTCACTACAAACATCAGGCAAAAACCAGAAGCCTTAAGCCTTAGCCTGCTTCAAGCAAACTTCTGAAGCAAACTGTCAAACCTTAAACCAGAAACTTGTGTCCAAAAGCAGAATAAGCCAAGCATACAAGCCTTGGAGCATTCAAACAACCAAGCCCTCAGAACTATGTTCATCATAGGGTCAAAACAAACCATATCCAACAGCATCAAGTACTGAAGCAACAAACCATATCCAACAACAACAAACAATATTCAAATCAATATCAGCATTCCTTCAAGAACATCATCAGAGGCAACCAGAAAAGGAGAGAAAAAAGCAATAAGCAACTAAGAAATCTCAGGGCCCAACATCAGAACAAAAACATTCCAACATCAACATCATTAATATCTCAACAACATAGTATCCGGAGGCAAATGTTCAAATAGACAGAAGAGGAAAAGAAGATTGTTCAAGGGTTTTCAGCATGCATTATTAAACAACAAAGGGCAAATACAGAGTACCAGGAAGCAAAAGCTCAGCATCGTATCCCTCCGCCCTTGGCCGCCTAGGACGCCACCGTCCACCTCTTCTCCTCTCCAAAGGTTTACTTCTTTCTTCCTTTTCTTTCATACCTCACACCAATAATGATAACATAAAAAAGAGTCAGAATTTATCAAGGCATGCAAAGCGTAAAAACATATAGAACCAAGAAATCAAACCTTGTAGCCACCGCCTGCGTGATCTTGGAGGAGAGGAGGTAGAGGCGACGTTTGGTGGCCATAGACGCGAAGGGTTTTGCTCAGAATCCATGGCTAGAGACGAAGACGAAGACGATAAGGAACGACGCCACGCCGTAACTCTGAAACCCTAATCCAAATGAAACAAACAAATGCAACCCTTGTAAAATAATTTGTGAAACAAAATGGGCCTTGCCCCTTTCATTTGTCTAAGCCCATTCACGAAGCTAGCGTGCACCCCCCCGTTTCCCCTTTTACTGCTGATTCATTTGTTTTTTTGTTTTGGGCCCAGCTAACCCTCTAAAGCCCATTTAATTTTCTTTAAAACTAATTCCCTTTTTTTTACATATCATATTTTATTTTTTGTTAAATAAACTAACACATTAATTTTTTTACACTAAATTTTATTAACTCTTTTATTTTCTTTTTTATAACACAATTAAATTTTGTAAAATAAAATGATACACTAAACTCTTTTTTTTTTATATATAAACTTTTCTTAAATTATTCTTTTGTTAGTATAATTAAAAATACATATTAATAAATACATAAGAAAATAGATTTTCTTTTATTTCTTTTTTGACTAAACATTTTTACATAAACACAATAAAATACATAAGCATTTTCTTTTTCTTTTCTTAAAAATTTTTTTTTGTACATATTTAACAAAATACAAAAATGATAACAATACATAAATAAAATACTTAATTATACATTAAGTTGACACTTGTAAATAAATCCTACACTTACACAAATACATTGACACATTTACATTTGCTTATTCTTATACATTGCTATACACTACATATTACATTTGGGATTGATTCGATTTGGTTGTAAATTTATTTGGACACTACTCTCCTATTAAAGTCTCATCCCCATTTGTAAATATTTGTACCCCCACTTCCGGATACTTATTTGTAATAGCGTAGACTTTAAATTCCCGCAATTTATCGCTTTCAAATATACCATGTATAGACCTAGGGTTTGTATGTAAATAAAATCAAACGCTAGATAACCTAATACAAGACAAATACATGAAATCATACATCATTCACACTTGCACCCCTAGGGTAATCACGCTTGTTGCCTTCCAAAATGGGCCATGCTTGCACGTTAAGTTCTTTGGCAAAACAAAACAATTCAAAATGATCATAGTCCCTCGATGACGCTTTCGAAAGTTGCCTAATCAAAATGATCATAATCCCTTCAAGCAAAATTGCCAAAGACACTTGGCATCATTGTATTCATGGTCCATACGATGACCCGCGCCTGTCCCATTAACATCCTAACGCAAGATTGCCCACCAAATACAATGGTGGAACAAAATTGTTAAAAGGGTTAAAACATGAGAAAAAACCTTTGAGTAAATTTAGGGGTAGACAACTCTTAGTTACTTGATCAAACTTGCAAAACACACTTGCCTACTTTTCAAACCACACTCCACAAACACAATTTCAAAACAACTTTCAAAACATTTGAAACATCTTTTCGAAAAGATACACACCTTTGTATATACTCAAACACGAGTCATTACAACGGTTGCCTAGACAAGGCGTCTTTTTCAAAACATTTTCAAAACACACACACCACAATTTCAAGCAATTGAAAATAAAGGCAAGTGATCTAAAACAAGTAACTAAGAGCCCATGGATAACCATGGATGAAAAGGGTGCTAATACCTTCCCTTTTCATAATCTATCCCCCGAACCCACGAAACATCTCAAAAGGTTTTTCCTGTGCTTTTTAACCTTTCCTTTAGGATAAAATAAAAAGTCGGTGGCGACTCTTGCTAAACCGAACAAGTGCGAATACAAACGCAAAACCTCAAGTCAGTTCTCCCACCGTATCACAGAACTGGCGACTCTGCTGGGGATAATTTAAAAGTGGGGTTACCTTAGGGTTTAGATCACCTTTGTTTTCAATTGCTTGCTTTGTTTGCTTTTATATTTGTGGGCTTTGCATCGGAGTTTCATAGATCCTAACCCGGATCTGGGGAATACCCTTTAGGTAGCATAAGCTGTGAGGGACCTGTCCGGCGTAGACCGACACGGGTGAAGCAATGGCTACGTTGGTGTGACACCTTGGTTTGTACCGATATCCCTTGTGTTGCAACGAGGAGAATATGGGTCTTCTGAGGAGTCATTAAGCACCAACCGACCTTAGAACCCTAAATTGACCCAACTTGGCCATAGAACGGTAGCAGTATGCTACTCATTGAGGCTAAACTCTCGCGATGGTTCTAGCCGCAAGAAAAGATTGCGATGCTGGAGTTATGACCGATTGAGGGTAGTCAGTGATATTGAGATCCTCTAGAACCCGGTTACTTTGGATAGGACAGGTCTTAACCAACGAAACTTCAAGAGGGTACTTACCTACAAACCCCATGCAAGCCTAAACCTAAGGACTTGTTTGCTTTGTGTGAATATGATTACCTGTATATACACTCACTTGATTTTTGCATACATGTACATAACATCATACCATAGCATTTTCAATAAACCACTTCAAGGATCTCGAGGGTTCTTTTGATGCAGGGTTACGTTGAACCAGACGTCTACCAAAGGGCAAGAGGTTTTCTCCTCTAAAGCAAATGCCACCAAAGATCAAGTGCAACAACTTGAATCAGTGGCTATGACCCACTTGACATGGTGAGCTTGATTCTCATGGAAAAGACATCCACCGGTGCAAAGTTCTCCAATCAAAGATCAAGTGCAACAACTTGAATCAGGGGCTATGACCCACTTGACATGGTGAGCTTGATTCTTGTGGAAAGACATCCACTGGTGCAAAGTTCTCCAATCAAAGATCGAAGTTCAACCTCTAACATTCTCTTGTGTTTACCCCAAGAAATCCTTGAAAACATGCATTCACATATCATGCATTGCATCATAACAGTTTTTTCCTTTTTCAGGTTTCCTTACTCTCCTACTGTTTATTTCAGAAGAGATGGCTCTAGAGAGGACTGTCAAGGATGTCCAGGACCAGACTGCTCAGCTTCAGGAAATGTTCTTGAACTTGTCTCTGGGGCAAGAAGAAATGAAAGCTCTCCTCACAAAGGGCTTGGTCCAGGAGACTTCAAACAATCCAGGAATGATCAGTTGGAGGCACTACAGTCTGAGCTGACTACAATGAGGATCCAAATGATGGGGCAACTGGTGGGCCAGATGGCTCTCATCCAGGACTTGTCTCAAAGACAAGAGGAACTCAGAGTTCTCGTCAACCAACTGCTTCGGAACAACCAACTGGGGCAGACATCTGAGGTTGAAGAGCAAGTCACCACTCAACCCCCCTCCAGACAAGAAGACAAGGGGAAGGATCCTCTGCTTGCTTCAGGGTCACAAGCCCAACAACAACCTCGCCAGCGTCAACGGGGTAATCGGCGTAATCAAAATACGTCGGGAAGACAGTTCATTGAGACCGAAATACCGTCATCTCTGATTCTGGAGCGCTTGTTGGAGGTCAATCTGACTACTTTGAGGGATCCTATTCGGAAGCCCAATACCTCCGCTCCTAACTATCATCCCGACGCATTTTGTGTGTACCACTCCTATAGCCTGGGGCATGACACTGACGAATGTTGGGCCTTGAAGAACAAGATTCAAGATCTGATTGACATTGGAGTACTGAGGTTCATGCCAGACGGCGAGATGAAAATCTTCCGTTAAGGGTTTCTCCACCTGAAGTGACAAAGCTCAAACTGAAAGACTTTTGCTTTATTTGAATTTTCAAAGTTGTAATTTCTTTTGTTATTCAAACAATTATCTGTTGATGTTAAACTCTGTTTCATTAATACATTGCATATGTTTGTCTTGAATTCATCCATTCGTTTTCACTACTCTTATGCTTTCTTTATGATATTTAACTCTTGATAAAAAGCTGTCAGCCTTTAGAGGGAGGATGACGAAACAATACCATAATCCCATACAGTATGCTTTTGAACAGACCTTGCTGATGATGTACAGGCATTTCTTTCAATTCCTAAACACTGGAGTTATAAGGAAGATAATCCCTAGTCAACCCCTTCGAGCCAAAGAAGTAGGAGTTTTCTGTTCTAAACAATCAAAACCTTTGATATGAACCTGGGGCAGGGTAGTATCTCAGTTGATTCAAAAGAAAATGCGCATTAAAGTCGCAAACTCTCAATTTGTGACACAACGAACGCCGTCAAAAAAAGACGTTCTTTGGGAATCACAAGACAGTGATGGTTCCCTATCACCTAGGCAGTCAATATCTCAAAAGAAAATAAAAGCCCACTGAGCCAAAACCTACAAAGGAGGCTTAAGAAACCTGGGACATCCCGCTGACTGTAATCCCGAAAACAGGAACAGTCGGGCAAAAGTTAGGGATAACAAATCAAAATCAAAATAAAGAGGTCATTACAAATCCTCAACAACATGAAAAATGTTGCAAAGAAAAAAGGAGATGATGATTGTCTCCCAAATTCAGCTGGTGAACCATCACCCAAAAAGTTGTTCCAAACTCGAACAGAGTGCGACGCACAATTAACTGAGCTTAGGGTTGAAGAACATCACGAAGAGCGGGTGGGTACAAATATACTTTGAGCCTTTATCCTTTGTTTCTTAAACTGTGAACCAAGCCACATTACAACCCTTCAAAAGTTCTAATTGAAGCATGGGTTAGTTCAAAAGCATATTGTTCAAAAGGTATCCTGACTCCTGTAAGGCTTTGCTCTAAAATCTTGTGTTGATTTTGTCTTATGAAAAGTTTTCTGCTAAAAAATGCATTTTTCAAAAACTTCGAGACAAACATAAACTTTACATTACTTGAATATCACTGTTTGCAGTTCACTATTTGTTTGACAGAGAAGAAATTCATACAGCGAAAGTTCGGAGGAACGAAAACTATCTCAGTGAGTAAAATCACTTCAAAAAGGATGACACTTCCGTTACAAATCTCCTATCAACAAGGGGCGTGTCATGTCACTATCCAGTTAGCCTGGGGCAGTCCAGTCAAGGTTTCAACAGATCTTTCAAAGTTCATTTAACCTGGGGCAGTCCAGTCAAGATTTCAACAAAATCTCAATTGCAGAGTAACCTGAAGACTCCTTCATCATCACTTGGGGCATTCGAATGTCCAAAGCGTTCAAAATTCCTTCATCACCTGCTGGAAGTTACGATCATCATCAAAATTCCTTTATCACCTGCTGGAAGTTACAACTACCAATAGAATAACGGACAATTCAAACTCCTGAAAATCTGTTTCTCTCAAGCATGAAGATTCTCATCACCTCAGAAGATTGGTATACTCCCAGTTTCTGACTGTTAACAACATGAAGATTCTCATTCTCAAAGTGGATTATTTCTTAAGTTCCGGATTAACACCTGTAGCAAGCCAGGAAAATATCTGTGGACGACTGATTATGGATTAACACCTGTAACAAGCCAGGAAATTATCTACATGAAGAGATTGAAGATCAACACCTGTAACAAGCCAGGAAAACTATTTTTCTTTCTCAGGTTAGAGATCAACACCTGTAACAAGCCAGGACAGTATCTCCTTGACCAACCTTTCTTAAGTTCTAGATCAACACCTGTAGCAAGCCAGGAAAATATCTGTGGATGACTGATTGTGGATTAACACCTGTAACAAGCCAGGAAATTATCTACATGAAGAGATTGAAGATCAACACCTGTAACAAGCCAGGGAACCATCTTTCTTTCTCAAGTCAGAGATCAACACCTGAAACGAGCCAGGACAACATCTCTTTGACCAACCTTTCTTAAGTTCCAGATCAACACCTGTAGCAAGCCATGAAAATATCTGTGGACGACTGATTATGGATTAACACCTGTAACAAGCCAGGAAATTATCTACATGAAGAGATTGAAGATCAACACCTGTAACAAGCCATGGAATTATCTTTCTTTCTCAGGTCAGAGATCAACACCTGTAACAAGCCAGGACAGTATCTCCTTGACCAACCTTTCTTAAGTTCCAGATCAACACCTGTAGCAAGCCAGGAAAACATCTGTGGACGACTGATTGTGGATTAACACCTGTAATAAGCCAGGAAATTATCTACATGAAGAGATTGAAGATCAATACCTGAAACAAGCCAGGGAACCATCTTTCTTTCTCAGGTCAGAGATCAACACCTGAAACAAGCCAGGACAGTATCTCCTTGACCAACCTGATCAATACCTACAACAATCAAAAGATTCTCGACTTCCCTAGCCAGAGAACCTTCCAGAAGTTAACTCCCCTCATAGTCAAGTTTCAAAATCCCCAGTGGAGCCAAAATTGTCAATCCTCAGCGGAGCTAAAACTTCCAACTATCAATCCCCAAGCAGAATGAAGACTCTCATTCTCAGGTCCTCACAGAATATTCGAATATTCTCCAGCGAAGATCCCCTCAAGACAAGAATCCCCAGTAGATTGGCATACAACCCAAGCTCTGGATTCCCCAACAGCGGTCCCAGGATTTCTCACTTTCAACAATCAAAAGATTCTTGCCCTCCCCTGCAGCAGTCAAGGATTCACTTTCCCCGACAGCAGTCAAGATTCTTTTATCCCCAGCGGAGTTCATCAAATTCCCCAACATAACTTATCAGTGGAATCCCCAGCGGAGTTCTCATCAAAACCTCAGCGAAGTATCTCTTCCCATAGAGTAATTCCCCGCAGAGTAATCTCTCCAACAAGTTTATTCCCCAACGGAGTCATCTCCTCCTACTGGTTTATTCTTGCAACCGTCATCCCCAACGGAAGCGAAGAACTCTACTCTTCAACATCAGCCCAGGATTTGATTTCCCGGCCTTCGTCAAGGATTTATGTTCCTAGTCGAAAACGCATTCATAGACATTTCACATTTTATACATCCTGATACATACATATACGCATTGTTGTACCCCAAAATTTGCCCTCCCATATTCTTCAAAGTTTTGACAAGCATCATCTCAATTTGCTCAAGTCTACTCAAGGGTTGCACAGTTCAAACACCCTCATAAGCCAGTCAAATTAGGGTTTTGGTTCTTGCGAGGAAGTTGAGGTTTTCAAGGGCTCAATCAAGTCCAATATGCTCATATACATTGTCAAGCATCTACATGTCAAGTTTCAAGGCTCATAAGGTCAAGTTGCACAGTCAAAAACCCTAATTGCTCCACAGTCAACTGCAGGGGCAAAATGGTCATTTGGCAGTCAAAAGTCAATTTTTTTGGTCAACATCTTATTTTGAAGCCACAATCATCATTTGATCAAGCCTTGATCATGATTTCACAAGAATGGCTCAAAAATCATCAAGATGCAAAAGTTTCTATTTTTTGACAGTTGAAAAGTCAACTGTAACTTGACCAAGGCATAACTTTTTCATGGTTCATCAGAAAAATTCCATCCAATGCTCATTTTGAAGGGGAGGACATTTCCTACAATTCATCTTCACATTCCAAGTCCAAGAAATTCTCTCACAAAAATTTATCAATTTCAACATTATAGGTCATTTTCAAAAGTCAACAAAATGGCACTTTAAGTCAAAGACCATAACTTGAGATTGGTAAATCAAAATGACATGGGACCAAAGGCATTGGTTAGAGGACTTCAATACCTTTCCAAAATGTCCAAGAACATGTTCATATGATCAAAATTGAGCAAAATATGCATTGGAGAAGTTGGGAAATTTTTGTAAAATGGCCAAAGTCAACTATCCTTGAAACTTCATTTTTTGACAAAAGGGCCCACTTTTTCCACTTGGTTCAGCTTGGCCATGCCTCCCACGTGTCCCATGATTTATTTCAAGAATAAAAATTAATTTTTCTATTTTTGTTTAATTTTATTTGATTTAATTTATTTTAAATCTTTAAAATTCAAATGAAAATAAAAAAATTTTAATTAGGGGATATTTTGTGGCTTGAATTGCTTTGATGCATCATGAAACACCTTCCAAATTCGTGTACAACCTATTTCAAACACAAAATTCAAATTTGAAGCAAATATGGCAAGTGGTTCAATGGTGGTTATGGAGGAAATCAAAAACTTCATTGCATTGGTTTAATGTCCATTATTCTGATTGATACTCATTCAAAACCTTATATGCAAGCCTTCCATACTGGATTCACGACCTATAACACTCCCATACAGCATAAGCAATTTCAAAAATTCCATGGAAAAGTGACAAACTGAAAACCATTTTCCAGCATAATTCAATCTTCCCTTTTGATCCAAACACGTTCCTTACATCCCCATGAACGATTTGCAATCAAGAACAAGTCCAAATACGCAAGGAATCAAAGAACACGAGCCACTCGATTTGCCTTATTTCTCAAATCTGTATATCATATTTCATGCGCTTTTAATCCATTTTTTTGATTGGTTTGTGTTGTTAGGGACCTTCTGAAGCTAGTGAAACAGTTTAATTGAACTGAAACGCGCTGAATCCAAAATCACCATGAACAAATTCTAGGGTTCTTCAGTTTCAAATTTGGGGCTTTCTAAACCCAGAACAATTAGGACTAGTGACGCATATGACTGGATTCGTTGCAATGAGACGAATTGAATGGAATCCTCGCGCCCTTTTTATATTGTCCCAAATTCTAATCGCTATTTTTCATTGTTGAAGTTAGTGGGGGTTTAAAACCCCCGCTATTTGCTTGCTTTTTGTTTCAGGAAACGAAGAAGACGACATGCGTGGCAGTGCATGGTTGGAGGATTCAAATCCACGCGCGTTTTTTTCATATTTTCAGCATAGTGGTTGCTTTTCGTATATTATTGTTATTAGTTATTATGTTTACAAATTCAATGCAGTGGCGTAGTGGCTGGGGAACGTGTCATGCAAGTGCTGGGACCTGGGTTCGATTCCCAGGCCCCCCCCATAATTCCAATATTATTTTTTTCAATGTGTTCTTGTGCAGATTCTCAAATAGCTTCCACCATAGACCTCACATCCCAGCGCTCCAAGTGTCCATCAGTGCAGATCCAGTGGCCAAAGCATGAGGACCATGGTGCTCTGGAGTCAACGTGGGCATAGGCAATCCAAGAAGTCAAACGAGGTGAAGATTCAAATGGGCCAGGATTCAACAATGCACCTCCTATTTGGCCCATACCCCCTGCCCTTGGTTTATTCTTTTCTTTTCTTTTTATAGTTTCCAATTTAATTATTAACCCTTTTAATTATTTTTATTATTAACAATTAACCAATTAATGTTTTTTCATAAAAAATCACAAAAATAGAATTAACATTATTATTATTATTATTATTTTCATATTATGTTTGTAAATAAATATTAAGTAATTGAATTAGTTTTAATTAGGCAATCTTAACTTTTTTTAAATAACTAAAATAATTTAGAATTAGGTTAACTTAGAATTTTAATTCTTTTATTTTATTTCATAAAAACATAAAAACGCAAAAAATATTTTCTTTTAATAAATTAATTAATTAGTTTAACAATTAGTTTTTAATTTCATTTAATCACAAAACAGACAAAAAAATTCAATTCTTTTCTTAAAAGGGTCAACACCCTTAAGACATTCCTGATTCATTCTTTCGCGCGCCTTTTAGTTTTAATTCTTTATTTTTGATTATTTCTGTAACTGCCTCCGGAAGTAATAATTAATTAGGTTTACCGCTTTATTTAAACTTTCCGCACTTTATCAAAACGGGTCTTTGTATTTTTGGCGATGTATAGACCCGCGCCTTGTAATAGCGTAGAACTTTATATTTCTGCAATTTACTTTCTGCACCCCCTAACTGTTAAATGCATGAAAGAATGTATGTAAATTAAAACCAATCCGTAGCTCACAAAATAACATGTACGAAAAACATTAACTGAATACAACACACAAAGCACATGCCACTCCTAGTGTACGCTTCACTCGTTGCCTCGAAACGTGGTCATCAAGTATAGGACGTCTTAGAGGTCACCCTTTGTCTAAATATCCAGTTGCCTCGAAACGGTTGCCTCGGATAAAAGGATCTAGGACGTTAGGGTTACTTCTAAGGTGTCCTACCATTGCTTAGGTAACCACACTGTCCCGATAATCGAATTGACCCGAACACCTCCAACGATGGTGCTACTTACCTCTCAATGGTGGGATAGCACTATCTAAAGGACACTTACACAACTTAATTCCTTAGGGTAGGTATATGACTCATGGGTACTTGCTCTTTTCAAACAAACAAAAACAACTTTTCGCACCCGCACTTTCTAAAAGTTTTCAAACAAATTTTTCACACACTCTTAAGAACAGATACAAGAGTTACTTAGAAATTTTTTCAAACGAAACTTTTTCAAAACCCACACACACTTGAAAAGCAAACAAATTTTGAAAACATAAGAGCAAGTACCTAAGAGCCCGTGGATAACCACGGATAGAAAGGGTGCTAACACCTTCCCTTTCTATAAATCTACCTCCCGAACCGAGAAACATTCTCGAATAAGGAATTTTGCTGTGCTTTTGTCCTTTCCATGTTGGAGAACATAAAAGACGGTGGCGACTCTTGCTTACCGCGACATTTCGCGAAACCAGCTTAAAAACAGTCAGTTCTATTTCCACCGATCATAGAACTGGCGACTCTGCTGGGGAAGATTATAAAAGTGAGGTGTACCTTAGGATTAGATCATACTTATGTTTTCAATTGCTTTTCTTTGATTGCTTTATATTTGTGGGCTTTGCATCAGAGTTTCATAGATCCTAACCCGGATCTGGGGATACCCTTTTAGGTAGCATAAGCTGTGAGGGACCTGTCCGGCGTAGACCGACACGGGTGAAGCAGTGGCTACATTGGTGTGGCACCTTGGCCTGTACCGATATCCCTTGTGTTGCAACAAGGAGAATACGGGTCTTCTGAGGAGTCATTAAGCACCAATCGACCTTAGAACCCTAATTTGACCCAACTTGGCCATAGAACAGTAGCAGTATGCTACACCCATTGAGGCTAAACTCTCGCGATGGTTCTGGCCGCAAGAAAAGATTGCGACGCTGGAGTTATGACCGATTGAGGGTAGTCAGTGATATTGGGGTCCTCTAGAACCCGATTACTTTTGATAGGACGGGTCTTAACCAACGAAACTGAAAGAGGGTAGTACCTGAACTTCATGCTGGCCTAAACTCTAAGGGCTGTCTGGTGTGACTTGTGTGCCTTATCATGCTTGCCTTTGTGAATATTTATGGTGTGCTTTATCATAACATCATACCATCATACCATTGCATGCATCCTGCATAAGGACTGACCTATTTCAAAGACAAGAGGGTTTCGCCTTTGCTCTGTTTTGTAGGACATCATGATGCCTGTGCGAAGGAACACTATCCGGCTCAACTTTGTTCACCCACCTGATTTACTTAAAGAGTTGGTTGACAGAATTCCAAACACTGCTTCCTTCATCCAGAGGCATGGTTCTCTTCTCGGTTTAGTCACTTCAAAGTGGGACCAACAACTGATGAGTGTCTTGACCCAGTTTTATGATCCCTTGTACAATTGCTTCACCTTTCAAGACTTCCAGCTGGCCCCTACCCTGGAAGAATTCTCTGATTTGCTTGGTATCCCTATCTTGGATCAGACTCCCTTCACTGGCTGGGAAAAGGCTCTTAGACTTGAGGAGGTTGCAGCAACCCTTCCTTTGACCAACAAGGAGGTAATGGACAACTGGGTGACTAGAAGCGGAGTTAAGGGCTTTTTGGCTAAGTTTCTGATTGGTAAAGCTAACAGTTTCTGGAATGACTTAGACTTCAGGGCGTACGAGGACATTCTGGATCTCTTAATCTATGGTCTAGTATTGTTTCCAAATCCTGATAACTTTGTCAATATCAATGCCATAAGGATCTTCATGTCTCGGAACCCTGTACCCACTCTCTTGGGTGACATCCTGCAACAACTCTATGCTCGTACTGCTCGAAGACGAGGAACCCTGTGGTGTTGTACTCCTTTGTTAATGAGGTGGTTTATTTCGCACCTCCCCAAGTTCGTGCTGAAGAACCAAGAAGGAAGAGGATGGGCTCATAGGTTAATGTCTCTCACTGATAATGACATCATTTGGACTCTCAGAGGTTTAGATGAGGTGGCTGTTATTGATCGTTGCGGAGAGTATCCTAATGTTCCATTGATCGGTACCCAGGGAGGAATCTTTTATAATCCATGTTTAGCTTTCTGTCAATTTGGAAGAGCCAGAAGAGCAGGGCCTCATGAGATGTTGGTGCCTCACATCAGTTTTGAGTTTCAGGTAGATAGTGACGAACTGCGCCATAGATTCATCAAAGCTTGGGACAGAATTCACAAAGCTGACCCACATGAGTTGGGACCGAAGACTTCTCTACCAATGGAACCCTATTACAGATGGGTCCGCATCCGTGCTCAGAAGTTAGGTATGCCATATGAAGCTGTCAGGCCTATCATTCTTGAAATTCCTGATGGAGACGGGGTTCCTCCAACCATACTCCCTCCTCAGATACCCACTGATGTTGATACCCTAAAGAGGTCTTGGGCGCAACTACAGGAAGAGCGGGATTATTATCGGGAAAAGTTCAACGAACAGGAACAGAAGATCCAGAAGCTGACCAAGCAATTGGAGAACGAGCGGATCATGAATGACTATATCCGTACTGAGAAGAGGAGGCCATGGGAGCACTGATGGGCTTTGGATGTTTCCTTTACAGCTTTTATTTCCTTTTCAGTATTTTCATTCCTGTAACGCCTAAGGGCAATTTGTTGAACAATTTAAATTCCAAAGTTTAAATCTAATAAAGTGTGTTCCTTTTGTCTACAAAGTTGATTCCCGATTGTCTTTGAAAACATAATTCATACGTATTTCATTCATCATATGCATCACAAGTACCCTTTTTCTACAGGTTGCTTAATCTTCTTCGCTGTTTATTTCAGCACTCAATCATCATGAATCCTGAACCAACTACCGAACAAGCTCTCAAGGCCCTCCAGGCCCAGAACGCCCAGTTTCAGGAGATGGTCATGAACTTGGCCCAGGGACAACAGGAGTTGAAGGCTTTGCTCCTGAAGAAAAAGAAGAAGAAGAGGACTGTGTTGTTCAACACTGGATGCAGACTCGGGAATACACTGCAGAATGAAGCTGAGAGGACTACTCCATTTGTTGGGGAAGGTAGTCACCAAGGGAGAGAGGTTCCTAGTCCTGTGGTCTCTGACACCGAGACAAATTTCAATGATGAACAGTACCCTCCTGCTGAGGACAGGTACAAACAGCTGGAGGATAGGTTAAATGCTATGGAGATTCAACGTGTGCCTGGGTTGGACTTTGGAGACCTAGGTTTATCTTCTGGGGTGGTGATCCCACACAAGTTCAAGGCGCCTGCCTTTGTGAAGTATGACGGGGCTTCCTGTCCTAAACTGCACCTCCGCTCTTATGTAAGGAAGATCCATCCTTACACTGCAGACAAGAACTTATGGATCCATTTCTTCCAGGAGAGTCTTTCAGGGACTCATCTCGAATGGTTCTATCAGCTGGATGGAACCAACATTCGTAACTAGGAGGACTTGGCTACTGCTTTTTATAAGCAGTATCAGTACAATTCCGACCTCGCTCCCACGCGTACCCAACTCCAGGGTATGTCACTGGGAACGGGTGAAGGTTTTAAGGAGTACACACAGAAATGGAGAGACCTGGCTGGCAGGGTGCAGCCACCGTTGACGGATCGTGAACTCGTGGACATGTTCTTGGGGACCCTGTCTGGTCCATTCTTCAACCATCTCATTGGTAATTCCTCTGCTGGGTTTACAGACCTGATCCTGACTGGTGAGAGGATCGAAGCTGGTATCAAATCGGGGAAGATACAGAAGGGTGCTTCCTCAAATACTGAAAAGAAGCCCTTCAAGAAGGAAGCTAGTGCTGTGTATGGTCCCAGGAGACAGAACAAACCAAAACGCCGCCAAGCTGTTAACGCGGTGGTAATTTCAAAGCCTGCTGCTGCTCCTCAGCAATACAACCAGCCAAGAGTTGAGAGGCCCAAAAGACAGTATACCCGGCTCAGCATGACTCTCTCTCAGATCCTGCCGCAACTGCTATCAACCAATCTGGTAACTATCAAGGAAGCTCCGAAGGTGGTAAACACAGCATCTCCGAAGTACAATCCCAACGCCCGCTACGCTTATCACTCTGATAGCCCGGGGCATAATATAGATGATTGTTGGGCTCTGAGGAATAAGGTTCAAGACCTTATTGATGCTAAAGAGGTTCAGTTCGAGGCGCCCGAGAGGCCTAATGTGGTGACAGCTCCCATGCCCAACCATGGAGTAAATCCTATCAAGGTTGAAGACGACGTGGAGGAATCTGAATTCAACAGTTGGATCAATCCAATGACCGGCGGTGGACTGAACAACTGGACTGCAAAAGACTCCATACCTTTTACTTTTTTTACTCAGTAATGAACTCCTTTGTTTTAAAGTTGTAACGAACAATAATTTGAAACTTTATGGCCCGGTGTCTTACCCGGGGCACCGTGGTTTCATTTGTGAGGGCTTGTTATTTGTCACTTTCATATATCATGAATAAAAGCATTGGACGTTTTTTACATTTCAAATCTTGTGCTCCCTTTCTTTCTTTACATATTGCAAAACAGCTATATTTACACACACTCACTTATACATGTTCCCATCCACTCTGGATCTCACTGGTAACGACTCTGCTACTGCCAGTTATGACTTTGAAAATCCGATCAACTTAGCCGAAGACGAAGGTGAAGATGATTGTGAAGTGCCTGGTGAACTTGCAAGACTGTTACTCCAGGAAGAGAGGGCCATTCATCCACATGAAGAGCCAGTGGAAACGGTAAATCTGGGTACTGAGACAGACAGAAAAGAAGTTAAGATTGGTGCTAATCTGGAGGCTAGTGTGAAACAACGGTTGATTCAGATGCTGCATGATTATGTGGAAATCTTCGCCTGGTCTTACAAAGACATGCCTGGTTTGGATACCGACATTGTGGTTCATCACCTGCCTACCAAGGAAGACTGTCCTCCGGTTAAACAGAAGGTCCGCCGTATGCATCCAGAGATGTCCGAGAAGATCAAAGCTGAGGTTATGAAACAATTTGATGCCGGTTTTCTAGCAGTGACTTCTTACCCTCAGTGGGTTGCCAACGTGGTTCCGGTGCCTAAGAAAGATGGTAAGGTCCGAATATGTGTTGATTACAGGGATTTGAACAGGGCGAGCCCTAAGGATGATTTCCCTTTGCCTCACATCGACGTCCTGGTTGACAATACTGCTCAACATAAGGTATTCTCCTTCATGGATGGTTTCTCCGGATATAATCAAATCAAAATGGCTCCTGAAGACATGGAGAAGACCACTTTTGTTACTCAGTGGGGCACCTTTTGCTACAAGGTCATGCCACTTGGGTTGAAAAATGCTGGGGCAACCTGCCAACGTGCCATGGTTGCTTTGTTTCATGACATGATCCATCATGAGATAGAAGTATATGTCGACGATATGATTGCAAGGTCCCAAACTGAGGAGGAACACCTTGACCATCTACGGAAGCTGTTTGACCGTCTGAAGTTGTACAAGCTGAGATTAAACCCGAACAAGTGCACCTTCGGGGTGAGATCTGGAAAATTGCTAGGCTTCGTCGTAAGTGATAAAGGTATTCAAGTGGACCCTGCCAAGGTGAAAGCCATACAAGAGATGCCAGCTCCCAAGACAGAGAAAGAAGTCAGAGGCTTTCTAGGACGGCTGAACTATATTGCCCGATTCATCTCACATCTAACTGCTACCTGTGAACCAATCTTCAAACTGCTGAAGAAAGATCAAGTGGTACGTTGGAACGATGAATGTCAGGCCGCTTTCGACAAAATCAAAGAGTATCTCCAAGAACCACCCATCCTTATGCCACCGGTTGAAGGGAGACCTCTAATACTATACTTGATAGTACTGGACAACTCAATGGGGTGTGTGCTGGGGCAGCATGACGAGTCTAGCCGAAAAGAGCATGCTATTTATTACCTTAGCAAAAAGTTTACCAACTGTGAGACCCGATACTCACTGCTCGAGAAAACTTGCTGCGCTTTGGTATGGGCTGCTTGCCGGCTGAGACAGTATATGCTGACTCACACTACTCTGTTGATTTCAAAAATGGATCCAATAAAGTACATCTTCGAAAAGCCTTCTATGTCTGGAAGAATAGCGAGATGGCAGATGATCTTGACAGAATATGACATCCAGTACACGACTCGGAAAGCAATCAAGGGAAGTGTAGTGGCAGACATTTGGCACACCAGGCAGTAGATGACTATCAATCTATGAACTTTGAATTTCCCGACGAGGATATCATGGTAGTAACTGATTGTGAAGTACCTGGACCGGATGAAGGTCCTGAAGAAGGATCCCGATGGTCCATGCACTTTGACGGAGCCTCAAACGCTTTGGGTAACGGTATCGGCGCTGTGATCATATCCCTAAAAGGCACTCATACTCCACTCACTGCCCGACTATGTTTCAACTGCACCAACAATATGGCGGAGTATGAGGCATGCATCATGGGTCTTCAAGCTACAATTGACCTAAGGATCAAGTTTTTGAGTGTCTTCGGAGATTCCGCTCTCGTGATCAATCAGATCAAAGGCGAGTGGGATACGAAACACCTAAACCTTATCCCTTACAAAGAATGCGTGTTGACATTGATCCCCCATTTCACAGAGATAACTTTTGAACACTTCCCAAGAGAGGAGAATCAGTTGGCGGACGCGTTAGCTACGATGTCTTCCATGTTCAAAGTAAAATGGGACAACGAGGCTCCCCGAATCATTATCTGGAAGTTAGATGAACCTGCACATTGCTGTGATCTCGAGGCTGAAGAGGTAACTGAAAAACCTTGGTATCATGAAGTGAAGAGGTACTTGGAAGCTCAAGAATACCCCGAGGGTGCATCTGTCAACGACAAAAAGTTTTTGAGAAGGTTCGCAGCGAAGTTCTTCCTCAGCAATGGCATTCTATACAAGCGAAACCATGATCCAACCTTACTGCGTTGTGTGGATAAGACTGAAGCAGAAAAAATCATGGCAGAGCTACATGAAGGTACCTTCGGAACACATTCCAGTGGGCATACCATGGCAAAGAAAATCCTCCGGGCATGATATTTTTGGTCCACAATGGAAGCTGACTGTTACCAACATTCTCGGACATGTCACAAATGCCAGATCTATGCTGATAAGGTGCACGTCCCTCCAGTTCCTCTGAATGTCTTGACAGCACCTTGGCCTTTTGCAATGTGGGGCATTGATATGATCGGCGAGATCAGACCTATGGCATCCAACGGGCATCGCTTCATCCTAGTAGCGATTGATTACTTTACGAAGTGGGTTGAAGCAGCTTCTTATGCTATGGTAACCAAGAACGCCGTAGCACGGTTCATTCGTCATAACCTGATCTGTCGATACGGCGTCCCGGAAAGGATCATTACGGACAATGGTACCAATCTCAACAACAAGATGATCACTGAGCTCTGCGAGCAATTCAAGATACAACACCACAACTCTTCTCCTTACCAGCCGAAGATGAATGGGGATGTCGAAGCAGCAAATAAGAATATCAAGAAGATTGTGCAGAAGATGACAGTGACGTACAAAGATTGGCACGAGATGTTACCGTTTGCTCTTCATGGGTACCGTACCTCAGCAAGGACGTCAACCAGGGCAACACCCTTTTCCTTGGTCTATGGCATGGAGGCAGTCTTGCCTATTGAAGTCCAGATACCCTCTCTCCGGATAATGAAGGATGCAGATCTGAGCAAAGATGACTGGATCCAGACTCGACTTGATCAATTAAACCTAATCGACGAAAAGAGACTCATCGCTATTTGTCATGGTCAGACGTACCAAAAACTGATGATCAAGGCATTTAACAAGAAATTTAGACGAAAAGAGTATCAAGTCGGAGACCTGGTAATCAAGCGCATCATTCTTCCTCAAAGTGATCCCAGGGGCAAATGGACCCCTACGTACGAAGGGCCATTTGTGGTTAAACATGTCTTCTCAGGAGGAGCTATGATTCTAACCACCATGGATGGTGACAACCTTCCTCACCCCGCCAATGCAGACATAGTAAAAAGATACTACGCATAATTAAAGACCCGCTAGGTTGACACACCTAGGCAAAAATAAGGGCTTCCCGGCGAACCAAAAGGGTTCGGGCAAAAATAAGGGATGAAATGAAAAAATCTGTACACCCGGCAAGTCGAAAACCTGAAAAGGCGGCTTGGGCAAAAATGGGTATCCCGGTGGACTGAAAACCCGAAAGGGCGGTCCATGCAAAAGTTAAGGATAAGCGTAATACTATGTCTCATTGGATCAACTTACATCCAGAATCCGGTATCAACTACCAAGTTCAAACGACAGCAATCAATCAGCTTCATCTTCAACTGAGCAGCAAAGTGATGAGATGCTTGAAGGCATGAAGGCGATAGCAGAGTTGGAACCCAGTGGGATTTTTCACATAGCTGTTTTGTTTTCCTTTGTACAAATTGTATAAACTCTACTCTATTCGGCGGCGTTCTCTTACTAGGACGTCATCCTCTTGTATATAAATGCCTATTTACAGGCAAATTCAAAAATCAATACAAATTCACTTTTCACACCAATTGCCAATTGTTTTTCCTTTTTCTGTTTTGTTTTGTAAAGAACGTCCAAGGTTCGATTGTGATATATGCATTTGGCAATAATTGCTAACTCATAAATATTTGCATGCGAAACAAAGGACTAGTTACAGGTGACATTAGAAACAGGGGCAATAATGAGTTGTCTAAGCAATCTAGTTGCGCTGTCCACCAAGGTACTAAGGTATGTTCAGCTGAAGAACGACCAAGATACCTTCACTCCCCGTAGAGTAAGACCAGATTTCAGCAACACTCTCCTCAAGCAGATTTGGTCTCCAATCAGCCCTAAAAAGGCACAATATCTCCAGCAAGTCAGCAATACTCTCCCCAAGCAGAGTTAGCCTACTGTCAAGCCTTAAGGAAGTTGGGTATCCCCAGAAAATCTCAATATTCCCCAGCGGAGTATACAAATGTTCCTAAGCAAGCATCCCCGGCAGTCTTAATCTAAGATTGTTCCCCGGCGAAATACAGACACCCTTGTGGAGCCACTCCCCAATACAGTTCAAAAGGTCTCCCCAGGAGAGTTGAATCAATCTCCCCAGTAGGAAGCTTATCCCCAGTAGATTCTGGAAGCTTATCACCTGCAGAGTACGAACGCGTCTCCTTGGCTTTATTCAAAGGTTATTCTCCACCAGAGCTTATAACTGGGTTATCCTCAGCTAATTGCCACGGAAAGATCGTCCTCAGCGAAGCTCTTCATATCCCCAGCGGAGTTCATCAAATTCCTCAACAAAGCTTATCAACAGGAATCCCCAGCGGAGTTCTCATCAAAACCTCAACGAAGTATCTCTCTTCCCATAGAGTATTCCCCGCAGAGTAACCTCTCCAACAAGTTTATTCCCCAATGGAGTCATCTTCTCCTACCTGTTTATTCTTGCAACCATCATCCCCAGCGGAAACGAAGAACTCTCCCTTCAAACATCAGCCCAGGATTCAAGTTCCCGGCATTCGTCAAGGATTTATTTTCCTAGATGAAAATACATTCATAAACATTACATCTTCATACATGATGCATGCATATACGCATCATAACACACTATCTCATTTATTCTTAAGAACATCATGACATCATGCATTTCATACATCATGACATTGCATACAACTGATGTTTTACCTTTTCAGGAAAAAGGTCAATCCAAAGATAATTACTATCAACTGTCGCATTTCCAGATTCGATTCTTGTATCCTGCCAGGGCACGTCTGAAGAGTTTGAAGATTCGATTCCTGTATCCAGCCAGGGCATATCTGTTGACGACTATTTCCAGATTCGACTCCTATATCCAGCCAGGGCACGTCTGAAGAGTTTGAAGATTCAATTCCTGTATCCAGCCAGGGCACATCTGTTAACGATTAATTCCAGATTCGACTCCTGTATCCAGCCAGGGCACGTCTGAAGAGTTTGAAGATTCGATTCCTGTATCCAGCCAGGGCATATCTGTTGACGACTATTTCTAGATTCGATTCATGTATCCAGCCAGGGCACGTCTGAAGAGTTTGAAGATTCGATTCCTGTATCCAGCCAGGGCATATCTGTTGACGACTATTTCCAGATTCGATTCCTGTATCCAGCCAGGGCACATCTGAAGAGTTTGAAGATTCGATTCTTGTATCCAGCCAGGGCATATCTATTGACGACTATTTCCAGATTCGATTCCTGTATCCAGCCAGGGCACGTCTGAAGAGTTTGAAGATTCGATACCTGTATCGAGCCAGGGCATATCTGTTGACGACTATTTCCAGATTCGACTCCTGTATCCAGCCAGGGCACGTCTGAAGATTCGATTCCTATATCCAGCCAGGGCATATCTGTTGACGACTAATTCCAGATTTGATTCCTGTATCCAGCCAGGGCACGTCTGAAGAGTTTGTAGATTCGATTCCTGTATCCAGCCAGGGCATATCTGCATGAAGAGTTTGAAGATCAACCCCTGTAACAGGCCAGGTAATTATCTTTCTTTCTCAGGCACGCAAGTTCTCGTTAAGGAATCTCTTACGCGATCGACACCTAGATGGCATCTATAAGCCCATCCACTTACCAACAGTTCCAAATGGCATTTATAAGCCCATTCCCGACAAGGTTCTGTCACATTTCCAAATGGCATCTATAAGCCCATTCCAGACAAGGTTCTGTCACATCTCCAGATGGAATCTATAAGCCCATCCTCCTATCCACCATCTCTCTAAATGGCATCTGTAAGCCCATTCCCGACATCACATTGCTGATATTCTACTATGTGAGTGAAAATTTCTGGGCACTCTAGTGTTGAATCATCTTCCACCTTCGGATCACGAAAGACACGCTAGCCAATCTACATCCTCAGGTCTAAGAAGATTGAACATGGGCAACTGTTGTACCCCAAAATTTGCCCTCCCATATTCTTCAAAGTTTTGACAAACATCATCTCAATTTGCTCAAGTCTACTCAAGGGTTGCACAGTTCAAACACCCTCCTAAGCCAGTCAAATTAGGGTTTTTGTTCTTGCGAGGAAGTTGAGGTTTTCAAGGGCTCAATCAAGTCCCATATGCTCATATACATTGTCAAGCATCTACATGTCAAGTTTCAAGGCTCACAAGGTCAAGTTGCACAGTCAAAAAACCTAATTGCTCCACAGTCAACTGCAGGGGCAAAATGGTCATTTGGCAGTCAAAAGTCAAATTTTTTGGTCAACATCTTATTTTGAAGCCACAATCATCATTTGATCAAGCCTTGATCATAATTTCACAAGAATGGCTCAAAAATCATCAAGATGCAAAAGTTTCTATTTTTGGACAGTTGAAAAGTCAATTGTAACTTGACCAAGGCATAACTTTTTCATGGTTCATCAGAAAAATTCCATCCAATGCTCATTTTGAAGGGGAGGACATTTCCTACAATTCATCTTCACATTCCAAGTCCAAGAAATTCTCTCACAAAAAGTTATCAATTTCAACATTATAGGTCATTTTCAAAAGTCAACAAAAAGGCACTTTAAGTCAAAGACCATAACTTGAGATTGGTAAATCAAAATGACATGGGACCAAAGGCATTGGTTAGAGGACTTCAAGACCTTTCCAAAATGTCAAAGAACATGTTCATATGATCAAAATTGAGCAAAATATGCATTGGAGAAGTTGGGAAATTTTTGTAAAATGGCCAAAGTCAACTATCCTTGAAACTTCATTTTTTGACAAAAGGGCCCACTTTTTCCACTTGGTTCAGCTTGGCCATGCCTCCCACGTGTCCCATGATTTATTTCAAGAATAAAAATTAATTTTTCTATTTTTGTTTAATTTTATTTGATTTAATTCATTTTAAATCTTTAAAATTCAAATGAAAATAAAAAAAAATTAATTAGGGGATATTTTGTGGCTTGAATTGCTTTGATGCATCATGAAACACCTTCCAAATTCGTGTACAGCCAATTTCAAACACAAAATTCAAATTTGAAGCAAATATGGCAAGTGGTTCAATGGTGGTTATGGAGGAAATCAAAAACTTCATTGCATTGGTTTAATGTCCATTATTCTGATTGATACTCATTCAAAACCTTATATGCAAGCCTTCCATACTGGATTCACGACCTAGAACACTCCCATACAGCATAAGCAATTTCAAAAATTCCAAGGAAAAGTGACAAACTGAAAACCATTTTCCAGCACAATTCAATCTTCCCTTTTGATCCAAACACGTTCCTTACATCCCCAGGAACGATTTGCAATCAAGAACAAGTCCAAATACGCAAGGAATCAAAGAACACGAGCCACTCGGTTTGCCTTATTTCTCAAATCTGTATATCATATTTCATGCGCTTTTAATCCATTTTTTTGATTGGTTTGTGTTGTTAGGGACCTTCTGAAGCTAGTGAAACAGTTTAATTGAACTGAAACGCGCTGAATCCAAAATCACCATGAACAAATTCTAGGGTTCTTCAGTTTCAAATTTGGGGCTTTCTAAACCCAGAACAATTAGGACTAGTGACGCATATGACTGGATTCGTTGCAATGAGACGAATTGAATGGAATCCTCGCGCCCTTTTTATATTGTCCCAAATTCTAATCGCTATTTTTCATTGTTGAAGTTAGTGGGGGTTTAAAACCCCCGCTATTTGCTTGCTTTTTGTTTCAGGAAACGAAGAAGACGACATGCGTGGCAGTGCATGGTTGGAGGATTCAAATCCACGCGCGTTTTTTTCATATTTTCAGCATAGTGGTTGCTTTTCGTATATTATTGTTATTAGTTATTATGTTTACAAATTCAATGCAGTGGCGTAGTGGATGGGGAACGTGTCATGCAAGTGCTGGGACCTGGGTTCGATTCCCAGGCCCCCCCATAATTCGAATATTATTTTTTTCAATGTGTTCTTGTGCAGATTCTCAAATAGCTTCCACCATAGACCTCACATCCCAGCCCTCCAAGTGTCCATAAGTGCAGATCCAGTGGCCAAAGCATGAGGACCATGGTGCTCTGGAGTTAACGTGGGCGTAGGCAATCCAAGAAGTCAAACAAGCTGAAGATTCAAATGGGCCAGGATTCAACAATGCACCTCCTATTTGGCCCATACCCCCTGCCCTTGGTTTATTCTTTTCTTTTCTTTTTATAGTTTCCAATTTAATTATTAACCCTTTTAATTATTTCTATTATTAACAATTAACCAATTAATGTTTTTTCATAAAAAATCACAAAAATAGAATTAACATTATTATTATTATTATTTTCATATTATTTTTGTAAATAAATATTAAGTAATTGAATTAGTTTTAATTAGGCAATCTTAACTTTTTTTAAATAACTAAAATAATTTAGAATTAGGTTAACTTAGAATTTTAATTCTTTTATTTTATTTCATAAAAACATAAAAACGCAAAAAATATTTTCTTTTAATAAATTAATTAATTAGTTTAACAATTAGTTTTTAATTTCATTTAATCACAAAACAGACAAAAAAAATTCAATTATTTTCTTAAAAGGGTCAACACCCTTAAGACATTCCCGATTCATTCTTTCGCGCTCCTTTTAGTTTTAATTCTTTATTTCTGATTATTTCTGTAACTGCCTCCGGATGTAATAGTAATTAGGTTTACCGCTTTATTTAAACTTTCTGCACTTTATCAAAACGGGTCTTTGTATTTTTGGCGATGTATAGACCCGCGCCTTGTAATAGCGTAGAACTTTATATTTCTGCAATTTACTTTCTGCACCCCCTAACTGTTAAATGCATGAAAGAATGTATGTAAATTAAAACCAATCCGTAGCTCACAAAATAACATGTACGAAAAACATTAACTGAATACAACACACAAAGCACATGCCACTCCTAGGGTACGCTTCACTCGTTGCCTCGAAACATGGTCATCAAGTATAGGACGTCTTAGAGGTCACTCTTTGTCTAAAGATCCAGTTGCCTCGAAACGGTTGCCTTGGATAAAAGGATCTAGGACGTTAGGGTTACTTCTAAGGTGTCCTACCATTGCTTAGGTGACCACACTGTCCCGATAATTGAATTGACCCGAACACCTCCAACGATGGTGCTACCTACCTCTCAATGGTGGGATAGCACTATCTAAAGGACACTTACACAGCTTAATTCCTTAGGGTAGGTAGATGACTCATGGGTACTTGCTCTTTTCAAACAAACAAAAACAACTTTTCGCACCCGCACTTTCTAAAAGTTTTCAAACAAATTTTTCACACACTCTTAAGGATAGATACAAGAGTTACTTAGAAATTTTTTCAAACGAAACTTTTTCAAAACCCACACACACTTGAAAAGCAAACAAATTTTGAAAACATAAGAGAAAGTACCTAAGAGCCCGTGGATAACCACGGATAGAAAGGGTGCTAACACCTTCCCTTTCTATAAATCTACCTCCCGAACCGAGAAACATTCTCGAATAAGGAATTTTGCTGTGCTTTTGTCCTTTCCATGTTGGAGAACATAAAAGACGGTGGCGACTCTTGCTTATCGCTACATTTTGCGAAACCAGCTTAAAACAGTCAGTTCTATTTCCACTGATCACACGTATCATATCACACGATCTCATTTATTTTTGAGAACATCATGACATCATGCATCTCATACATCATGACATTGCATACAACTAATGTTTTGCCTTTTCAGGAAAAGGTCAATCCAAAGATGATTACTATCAACTATCGCAGTTCCAGATTCGATACTTGTATCTAGCCAGGGCATATCTGTGAGTGTTTGATTGTAGATTCGATACCTGTATCCAGCCAGGGCATGTCTACATGAAGAGTTTAGAGATTCGATACCTGTATCCAGCCAGGGCATATCTCTAGACGGCAAATTCCACATTCGATACATGTATCCATCCAGGGCATATCTGTAGACGATAATTTCCAGATTCGATACCTGTATCCAGCCAGGGCATATCTGTAGACGGCAAATTCCAGATTCGATACCTGTATCCAGCCAGGGCATATCTGTAGACGACCAATTCCAGATTCGATACCTGTATCCAGCCAGGGCATATCTGTAGACGACCAATTCCAGATTCGATACCTGTATCTAGCCAGGGCATATCTGTGAGTGATTGATTGTAGGTTCGATACCTGTATCTAGCCAGGGCATATCTACATGAAGAGTTTAGAGATTCGATACCTGTATCCAGCCAGGGCATATCTGTAGACGATAATTTCCAGATTCGATACCTGTATCCAGCCAGGGCATATCTGTAGACGGCAAATTCCAGATTCGATACCTGTATCCAGCCAGGGCATATCTGTAGACGACCAATTCCAGATTCGATACTTGTATCCAGCCAGGGCATATCTATAGACGACCAATTCCAGATTCGATACCTGTATCTAGCCAGGGCATATCTGTGAGTGATTGATTGTAGGTTCGATACCTGTATCTAGCCAGGGCATATCTACATGAAGAGTTTAGATATTCAATACCTGTATCTAGCCAGGGTATATCTGCATGAAGAGTTTGAAGATCAACCCCTGTAACAGGCCAGGGAACCATCTTTCTTTCTCAGGTATGCAAGTTCTTGCTAAGGAATCTCTTACGCGATCGACACCCCGGATGGCATCTTTAAGCCCATCTCCACAACTACCCATTACACTACCAAATGGCATCTATAAACCCATTCTCGACAAGGTTCTGTCACATCTCCAGATGACATCTATAAGCCCATTCCCGACATCACATTGCTGATACTCCACTATGCGAGTGCAAATTTCTGGGCACTCTAGTGTTCAATCATCTTCCACCTTCGGATCACGAAAGGCACGCAAGCCAATCTACATCCTCAGGTCTAAGAAGATTGAACAAGGGCAACTGTTGTACCCCAAAATTTGCCCTCCCATATTCTCCAAGATTTGTCAAGAATCAGTCAAATAGAATTTTTCTTGTCAGTCTAGCCAAATTAGGGTTTTCATGGACTTTTGATACAGTTCAAACAAATTACTAGGGTTTGGTTGATTTTAGCTCAGGTTTTGATCAGGCGAACGCTTCTTTGGCATTTAAATCAAAAATCAGGGTTTTGTGCGCATATTTCTCAGAAAAGAATTAATTCTACAGTGCTTTCCAAGTTACTCTGGGAGATGAGCTGAGGCATTTGATTTGAGTTTGCAGTGTTGGATTTAATCAAATAAAAAAAGGGACATGTGGACGTTTGTTGTTTAGCTGTGCAATGCTTTGATTAGTCGGAATTCCGGACGTTTATTGATTATTTATTATTCTGAGTTAAAATGGTTGGGATTTATTTCCAGTTATTATAATTTAAGAATTATGAATAATTAAATAAATAGTTGAAGAAGAAAAAGAATTAACTGACAAAAGTGGATTTTATTCATCTTTAATTATTTGTTACAATTATTATTTGTACACTAAATTTATTTACAGATGTTTACATTAATAATGTTACAATAATTAAAAGTAAAATAAAGCTATCCTAATTTCTTGAAATCTTCATCTTCTACTGATGCTCCTTTGGCTCAATTGACTTTTATCTGCAAAAACAAAGAAAAAGAAAAAAGTCAAAAGCAGATGAAATGAAATAAAAGACAGACAGATAAAAAAGGACTCATCATTAAAAGCGACTGGCCGAAATCAGTTGTTCCCCTCTCTGCAAATCACAAGATTGCTCTTGGTTCACAAAGAGGGGTAGAAGGTGCTTGCAAATAAAATTTGAAATGCACAAAAGCTACAATTGCACAAATTCAAAGTTTGTCAAACATACTGCATAAGTCCAAAAATTGTCAACCAAAGTTTCCAAACAGCATACAGTAATCCAAAAAGGCAAACTGAACTGCATAAAGGCCTAACCAAAGTCCAAACTAGACAGCAAACTAAAAACTGTCCACAAGCTGCCAAAAAGATATCAAGATATCAACAAGTACAAAATGCTGTCAACAATGTGCAAGAAAGCAGGAAATATGCAGAGTAAACCAACTAGTGCAAGCAATGTTCAAATGCATCATTTCCCAAGCCAGTCCTTTTTCAGAAATAGTACATTTCTAAAGCAATAAAAATGCTTTTTAAATGTGTGGAGAGAGAAAAAGAGAGAAAGAAGAAAGGCTTACAGGGCTTAGGCTTAAGAATATAAAAGAAACTGATATAGAACAGTACAAGGGGGCAGAAGAATACAAAAGTAAAAAAAAACACCACAAGCTGCAAGATACAAACAGTCTGCCTCCAACCTGTGTTCCCAAAAACCTTTCAAACTCATACCAGGCCTGAACCACAATAAGCTCCAAACAACAAAGCCTGTCCACGCTTAAACCTGCATAAGCCTTGAACCAAACATGAAGCCATAGCCTTAAACATACAAACTGAAACAAAATTCATACAAGCCATCAACCTGCATAAGCCTTAAAGCCTTAACTGTATCAAACAAAACCTGTCATAACACAAAGCCCTCAAGCTTGCATCCTGCCCAAAGCCTGTGAAAAGCCAAACAAAGCCTTTAACCTGCTTCAACAGAACCAGCCTAAAGCCTGCTGAAGCCAAGCTCACTATAAACATCAGGCAAAAACCAGAAGCCTTAAGCCTTAGCTTGCTTCAAGCAAACTTCTGAAGCAAACTGTCAAACCTTAAACCAGAAACCTGTGTCCAAAAGCAGAACAAGCCAAGCATACAAGCCTTGGAGCATTCAAACAACCAAGCCCTCAGAACTATGTTCATCATAGGGTCAAAACAAACCATATCCAACAGCATCAAGTACTGAAGCAACAAACCATATCCAACAACAACAAACAATATTCAAATCAATATCAGCATTCCTTCAAGAACATCATCAGAGGCAACCAGAAAAGGAGAGAAAAAAGCAATAAGCAACTAAGAAATCTCAGGGCCCAACATTAGAACAAAAAAATTCCAACATCAACATCATTAATATCTCAACAACAGAGTATCCGGAGGCAAATGTTCAAATTGACAGAAGAGGAAAAGAAGATTGTCCAAGGGTTTTCAGCATGCATCATTAAACAACAAAGGGCAAATACATAGTACCAGGAAGCAAAAGCTCAGCATCGTATCCCTCCGCCCTTGGCCGCCTAGGACGCCACCGTCCACCTCTTCTCCTCTCCAAAGGTTTACTTCTTTCTTCCTTTTCTTTCATACCTCACACCAATAATGATAACATAAAAAAGAGTCAAAATTTATCAAGGCATGCAAAGCGTAAAACATATAGAACCAAGAAATCAAACCTTGTAGCCACCGCCTGCGTGATCTTGGAGGAGAGGAGGTAGAGGCGACGTTTGGTGGCCATAGACGCGAAGGGTTTTGCTCAGAATCCATGGCTAGAGATGAAGACTTTGACGATAAGGAACGGCGCCGCGCTGTAACTCTGAAACCCTAATCCAAATGAAACAAACAAATGCAACCCTTGCAAAATAATTTGTGAAACAAAATGGGCCTTGCCCCTTTCATTTGTCTAAGCCCATTCACGAAGCTAGCGTGCACCCCCCCGTTTCCCCTTTTACTGCTGATTCATTTGTTTTTTTGTTTTGGGCCCAGCTAACCCCCTAAAACCCATTTAATTTTCTTTAAAACTAATTCCCTTTTTTTTACATATCATATTTTATTTTTTGTTAAATAAACTAACACATTAATTTTTTTACACTAAATTTTATTAACTCTTTTATTTTCTTTTTTATAACACAATTAAATTTTGTAAAATAAAATGATACACTAAACTCTCTTTTTTTTATATATAAACTTTTCTTAAATTATTCTTTTGTTAGTATAATTAAAAATACATATTAATAAATACATAAGAAAATAGATTTTCTTTTATTTCTTTTTTTACTAAACATTTTTACATAAACACAATAAAATACATAAGCATTTTCTTTTTCTTTTCTTAAATTTTTTTTTGTGTACATATTTAACAAAATACAAAAATGATAACAATACATAAATAAAATACTTAATTATACATTAAGTTGACACTTGTAAATAAATCCTACACTTACACAAATACATTGACACATTTACATTTGCTTATTCTTATACATTGCTATACACTACATATTACATTTGGGATTGATTCGATTTGGTTGTAAATTTATTTGGACACTACTCTCCTATTAAAGTCTCATCCCCATTTGTAAATATTTGTACCCCCACTCCCGGATACTTATTTGTAATAGCGTAGACTTTAAATTCCCGCAATTTATCGCTTTCAAATATACCATATATAGACCTAGGGTTTGTATGTAAATAAAATCAAACGCTAGATAACCTAATACAAGACAAATACATGAAATCAATACACCATTCACACTTGCACCCCTAGGGTAATCTCGCTTGTTGCCTTCCAAAATGGGCCATGCTTGTACGTTAAGTTCTTTGGCAAAACAAAACAATTCAAAATGATCATAGTCCCTCGATGACGCTTTCGAAAGTTGCCTAATCAAAATGATCATAATCCCTTCAAGCAAAATTGCCAAAGACACTTGGCATCATTGTATTCATGGTCCATACGATGACCCGCGCCTGTCCCGTTAACATCCTAACGCAAGATTGCCCACCAAATATAATGGTGGAACAAAATTGTTAAAAGGGTTAAAACATGAGAAAAAACCTTTGAGTAAATTTAGGGGTAGACAACTCTTAGTTACTTGATCAAACTTGCAAAACACACTTGCCTACTTTTCAAACCACACTCCACAAACACAATTTCAAAACAACTTTCAAAACATTTGAAACATCTTTTCGAAAAGATACACACCTTTGTATATACTCAAACACGAGTCATTACAACGGTTGCCTAGACAAGGCGTCTTTTTCAAAACATTTTCAAAACACACACACCACAATTTCAAGCAATTGAAAATAAAGGCAAGTGATCTAAAACAAGTAACTAAGAGCCCATGGATAACCATGGATGAAAAGGGTGCTAATACCTTCCCTTTTCATAATCTACCCCCCGAACCCACGAAACATCTCAAAAGGTTTTTCCTGTGCTTTTTAACCTTTCCTTTTGGATAAAATAAAAAGTCAGTGGCGACTCTTGCTAAACCGAACAAGTGCGAATACAAACGCAAAACCTCAAGTCAGTTCTCCCACCGTATCACAGAACTGGCGACTCTGCTGGGGATAATTTAAAAGTGGGGTTACCTTTGGGTTTAGATCACCTTTGTTTTCAATTGCTTGCTTTGTTTGCTTTTATATTTGTGGGCTTTGCATCGGAGTTTCATAGATCCTAACCCGGATCTGGGGAATACCCTTTAGGTAGCATAAGCTGTGAGGGACCTTCCGACGTAGACCGACACGGGTGAAGCAGTGGCTACGTTGGTGTGACACCTTGGTCTGTACCGATATCCCTTGTGTTGCAACGAGGAGAATATGGGTCTTTTGAGGAGTCATTAAGCACCAACCGACCTTAGAACCCTAAATTGACCCAACTTGGCCATAGAACGGTAGCAGTATGCTACACTCATTGAGGCTAAACTCTCGCGATGGTTCTGGCCGCAAGAAAAGATTGCGATGCTGGAGTTATGACCGATTGAGGGTAGTCAGTGATATTGAGATCCTCTAGAACCCGGTTACTTTTGATAGGACAGGTCTTAACCAACGAAACTTCAAGAGGGTACTTACCTACAAACCTCATGCAAGCCTAAACCTAAGGACTTGTTTGCTTTGTGTGAATATGATTACCTGTATATACACTCACTTGATTTTTGCATACATGTACATAACATCATACCATAACATTTTCAATAAACCACTTGAAGGATCTCGAGGGTTCTTTTGATGCAGGGTTACGTTGAACCAGACGTCTACCAAAGGGCAAGAGGTTTTCTCCTCTAAAGCAAATGCCACCAAAGATCAAGTGCAACAACTTGAATCAGTGGCTATGACCCACTTGACATGGTGAGCTTGATTCTCGTGGAAAAGACATCCACCGGTGCAAAGTTCTCCAATCAAAGATCAAGTGCAACAACTTGAATCAGGGGCTATGACCCACTTGACATGGTGAGCTTGATTCTTGTGGAAAGACATCCACTGGTGCAAAGTTCTACAATCAAAGATCGAAGTTCAACCTCTAACATTCTCTTGTGTTTACCCCAAGAAATCCTTGAAAACATGCATTCACATATCATGCATTGCATCATAACAGTTTTTTCCTTTTTCAGGTTTCCTTACTCTCCTACTGTTTATTTCAGAAGAGATGGCTCTAGAGAGGACTGTCAAGGATGTCCAGGACCAGACTGCTCAGCTTCAGGAAATGTTCTTGAACCTGTCTCTGGGGCAAGAAGAAATGAAAGCTCTCATCACAAAGGGCTTGGTCCAGGAGACTTCAAACAATGTCAGGAATGATCAGTTAGAGGCACTACAGTCTGAGCTGACTACAATGAGGATCCAAATGATAGGGCAACTGGTGGGCCAAATGGCTCTCATCCAGGACTTGTCTCAAAGACAAGAGGAACTCAGAGTTCTCGTCAACCAACTGCTTCGGAACAACCAACTGGGGAAGACATCTGAGGTTGAAGAGCAAGTCACCACTCAACCCCTCTTCAGACAAGAAGACAAGGGGAAGGCTCCTCTGCTTGCTTCAGGGTCACAAGCCCAACAACAACCTCGCCAGCGTCAACGGGGTAATCGGCGTAATCAAAATACGTCGGGAAGACAGTTCACTGAGACTGACATACCGTCATCTCTGATTCTGGAGCGCTTGTTGGAGGTCAATCTGACTGCTTTGAGGGATCCTATTCGGAAGCCTAATACCTCCGCTCCTAACTATCATCCCGATGCATTTTGTGTGTACCACTCCTATAGCCCGGGGCATGACACCGACAGATGTTGGGCCTTGAAGAACAAGATTCAAGATCTGATCGACATTGGAGTACTGAGGTTCATGCCAGACGGCGAGATGAAAATATTCCGTTAAGGGTTTCTCCACCTGAAGTGACAAAGCTCAAACTGAAAGACTTTTGCTTCATTTAAATTTTCAAAGTTGTAATTTCTTTTGTTATTCAAACAATTATCTGTTGATGTTAAACTCTATTTCATTAATGCATTGCATATGTTTGTCTTGAATTCATCCATTCGTTTTCACTACTCTTATGCTTTCTTTATGATATTTAACTCTTGATAAAAAGCTGCCAGCCTTTAGAGGGAGGATGACGAAACAATACCATAATCCCATACAATATGCTTTTGAACAGACCTTGCTGATGATGTACATGCATTTCTTTCAATTCCCAAACACTTGAGTTATAAGGAAGATAATCCCTAGTCAACCCCTTCGAGCCAAAGAAGTAGGAGTTTTCTGTTCTAAACAATCAAAACCTTTGATATGAACCTGGGGCAGGGTAGTATCTCAGTTGATTCAAAAGAAAATGCGCATTGAAGTCGCAAACTCTCAATTCGTGACACAACGAACGACGTCAAAAAAAGACGTTCTTTGGGAATCACAAGACAGTGATGGTTCCCTATCACCTAGGCAGTCAATCTCTCAAAAGAAAATAAAAGCCCACTGAGCCAAAACCTACAAAGGAGGCTTAAGAAACCTGGGACATCCCGCTGACTGTAATCCCGAAAACAGGAACAGTCAGGAAAAAGTTAGGGATAACAAATCAAAATCAAAATAAAGAGGTTGTTGTACCCCAAAATTTGCCCTCGCATTTTTCCACAAGCAATCTCAGCTTCAGGCATTTCCTGATTTTTTAAACTGGCTCAAGAATCGGACAAACGGACTTTTCTTAACAGTCAAGCAAAATTAGGGTTTTACTGGTTTTTGTAGCCCTAGAACAGTTCAAGCAGTTGGCTTAGGGTTTTGGTTGATTTTTGGTTCAATTTTGATCAAGCGAATGTTATTCGGCATTTAATCAGGAATTAAGGGTTTTATGGGCATATTCTCAGAAAGGTTAAAATTCCACAGCACTTTGCAAGTTATTCCGAGATTCGGATTGAATTAGCGTTGTTTTGATTTAATCAGTAAAAGAGACAGTGGTTTGAATTCAGGTTGTTTTGTTTGGGCCAGTCAAAAGAAATATGCAGTATTGGATTCACAGTGTTTATGGCAAATCAGTGAAGAGGGAATGCGCTTGATCAGTTTATTTTGGTTGACTGCTGCTTTGCTTTGGATATTGGAAGAGACAGGTTTAATTGATCAATATTGTTTTATTTAAGTTATTTATTATTCTAAATTGAATGATTGAAATTTATTTTTCAATTGTTTTAATTCAAAGAGTCTTAAATAAATAAATAAACAATAAAGAAAGAAAATTAGAATTAATTAGGTAATAAAGATTTTATTGATATTTGAATTATTTGTACAAATGTTGTTTATAATTTAAATTACAAACAATAGTTTACATTAATTTAAATATTAAGTAAAATAAAAATTATCCTATTTATTTCTAATCCTTCATTCTTCATTCTTCACTTCGCTCCGGTGCTCCATTTTTCATCTGCAAAAAGAAAAGGAAAAGTCAAAAGCGGTTGAATTAATTAAAAGCAGATAAAATTTGCAATCATCATTAAGGGCCACTGACTGGGATCAGTTGACCCTCTCTGCAAATCACGGGATTTCTCCCGGTTCACAAAGAGGGAAGAATTTTATTCATGAATGCAAAAATGTCAAAATGCATAAAGTGCCTAACTGCACAAACTCAATCTCAAACTTCAAATTCAAACCAAACTGAAAAATCCAAGTTACCACTTTCCATCAAAAGCCAAAGGTACAAACTTACTGTCAAGAATACAAAGCTACCAAAGCTATCAATAAAGAAGTTTTGAAAAGATGTCAAAAGCACAAAAGCTGTCAAAAAGATGCAGAGGAAAGTTATGCAAGCAAGCAAATTCTTTAATCATCACTTCCCATCAATGGCCACTTTCAGAAAGTACAGCAAAGAAACATTAAAAATTCTTCTAAGTGTACTATAGAGAGAGAAAGAAGAGGGAAAGATGCAGGTTTTGAGGCTTTTTGCAGGCAGCAGGAAAAAGCAGATATACAAACTGTCAAGCAAAACTAAAAAAATATACAAAACATATAAACTACTGCAAGCATAAGCCTTGGTCTAGAGAAACAATACATAAAAACTTGAAGCATTCGACCTTAAACAAAAAAGACAAAAAGACTTAAACCTGAGATAGGCCAAAAACCAGTTCCTCAACCTTTAAACCTGCTGAACCTGTCACAAAGCCAAGCAAAAAAAAACATACAGAACATACAACATAAGCAAAGGAAGCCAGAACCTCCAGATGATAACCTACTGCAAACTGAAACCTGCATATGCATTAGCCTTTTGAAACAAAACTCAGAACCTGCATTGGCCAAGCCTGCACTTGCCTAAACCAAAAACCCAACATCCTGTCAAACACCTCAAAAAGCCAGCAGAACAAATACAAAAGCACACAAATCCCAGGTCAAGTACAATCTGCCTACTGTCAAACCAGAACTCAAGCCATGTACCAATCCAAAACATGAACTGGCATAACCAACATAACCCCTCAAGCATATCCAAGCATTAAAACCAACTTCTAAGCCTCAGAATTTCTTCATCATAGGCAAATCGTTCAAGGGGCAAAATCAGAAGAAAGTCAGAAGAAGAGAACAAAGTTCAGGGCAACTCAACACTAGGCCCTCAGCAAACATACATCACTGGGCATTAAAACATTCCAAAGGCATCCGGTTCAAGGTAACACAGGGCAACAAGAGAAGAAGAGAGAAAGTTCGTTCAAGGGGCAACAAATATCAAAGCATCACATTTCAAACTCAGGGAAGCATCTCAGAAAGCATACATAAGTACAAGCTCAACAATTCAAAGCAACAAATTGAAGCAACACGCAGTAGAAGAGATAAAGAAGTGATTCTATTTCAGGATAAAGGTTTTCAGAACACATCATAAAACCTAAGCAAGAGGGTTAATACAAATCATCATAAAACCTTCACACGGTAAGAAGTAAGAACGAAATACCAGGGACATCAATAAAGCTTCACCGCGCAAATCTCCCTCCGCTCGTTCCGGCCTCCTGAGCGCCGCCTCCCCGTCTCTCCTCCATCTCTAAGGAACGAAGGTAGCAAACTTTTCCCTCTCTTTTTCTCCTTCACCTCGTATTAGTCAAAGATCAAGTTTTAGATTCAAATGGAAATAACGCATGCAATCCGTAAAAAAGAACATAAAAACTGAAACGAACCTTGAATCACAAGTCCACTGAGCTCATAGAGGGAAGAGAGACCTTGGGGGTGACGCTGGTGGCCGGATGGAGGAATCGCTCAGGAGCTATGATCAGAAGAGAACGGAACTCAGTGAACGGCGCCGTCCCAAACCCTAAAGCGTTTCCAACTGAACAAACACAAGCGAAACCCTAAAAACATTTGCCTCCAAAATGGGCCTGACCCGTTTCTAATCACCAGTCAAGATCCAATAAAAATCACTAACCCTTTTTTATATAACCAAATTCATTTTTAATACTAACTTCTTTTCTTTTATCATAAAACAATTATTTCTTTTTCTTTTCATTTATCCTTTACAAAATCACATTAATACTAAATATATGAAAATATTTTTTTATTTAAAATACCTAATTTAAATTATATTTGTACATAAAATAATAAAATACTTTTATATCGTATACTTAAAATTGAAAAATGACTTTTTACTCTTTTATTTAAAATATATTTTGTACATACACATAAGATGCATTTTATTTTTATACAATATCATTAAATTTGAAAATATCTTCTTTTAATTAAAATATATTTTGCACATAATAAGTAAATAAACTTTTTTGTATAATTTGATTTCTTGAAATATTTTTGTACATAACAATATAAAAAATACACTCTTTTTATACAAAATTCAATTCTTGACATTTAAATACTTTTTGTATAAAATAAACCATGATACATTTTATACATAATTTAATTAGAAATAAGAACTTTCAATTAAAACATTTTCTTATTGTACATATCTAAATACAAAATACAAGACTAAGTAAACATTTCTTTAGGTCAAAAACCCTAATACGCTTCAATTTCACATGTCGCACCTGTAAATATCCACATACACATATACTTGCACACTTACAATATATTTCACATTATACACTTACACAATGCAAATCCATCCATATTGCTCCTATACATTTGTTTATCTTATATTTGTATATTCGATATTTACATTTGATCGCACATTCGATTTGGTTGTAACTTATTGGATACTATAAGTCTCATCCCCATTCATACACTTGTACCCCCACTCCCGGATACTAACTTTGTAATAGCGTAGATTTTACATTTTCGCAATTTACAGTTTTCCAATTATACCATGGTTAGACCTAGGGTTTGCATGTACATAAAATCAAACGCTAGATAACCTAATACAAGACAAATACATGTAATCAATGCACAATCACACTTGCACCCTCTAGGGTAATCCCACATGTTGCCTTCCAAAATGGGCCATGCTTGCACGTCGAGTATCTTTGGCAAAACAAAATCAAATGATCATAAGTCTCAAAGTGTAGCCTAAAACGGAATGATCATAGTCCCTTCAAAGCAAATTGCCAAAGACACTTGGCACCATTGCATTCATGGTTCATACGATGACCCGCGCCCGTCCCGAATAGACTTCCTAAACGCAAGATTGTCCACCAAATTCAATGGTGGAACAAAATTGTCAAAAATGGTTAAAACATAACAAAAACCTTTGAGTACAATAGGGTAGACAAAACTCTTAGTTACTTGAGATCAAACTTGCAAAAACACTTGCCCTCTTTTCAAAAACCACAATCCACAACACTTTCAAACAAACTCTCAAAAACTTTTGAAACATCTTTTCGAAAAGATCCACACTTTTGTAAAACACTCAATCACGAGTCAAATACATTAGTTGCCTAAGACAAGGCATCTTCTTCCAAAATATTTTCAAAAAGCACCCGCACACACACCATTTTCAAGCAATCGAAAAAACAAGGCAAGTGATCTAAAAAACCAAGTAACTAAGAGCCCATGGATAACCATGGATGAAAAGGGTGCTAATACCTTCCCTTTTCATAATCTACCCCCCGAACCCAAGAAATATCTCAAAAGGTTTTTGCTATGCTTTTTTAACCTTTCCTTTAGGATAAAATAAAAAGTCGGTGGCGACTCTTGCTCAACTGCACAAGTGCGAATACGAACGCAAAACACTAGTCAGTTCTCCCACCGTATCACAGAACTGGCGACTCTGCTGGGGATAATTCTTAAAAGTGGGGTTACCTTAGGGTTTAGATCACCTTTACTTTCAATTGATTGCTTTGTTTGCTTTACATTTGTGGGATTTGTATCGGAGTTTTATAGATCCTAACCCGGATCTGGGGAAATCCTTTTAGGTAGCATAATCTGTGAGGGACCTGTCCGGCGTATACCGACATGGGTGAAGCAGTGGCTACGTTGGTGTGGCGTCTTGGTCTGTACCGATATCCCTCGTGTAAGACGGGGAGAATATGGGTCTTCCAAGGAGTCATTAAGCACCAACCGACTTTAGAACCCTAATTGGCCAACTTGGCCATTAGAACAGTAGCAGTATGCTACACTCATTGAGGCTAAACTCTCGAGATAGTTCCGGCCGCGAGAAAAGGTTGCGATGCTGGAGTTATGACCGATTGAGGGTATCCAATGATATGAGATTCTCTAGAACCCGGTTACTTTTGATAAGACAGGTTTTAACCAACAAACTGAAAGAGGGTAGTACCTGAACCTCATGCAAGCCTAAACCTAAGGACTTGTTTGCTTTGTGTGAATATTGTTTGCCTGTATATACACTCACTTGCTTGTGCATACATGTACATAACATCATGACATCATACCATAGCATTTTCAATAACCATTTCAAGGATCTCGAGGGTTCTTTTGATGCAAGGTTACGTTGAACCAAACATCTATCCAGGGGCAAGGGGGTTTCTCCTCTAACCAATACAATCCAAGATCAAGTGCAACAACTAGAATCAGTGGCTATGACCCACTCGACATGGTGAGCTTGATTCTCGTGGAAAGACATCCACCGATACAAAGTTCTCCAATCAAAAGATCAAGTACAACAACTTGAATCAGTGGCTATGACCCACTCGGCATGGTGAGCTTGATTCTCGTGGAAGGACATCCACCGATGCAGAGATCTCTAGTCAAAGATCCAAGTTCAACCTCTAACATTTTCTTGTGTTTACCCCAAGAGATCCTTGAAAGCATGCATCCACATATCATGCATTGCATTTTGACAATCTTTCCTTTTTCAGGTTTCCTTACTCTCCTGCTGTTTATTTCAGCAAGAGATGGCTCTAGAAAGGTCTGTCAAAGACATTCAAGACCAGACTGCTCAGCTGCAGGAGATGTTCCTGAACTTATCTCTAGGGCAGGAAGAGATGAAAACTCTCCTCACCAAGGGCTTGGGGAATTCCAACAATGCCAGGAGTGATCAAATTGCGGAGCTGCAGTTTGACCTAACAACACTGAGGACTCAAATGATGGGACAGTTGGTGGGCCAGATGGCTCTCATCCAAGACTTATCCCAAAGACAAGAGGAACTCAGAGTTCTTGTCCGCCAACTGCTTCCAAACAACCAACTGGGGCAAACATCTGAGGTCGAAGAGCCAGTAACCGCTCATCCTCCATCCACTCAAGAAGACAAGGGGAAAGCTCCTTTGATTGCTTCAGGGTCACAAACCCATCAACAACCTCGCCAGCGTCAACGGGGTAATCGGCGTAAGCAAGAAAAGTCGGGAAGACAGTTCACGGAGACTGAAATACCATCATTCTTCATACTGAAGCGCCTGTTGGAGGTCAATTTGCTCACCGTAAAGGATCCTCCTCAGAAGCCCAATACCTCATCTCCTCACTATAATCCCGACGCATTCTGTGTTTACCACTCCTACAGCCCGGGACACGACACCAATGACTGTTGGGCCTTGAAGAACAAGATTCAAGATCTGATTGACATTGGGGTGCTGGAATTCATGCCAGACGGCGAGATGAAGATCTTCCGTTAAAGGTCTCTCCACTCGAAGTGACGAAGTTCAAGCTGAAAGACTTTTGCTTCTTTTTGAATTTTCAAAGTTGTAATTTCTTTTGCTGTCAAACAATTATCTGTTGATGTTAAACTCTGTTTTCATTAATGTATTGCATATGTTTGTCTTGAATTCATCCATTCGTTTCACTACTCTTATGCTTTTCTTTATGATATTTGACTCTTGATAAAAAGCTGCAAGCCTTTAGAGGGAGGATGACGAAACAATACCATGATCTTATACAATATGCTTTTGAACGAACCTTGCTGATGATGTACAGGCATTTCTTTCAATTCCCAAACACTGGAGTTATAAGGAAGTTAATCCCTAGTCAACCCCTTCGAGCCAAAGAAGTAGGAGTTTTCTGTTCTAAAACAATCAAAACCTTTGATATAAACCCGGGGCAGGGTAGTATCTCAGTTAATTCAAAAGAAAACGCGCATTGAAGTCGCAAACTCTCAGTTCGTAACACAACGAACGAGGTCAAAAAAGAAAGCATTCCTTTGGAATCAAAAGACAAGGGTGGTTCCCTATCACATAGACAGTCAATCTCTCAAAAGAGAAAAGCCCACTGAGCCAAAACCTATAAAGGAGGCTTAAGAAAGCTGGGGCATCCCGCTGACAGTAATCCCGGAAAACGGTAACAGTCAGGCAAAAGTTAGGGATAACAAATCAAAATCAAAATAGTGAGGTCGTTACAAAATCCTCAACAACATGAAAAATGTTGAAAAAGAAAAAAAGAGATGATGACTGTCTCCCTGAATTCAACTGGTGAACCATCGCCCAAAAGTCGGTCCAAACTCAGAATAGAGTGTGACGCACGATTAACTGAGCTTAGGTTGAAGGGCATCTCGAAGAGCGGGTGGGTACAAATATACTTTGAGCCTATATCCTTTGTTTCTTAAACCGTGAACCAGGCCACGTTACAACCCTTCAAAAGTCCTAATTGAAGCATGGGTTAGTTCGAAAGCATACTGTTACAAAAGGTATCCTGACTCTTGTAGGGCTTACTCTAAATCTTGTGTTAACTTGTCTTATGAAAAGTTTTCTGCTAAAAAACGCATTTTTCAAAACTTCGAGACAAACATAAACTTTGCATTATTCGAATATCACTGTCTGCATTTGACCCTTTTGTTTGACAGCAAAGAAATTCATACAGCGAATGTTCGGAGGAACGAAAACTCTCTCAGTAAGTCAAAATCTCTTCAAGAGGATAAACACTTCCATCAAATCTCCTATCAACAAGGGGCATGACATGTCACAATTCAATTAACCTGGGGCAGTCCAGTCAAGGTCCAACAGATCTTTCAAAATCCAATTAACCTGGGGCAGTCCAGTCAAGGTCCAACAGATCTTTCAATCCAATTAACCTGGGGCAGTCCAGTCAAGGTCCAACAGATCTTTCAATTCAATTAACCTGGGGCAGTCCAGTCAAGGTCCAACAGATCTTTCAAAATTCAATTAACCTGGGGCAGTCCAGTCAAGATTTTAAGAAATCTCTCAATATGCAGAGTAATCCGATTCAAGACTCCTTCATCACCACTTGGGGCATTCGAATGTCAAAAGTGTTCAACAAATCAATTACAACATTTCCAGACTCGATTCCTGTATCTAGCCAGGGCACGTCTAAAGAGTTCGAAGATTCGATTCCTGTATCCGGCCAGGGCATATCTGTCAACTATCACATTTCCAGACTCGACTCCTGTATCTAGCCAGGGCACGTCTGAAGAGTTCGAAGATTCGATTCCTGTATCCGGCCAGGGCATATCTGTCAACTATCACATTTCCAGACTCGACTCCTGTATCTAGCCAGGGCACGTCTGAAGAGTTCGAAGATTCGATTCCTGTATCCAGCCAGGGCATATCTGTTGACGACTATTTCCAGATTCGACTCCTGTATCCAGCCAGGGCATATTTGTTGACCACATTTCCAGACTCGATTCCTGTATCTAGCCAGGGCACGTCTGAAGAGTTTGAAGATTCGATTCCTGTATCCAGCCAGGGCATATCTATCAACTATCACCTTTCCAGATTCGATTCCTGTATCCAGCCAGGGCATGTCTGAAGAATTCCAGATCAACACCTGTAACAATCCAGGAAACATCTGTGAACGACCGATGGTAGACCAACACCTGTAATAAGCCAGGAATTTATCTACATCACCACTTGGGGCATTCGAATGCCAAAAGTGTTCAAAACCCGATGCAGTTTTTACACAAGCTCATCTTCAGGAAGCCCTACACCGGTTCCTCTTCAAGACTTCTGAAACAAGTTTACGGATTCTTCCCAACAACGAATGTTAATCTACCAACTTGTTCAGACTCTTCTCAACCGTTGAAAACAGTTTATGGACGCTTCCCAACAACGGATGCGACTCTATTGCTGATTCAACTTCAAGACTTCTGAAACAAGTTTACGGATTCTTCCCAACAACGGATGTTAACCTATCACTTGTTGAGATTCTTCTTCAAGACTTCTGAAACAAGTTTATGGATTCTTCCCAACAACGGATGTTAATCTACCGACTTGTTCAGACTCTTTGCAACCTCTGAAATTAGTTTACAGACGCTTCCCAAACAACGGATGCGGCTCTATTGCTGATTCAACTTCAAGATTTCTGAAAATAGTTCACGGGTTCTCCAAGTAACGGATGTTAACCTATCGCTTGTTCAGATTCTTCTCAAGCTAACCACCACGGAAGATCGCGCTCGCCAAAATTCTCCCTATCCCCAGCGGAGTTCATCAAAATTCCCCAGCAAGGCTAAAACTTCAATTACCATCCCCAGCGGAGCCAGACCATTGAACCTTCTCCCCACAGAGTTTTGGGAGGGCAAATCTTGAGTGCCCCAGTGAGATCACCAGAGTTACTTCCCATTAAGCCGAAGATTCTCAATCTGGCCTCCCCAGCATGAGTCTACTAGTTTGGAACCCCCCAGTAGAGGTCATCAGGAATTCTCTTCCCCAGCGACAGCCAAGGATTTATTTTCCCCGGCAGCAGTCAAGAGGCTTTTTATCTTCAGCCATCTCGGATTCATGTATCCTCGGCAAGATTAGCTCATCAGCTTACATGCGCATTCATCGCATTGATGTCATAAACATTGATGTCACGTACGTTGCATCATGCATCATAACATTGCATACAACTAACCCTTTGCCTTTTCAGGTAAGATCAGTCGACAGACACAGATCATCTCCCAAGATTCATCCAGAAATAGTTCAGATGTGACCCGGACACGGCGACATTCTGATACTTATTCCAGATTCATTCGGACGCATCATCAGGAAACCCTACACCAGTTCCTCTTCAACTTCAAGACTTCTGAAATAGTTTACGGATTCTTCCCTACAACGGATGTCAATCTACCGACTTGTTCAGACTCTGCTTAACTTCTGAAACAGTTTACAGGTTCTTCCCTACAACGGATGCCAATCTACCGACTTGTTCAGACTCTGCTCAACTTCTAAAACAGTTTACGAATTCTTCCCTACAACGGATGCCAATCTACCGACTTGTTCAGACTCTGCTTAACTTCTGAAACAGTTTACAGATTCTTCCCAACAACGGATGTCAATCTACCAACTGATTCAGACTCTTCTCAACTTTTGAAGACAGTTTACAGATTCTTCCCTACAACGGATGTCAATCTACCAACTTGTTCAGACTCTTCACAATTTTTGAAAATAGTTTACGAACACGTCCCAACAACGGATGCTGCTCTATTGCTTATTCAATCTCAGATAGTTTACGGATTATCCAGACATGGACGTCAATCTGTTGCTTGTTCGGACCCCAATTCAGAGATGTTCCGAAACATGGGCGGCTTTCTGATACTTGTCCACTCACCATTGACATACATTTCAACATTCTCAGATGGCATCTCTAAGCCCATCCCCCGACAAAATTCTCTCGCACCAGATGGCATCTCTAAGCCCATCACCAAATGGCATCTTTAAGCCCATTCACATATACTATCATATCGCCGAGTGCAAATTTTCTGGGCACTGTAGTGTCCAATCTCCTTTTACCTTCAAGTCGCGAAAGGCAAACTTGCCAATCTAACTCTTCAGGTCCAAGAAGATTGAACAGGGGCAACTGTTGTACCCCAAAATTTGCCCTCGCATTTTTCCACAAGCAATCTCAGCTTCAGGCATTTCCTGATTTTTTAAACTGGCTCAAGAATCGGACAAACGGACTTTTCTTAACAGTCAAGCAAAATTAGGGTTTTACTGGTTTTTGTAGCCCTAGAACAGTTCAAGCAGTTGGCTTAGGGTTTTGGTTGATTTTTGGTTCAATTTTGATCAAGCAAATGTTATTCGACATTTAATCAGGAATTAAGGGTTTTATGGGCATATTCTCAGAAAGGTTAAAATTCCACAGCACTTTGCAAGTTATTCCGAGATTCGGATTGAATTAGCGTTGTTTTGATTTAATCAGTAAAAGAGACAGTGGTTTGAATTCAGGTTGTTTTGTTTGGGCCAGTCAAAAGAAATATGCAGTATTGGATTCACAGTGTTTATGGCAAATCAGTGAAGAGGGAATGCGCTTGATCAGTTTATTTTGGTTGACTGCTGCTTTGCTTTGGATATTGGAAGAGACAGGTTTAATTGATCAATATTGTTTTATTTAAGTTATTTATTATTCTAAATTGAATGATTGAAATTTATTTTTCAATTGTTTTAATTCAAAGAGTCTTAAATAAATAAATAAACAATAAAGAAAGAAAATTAGAATTAATTAGGTAATAAAGATTTTATTGATATTTGAATTATTTGTACAAATGTTGTTTATAATTTAAATTACAAACAATAGTTTACATTAATTTAAATATTAAGTAAAATAAAAATTATCCTATTTATTTCTAATCCTTCATTCTTCATTCTTCACTTCGCTCCGGTGCTTCATTTTTCATCTGCAAAAAGAAAAGGAAAAGTCAAAAGCGGTTGAATTAATTAAAAGCAGATAAAATTTGCAATCATCATTAAGGGCCACTGACTGGGATCAGTTGACCCTCTCTGCAAATCACGGGATTTCTCCCGGTTCACAAAGAGGGAAGAATTTTATTCATGAATGCAAAAATGTCAAAATGCATAAAGTGCATAACTGCACAAACTCAATCTCAAACTTCAAATTCAAACCAAACTGAAAAATCCAAGTTACCACTTTCCATCAAAAGCCAAAGGTACAAACTTACTGTCAAGAATACAAAGCTACCAAAGCTATCAATAAAGAAGTTTTGAAAAGATGTCAAAAGCACAAAAGCTGTCAAAAAGATGCAGAGGAAAGTTATGCAAGCAAGCAAATTCTTTAATCATCACTTCCCATCAATGGCCACTTTCAGAAAGTACAGCAAAGAAACATTAAAAATTCTTCTAAGTGTACTATAGAGAGAGAAAGAAGAGGGAAAGATGCAGGTTTTGAGGCTTTTTGCAGGCAGCAGGAAAAAGCAGATATACAAACTGTCAAGCAAAACTAAAAAAATATACAAAACATATAAACTACTGCAAGCATAAGCCTTGGTCTAGAGAAACAATACATAAAAACTTGAAGCATTCGACCTTAAACAAAAAAGACAAAAAGACTTAAACCTGAGATAGGCCAAAAACCAGTTCCTCAACCTTTAAACCTGCTGAACCTGTCACAAAGCCAAGCAAAAAAAAAACATACAGAACATACAACATAAGCAAAGGAAGCAAGAACCTCCAGATGATAACCTACTGCAAACTGAAACCTGCATATGCATTAGCCTTTTGAAACAAAACTCAGAACCTGCATTGGCCAAGCCTGCACTTGCCTAAACCAAAAACCCAACATCCTGTCAAACACCTCAAAAAGCCAGCAGAACAAATACAAAAGCACACAAATCCCAGGTCAAGTACAATCTGCCTACTGTCAAACCAGAACTCAAGCCATGTACCAATCCAAAACATGAACTGGCATAACCAACATAACCCCTCAAGCATATCCAAGCATTAAAACCAACTTCTAAGCCTCAGAATTTCTTCATCATAGGCAAATCGTTCAAGGGGAAAAATCAGAAGAAAGTCAGAAGAAGAGAACAAAGTTCAGGGCAACTCAACACTAGGCCCTCAGCAAACATACATCACTGGGCATTAAAACATTCCAAAGGCATCCGGTTCAAGGTAACACAGGGCAACAAGAGAAGAAGAGAGAAAGTTCGTTCAAGGGGCAACAAATATCAAAGCATCACATTTCAAACTCAGGGAAGCATCTCAGAAAGCATACATAAGTACAAGCTCAACAATTCAAAGCAACAAATTGAAGCAACACGCAGTAGAAGAGATAAAGAAGTGAGTCTATTTCAGGATAAAGGTTTTCAGAACACATCATAAAACCTAAGCAAGAGGGTTAATACAAATCATCATAAAACCTTCACACGGTAAGAAGTAAGAACGAAATACCAGGGACATCAATAAAGCTTCACCGCGCAAATCTCCCTCCGCTCGTTCCGGCCTCCTGAGCGCCGCCTCCCCGTCTCTCCTCCATCTCTAAGGAACGAAGGTAGCAAACTTTTCCCTCTCTTTTTCTCCTTCACCTCGTATTAGTAAAAGATCAAGTTTTAGATTCAAATGGAAATAACGCATGCAATCCGTAAAAAAGAACATAAAAACTGAAACGAACCTTGAATCACAAGTCCACTGAGCTCATAGAGGGAAGAGAGACCTTGGGGGTGACGCTGGTGGCCGGATGGAGGAATCGCTCAGGAGCTATGATCAGAAGAGAACGGAACTCAGTGAACGGCGCCGTCCCAAACCCTAAAGCGTTTCCAACTGAACAAACACAAGCGAAACCCTAAAAACATTTGCCTCCAAAATGGGCCTGACCCGTTTCTAATCACCAGTCAAGATCCAATAAAAATCACTAACCCTTTTTTATATAACCAAATTCATTTTTAATACTAACTTCTTTTCTTTTATCATAAAACAATTATTTCTTTTTCTTTTCATTTATCCTTTACAAAATCACATTAATACTAAATATATGAAAATATTTTTTTATTTAAAATACCTAATTTAAATTATATTTGTACATAAAATAATAAAATACTTTTATATCGTATACTTAAAATTGAAAAATGACTTTTTACTCTTTTATTTAAAATATATTTTGTACATACACATAAGATGCATTTTATTTTTATACAATATCATTAAATTTGAAAATATCTTCTTTTAATTAAAATATATTTTGCACATAATAAGTAAATAAACTTTTTTGTATAATTTGATTTCTTGAAATATTTTTGTACATAACAATATAAAAAATACACTCTTTTTATACAAAATTCAATTCTTGACATTTAAATACTTTTTGTATAAAATAAACCATGATACATTTTATACATAATTTAATTAGAAATAAGAACTTTCAATTAAAACATTTTCTTATTGTACATATCTAAATACAAAATACAAGACTAAGTAAACATTTCTTTAGGTCAAAAACCCTAATACGCTTCAATTTCACATGTCGCACCTGTAAATATCCACATACACATATACTTGCACACTTACAATATATTTCACATTATACACTTACACAATGCAAATCCATCCATATTGCTCCTATACATTTGTTTATCTTATATTTGTATATTCGATATTTACATTTGATCGCACATTCGATTTGGTTGTAACTTATTGGATACTATAAGTCTCATCCCCATTCATACACTTGTACCCCCACTCCCGGATACTAACTTTGTAATAGCGTAGATTTTACATTTCCGCAATTTACAGTTTTCCAATTATACCATGGTTAGACCTAGGGTTTGCATGTACATAAAATCAAACGCTAGATAACCTAATACAAGACAAATACATGTAATCAATGCACAATCACACTTGCACCCTCTAGGGTAATCCCACATGTTGCCTTCCAAAATGGGCCATGCTTGCACGTCGAGTATCTTTGGCAAAACAAAATCAAATGATCATAAGTCTCAAAGTGTAGCCTAAAACAGAATGATCATAGTCCCTTCAAAGCAAATTGCCAAAGACACTTGGCACCATTGCATTCATGGTTCATACGATGACCCGCGCCCGTCCCGAATAGACTTCCTAAACGCAAGATTGTCCACCAAATTCAATGGTGGAACAAAATTGTCAAAAATGGTTAAAACATAATAAAAACCTTTGAGTACAATAGGGTAGACAAAACTCTTAGTTACTTGAGATCAAACTTGCAAAAACACTTGCCTTCTTTTCAAAAACCACAATCCACAACACTTTCAAACAAACTCTCAAAAACTTTTGAAACATCTTTTCGAAAAGATCCACACTTTTGTAAAACACTCAATCACGAGTCAAATACATTAGTTGCCTAAGACAAGGCATCTTCTTCCAAAATATTTTCAAAAAGCACCCGCACACACACCATTTTCAAGCAATCGAAAAAACAAGGCAAGTGATCTAAAAAACCAAGTAACTAAGAGCCCATGGATAACCATGGATGAAAAGGGTGATAATACCTTCCCTTTTCATAATCTACCCCCCGAACCCAAGAAATATCTCAAAAGGTTTTTGCTGTGCTTTTTTAACCTTTCCTTTAGGATAAAATAAAAAGTCGGTGGCGACTCTTGCTCAACCGCACAAGTGCGAATACGAACGCAAAACACTAGTCAGTTCTCCCACCGTATCACAGAGGTCATTACAAATCCTTAACAACATGAAAAATGTTGCAAAGAAAAAAGGAGATGATGACTGTCTCCCAAATTCAGCTGGTGAACCATCACCCAAAAAGTCGTTCCAAACTCGAACAGAGTGCGACGCACAATTAACTGAGCTTAGGGTTGAAGAACATCACGAAGAGCGGGTGGGTACAAATATACTTTGAGCCTTTATCCTTTGTTTCTTAAACCGTGAACCAAGCCACGTTACAACCCTTCAAAAGTCCTAATTGAAGCATGGGTTAGTTCGAAAGCATACTGTTCAAAAGGTATCCTGACTCCTGTAAGGCTTTGCTCTAAAATCTTGTGTTGATTTTGTCTTATGAAAAGTTTTCTGCTAAAAAATGCATTTTTCAAAAACTTCGAGACAAACATAAACTTTGCATTACTTGAATATCACTGTTTGCAGTTTACTATTTGTTTGACAGTGAAGAAATTCATACAGCGAAAGTTCGGAGGAACGAAAACTCTCTCAGTGAGTAAAATCACTTCAAAAAGGATGACACTCCCATTACAAATCTCCTATCAACAAGGGGCGTGTCATGTCACTATCCAGTTAGCCTGGGGAAGTCCAGTTAAGGTTTCAACAGATCTTTCAAAGTTCAGTTAACCTGGGGCAGTCCAGTCAAGATTTCAACAAAATCTCAATTGCAGAGTAACCTGAAGACTCCTTCATCATCACTTGAGGCATTCAAATGTCCAAAGCGTTCAAAATTCCTTCATCACCTGCTGGAAGTTACGATCAATATCAAAATTCCTTCATCACCTGCTGGAAGTTACAACCACCAATAGAATAACGGACAATTCAAACTCCTGAAAATCTGTTTCTCTCAAGCATGAAGATTCTCATCACCTCAGAAGATTGGTATACTCCCAGTTTCTGACCGTTAACAGCATGAAGATTCTCATTCTCAAAGTGGAGTATTTCTTAAGTTCCGGATTAACACCTGTAGCAAGCCAGGAAAATATCTGTGGACGACTGATTGTGGATTAACACCTGTAACAAGCCAGGAAATTATCTACATGAAGAGATTGAAGATCAACACCTGTAACAAGCCAGGAAAACTATCTTTCTTTCTCAGGTCAGATATCAACACCTGTAACAAGCCAGGACAGTATCTCCTTGACCAAACTTTCTTAAGTTCCAGATCAACACCTGTAGCAAGCCAGGAAAATATATGTGGACGACTGATTGTGGATTAACACCTGTAACAAGCCAGGAAATTATCTACATGAAGAGATTGAAGATTAACACCTATAACAAGCCAGGGAACCATCTTTCTTTCTCAGGTCAGAGATCAACACCTGAAACGAGCCAGGCCAACATCTCCTTGACCAACCTTTCTTAAGTTCCAGATCAACAATTGTAGCAAGCCAGGAAAATATCTGTGGACGACTAATTATGGATTAACACCTGTAACAAGCCAGGAAATTATCTACATGAAGAGATTGAAGATCAACACTTGTAACAAGCCAGGGAACTATCTTTCTTTCTCAGGTCAGAGATCAACACCTGTAACAAGCTAGGACAGTATCTCCTTGACCAACCTTTCTTAAGTTCCAGATCAACACCTGTAGCAAGCCAGGAAAACATCTGTGGACGACTGATTGTGGATTAACACCTGTAACAAGCCAGGAAATTATCTACATGAAGAGATTGAAGATCAATACCTGAAACAAGCCAGGGAACCATCTTTCTTTCTCAGGTCAGAGATCAACACCTGAAACAAGCCAGGACAGTATCTCCTTGACCAACCTGATCAATACCTACAACGATCAAAAGATTCTCGACTTCCCCAGCCAGAGAACCTTCCAGAAGCTAACTCCCCTCAGAGTCAAGTTTCAAAATCCCCAGTGGAGCCAAAACTGTCAATCCCCAGCGGAGCTAAAACTTCCAACTATCAATCCCCAAGCAGAATGAAGACTCTCATTCTCAGGTCCTCATAGAATATTCGAATATTCTCCAGCGAAGATCCCCTCAAGACAAGAATCCCCAGTAGATTGGCATACAACCCAAGCTCTGGATTCCCCAACAGCGATCCCAGGATTTCTCACTTTCAACAATCAAAAGATTCTTGCCCTCCCCTGCAGCAGTCAAGGATTCACTTTCTCCGACAGCAGTCAAGATTCTTTTATCCCCAGCGGAGTTCATCAAATTCCCCAACATAACTTATCAGTGGAATCCCCAGCGGAGTTCTCATCAAAACCTCAACGAAGTATCTCTTCCCACAGAGTAATTCCCCGTAGAGTAATCTCTCCAACAAGTTTAATCCCCAACGGAGTCATCTCCTCCTACTGGTTTATTCTTGCAACCGTCATCCCCAGCGGAAGCGAAGAACTCTACTCTTCAACATCAGCCCAGGATTTGATTTCCCGACCTTCGTCAAGGATTTATGTTCCTAGTCGAAAACGCATTCATAGACATTTCACATTTTATACATCCTGATACATACATATATGCATTTTTGTACCCCAAAATTTGCCCTCCCATATTCTTCAAAGTTTTGACAAGCATCATCTCAATTTGCTCAAGTCTACTCAAGGGTTGCACAGTTCAAACACCCTCCTAAGCCAGTCAAATTAGGGTTTTGGTTCTTGCGAGGAAGTCGAGGTTTTCAAGGGCTCAATCAAGTCCCATATGCTCATATACATTGTCAAGCATCTACATGTCAAGTTTCAAGGCTCACAAGGTCAAGTTGCACAGTCAAAAACCCTAATTGCTCCACAGTTAACTACAGGGGCAAAATGGTCATTTGGCAGTCAAAAGTCAAATTTTTTGGTCAACATCTTATTTTGAAGCCACAATCATCATTTGATCAAGCCTTGATCATGATTTCACAAGAATGGCTCAAAAATCATCAAGATGCAAAAGTTTCTATTTTTGGACAGCTGAAAAGTCAACTGTAAATTGACCAAGGCATAACTTTTCATGGTTCATCAGAAAAATTCCATCCAATGCTCATTTTGAAGGGGAGGACATTTCCTACAATTCATCTTCACATTCCAAGTCCAAGAAATTCTCTCACAAAAAGTTATCAATTTCAACATTATAGGTCATTTTCAAAAGTCAACAAAAAGGCACTTTAAGTCAAAGACCATAACTTGAGATTGGTAAATCAAAATGACATGGGACCAAAGGCATTGGTTAGAGGACTTCAAGACCTTTCCAAAATGTCCAAGAACATGTTCATATGATCAAAATTGAGCAAAATATGCATTGGAGAAGTTGGGAAATTTTTGTAAAATGGCCAAAGTCAACTATCCTTGAAACTTCATTTTTTGACAAAAGGGCCCACTTTTTCCACTTGGTTCAGCTTAGCCATGCCTCCCACGTGTCCCATGATTTATTTCAAGAATAAAAATTAATTTTTCTATTTTTGTTTAATTTTATTTGATTTAATTCATTTTAAATCTTTAAAATTCAAATGAAAATAAAAAAAAATTAATTAGGGGATATTTTGTGGCTTGAATTGCTTTGATGCATCATAAAACACCTTCCAAATTCGTGTACAGCCTATTTCAAACACAAAATTCAAATTTGAAGCAAATATGGCAAGTGGTTCAATGGTGGTTATGGAGGAAATTAAAAACTTCATTGCATTGGTTTAATGTCCATTATTCTGATTGATACTCATTCAAAACCTTATATGCAAGCCTTCCATACTGGATTCACGACCTAGAACACTCCCATACAGCATAAGCAATTTCAAAAATTCCAAGGAAAAGTGACAAACTGAAAACCATTTTCCAGCACAATTCAATCTTCCCTTTTGATCCAAACACGTTCCTTACATCCCCATGAACGATTTGCAATCAAGAACAAGTCCAAATACGCAAGGAATCAAAGAACACGAGCCACTCGGTTTGCCTTATTTCTCAAATCTGTATATCATATTTCATGCGCTTTTAATCCATTTTTTTGATTGGTTTGTGTTGTTAGGGACCTTCTGAAGCTAGTGAAACAGTTTAATTAAACTGAAACGCGCTGAATCCAAAATCACCATGAACAAATTCTAGGGTTCTTCAGTTTCAAATTTGGGGCTTTCTAAACCCAGAACAATTAGGACTAGTGACGCATATGACTGGATTCGTTGCAATGAGACGAATTGAATGGAATCCTCGCGCTCTTTTTATATTGTCCCAAATTCTAATCGCTATTTTTCACTGTTGAAGTTAGTGGGGGTTTAAAACCCCCGCTATTTGCTTGCTTTTTGTTTCAGGAAACGAAGAAGACGACATGCGTGGCAGTGCATGGTTGGAGGATTCAAATCCACGCGCGTTTTTTTTATATTTTCAGCATAGTGGTTGCTTTTCGTATATTATTGTTATTAGTTATTATGTTTACAAATTCAATGCAGTGGCGTAGTGGCTGGGGAACGTGTCATGCAAGTGCTGGGACCTGGGTTCGATTCCCAGGCCCCCCCATAATTCCAATATTATTTTTTTTAATGTGTTCTTGTGCAGATTCTCAAATAGCTTCCACCATAGACCTCACATCCCAGCGCTCCAAGTGTCCATAAGTGCAGATCCAGTGGCCAAAGCATGAGGACCATGGTGCTCTGGAGTCAACGTGGGCGTAGGCAATCCAAGAAGTCAAACGAGCTGAAGATTCAAATGGGCCAGGATTCAACAATGCACCTCCTATTTGGCCCATACCCCCTGCCCTTGGTTTATTCTTTTCTTTTCTTTTTATAGTTTCCAATTTAATTATTAACCCTTTTAATTATTTCTATTATTAACAATTAACCAATTAATATTTTTTCATAAAAAATCACAAAAATAGAATTAACATTATTATTATTATTATTATTTTCATATTATTTTTGTAAATAAATATTAAGTAATTGAATTAATTTTAATTAGGCAATCTTAACTTTTTTTAAATAACTAAAATAATTTAGAATTAGGTTAACTTAGAATTTTAATTCTTTTATTTTATTTCATAAAAACATAAAAACGCAAAAATTATTTTCTTTTAATAAATAAATTAATTAGTTTAACAATTAGTTTTTAATTTCATTTAATCACAAAATAGACAAAAAAAATTCAATTCTTTTCTTAAAAGGGTCAACACCCTTAAGACATTCCCGATCCATTCTTTCGCGCGCCTTTTAGTTTTAATTCTTTATTTTTGATTATTTCTGTAACTGCCTCAGGATGTAATAGTAATTAGGTTTACCGCTTTATTTAAACTTTCCGCACTTTATCAAAACGGGTCTTTGTATTTTTGGCGATGTGTAGACCCGCGCCTTGTAATAGCGTAGAACTTTATATTTCTGCAATTTACTTTCTGCACCCCCTAACTGTTAAATGCATGAAAGAATGTATGTAAATTAAAACCAATCTGTAGCTCACAAAATAACATGTACGAAAAACATTAACTGAATACAACACACAAAACACATGCCACTCCTAGGGTACGCTTCACTCATTGCCTCGAAACGTGGTCATCAAGTATAGGACGTCTTAGAGGTCACCCTTTGTCTAAAGATCCAGTTGCCTCGAAACGGTTGCCTCGGATAAAAGGATCTAGGACGTTAGGGTTACTTCTAAGGTGTCCTACCATTGCTTAGGTGACCACACTGTCCCGATAATCGAATTGACCCGAACACCTCCAACGATGGTGCTACCTACCTCTCAATGGTGGGATAACACTATCTAAAGGACACTTACACAGCTTAATTCCTTAGGGTAGGTAGATGACTCATGGGTACTTGCTCTTTTCGAACAAACAAAAACAACTTTTCGCACCCGCACTTTCTAAAAGTTTTCAAACAAATTTTTCACACACTCTTAAGGACAGATACAAGAGTTACTTAGAAATTTATTCAAACGAAACTTTTTCAAAACCCACACACACTTGAAAAGCAAACAAATTTTGAAAACATAAGAGCAAGTACCTAAGAGCCCGTGGATAACCACGGATAGAAAGGGTGCTAACACCTTCCCTTTCTATAAATCTACCTCCCGAACCGAGAAACATTCTCGAATAAGGAATTTTGCTGTGCTTTTGTCCTTTCAATGTTGGAGAACATAAAAGACGATGGCGACTCTTGCTTACCGCGACATTTCGCGAAACCAGCTTAAAAACAGTCAGTTCTATTTCCACCGATCACACGCATTATATCACACGATCTCATTTATTTTTGAGAACATCATGACGTCATGCATCTCATACATCATGACATTGCATACAACTAATGTTTTGCCTTTTCAGGAAAAGGTCAATCTAAAGATGATTACTATCAACTATCGCAGTTCCAGATTCGATACCTGTATCTATCCAGGGCATATCTGTGAGTGTTTGATTGTAGATTCGATACCTGTATCCAGCCAGGGCATGTCTACATGAAGAGTTTAGAGATTCGATACCTGTATCCAGCCAGGGCATATCTGTAGACGGCAAATTCCAGATTCGATACCTGTATCCATCCAGGGCATATCTGTAGACGATAATTTCCAGATTCGATACCTGTATCCAGCCAGGGCATATCTGTAGACGGCAAATTCCAGATTCGGTACCTGTATCCAGCCAGGGCATATCTGTAGACGACCAATTCCAGATTCGATACCTGTATCCAGCCAGGGCATATCTGTAGACGACCAATTCCAGATTCGATACCTGTATCTAGCTAGGGCATATCTGTGAGTGATTGATTCTAGGTTCGATACCTGTATCTAGCCAGGGCATATCTACATGAAGAGTTTAGAGATTCGATACCTGTATCCAGCCAGGGCATATCTGTAGACGATAATTTCCAGATTCGATACCTGTATCCAGCCAGGGCATATCTGTAGACGGTAAATTCCAGATTCGATACCTGTATCCAGCCAGGGCATATCTGTAGACGACCAATTCCAGATTCAATACTTGTATCCAGCCAGGGCATATCTGTAGACGACCAATTCCAGATTCGATACTTGTATCTAGCCAGGGCATATCTGTGAGTGATTGATTATAGGTTCGATACCTGTATCTAGCCAGGGCATATCTACATGAAGAGTTTAGAGATTCGGTACCTGTATCTAGCCAGGGTATATCTGCATGAAGAGTTTGAAGATCAACCCCTGTAACAGGCCAGGGAACCATCTTTCTTTCTCAGGTACGCAAGTTCTCGCTAAGGAATCTCTTACGCGATCGACACCCCGAATGGCATCTTTAAGCCCATCTCCACAACTACCCATTACACTACCAAATGACATCTATAAACCCATTCCCGACAAGGTTCTGTCACATCTCCAGATGGCATCTATAAGCCCATTCCCGACATCACATTGCTGATACTCCACTATGCGAGTGCAAATTTCTGGGCACTCTAGTGTTCAATCATCTTCCACCTTCGGATCACGAAAGGCACACAAGCCAATCTACATCCTCAGGTCTAAGAAGATTGAACAGGGGCAACTGTTGTACCCCAAAATTTGCCCTCCCATATTCTCCAAGATTTGTCAAGAATCAGTCAAATAGAATTTTTCTTGTCAGTCTAGCCAAATTAGGGTTTTCATGGACTTTTGATACAGTTCAAACAAATTACTAGGGTTTGGTTGATTTTAGCTCAGGTTTTGATCAGGCGAACGCTTCTTTGGCGTTTAAATCAAAAATCAGGGTTTTGTGCGCATATTTCTCAGAAAAGAATTAATTCTACAGTGCTTTCCAAGTTACTCTGGGAGATGAGCTGAGGCATTTGATTTGAGTTTGCAGTGTTGGATTTAATTAAATAAAAAAAGGGACATGTGGACGTTTGTTGTTTAGCTGTGCAATGCTTTGATTAGTCGGAATTCCGGACGTTTATTGATTATTTATTATTCTGAGTTAAAATGGTTGGGATTTATTTCCAGTTATTATAATTTAAGAATTATGAATAATTAAATAAATAGTTGAAGAAGAAAAAGAATTAACCGACAAAAGTGGATTTTATTCATCTTTAATTATTTGTTACAATTATTATTTGTACACTATAAATTTATTTACAGATGTTTACATTAATAATGTTACAATAATTAAAAGTAAAATAAAGCTATCCTAATTTCTTGAAATCTTCATCTTCTACTGATGCTCCTTTGGCTCAATTGACTTTTATCTGCAAAAACAAAGAAAAAGAAAAAAGTCAAAAGCAGATGAAATGAAATAAAAGACAGACAGATAAAAAAGGACTCATCATTAAAAGCGTCTGGCCGGAATCAGTTGTTCCCCTCTCTGTAAATTACAAGATTGCTCTTGGTTCACAAAGAGGGGTAGAAGGTGCTTGCAAATAAAATTTGAAATGCACAAAAGCTACAATTGCACAAATTCAAAGTTTGTCAAACATACTGCATAAGTCCAAAAATTGTCAACCAAAGTTTCCAAACAGCATATAGTAATCCAAAAAGGCAAACTGAACTGCATAAAGGCCTAACCAAAGTCCAAACTAGACATCAAACTAAAAACTGTCCACAAGCTGCCAAAAAGATATCAAGATATCAACAAGTACAAAATGCTGTCAACAATGTGCAAGAAAGCAGGAAATATGCAGAGTAAACCAACTAGTGCAAGCAATGTTCAAATGCATCATTTCCCAAGCCAGTCCTTTTTCAGAAATAGTACATTTCTAAAGCAATAAAAATGCTTTTTAAATGTGTGGAGAGAGAAAAAGAGAGAAAGAAGAAAGGCTTACAGGGCTTAGGCTTAAGAATATAAAAGAAACTGATATAGAACAGTACAAGGGGGCAGAAGAATACAAAAGTAAAAAAAAACACCACAAGCTGCAAGATACAAACAGTCTGCCTCCAACCTGTGTTCCCAAAAACCTTTCAAACTCATACCAGGCCTGAACCACTATAAGCTCCAAACAACAAAGCCTGTCCACGCTTAAACCTGCATAAGCCTTGAACCAAACATGAAGCCATAGCCTTAAACATACAAACTGAAACAAAATTCATACAAGCCATCAACCTGCATAAGCCTTAAAGCCTTAACTGTATCAAACAAAACCTGTCATAACACAAAGCCCTCAAGCTTGCATCCTGCCCAAAGCCTGTGAAAAGCCAAATAAAGCCTTTAACCTGCTTCAACAGAACCAGCCTAAAGCCTGCTGAAGCCAAGCTCACTACAAACATCAGGCAAAAACCAGAAGCCTTAAGCCTTAGCCTGCTTCAAGCAAACTTCTGAAGCAAACTGTCAAACCTTAAACTAGAAACCTGTGTCCAAAAGCAGAACAAGCCAAGCATACAAGCCTTGGAGCATTCAAACAACCAAGCCCTCAGAACTATGTTCATCATAGGGTCAAAACAAACTGTTGTACCCATAAATTTTCCCTCCCATTTCCTCAACTTTTTCTCATCACAAGACCCTTGGAGCTCAAGATCAAGCTAGGGTTTGCTCTGCTCAAGACTCCTCCTTGCACTGTTGACCCAAATTAGGGTTTGAGTTTGCACAAAGATGTTTTGACCTAAAAGGCCTAAAATGACTTTCATGCTTCAAGTTGGACTCACAAGTTTATCCATACCAAGTTTCAAGCCTTGATTCCAATCTTTGCCCAGTCAATTGGACAGTTGACCTAGAAATCAACTGTATTTGGGAAAAAGTCAACTGTGGTCAATTGACAATCAAACCTCATGATTTTTGACCCACATCAACATATTGAACTCATATGAACCATTTGGTCAAGTTTGGATCACAATTCCACAAGAAATTTGATCAGATCACCAAAAGGGCAAAATGGTCATTTTTAGGGTTTTGACTACACAATGGCAATTTTTGACTGTTTGACCTGGCCAATGGAAATTCAAGCTCACATATGGACTCAAGGACCCAATGTCATTGTCTTGACATGTTCAACAAGTTCAAAAGATCCCAAATGCACAAGATTGACACATGAATTTTTCAGTCAACTGATCAAAATTTGACTGTATACTGAAAAGTCAAACTTTGACTTTTTGGTCAAAATCAAGTGTCAAGATTCATTTTTCATCAAGACATGTCAAATTATGAAACTTATTCATCAAGAAACCAAAAATCACAAATTAGGGTTTAAAATGAAGAAATTTCATAACTTAGAATTTTTCTAAGTTATGAAATTTCCTAATTTTTTCCTAACTTTGTCCCATTTTTTCATCAAGATACATTTGGATTCAAACAAAACTCAAAACATGAAAGTTATAGTCCATTGAAAAATCTACAACTTTTATTCACAAAGTTTCCTCAAAATAAGCTTGTAGCTCAAGTTATGATTTTTGGAATAGGGGTGCAAAACATTCTTAACTTAGAATTTTTTTTGAGCTATTTTAGGTAGGATTTTTGCCCAACTTCATGGCCACTTTTCACATGCTTCCACTTGGAATTTCAACTTGCATTACAAAGATGGATTGTAGTACACATTCCAAGCTTTCCAAATTGTCCAAGAACTTCTCAAACACCCTTGTGGTTAGGGAGAATCGAATTTGTCAATATGGGCAAAAGTCACTTTGATTCATGGCCAAATGCATGTTCATAACTTGGGCATTTTTGAACTCAGCTTGCACAAATAGATTACAGGCCTTTTATCTCATCCACACTCAATAATTAAATTCCAATCCATTGTGTTCTAGCATTATTTTTCTCATTTGGTCATTACATGGAAGTTTAATCCATATTTGGAAAAAGCAAGTTATCCATTCTTGTAAAGCACAACTTCATGTCAAACACAAATCAAAGAAGTACCAAAGCATATCTTCTAGGCACAAAGTCAGGAACCAATTCCATTGATCAAGAGTGATTTGTGCAGCATGCTTGAGGGGCCTGTGGTAGCATATATTGAAACTTGACAAACTTTGCTTAAGATAGAAGAAACTTGCATTTTGAAACACAACATTGAGTTCCTGTCAACATAAGCCTAAGCAAACTCATTGAACACATTCCAAACATCATAACAGACCTGAAACACGAGCCTACCACCTTCAATACCTCCCCAAACATCAAAACACCATTTTGCTGCACAAAACAGGGCATCCCTGCAGATTGAGTTGCACAACTTAGTTTGCTCGTGCGTTTTAGCCAAAGCTTGTTCATACACACTCCCTACCATCCATTGAAGCTATCCCAAGCCATAGCTACATACTGTAACACCTCTAACCAAGTTCACCATTTTCATTTTTTCAGTTGTGCAGGTTAACTTCCATAGCTCGTTTCAGTTAGTTCCAAAGCAAGCTAGAGGTTGGAGAAGCATCCCTGGACCTCAAGCAAGCTATACAAGTCCTCACATTGCATTGAAAGTACCTCCATTGTCATACACGATTCAAGCTGAACATGTAAGTTTTTGAACTTCTATCTCTCTATCCAAGCATAGTTAGACTGAAGTTTGTGAAGAAAGCATGTTCTAATCATAGCCCTGAAGCCATCCATATAGTTACTTTTCATTTATATTATGTGTGCTAAGAGTATTTTGAACCTGAACATTGGAAAAAACTTAGGTCAGAAATTGGGGGAGAAGAAATTCTCTCTCATTTCTGAGAGTTAGATCAAGTTTTTTATATGTATGAACTTGTGACATGATGCTCTATAATGTTTGTGTTGTAAGTTTTTGTTGAAAGTCAAAGAATCAAGAGATAGCAGGGAAGGAAGAAAACGCGCGTTTTCTATGTTTCAAAAGTGCTGGAGGTTGAAGACAACTCCTTGGGCTGGGCCTGGCTTTGCTTTTCTGTTTACACCCCATTTTTCCACATACACCCCCTTGGCCCATTGTGCTTTATTTTTATCATTTTTGATTTTTTCTTTTTGTTTCTGACTTGTTATTTTTTGCCAAAACATAAAAAATATTAAAAACATTTTTTCAACCATTTTTGCATTTTATTTGAATTTTATTTGTTTTATTTGAGTTTATATATATAAATAACATATATACCTTTTTGTTTAAAATACAAAAATAATACAAATACATTTTTATTTTCTGATTTTATTTTATTTTATCTTTTGAAAACATTTTATAAAAAATATACTTTTTTTGTAAATAATAAATATTTTATTTTTATACATATTTAATATATTTAGTAAATAATATAAACACTTATATATTTATTAGAGTATTTAGGATAAAAATACAAAATAATACACATTTTTATTTTTATTAATATTTGACCCCAAAATTACTTTTTTACAATATACTTCCTTTTTATTTATTTTTTGTATATAATTAATAAATATTGTATATATTAAATAATAAATACCTTTTATTTAGCAAATTAGGGTTTTGCCCTAAAAATGTAAAAATATCCAAAATTATTCCTTTTTATTTTTGTTTATTTGTCACATAAAAAATATTTTTTACATACATATAAAAATCATTTTTTGCATCTTGCATATTTATTGTATTTATTTAATTATTGTGCAATTAAATAATTTGAATATTCAATTTGGATGTAATAGTTTAGATTTAATTTTTCTTGCTAAATATCCCCATTTGAACATTTGTACCCCCATCCCATAATTTGTGTTGTAATAATTTAGGATTTTATTTTCCGCATTTTAAAGCTTTCTAAATATGACATGATAGACTTAGGGTTTGTATGCAAAAATCAACCAAACAAATAGCTTGACCTAATTCAAAGATAACAAAGCATGAAAATGAACAACACCAATCACACTTGCACCCCTAGGGTTACTCCACTTGTTGCCTTCAATATTGGGCCATATTGCATGTTGGGTGTCTTTGGCAAAACAAAACAAATTCAAATGATCATAGTCCCTCGATGACGCTTTCGAAAGTTGCCTAAAAATGATCAAGTCCCTTAAAGGAAAAAGTTGCCCAAAGACACTTGGCACCATTGCATTCATGGTCCATACGATGACCCGCGCTCGTCCCGTTCACATCCTAACACAAGATTGTCCACCAAATACAATGGTGGAACAAAATTGTTAAAAAGGTTAAAACATAGGAAAAGCCTTTGAGTAAATTTAGGGGTAGACGACTCTTAGTTACTTGACAAATCTTGCAAAACAACACTTGCCTACTTTTCAAAACACACACTTTCAAAACAACTTTCAAAAACATTGAAAACTTTTCAAAAGATAAGTACACCTTTGTATACATTCAAACATGAATCATTACAAAGGTTGCCATCACATTGGCCTTTTTTCAAAACATTTTCAAACCCACACACACAAAGCACCATTTCAAACAATTGAAAATCAAAGGCAAGTGATCTAAGCAAGTAACTAAGAGCCCATGGATAACCATGGATAGAAAGGGTGCTAATACCTTCCCTTTCTATAATCTACTCCCCGAACCCAAGAAAACATCTCAAAGGTTTTTGCTGTGCTTTTTAACCTTTCCTTAGGATAAAATAAAAAGTCGGTGGCGACTCTTGCTCAACCAAAACATTTGCGAAAACAAACGTAAAACCCAAGTCAGTTCTCCCACCGTATCACAGAACTGGCGACTCTGCTGGGGAGAATTTTAAAGTGGAGTAACCTTAGGGCTTAGATCACCCTCTTGCATGACTAATTATTTGCTTTGATTGCTTTATATCTTGGCTCTCTTGTTTGGGTTTGAAATCCTACACCCGGATTTGGGGAAACATTCATAGATAGCAATACGTTGTGGAAACTATGCGGGGTATACCGACACGGTTAAAGCAATAGCTATATTAGTGCGACATATTTGTGAGTACCGGTAACCCTTGAGTTCAATCAAGGAGAGTACGGGGCCGCTGAGTGATGTCACTAAGCACTAATGACCTAGAACCTTACTTGACCATCTTGGCCTTTCATTAGGGGTAGTGAGATGACCGACTTTGGTGCAGTCCGAAGTTGGTAGATACTCGATACTACACTCATTGAGGGTTGTTTTCTTGGAATATTTTGGTCGCCAGTTAAGTGGCTAAACCAAAACAATGAACATGGAAAACTATCCAATGATATTGAGCTCCTTAGAACCCGATTACTATTTATAGGACAGGTTTTTAAGCCAACTACACTCAAGAGGGTACTTACCTATGAAACCCCATGCAAGCCTGAAACTAAGGTTTTGTGTGAATTGCTTGTACATATGTTTGTGCATACATCATAAGCATCATAAAGCATCATATGCATACACTAACCATTTCAAGGGTTTAGATCTTCATCTTTGTTCTTGTTTTGTAGGTCATGGAAATTCTTCGCAGGAAAACTATCCAAGTCAACCTTGTGAGAATCCCTCCTCAACTCAAGGAGCTCACATCAAGAATTCCAGAAAGCTCTTCCTTCAGTGAAAGACATGGTAGACTGCTCAGCCTAGTCAACACCAGCATTGAAGAGGACATGGTAAAGGTGTTGTTCCAGTTCTTTGACCCCCTTCACCACTGTTTCACTTTCCCCGACTACCAATTGGTGCCCACTTTGGAGGAATTTTCTCAACTCCTGAGAATTCCTATTCTTAATCAACTACCCTACAACGGTACGGAAAAAGAACCAAAGCCTGAAGATGTTGCTCAAGCACTACACTTGCAACCATCTGACATCAAGGGGCATTGGGAAACTAGAAGCGGTGTCAAAGGCTTCCTGGCAAAATTCTTGTTTGAGAAGGCACAAAAGTGTTGGAATTCATTGAACCTACAAGCCTTTGAAGAAATTGTGGAACTCCTCATTTATGGGTTGGTCCTGTTCCCAAATCCTGACCAGCTTGTAGATGTCAACGCCGTCAAGATCTTCTTATCCATAAATCCAATACCAACATTGCTTGGGGACATTCTTCACTCATTTTACACACGAACAATGAGAAAGAGGGGTGTTCTCATGTGCTGTACTCCTCTCCTTGCAAGGTGGTTTATTTCGCACCTTCCACAATCTGTCTTAAAGAATGACCAAGGCTTAAGGTGGTCACAACGGTTGATGACCCTCACTCACTCTGACGTACATTGGTGTTCTCGGTCCAGAGAAAATGTCATCATCGTCGATCATTGTGGAGAGTTCCCTAATGTTCCATTACTTGGCATTAGAGGAGGCATTACCTATAACCCTTGTCTAGCTTTGAGACAATTTGGATATGCACGGAAGGACGGCCCTCACGACATGTTGATTCCTGACCTAGTTTTTAACTTCGACAATGATGCGCAAGGACTTCGCCAAAGATTCATCAGAGCTTGGAGGATGCCCAACAAGGTAGACATCAAGACACTGGGGCACAAGAACTCCATCCCTCTTGAGCCTTATCTCAAGTGGGTACGAACCCGAGCCCAGAGTTTAATGATGCCTTACCCTCATGTTCTCCCTGTGATTAAAGAGCCCGTTAAGGAAGGAGAGGTTCCCTACACCATCCTATATCCTGACATGCCTACATCGTGGGAGGAGATGCAGAAGAGTTGGATCCAACTCAAGGAGGAACAGAACACTTTTGAAGCCAGCTTCTACGCCAGCGAGAAGAAGGTTTTGGAGCTTACCCGCCGACTCCATGAGGAAGAGACCCTTAACACCTACATCGCACCAAAGAGGATGCGCAACGTCTTTTTACCTTGAGAAGTTTTTTGTAATATTTGGCCCATGGGGCATTTATGTACTGACAAATTTCTTCTTATTAATATGACGTGCGTTCTTTTTGTTTGCAACAAATTTGAATTTTCTAAATCCTTGAATGCATTGCATACATAAGCATATCATTCATCATGCACATAAGCAGGTCTCCACACCGGGTTTCCTTATCTTTCTGCTGTTTATTTCAGTAAGATGGATCTCGAACAGACGGTCAAGGACTTGCAGTCTCAAAACTCACAGTTTCAACATCTCCTGATGACCTTGGCAAAGGGTCAAGAGGATCTAAAAGCCCTGCTTGGGAACAAAGAGCAAGTGAAAAAGAAGAAGAAAAGAGTCGGGGTGGCTACCCTAGGAAGAAGGTTTGAGGGAGAAGCCAGAAGAGTCCTTGAATTTCCCCCTACATCTGAAGAGGGAACCCGTAAAGGCAAAGGGGCTGCGGTACCTTCCGAATCCGAAGTTGAAGAAGAGGAGGCTGAAGAGGACGAAGACTACTCTAAGCAACAATACTCGCCCGCCGACGATAAGTACAAGGGTTTGGAAGACAGGTTGGCAACTATGGAGCTGCAGAGAGTTCCCGACTTAGATTTCGAAGATTTGGGATTAGTTGCTGGAATTGTGATCCCCCCGAAGTTCAAAGTGCCAGTTTTTGCAAGATATGACGGGCTGTCCTGCCCGAAGATGCATCTCAGATCATATGTAAGGAAGAATCTGTACACCAAAAGGGTTCGGGCAAAAATAAGGGATAAAATGAAAAATCTGTACACCCGGCAAGTGGAAAACCTGAAAAGGCGGCTTGGGCAAAAATTGGTATCCCGGTGGACTGAAAACCCGAAAGGGCGGTCCAGGAAAAAGTTAGGGATAAAGCGTAATACTATGTCTCATTGGATCACCTTGCATCCAGAATTCGGCATCAACTATCGGGCTCAGATGACTCCAATCAATCAGCTTCATCTTCAACTAAGCAGCAAAGTGATGAGACGCTTGAAGACATAAAGGCGATAGCAGAGTTGGAACCTAGTGGGATTATTTTTCACATAACTATTTTGTTTCCTTTTCACAAAATTGTATAAAATCTATTTTGCTCGGCGGCGTTCTCTTACTAGGACGTCAGCCTCCTGTACATAAAACGCCTATTTACAGGCAAAATTCAAAATCAATACAAGTTCAATTTTTCAGACAAATTGCCCATCGTTTTTCCTTTTTCTGTTTTGTTTTGCAAAGAACGTCCAATGTTCATTTTTGATATATGCATTTGACATTAATTGCTAATCATGAATATTTGCATGCGAAACAAAGGACTAATTACAGATGACATCAGAAACAGGGGCAATTTAGAATTGTCTAAACTGTCTAGTTGCTCTGTCCACCGACGTACCAAGGTAGGTTTGGCTGAAGAACGTAACCAAAATACCTTCACTCCCCACAGAGTAAGACCAGATTTCAACAATACTCTCCCAGGAAGAGTTGGTCCCCCGTCAGCCCCGAAAAGGCACAATATTCCCCTAGCAAGTCAGCGATACTCTCCACAAAATAGAGTTAGTCTATTGTCAGCCTTAAGGAAGTTGGGTATCCCCAGAAGATCTCAACATTCCCCAACGGAGTATAGACATTCCTCAACAAGCATCCCCGGCAGTCTTAATATAGGATTGTTCCCCGGCGGAATACAGACACCCCAGTGGAACTATTCCCCAGCACAATCCAAAAATTTCCCCAGGAAAGTTGAGTCATCCTCCCCAGTAGATTCTGAAGCTTATCCCCAGTAGATTCTGGAAGCTTATCCCCTGCAAAGTACGAACGCATCTCCCCGACTTTATTTAAAGGTTATTTCCCCACCAGGATATAACTGGGTTATCCTCAGCTAATTACCACGGAAGGATCGTCCTCGGCGAAGTTCTTCTTATTCCCCAGTGGAGTTCATCAAATTCCCCAACATAACTTATCAGTGGAATCCCCAGCGGAGCTCTCATCAAAACCTCAGCGAAGTATCTCTTCCCACAGAGTAATTCCCCGCAGAGTAATCTCTCCAACAAGTTTATTCCCCAACGGAGTCATCTTCTCCTACCAGTTTATTCTTGCAACCATCATCCCCAGTGGAAGCGAAGAACTCTACTCTTCAAAACATCAGCCCAGGATTCAACAAGTTCCCGGCACTCGGCAAGGATTTATTTTCCTAGACGAAAATACGTTCATAGACATTTCACATTTCATACATCCTGTTTACATACATGATAAAGTGCATACAACACTGTCTCATTTTGAGCATCATGATATCATGCATTTCATACATCATGACATTGCATACAACTGATGTTCTGCCTTTTCAGGAAAAAGGTCAATCCAAAGATGATTACTATCAACTGTCTAAATTCCAGATTCGATTCCTGCATCCAGCCAGGGCATATCTGTAAACGACAAATTCCAGATTTGATACCTGCATCCAGCCAGGGCATATCTGTAGACCAATTCCAGATTCGACACCTGTATCCAGCCAGGGCATATCTGTAGACGACCAATTCCAGATCCGATTCCTGTATCCAGCCAGGGCACATCTGTAGACGATAATTTCCAGATTCGACACCTGTATCTAGCCAGGTCATATCTGTGAGTGATTAATTGTAGATTCGATATCTGTATCCAGCCAGGGCACATCTGCATGAAGAGTTTAGAGATTCGATACCTGTATCCAGCCAGGGCACGTCTGTAAGTAACCTTTTGAAGTTCCGGATTCGATTCCTGTATCTAGCCAGGGCACATCTGTGAGCAACTAGTTGTAGATTCGATACCTGTACCTAGCCATGGCATATCTGCATGAAGAGACTGAAGATCAACACTTGTAACAGGCCAGGAAACCATCTTCCTTTCTCGAAATACGCAAGTTCTCGCTAAGGAATCTCTTACGCGATCGACACTTCCAAATGGCATCTATAAGCCCATTCCCGACAAGTTTCTGTCACACCTCCAGATGGCATCTATAAGCCCATCCTCCTATCCACCATCTCTTCCAAATGGCATCTATAAGCCCATTCCCGGCATCACACTGCTGATACTCCACTATGCGAGTGCAAATTTCCGGGCACTCTAGTGTCCAATCTCCTTTTACCTTCGAGTCGTGAAAGGCAAACTTGCCAATCTAACTCTTCAGGTCTAAGAAGATTGAACAGGGGCAAATGTTGTACCCCAAAATTTTCCCTCCCATTTCCTCAACTTTTTCTCATCACAAGACCCTTGGAGCTCAAGATCAAGCTAGGGTTTGCTCTGCTCAAGACTCCTCCTTGCACTGTTGACCCAAATTAGGGTTTGAGTTTGCACAAAGATGTTTTGACCTAAAATGCCTAAAATGACTTTCATTCTTCATGTTGGACTCACAAGTTTATCCATACCAAGTTTCAAGCCTTGATTCCAATCTTTGCCCAGTCAATTGGACAGTTGACCTAGAAATCAGCTGTATTTGGGAAAAAGTCAACTGTGGTCAACTGACAGTCAAACCTCATGATTTTTGACCCACATCAACATATTGAACTCATATGAACCATTTGGTCAAGTTTGGATCACAATTCCACAAGAAATTTGATCAGATCACCAAAAGGGCAAAATGGTCATTTTTAGGGTTTTGACTGCACAAAGGCAATTTTTGACTGTTTGACCTGGACAATGGCAATTCAAGCTCACATATGGACTCAAGGACTCAATGGAATTGTCTTGACATGTTCAACAAGTTCAAAAGATCCCAAATGCACAAGATTAACACATGAATTTTTCAGTCAACTGATCAAAATTTGACTGTATACTGAAAAGTCAAACTTTGACTTTTTGGTCAAAATCAAGTGTCAAGATTCATTTTTCATCAAGACATGTCAAATTATTAAACTTATTCATCAAGAAACCAAAAATCACAAATTAGGGTTTAAAATGAAGAAATTTCATAACTTAGAATTTTTCTAAGTTATGAAATTTCCTAATTTTTTCCTAACTTTGTCCCATTTTTTCATCAAGATACATTTGGATTCAAACAAAACTAAAAACATGAAAGTTATAGTCCATTGCAAAATCTACAACTTTGATTCACAAAGTTTCCTCTAAAGAAGCTTGTAGCTCAAGTTATGATTTTTGGAATAGGGGTGTAAAACATTCTTAACTTAGAATTTTTTTGACCTATTTTAGGCAGGATTTTTGCCCAACTTCATGGCCACTTTTCACATGCTTCCACTTGGAATTTCAACTTGCATTACAAAGATGGATTGTAGTACACATTCCAAGCTTTCCAAATTGTCCAAGAACTTCTCAAACACCCTTGTGGTTAGGGAGAATCAAATTTGTCAATATGGGCAAAAGTCACTTTGATTCATGGCCAAATGCATGTTCATAACTTGGGCATTTTTGAACTCAGCTTGCACAAATAGATTACAGGCCTTTTATCTCATCCACACTCAATAATTAAATGCCAATCCATTGTGTTCTAGCATTATTTTGCTCAGTTGGTCATTACATGGAAGTTTAATCCATATTTGGAAAAAGCAAGTTATCCATTCTTGTAAAGCACAACTTTATGTCAAACACAAATCAAAGAAGTACCAAAACATATCTTCTAGGCACAAAGTCAGGAACCAATTCCACTGATCAAGAGTGATTTATGCAGCATGCTTGAGGGGCCTGTGGTAGCATATATTGAAACTTGACAAACTTTGCTTAAGATAGAAGAAACTTGCATTTTGAAACACAACATTGAGTTCCTGTCAACACAAGCCTAAGCAAACTCATTGAACACATTCCAAACATCATAACAGACCTGAAACACGAGCCTACCACCTTCAATACCTCCCCAAACATCAAAACACCATTTTGCTGCACAAAACAGGGCATCCCTGCAGATTGAGTTGCACAACTCAGTTTGCTCGTGCGTTTTAGCCAAAGCTTGTTCATACACACTCCCTACCATCCATTGAAGCTATCCTAAGCCATAGCTACAGACTGTAACACCTCTAACCAAGTTCACCATTTTCATTTTTTCAGTTGTGCAGGTTAACTTCCATAGCTCGTTTCAGTTAGTTCCAAAGCAAGCTAGAGGTTGGAGAAGCATCCCTGGACCTCAAGCAAGCTATACAAGTCCTCACATTGCATTGAAAGTACCTCCATTGTCATACACGATTCAAGCTGAACATGTAAGTTTTTGAACTTCTATCTCTCTATCCAAGCATAGTTAGGCTGAAGTTTGTGAAGAAAGCATGTTCTAATCATAGCCCTGAAGCCATCCATATAGTTGCTTTTCATTTATATTGTGTGTGCTAAGAGTATTTTGAACCTGAACATTAGAAAAAACTTAGGTCAGAAATTGGGGGAGAAGAAATTCTCTCATTTCTGAGAGTTAGATCAAGTTTTTTATATGTATGAACTCGTGACATGATGCTCTATAATGTTTGTGTTGTAAGTTTTTGTTGAAAGTCAAAGAATCAAGAGATAGCAGGAAAGGAAGAAAACGCGCGTTTTCTTTGTTTCAAAAGTGCTGGAGGTTGAAGACAACTCCTTGGGCTGGGCCTGGCTTTGCTTTTCTGTTTACACCCCATTTTTCCACATACACCCCCTTGGCCCATTGTGCTTTATTTTTATCATTTTTGATTTTTTCTTTTTGTTTCTGACTTGTTATTTTTTGCCAAAATATAAAAAATATATTTTTTCAACCATTTTTGCATTTTATTTGAATTTTATTTGTTTTATTTGAGTTTATATATATAAATAACATATATACCTTTTTGTTTAAAATACAAAAATAATACAAATACATTTTTATTTTCTGATTTTATTTTATTTTATCTTTTGAAAACATTTTATAAAAAATATACTTTTTTTGTAAATAATAAATATTTTATTTTTATACATATTTAATATATTTAGTAAATAATATAAACACTTATATATTTATTAGAGTATTTAGGATAAAAATACAAAATAATACATATTTTTATTTTTATTAATATTTGACCTCAAAATTACTTTTTTACAATATACTTCCTTTTTATTTATTTTTTGTATATAATTAATAAATATTGTATATATTAAATAATAAATACCTTTTATTTAGCAAATTAGGGTTTTGCCCTAAAAATGTAAAAATATCCAAAATTATTCCTTTTTATTTTTGTTTATTTGTCACATAAAAAATATTTTTTACATACATATAAAAATCATTTTTTGCATCTTGCATATTTATTGTATTTTATTTAATTATTGTGCAATTAAATAATTTGAATATTCAATTTGGATGTAATAGTTTAGATTTAATTTTTCTTGCTAAATATCTCCATTTGAACATTTGTACCCCCATCCAATAATTTGTGTTGTAATAATTTAGGATTTTATTTTCCGCATTTTAAAGCTTTCTAAATATGACATGATAAACTTAGGGTTTGTATGCAAAAATCAACCAAACAAATAGCTTGACCTAATTCAAAGATAACAAAGCATGGAAATGAACAACACCAATCACAATTGCACCCCTAGGGTTACTCCACTTATTGCCTTCAATATTGGGCCATATTGCATGTTGGGTGTCTTTGGCAAAACAAAACAAATTCAAATGATCATAGTCCCTCGATGACGCTTTCGAAAGTTGCCTAAAAATGATCAAGTCCCTTAAAGGAAAAAGTTGCCCAAAGACACTTGGCACCATTGCATTCATGGTCCATACGATGACCCGCGCCCGTCCCGTTCACATCCTAACACAAGATTGTCCACCAAATACAATGGTGGAACAAAATTGTTAAAAAGGTTAAAACATAGGAAAAGCCTTTGAGTAAATTTAGGGGTAGACGACTCTTAGTTACTTGACAAATCTTGCAAAACAACACTTGCCTACTTTTCAAAACACACACTTTCAAAACAACTTTCAAAAACATTGAAAACGTTTCAAAAGATAAGTACACCTTTGTATACATTCAAACATGAATCATTACAAAGGTTGCCACGACATTGGCCTCTTTTCAAAACATTTTCAAACCCACACACACAAAGCACCATTTCAAACAATTGAAAATCAAAGGCAAGTGATCTAAGCAAGTAACTAAGAGCCCAAGGATAACCATGGATAGAAAGGGTGCTAATACCTTCCCTTTCTATAATCTACTCCCCGAACCCAAGAAAACATCTCAAAGGTTTTTGCTGTGCTTTTTAACCTTTCCTTAGGATAAAATAAAAAGTCAGTGGCGAATCTTGCTCAACCGAAACATTTGCAAAAACAAACGCAAAACCCAAGTCAGTTCTCCCACCGTATCACACAAACCATATCCAACAGCATCAAGTACTGAAGCAACAAACCATATCCAACAACAACAAACAATATTCAAATCAATATCAGCATTCCTTCAAGAACATCATCAGAGGCAACCAGAAAAGGAGAGAAAAAAGCAATAAGCAACTAAGAAATCTCAGGGCCCAACATCAGAACAAAAAACATTCCAACATCAACATCATTAATATCTCAACAATAGAGTATCCGGAGGCAAATGTTCAAATAGACAGAAGAGGAAAAGAAGATTGTCCAAGGGTTTTCAGCATGCATCATTAAACAACAAAGGGCAAATACAGAGTACCAGGAAGCAAAAGCTCAGCATCGTATCCCTCCGCCCTTGGCCGCCTAGGACGCCACCGTCCACCTTTTCTCCTCTCCAAAGGTTTACTTCTTTCTTCCTTTTCTTTCATACCTCACACCAATAATGATAACATAAAAAAGAGTCAGAATTTATCAAGGCATGCAAAGCGTAAAACATATAGAACCAAGAAATCAAACCTTGTAGCCACCGCCTGCGTGATCTTGGAGGAGAGGAGGTAGAGGCGACGTTTGGTGGCCATAGACGCGAAGGGTTTTGCTCAGAATCCATGGCTAGAGATGAAGACGAAGACGATAAGGAACGACACCACGCTGTAACTCTGAAACCCTAATCCAAATGAAACAAACAAATGCAACCCTTGCAAAATAATTTGTGAAACAAAATGGGCCTTGCCCCTTTCATTTGTCTAAGCCCATTCACGAAGCTAGCGTGCACCCCCCCGTTTCCCCTTTTACTGCTGATTCATTTGTTTTTTTGTTTTGGGCCCAGCTAACCCCCTAAAGCCCATTTAATTTTCTTTAAAACTAATTCCCCCTTTTTTTTTTACATATCATATTTTATTTTTTGTTAAATAAACTAACACATTAATTTTTTTACACTAAATTTTATTAACTCTTTTATTTTCTTTTTTATAACACAATTAAATTTTGTAAAATAAAATGATACACTAAACTCTCTTTTTTTTATATATAAACTTTTCTTAAATTATTCTTTTGTTAGTATAATTAAAAATACATATTAATAAATACATAAGAAAATAGATTTTCTTTTATTTCTTTTTTGACTAAACATTTTTACATAAACACAATAAAATACATAAGCATTTTCTTTTTCTTTTCTTAAAAATCTTTTTTTGTACATATTTAACAAAATACAAAAATGATAACAATACATAAATAAAATACTTAATTATACATTAAGTTGACACTTGTAAATAAATCCTACACTTACACAAATGCATTGACACATTTACATTTGCTTATTCTTATACATTGCTATACACTACATATTACATTTGCGATTGATTCGATTTGGTTGTAAATTTTTTTGGACACTATTCTCCTATTAAAGTCTCATCCCCATTTGTAAATATTTGTACCCCCATTCTCGGATACTTATTTGTAATAGCGTAGACTTTAAATTCCCGCAATTTATCGCTTTCAAATATACCATGTATAGACCTAGGGTTTGTATGTAAATAAAATCAAACGCTAGATAACCTAATATAAGACAAATACATGAAATCAATACACCATTCACACTTGAACCCCTAGGGTAATCCCGCTTGTTGCCTTCCAAAATGGGCCATGCTTGCACGTTAAGTTCTTTGGCAAAACAAAACAATTCAAAATGATCATAGTCCCTCGATGACGCTTTCGAAAGTTGCCTAATCAAAATGATCATAATCCCTTCAAGCAAAATTTCCAAAGACACTTGGCATCATTGTATTCATGGTGGAACAAATACAATGGTGGAACAAAATTGTTAAAAGGGTTAAAACATGAGAAAAAACCTTTGAGTAAATTTAGGGGTAGACAACTCTTAGTTACTTGATCAAACTTGCAAAACACACTTGCCTACTTTTCAAACCACACTCCACAAACACAATTTCAAAACAAATTTCAAAACATTTGAAACATCTTTTCAAAAAGATACACACCTTTGTATATACTCAAACACGAGTCATTACAACGGTTGCCTAAACAAGGCGTCTTTTTCAAAACATTTTCAAAACACACACACACACACACCACAATTTCAAGCAATTGAAAATAAAGGCAAGTGATCTAAAACAAGTAACTAAGATCCCATGGATAACCATGGATGAAAAGGGTGCTAATACCTTCCCTTTTCATAATCTACCCCTCGAACCCACGAAACATCTCAAAAGGTTTTTCCTGTGCTTTTTAACCTTTCCTTTAGGATAAAATAAAAAGTCGGTGGAGACTCTTGCTAAACCGAACAAGTGCGAATACAAACGCAAAACCTCAACTCAGTTCTCCCACCGTATCACAGCTATCCCTTACACACACCCACACTCACAAATGCAGGTACCCATCCACTCCGGATTCCATGGGTGACTATTCTGTTGTATCCTTCAATAACTCTGAAGATTTGGTCAATCAGGCTGAGTACGAAGATGACGAAGATTGTGAAGTACCGGGAGAGCTAGCCGGACTTCTATAACAAGAAGAGAGGGCCATCTTACCTCATGAAGAGTTGTTGGAAACCGTCAACTTAGGAACAGAGGAAGACAAGAAAGAAGTAAAAGTGGGTGCCAATCTGGAATCAGGTGTCAAGGAGCGCTTAATACAGCTGTTAAATGAATACGTTGAAATCTTCTCCTGGTCTTATGAAGACATGCCAGGGTTAGACACAAACATTGTGGTTCACCGTCTCCCTACAAGAGAGGACTGTCCACCAATCAAGCAAAAAGTCCGCCGAATGAGGCCCGACATGTCTGAGAAGATCAAATTCGAAGTAATGAAGAAATTCGACGCTGGTGTTGTACCCCAAAATTTGCCCTCCCATTTCCTCAATATTTTCTCATCACAAAGCCCTTGGAGATCAAGATCCAGTTAGGGTTTCCTCTGCTCAAGACTTCTCCTTGCACTGTTGACCCAAATTAGGGTTTGTGATTGCACAAAGATATTTTGACCTAAAATGCCTAAGATGACTTCTATGCTTCATGTTGGAATCCCAAGTTTACCCATACCAAGTTTCAAGTCTTGATTCCAAATTTTGCCCAGTCAATTGGACAGTTGACCTAGAAATCAACTGTATTGGGGAAAAAGTCAACTGTGGCCAATTGACAGTCAAACCTCATGAAAATTGACCCACATCAACATTATGAACTCACATGGACCTTTTGATAAAGTTTGGATCACAATTCCTCAAGAAATTTGATCAGATCACCAAAAGGGCAAAATGGTCATTTTTAGGGTTTTGACTGCACAAAGGCAATTTTTGACTGTTTGACCTAGCCAATGGAAAATCAAGCTCACATATGGACTCAAAGACCCCATGGAATTGTCTTGACATGCTCAACAAGTTCAAAAGATCCCAATTACACAAGATTGACAGTTGAATTTCTCAGTAAATTGATCAATTATGACTGTTTACTGAAAAGTCAAACTTTGACTTTTTTCGGTCAAAATCAAGGGTCAAGATTCATTTTTCATCAAAGCATGCCAAATCATGAAACTTGTTCACCAAGAAATCAAAAATTGCAAATTAGGGTTTGAAATGAGAATTTTTCATAACTTAGAATTTTTCTAAGTTATGAAAAACCCTAATTTTTTCCCAACTTTGTCCCACTTTCTCACCAAGATTCATTTGGATTCAAGCAAAAGTCAAAACATGAAAGTTGTAGCCTATTGCATAATCTACAACTTTTATTCACAAAGTTTTCCCAAAAGAAGCTTGTATCTCAAGTTACAATTTTTGGAACAAGGGTGCCAAACCATTCTTAACTTAGTGAAAATTTGACCTATTTTAGGCAAGTTTTTTACCTAACTTCAAAACCATTTTTCATACACTTCCACTTGGAATTTAAATTTGCACTTCAAAGATGGATTGTATTACACATTCCAAGCTTTCCAAAATGTCCAAGAACTCATCAAACAACCTCATAACTTGAGAGAATCAAATTTTGCAATATGGCAAAAACTCACTTTTTGAATTGACCAATTTCCATGTTCATAACTTATGCATTTTCAAGTCAGCTTGGTTTATGCTACATTACAGGTCTCTAAACCATCCAACACTGAATAATTTAATGCATACTCATTGTGCCAAAGCCTTATTTTGTGTATCCAAGCATTGTATGCAAGATTAGGCCATAAATGGAAAAAGTGAAATAACCATTTTTGCAAAAGCAAGCTTTATGTCATAATGCAAATCCAAGAGGTACAGATAAAATCTAATTGGCACAAGTTTATGAGTTAATCACACTGATCAAGGAGAGGCTTTGCATCATGTTTAGGGGTCCTCTACCTGTCTAGAACACAAGGTGGCCATTGCTTGCTTAAAGTTCAAGAAACACATCATAACATGTACCAACTTTCATCTTAGCACAAGCAAGCCTAAGCAAAGTTATCAAACATATCCTAAACATCAAACACAAGCTAGAACACGAGCCAATCATCCCCAACACCCAATCATTCCCAGAATCACCTTCAAACTGCCAAAACAGAGTAACTTCTGCAGATTGAGTTCCAACTCTCATCCCTTTCATGCTTTCTTGCTAAAAGCTCTTCACACACCTTCCCTACCATCAATGCAAGCTAACCAAAACCTAAGACACGACCTGTAACACTCCCAGGCCACTTCACCATTTTCATTTTCTTGTTTTGCAGTTGAAGTTCTCTAGCACGATTCAAGAAGTTTCAGGACAAAGTAGAACTTGGAATAGCATCCTCACACTTCAAGGAAGCTGTACAAATCATCATCTTGCTCTGAAAGCTCCTCCATTGCAAGGCACGATTCCAACTGAACAGGTATATTCATGAAGTTCTATCTCTCAGTATAGGCATTGTTAGCTTTAGGTTTGTGAAGGAAACATGTCACAATCATAGCCCTGAACATGCCCATATGATTATATTTCATTTATATTATGTATGCTTAGAGAATTTTGAGTCTGAACATTGATGAAAAACTAGGTCAGGAATTGGGGGAGAAGAAATTCTCCCTCATCTTAGAGAGTTAAGTCAAGTATTTTATATCCCTGGATTCGTCTTCTCATGCTCTACACTTTTCATGTTGAAAGTTTTGCTTAAAAGTCCAGGAATTGGGAGATAGGAAACGCGTGTTTTCTTGAACAAAGTTTGTTCTGAGGTTGAAGATGACTGGTTCTAGGCTGGGCCTGGAATGTTTTTCTTATTTCCACCATACATTTACTTCTGAACCCCCTAAGCCCATTTTGTTCATTTTGATGATTTTTTGACTTTTCTTTTTTTGGTTTGACTTATTTATTTTTCCTCATAATATAAAAAATATAAAAATAATTTTTTGCACCATTTTCCTATTTATTAGGTATTTGTTTGTTTAGATTAGTTTTATACATAAATAAATAAATAGATACATTTTATTAAAGAATACTAAAAAATATGCAAAAAACATTTTTATTTTCATTTTATTTTTGTTTTATCTTCTGAAAATATTTTATATAAAAAATACTTTTTTTTATAAATGTTAAATATTATTATTATATATATAATACATATTTAGAAAATAATATATATATATATATATATATATATATATATATATATATATATATATATATATATATATATATATATATATATATATATATATATATATATATATATATATATATATATATATATATATATATATATATATATATATATATATATATATATATATATATATATATATATATATATATATATATATATATTTATATATATATATATATATATATATATATATATATATATATATATATATATATATATATATATATATATATATATATATATATATATATATATATATATATATATATATATATATATATATATATATATATATATATATATATATATATATATATATATATATATATATATATATATATATATATATATATATATATATATTTATTAGAATATTTAGGTTAAAAATACAAAATATACACACTTTTATTTTTTATTAATATTTAATATAAAAAATACCTTTTCACAAATATGCTTCATTTTTTATTTTTGTATATAATAAATAAACATTTGTACATAATAAATAAATAATACATTTTATTTAATAGAATTAGGGTTTATCCTAAAAAGCATAAAAACTCCAAAAATAATACTTTTATTTTTGTTTATTTTGACATATAAAAATACTTTTTTTCCATACATACCAAAACCATTTTTGTATCTTACATATTTATTCTTACTTCATTTAATTTGTGCAATTAAATATCTTGTAAATAATTCAATATTGATGTAATAGTTTAGGTTTAAATTCCTTGTCAAAATCCTCATTTAAACATTTGTACCCCCCTTCCCATATATGGTGTTGTAATAGCTTAGTAAATTTATTTTTCGCACTTTATTGCTTTCTAATTATACCATGTTAGAATTAGGGTTTGTATGCGAATCAAAAACAACAAAAATAGTTTGACCTAATTTCAAGATAAACAAGCATGAAAATGGACACACAAATCACACTTGCACCCCCTAGGGTATTCCACTTGTTGCCTTCAATAAATGGGCCATATTGCATGTTAGGTCTCTTTGGGCAAAACAAACAATCAAATGGTCATAGTCCCTCAATGACGCTTTCAAAATGTGGCCCAAACAAATGATCAAGTCCCTTAAAGAAAATTGCCCAAAGATACTTGGCACTATTGCAATTATGGTTTAAACGATGACCCGCGCCCGTCCCTTTCACATCCTAACATGAGATTGTCCACCAAATACAATGGTGGAACAAACTTGTTAAAAGGGTTAAAAACATAGCAATAATCTTTGAGAAATTTAGGAGTAGATAACCTCTTAGTTACTTGAATCAAACTTACAAAAAAACAAAACACTTGCCTATTTTCTAAAACCACACCTCACAACACTTTCAAAACAAACTTTCAAAACAAACTGTCAAAAACAAATGAAAACCTTTTCAAAAGACATACATCTTTGTATACATCCCAACATGGATCATTACAAAGGTTGCCACCACATTGGCTTCTTTTCAAAACATTTTCAAACCCACACACACAAGCACCATTTCAAACAATTGAAACAAAAGGCAAGTTGATCTAAGCAAGTAACTAAGAGCCCATGGATAACCATGGATAGAAAGGGTGCTAATACCTTCCCTTTCTATAATCTACTCCCCGAACCCAAGAAAACATCTCAAAAGGTTTTTGCTGTGCTTTTTAACCTTTCCTTAGGATAAAATAAAAAGTCGGTGGCGACTCTTGCTCAACCGAAACATTTGCGAAAACAAACGCAAAACCATAGTCAGTTCTCCCACCGTATCACAGAACCGGCGACTCTGCTGGGGACAAATTTAAAAGTGGAGTAACCTTAGGGCTTAGATCACCTTTGTTTTCAATTGTTTGCCTTGTTTGCTTTTATATTTGTGGGTTTTGCATCGGAGTTTCATAGATCCTAACCCGGATCTGGGGAATACCCTTTTTAGGTAGCATAATCTGTGAGGGACCTGTCCGGCGTAGACCGACATGGGTGAAGCAGTGGCTACGTTGGTGTGGCACCTTGGTCTGTACCTATATCCCTTGTGTTGCAATAAGGAGAATATAGGTCTTCTAAGGAGTCATAAAACACCAACCAACCTTAGAACCTTAAATTGACCAAACTTGGCCATTAGGACAGTAGCAGTATGCTACACTCATTGAGGCTAAACTCTCGTGATGGTTCTGGCTGCAAGAAAAGATTGCGATGCTGGAGTTATGACCAATTGAGGGTAGTCAATGATTTGAGATCCTCTAGAACCCGATTACTTTTGATAGGACAGGTTTTAACCAACGAAACCAAAAGAGGGTAATACCTAAACTTCATGCTGGCCTGAAACCTAAGGGTTGTCTTGTGTGACTTGTGTGCCTTATCATGCTTGCCTGTGTGAATACTTGTGGTGTGCTTCATCATAACATCATGCCATCATACCATTGCATGCATCCTGTATAAAGGACTAACCCATTTCAAAGACAAAAAAAGTTTCATCTTTGCTCTGTTTTGTAGGACATCATGATGCTTGTGCGTAGGAATACTATCCGACTCAACTTTGTTCAACCACCAACTTTGCTCAAGGATTTGGTTGGTAGGATTCCAAACACCTCTTCCTTCATCAACAAGCATGGTTCTCTCCTTGGCTTGATCACTGCAAAATGGGACCAACAACTGATCAGTGTTCTGACCCAGTTTTATGACCCTCTGTATCATTGTTTCACCTTTCAAGACTTCCAGCTGGTTCCTACCCTGGAAGAATTCTCTTATTTGCTTGGGATCCCTGTCTTGGAGCAAACTACTTTCACTGGTTTGGAAAATACTCCTAGGCCTGAAGAGATTGCTGCAATTCTCCCCTTGACCAAAGAAGAGGTATTGGCTAACTGGGAAACTAGAAGTGGAGTCAAGGGCTTTTTGGTCAAATTTCTGGTTGGCAAAGCTAATGATTTCTGGAATGACTTGGACTTCAAGGCATACGAAGATATTCTGGCTCTTTTGATCTATGGTCTGGTATTGTTTCCCAATCCTGACACCTTTATCAGTATCTATGCCATAAGGATCTTCATGTCTCGGAATCCTGTACCCACTCTTTTGGGTGATATCCTGCAACAACTCTATGCTCGTACCGTTCGAAAACGGGGAACTCCATGGTGTTATGCTCCTTTTCTAGTGAGGTGGTTTATTTCGCACCTTCCTAAGTTCGTGCTGAAGAATGAAGAAGGAAAGGGTTGGGCTCGGAGGTTAATGTCTCTCACTGATATTGACATCACTTGGACTCTCAGAGGTTTGGATGAGGTAGCTGTCATTGATCGTTGCGGAGAGTACCCTAATGTTCCGTTAATTGGTATCCAAGGAGGAATCTCTTATAATCCATGCTTAGCTCTCCGTCAGTTTGGAAGAGCCAGAAGAGTTAGGCCTCATGAAATGTTGGTTCCTTACTTCCATTTTGAGTTTCAGGCAGACAGTGATAAACTACGCCATGGATTCATTAAAGCTTGGGACAGAATTCACAAAGCTGACCCACATGAGTTGGGACCAAAGACTTCTCTACCAATGGAACCCTATTGCAAATGGGTCCGCATCCGTGCTCAGAAGTTAGGTATGCCGTACGAAGCTGTCAAACCTATCATTCTTGAATCTCCTGATGAAGATGGGGTTCCTCCAACTGTCCTCCCTCCTCAGTTACCTACTGATTTTGACACAATGAAGAGATCTTGGGCGCAGCTAAAGGAAGAACGGGATTTTTATCGGGAAAAATTCAACGAACAGGAACGAAAGATCCAGAAGCTGACTAAGCAATTGGAGGAAGAGCGGGTTCTGAATAACTACATCAACACTGAGAAAAGGAGGCCATGGGAGCACTGATGGGCTGTGGATATTTCCTTTTATAGCTTTTATTTCCTTTCCAGTATTTTTCATTCCTGTAATGCCTAAGGGCAAGTTGTTGAACAATTAAAATTTTAATCTAATGAAGTGTGTTTCCCTTTTTGTCTACAAAGTTGAATCTTGTTTATCTTTGAAAACATAAAACATACGCATCTCATTGCACCATATGCATAGCAGGTACCCTATTTCACAGGTTGCTTAATCTTCTTCGCTGTTTATTTGAACAGTCATCATGAATCCAGACTCATCCAGTGAGCAAGCAATCAAGGCCCTTCAGGCCCAAAGTGCCCAGTTTCAAGAGATGGTCCTAAGCCTGGCCCAAGGTCAGCAAGAGTTGAAGACCCTACTCCTAAAGAAGAAGAAGAAAAAGAGGACTGCGTTATTCAACACTGGACGCAGATTTGGGAACACACTCCATAATGAAGCTGAACCAACTACTTCTTCTGCTGAGAAAAACAGTTCCCAAGGGGGAGGAGCTCCTAGTCCTGCAGTCTCTGACAACGAGACGGACTACAATGACGAACAATATCCACCTGCTGCCGACAGATACAAGCAGTTGGAGGACCGCTTGAGCGCCATGGAGATTCAGAATGTGTCGGGGCTGGATTTCGGAGATTTGGGGTTATCTTTTGGGGTAGTAATTCCACATAAGTTTAAGGCGCCTGCCTTTGCCAAATACGACGGGGCTTCCTGTCCAAAGCTGCATCTAAGGTCGTACGTAAGGAAGATCCAACCTTACACGGCAGATAAGAACCTTTGGATTCACTTCTTCCAAGATAGCCTTTCGGGGTCACAGCTTGAGTGGTTCTACCAACTAGATGGAACTAGCATCCGACACTGGGAAGATTTGGCAACCACATTCTACAGACAATACCAATACAATTCTGATCTCGCTCCTACGCGTACCCAACTTCAGGGTATGTCTCTAGGAACGGGCGAAGGGTTCAAAGAATATGCACAAAAATGGAGAGATTTGGCTGGCAGGGTGCAGCCTCCATTGACTGATCGTGAGCTGGTTGATATGTTTCTAGGGACTTTGTCTGGTCCATTTTTCAATCATTTGGTTGGTAACTCCTCCGCTGGGTTTACGGATTTGATTCTGATGGGAGAAAGAATTGAAGCTGGCATCAGGTCAGGAAAGATACAAAAAGCTGCCTCCACAAGTACTGAGAAGAGGCCTTTCAAGAAAGAAGTGAGTGCCGTCTATGGTCCTAGAAGACAAGTCAAGCCAGAAAGTCGCCAAGCCGTCAATGCTTTGGTCATTTCAAAACCTGTTGCTGCTCCTCAGCAGTACAATCAACAAAGAGGTGAAAGGCCCAAGAGGCAGTATACTCGGTTGAGTATGACCTTATCACAAATTTTACCGCAACTGTTATCAACCAACTTGGTGACCATCAAAGAAGCTCCTAAGGTCGTTAATACTGCATCTCCTAAGTATAACCCGAATGCCCGTTGTGCTTATCATTCTGATAGCCCCGGGCATACTACTGATGATTGCTGGGCCTTAAGAAATAAGGTGCAAGACCTTATCGATGCGAAGGAAATTCAGTTTGAAGCGCCTGAGAGGCCAAATGTTGTAACTTCTCCTATGCCCCAACATAGAGTAAATGCCATTGAGGAAGATTTATATGCTGTTTCGGTGAATGATGTTGCTACCCCTCTTTTGACTGTTAAGAGGAACTTACTACTAGCCGGTTTATTTCCGGGTTGTAGTAAGGGTTGCCTCCTGTGTGCTGTTATCCCTACCGGTTGTCCGCTGCTGAAATCAGGCATCCAAAGCCTGATGGATAACAAAGAAATTATATTCAAGAAAACTGCTGTTCCGTTTGTTTCCACTGAAGAAATATCTGTTGTCACAATTTACAATCCTACCAGAGCTCCCCCGAGGAAGCCAATCCAAATTATGTCTGTTGCACCCATTACCATTACTGTTCCGGGGCCCCTCCCCTATTAATCTGATAAAGCGGTCCCATGGCATTATGGGGCAGACGTGTATGTGCTTGGGGTGAAGCAGGAGTTCAACACCAATACCAGTATCAGTAACATCACTGGTCCCGCCAAGATTACCCGCAGTGGCAGGCTCTTCTCGCCTGACATTGCACCGCCAGTTATCTGAAAACCTCTTACCATCACACCCGCAAGTGTGCATGTTCCAATTCAAGTTCCTGTGTCTACTACTGCCGCCGAGTCCTCTGATACTCGGGGCAAAGAAGTTGTTACCGATTTGCCTGCCAGGACGGAGGCATAAAAAAAGACTGCTGTTGAGGCCTCCCAACAAGAAATGGAGGAGATCCTTAAAATCATTAAAAAGAGTGACTTCAATATTGTTGAACAGTTGGGGCATACCCCCTTCAAAATCTCTATGATATCATTGCTGCTATGCTCAGAGGCCCATGCAAAAGCCCTGATTTCATTTCTGAAAACGACCCATGTGCCGCAAGAGACCTTCGTGGACCAATTCACTGACTGTGTGGCCAATTTGACAGCTGACAATGGCTTGGGGTTCTCAGATGCTGACCTTACCGCCAAAGGGAAAAATCACAATGATGCCCTGCACGTCTCTATAGAGTGCAGGGGCACTACCCTCGCACATGTGTTGGTGGATACCGGTTCTTCCCTGAATGTTTTTCCCAAGAAGGCATTGGATCGCTTGGATTATGAGGGTCTGGAATTGAAGCCTAGTAACATCATTGTTAGAGCCTTTGACGGTTCCAAGAGGATGGTGCACGGTGAAGTATACATTCCTATTCGTGTGGGTTCCCAAGTCTTTGAATCAACGTTCTATGTAATGGATATTTGTCCATCTTACTCCTGCTTGTTGGGTCGACCCTGGATTCACAAGGCTGGGGAAGTAACATCCACTCTACACCAAAAGCTCAAATACCCTGTCAAAGGGAAGATTGTTACTGTGCAGGGTGAGAAGGAATACATGGTTAGTCACTTGAATTCATTCTGGTATATCGAGATGGACGGGGAGTTTATTGAAACCCCCTTTCAACATTTTGAGGAGGTACCTCCAACTTTGGCATCAGCTGAAACAGTGGTTGAAGAAGACTTTCCGTTGAAGATGGCGTCTGTGATCGGTGGATCTGGAACTGACTGTTTAGCGCTGGTTCGCGAAATGTCACGGAAGCAAGAGTCGCCACCGTCTTTTATTTTCTCCAAATGGAAAGGACAAAAGCACAGAAAAATTCCTTATAGAGATCGCTCTCGGTTCGGGAGGTAGGTTATAGAAAGGGAAGGTGTTAGCACCCTTTCTATCCATGGTTATCCATGGGCTCTTAGATACTTGCTCACTTGTGTTTTCAAAATGGTTTGTTTGCTTTTCAATGTGGGTTAAAAAAAGTTTCTTTGAAAAAATTTCAGTTCGACTCGTACGTAAGAGTGTTTGAAAAATTTGCTTTGAAAGCTTTTGAAAAGTGTTGGTGTGAAAAGATTTCAGTTTGTTTTGAAGAGAGCAAGTATCCTTGAGAACCTACCTACCCTAAGGAATTCGTCTGTGTAAATGTCCTTGAAAGTAGTGCCATCCCACCATTGAGAGGTAGGTAGCACCACCGTTGGAGGTGTTCGGGTCAATTCGAGTTTGTAGGGACATGGTGATCACCAGAGCAATGGGAAGACACCTTAGAAGCTACCCTCATGCCAGGTTCCCGGATCATGAGGACTTACTAAGACGTCCTCTACTCGACGATCACCTTTCGAAAGGCAACAGTGAGGCGTACCCTAGGGGTGGTGTGTGCGAATTGTGTGTCGTTTTCAGATATTTGTCTTGTCATATTTATTAGTGATCTACGCTTGATTTTATTATGTCCATTCATTCTTTCATGCTCATTTAACAGTTAAAAGTTGCGGGAAAATAAATCTACAACTATTACAAATGGCGCGGGTCCACATCGCCAAAATTAAACCGGACCCGATTTGACGGAAAATAAATAAAGCAAATAAAAGTGCGAAAAGTTAAGTTACAACGCTTTGGGAGAGGTACATAATTGATTAAGCGAAAGAAAATAAATACGCGAATTAAATAAGTTACGAACGAGGGCGTTGGACCCTTTTGCAAATAATTAAAGTTAATGAGGAATTAAAATTAAAGTCAAATGTTTTCGGTATTTTGTGTTTTTTAGGATTTAAGGAGAAAAAAGAATTAATTAAAATTAAAATGAAATGTTAAACCTAATTCTAATTATTTTTTAAGTTATTAAGAAAAATATTGAATTTTTAACCTAATTTAAACCTAAATTATTTATATACAATTTAATTATGAAAATAAATAAATAATAATATTATGATAAAAAGGAAAAATTAAAAGGAATGGAAATTGTTAATTAAACCTAATTCTACCTCTTTTAGATTTATAAAAAAAGAATTAAACTTGCAAAAATCCTAATTAAAACTAAATAATTACATGTTAATTTATTTACAAGAAAATAATTACAATAAAAATATTTATTATTTTTCGGTCTTTTCTGATTTTTTATGATGTTTTTTTATATTTTGTAAAAAAGAATTAATTAATTTGACAAGAGAGCAAATAGAATAATAATTAAAATGAAACATAAAAATAAAATAGAATTTGCAAACCAGGGGGTAGTAGACCCCAAATAGGAGGTGTGATTGTGAATGCTGGCCCAATAAGCAGTGGCCCTTTTTGACTTTTGCATGGCAGCGTACAGCAATGTTGACTCACGTTCAGGGTGCTCTCCCAATCTTTGCCCTTGGCTTGATCTTATGGGACGCGTGGCTGCTGATTCTTGAGGATGCATGGTACGTTTTTATCTTGGACGCTGCATGGGAACACAATTTGCAAAATAATATAGGAAACAAGACAGACCTGGGATTCGAACCCAGGTCTTGGACGTGAATGCCTTCTTCGCTTGCCAACTGAACCATGTTAACGCGTTTGTTATATAATAAACGAATAAATATTATAAAAAGAAACGAAGGCGTTAGTGGAGGGCGCGCGAAAATTTAAATCAGCGAATCATAGTGTGCCACGCTTCATCATCTTCCCTGTTCCCTGAAACAAAACTCATTAAGCAACGGTTTTCATGGCGTTGCGTTAGGCAGGTTTATAAAAAATAGCGACTAGCGCTAGGGTGTATATAAATTGATCGCGAAGGTCAAGATCTCTTCGTCCAGATGCGTTGATTGCAATGGTGGTACTGAGGTGGCCTGATTTTGCTTGGTCTGAAAACCCCTATTCAGAAGCTCTGCAAACCCTAAATTTTAACAATGGCGAAATCGCCTATAACGTATAATAATCAAATTAAAGGTATGGGTTAGCTTTAGAACATTATGAGGAATACAAATACATGATTAGAATGCTATGAAAATGTCTAGAATGCAAAGCACGATAAATGGAAAAAATGGCAAAAAGAGGGACTTCTGTACAGCGTTTTAGGGGGCTATCTTTAATGCTTTTGATTGGAATACGTTCAGGGCTTGCCAAGGAAGCTATTGGAACAATTCTTATGCTTTGAATTGACCTGTAGTACTGATTTCAGTTTTTGAGTTTTCAAGGAATTTTCAAGTTTTGTAATGGTATTCTCTGCGCAGCTTTCAGTGTAATAGCATTAGGTTTTGTGTTCCTGGTTATGTATAGAAGCAATTAGGTTAAGAAACTCAATCAAATCTCTCATAATTATGGATTTTGAACATTTGATTTCAAGGATCTTTTTGAATCTTTTTCCATGTGCATTTTGTACCAATTATGATCAATTAGTCCAATTCTTTCCATGTTTGGGATGTGCACGAGATTTTGAAAGCAAAACATGCATAAAAAGATTTTTTAGGTCAAAGTAGATATTTTTCACATATTTAAATAATTTAAATGAATTAATATTAATATAAATTCAAGTAAATAAATAAAAATTGAGAAAATACTTCCCTTTGGGCCAAGTGGTCGTGCATATGCTTGGAATGATGAATCATGGAAGAGAAATGGGCCCATTAGCAAATTTAGGTCATTTGGATCAAAGTTGACTTTTCAAAATGTCCAAAAATTTCCCAACTTCCACAAGGCGTAACTTGCTCAATTTTTAAGATTTTCACATGTTCTTGGACATTTTGGAAAGGTCTTTGAGTCCTTTAACCAATGCCTTTGGTCCCATGTCATTTTGATTTACCAATCTCAAGTCATGGCCTTTGACTTAAAGTCCCTTTTTGTTGACTTTTGAAAATGACCTATAATGTTGAAATTGATAACTTTTTGTGAGAGCATTTCTTGGACTTGAAATATGAAGATGAATTGTAGGAAATGTCTTTCTCTTCAAAATGAGCTTTGGATGGAATTTTTCTGATAATCCATGTGAAAGTTATGCCTTGGTCAATTTCAGTTGACTTTTTCAGCTGTCCAAATATAGTAACTTTTGCATCTTTGGTGATTTCTGAGCCAAACTTTGAGAATCATGATCAAGCATTGATCAAATGATGTTTATGGCTTCAAAATGATATGTTGACCAAAAATTTGAACTTTTGACTGTCAAATGACCATTTTACCCCTACAGTTGACTATAGTGCAATCTAGGGTTTTGACTGTGCAATTTTGAGCTGAATGCCTTGAAACTTGATATGAAGATGCTTTACCATCTTTGTAAGCATATGAGACTTGATTGGGCCTTTGAAAACTTCATTCTCTTGATCAGAACACAAACCCTAGTTTTGACTGTATAGGAGACAGTTGCACTGCACAACCCTTGGGGAATTTTGTGACCTGACTTGGCAATTTCTTGAAGAATATGGGAGGGCAAATTTTGGGGTGCAACAGTTGCCCCTGTTCAATCTTCTTAGACCTGAGGATGCAGATTGGCTGACGTGCCTTTCGTAATCCGAGGGTAGAAGATGATTGGACACTAGAGTGCCCAGAAATTTGCGCTCACATAGTGGCAGTGTGATGGGGGAATGGGCTTATAGATGCCATTTGGAGATTGCTGGATAGGATGATGGGCTTATAGATGCCATCTGGATGTTGATCGCATAAGGGATTCCTTAGCTAGAACCTGCGTACCTGCAAAACAGAAAATGAGTACCTGACACGTTGCAGGAGCTGATTTTTAGATGTTTGGTATATATGCGTCCTGACTGGTTACAGGAGCTGAGTCTGGAGCTTCAAATGCTGATGAATGAACCAGGTATGGTTACTGCCTTAGCATGAATGGTAAAAGAACCTTGGGTGATTTTAACTTCAACAACGCTCGTTGAGAAAATCTTGGTGGAAAATACCATCTACGCGGGATCGGAACGAGAACCATAGACCTTTATAATCTGAAAGGGAATCACCTCACTCGCCGTTGTAGAGGGAATCATAGGAAAAGGAATTGTCACCTCACACGCCGTTGGAGAGGGAAACATCTGAAAAAGGAATTACCACCTCACGCACTTGCCGGAGAGGGGACCATAGGAGACTATCACCTCACACTCATCGTCGGAGAGGGAAACATCTGAAGAAGGAATTACCACCTCACGCACTTGCCGGAGAGGGGACCATAGGAGACTATCACCTCACACTCATCGTCGGAGAGGGAAACATCTAAAAAAGGAATTACCACCTCACGCACTTGTCGGAGAGGGGACCATAGGAGACTATCACCTCACACTCATCGTCGGAGAGGGAAACATCTAAAAAGGAATTACCACCTCACGCACTTGTCGGAGAGGGGACCATAGGAGACTATCACCTCACACTCATCGTCGGAGAGGGAAACATCTAAAAAGGAATTACCACCTCACGCACTTGCCGGAGAGGGGACCATAACTTCTGCTGAGTCTTTATCAGAAAAATCTGTTGGGAGTCGATTTAGCTGGACCAGACAAGGTCTTGAAACATGTTTGAACATTTTAACTGCGTCTTTCCTGAAAGGTAAGGGTCAGTCATATGAAATGTATGATATGGATCAAGCAATGATGTTCTCAACATAAGTGAGATTTGTATGATATGATGCTTCTATGCATGCTATGTGTGATGTTTTATGAATGCTTTTGTCTAGGAAAGTAAATCCTTGACGGGCGCCGGGAAGTCATATCCTGGGCTGATGTTGAAGAATAAGCTTTCACTTTCGCTGGGGATGATAACTGCAAGAATACCGGTAGGAGAAGATGACTCCGTTGCGGAATAAACTTGGCAAACGGCAGATTCTGCGGGGAGAAAGGATATTCTAGCGACCATGCTGGGAAGCAGTACTCTGTGGGGAGAGGAATGCTTTGCTGAGTTTGATGAAGATAACTTGCTGAGGGTGTCTTTGCTGTATTGGAAGTTTGATAGACTTCGCTGGGGGTAGGAAAGAACTACGTTGACGACGACCTTTCCGTGGCTTTTGGCTGAGGATAACCCAGTTATATCCTGTTAAGGAAATAACTCTTTGAATAAAGCCGGACGACGCGTTCGTGCTCTGCGAGGGTATGAGCTTCCAGAATATACTGGGGATAAGCTTATTGCTTGGGGATGTGGATTCCATCTTTCTTGGGGAAACTGGATTGGACTGGACTCTTCTGGGGAGGTTTTGATATGCTGGGGAAGTGATTCCTTTGAATGTCTGGTATACCGCCGGGGAACAATCTTTAGACCAAGACTGCCGGGGATACTTGTTATGAATATATGTATTGCTGCTGGGGAGAAAGTATTGAGATCTACGGAGGATACTCAACTTCCTTGATATTTGATAATTTTGCCTGGAGAAGAATGTACTGTTTTGCTGAATCACTCTCTGGGGAATTAATATATGCTGGTCATGTTCTTTAGCCGAACCTACCTTGGTACCTTGGAGGATAGAACAATTGGATTGTTTAGACAACTCTTTATTGCCCCTGTTTCTAGTGTCACCTGCAATTAATTCCTTTGTTTCGTATGCAAATATTTATGAGTTAGCAAATTATTGTCAATGCATATATCACAAATTGAACCTTGAACGTTCTTCGCAAAACAAAACAAAAAAGAAAAATACTTGGCACGTTTAACTGAAAATGTATTTGTATTGATTTTGAATGGCCTGTGAATAGGCGTTTTGTGTACAAGAGGCTGACGTCCTAGTAAGAGATACGTCGCCGAGCAAGAGAGTTTATACAAATTTTGTACAAAAGAAAATAAAACAGCTGTGTGAAATATGAATGATCCACTGGGTTTCAACTCTGCTATTGTCTTTATAACTCTGAGCGTCTCATCACTTGATGACCTTGGTTGAAGGTGAAGCTGGCTGATTGATGCCGTCTGAACTTGATGTAGATACCGGATTCTGGATGCAAAGTGATCCAATGAGACATAGTATTACGCTTTTATCCCTAATTTTTGCCTGGACCGCCCTTTCGGGTTTTCAGTCCACCGGGATACCCATTTTTGCCCAAGCCGCCTTTTCAGGTTTTCGACTTGCCGGGTGTACAGATTTTTTCATTTTCATCCCTTCATTTTGCTCGAACCCTTTTGGTTCGACGGGAAGCCCTAATTTTTGCCTAGGCATGTCAGCCTAGCGGGTCTTTTTCATGCGTAGTATTTTTTAACTATGTCTGCATTGGCGGGGTGAGGAAGGTCGTCACCATCCATGTTGGTTAATATCATTGCTCCTCCTGAGAACACATGCTTAACCACAAATGGCCCTTCGTACGTAGGGGTCCATTTGCCCCTTGGATCACTCTGAGGAAGGATGATTCTCTTGATTACCAGATCCCCAACTTGATATTCCTGTGGTCTGACCTTTTTGTTAAATGCCCTGATCATCCGTTTTTGATACGTCTGACCGTGACAGATAGCAGCAAGTCTCTTTTCGTCAATGAGGTTGAGTTGATCAAGTCGTGTCTGGATCCAATCATCTTCGTTCAGATTTGCATCCTTCATTATCCGGAGAGAGGGAATTTGCACTTCGATCGACAAGACTGCCTCCATGCCATAAACCAGAGAGAAAGGAGTTGCCCCGGTTGACGTCCTGGCTGAAGTACGGTACCCATGCAGAGCGAACGGTAACATCTCGTGCCAATCTTTATAAGTCACTGTCATTTTCTGCACGATCTTCTTGATGTTCTTGTTAGCTGCTTCTACAGCCCCATTCATCTTCGGTCTGTAAGGAGAAGAATTGTGGTGCTGTATCTTGAACTGTTCGCAAAGCTCAGCGATCATCTTATTGTTCAGGTTGGTACCGTTGTCTGTAATAATCCGCTCAGGGACGCCGTATCGACAGATCAGATTGTGTCGAATAAACCGTGCCACAACAGTCTTGGTTACCGTAGCATAGGATGCTGCCTCAACCCACTTCGTAAAATAATCAATCGCCACTAGGATGAAGCGATGTCCATTAGATGCCGTAGGTTTTATCTCGCCGATCATGTCTATGCCCCACATTGCAAACGGCCAAGGCGCAGTTAGAACATTCAGGGGAACCGGAGGAACATGCACCTTGTCTGCATAGATCTGGCACTTGTGGCATGTCCTGGAATGTTGGTAACAGTCAGCTTCCATTGTGGACCAGTAATATCCTGCCCGTAGGATTTTCTTAGCCATCGTGTGTCCACTGGAATGCGTACCAAAGGTCCCTTCATGTAGCTCTTCCATGATTCTTTCTGCTTCAGTCTTATCCACACAACGCAGTAAGGTTGAATCATGGTTTCGCTTGTACAAGATGCCGTTGCTAAGGAAGAACTTGGCTGCAAACCTCCTCAGGAATTTCTTATCATTGACAGATACACCTTCAGGGTATTCCTGAGCTTCCAGATATATCTTCACTTCATGGTACCAAGGCTTCTCAGTTACCAATTCAGTTTCGAGATCACAACAGTATGTCGGTTCGTCCAGTTTCCAGATGATGATCCGGGGAGCCTCATTATCCCATTTGACCTTGAACATTGAAGACATTGTAGCTAACGCGTCCGCTAACTGATTCTCTTCTCTTGGAAAGTGCTCAAAGGTTATCTCCGTGAAGTGGGGAATCAGGGTCAACACACATTCTCTGTAAGGAATCAAGTTTGGATGTTTCGTATCCCACTCTCCTTTGATCTGATTGATCACAAGAGCGGAATCTCCGAAGACACTTAGAAATTTGATCCTTAGGTCGATCGCAGCTTGAAGACCCATGATACACGCCTCATACTCCGCCATGTTGTTGGTACAGTTGAAACACAGCCGGGCAGTGAGTGGAGTATGAGTACCTTGAGGTGATATGATTATGGCGCCGATACCGTTACCCAAAGCATTGGATGCCCCGTCAAAGTGCATAGACCATCGGGATCCTGGTTCAGGTCCTTCATCCGGTCCAGGTACTTCACAGTCAGTTACTATCATGATGCTTTCATCCGGAAACTCGAAGTTCATTGATTGATAATCATCTACAGCTTGATGTGCCAGGTGGTCTGCCAATACACTTCCCTTGATGGCTTTCTGGGTCGTGTACTGAATGTCGTATTCCGTCAAGATCATTTGCCATCTTGCAATTCTCCCAGACAGAGCAGGCTTTTCGAATATGTACTTTATAGGATCCATTTTTGAGATCAACAAGGTAGTGTGAGTCAGCATATACTGTCTCAGCCGGCGAGCAGCCCATACCAAAGCGCAGCAAGTTTTCTCAAGCAGTGAGTATCGGGTCTCACAGTCGGTAAACTTTTTGCTAAGGTAATAAATGGCGTGCTCTTTTCGGCCAGACTCGTCATGCTGCCCCAGCACACACCCCATTGAGTTGTCAAGCACTGTCAGATATAGGATTAGAGGTCTCCCTTCAACCGGTGGCATAAGGATAGGTGGTTCTTGGAGATACTCTTTGATTTTGTCAAAAGCAGCCTGACATTCATCGTTCCAACGCACTACCTGATCTTTCTTCAGCAGCTTGAAGATTGGCTCACAAGTAGCAGTCAGATGTGAGATGAATCGAGCAATGTAATTCAGGCGTCCTAAAAAGCCTCTGACTTCCTTCTCTGTCTTGGGAACTGGCATCTCTTGAATAGCTTTGACCTTGGCAGGGTCCACTTGAATACCTTTATCACTGACCACGAAGCCTAGCAACTTCCCAGATCTTACCCCGAAGGTGCACTTGTTCGGGTTCAATCTCAGCTTGTATAGTTTCAACCGGTCAAACAACTTCTGTAGATGATCTAGATGCTCTTCCTCAGTCTGGGACCTAGCGATCATGTCGTCCACATACACTTCGATCTCATGATGGATCATGTCATGAAATAAGGCAACCATGGCACGTTGGTAGGTTGCCCCAGCGTTCTTCAATCCGAACGGCATGACCTTGTAACAGAAGGTGCCCCACTGAGTAACGAATGTAGTCTTTTCCATGTCTTCAGGTGCCATCTTGATCTGATTGTAACCTGAAAAGCCATCCATGAAAGAGAATACTTTGTGCTGAGCCGTATTATCAACAAGGACATCAATGTGAGGTAAGGGGAAGTCATCTTTGGGGCTGGCCCTGTTCAGATCCCTGTAGTCGACACACATTCTGACCTTACCGTCCTTTTTAGGTACCGGCACCACATTAGCAACCCACTGCGGGTAAGAAGTTACTGCAAGGAACCCGGCATCGAACTGTTTCATGACCTCGGCTTTGATCTTCTCAGACATCTCTGGACGCATCCGACGGACCTTTTGTTTAACTGGAGGGCAGTCTTCCTTGGTCGGCAAATGATGGACGACAATGTCGGTATCTAACCCGGGCATGTCTTCGTAGGACCAGGCAAAGATCTCCACATAGTCATGTAACATCTTGGTTAACCGTTGCTTCACGCTGAGCTCTAGGTTGGCACCAATCTTTACCTCTTTCCTGTCTGCCTCAGTACCCAAGTTTATGATTTCCACTGGCTCTTCATGGGGTTGAATTGCCCTCTCTTCCTGAAGCAACAGTCTAGCAAGCTCGCCAGGCACTTCGCAATCATCTTCACCTTCGTCTTCGGCTAAGTTGATCGGATTTTCGAAGTCATAATTGGCAGTAGCAGAGTTGTTATCAGTAAGATCCAGAGTGGATTGAAACCTGTATGAGTGAGTGTGTGTGTAAATACAGCTGTTTTGAAAATTATGTAAAGGAAATGAAAGACAGAAAAGGAACACAATATTTGCAATGCGAAAAACGTCCAAGATTTTCATTCATGATGTATAAAATGACAGTTTGTATGCCCTCACAAATAGAACCACGGTGCCTCGGGTAAGACACCGGGCCATAGAGTTTATCATTGTTTATTACAAAATAACGAAACAAAGAAATTTATTACTTAGTAACAAAAGAAACAGGGAGATTGTCCTTTGCGCTCCAATTGTTAAGTCCACCGTCAGTTGCCGGGTAGATCCAGCTATCAAACTCAGCTTCATCAACTTCCTCTTCATCCCCGATAACATTAACTCCATGAGCAGGCAGGGGAGCTGTCACCACATTAGGCTTGTCAGATGCCTCAAACTGTACCTCCTTAGCATCAATGAGGTCCTGTAGCTTGTTCTTTAATGCCCAACAGTCATCGGTAGAGTGCCCCGGGCTTTCTGAATGGTAAGCACAACGAGCATTCGGATTGTACTTGGGAGATGTTGTATTGGGGAACTTCGGGGCTTCCCTGACAGTCACTAAGTTGGTGGCCAGCAACTGTGGCAGGATCTGTGATAGGGTCATGTTTAACCGGGTGAACTCCCTCCGGGGTCTTTCAGCCCTTTGAGAATTGTTTGGCCGAGGAGCGGCAGCAGGCTTAGCAATCATCACCGCGCTGACAGATTGGCGGTGCTCAGGTCTCTCTGATTTCCTAGAACCATACACGGCACTAGACTCCTTTTTAAACGGTTTCTTTTCCGAACTAGATGAGGCACCCTTTGCAATCTTCCCAGACTTCAGCCCAGCTTCAATTCTCTCTCCAGTCAGAATCAAATCAGTGAAACCAGCAGAAGAATTCCCGATCAGATGGTTGAAAAATGGCCCAGATAGGGTCCCCAAGAACATGTCTACCAGCTCCCGATCAGTCAATGGTGGCTGCACCCTGCCAGCCAGGTCTCTCCACTTCTGAGCGTACTCCTTAAAACCTTCGCTTGCACCTAACGCCATACCCTGGAGTTGGGTACGTGTGGGGGCAAGGTCGGCATTATATTGATACTGCTTATAGAAAGCAGTAGCCAACTCCTCCCAGTTACGAACTTTGGTCCCATCCAGCTGATAGAACCATTCGAGATGAGTCCCTGAAAGACTCTCCTGGAAGAAGTGGATCCATAAATTCTTATCCGCAGAGTACGGCTGAATTTTCCGAACATAGGACCTTAAATGCAGCTTGGGACAAGATGCCCCGTCATATTTAGAGAAGGATGGTGCTTTGAATTTATGGGGGATAATCACACCAGTCGACAGACCCAGATCTCCGAAATCCAGCCCAGGTGCCTGTTGAACCTCCATAGCCTTCAACCTGTCCTCCAGTTGTTTGTACCTGTCATCTGCAGGAGGGTACTGCTCTTCATCAAAATCTGTCTCGTTGTCGGAGACCACTGGAGTAGGAATCTTTACTTCTGCCTGAGAAGGACTCTTGCCAACAGAAGAACCAGCCTCTTCATGCTGTAGAGTATTGCCAAACCTTCGGCCCGAGTTGAACAGAACATTTCTTCTCTTCTTCTTCTTCTCCTTCTTCAGGAGCATAGCCTTCAGTTCTTCTTGGCCTTTAGCCAGACCCTTGATTAATTCTTGAAACTGTGCATTCTGCGCCTGAAGAGCCTTGATTGATGTCTCAGTTGATGCAGATTCGGGATTCATGATGCTGAAATAAACAGCGAAGAACTGTAAGCAACCTGAAAAGTGGAAAAACCTGCTATGCACATGATGTATGAAATGCGTATGCAATGCATTCAAGGGTTCGAAAGTTCAAATTTATTGTAGACAAAAAGGAACACACGTTATCATTAAAGAAATCATTTTTTAATACATCAAAGCCTCATGGGCAAACAGTATAAAAATCAAATCAATCCCAAAATACACTGCGCATCCTCTTCGGAGCTATGTAGGTGTTGAGGTTCCTCTCCTCATGCAACAGACGGGTGAGCTCCAAGACCCTTTTTTCACTGGCATGCAGACTAGTTTCAAGAGAATTCCGTTCTTCCTTAAGCTGGATCCAGCTCTTCTGCATCTCTTCCCAGGATGTGGGCATATCAGGGTGCTGAATAGTGTAGGACACTTCCCCTTCCAAGACAGGTTCTTTGATTACTGGGAGCATGTGAGGATAAGGCATCACTAACTTCTGGGAGCGGGCGCGTACCCATTTGAGATAAGGCTCCAAAGGGATGGAGTTCCTGTGCCCCAGTGTCTTGCTGTCTATCCTACTGGGCATCTTCCAAGCTCTGATAAATCTCTGGCGAAGTCCTTGAGTATCGTTGTCGAAGTCAAAAACTATGTCAGGAATTAACATGTCATGAGGACCATCCCTCCGAGCATAACCAAACTGTCTCCAAGCCAGGCACGGGCTATAAGTAATACCTCCTCTGATTCCAAGTAAAGGAACATTAGGGTACTCCCCGCAACGATCAATGATAGTGACATCTTCTCGGGACCTAGGACACCAATGTATATCTGCGTGTGTAAGAGTCATCAACCGTTGTGACCATCTCAAACCCCGCTCGTTCTTCAAGACTGATTGTGGAAGGTGCGAAATAAACCACCTTCCCAGGAGAGGAGTGCAACACATAAGGACACCTCTTTTTCTCATGGTTCGAGTGTAACATGAGTGAAGGATGTCCCCCAGCAATGTAGGTATGGGATTCCTGGACATGAAGATCTGGACAGCACTGATATCAATAAGCTGATCTGGGTTAGGGAACAACACCAAACCATAAACAAGGAGGGCCACAACCTCTTCAAAAGCTTGCAAGTCAAGGGAATTCCAACATTCAAGGGCTTTTTCAAACAGAAACCTGGCTAAGAACCCTTTGATACCACTTCTAACTTCCCAATGTCCCTTGAGGTCAGATGACTGTAGGTGCAAGGCTTTAGCAATCTCTTCAAGCTTAGGTTCCTTTTCTGTACCGTTGAAGGGTAGCTGATCAAGGATAGGGATCTTCAGGAGCCGGGAGAACTCCTCCAATGTAGGTACCCACTGATAGTCCAAGAAGGTAAAACAGTGATGCAGAGGGTCAAAGAATTGGAACAAGACCTTAATCATATCTTCCTCAATGTTGGTGTTGACCAAGCTGATGAGGCTTCCATGCCTTTCACTGAATGAAGAGTTCTCGGGAATCCTGGATATAAGCTCCTTAAGCTGAGGAGGGATCCTTACAAGACTGACTTGAATGGTCTTTCTACGAACAGTTTCCATGTCCTACAAAACAAGAACAAAGATGAAAATTCGAACCCCTGAAATGGTTAGTCAATGCATATGATGCGGGATGATGTCATGATGCTATGATTAAACACACCACAGATATTTACAAAGACAAACATGTAAGGCACACAAGGCACACAAGACAAGCCCTTAAGGTTTAAGGCCAGCATGGGGTCTGGGTAGTACCCTCTTGAAGTTGGTGGGTTCAACCTGTCCTAATCAAAGTAACCGGGTTCTAAGGTTCCCAATATCACGGGGTTGCTTTCATTGTTCATCGTTTCGATTTAGCCACTGAACTGGCGACCGAAATATTCCAGGAAAGCAACCCTCAATTGAGTGTAGTATCGAGTATCAACCAACCTCGGACTGCACCAAAGTCAGTCATCTCACTACCCTAAAGAGGCCAAGATAGTTCAATTAAGGTTCCTAAGGTCTGTTGATGCTTCACGACACCACGCGGAGGCCCCGTACTCTCCTTGACTGAACTCAAGGGTTACCGGTACACACTGAAGTGCCACATCAACGTAGCAGACTGTTTCAACCATGTCGGTATACCCCGCACAGTTCCCTCACAGCCTTGTTGCTACTTTCTAAGAAAGGTATCCCCCAGATCCGGGTTTAGGATCTATAGAACTCCCAAGCAACCCACAATTTAAAGCACACAAGGAAAACAATTGAAAACATAGTTATAAGCTAGCCCTAAGGTACACCCCACTTTAAGTACATCCCCAGCAGAGTCGCCAGTTCTGTGATCGGTGGATCTGGAACTGACTGTTTAGCGCTGGTTCGCGAAATGTCGCGGAAGCAAGAGTCGCCACCGTCTTTTATTTTCTCCAAATGGAAAGGACAAAAGCACAGAAAAATTCCTTATAGAGATCGCTCTCGGTTCGGGAGGTAGGTTATAGAAAGGGAAGGTGTTAGCACCCTTTCTATCCATGGTTATCCATGGGCTCTTAGATACTTGCTCACTTGTGTTTTCAAAATGGTTTGTTTGCTTTTCAATGTGGGTTAAAAAAAGTTTCTTTGAAAAAATTTCAGTTCGACTCGTACGTCAGAGTGTTTGAAAAATTTGCTTTGAAAGCTTTTGAAAAGTGTTGGTGTGAAAAGATTTCAGTTTGTTTTGAAGAGAGCAAGTATCCTTGAGAACCTACCTACCCTAAGGAATTCGTCTGTGTAAATGTCCTTGAAAGTAGTGCCATCCCACCATTGAGAGGTAGGTAGCACCACCGTTGGAGGTGTTCGGGTCAATTCGAGTTTGTAGGGACATGGTGATCACCAGAGCAATGGGAAGACACCTTAGAAGCTACCCTCATGCCAGGTTCCCGGATCATGAGGACTTACTAAGACGTCCTCTACTCGACGATCACCTTTCAAAAGGCAACAGTGAGGCGTACCCTAGGGGTGGTGTGTGCGAATTGTGTGTCGTTTTCAGATATTTGTCTTGTCATATTTATTAGTGATCTACGCTTGATTTTATTATGTCCATTCATTCTTTCATGCTCATTTAACAGTTAAAAGTTGCGGGAAAATAAATCTACAACTATTACAAATGGCGCGGGTCCACATCGCCAAAATTAAACCGGACCCGATTTGACGGAAAGTAAATAAAGCAAATAAAAGTGCGAAAAGTTAAGTTACAACGCTTTGGGAGAGGTACATAATTGATTAAGCGAAAGAAAAATAAATACGCGAATTAAATAAGTTACGAACGAGGGCGTTGGACCCTTTTGCAAATAATTAAAGTTAATGAGGAATTAAAATTAAAGTCAAATGTTTTCGGTATTTTGTGTTTTTTAGGATTTAAGGAGAAAAAAGAATTAATTAAAATTAAAATGAAATGTTAAACCTAATTCTAATTATTTTTTAAGTTATTAAGAAAAATATTGAATTTTTAACCTAATTTAAACCTAAATTATTTATATACAATTTAATTATGAAAATAAATAAATAATAATATTATGATAAAAAGGAAAAATTAAAAGGAATGGAAATTGTTAATTAAACCTAATTCTACCTCTTTTAGATTTATAAAAAAAAGAATTAAACTTGCAAAAATCCTAATTAAAACTAAATAATTACATGTTAATTTATTTACAAGAAAATAATTACAATAAAAATATTTATTATTTTTCGGTCTTTTCTGATTTTTTATGATGTTTTTTTATATTTTGTAAAAAAGAATTAATTAATTTGACAAGAGAGCAAATAGAATAATAATTAAAATGAAACATAAAAATAAAATAGAATTTGCAAACCAGGGGGTAGTAGACCCCAAATAGGAGGTGTGATTGTGAATGCTGGCCCAATAAGCAGTGGCCCTTTTTGACTTTTGCATGGCAGCGTACAGCAATGTTGACTCACGTTCAGGGTGCTCTCCCAATCTTCGCCCTTGGCTTGATCTTATGGGACGCGTGGCTGCTGATTCTTGAGGATGCATGGTACGTTTTTATCTTGGACGCTGCATGGGAACACAATTTGCAAAATAATATAGGAAACAAGACAGACCTGGGATTCGAACCCAGGTCTTGGACGTGAATGCCTTCTTCGCTTGCCAACTGAACCATGTTAACGCGTTTGTTATATAATAAACGAATAAATATTATAAAAAGAAACGAAGGCGTTAGTGGAGGACGCGCGAAAATTTAAATCAGCGAATCATAGTGTGCCACGCTTCATCATCTTCCCTGTTCCCTGAAACAAAACTCATTAAGCAACGGTTTTCATGGCGTTGCGTTAGGCAGGTTTATAAAAAATAGCGACTAGCGCTAGGGTGTATATAAATTGATCGCGAAGGTCAAGATCTCTTCGTCCAGATGCGTTGATTGCAATGGTGGTACTGAGGTGGCCTGATTTTGCTTGGTCTGAAAACCCCTATTCAGAAGCTCTGCAAACCCTAAATTTTAACAATGGCGAAATCGCCTATAACGTATAATAATCAAATTAAAGGTATGGGTTAGCTTTAGAACATTATGAGGAATACAAATACATGATTAGAATGCTATGAAAATGTCTAGAATGCAAAGCACGATAAATGAAAAAAATGGCAAAAAGAGGGACTTCTGTACAACGTTTTAGGGGGCTATCTTTAATGCTTTTGATTGGAATACGTTCAGGGCTTGCCAAGGAAGCTATTGGAACAATTCTTATGCTTTGAATTGACCTGTAGTACTGATTTCAGTTTTTGAGTTTTCAAGGAATTTTCAAGTTTTGTAATGGTATTCTCTGCGCAGCTTTCAGTGTAATAGCATTAGGTTTTGTGTTCCTGGTTATGTATAGAAGCAATTAGGTTAAGAAACTCAATCAAATCTCTCATAATTATGGATTTTGAACATTTGATTTCAAGGATCTTTTTGAATCTTTTTCCATGTGCATTTTGTACCAATTATGATCAATTAGTCCAATTCTTTCCATGTTTGGGATGTGCACGAGATTTTGAAAGCAAAACATGCATAAAAAGATTTTTTAGGTCAAAGTAGATATTTTTCACATATTTAAATAATTTAAATGAATTAATATTAATATAAATTCAAGTAAATAAATAAAAATTGAGAAAATACTTCCCTTTGGGCCAAGTGGTCGTGCATATGCTTGGAATGATGAATCATGGAAGAGAAATGGGCCCATTAGCAAATTTAGGTCATTTGGATCAAAGTTGACTTTTCAAAATGTCCAAAAATTTCCCAACTTCCACAAGGCATAACTTGCTCAATTTTTAAGCTTTTCACATGTTCTTGGACATTTTGGAAAGGTCTTTGAGTCCTTTAACCAATGCCTTTGGTACCATGTCATTTTGATTTACCAATCTCAAGTTATGGCCTTTGACTTAAAGTCCCTTTTTGTTGACTTTTGAAAATGACCTATAATGTTGAAATTGATAACTTTTTGTGAGAGCATTTCTTGGACTTGAAATATGAAGATGAATTGTAGGAAATGTCTTTCTCTTCAAAATGAGCTTTGGATGGAATTTTTCTGATAATCCATGTGAAAGTTATGCCTTGGTCAATTTCAGTTGACTTTTTCAGCTGTCCAAATATAGTAACTTTTGCATCTTTGGTGATTTCTGAGCCAAACTTTGAGAATCATGATCAAGCATTGATCAAATGATGTTTGTGGCTTCAAAATGATATGTTGACCAAAAATTTGAACTTTTGACTGTCAAATGACCATTTTACCCCTACAGTTGACTGTAGTGCAATCTAGGGTTTTGACTGTGCAATTTTGAGCTGAATGCCTTGAAACTTGATATGAAGATGCTTGACCATCTTTGTAAGCATATGAGACTTGATTGGGCCTTTGAAAACTTCATTCTCTTGATCAGAACACAAACCCTAGTTTTGGCTGTATAGGAGACAGTTGCACTGCACAACCCTTGGGGAATTTTGTGACCTGACTTGGCAATTTCTTGAAGAATATGGGAGGGCAAATTTTGGGGTGCAACAGCGTCCTTGAAAGATGCCCGGGCTGTAATCGAGAAAGGCAATTGTACAAACTGGGGTCAGCTTCCTGACTTCACTCAAAAGAACGACAAGTTTGGGCTGGGCTTTACTGCAGAGGCTCAGAGGGCTGTGCGCAAGGAAAAGATCAGAAAGGCTCCAGTGTTTATCACCAGTCCGAGGGTGAATGCTATCGAGGAGGATGTAGAGGAAGCAGAGTTTGACAGTTGGATCTACCCGACCACCAGCAACAGACCAAGCAACTGGACGACAAAGGATTTTACACCTATCACATTTGTCACGTAGTAATTAACTCTTTTGATTTTCAATTTGTAACAAACAATATGTTAAAACTTTATTGGCTCGGTGTCCTACCCGGGGCATCGTAGCTCCATTTGTGAGGGCTTTTTGTATGACATTTCCATATATCATCAATCAAAACATTAGACGTTTGTTGCATCTCAAATCTTGTGCTCTTTTTCTTTCTGTGTTATATATTGCAAAACAGCTATATTTACACACACTCACTTATACAGGTTTCAATCCACTCTGGATCTCACTGGTAACAGCTCTGCTACCACCAGTTATGACTTCGAGAATCCGATCAACTTGGCCGAAGACGAAGGTGAAGATGATTGCGAAGTGCCTCGCGAACTCGCAAGACTGCTACTCCAGGAGGAGAGGGCTATTCAACCACATGAAGAGCCGGTGGAAACAATTAACCTGGGTACTGAGACAGATAGGAAAGAGGTCAAGATCGGTGCCAATCTAGAGCTCAGCGTGAAGCAACGATTGATCCAGATGCTGCATGATTACATGGAGATATTTGCTTGGTCCTACGAGGACATGCCCGGTTTGGATGCCGACATTGTAGTTCATCACCTACCAACCAAAGAAGAGTGCCCTCCGGTAAAGCAAAAGGTCCGCCGTATGCGCCCAGAGATGTCCGAAAAGATCAAGGCTGAGGTTATGAAGCAATTCGATGCCGGGTTTCTAGCAGTAACTTCTTACCCTCAGTGGGTTGCCAATGTGGTGCCAGTGCCGAAGAAGGACGGAAAAGTCAGGATGTGTGTCGACTACATGGATCTAAACAGGGCAAGCCCCAAGGATGACTTCCCCTTACCTCACATCGACGTTCTTGTTGACAATACTGATCAACACAAGGTGTTCTCCTTCATGGATGGTTTTTTAGGGTATAATCAGATCAAGATGGCTCCGGAAGATATGGAAAAGACCACCTTTGTGACTCAATGGGGCACCTTCTGCTACAAGGTCATGCCATTCGGGTTGAAAAATGCTGGGGCAACCTATCAACATGCCATGGTTGCTTTATTTCATGATATGATCCATCATGAGATTGAGGTATATGTTGATGACATGATTGCGAGGTCCCAAACTGAGGAAGAACACCTTGATCATCTGAGGAAGCTGTTTGACCGACTAAAGTTATACAAGCTGAGGTTGAATCCCAACAAATGCACCTTTGGGGTGAGGTCCGGAAAATTGCTAGGTTTCATTGTAAGTGATAAAGGTATTCAGGTGGACCCTGCCAAGGTAAAAGCCATACAAGAGATGCCAACTCCAAAGATAGAGAAAGAAGTCAGAGGCTTCTTGGGACGACTGAATTACATTGCCCGATTCATCTCACATCTGACTGCTACTTGTGAGCCAATCTTCAAATTACTGAAGAAAGATCAAGTAGTACGCTAGAACGATGAATGTCAGGCTGCCTTTGAAAAGATAAAGGAATATCTCCAAGAGCCACCCATTCTTATGCCACCAGTGGAAGGAAGACCTCTGATACTATACTTGACAGTACTTGACAATTCAATGGGGTGTGTGCTGGGGCAGCATGACGAGTCTGGCCGAAAAGAGCACGCTATTTATTACCTGAGCAAAAAGTTTACCGACTGTGAGTCTCGTTACTCACTGCTTGAGAAAACTTGCTGCGCTCTGGTATGGGCTGCTCGCCGGCTGAGACAGTATATGCTGAATCACACTACTCTTTTGATTTCAAAGATGGATCCCATCAAGTACATATTCGAAAAGCCTGCTCTGTCTGGAAGAATAGCAAGATGGCAAATGATCTTGACAGAATATGATATCCAGTATACAACACAGAAAGCAATCAAAGGAAGTGTATTGGCAGATCATTTGGCACACCAACCTGTGGACGATTACCAATCATTGAACTTTGAATTTCCGGACGAAGACATCATGGTGATAACTGATTGTGAAGTGCCTGGACCGAATGAAGGACCTGAGGAAGGATCCCGATGGTCTATGCATTTTGACGGGGCCTCCAACGCTTTGGGTAACGGCGTCGGCGCTGTAATCATATCTCCCAAAGGAACTCATACTCCACTCACCGCCCGATTATGTTTCAACTGCACCAACAACATGGCAGAATATGAGGCATGTATCATGGGTCTACAAGCTGCAATTGACTTAAGGATCAAATTTCTGAGTGTCTTCGGAGATTCCGCTCTCGTGATCAATCATATCAAAGGCGAGTGGGATACGAAACACCCAAATCTTATTCCTTACAAGGAGTATGTGTTGACCTTGCTTCCCCACTTTGAAGAGATAACTTTTGAGCACTTCCCAAGAGAGGAGAATCAGCTAGCGGACGCACTAGCTACGATGTCTTCAATGTTCAAAGTTAAATGGGACAATGAGGCTCCCCAGATCATCATCTGGAAGTTAGACGAACCAGCATACTGCTGCGATCTTGAGGCCGAAAAGGTGACTGGAAAACCCTGGTATCATGAGGTGAAGAGGTACTTGGAAGCTCAGGAATACCCTGAAGGTGCATCTGTCAATGACAAGAAGTTCATGAGGAGGTTTGCGGCAAAATTCTTCCTCAGCAACGACATTCTCTACAAACGGAATCATGATTCAACTCTACTGCGTTGTGTGGATAAGGCTGAAGCAGAGAAGATCATGATAGAACTGCATGAAGGTACATTTGGGACACATTCCAGTGGACACACCATGGTAAAGAAAATCCTTAGGGCAGGATATTTCTGGTCCACAATGGAAGCCGATTGTTACCAACACTCTCGAACTTGTCATAAATGCCAGATCTATGATGACAAGGTGCATATTCCTCCAGTTCCTCTGAACGTCCTGACGGCACCTTGGCCTTTTGCAATGTGGGGTATTGATATGATCAGTGAGATCCGACCGACGGCATCCAACGGGCATCGCTTCATCTTGGTAGCGATCGATTACTTCACGAAATGGGTTGAGGCAGCTTCCTACGCCACGGTAACCAAGAGCGTCGTGGCACGTTTCATCCGGCATAATCTGATCTGTCGGTACGGCGTCCCGGAAAGAATCATTACGGACAATGGTACCAATCTCAATAACAAAATGATCACTGAACTCTGCGAACAATTCAAGATACAGCACCACAACTCTTCTCCCTACCGGCCGAAGATGAATGGGGCTGTAGAGGCAGCTAATAAGAATATCAAGAAAATTGTGCAGAAGATGACAATGACCTATAAAGATTGGCACGAGATGTTACCGTTCGCTCTTCATGGGTACCGTACCTCAGCAAGGACGTCAACCGGGGCAACTCCTTTCTCCTTGGTCTAAGGCATGGAGGCAGTCTTGCCAATTGAAGTCTAGATACCCTCTCTCCGAATAATGAAGGATGCAGATCTGAGTGTAGATGACTGGATCCAGACTCGACTTGATCAATTAAACCTGATTGACGAAAAGAGGCTCACCGCTATCTGTCATGGTCAGACGTACCAAAAACGGATGATCAGGGCATTTAACAAGAAAGTCAAACCACAAGAATATCAAGTTGGGGACCTGGTAATCAAACGCATCATCCTTCCTCAAAGTGATCCCCGGGGCAAATGGACCCCTACATACGAAGGGCCATTTGTGGTTAAACATGTGTTCTCAGGAGGAGCCATGATCCTAACCACCATGGATGGTGACGACCTTCCTCACCCCGCCAATGCAGACATAGTGAAAAGATACTACGCATGAATAAAATACCCTCTAGGTTGACATACCTAGGCAAAAATAAGGGCTTCCCGGCGAACCAAAAGGGTTCGGGCAAAAATAAGGGATGAAATGAAAAAAATCTGTACACCCGGCAAGTCAAAAACCTGAAAAGGCGGCTTGGGAAAAAATGGGTATCCCGGTGGACTGAAAACCCGAAAGGGCGGTCCAGGCAAAAGTTAGGGATAAAGCGTAACACTATGTCTCATTGGATCACTTCGCATCCGGAATTCGGCATCAACTATCTGGCTCAGATTTCGGCATCGACCAATCAGCTTCATCTTCAACTAGGCAGCAAAGTGATGAGACGCTTGAAGACATAAAGGCGATAGCAGAGTTGGAACCCAGTGGGATTGTTCACATAGCTGTTTTGTTTCCTTTTCAAAATTGTAAATTCTATGTTATTCGGCGACATTCTCTTACTAGGATGTCATCCTCTTGTACAAAAACGCCTATTCACAGGCAAAATTCAAATCAATACAAATTCACTTGTCCATACAAATTGCCATTGTTTTTCCTTTTTCTGTTTTGTCTTTCGAAGAACGTCCAATGTTCATTTTTGATATATGCATTTGACATTAAATTGCCGATTCATAAATATTTGCATATAAAATAAAGGACTAATTACAGGTGACATCAGAAACAGGGGCAATGTGAAGTTTCCTGATGCAGTCTGGTTGCTTTGTCCGCCAAGGTACCAAGGTAGATTCGACTGAAGAATGTGACCAAATCATCTCAACTCCCCGCAGAGTAAGATAAGATTCATCAATACTTTCCCCAAGCAGAGTTGGTTCCCCGTCAATCCTGAAAAGGCACAACATTCCCCGGCATAATATCAGTACCTCAGTACAATTCCAAAAGTTTCCCCAGGAAGGTGGAATCCATATCCCCAGCAGGTCTTAAAGCTTATCTCCAATAGATTCCGGAAGCTTATCCCCTGCAGAATACGGACGTCTCTCCCGAGCTTTATTCAAAGTTATTCCTCACAAGGGCTTATAACTGGGTTATCCTCAGCTAATTGCCACGAAAGATCGCCCTCGACAAAGTTCTTTCAATCCCCAGCGGAGTTTATCATCATTATCCCCAGCGGAGTCCATCGTTGAAGTCCTCAGCAGGCCTCTCATCAAAACTTCAGCAAAGTATCTCTTCCACAGAGCAATTCCCCGGCCGATCGTCAAGGATTTATTTTCCTAAGACGAAAATACATTCATAAACATTTCACATTTTCATACATCTTGCTTACATACATGATAAAGTGCATACAACATTATCTCGTGTTGAACATCATGACATCATGCATATCATACATCATGACATTGCATACAACTTATGTTTTTGCCTTTTCAGGGAAAAAGACAATCCCAAAGACAACTACCTTCAACTATCACAATTCCAGATTCGACTCCTATATCCAGCCAGGGCATATCTGTCGACCATTTCCAGACTCGATTCCTGTATCTAGCCAGGGCACGTCTGAAGAGTTCCAGATTCGACTCCTGTATCCAGCCAGGGCATATCTGTTGACCACATTTCCAGACTCGATTCCTGTATCTAGCCAGGGCACGTCTGAATAGTTCGAAGATTTGATTCCTGTATCCAGCCAGGGCATATCTGTTGACGACTATTTCCGGATTCGATTCCTGTATCCAGCCAGGGCACATCTGTGAGCAACCGATTGTAGATTCGACACCTGTATCTAGCCAGGGCATATCTGCATGAGGAGATTGAAGATCAAACACCTGTAACAAGCCAGGAAAACATCTGTCTTTCTCAAATACACAAGTTCTCGCTAAGGAATCTCTTATGCGATCAACACTTCCAAATGGCATCTATAAGCCCATTCCCGACAAGGTTCTGTCGCATCTCCAGATGGCATCTATAAGCCCATCTCCCTATCCACCATCTCTCCAAATGGCATCTGTAAGCCCATTCCCGACATCACATTGCTGATACTCCAACATGCGAGTGCAAATTTCCGGGCACTCTAGTGTCCAATCTCCTTTTACCCTCGAGTCACGAAAGGCAAACTTGCCAATCTAACTCTTCAGGTTCAAGAAGATTGAACAGGGGCAACTGTTGTACCCCAAAATTTGCCCTCCCATTTCCTCAACATTTTCTCATCACAAAGCCCTTGGAGATCAAGATCCAGTTAGGGTTTCCTCTGCTCAAGACTTCTCCTTGCACTGTTGACCCAAATTACGGTTTGTGATCGCACAAAGATATTTTGACCTAAAATGCCTAAGATGACTTCTATGCTTCATGTTGGACTCCCAAGTTTACCCATACCAAGTTTCAAGTCTTGATTCCAAATTTTGCCCAGTCAATTGGACAGTTGACCTAGAAATCAACTATATTGGGGAAAAAGTCAACTGTGGCCAATTGACAGTCAAACCTCATGAAAATTGACCCACATCAACATTATGAACTCAGATGGACCTTTTGATCAAGTTTGGATCACAATTCCTCAAGAAATTTGATCAGATCACCAAAAGGGCAAAATAGTCATTTTTAGGGTTTTGACTGCACAAAGGCAATTTTTGACTGTTTGACCTAGCCAATGGCAAATCAAGCTCACATATGGACTCAAAGACCCCATGGAATTGTCTTGACATGCTCAACAAGTTCAAAAGATCCCAATTACACAAGATTGACAGTTGAATTTCTCAGTCAATTGATCAATTTTGACTGTATACTGAAAAGTCAAACTTTGACTTTTTTCGGTCAAAATCAAGGGTCAAGATTCATTTTTCATAAAAGCATGCCTAATTTTTCCCCAACTTTGCCCCACTTTCTCACCAAGATTCATTTGGATTCAAGCAAAAGTCAAAACATGAAAGTTGTAGCCTATTGCATAATCTACAACTTTGATTCACAAATTTTTCCCAAAAGAAGCTTGTATCTCAAGTTACAATTTTTGGAACAAGGGTGCCAAACCATTCTTAACTTAGTGAAAATTTGACCTATTTTAGGCAAGTTTTTTACCTAACTTCAAGACCATTTTTCATACACTTCCACTTGGAATTTCAATTTGCACTTTAAATATGGATTGTAGTACACATTCCAAGCTTTCCAAAATGTCCAAGAACTCATCAAACAACCTCATAACTTGAGAGAATCGAATTTTGCAATATGGCAAAAACTCACTTTTTGAATTGACCAATTTCCATGTTCATAACTTATGCATTTTCAAGTCAGCTTGGTTTATGCTACATTACAGGTCTCTAAACCATCCAACACTCAATAATTTAATGCATACTCATTGTGCCAAAGCCTTATTTTGTGTATCCAAGCATTGTATGCAAGATTAGGCCATAAATGGAAAAAGTGAAATAGCCATTTTTGCAAAAGCAAGCTTTATGTCATAATCCAAATCCAAGAGGTACAGATAAAATCTAATTGGCACAAGTTTATGAGTTAATCACACTGATCAAGGAGAGGCTTTGCAGCATGTTTAGGGGTCCTCTACCTGTCTAGAACACAAGGTGGCCATTGCTTGCTTAAAGTTCAAGAAACACATCATAACATGTACCAACTTTCATCTCAGCACAAGCAAGCCTAAGCAAAGTTATCAAACATATCCTAAACATCAAACACAAGCTAGAACACGAGCCAACCATCCCCAACACCCTCTCATTCCCAGAATCACCTTCAAACTGCCAAAATAGAGTAACCTCTGCAGATTGAGTTCCAACTCTCATCCCTTTCATGCTTTCTTGCTAAAAGCTCTTCACACACCATCCCTACCATCAATGCAAGCTAACCAAAACCTAAGACACGACCTGTAACACTCCCAGGCCACTTCACCATTTTCATTTTCTTGTTTTGCAGTTGAAGTTCTCTAGCACGATTCAAGAAGTTTAAGGACAAAGTAGAACTTGGAATAGCATCCTCACACTTCAAGGAAGCTGTACAAATCACCATCTTGCTCTGAAAGCTCCTCCATTGCAAGGCACGATTCCAACTGAACAGGTATATTCATGAAGTTCTATCTCTCAGTATAGGCATTGTTAGATTTAGGTTTGTGAAGGAAACATGTCACAATCATAGCCCTGAACATGCCCATATGATTAGATTTCATTTATATTATGTATGCTTAGAGAATTTTGAGTCTGAACATTGATGAAAAACTAGGTCAGGAATTGGGGGAGAAGAAATTCTCCCTCATCTTAGAGAGTTAAGTCAATATTTTTATATCCCTGGATTCGTCTTCTCATGCTCTACACTTTTCATGTTGAAAGTTTTGCTTAAAAGTCTAGGAATTGGGAGATAGGAAACACGCGTTTTCTTGAACAAAGTTTGTTCTGAGGTTGAAGATGACTGGTTCTAGGCTGGGCCTGGAATGTTTTTCTTATTTGCACCATACATTTACTTCTGAATCCCCTAAGCCCATTTTGTTCATTTTGATGATTTTTTGACTTTTCTTTTTTTGGTTTGACTTATTTATTTTTCCTCATAATATAAAAAATATAAAAATAATTTTTTGCACCATTTTCCTATTTATTAGGTATTTGTTTGTTTAGATTAGTTTTATACATAAATAAATAAATAGATACATTTTATTAAAGAATACTAAAAAATATGCAAAAAACATTTTTATTTTCATTTTATTTTTGTTTTATCTTCTGAAAATATTTTATATAAAAAATACTTTTTTTTATAAATGTTAAATATTATTATTATATATATATATAATACATATTTAGAAAATAATACATACATATATATATATATATATATATATATATATATATATATATATATATATATATATATATATATATATATATATATATATATATATATATATATATATATATATATATATATATATATATATATATATATATATATATATATATATATTTATTAGAATATTTAGGTTAAAAATATAAAATATACACACTTTTATTTTTTATTAATATTTAATATAAAAAATACCTTTTCACAAATATGCTTCATTTTTTATTTTTGTATATAATAAATAAACATTTGTACATAATAAATAAATAATACATTTTATATAATAGAATTAGGGTTTATCCTAAATAGCATAAAAACTCCAAAAATAATACTTTTATTTTTGTTTATTTTGACATATAAAAATACTTTTTTTCCATACATACCAAAACCATTTTTGCATCTTACATATTTATTCTTACTTCATTTAATTTGTGCAATTAAATATCTTGTAAATAATTCAATATTGATGTAATAGTTTAGGTTTAAATTCCTTGTCAAAATCCCCATTTGAACATTTGTACCCCCCTTCCCATATATGGTGTTGTAATAGCTTAGTAAATTTATTTTTCGCACTTTATTGCTTTCTAATTATACCATGTTAGAATTAGGGTTTGTATGCGAATCAAAAACAACAAAAATAGTTTGACCTAATTTCAAGATAAACAAGCATGAAAATGGACACACAAATCACACTTGCACCCCCTAGGGTATTCCACTTGTTGCCTTAAATAAATGGGCCATATTGCATGTTAGGTCTCTTTGGGCAAAACAAACAATCAAATGATCATAGTCCCTCGATGACGCTTTCAAAATGTGGCCTAAACAAATGATCAAGTCCCTTAAAGAAAATTGCCCAAAGATACTTGGCACTATTGCAATTATGGTTTAAACGATGACCCGCGCCCGTCCCTTTCACATCCTAACATGAGATTGTCCACCAAATACAATGGTGGAACAAACTTGTTAAAAGGGTTAAAAACATAGCAATAATCTTTGAGAAATTTAGGAGTAGATAACCTCTTAGTTACTTGAATCAAACTTGCAAAAAAACAAAACACTTGCCTATTTTCTAAAACCACACCTCACAACACTTTCAAAATAAACTTTCAAAACAAACTGTCAAAAACAAATGAAAACCTTTTCAAAAGACATACATCTTTGTATACATCCCAACATGGATCATTACAAATGTTGCCACCACATTGGCTTCTTTTCAAAACATTTTCAAACCCACACACACAAGCACCATTTCAAACAATTGAAACAAAAGGCAAGTTGATCTAAGCAAGTAACTAAGAGCCCATGGATAACCATGGATAGAAAGGGTGCTAATACCTTCCATTTCTATAATCTACTCCCCGAACCCAAGAAAACATCTCAAAAGGTTTTTGCTGTGCTTTTTAACCTTTCCTTAGGATAAAATAAAAAGTCGGTGGCGACTCTTGCTCAACCGAAACATTTGCGAAAACAAACGCAAAACCATAGTCAGTTCTCCCACCGTATCACAGCTGGCTTTCTGGCTGTTACATCATATCCACAATGGGTTGCTAACATCGTGCCAGTACCTAAAAAAGACGGCAAGGTCAGAATGTGTGTGGACTACCGGGATTTGAACAGGGCCAACCCTAAAGATGATTTTCCGCTACCACATATCGACATTTTGATTGACAACACGGCTCAGCACAAGGTGTTTTCCTTCATGGACGGATTCTCGGGCTACAACCAGATTAAAATGGCCCCCGAGGACATGGAGAAAACAACCTTTGTTACACAATGAGGTACCTTCTGCTACAAGGTGATGCCGTTCGGACTGAAGAACGCAGGGGCAACTTATCAACGCGCCATGGTAGCTTTGTTTCATGATATGATACATCATGAGATTGAAGTTTACGTAGACGACATGATAACTCGATCACAAACAGAGGAGGAACACCTTGAACATTTGCAGAAGCTGTTTGCCAGGTTGAAGGAGTACAAACTCAGGCTGAATCCAAGTAAGTGCACGTTTGGAGTTAGGTCTGGTAAACTTCTGGGATTTATTGTCAGCAACAAAGGCATTGAGGTTGATCCAGCATAAGTAAAGGCTATACAAGAAATGCCTGCCCCCCGTACTAAAAAGGAGGTTAGAGGATTCTTGGGACGCTTGAACTATATTGCCAGATTCATCTCTCATCTGACGTCTACCTGTTAGCCAATTTTCAAACTATTAAAGAAAGATCAGGTAGTCGAGTGGAATGATGATTGTCAATTTGCTTTTGATCAAGGAGTACTTGCTAGAACCTCCTATTCTGATGCCACCCGTCGAAGGAAGGCCGCTGATCATGTATCTGACTGTTTTGGACAACTCAATGGGGTGTGTATTGGGCCAGCATGACGAGTCTGGTCGAAAAGAGCATGCCATTTATTACCTAAGCAAAAAGTTTACCGACTGTGAGACTCGCTACTCACTGCTCGAGAAAACTTGCTGCGCTTTGGTATGGGCTGCTCGCCGACTAAGGCAGTATATGTTGACTCATACCACTTTGCTGATTTCCAAAATGGACCCGATCAAGTATATCTTCGAGAAGCCCTCTTTATCTGGAAGAATCGCTAGATGGCAAATGATCCTGACTGAATATGACATCCAGTATACCACCCAAAAAGTTATAAAAGGGAGTGTACTAGCTGACCATCTAGCTCATCAAGCTATCGAAGATTATCAATCCATGAGATTCGACTTCCCAGACGAGGACATCATGACATTGGACAACATTGAAGGTAACAGACCGTATGACGGACCTGAAAATGGATCCCGATGGACCCTGTACTTTGATGGTGCTTCAAATGCACTTGGAAACGGTATCGGTGCGGTACTCATTTCTCCAGAAGGTTTCCATACACCTTTCACGGCCCGACTTTGTTTCAGCTGTACCAACAACATGGCCGAATATGAAGCTTGCATCTTTGGTCTCAAGGCTGCTATAGACTTGGGGATCAAATCTTTGGTTGTATTTGGGGACTCGACTTTGGTTATCAGTCAAATCAAAGGAGAGTGGGATACCAAACATCCTAATCTTATCCCATACAAAGAACATGTCCTGACATTCTTGCCTCATTTCGAGCAGATCACCTTCGAGCACTTCCCGCGAGAAGAAAATCAGCTAGCAGATGCTCTGGCTACAATGTCTTCCATGTTTAAACTCAACTGGGATGACGAGGCTCCCCAAATCACCATCGAGCGAATGAATGAACCTGCGCATTGTCATGAGATTAATACCGAAGAAGTAGTGGAACAACCCTGGTTTCATGAAATCAAAAGGTATCTCCAGACTAGAGAATATCCTGAAGAAGCTTCAGTCAATGACAAGAAGTTCTTAAGGAGATTTGCTGCCAAGTTCTTCCTAAGCAATGACATCCTTTATAAACGCAGCCATGATTGTGTTTTACTCTGATGTGTAGACAAAGCTGAAGCAGAGTTAATCACGACTGAGATACACAGCGGCACATTTGGCACCCACTTGAGCGGACATACGATGGCTAAGAAGATTCTAAGGGCAGGCTATTACTGGTCCACCATGGAAGCTGATTCTCATCAATATTCCCATACTTGCCACAAATGTAAGGTCTACCGATAAGATTCATATTCCCCATGTTCCTCTCAATGTTTTGACAGCTCCTTGGCCATTCGTAATGTGGGGCATTGACATGATTGGAGAGATCAAGCCCACAACGTCCAATGGACATCGCTTCATCCTGGTTGCTATTGACTATTTCACCAAGTGGGTCGAAGCAGCTTCCTTTGCCTCTGTTACAAAAAATGTGGTTGCCCGCTTCATCAAGCAGAACCTCATATGCCGGTATGGTGTCCCCGACAGGATCATCACAGACAACGGTACAAATCTGAACAATACTATGATCACCGCTCTATGCGAATAGTTCAAGATTTATCATCACAATTCATCTCCCTATCGGTCGAAGATGAACGGTGCTGTTGAAGCTGCAAACAAAAACATCAAGAAGATCATTCAGAAAATGACAGTTACCTACAAAGACTGGCATGAGATGTTATCGTTTGCTCTGCATGGATACCGTACCACGGCACATACTTCAATAGGGGCAACCCCATTTTCTTTGGTATATGGCATGGAAGTTGTCCTACCCATGGAAGTACATATTCCTTCTTTAAGGATCATGAAGGATGCTGGTTTGAATGAAGACGATTGGATTCAGACCCGACTTGATCAACTCAATTTGATCGACGAGAAGCGACTCACTGCTGTTTGCCATGGTCAGACGTACCAAAAACGGATGATTAAGGCTTTCAACAAGAAAGTCAGACGTCAAGTATATCAAGTCAGAGATCTTGTAATCAAGCGAATCATCTTGCCGCAAAGTGATCCCAGGGGCAAATGGACTCCTACTTACGAAGGACCATTTGTGATCAAAAACTTATTTTCTGGTGGTGCAATGATTCTGACCACCATGGACGGCGACGATTTGCCGCACCCTGCGAACGCAGACATAGTCAAAAAATACTACACATGAAACAACCCGACAAGTCGAAAACCCGAAAGGGCGACTTGGGCAAAAATGGGCATCCCGGTGAACCGAAAACCCGAAAGGGCGGTTCAGGCAAAAATTAGGGATAAAACAAAAAAAATCTGTACACCCGGCAAGTTGAAAACCCGAAAGGGCGACTTGGGCAAAAAAGGGTTTCCCGGTGGATCGAAAACCCGAAAGGGCAATCCAGGAAAAAGTTAGGGAATTAAAGCGTATGACTATGTCTCGTCGGATCACTTTAAAGAATAATCTCTTCATCAACAAGCTCCAAGCTTCTGATCAATCCAGTCATCAGCAGACGAAGCAGCGAATGGACAAACATTCAGAGTTGTGAAGGCTATAGCAGAATGGAATCCCATGAAATTGTTACACATAGCCATCTTTCTTTTGTATAAAATTTTCAATTTTTTACGACAACATCCTCTTACTAGGATCTCTGCCTCCTTTGTACAAAGATACTCATAAAAAGTTAATACAAATACTTTTCCAAATACAGAAATTTGCTTTGTCTTCCTTTTGCTTTTTTTACACTTATGTTTTATTTGAGAAACATCCAATGTTTTGTTAAATAGGCATATGCATTTAAACATAATCATTTTTCTTACAAATCAAGAAAGATGATTGCTGATAGGTTGAAAGTACAGATAGGTACCTTTATGCCCTCTCAGAAGAAATCCCCAGCGGAATTAAACTCCAAATTCCTCAACAAAGTTAAAATTTAGAACTTAATCCCCCCAAACAGAGTTAGACTTCAGGATCCTCAGCAGAACAAAAGCTTTCTCAAAGCTGATTTCCCCAGCCAGAGAGCCTTCCAGAATCCAATCCCCTCAGAATTAAGTTTCAGTATCCCCAGTAGAGCCCTAAAAATCTGAAAGTGCTATCCCCAATAAAGTCAAAGCTGTTAATCCCCAGCGGAGCTAAAACTTCCAACTATTAATCCCCAGCGGAGCCAGATTAGTGAACATTCTCCCCACAGAGGCACTTCCCATTAAATTGAAGATTCTCAGTCTTACTTCTCCAGCATAAGTCTACCAGATTCTGGACTCCCCAGTAGAGATCATCAGAATTCTCATTCCCCACAAGTCACCAAGGATTTTTCAATCCCCAACAGTGGTCCTAAGATCCCTCAACAACTGAAGATCTTGTTCCCCAAGCAGTCAGCAGTCAACAAGGATGTCTCAGCTTCAGCAATCAAAGATCCTTGGAATCTCCTACAGCAGTCAAGGATTCACTTTCCCCGACAGCAGTCAAGATTCTATTATCTCTGGCTACCCAGGATTCATCTATCTTCAGCAAGGCAGCTCATCAGCTTATATACGCATTCATTACATTCATATATCATAAACATTGATATAACATATATATTGTATCATACATATCATGCAACATAACTTTGTGTTTTAGCTAACATTTCATCCTTTTCAGGATAAGATTAAAAGGCTGTCATTAACAATTATTCAGATACAATACAGATACACCCCAGACACGGCGGTCATTCTACTACTCATTCAGACTACAACAATCAGATACAGACTAGATACGCTCCAGACACGGCAGCCATCCTATCTCTCATTCAAATTAATTTATCAACCTCAAGGTCCAATGTATTCCAAACACGGATACCATTCTGACCCTTACAACAACAGTTTGATTCTCCCCAGTGCATTCGCCACAGAAGTCATTCTGTCATTAACTCAGATCCCAGTTACAGTTTCAGATACACTCCAGACACGGAAGTCATTCTGCTACTCATACAAATCTCAATTTCAGATACAGTCCAAATACGCTCCAGACACGGTTTCCATTCTGTCACTCATTCAGAATTTATCCCCAGCACGCAGTTGCTCCATACACAGATATTTCTCTGTTACCCAGATACAATACAAATACACTTCAGACACGGAAATCATTCTGATATTCATTCTACCTTCAAACACAGTCACAACTCAGATACGCCCCAGACACAGAGGCCATTCTTTTGCTCATGCAAACTCATTCTCCAGATACAATTCAAATGCGTTCCAGACACGGATGCCATCTTGATCCTCATTCTTCTGACCTATCACATTACAGTTCAACAGACATTCTAGATGGCATCTCTAAGCCCATCCCCCGACAAGATTCTGTCACATCTCCAAATGGCATCTTTAAGCCCATTCCCGCATCCATGTTTCGACGAGTGCAAATTTACGGGCACTCTAGTGTCCAATCTCCTTTTACCTTCGAGACGCGAAAGACAAACTTGCCAATCTAACTCTTCAGGTGCAAGAAGATTGAACAGGGGCAACTGTTGTACCCCAAAATTTGCCCTCTCATTTCATCAACATTTTCTCACCACAAGACTCTTGGAGCTCAAGATCAAGTTAGGGTTTGCTCTGCTCAAGACCCCTCCTTGCACTATTGACCCAAATTAGGGTTTAAGTTTGCACAGGGATGTTTTGACCTAAAATGCCCAAAGTGACTTTCATGCTTCATGTTGGACTCACAAGTTTATCCATATCAAGTTTCAAGTCTTGATTCCAATCTTTGCCCAATCAATTGGACAGTTGACCTAGAAATCAGCTGTATTGGGGAAAAAGTCAACTATGGCCAATTGACAGTCAAACTTCATGATTTTTGACCCACATCAACATAATGAACTCACATGAACCATTTGGTCAAGTTTGGATCACAACTCCACAAGAAATTTGATCAGATCACCAAAAGGGCAAAATGGTCATTTTTAGGGTTTTGACTGCACAAAGGCAATTTTTGACTGTTTGACCTAGCCAATGGCAAATCAAGCTCACATATGGACTCAAGGACTCAATGGCATCGTCTTTACCCATTCAAAAAGTTCAAAAGATCTCAAATGCATAGGATTGACAGATGAATTTTTCAGTCAACTGATCAAAATTTGACTGTATACTGAAAAGTCAAACTTTGACTTTTTGGTCAAAATCAAGTGCCAAGATTCATTTTTCATCAAGACATGTCAAATTATGGAACTTTCTCATCAAGAAACACAAAATTGCAAATTAGGGTTTAAAATGAGAAAATTTCATAACTTAGAATTTTTCTAAGTTATGAAACTTCCTTATTTTTTCCTAACTTTGTCCCATTTTTTCACCAAGATGAAAATGGATTCAAACAAAACTTGAAACATGAAAGTTGTAGTCCATTGCAAAATCTACAACTTTTATTCACAAAATTTTCTCAAAAGAAGCTTGTATCTCAAGTTATGATTTTTGGAACAAGGGTGCAAAACATTTTTAACTTAGACAAATTTTGACCTATTCTAGGCAGGATTTTTGCCCAACTTCATGGCCATTTTTCACATGGTTCCACTTGGAGTTTCAATTTGCATTACAAAGATGGATTGTAGTACACATTCCAAGCTTTACAAATTGTCCAAGAACTCATCAAACACCCTTATGGTTAGGGAGAATCGAATTTGCAAAGTTGGCAAAAACTCACTTTTGTTCATGGCCAAAGCATGTTCATAACATTGGCATTTTTCAAATCAGCATGGTTTATGCTATCTTGCAGGCCTATAAACCTCTTTACACTCAACAATTAAATGCCTAACCATTGTATTAAGGTGTTATTTCATCCCTTTGGGCATTGCACATAAAACTAATCCCTAACTAGAAAAAGCAAAGTTCCCATTTTTGGCTTAATGTCACTTTATGTCAAAAGTGAATCCTTGAGGCACGGGGGTCAGATCTTTGAGGCCAGATAGAGTCCATAAATTTGTGTTACCAAGAGCAAGATATGCAGCATACATAGAGGGTGGTACAGGCCTGCATTAGAACACACACTATCCTTGCTTACATTTGAAGAAACCTTGCAAAAACTCCCCATCATTCATTCCTGTCAACACAGCCAAGAACAAACTTTGTTCTCATCTTCCATACATCAAAACGGACCTAAGGCACGACCCTTCCATCCCTCATACCTCCTCAAACACCAAATCACAGTTTTGCTGCAAAACAGGGTACCTGCTGCAGATTGAGTTCCACAATCCATTCCACTCGTGCACTTTGGCCAAAAACCTTACAAACACATTTCATACCATCCATTGAAACTATTCCAAGCCCTAAACACCAGCTGTAACACCCCTAACCTCATCTGCCATTTTCATTTTTCAGTTTTGCAGGTGGACTTCCATAACACGATTCAGAGTGATTCAAAGCAAGCTAGGTGTTGGAGAAGCTTCCTTGGACTTCAGACAAGCTCAACCAAAGCTCAAACTCCATTGAAGATACCTACATTGTTCTGTTCAAGTCAAGCTGAAACAGGTAAAACCATGAACTTCTATCTCTCAATCTAGGAAGAGTTAGGCTTAGGTTTGTGAATGAAACATGCTCTACTCATAGCCCTGAAGCCATACATATGATTACTTTTCACTTATATTAAGTACGCTGTGAGAATTTTAGCCATGAACATTGAAGAAAAATTAGGTCAGAAATTGGGGATGAAGAAATTCTCCCTGATTTCTCAGAGTTAGGTCAAGTATTTTATATGTCTGAATTTGTCTCTTGATGCTCTACAATGTTGGTGTTATGAGTTTTTGCTAAAAGTCAAGGAATCAGGAGTTAGCTTTGGTACAAGAGGCGCGCGTATTTTGTCATTCAAACAACTTTGCACTCCCTTTTTCAATTTACACCCCCTGGCCCATTGTGTGAAATATTTATCATTTTTGACTTTTTATTTTTTATTCTGACTTAATATTTTTTGTTCAAACATAAAAAACATTAAAAATATTTTTTCACATTTTTTTTTGCATTTATTTGGCATTTATTTGTTTTATTTAGCATATATATGTAAATAAATATAATACCTTTTTATTTAAGACACTAAAAAATAATACAAAATTATATTTATTTTCAGTTATTATTTTTTATTTACATTTTGAAAACATTTTCTAAAATATACATCTTTGTAAATAATTAATATTTTATTCTTGTATATATTTAGTATATTTAATATATAATATATAAATACTTGTATATTTTATTAGATAATTAGGGCAAAAATATAAAAATAATACATTTTTGTTTTTATTAATATATGACACTAAAAAATACTTTTTTTTTACAATATACTTCTTCTTTTTTATTTTTGTATAAATTAATATATATGGGTTTTGCCCTAAATGACAAAAATATTCAAAATTTGACCTTTTTATTTTTGTTTATATTTTACATTGAAAAATACTTTCACATACATAAAAAATCATTTTTGTACATAATACATTTTTGCATATTTATTGTATTTATTTAAATATTGTACAATTAAATATTTGTATATTCGATATGGATGTAATAGCTTAGAATTTAATTTCTTGTCAAATATCCCCAAATTCAAACTTGTACCCCCATCCCCATAATCATTGTTGTAATAGCTTAGCATTTAAATTTCTGCATTTAAAAGCTTTCAAATTATACCATGATAGACTTAGGGTTTGTATGCAAAAATCAATCAACAAATAGCTTGACCTAATTCAAGATAAACATGCATGAAAAACAAACACAATGCACACTTGCACCCTTAGGGTTACTCCACTTGTTGCCTTCAAAAATGGGCCATGGTTGCATGTTAAGTGTCTTTGGCAAAACAAAAACAAATCAAATGATCATAGTCCCTCGATGACGCTATCAAGTTGCCTTAACAAAAATGATCAAGTCCCTTAAGAAAAATGCCAAAGATACTTGACACTATTGCCTCTATGGTCTAAACGACGACCCGCGCCCGTCCCGTTAACATCCTAACACAAGGTTGTTCAACAAATACAATGGTGAAACAACACTGTTAAAAGGGTTAAAACATATGAAAGATCTTTGAGAAATTTAGGGTAGATAGCTCTTGGTTACTTGACCAAACTTGCAAAACAATCCTTGCTACTTTTCAAAACACACATCACAACACAACTTCAAAACAAACTTTCAAAAAACATTGAAAAACTTTTCAAAAGACAATACACCTTTGTATACATTCAAACATGGATCATTACAAAGGTTGCCACAACAATGGCCTCTTTTCAAAACATCTTTCAAAACCACACACAAAGCACTATTTCAAACAATTGAAAATGCAAAGCAAGTGATCTAGGCAAGTAACTAAGAGCCCATGGATAACCATGGATAGAAAGGATGCTAATACCTTCCCTTTCTATAATCTACTCCACGAACCCATGAAAACATCTCAAAGGTTTTTCCTGTGCTTTTTAACCTTTCCTTAGGATAAAATAAAAATTCGATGGCGACTCTTGCTAAACTGAAACATTTGCGAAAACAAACGCAAAACCCAAGTCAGTTCTCCCACCGTATCACAGTTGTCCATAAATATTCCTTGTCTTTGTTACAAGCTGCATAAATTTGTCCACAAAACCAGACTTGCATCATGCTACATATCTTGCTGTCCAAAACCTTTATAGTAATGCCAAGAAAATCTGCCCACAGTTCTACAACAAACAGTCTGCACTAGCTGCTCAAAAACCTACTGCAAAGCTGTCCAAAATCAGTCAACAACCAGCTATACAAAACCAGACCTATTATCCATAACTTACATAAAAATGGAAAAACAAAAACTACATTAATAAAGGATCAAAACATTATAACAAAATAGTTCAAACATTTATCCATTTTCCTCCCCCAAAACTCATCTTTCTAACCTATATAAACCACTTTCAGAATACAAAAGAAAAAAAATCTTTGTTAAGAAAAAACCAGAAAAATTCCACATAACACAAAAAGCCTTACACGAAAACTTCTGCCCAAAAACTCACTATCTCATTGCTTAAACCTCGAACTTCCATCAACACAAAACAACTTGCACTGCATTTATAACATCGTTACACTCTATCATCTTTATCACACTATAGAAGTAACATCATAAAATCTCCATCACACACAAACTATCATGATATTTTCATTTACACCAAGAAACTTTGTTGTAAATATCACATAACAACATCTTCATCAATTCAAAACTAAAACCAGTCACAAATTCAACCACAACCATTCCAACATCAACATAACCACCATAGAGGAAATAGTTGTTGAGAGAAAAATAAGGAAGAAGATTAAAAAAAAAAGCATACCACGAGACAAATTGGAAGTTGTTACTGCAAAAAATAATCAAACTCTGATGATACAGTGATGCAAACAACACCACTATCCAAAGCCACGCTGCTCCGCCCTCAACAATTGCGTTCCTCCGCCGTGTTCTGAGACTCTATCGCGAAGCCTTTTTCCGCTGCAAAACACGACTTCCAGCATCACTACACGACAACTGTGTGACAACATCGTGGACCAGTATATCGCAACAATATGCTCAGCACCGGCCGAAAACTCCTTGCCATGACGCTGTCGTACGCTTACCTCCAGCATTACGATCACCGCACCCCATCAACACCAACTGCCACTAACACCGGTAAAAATCATCTTTGCCGTCGTTCTTTGTTTTCTCATAATATTTGCTTTTGTGATTATTCAGATCTATTATGAGAGTGAAAGAAAAGGATAAGGAAGAGTTTGGGCTACTAGGATAATGATATTTGTTCTTACGTTTGGTTCTCTCATTAGGTTTTGATCAAATTATTTAATACACTTCCCCATGATTCTTAATTACACCATTTTAGGTCTTCCTAATTTTATAATTTAATTTAGTTCATCTTAGTTTATTTATTTTATCTATTTTTTTATATTTAATTTATTATTTAATTACTATTAGAAAATACCAAAAAACAAAACTAAATATTTTATTTATATAATCATATTCCTTCTTTAAAAAGAGGAACATAAATTAATTTCAATTTTTTTTAAATAAAAGAATATATTGTCCTCGAGTAATTAGTAGGTCGGATTAACGTCTTACCGATTGATTATTCAAATAAAAAACATCTAAAACTTATCAATCAATGAAATCAATTTTCCGGTCAGTGCGATCTAATTTTAATAAAGATCAATTCTTCTTCAACTAATCAAACTTAATCAAAACAACTAACCAATCAAAATTTTATTTTACTAACATAATCAAACTCAAGATATTTTCAATAAAGGATTGTCCGGTTAATCTCTACTTGGATACTAAATTCACTCTACTTCACCCTATATTTCTGTTTCATACCTCATTTTTATAATTAATTTAGTTTAGATTTAATTTAGTAAATTTTAGAATTTTAATTTTGATAATCTTAGAATTTTAATTTAGTCTAAATAACTTTTATTTTAGTTACATCTCTATTCATCACACCAAAACAAAAAAAACAACTTTCTTTCTCTTTTCATTTTCTCGTAGTTTACTATTTTCGCATTTTTCGATTATTATAAATTTTTATGGTTTTTAATAATTTAATTAGGATTTTACTTCATCCCCATTTGTAAATTTGTACCCACATTCCCGGAGCTTTGTAATAGCGTATAACTTTAATTTCCGCAATTTATTGTTTTCCTTTATATTGTATAGTAATTAGGCATGCATGGTAAGATTTAAAATCAATCGCTAGACAACCCTAATCAAGGCAAACTACACTTGAATCAAACACACTTTTCACACGCGCAACCCTAGGGTAACCTCGCTTGTTGCCTCGAAAAAGCAGGCATGTCCCTCGAATGTGGGACGCTTTAGCAAAGACCCTCGGGAAAAAAAAGATCGTAGTCCCTCGATGACCCTTTGATGTTGCCTTCGATAAAACGATCTCAATCCCTTACGCAAATTTCTAAGGCATCCTACAATATTGCCTTCAATGATTGTACGATGACCCACGTCTGTCCCTTTACATCCAATGATAGGGCTTCTTATCAATCAATGATAAGATAGCAATATCTAAAGAGGAGGAAAAGAACAAAGACTTCTCTTGAGTAGGTAGAATGTTTATAGTTACTTGCTCACAACATTTCAAAATAAAACATCTTTCAAACACACCAACACTTTTTCAAATGAAATATTTTCAAGAGTCAACACTTTGCATACATTCTTGACCATTAGGAAGTAATGAGGTAGCCGACTTTGGTACAGTCTAAAGTTTGTTGATACTTGATACTACGCTCATTGAGATTATACTTTTGGGATATTTCGGTTGCCAATAAAGAGGCTTGCGCTGAAACAATGCCCGATGAAGAAATATCAATGATATTGAGATTTCCTAGAACATGGATACTTTTTAGGACATGTTGAACCAACTAAACTTCAAGAGGGTACTTACCTATAAACCCCATGCAAGCTTGAACCTAAGGCTACTTGTGTGACTTGTTTGAATTTATGATCTGACAACTTGAACTCCTTGTAGGGTTTTATTTAAATTCAATATCTAACCAAACTTAAATTTCTTGCAGGGCTTATTTGTAGTCATTATCTTACACTTTTTCTCGGTGCATATCATATGCATCATAACATCATTTTCACTGACCATTTCAAGGATATCAAGGGCTAGTGATGCAGGTTATCATAAACCAGACGTCTATTAAGGGGCAATAGGATTTATTTTCCTCTAACCAAATGTTGTCAAAGACCAAAGCACGTTGTCTTGAGTCGAAGGTTATGACCCACTTATAATGGTGAGCTCGATTCCCATAGAAGGACATTCAACGATACGAAGTTCTTCAAAGCTATAATCAAAGTTCAACTTCTGACATTTCCTCGTGTTTACCCTGCGAGATCCTTGAAAACATCACATCCATAAATCACGCATCATATCATAACAGGTTTTCCCCATCCAGGTTTTCTCATCCGCTTACTGTTTATTTCAGTAAAAATGGCTCTCGAACAGACTGTCCAAGATCTTCATACCCGAAATGGTCAACTTCAAGAATTGTTCATGAATCTTTCCAAGGGGAAAGAAGAAGTGAAAGCACTCCTCATTGAGAGCCTGGCCAAGAAGAATCCTGAAGATAACAAGGATGACCAGATGAAACAATTAAAAGAGGAGATAGGAACGATGAGAATCCAGATGTTAGGGCAAATGACTCTTATCTAAAACTTAGCTCGGGGACAAGAAGAGTTGAGAACTCTTATCAACAAGCTTCATCAAGACGAATGCAACCGTATGAAACAAATAGTTAAGATTGGGGATCAAGTCATTAACCAGCCCCCGCTGAGACCAGAGGTTTACTTGGTCGAGAGTATGCCTTTCCAGATTGCTGCTACACTGCGAGTCCAACAATGACCTCGCCAACAATGACATGGTCGTCAACATAGGCAGGATACGCCCGAAAGACAATTTACCGAGATCAACATGTCTTTGGCTCAAGCATTGCATCATATGTTGGAGGCCAAGTTGGTTACATTGAAGGAGCCTCCTCAAAATCCTAATACTTCTTCTCCTCATTACAAACATAATGAAAGATACACATACCATTCCAACAGTCGTCGACACGACACTAACCAATGTTGGGCATTGAAAAACAAGATTCAAGACCTGGTCGACGAAGGAGTGTTGGAATTCACACAAGATGGTCAACTTTAGTTTTTTGTCATCCCTCAAAGACACACCATCTGAAGCGAGAAGTTTAGGCGGAGAAATTTTTGTTCATTCGAATTTTTAGTTGTAATTTCTTTGTTTGCTTAAACATTTGTCCTTATGTCATACTTTGGTTATTCTCATTAATTCATTGCATATGTTTGTCTTTAGTTAATCCATTCGTTTTCACTATACTGAAATTATGCTTTTACTCCTTTTTTGTATGACATTCAACTCTCGACTACAAGTTGTAAGCCTTCAGATGAAGGATGGCGAAAATAATACCATAATCTCATACGATATGCTTTTAGACAGACCTTGCTGAAGATGTACAGGCGTTGTTTCAAACCCTAAATAGTGGAGTTTTAAGAAAGATAATCCCTAGTCAACCCCTTTAAGCCAAAGAAGTATGAGTTTTCTTTTTTGCACAAACTGAAACCTTTAATCATAACCTGGGGCAGGGTAGTTTCTCAGTTAATTCAAATGCACATTCAGACGCAAGTTGTCACTTCATGAATGAAAAGACGATGGTGGTTTCCCCGTAAAATAGGCAGTCATTATCTCTCAAAAAGAAAGTCCACTGAGTCAAAACCTATGAAGGAGACTTAAAAAATTGGGGCATCCTGCTGGCTGTAATCTCAAAGCAAAAACAGTCAGGCAAAAAATCAGGGATAGTAAATAAAAAAAAGAGATCGCTACAAATCCTCGAAAACATGAAAAATGTTACAAAGATGACTGCCTTCCCAAATAAACTTCTAGTATCTGAACCATCACCATCCAAAACTCAACTGGAATCCAAATGCGCAATTAAATGAGTATAGGACTGGAGAACATTATGGAGAATGGGTTGGGTACAAATAAACTTTGAGCCTTATCATTTATTTCTTAAACTATGAACCAAGCCACATTACAACCCTTTAAAAGTCCTAATTAAAGCATAAGTTAGTTCGGAAGAATGCTATTACAAAAGGTATCTTGACTCTTATAAGGCTTAATCTAGATCCTGAGTTGAATTCATATTCTTACAAATTTTTGTTAGTGCATTTTTCAATTTTTTTCTCAAGATAAACATAAACTTTGCATTGTTTGAGTACCACTGTTTGCATATGGCTAATTGTTTGACAACCGAGAAATTCGCACGACGGACATCCAATGAATGAAAACTCTCTCAATAAATAGAATCACTTCAAATGGAAAGACGCTTCCAATGAAAAGTCTCTCATGATCAAGGGGCATGACACGATCATTGTCCAACACATCTGGGGCAGTCAAGTCGAGATTCAAAGAATCTCTCAAGAAGTGCTGAATATCCAGGGGCAAATCTCCACTCGAATCACTTGGGGGGAAATGTTACATTGATCACGGGCTTGAACAAAATTCGCTATAAAAACCTTCGATACCACCAAATTGTTTGTCTGTACCAGTAGTATCAGATGGTGTCAATATCATGTCTTCGGATCCTTCTATGACAGTTCTTAGAAAATACCGAAACTTGATTGCTTGTCTGTACCAGTAGTATAAGATGGTGTCAATATCATGTCTTTGGATCCTTCCATGAGAGTTCTTAGAAAATACTAAGACTTGATCAAACGACCTTCGGTACCACCAAATTGCTTGTTTGTGCCAGTAGTATCAGATGGTGTCACTATCATGTCTTCAGATCCTTTCATGATAGTTCTTAGTAAATGTTGAGGAAGACTATTGAAAACTTGATCAAAGATATTAGGTACCACCAAATTTCTTGTCTGTGCCAGTAGTATCATATGGTGTCAGTATCATGTCTTCGGATCCTTCCAATGGCAGTTATTAGAAAAGATACCTAGGAAGTTTAAGACTATCAGAAATTTGATCAAAACTTAAAACATCAAGTACAGCAAGCTAACCCTAGGGGGAAACAGGCTCCTACATATGAAAGGTCACGTGCGATCAAGCAAATATTTTCTGGCATTTCTACAACACTTACCACTATAGACAATGATAACTCTTAACACCCTATGAGCACGGACATAGTCGGAAAATACTACGCATGAAAAGAGACCCGCTAGGTTGACATACCTAGGCAAAAGTAAGGGCATCCCGGCAAACCAAAAGGTTCGAGAAAAAATTAGGGATATATATACAAAATATTATACACCCGGCAAGTCGAAAACTTGAAAAGGTGGCTTGGGCAAAATAGGGTATCCTGTTGGACTGGAAATTTAAAAGGACGGTCCAGGCAAAAGTTAGGGATTAAAGTGTACGACTATGTCCGGTTATCTCATCACTTGTCCATTAGTAAGATATTTGTCACTCTGATCAGTGTTTACTAAGGACTCTATGAGATAAGACAAAGTTTAAGCTGTCCACAAATCCCCACATGGACATTTTAATGGATTGTCCCCACAGGGTAATCTTCACAAAATGTATTACACACATCATGCCAGTTGCCAAACAGAGGGAGATCACCAACGGTTTATCATCTCCTAGATACAGTTCAGATATAATCTAAATACAGACTCGTTCTGATAACTCATTCTAGATTCTCTTGCGGATACAATACATATATAATCTAAATACAAATTCATTCTAACACTCATTCTAGATCTTCTTCTCGATATAATTCAGATACGAATGTCATTCTGTTGCTTGTTCAATACCTCCCCAGATAAAAACAAGGCTTGGATTCATTTTGACATTCCCCAACTAAGTTTGGCCTTCCAAAACTGAAAAAAGAAACCTTGCGGAGTTCTTCCCCAAAAGAATTCATTTCCCTGGTAAGGTCGCCAAAGTATTTTCCTCAACAAGGTTTATTTCCCCAACAAACTACAGATTCCCCCAACTTGAGTCTATTTTTTAGACCACTATAAATCACTGACATAACTCCTCTTCCCCAGTAGAGTTGATACTTTTCCTAAAAAGTTACTGCAAAGCCTGAAAATCGACCAGATAACAGTTAACTTTACCCTCCTCAAACAAACTAGAAGTTTTAATCATCTCTGTTTATTCTCAGTCAGGGTATATAAAAATTGAATTCTCCAGTAGAGCAATGGACAACCGAGTTTCATAAACTCTGCCCCCTAAACGGAAATCAATATTCTCAGCGGAAGCATTCTAGGTAAGTTTGAAGATACACATACTCTTTATCTCCAACGGTAGTCCGGGATTTTGCTTCCCAAAACTCCCCAACTGTGGTCAGGGATTTATTTTTCCAGACAAAAATATACTTCAATAACATTTCACATTCATGCATCATGACACATGCATACAAAACACATGTAGCACAATATCATTTATTTTGAGAGCATCATTACGCAGTGCATGCATCATGGCATTATATACAACTAATTATTTATCTTTTTAAGAAAGATCAGCCGGCAGACGGATTCCATCAACAATCAACAGTTTCTTCAAGAGACCTCTTCTGATTATATTTATTTCTATCAGTTAAAGACAGGCGAACAAAGACCTCGATTAGATTTATTTTTTCCAGTTAAAGACAGACGAACAACAGACCTCTTCTGGTTTAGATTTATTTCTTCCAGTTAAAGACAGGCGAACGACAAACCTCTTCTAATTATATTTATTTCTATTAATTGAAGACAGACGAACGATAAACCTCTTCTTATTTATATTTATTTCTTCCAGTTAAAGACAAGCGAACAACATACCTCTTATGGTTTAGATTTATTTCTTCCAGTTAAAGACAGGCGAACAACATACCTCTTCTGGTTTAGATTTATTTCTTCCAGTTAAAGACAGGTGAACGATAGACCTCTTTTGGTTTCGATTTATTTCTTCCAGTTAAAGATAGGCGAACACAAGACCTCTTCTGGTTTAGATTTACTTCTTCCAGTTAAAGACAGGCAAATACACGACCTCTTCTGGTTTAGATTTATTTCTTATAGTTAAAGACAGGCAAACACAAGACCTCTTCTGGTTTAGATCTACTTCTTCCAGTTAAAGACATATGAATACAAGACCTTTTCTAATTTAGATTTATTTCTTCCAATTAAAGACATGCAAAGGACATCTGATGTTTCAGTATAAATCGACCAAAGATTTATTTTGATACTTCTCCCAGATAAAGATTTGAAGACATCTGTTGGCTCATATTAAATCGGCCAACGATTTATTTTTATACTTCTCTCAGTAGACCTTTTATGGCTTAGATTAAATCGACCAAAGATTTATTCTGATACTTCTCCTAGGTAAAGTCAAGCATTGGACTTAGTCTAATTTCTCTATCAACAATCACTTCTGGATGGCATCTATAAGCCCGTCTCCGACGATTCTCAACCACTTATGATGGCATCTATAAGCCCATGTCCGACAATATTTCATCACTCTCCAAATGGTATCTATAAGCCCATTCCCGATACAATAAACCCAAAGCGTTACTTCTTGCACAAGAGAGTGCAAATTTCTGGGCACTTTAGTGTTCAATCATCTTCCACCTTCGAGTCACGAATGGCAGACATGCCAATCTAACTCTTCAAGTTTAAGAAGATTGAACAGGCGCAGTTGTTGTACCCCAAATTTTTCCCTCCCATTTTCGTTCAAGATATTCTCCTAGGGTTTCTCGCATGCTCAAGATGGATCAGTAGTTGATCAAATAAATTCTCCTCTTAAGCATAGAGTCCACGACTAGGGTTTGGTATTTCTCAAGCAAGATTGAGTTTCCAAGGTTTCAAGTGGTCTTCATGGTTCTTCATGTATTCTCAAGGATGCTCATGTCATGTTTCAAGCCTTGCATCGTAAGTTTGCTCAGCCAATGGTTTAGATGACTGAAAATCAACTGCATTTACCCAAAACTCGACCTTTTTATGATCAAGTTCAAACGATTGTAACTTCTTCATTATTCGATATTTTTGAGTGGTTATTTTTGCGTATGACTCTCCTTGACGTCATCTCCAATTTATCTTTACAAGTTAAGAGTTGATTATGTGCAAAAGATCATAAAAAATTTGAATACTTTAGAGGACTTTGATTCTCATGTTGAGATCGTTCATGGAACAAGATTTTGAGTTTGGAGATTCATGTTGAGTTCGAACAAGATGTTGCTTATAATACAAGTCACCATGTTGGAAATTAATTTAGGATCTTGGGGAAATGATTTGAAGATTCATTTGAATAATGTTTTTTTTATTTTAATTCAAGTTAGCAAAGCATTACGCAATATCACAGGTTTTGTCCAAATTTTCTATGGTTCATTCGCGTGAATTATTTTGAATTCAAGGTATCAAAGACGAGTTCACTAAAATTTGCTCAAATTCAAGATTCCAATATTCGAGCCTCATAGGAATGCAAACATGATAACGTTATGCTTTAATTTATGGTTTCTCTAAGTTACAATTCTCATGAACCAAATCAAATTGACAAACCTAATTCAAAGTTCTTGGTTATTCATCTATTTTCAAGCATATCATTATTCAAATTCAAGACTTTTCAACATGAGGGTTCTTACATCTATTCAAACATTCAATTTCAATGAGATAAATCCACATTACTTATTGCAAATTGCAACAAAAAAATGCAAGACTTTTTCTTAGTGGTATTACAATTCAAGATAATTCAAGTTCATTCAAGAATTCAAGATTACAACAAAGCCTCATTGTTATTTAAATTTACAAGTGAATTTGAATACATTTTACAAGTCTCTAAATCTTAAAGTTCTTATTCCTAAAGCAAGTTCATCCATACAAGAGAAAAGAGTTTGAAGTTTACAAAGCAAGCAACAAGGTTACATTTTTAAGTTAAAATTGCAAGTTACAGATCCTAAGCTTTATCTTGTTTTAACTTTTCCCTTTGTCTCAATCTTTAAACTTTTCCACTATGTTGTCCACAAATATGCCTTGTCTTTGTTATAAGCTGCATAAATCTGTCCACAAAACCAGACTTGCATCATGCTACATATCTTGCTGTCCAAAACCTACATAGTGATGCCAAGAAAATCTGCCCACAGTCCTACAATAAACAACCTGCACTATTTGCTCAAAAACCTATTACAAAGCTGTCCAAAACCAGTCAAAAACCTGTGTTGTACCCCAAAATTTGCCCTCTCTTTTATCAAGATTTTCTCACAAGATCTTTTTAACTCAAGGCTGGATTAAGATTTGATCAACTCAAGACATCTCATCTTGCACTGATGACCCAAAATTAGGGTTTAAGTTTGCACAAGTATTTTTGGACTATCAATGCTTCATATGACTTTCAAGTATCATCATGGACCCCTAAGATTACTCATGTCAAGTTTCAAGCCTTGAATCACATTTTTGACCAGTCAATTGGACAGTTGACCTAAAAATCAGTTGTATTAGGGAAAAAGTCAACCATGGCCAATTTACAGTCAAACTTCATAATTTTTTATCCACATCAACATTTTAAACTCATATGTATCATTTGATCAAGTTTGGACCATAATTCCTCAAGAAATTTGATCAAATCATCAAAAGGGCAAATTGGTCAAAATTAGGGTTTTGACTGAGAAAGGGCGATTTCTGATTCTTGACCCAACAAATGACCAATTGGTTTGAAGCATGATTTCAAGGGTTAAATTTTATCATCTTTACCTAATGACATGGTTCAAAACATTACAATTCCATTGGATAGACAGGTGAAATTTGCAGTCAACTGATCAAAAGTCAACCGTATACTGAAAAGTCAAACTTTGACTTTTTGGTCAAAGTCAAATGCCAAGGATCACAATTCATCAAAACATGTCAAAATTTGAAACTTGTTCATCAATAAATCAAGGATTGAAGATTAGGTTTTAAAATTGGAAATTTTCTTAACTTAGAAATTTTTCTAAGTATAAAACATTTCTTATTTTTTCTCAACTTTAAGCCAAATTTCCACCATGTTACAAGGTGATTCAAGGAAAGTTCCCAACATGAAAGTTGTAGACCTCTATGAAATCTACAACTTTTCTTCACACATTTTTCCCTAAATATTCTTGGATCTCAAGATATAATTTTGTGAATACATGCTCATGAACTAAATAACTTAGTGGAATTTTGCCATAATTTAGGCAGGTTTTTGACCTAACTTCATGGAAATTTTTCACCTAGTTCCAAGTGGAATCTTGAAATGCATTTCAAAGATGAGTTATAGAGAAAATGGAAAGCTTTCCAAAATGTCCAATAACTCCTTAAGATCATTTTTTAGTAGGGAGAATCGAAGAGATGAAGTTGGCAATTTCTCACTTTGAATTCAAGCCATTTCATGAAGAACAAAATTCAAATTTGAACCTATGCTGCCTAATCCTTGCTTTACAGGTCTCTAACTTATTTCTCACTTCATAATTTAATGCTTACTCAGTTGACAAAGCTTTAATTCAAGCTCAATAGCCTTTGTCCAAGTTGTAATTCCATAAATGGCATAAAGTGGCCATTGCCATTTTGAAAATGCTTCACTTTTGCAACTTTCCAATTCTTGAGCATTGGACCTGTCTTCTCTGCACACACAAGTCCTACAGACCTAAAGCAACTTGTACAAAGCTTATACCAACTCCCAATAGGCCAGTACAAGCATAAGAAGACTTGTCTCTTCACTTTGCTTCAAAAGCAAGAAAATGTGCAAAAAGGCTACAACACACAAATCTGTTGGGGAGTTGACTTGAAACCTTTTCCATACTAATACACAAACACATTACAACAGAAAACACAATTGCAAAAGGCCTGAAACACTCAAACACTCCATATCACCAAAAAATTGTCAGAACTTGCAGTTTGAGCATAATCATAGCAATCCACAAATTGGCTCGTGCGTTTCAAGTTTTAATGATCCAAACACTTTACCTACTTCATATCTAACTGATCCAGACCATCATCCCTGCACTATAACTCCTCCTTCTTCATCTTCCATTTTTGTTTTCCAAGCTTGCAGGTTGACTTGGATAGAGAGTTCCAGGAACTTCCAGAGCAAGGCAAGGATTGGAACACACTCAGGGACGTTCAAGCAAGCTCAAGCAATCATCAGGCCTTCACAAATCTCACTCAAACTCCATTCACGATCTCAGCTGAAAGAGGTAAGAATCCCAACTTCTATCTCTTCATACAGGCATCCATTGGCCACTATTTGTGAAGATAAAATGTAGATATTATAGTGTTAAAGCCAACCATGTGCATAGATTTCATTTATGATCATTATGTATAGAGAATTTCGAAGTTCAAATTCCTATAAAAATCAGGTTTAAAATTAGGGCTTTTAAAATTCATTTTAATCTTTGATTGTTAGTTTCCATAAGTTACATGGTTGAGATCGTAGGAATGAGTATTATCATTTTCATGTTGGAAGTTTCGATTTTCATGGAGAGATGAGAAAGATACAGAGCTTCTGGTTGGCTAGAGGAAGAAGACGAAGTACAGGGCCATGGAAGCGTTTTATGTTATGTTTTTCTTGTTTCACATAAACTAACGGATGTACAGCCACCCTAGTGGCAAGGTAGCGCGCTGGAAATGCATAGGTCGTGGGTTCGAACCTTGGCGCTACCTTTTGTTTTTCATATTTTTCCAATTTCATTTTTTGCTGTTTTGCAGGATGGGCTTCAACATTGGGCCTAACGTTTTTTCTAACATAACACATCCTGATTACTCAAGATACCCCCTGGCCCATACATTTCATTTATTTATTTTATTTTCATTTTTGTTTTATTAAATATTCTGTTTACATAAAAATCATGAAAAATATAAATATGATAAATATTGAATTTTATTTATTTTATTTTATTTTTGCATAAAAAATATTTTATTAAACTATTATATATATATATATATATATATATATATATATATATATATATATATATATATATATATATATATATATATATATATATATATATATATATATATATATATATATATATATATATATATATATATATATATATATATATATATATATATATATATATATATATATATATAGATTTAGGCTAATTTCTTATTTCCTTTTCATTCCATACTTGTAAATATTTATTTTGGCATATAAAAAACTAAATATTTTTATAAAATATTATTTATTATTTTTAATACAAAAAATATATAAAAATAATACCTAAAGAACTTTATTTTCCCTTTAATTAGAAATTAGGGTTAACTATTTTTCTCAAGAAATAATTTCCTTTTTTATATGTGTTTAGGATTAGGTTAAAACTCCTTTTCACATAAAAAATAAAACAAAAAAATCTTTTCTTGCATATACATGCCTTTGTACATTTAATTCATATTGTATCTTATTATTTCAAATATTCGTGCAAATTCGATTTGGTTGTAATAGCTTATTTAGATTTATATTATTGCAAATCCCCATTCACAATTTGTATTCCCTCCTCCCTTAAAAATGTTGTAATAGTGTAGTAATCTTTAAATTACGCAATTTACCGCTTTTACATACCATGCTAGTAATTAGGGTTTGTATGGCAAGATCAGAAACAAATCAAATAGAAAACCCTAAATCCAAGACAAAATCAAGCATGAAAATAACACACTTGCACACTACCATCCTTAGGATTTCTCCACTTGGTTGCCTTATACAAAAATAGCCATATTACGCATGCGAAGTATCTTGGCAAAACAAACAAGTATAAGATCCTAGTCCCTCGATGACGCTATTCTAAGTTTCCTTACAAAAATGATCTTGGTCCCTCAAAAATGCTAAGATACTTTGCAACATTGCTAATCATGGTTATACGATGACCCACGTCTGTCCCGTTAACATCCAAAGATAGTGTTGCTTACCAAATCAATGGTAAAACAACAATGTCAAAGGAATAGAAAATGAACAAGAAAGACATTTGAGAAGATATATTACTTCTAGTTACTTGCTCTATTTCCAAACAACTATCCTTTCTATTTTCAAAACAAACACACACATTCCCAAACATCTTATAAATATTGAAAACATTTTCAAAAAGACAAATATATTTGTATACATTCTTACGAACGAGAATCATTACAAAGATCGCCTAAACAACGACCTCTTTTACAAAATACTTTCAAAACCACATAAAAGCACAATTTAAAACAAAAGTAAGTGATCTAGCAAGTAACTAAGAGCCCGTGGAAAACCATGGATGAAAAGGGTGCTAGTACCTTCCCTTTTCATAATCTATCTCCCGAACTCAAGAAAACATCTCAAAGGTCTTTCCTGTGCTTTTTCACCTTTCCTTTTGGATAAAAGAAAAGTCGGTGGCGACTCTTGCTAAACCGCAACATTTACGATAAAATGCAAAACCTTCAAGTCAGTTCTCCCACCGTATCACAGAACTGGCGACTCTGCTGATAATATTTATAAAAGTGGGGTTACCTTAGGGCTAGATCACATTTATTTGCTTACATTGTTTGACTTGTTTGCTTTACATTATGGTTCTTTGTTTTGGTTTGAAACCTCTACCCGGATTTGGGATACATTATAGGTAAATAGAAATACGTTGTGGAAACTGTGTGGGGTATACCAATATGGTCTAAACAATAGCTATGTTAGTGCGACATATTTGTGGGTACTAGTAGCCTTTGCGTTAATCAAAGAGAATACGGGGCCGTTGGGTGATGTCGTTAAGCACTAATGAACTTCTAGAACCCTTTACTTGACCAACTTGGCCTTTAGGATGTAGTGAGATGACCGGCTTTGGTGCAGTCCGAAGTTGGTAGATACTCGATACTACACTCATTGAGGTTTGGTTTCTTGGGATATTTCGGCCGCCATTAAAGAGGCTTGAGCTGGAACAATGATCAAGGAAACAATCCGGTGATATTGAGCTCTGTTGTACCCCAAAATTTGCCCTCCCATATTCTTCAAGATTTGCAAAGAACATGCTTCAAAATCTCCCAAGGGTTGCACAGTTCAAGGGCCTCCTAACAGTCAAAAACTAGGGTTTTGATTCTGACAAAGAAATTGAAGTTTCCAAGGGTCTAAACAAGTCCCACATGCCTATAAACATTGTCAAGCATCCATATGCCAAGTTTCAAGACTTACAGCACAAAATTGCACAATCAAATGCCCTAATTGCTCAGCAGTCAACTGTAGGGGTAAAATGGTCATTTGACAGTCAAAAGTTCAAATTTTTGGTCAACATCTTATTTTTAAGCCACAAACATCATTGGATCAATTCTTGATCATGATTCTCAAGGCATGGCTCAAAAAGTCTCAAGATGCAAAAGTTTCCATATTTGGACAGTTGAAAAAGTCAACTGTAACTTGACCAGGGCATAACTTCCACATGTTTCATTGGAAAAATTCCATCCAAAGCTCATTTTGAAGATAAAGACATTTCCTACAACTCCTCTTCACACTTCAAGTCCAATAAATTCTCTCACAAAAAGTTATCAATCTCAACATTATAGGTCATTTTCAAAAGTCAACAAAAAGGCACTTTAATTCAAAGACCATAACTTGAGATTGGTAAATCAAAATGACATGGGACCAAAGGAATTGCTTAGAGGACTTCAAGACCTTTCCAAAATGTCCAAGAACATGATCAAAGCTTAAATATTGAGCAAGATATGCCTTGTGGAAGTTGAGAAAATTTTGGGAATTTTGAAAAGTCAACTTTGCTTCAAATGCCTCAAAATTGCTAATGGGCCACATTTTCTTCCAAGAATCATTATCCAAAGGCTATGCACGACCATTTGACCCAAATGGGATTTATTTCATCATTTTTTATTATTTATTTGAATTTTTATCACCATTAATTCATTTAATTAAATAAAATATGACAAAAATACTAAACCAATGTTTTTGAATCCTTTTATGGAGCATATGCCCTCATTATTTACTCAAGATCTCGTGCACATCAAAAAAGGAAAGATTTTGTGCAAATTGGCATGTTCTTCATGAGGAAAAGATTGGAAAAGATTCCATGGAAATCAAATATTTGATTCATCAATGCAAAGGTTTATGGACTCAAATTCTTACCCTAATTCATTCCCATACATAAACAGAAGGGAACCCTAATGCATACAACCTTCAAGCTGCGCCTCAAACCTCATACACACTTTGCATTTTGTGAAAAAACTTCAAAACTGAAAACACAGTTCCAACGCAATTCAAAGCAAAATAACCATTCCAATAGCTTGCCAAGGCATCAAGGAAGCTTTCTGAATCAAAACCATAGCCTCTAACCTCAAGAATCGGTAAAACAGGGTTGCTTCTCTTTCAAAATTATGCATAATCGTGTTTGAATTTCTGGACATTTTTCATACATTTTAATTGTTGTTTTATACTAACATGGACCTTCTGAGTCTATTGGCACTATTTAATTGAGTTATCATTGCCTATATGCAAAGTCACCATGAACACGCATTAGGGTTTCAGAAGCTTAAAAAGAGGGCTTCGTTCATATGGAAAAATTGAACCACAAGACCTGGACCATTAGACTCGTGACCTTCATACGAACTGATTCCATATATCGCGCTCAATTTATGAGCGACGGTGTTCTATTCGCTATTTTCACATGCACCATTTAGTGGGGGTTTAAAACCCCCACTATCCTTTCTTTTTTTTCCAGGCCAAAACGAAGAAGTGGAGAAGAAGATGAGTTGTAAGCGTGTAATTGGCATGTTTGAAATTCAGCGCATTTTTTATTTGGTTTCAGCATAATGTTTATTTGTTACATATATTAATTCTATCCTATTATACTAACGAATACGCGTGCATAACTCAGTTGGTGGGAAGCGTTGTTGGCAAGCCTTGGGACCTGGGTTCGATCCCCAGGTCCCCCATATCTCTTTCTATTTTTTCTTGCAACGTGATTAGGTACTCAACATGTCCAGACGTCCACCAAACATCCAGCGCTGAAGCTTGCCACATGGCCCAGGAGACGAATCTGAAGGTCAGGATGAGAGGTCCATCATACACCTCCGTTGACCATGCCACACGCGCGCTGAGAAAGTCAAACAAGACCAAGCTTCAATGGGCCAAAATTGCTCAAACATACCTCCAAAAGGGCCAACAAACCCCCCATGTTTGCATTTTTCTCTCTTTTTATTTTTTTCTCTTATTTATTTTAATTACATTATTTGTTTTATTTTAATTCCTTAAATTAATTTTTTTAATATAAAAATACCAAAAAATCAGAAAAGTCAAAATAAAAATATATTTTATTATTTAATTCACTAATGTTTTTATTTTGTAAATAAATGTAATAATTAATTTAGTTCTAATTCTAGGTTTTAATATTAATATTTTTTTTAATAAACTAAAAAAATGTAGAAATTAGGGTTTTAAGCTTTCATTCTTTTTTTCCTTTTTCACCATATTTAATAATTAATTATTTTTTTGTAAATAAATATGCCATGTAAATAATTAGGTTAAAACTAGGTTAAACTTAAACATTTTTTTAATAAATTAAAAATAGTTTAGAATTAGGGTTCCAATTTAATTTTCTCATTAGACTCCATAAATACAAAAACTCCAAAAATAAATTCTTTCTTTTATTTAAATTTAATTAATCTCATAATTTCAATTCAATTTCTTTAAAAGGGTCCAACGCCCTCGCTTTCGATTATAATTCCGTCTCGCGCGTTTATTTTATTTATTTTCTTATAATTTTCATGTAATTACTCCAAAGCCTTGTAATAGATTAATTAGGATATTTATCTTTCCGCATTTCTTATTTATTTCAAATCGGGTCTTGGATTAATTTGGCGATGTAGACCCGCGCCTTTGTAATAGCGTAGAACTTTTACCTTCTCGCATCTTTTAACTGTTAATGACTTGCATGAAAGAACGAATGCCAAAATAAAAACAAAGCGTAGATCACCAATACATGACAAGATAAACATAATTGAATATGATACACAAATCACACACCACCCCTAGGGTACGTCTCACTGTTGCCTTGCCCCTCGAAAAGTGGTCGTCGAGTAGAGGATGTTTTAGTAAGTCCTCATGTCCATGAACATGGCATGAGGGTAGCTTCTAAGGTGTCTTCCTATTGCTCTGGTGACCACAATGTCCTGAACCCTCGAATTGACCCGAACACCTCCAACGGTGGTGCTACCTACCTCTTAATGGTGGGATGGCACTACTTTAAGGACATTTACACAGACGAATTCCTTAGGGTAGGTAGATGACTCGTAGATACTTGCTCTAATTCAAAACAAAACAAATCAAAAACTCTTTTCACACTGACACTTTCAAAAAGCTTTCAAAAGCAACTTTTCAAACACTCTTGAGGACTGATACAAGAGTCGAACTGAAATTTTCAAAGAAACTTTTTTTTAACCCACAGTTGAAAAGCAAACAAACAATTTTGAAAACACAAATGAGCAAGTATCTAAGAGCCCATGGATAACCATGGATAGAAAGGGTGCTAACACCTTCCCTTTCTATAAATCTACCTCCCGAACCGAGAGCAATCTCTATAAGGAATTTTTCTGTGCTTTTGTCCTTTCCATTTGGAGAAAATAAAAGACGGTGGCGACTCTTGCTTCCGCGACATTTCGCGAACCAGCGTTAAACAGTCAGTTCCAGATCCACCGATCACAGAACTGGCGACTCTGATGGGGAGCAAAAAACTTAAAGTGAGGTGTACCTTAGGATAGTTCATAACTGTGTTTTCAATTGCTTTGACTTGGTTGCTCTAAATTTGTGGGTTGCATGGGAGTTACATAGATCCTAACCCGGATCTGGGGATACCCTATTTAGGTAGCATAAGCTGTGAGGGACCTGTCCGACGTAGACCGACATGGGTGAAGCAGTGGCTACGTTGGTGTGGCACCTTGGTCTGTACCGATATCCCTTGTGTTGCAACGAGGAGAATATGGGTCTTCTGAGGAGTCATTAAGCACCAATAGACCTTAGAACCTTAAATGACACAACTTGGCCAATAGAACAGTAGCAGTATGCTACGCCCATTGAGGCTAAACTCTCGTGATGGTTCTGGCTGCAAGAAAAGATTGCGATGCTGGAGTTATGACCGATTGAGGGTAGTCAGTGATATTGGGATCCTCTAAGAACCCGGTTACTTTTGATAGGACAGGTATGAACCAACAAACTGAAAGAGGGTAATACCTAGACCTCATGCTGGCCTAAACTTTAAGGGCTTCTCTTGTGTGACTTGTGTGCCTTCCAACTTGACTATTTGCATGTTTGTTATCTGACACTTGAGTTTCTTGCAGGTTTTGTTTATAGTCCTTAATTAGGACTCATAACAGGGTTTACTGAGTTCCTTACAGATTTTGTTATAGTCCTTAATTGGGACTCATAATAGGATTTGCCTACATTACCCCATGCATAGCATAACATCATACCATTGCATACGTCCTACATAAGGACTAACCCATTTCAAGGATCTCAAGGGCTTGTGATGCAGGTCATGATGAATCAAATGTCTAGCAAGGGGCAAAGGGGATTTATTTTCCTCTAGCCAAGGTTAATGACTTGAGTCAGGGGCTATGACCCACTCGATATGGTGAGCCTTGACTCTTGAAGAAGGACTCTCAACAATATGCAGTTCCTTCAATAAAGCTACAAAATCCAAGTTCTAACAATCTTTCTTGTTTATCCCGCGAGGTCCTTGAAAACATTGCATACATATTACATATCATTGCATTACAGGTACCCTTGTTACAGGTCACTTACCCTTTCTCGCTGTCTATTTCAGCAATGGCTTACCAACAAAATAACCAGGACCTTCTTGCTCAAGAGACTCGGTTCGGGGAAATCCTCCTGAATCTATCCAAGGGGCAGGAGGAGCTGAGAACACTTCTCATGGGGACTTTGGTCAGGAACAGCGCTAAGGACGAACGGCTGAAACATCTGCAAGCTGAAGTGGATGCGTTGAAAGCCCAGATGCTGGGGCAGGTGACTGCCATTCAAGGTTTAGCTCAAAGACAAGAAGAGCTCGAAGTTCTCATCAACCAACTGCTTCAGGGTAACCAACTGGGGCAAACGTCTAAGGGTAAAGAGCCAGTCATCATTCAACCATCTTTGAGACGTGGAGATAAGGGGAGAGCTCCTCAAATGGCTCCAGTGTCACAAATTCAACATCAACCTCACCAGCTTCAGCCAGACAAGCCCAGGAGGCAATTCACCCAGCTCAACATGTCGCTGTTTCAAGCTTTACAACGCCTGTTGAGATTGAATCTGATCACATTAAGGGCTCATCCCCGGAACCCCAACACATCATCTCCTACCTATCATCCCAATAAAAGGTGTGCCTACCACTCTGCCAGTCCAGGACATGATACAAATGAGTGTTGGGCTCTGAAGAACAAGATCCAGGACCTGATTGATGAAGGAGCATTGGAGTTCACACAAGATGGTCAGACTGAGTTTTTCTACCATCCCTCCAAGGCTCACCATTTGAAGTAACAAGCCCTGAAGATGAAAAGACTTTTGTTCATTAGGATTTTCAAGTTGTAATTTTCTTTTGTTCAAACATTTACTCATGTTAAACGTTGTTATTCCATTAATGCATCACATACGTCTGTTTTGAAGCAATATATTCGTATTCACTATATGCAAATTATTTTCATATTTTTTCTGATGATCAACGCTCGATTAATAATTCTAAGCCTCTTGAGGGAGGATGACGAAAACGATACCACAATCTACAGTATGCTTTTGAACAGACCCCGCTGATGAGGTACAGGCATTGTTTCAATCTCTAAACACTGGAGTTATAAGGAAGATAATCCCTCGTCAACCCCTTCGAGCCAAAGAAGTAGGAGTTTTTTATTTTCGAAAGTTAAAACCCTCAATCATAACCTGGGGCAGGGTAGTCTTCTCAGTTGATTCAAGTGCATAACAAATGGCACTAAAGAGGTCCTTACAAAATAAAGAAAGACGGTGATGGTTCCAAATAATCATAAGGATAGACAATCATCATCTCTCAAAATAAAAACCCAATAAGTCAAAACCTATGAAGGAGACTTACAAAGCGGGGGCATCCCGCTGACTGTAATCACAAAAGAACAGTTCAGGCAAAGAAAATAGGGATAATCAAATCAAAAAGAAAGAGGTCCTGCAAACCCTCAACAAAAAAAATGATTGCCTATTCAAAATAAACTGTCAATATCTGAACCATCATTGGAATATCAGAGCAAAGACTCAAACAAGGACTAACGCACGATCAGCTGAGTTTAGGTTTGAAGAACATCACGAAGAGCGGGTGGGTACAAATAATTTGAGCCTTTATCCTTTGTTTCTTAAACCATGAACCAGGCCACGTTATAACCCTTAAAAAGTCCTAGCTGAAGCATGGGTTAGTTCGAAAGCATACTGTTACAAAAGGTATCCTGTCTCCTTAAGGCTTGCGGTAAAATAACGAGTTGACATCACATTTTACAAAATTCACTGGTTTTACTGAAAAAATGCATTTTCAAAAAAAAAACTTCAAGACAGGCATAAGCTTTGCATTTCTAATATAACATTGCTTGCATATGACTATTTGTTTGAACAACATAGAAGTTCGCACGACGAATGTCTAATGAACAAAAACACTTCCAACCAAGGGGCATGGCATGATCATTGTCTACCATCTGGGGCAGTTAAGTCAAGATTCGAAGAATCTCTCAAAGGACAAATAGCCTGGGGCAAATCTCCGCCTGAGTCACTTGGGGCATTCCAGCAACGAATCTTGCCTGATCAAACATCTTCTGGGGGTATGACAAAACACTTCTAACAGGGGCAACTCCCTACATTCTGAGAGCGTGGACATAGTCGAAAAATACTACGCATAATCAAAGACTCGCTAGGTTGACATACCTAGGCAAAAATTAGGGCTTCCCGGCGAACCAAAAGGTTTCGGGCAAAATAAGGGATGAAATGGAAAAAATCTGTACACCCGGCAAATCGAAAACCTGAAAGGGCGGCTTGGGCAAAAAAGGGTATCCCGATGGACTGAAAACCCGAAAGGACGGTCCAGGCAAAAATTAGGGATCAAAGCGTACGACTATGTCCTGGCATCTCGTCACCTGTCTACCAGAAGATTTGTCAATCGGCAGTCATCAAGCACCTCCACAAGGTATCTTTCTCCCACATCAGAAACAGGGGCAATAATGAGTTGTCCAAGCGATCTAATTGCCCTGTCCACCAAGGTACCAAGGTAAGTTCAGCTGAAGAACATAACCAAGATATCTTAATTCCCCAGAGAGTGAGCCAGCAAGTCAGTACACTCTCCTCAAGCAGAGCTACAGTCAGCCTTAAGGAAGTTGGATACCCTCCAGCAGATCTCAATATTCCTCAGCGCAATATACAAACATTCTTAACAAGCATCCCCGGCAGTCTTGACCTAAAGATTGTTCCCCGGCGGTATATCAAACATTTAATAGAGTCACTTCCCCGATACAGTTCAAAACTTCCCCAGGAGAGTCCAATCCAGGATCCCCAGGAAAGTTGGAATCCATCTCCCCAAGCAGTAAGCTTATCCCCAGTAGATTCTGGAAGCTTATCCCGGCAGAGCACGAACGCGTCCCCCGGCTTTATTCAAAGGTTATTTCCCCACCAGGATATAACTAGGTTATCCTCAGCCAAAAGCCACGGAAAGGTTGTCCTCGACGAAGTCTCCTTATCCCCAGCGGAGTCCATTAACACTTCCAACATAATATTGGTATCCCCAACGAAGTTATCATCAACATCCCAGCAAAGCACCTCTCTCCCCACAGAGTATTATTCCCCGGCAAGATCGCTAGAGTAATTTTCTCCCCACATAGTAATCTATTTGCCAAGTTTATTCCCCAACGGAGTTATCTTCTCCTACCGGTATTCTTGCAACTATCATCCCCAGCGGAAATGAATATTCCTTTCTCCAACATCAGCCCAGGATGTGACTTCCTGGTACCCGTCAAGGATTTATTTTCCTAAGATGAAAACATACATTCAAAAACATCACATACATCATGATACATGCATAAACGCATCATACCTTACAATCTCATTTATATTGAGAACATCATTGCTTGATCCATATCATGCATGGCATATGACTGAACTTTACCTTTCAGGAAAGATCCAGTTAAGTTTTCAGCTATATTTCAAGACTTTAGTCTGGTTCAGTTAAATCGACCCTAAGATTTTCCTGATTCTTATCCAGTCAAAGGCCTTCTCTGGTTCAGTCAGATCGACCCTAAGATCTCCCTGATTCTTATCCAGTTGAAGATATTCCAAGACCTTGTCCGGTTCAGTTAAATCGACCCTAAGATTTTCCTGATTCTTATCCAGTCAAAGGCCTTCTCTGGTTCAGTCAGATCGACTCTAAGATCTCCCTGATTCTTATCCAGTTGAAGATATTCCAAGACCTTGTCCGGTTCAGTTAAATCGACCCTAAGATTTTCCTGATTCTTATCCAGTCAAAGGCCTTCTCTGGTTCAGTCAGATCGACCCTAAGATCTCCCTGATTCTTATCCAGTTGAAGATATTCCAAGACCTTGTCCGGTTCAGTTAAATCGACCCTAAGATTTTCCTGATTCTTATCCAGTCAAAGGCCTTCTCTGGTTCAGTCAGATCGACTCTAAGATCTCCCTGATTCTTATCCAGTTGAAGATATTCCAAGACCTTGTCCGGTTCAGTTAAATCGACCCTAAGATTTTCTTGATTCTTATCCAGTCAAAGGCCTTCTCTGGTTCAGTCAGATCGACTCTAAGATCTCCCTGATTCTTATCCAGTTGAAGATATTCCAAGACCTTGTCTGGTTCAGTTAAATCGACCCTAAGATTTTCCTGATTCTTATCCAGTCAAAGGCCTTCTCTGGTTCAGTCAGATCGAACCTAAGATCTCCCTGATTCTTATCCATTTGAAGATATTCCAAGACCTTGTCCGGTTCGGTTAAATCGACCCTAAGATTTTCCTGATTCTTATCCAGTCAAAGGCCTTCTCTGGTTCAGTCAGATCGACTCTAAGATCTCCCTGATTCTTATCCAGTTGAACATATTCCAAGACCTTGTCCGGTTCAGTTAAATCGACTCTAAGATTTTCCTGATTCTTATCCAGTCAAAGGCCTTCTCCGGTTCAGTCAGATCGACCCTAAGATCTCCCTGATTCTTATCCCAGTAGAAGACATCCAAGATTCTCTCAGCGTTCCTGTTGAGGTAGTAATCGCCCAAGGTTCTCTCAACATTCCTGTTGAGGTAGTAATCACCCCAAGATGCTCTCAGCGTTCCTATTGAGGTAGTAATCGTCCAAGGTTCTCTCACCGTCCCGTTGAGGTAGCAACCATCCCTGGTTCATTCATCACCTTTTGAAGCTCCAGATTCAACTCCTGTAACCAGTCAGGGCGCATTTATACAAAGAGTTTGAAGACCAACTCCTGTAACAGGTCGGGTAATCATTTTCTTTTTCAGGTACGCAAGTTCTCGCTAAGGAATCTCTTACACGATTGACACCCAGATGGCATCTATAAGCCCATCCACCTTCAATCATCTCTTAGCATGGCATATATAAGCCCATCATCCTATCCATCAATCTCCAAATGGCATCTATAAGCCCATTCCCACCATCACACTACTATGTGAGCGCAAATTTCTGGGCACTCTAGTGTTCAATCATCTTCCACCTTCGGATTACGAAAGGCATGTCAGCCAATCTGCATCCTCAGGTCTAAGAAGATTGAACAGGGGCAACTGTTGTACCCCAAAATTTGCCCTCCCATATTCTTCAAGATTTGCAAAGAACATGCTTCAAAATCTCCCAAGGGTTGCACAGTTCAAGGGCCTCCTAACAGTCAAAAACTAGGGTTTTGATTCTGACAAAGAAATTGAAGTTTCCAAGGGTCTAAACAAGTCCCACATGCCTATAAACATTGTCAAGCATCCATATGCCAAGTTTCAAGACTTACAGCACAAAATTGCACAGTCAAATGCCCTAATTGCTCAGCAGTCAACTGTAGGGGTAAAATGGTCATTTGACAGTCAAAAGTTCAAATTTTTGGTCAACATCTTATTTTGAAGCCACAAACATCATTGGATCAATTCTTGATCATGATTCTCAAGGCATGGCTCAAAAAGTCTCAAGATGCAAAAGTTTCCATATTTGGACAGTTGAAAAAGTCAACTGTAACTTGACCAGGGCATAACTTCCACATGGTTCATCAGAAAAATTCCATCCAAAGCTCATTTTGAAGAGAAAGACATTTCCTACAAATCCTCTTCACACTTCAATTCCAAGAAATTCTCTCACAAAAAGTTATCAATCTCAACATTATAGGTCATTTTCAAAAGTCAACAAAAAGGCACTTTAAGTCAAAGACCATAACTTGAGATTGGTAAATCAAAATGACATGGGGCCAAAGGAATTTCTTAGAGGACTTCAAGACCTTTCCAAAATGTCCAAGAACATGATCAAAGCTTAAATATTGAGCAAGATATGCCTTGTGGAAGTTGGGAAATTTTTGGGAATTTTGAAAAGTCAACTTTGCTTCAAATGCCTCAAAATTGCTAATGGGCCACATTTTCTTCCAAGAATCATTATCCAAAGGCTATGCACGACCATTTGACCCAAAGGGGATTTATTTCATCATTTTTTATTATTTATTTGAATTTTTATCACCATTAATTCATTTAATTAAATAAAATATGACAAAAATACTAAACCAATGTTTTTGAATCCTTTTATGCAGCATATGCCCTCATTATTTACTCAAGATCTCGTGCACATCAAAAAAGGAAAATTTTGTGCAAATTGGCATGTTCTTAATGAGGAAAAGATTGGAAAAGATTCCATGGAAATCAAATATTTGATTCATCAATGCAAAGGTTTATGGACTCAAATTCTTACCCTAATTCATTCCCATACATAAACAGAAGGGAACCCTAATGCATACAACCTTCAAGCTGCGCCTCAAACCTCATACACACTTTGCATTTTGTGAAAAAACTTCAAAACTGAAAACACAGTTCCAACGCAATTCAAAGCAAAATAACCATTCCAATAGCTTGCCAAGGCATCAAGGAAGCTTTCTGAATCAAAACCATAGCCTCTAACCTCAAGAATCGGTAAAACAGGGTTGCTTCTCTTTCAAAATTATGCATAATCGTGTTTGAATTTCTGGACATTTTTCATACATTTTAATTGTTGTTTTATACTAACATGGACCTTCTGAGTCTATTGGCACTATTTAATTGAGTTATCATTGCCTATATGCAAAGTCACCATGAACACGCATTAGGGTTTCAGAAGCTTAAAAAGAGGGCTTCGTTCATATGGAAAAATTGAACCACAAGACCTGGACCATTAGACTCGTGACCTTCATACGAACTGATTCCATATATCGCGCTCAATTTATGAGCGACGGTGTTCTATTCGCTATTTTCACATGCACCATTTAGTGGGGGTTTAAAACCCCCGCTATCCTTTCTTTTTTTTTCAGGCCAAAACGAAGAAGTGGAGAAGAAGATGAGTTGTAAGCGTGTAATTGGCATGTTTGAAATTCATCGCGTTTTTTATTTGGTTTTAGCATAATGTTTATTTGTTACATATATTAATTCTATCCTATTATACTAACGAATACGCGTGCATAGCTCAGTTGGTGGGAAGCGTTGTTGGCAAGCCTTGGGACATGGGTTCGATCCCCAGGTCCCCCATATCTCTTTCTTTTTTTTCTTGCAACGTGATTAGGTACTCAACATGTCCAGACGTCCACCAAACATCCAGCGCTGAAGCTTTCCACATGGCCCAGGAGACGAATCTGAAGGTCAGGATGAGAGGTCCATCATACACCTCCGTTGACCATGCCACACGCGCGCTGAGAAAGTCAAACAAGACCAAGCTTCAATGGGCCAAAATTGCTCAAACATACCTCCAAAAGGGCCAACAAACCCCCCATGTTTGCATTTTTCTCTTATTTATTTTAATTACATTATTTGTTTTATTTTAATTCCTTAAATTAATTTTTTAATATAAAAATACCAAAAAATCAGAAAAGTCAAAATAAAAATATATTTTATTATTTAATTCACTAATGTTTTTATTTTGTAAATAAATGTAATAATTAATTTAGTTCTAATTCTAGGTTTTAATATTAATATTTTTTTTAATAAACTAAAAAAATGTAGAAATTAGGGTTTTAAGCTTTCATTATTTTTTTCCTTTTTCACCATATTTAATAATTAATTATTTTTTTGTAAATAAATATGCCATGTAAATAATTAGGTTAAAACTAGGTTAAACTTAAACATTTTTTTAATAAATTAAAAATAGTTTAGAATTAGGGTTCCAATTTAATTTTCTCATTAGACTCCATTAATACAAAAACTCCAAAAATAAATTCTTTCTTTTATTTAAATTTAATTAATCTCATAATTTCAATTCAATTTCTTTAAAAGGGTCCAACGCCCTCGCTTTCGATTATAATTCCGTCTCGCGCGTTTATTTTATTTCTTTTCTTATAATTTTCATGTAATTACTCCAAAGCCTTGTAATAGATTAATTAGGATATTTATCTTTCCGCATTTCTTATTTATTTCAAATCGGGTCTTGGATTAATTTGGCGATGTAGACCCACGCCTATGTAATAGCGTAGAACTTTTACCTTCTCGCATCTTTTAACTGTTAATGACTTGCATGAAAGAACGAATGCCAAAATAAAAACAAAGCGTAGATCACCAATACATGACAAGATAAACATAATTGAACATGATACACAAATCACACACCACCCCTAGGGTACGTCTCACTGTTGCCTTGCCCCTCGAAAAGTGGTCGTCGAGTAGGGGATGTTTTAGTAAGTCCTCATGTCCATGAACATGGCATGAGGGTAGCTTCTAAGGTGTCTTCCTATTGCTCTGGTGACCACAATGTCCCGAACCCTCGAATTGACCCGAACACCTCCAACGGTGGTGCTACCTACCTCTTAATGGTGGGATGGCACTACTTTAAGGACATTTACACAGACGAATTCCTTAGGGTAGGTAGATGACTCGTAGATACTTGCTCTAATTCAAAACAAAACAAATCAAAAACTCTTTTCACACCGACACTTTCAAAAAGCTTTCAAAAGCAACTTTTCAAACACTCTTGAAGACTGATACAAGAGTCGATTTGAAATTTTCAAAGAAACTTTTTTTTAACCCACAGTTGAAAAGCAAACAAACAATTTTGAAAACACAAATGAGCAAGTATCTAAGAGCCCATGGATAACCATGGATAGAAAGGGTGCTAACACCTTCCCTTTCTATAAATCTACCTCCCGAACCGAGAGCAATCTCTATAAGGAATTTTTCTGTGCTTTTGTCCTTTCCATTTGGAGAAAATAAAAGACGGTGGCGACTCTTGCTTCCGCGACATTTCGCGAACCAGCGTTAAACGGTCAGTTCCAGATCCACCGATCACAAGCTCCTTAGAACCCGGTTACTTTTACTAGGACAGGTTTAAGCCAACTAAACTTCAAGAGGGTACTTACCCATAAAACCCCATGTGTTGTACCCTAATTTTCCCCCTAAGATCCCTTCATCATACCATATTGTTTCAATCACCACAAAATCACATTAGGGATGTTGGTTCTTCTCCCTATATTTAGCTTTGCTCTTTGAGGAGTTACCAAACACCTTGACTTGTTTTCTTTTGTGATCATAGATGTTTTGCTTTGATTTTTCTCTCTAATTAACAAAATGCAATACTGGTTTGTCTTACTTGTTAATAATGTAGGTAAAGGTAATGAGGTTTAGCAAGTTGCTTCATGGGTTCATGAGTTTATTTCCATGCCCTAGTCAAAAGCTTGAGAGATTCAAACCTCACCATTGAAGTTGTTTTGGAAGAGTGGGTGTGAAAATGGTTTTGGTGGACATGAGTATTCATCATCATCCTCAGCAATCTCTATTCACAAAGGAAGAATATTGGCACAAAAAGTTTATTCAAACTTGACAAAGTTCCACCAAGCTTTCTCTTGATCTAGAGGCTAGGGTTTTGAACTTCAGAGGGGCATATCTTGCTCATCTTTTGGTATTTTTGAGTGATTGCAAAAACATTCTTATCTTCAAAGAGTCACCAACAAATCACTTTAAAAGTTCCAAGGAGTTTTCATGTGGAAGGAACTTGGTGAAGAGGGAAGATTACAAGTCATCCAGATGAATCCCCCATTTTCGATATGTGACTTCAAATGGTCATAACTTGGTCAATTTTTATCACCTTGAGCCCATTCTTTTTTCATGATGATCCTAAGGATGTGTAATTCATGACTTCTTTTATGTGAAAAGTAAGAAAATGGATGGAAGTTTCCTTAAGAATGCAAAAGATTATAGGTCATTTCATGATTTTTGGCCAATTTCAACAAGTCATAACTTGCTCAAGTTTTGGAGATTTTGAGTGATTCAAATTGCAAAATGTCATTCAAGAGATCTACTTCATTCCATCTTTTTTTAGTCAAGAGAAAATTCTAAGTGGAAGGCCGTGTTTGGATGCAAGAGATTATAGGTCATTTTTAAAGAAGAATTTGAAATATTTCTAGGTATGGAAAGTCAACTCTTTTTCTTCAACTTTGACTCCATGTAATTTTCAGCTCAAGCCTCCATTTGATTCCATTATTTTTTTGTTACAAAGCTTGTTACCTCATCTTTCCAAAGCATTAAGAATTTTTCCCTAAGACCCCATGAGGTGGAAATGCCATTGGATTGAACTTGGTAACTTGGAACTGAAGTTTCTCCATAAGTCAGAATTTGAAATCCATGTTTTGGCCTTTAAACATCAAATTAGCACGTGTTTGTGATCTAAACATGTTTAACCAAGTTACCAAAGTGGATTAGAGCCTTGAAACGCAAGGATTAGATGAGTTTTGATGCAAATCAGATCACACCTTGCTCGTGCATCAGGTTCACACGATTTCCCTCCAATTTGCATCATTCCACACGCTTGAGCATCCCATTTGATTTCCTATAAATAGAGGGTCATCCCCCATTCAATTTCCCAAGCTTAGATAGCCAGAATCACCCTGCCAAACTTGCTTCACAACTCAGAATTCAGCTACTTCGAATCCTATTCTCAAGCCTTTTTCAATCCATTTTCTTCATCAATTCACCTTCTTTGATCTTCCCTGAAGCTAACCATATATTCACATTCAAGAATCGTGCCCTATATTACTCCATAGAAGTCCAGTTTTAGAGTTCTGCAACTCAACTTCAATAGGTAGATTCCTTCATCAATTCTTCAAAACTTTGGTATCATTGTGTTTCTCTCATTGCCCTGGTTCTAGTCGCAACACTTACTTTTATCTGGAAGCACGTTTTGACCATGAATTTTCAAATCCCTTTTCAAAACTTTATTTCCAAATTGCTTGAGTTACCGTTTATATAAATTTGGCGCGATGGTGTGGTTGTCTTCGTCTTGAAGAGACGAAGCGAATGGCATAAGTCTGAGCTTCTGATTTTACAGTTTGAGAGACCTATAATTCGTGAGGGCTGGAGGTTGAAGATGACCAACGTGTCATATTCTAACCAATGAAAGTGTGCCATTTGTTTTTTTTCAAAAATCTGATTTATTAATGATTCTGTACATTATTCACTAAAGACCATGATATGCACAGCGCGCCAGATCCTTTGGATTTGATTACTAACGCGTTTTGACTCTCATCCAATGGTCCACATCTTTTTCTTTTTTTTTCTTTTTCTGATTTTTATATTTTAATTGTTTTAAATTTCAAAAAATCATAGAAAATTTATTTTTAGTCCAAAAAATCCAAAAAAATTATGAAAAATATTTTTGATTATTCTCTTTATGATTTTTATTTTTTCACAATTTAATTTTGTGTTTTGGTATTTTTTTAATGAATTTTACACTTATTTGATTTATTTAAAATGTTTAAAAATACTTTTACACATTTTTAAATTCTGAAAAAATTATGGAATGATCCAATGATCTTGTGACAAATATTGGTGACCTTATTTTATTTTTGTTTCGGACTTTACTATTTTTTACTATTTTTGATTATTTCACCCATTTATTTTAATTTTTTAAAAATAGTTTCTGACTTTTAAAAATTCCCAAAATATTTGTATAATTACTTGACCTATTTTCTGATTTTTCTATGGTCTTATATTTCATTTCTTTATTAATTTGAATATAATTGACACTTTCCTTATTATTTTTCCATTTTTTTAAACCTTTTTAAAACCCTTTAATGCATATATTAAATATATTATTATTTTGTGAATATTTTTCTGGCGGTCTTGGGTTGATTTTTTGATCATGGCTTTATTAACATCATTGGATCCATGGTGTAGAGTTTAACTCCACAAAAGATGGATGAATGATTTTAATAATAGTTTGATTAAATATTAATTCAAATGTGATTTTTCCCTTCTTTTTACCCTAATTCCTCTTCATCTCATTCCCTTCTCATTGCACTAAATGTTGTTGGAGCATGATCTCTATATCATGTCTCAAAACAAATGGTGCATAGATTGCTATTGACCGGCCTCAAAATAGGTGCGACTTCTATATAAGTCCACTTACGATTGCTTAACATGACGCTAAATTTTGTACCGATTCGAATAAATGATCATTCGTGGCCCAAACTTATGATTGCAAGCCCAAGTATGTTGATTTGATCTCTTTGATCCAATAACCTTGAGATTCATTGTGTGGAGGCTTTGGTTCTACCAGTCCTATAATGGATCTACAACACCTTTGGTCAACGCGGATCACTTAAACATTGTTGATCATTAAATGGTACTTATGAGAATTTCAAATGGATGATATACTTGACAAAAAGCAAATGCAACTTGTTGTGTGGAGGCTTTGGTTCTACCAATCCTCTAATGAGTTCCAAATGCAAGTTTCAAGATGGTCATCCAACTAACCACTAATTGTTGACTTGTTTTATTCTTATGCTTTTATTCTTTTATGCTTTTATTCTTTTATGCTTTATGCACTATTTATTTTTCAGCATTTTTCATTTCATGCCATTTTCATCTTTGCTCATTTGAGCATTTATATTCTTGTCATTTTTACTTTGCTCACTTGAGCTTTTATTTTCTTTTCTTTTCTTAAGATACTTAATAATCAATATAAACCCTAAAAAACTCTTAATGGTACTTGGACTATTTAGTTGCTATCCTTGGCATTATGGAGCAGTGGACTTTTTCTTGGACTTGGGATTAGAAACCTTGGCCTATCTTGGAGACCTTGTGATCTTATCTGATTATTTTGTCTAGAGCTCTTGAGATTTACCTCAAGACATTGGGGCTCTTGTTTGTTTTTTTTTTGTGTGCAGGTTTTTGTGATTGCATTCTTTATTTGTAATCTGGAATTCCCCGTATACAACCGTTACTCTACCCAATTTTTGAAGACTCAATACATTTGAAGAGGTCTAGTATCTTTGCTTGCTTGGTTTCAATCCAAAGAATGAGAATTCTATCTTGACTCATAATGTCAAGTTCTGGCTTCTTGTTGGTTAGATGGTTATTATCCTTGGCTTTTACCTTATGCTTTAGGATAGCCTCTTCTTCTCCTCCCACTTTCTTTAATTTTAAAAATCTTCTCCCTCCCTTTTTTGAAAACTCTTCTTATTTCTAAACTTGAAACACTTTCGTAATAAACTTGGACTTTGGTCCATGCATTTTCAAAACATTTTCATAAATAAACTTCAATCAACTTAACAATACCTTGACCTTTTTTTTATGAGAAGACTAAAAGTCAATCAATCTCATTTCAAACCATTTTTGCCACTTTGTCTTTTATCTTTAAACTTTTCTCAAAAAGTTAGACTCTTGTCAATATAGTGATGCAAACAACTATACTTCTACAATATGTAGTGAAGAGAGGTATTTTCCACTTCGGTGTTGAGTGAGCCATTGTTGATTTTAAAAATCCAAGCCATATCCTCCACTTTGAGATGAAGCAAATTCTCCTTTCTCGTGATTGTGGGTAGTAAGTATGTTTTCCACACGGACAATGACGATGATGTCTTATCTCATAAAATTAACCAACACACTTGTGTTTCAAACTTTTAAAAGAGGAACTACGTGTACCCTGATCCCCTATTGCACGAAAGGTGGTACGTAGGCACTAAAGGTCCGCAACCGCGGCAGGTGCAAAAATCATAAAAAAAACACTTCTTTTCTCACCTCCACATCCATTTTTTTTATATATATAACACATTTTTATAGCCAAAATATACAGATTTTACAAAGAGGTTCATGCGGAGTACCGTAGATGTTTAGGGTGCTAATACCTTCCCTTTGCATAACCAACCCCCTTATCTTGAATCTTTCCCCCTTTTTTGGGTTATTCACTCTTTTCCCATTCCTCTGGAAACAATAAAGCGCGGTGGCGATTTTTATATTGATTTGTATAAAGTCTAGTCAATCTAATGGCTCAGTCTTGAACATTTCTACCACTACCAAAAAATGGCGACTCTGCTGGGGAAAGATTGACCTCTTGCTGGTCCACCCTAAGTGGGTTGAGCCTATCTTTGTTTATTATCTGTATATGTGCTATTGTTGTTTATGTGTTATATTTTGTATATATGTTTGTCTAGATTTTCCTGGTTTTCAGGGTGCTTGGTGATTACTCATAAGTCTTATACCCGGACTTGGGCAAACTTTAAGATAGGACGGGCAGTATAGTCATATTAACTTTAAGGTAGTAATCCCAAAAAATGAGGCATGAAATACCCCACTCATTGGAGGCCCCTTTGACTATAGTGTCGTTTACCGAGTAATCGGGAAGACGTACTGCTTTTGACCCGGGAGCCTGCTAAAACTGAGGACCGTAGAATATCAAACCCATCTTGGCCTTTTAGGTGTAGTGCGGAAGCTAGGACGGAGTAATCCGGAAATAGTTATCACGCGATACTACGCTCAGATGAGTCTTTCTTGAGAATATTACTAATTACTGAGTTAATCGGGAAGTTGGTAATATCCAAAGGAAGGATGTAGACTCTGGGAACTTCTAGAACCTAGTTCGGCATGTGATAACTTTTTAGACCAACACCTTATGGGTAGTACCTTCGACCTCATGCTCGTGACGTTGAACCTATGAACCCTATATGTGTGATTTTGTGTGTGATTATTGCATCATGCATCCATGCACTCATAAGAATCTTTTGAAGAAAACAATATTTGAAGGGATTTAAAGGTTGACTATTTGTGAATATCTCAGGTACTGTTAACCATGGATTCTGGAAAGAGAAAGACCGGGAAATACAGTTTCAAGGATCCCAAGATAGATGAGTTGGTCAGTCTAATTCCAGAGATTGAGTGTCCTGCAGACTTTCGGAAGAAGTATGGATCCATTATTCCTCTCATGAAGCTGAAGATGAAGGAGGGTATTCTCTCGACCTTGGTACAGTTCTATGATCCGGTGTATCACTGCTTTACTTTTCCCGATTATCAGTTGATGCCTACACTGGAGGAGTATTCTTATCTATTGGATTTACCTATCACCGATCGTGTTCCTTTTACTGGTTTGGAAGGTGAGCCAAAACCGCATGAGATTGCTACTTTGATTCATCTGGGGAAGTCTGAGGTGGAAGCCATATGACTACCAAAGGAGGGATTAGAGGATTACCAGCCCAGTTCTTATTGGAGAAAGCTCGTTACTTTGCTAGGATGAAGAGTACGGTTGCTTTTGAGGCCATGTTTGCTTTACTTACTTATGGATTGTTCTTATTTCCTAATGTGGACAAGTTTGTCGACATTAACGCTATCAGGATTTTCATGATTGGAAACCCGGTTCCTACACTGTTGGGTGAGGCTTATTACTCTGTTTATCTTCAGAGTTCTTATCATGGGGGAATGATTATCTGTTGCACGCCTTTGTTGTACCGATGGTTCATCTCTCATATGCCTCAGTCTGATGCTTTTTGGGATGTCAAGAAGGAACCCTGGTGGGCTCCTAAAATCATGGCACTTACTCACTCGGATATTGGTTGGTATCATTGAGCTTATCAGGATGTGGAGATTATTGACAGTTATGGTAGTTTCCCTAATGTACCTCTTCTTGGTACAAAGGGAGGAATTAACTATAACCCTGTTCTTGCGCGGCGACAACTTGGTTATCCGATGAGAGATAAGTCGAACAGTATTCATTTGAGTAGTTTCTTTCTGAAGGAAGGAGAAGACCACAAGGAAGCTAGGGAGCAGATTGTGAAGGCCTGGTGTCACATTCATAAGAAAAGTAGGAAGGATTTGGGACCTAGGGGTGTTGTTTCTTTGGAGCCATATCTTCAGTGGATCCGATCGAGAGCCATTCAGTTGAGATGTCGTACACTCGGGAGACACCCATGCCTAATCTATTTATGAAGAACACTCCTCCTTTATTAGATGATCTAGAAGAGTTACAGCTTGCTTTGGTTAGGATACAACAGGAAAGAGATGCTTGGAAGAATAAGTTCCAGACTTTAGAGAGTTCATACAGAGCAGGCTTGAAGGAGAAAGATGATTTGATCGAGATCGTTGAGAGTCGAGCGGTAGAGTCTATGGAGAGGAAAGGGAGTTTATTTTCTCCTAAGCCTCAAATAGGTGTTGATTACTCACTTCCTGATTCAGATGATTGGAAGGAGGTTGCCATCAGACATGTGGAAGAAAACCAAAGATTGAGGGCTCAAATTGCCAGGCTCAAAGGGAAGCGCCAGCGTACAGATTGATCTCCATCAATTCTTTTTTCTCGGGATTTTTAGATTGTATTTTCATCTTGTACTTGGGATCATTGAAACTTCTAATCCATTTTGGAGTTATTATAATAAAAGTTTTTCGGTATTCCAAATGTGTTATTATTCTGATGTTTGCAATATGTCTATAAACGTTAAATCCCTTGAAATATTAAATGATAAAGTAAAAATAATCATATGCATTGCACATCATGCATCATATTGCACATATTTCTTGCATTTATTATGCATATCCAGGTGCCTTACCCAGCTTTTTGCTTCGTTCAGTAAGCTGACTCATCACTACAACACTCAGGCTAACTTCAAAAAGAAGATGGACAACTTGGAACAGGAGAATCGCGAGCTACGCGAAGAAGTTTCTGCTTTGAAAACTGGCTTGGCCAATTTGACTACTCTGATGGAGGCTCTGGTGGTTGCTCAGAATCAGCCACCGAGTGTTCAACCTCAACCAACAAGGGCAAATGCTGAAGTTCCTGCTGTTCCTGCATCCACTGCTCCGACTGCTGTTCAGAACCGTATGCCTCAGGGTTATCCGTGGGGAATGCCAGAGAATTTTACACCTGAAGGTTTCAATTTAGGCCCCCAAGATGCTCCAATGGTTCCAAATGTTGTTACTCCAGCAACTCATGTGGTGCATACTGTTCCTGCTACACCTCCTTTGGTGAATTTGGTTCCGTTTGTTAATGAAGATGTATGTCGTCCTTTCCCTCCGCTGAGTGAAGATTTGGGTCTTTATGACAGAATGGATGATTTCCAAGAGCAGTTTGATATAATGGAAAGAGAGATGAAGGCTCTTAGGGGAAAAGAGTTATTTGGGCAGAACGTGAATGAGTTGTGTTTGGTCCCGAATGTCAAAGTGCCTGCTAAGTTCAAGGTCCCTGAGTTTGAGAAGTACAAGGGCAACACTTGCCCACGTGCTCACTTGGTGATGTACGTGAGGAGAATGTCTACTCACACCGATGATCAGCGTCTGCTGATTCACTTTTTCCAGGATAGTCTGACCGGCGCAATGTTGAAATGGTACCTGAGTTTAGACAGCGCCAACATCCATACCTTTAATGATTTGGGAGACGCTTTCATAAAACAATACAAGTACAATGTGGACATGGCGCCCGATCGTGACCAACTTAGGGCCATGGTTCAGAAAGACAGAGAATCAGTTAAAGAGTATGCACAGAGATGGCGCGAAGTGGCTGCACAAGTGATTCCTCCCATGGAGGAGAAAGAAATGACTAAAATTTTTCTGAAGATGCTAGGCGCTTTCTACTACGAAAGAATGGTAGCAAGTGCCCCAAGTGATTTTACAGAGATGGTAGGAATGGGTGTCCGCCTAGAAGAGGCAGTAAGAGAAGGCCGTTTGACAAAGGGTGAAGGATCCGGAGGTGTGAAGAAGCCAGCTTATGGGTTTACAAAGAAGATAGAGGGAGATACCAATGCTGTCATACAAGAGAGGAGAGTGAATGCTCCTAGAAGGAATTATTAGCGTCACCAGAAAGTTTCTTCAGTGAATCCTGTTATGAATGTCGCTCCAACTACCGTTGCTTATCAAAGACAGTCCCAGCAGGGGAACCAAGGGAATATTCAGAGAAGGTAGAACTATGACCCTATTCCCATGAGTTATGCAGAGCTACTACCAGCATTGATTCAGAAGAAGTTGGTCCAGACACAACCACCTCCAGCTGTACCATCACCATTGCCTTGGTATTACAAAGCAGACCAGATGCGTGCCTTTCATCAGGGAGCACCAGGGCATAGTGTTAAAAACTGTTACCCTTTGAGGACTGAAGTGCAAAGGTTGGTGAAGTCAGGAATTTTATATTTCAAAGACATGGGACCTAATGTGAAAGCCAATCCTCTACCCAAGCACGGGGAAGTGAATGCTGTGAATATGGTGGTCGGTTGTCCAGGTGACTTCCGGATTTTTGACATTAATCTGGTTAGAGGAGATTTGGTGAAGATGCACGCAGACCTCTGTGAATTCAGTTATTATACGCATGACCATGCCGGTTGTGCTGTGTGCAGTACAAACATACAGGGTTGCGAGAAGATAAATGCTGATTTACAAGAGATGATGGATGAAGGTTTAATCCATATAATCAGGCCTAGGGCAGAATATGAGGAGGAAGTGAATATGGTTTCTGGATGTCCGGGTGAATTTAGAATTTTTGAAGTAGAACATTTGAATAAAGATCTCGTACAGTTGCATGCTACTTTCTGCCGTACTGCTGGACAGGTGGAACACCAATACAGGTCTTGCTTAGTTTGCTGTCAAGACCCCCGAGGATGTTCTATTGTGAGATAGGGTGTTCAATTGTTGTTAGACAATGGAACTATCAAGATCACAGGTCAAAGAGATGATTATCACGAGATTGATATGGTTGAAGTTTGTTTAATGGGAGAAGAGTCAGAGGAAGAGTATGCCTTCGCGGATGAGTATTTCTCTTCAGACGAAGATTTGTTTGCCGGAAATGACCTTTTGAGGGCTGATTGTGTTGAGGAAGGTGTAAATGTCATTGTACCTTGTTTTGGTGCACCCGCTCATCTTGAGGTGGAGTACCATAGCAAACCAGCTGTTACCCCATTGGTAATTAGCCTGCCGAGACCTGTTCCTTATAAATCATATAAGGCCGCGCCTTACAAATTCAATGCTACAATCTTAGAAGACGGGGTGGAAGTTCCTATCCAGCCAATGCCAGATGTTGGAAATATAGCTGATAATAGCAGGGTGACCCGTAGTGGTCGTGTGTTTGCGCCAGTTATTCGAAGAGATGTTGTTGCTGGAAAGAAAATTGATGAGAACGACGAGCCTAAGAAAACTGCAGGAGAGACTAGTGGATCTACATTAGAGAAAGAAGTGGATGATATCCTGAAGGTAATTAAGATGAGCGACTACAAAATTGTAGATCAGCTGTTGCAGACTCCTTCAAAGATATCCATCCTGGCATTATTGATGAATTCCTCCGCTCATATAGAATCACTGATGAGAGTACTAGACCAAGCTTTTGTAGAGAATGACATGCCGTTAGATCAATTCAGCAGCGTAATTGGAAACGTTACGTCAAGTAACAACTTGAGTTTTTGCGATGATGAGTTACCAGATGAAGGAAGGAATCATAACCTGGCCCTCCACATATCTATGAACTAAAAGAATGACTCGCTATCCAATGTGCTGATTGATAACGGATCCACATTGAATTTTATACCAAGAAGTACCCTTATGAAGTTAAAGTATCAAGGAACTCCTATGCGCCCGAGTGGCATCATTGTGAAGGCTTTTGATGGGTCGAGGAAATCTGTCATCGGTGAGGTGGACTTACCCATCCACATAGGACCACATTTGTTCTTGATAACTTTCCAGGTAATGGACATTATTGAGGCGTATAGTTGTTTGCTAGGATGACCATGGATACACGAAGCAGGGGCTGTCACTTCAACTCTGCATCATAAGCTAAAGTTTGTGCATGAAGGGAAGGTAGTGATCATAAATGGGGAGCAGGCGTTGTTGATATCCCATCTATCCTCTTTCAGTATTGTAGAAGCGGATGAGGCTGCTGTTGGAACCCAGTTCCAAGCCATATCCATTGACAACATAAGGAAGAATGAGAACTTTGTGGTCTCACTGAAGGATGCACAACAGGTTGTGCGCAATGTTCAAAATGTAGTTTGGAGACGACTTGTGGATCCACCCGTGAACAAAAATAGAGTTGGTTTGGGTTTCTCTTCGAGGAATGGCAAAGGAAAAAGTTTGAAGTCAAATTATTCTATGAACATTTATCACGATGTTTTCCACAGCGGAGGCTACCTCCATCCGATTGGTTCTGGAATTAATGCTGTTGAAGAGGATAAAGCAGAGCAGGAAGTACCGAATTATGTGACGTATGGAGTCTGAGTTCAGAACTGGGTCACCATTGATATTCCATCTTGCATACATGTTTCAAAGTAATTTGTTTTGTTAATATGTTTCTTTCTTTTGAAAAGCTTTCACTCTGCCCAAGGTGGAAGTATTAATGTTGTAGGGCTTATCTGTTTGCTATAACTGTTAAGATCATTAATAAAAGATGTCTTTGCTTCCAAAAATTATGTCTTTTATTTTCTGCCTTTTTTTTTGGGAAATGGTAATAATAAAAAAAAACATTTCAAAATAAATAATAACTGAAAATTAATCTGCATGATCACTTGTTATATGTGTCAGTTTCTAAAAACAATCATAAATCACATGTGCAGATTAATTAAAAAACCCGTTGAATACAATGACCCTGCACCCTCTCCCAACTTTGATTGTCCTGTGTTTGGGGCTGAAGAAGAAGATTATGATGAGATTCCAGAAGAGGTCTCACGGTTGCTTGAGCACGAGGAGCATACCATTCAACCATATAAAGAGCCTTTGGAAGTGGTTAATTTGGGTTCAGAATAAGATCCAAAGGAAGTCAAGGTTGGAGCATCGTTGCGTCCTGATGTAAAGAGCGGGTTGATTGAGCTGTTGAAAGAGTATGTGGATATTTTTGCTTGGTCTTATCAAGATATGCCTGGTCTAGATACAGACATTGTCGAGCATCGTTTGCCGTTGAAGCCAGAGTGTCCGCCAGTTAAACAAAAGTTGAGAAGAACCCACCCAAATATGGCAGTAAAGATCAAAGAGGTGGTCCTAAAGCAGATTAATGCTGGTTTTCTTGTGACGTCAGTGTATCCTCAATGGATTGCTAACATTGTCCCAGTACCGAAAAAAGACGGAAAAGTCCGCATGTGTGTAGATTACAAAGATCTAAATAAAGCTAGTCCAAAAGATGATTTTCCATTGCCTCACATTGACATGTTAGTGGATAGCACAACAAAATTCAAGGTATTCTCGTTCATGGACGGATTCTCTGGGTATAATCAAATAAGAATGGCTCTAGAGGACATGGAAAAAACAACATTTATCACACCCTGGGGAACATTCTGTTACAGAGTGATGCCCTTCGGGTTGAAGAACGTTGTTGCAACATACCAGAGGGCTATGACAACCCTATTCCATGATCTGATGCACAAATAAATTGAAGTATATGTTGATGATATGATTGCCAAATCCCAAACTGAAGAAGGGCATATAGAAGATTTGTTGAAGTTGTTTCGGCGTTTGAGGAAATATCGTCTCCGCTTGAATCCAAATAAATGCACCTTCGGAGTTAGATCGGGGAAATTGTTGGGTTTTATTGTTTGCCAGAAAGGAATTGAAGTTGACCCTGACAAAGTCAAAGCAATTTAAGAAATGCCAGCACCAAGTACTAAAAAGCAAGTCAGGGGTTTCCTCGAGCGTTTGAATTATATTTCCAGATTCATTTCCCACATGACTGCAACGTGTGAACCGATCTTTAAGTTGTTAAAGAAAGATCCAGGTTGTGTATGGACAGATGACTGCCAAAGGGCATTTGAAAGTATTAAAGAATATCTGCTTGAACCTCCTATATTGCTCCCTCATGTAGAAGGAAGACCGTTGATTATGTATCTGACAGTGTTAGATAAATCCATGGGGTGTATTCTGGGACAACAGGATGAAACAGGAAAGAAAGAGTTCGCCATTTATTATCTCAGCAAAAAGTTCACTGATTGTGAGTCGCAGTATTCTATGCTAGAAAAAACATGTTGTGCTTTGGCCTGGGTGGTAAAGCGTTTGCGGAAGTATATGTTGAATCATACTACTTGGTTGATCTCTATTGTACCCCAAAATTTGCCCTCTCATATTTCTCAAAACATTGCAAGAAAAATCTCCAAGTGGCTCAAGATTGCTCAAGAGTTGGACAATCAAGCTATCTCCTAAGGCAGTCAACCTCAAATTAGGGTTTTGTGTTGCATCAAGGTCCTTGCATCCAAATGACCTCAAGTTCTCCCCAATGTCCTAATATGTTCTCAAGTTCATCCATGTCAAATTTCAAGCCTTGCAGAGGAAGTTTGCTCAGCCAATTGCTCAAAGGGTCCAAAAATCGACTGTGCTAGGGCAAAAGTCAACTGTGACCCAAATACAGTCAAACTTCAAGATTTTTTGTCAACATTCTCATTTTGAAGGATATTTCATCATTTTATCAAGGGTTGATCATGATTCATTAAGGATTGCTCAAAATTCATCAAGACTCAAAAGTTGCTAAATTAGGGTTTTGTAGGAAAAGTTAACTCAACTTTGACCAAGCATAACTTTCTCATACTTTATGAGAAATGACCCATCCAAAGCTCATTTTTAAGAGAATGCAATTTCCTACAATCCATCTTCATATCCCAAGATCAGAAAATGCACTCACAAAAAGTTACAAATTTGGACATTATAGGTCATTTTTGAAAGTCAACAAAAACACCTTTTTTTCCAAAGCTTATAACTTCAGCATGGAATATCAAAATTATATGAGACCAAAAGGGTTGGTTATATGACATCTCAAGCTTTCTAAAAAATCAAAGAACACTTCCAAAAGTTCAAAATTGAAGAAGTTATGCATTGTTGAAGTTGGACATTTTTGCAAAATTGCAAAAAGTCAACTATCCCCAAAACTTCAAATTTTGTCAAATGGCCCCATTCTTTTCCACTTGATTTGATCTTGTCACACTACACATGTGTCCTAGCTTCAGCCTTGTGACCATTTATCAATTTTATTGTTTAATTTGATTTTTTAATGAATTATTTCATTTTAAATCAATTTAAATCAAATAAAATCCAAACATTGATTATTTGATCTCTTTTTGGCTATTTCAGGATTGAATCATCATCATCAAGTGTATCAAATTTGTATCAACCATTCCATGTGCAAAAAGATTGGATTTTTGGAAAATTAAGCAAGTTTTCAATGGAGGATCAAATCCAATCTCAAAGCATTGATGTACAAGGATTCAAGACCAATTTGTTGACCTAACACATTGCAGCATACATATACAAGTGAAAGTACACGAATTTGAGACCTAGAGGCTGCAGAATCATCAAGAACCAAACTTGAAAAAGGTGGAAAAAGTGCAAAACTGAAATCATCCTTAGAGGCGTTTACAAGGGCAAATCTCAACACCAATCGCTTGCTGGACAATCACTGAACCTCCTGCAATCAAAAGCAAGCTCTCACACACACTCTAAAGCTCTGTAAGTATCTCTAAATACCGCCTTGTATTCAAGATCGTTACTCCATATTCTTGCATTTTTCTGGAAAATCGTTGACACATTCATGATGCTTATGAAATTTCTGGACTTTTGGCATTATTTGATTGCATTGATATGGACTCTAACCCCATAACCGTATGGCTAGGGTTTTGCATTAGATTTTAGGGTTTTCTTTTTCAGGGAAAATCAAGGTTCAAGAAGGGTATAGGTTTACTCAGGATGCCTAGACGAGCATAGCCATGGTATTGGGGGTCATTTTCATGGCCTAGAGTGGATTCTAGAATTAACCTACGAATTCAACTGCAAATATGAATCCGCAGGAAAAATGTACAGGGCTGGAGGTTAGGGGTGAAGACGTGGCCCTCCCCTAGTGGATGATTCATAATTCGCGCGCTTTGTTTTTTTTTATTTTCTGGAATTTTAACGCGTTTTATATATTATGTTTTGTTTGTATTTAGTTAACAATTAAGGCACAATGGTTGAGTGGCAAATGCATGCGTTCAAAATCCAACAGGACCTGGGTTCGAATCCCAGGTCCCCATATGTGTTGTTATTATTTTTGCACAGGTTATCCAGTATAAACCAAGGCTTAAGACCTATCATATGCCCTCAAATATCAAAGCACCAGATGGCCCAAGGCCAGATCTGGTGATTCAGGTTGAATGTCCACCATGGGATTGAGTCAATGGGCATATAGAGAATCATGAAGGTCAACGTAGGCCAATTCAATTGGGCCATGGAAATTGTTAAACAAGCCTCCAGATTGGCCCCCCCTCCTAAGTCTTTCTATTTCATTCTTTTATTTATTTCATTTAATTATTTGTTTAATTATTTTTCATGATTAACTAACCAATTAAATATTTTTCTTAATAAAATAAAAAACCAAAAAATATATTTTATTTATTAAATTAAATTTCAGTATTTTCTTTTATTTAACAAATAATTTAATTAATTTAGTTTTAATTAGGAATAACTTGTAATATATTTTGCAATAATTAAAATTAACTTAGACAATTAGGTTTTATTTACTTTGATTAAATTCATTTTTATTTCTTTAAATACCAAAAACCCAAAAATATGTTTATTAATTTATTAATTTAATAATTGACTTAGTTTAATTCTTTTTTAATTAAAAAACAAACCAAAAATCTTTTCTTTAATAAACAAAGGGTCAAAACCCTAGAACTCGCCCGATTTAATTTCCCGCATGCGATCCATTTTATTTCAATATTGTATCTATTTCCTGGGATGTAATTGTTCAATAGGACGTTACTATTTTATCGCTTTATTTATTTTCCGCATTTTAATTTCAAGGGTTGCTTTTGGCGATGTAAATACCCGACGCCTTGTAATACTTAGTTTAAATTCTGCAATTTAATTTCCGCAACTCATAAATTGTTAGATGTTTGATAATAGGGAATGCATGACAAGATCAAATGTTTAAACCTAAAATCAACATAGATAACCATTGACATGTACAAAGACAAAACTTAACTGAAAACGACACACTCGCACATGCACACTCTTAGGGTACTCCCCACTTGGTTGCCTTCGTACGCGGTCTTTGAGTATAGGAAGTTTTAGAGGTCGCCCTTTTGTCCAAAGATCATAGTTGCCTCGAAACGGTTGCCTCGGAAAAATGATCTAAGTTATTAGGGTTACCGCTAAGGCGTCCTAACATTGCTTTAGTGATCGCACGTCCCTAAATTCGAATTGACCCTTAAACTCCAACGACGGTGATACCTACTCATTCATAATGGGATAACATTTTCTAAAGGAAGATAGCATAAAACGATTCCTTTTTCGGGTAGGTAGATGGTTCTTAAGTACTTGCTCTTTCAAAAAAAATAAAAAAACATTTCACACTTACACTTTTCGAACAAAGTTTTTCAAAACACTTCATACGATCGAAGTTTTCAAATAAAAACTTTTTCAAACCCACAAACACAAAGAAAGCAATTTTGAAAACAATATGAGCAAGTACCTAAGAGCCCGTGGATAACCACAGATAGAAAGGGTGCTAACACCTTCCCTTTCTATAATCTACCCCCGAACCCAAGAAATATCTCGAAAAAGGAATTTTTCTATGCTTTTTTCCTTTCCTTGTTGGATAAAATAAAAGACGGTGGCGACTCTTGCTTATTGCGACATTTTGCGAATACAAATGCAAAACGCAAACCAGCATTCCAAAAAACAGTCAGTTCTCTCCCACCGTATCACAGAACTGGCGACTCTGCTGGGGAGATTTAATAAGTGGGGTGTACCTTAGGATTAGATCATTGTGTTTTCAATTGTTTGCTTTGTATGCTTTATATTTGTGGGCTTGTATCGGAGTTTCTATAGATCCTAACCCGGATTTGGGGATATCCTTTAGGTAAGTAGCAATAAACTGTGAGGGAACTGTACAACATAGACCGATACGGTTGAAGCAGTAGCTACGTTGGTGTGGCACTTTAGATTGTACCGATATCCTTTGTGTTGGAACGAGGAGAATATGGGTCATCTAAGGGGTCATTAAAAACCAACTGACCTTAGAACCTATAAATTGACTAACTTGGCCATAGAACACTAGCAGTATGCTACACTCATTGAGACTAAACTCTCGCGATGATTCTGACCGCAAGAAAAGGTTGCTAAATTGGAATTATGATCGATTGAGGGTAGTCAGTGATATTGAGATCCTCTAGAACCCGGTTACTATTTTTAGGACAGGTTTAAACCAACTGAACTGAAAGAGGGTAGTACCTAAGCTCCTTGCCAGCCTGAAATTTAAGGGCTCTCTGTGTGACTTGTGTGCCTTTACCATGTTTGCTATTTGTGGATACTTGTGGTGTGCTTTCTATCATGACATCATGACATCATAACATCATAACATTGCATACATATTGCATTGGAATAACCTATTTCAAAGACAGGAGGGATTCATCTTTGTTCTGTTTTATAGGTCATGATGCCCATGCGTAGGAATACCATCCAGATCAACTTTGTCCAGGTTCCCACCATGCTTAAAGAATTGATTGCAAAGATGCATGATACTACCTCCTTCATCAGGAGACATGAGTATCTTCTCAGTTTGGTCACCTCCAAATTGGATGAGCAGATGATGAGTGTCCTGGTCCAATTCTATGATCCACTGTACCATTGCTTTACTTTTCAGGACTACCAGTTGGTTCCCACCTTAGAAGAGTTCTCTGATCTGCTCGGTATCTCTATTATGGAGCAGACCCCGTTTACTGGTTGGGAGAAGATCCTTAGGCCAGAAGAGATTGCTTCAGCCCTTCATATGACCAATGATGAGGTAATGGCTAATTGGGAAACTAGAAGTGGAGAAAAGGGCTTTTTGACTAAGTTCTTGGTTGGTAAGGCTAATCATTTCTGGAATAGTCTAGACTTCAAGGAATTCGAAGATATTCTGGCTCTTCTGATATATGGCTTGGTATTGTTTCCGAATCCTGACTCCTTTGTTGATGTGAATGCGGTGAAAATCTTCATCTCTCGTAATCCTGTACCCACTCTCTTGGGTGACATTCTTCATCAACTTTATGCTCGTACTGCCCAAAAGCGGGGAACCTTGATGTGCTGTGCTCCGTTATTGGCGAGGTGGTTTATTTTGCACCTCCCCAAATCAGTGCTGAAGAACAAAAAAGGCATGGGCTGGGCCTATAGGGTTATGTCTCTCTCTCTCATAATGACATCATCAGGACTATCAAAGGTATGGACGAGGTGGCTATTATTGATCGATGTGGGGAGTACCCCAATGTTCCACTAATAGGAACCCATGGAGGAATTTCTTACAATCTGTGCTTGGCCTTACGTTAGTTTGGGCGAGCCAGAAGAGAAGGACCTCATGAGCTGCTAATGCCTAGTATCATCTTTAATTTTCAAGGGGATAGCGACGAACAACGCCGCAGATTCATAAGGGCTTGGGATAGAGTTCACAGATCTGATCCACATGAGCTAGGTCCAAAGACTTCCCTTCCAATGAAGCCATATCTCAGATGGGTTCGTATCCGTGCCCAAAAGCTGGGTATGCCATATGAAGTCGTCCTGCCTATCATTGTTGAAGTTGTTAATGAACAGGGGGTTCTTCCTACCATCCCCCATCCTTACATGCCCACTGACATTGGGGCACTGAAAAGGTCTTGGATGCAACTGATAGAAGAACGGTGTTGTACCCCAAAATTTGCCATCCCATTTTCTCAACATTTCTCATCACTAAGCCCTTGGAGCTCAAGATCCAGTTAGGGTTTCATCTGCTCAAGACTTCTCCTTGCACTGTTGACCCAAATTAGGGTTTGTGTTTGCACAAAGATGTTTTGACCAAAATTGCCTAAGATGACTTTCATGGTTCATATTGGACTCCCAAGTTTATCCATACCAAGTTTCAAGTCTTGATTCTAAATTTTGCCCAGTCAATTGGACAGTTGACCTAGAAATCAGCTGTATTGGGGAAAAAGTCAACTGTGGTCAATTGACAGTCAAATCTCATGAAAATTGACCCATATAAACATTATGAACTCACATGGACCATTTGATCAAGTTTGGATCACAATTCCACAAGAAATTTGATCAGATCACCAAAAGGGCAAAATGGTCATTTTTAGGGTTTTGACTGCACAAAGGCAATCTTTGACTGTTTGACCTAGCCAATGGCAAACCAAGCTAACATATGGACTCAAGGACCCCATGGAATTGTCTTGACATGCTCAACAAGTTCAAAAGACCCCAAATGCACAAGATTGACAGTTGAATTTCCCAGTCAATTGATCAATTTTGACTGTATACTGAAAAGTCAAACTTTGACTTTTTGGTCAAAATCAAGTGTCAAGATTCATTTTTCATCAAAAACATGCCAAATCATGAAACTTGTTCATCAAGAAATCAAGAATTGCAAATTAGGGTTTGAAATGAAGATTTTTCATAACTTAGAATTTTTCTAAGTTATGAAAAACCCTAATTTTTTCCTAACTTTGCCCCACTTTCTCACCAAGATTCATTTGGATTCAAGCAAAAGTCAAAACATGAAAGTTGTATCCTATTACATAATCTACAACTTTTATTCACAAAGTTTTCCCAAAAGAAGCTTGTATCTCAAGTTACAATTTTTGGAACAAGGGTACCAAACCATTCTTAACTTAGAGAAAATTTGACCTATTTTAGGCAAGGTTTTTACCTAACTTCAAGACCATTTTTAATGTACTTCCACTTGGAATTTCAATTTGCATTTCAAAGATGGATTGTAGTACACATTCCAAGCTTTCCAAAATGTCCAAGAACCCATCAAACAACCTCATGGTTAGAGAGAATCGAATTTGGCAATATGGGAAAAACTCACTTTTTGTTATGGCCAATTTCCATGTTCATACACTTAGGCAATTTTCAAATCAGCATGCATCTCTTGATTACAGGCCCTAAATATCTTTTACACTCATAAATTTAATGCAAACTCTTTGTGCCAAGACCATATTCTATGTGTTCAAGCATTGCATAATGGTTTAATCCCAAAATAGATAAAGCATTTTAACCATTTTTGCAAAAGTGAACTTTATGTCAAAATACAAATCCAAGCAAGTACAGTTAAGATCTCTTTGGAACAAGTTTATGGACTAATTGCACTGATCAAGACTGAGTTATGCAGCACATTAGGGGGCCCTGTACAAGCTAGAAACTCAACTTGGCCATTGGTTGCTTAAAGTGTAAGAAACATAGCATATCATACAACAACTTTCATCTCAGCAAAAACAAGCTTAAGCAAAAACTTTGTACACTTTCTAAACACCCTAACTGAGCTAGAACACGAGCCAACCCTCTCCAACACCCTTTCATTCACAGAATCACCCTCAAACTGCCAAAACAGGGCATATTCTGCAACTTGAATCCCACAACTCATTTCCATCGTGCATCTTGGCCAAAAACACTTCAAACACATTCCATAATATCCATATAAACTATTCCAAACCTTGAACTGAGACTGTAACAGCCATAGCATCATTTTCCATTTCCATTTTTTTATCTTGCAGGTGGACTTCTGCAGCTTGATTTGGCACGATTCAAAACACACCAAGCATTGGAATAGCATCACTACACTTCAGGCAAGCTGTACAAATCTTCATCTTGCCCTGAAAACTCCTCCATTGCCAGACACGACTCCAACTGAACAGGTATATTCTTGAACTTCTAACTCTTAATGTAGGCATCATTAGCTCTAAGTTTGTGAATAAGAAATGTTCTACTCATGCCCCTGAAACTGTACATACCTTTACTTTCCATTTATTTTGCCTATGCTATGAGAATTTGAGGTCTGAACATTGATAAAAAGTTAGGTTAAGATTTGGGAATGGAGAAATTCTCTCTCATTTTTTAGAGTTAGATCAAGTTTTAGGTATGTATGGATTCGTTGTTTGATGCTGAACATTTTTGATGTTGTGAGTTTTCATTAAAAAGCCAGGAATCAGGATGTTTGAATCAGTGAACAAAGCGTGCGTTTTTGACATTGTTTCTGGCCAGAGGTTGAAGAAGGACTTGGTGGGCTGGGCTTGATTTGTCATTTCTGTTTACACACCATTTTTGCTTTTACACCCCCTGAGCCCATTTTGCTTATTTTAATGATTTTTTGACTTTTCCTTTTTTATTCTGACTTATTTATTTTTGTTAATAATATTAAAAATATAAAAAATATTTTTCACACCATTTTTGAATTTATAGGCATTTATTTGTTTAGAATAGTTTTTTTGTACATAAATAAATAAATAAACACTTTTATTTAAAAATACCAAAAAATACGCAAACTTATTTTATTTCTGATTTTTATTTTATTTCTCCCTTGGAAATATTTTATATAAAATATACTTTTTTTTATAAATATTAAATATTATTATTTTGTATATATAATACATATTTAGAAAATAATACAAATACATATATATATTAATATATTTAGGTTAAAATACAAAATATACACATTTTTATTTTTATTAATGTTTAACATTAAAAAATACCTTTTTGATAAATATACTTCATTTTATTTTATTTTTGTATATAATAAATAAACATTGTACATATCAAATAATTAATACCTTTTACTTAATAAAATTAGGGTTTTGCCCTAAACATAAAAAACTCCAAAAAAATAATACTTTTTATTTTTGTTTATTTGAAATAAAAATACTTTTTTTCATACATATAAAAAGCCTTTTTTGCATCTTGCATATTTATTTTATTTATCTTATTTAATTTGTGCAATTAAATATCTTGTAAATAATTCCAAATTGATGTAATAGCTAGGTTTAAATTCCTTGTCAAATACCCCCCATTTGAACATTTGTATCCCCCTTCCCATATTGTGTTGTAATAGCTTAGGAACTTTAATTTTCTCACTTTAATGCTTTCTAAATATACCATGTTAGAATTAGGGTTTGTATGCGAATCAAAAACGACAAAAATAGTTTGACCTAATTTCAAGATAATTAAGCATGAAAATGGACAACACTAATCACACTTGCACCCCTAGGGTATTCCACTTGTTGCCTTCAATAAATGGGCCATATTGCATGCTAGGTCTCTTTGGGCAAAACAAACACAATTCAAATGATCATAGTCCCTCGATGACGCTTTCGAAAAGTTGCCTAAAAATGATCAAGTCCCTTAAAGGAAAATTGCCCAAAGATACTTGGCACCATTGCAATTATGGTCTAAACGATGACCCGCGCCCGTCCCTTTCACCTCCTAACACAAGATTGTCCACCAAATGCAATGGTGGAACAAAATTGTTAAAAGGGTTAAAACCTAGCAAAAATATTTGAGAACTTTAGGGTAGATAGCTCTTAAGTACTTGTCAACTTGCAAAATGAAAACGCTTGCCTATTTTTCAAACCACACTTTCAAACAAACTTTCAAAAAACCTTGAAACATCTTTTCAAAAAGACAAACACCTTTTGTAAAACATTCGAGTAAAGAATTGTTACAAGGGTAGCCTAGACAAGGCATCTTTTTCAAAACATTTTCAAAACCACACACAAAGCACTATTTCAAACAATTGAAAACCAAGGCAAGTTGATCTAAGCAAGTACCTAAGAGCCCATGGATAACCATGGATAGAAAGGGTGCTAATACCTTCCCTTTCTATAATCTACTCTCCGAACCCAAGAAAACATCTCAAAGGTTTTTGCTGTGCTTTTTAAACCTTTCCTTAGGATAAAATAAAAAGTCGGTGGCGACTCTTGCTCAACCGAAACATTTGCGAAAACAAACACAAAACCATAGTCAGTTCTCCCACCGTATCACAGAACTGGCGACTCTGCTGGGGACAACTTAAAAGTGGAGTAACCTTAGGGCTTAGATCACCCTCTTGCATGACTAATTGTTTGATTTGATTGCTTTATATTTTGGCTCTTTTTGTTTGGGTTTGCAATCCTACACCCGGATTTTGGGAAACATTCATAGATAGCAATACGTTGTGGAAACTGTGCGGGGTATACCGACACGGTCGAAGCAATAGCTATATTAGTGCGACATATTTGTAAGTACCGGTAACCCTTGAGTTCAATCAAGGAGAGTACGGGGCCGCTGAGTGATGTCACTAAGCACTAATGACCTAGAATCTTACTTGACCATCTTGGCCTTTTATTAGGGGTAGTGAGATGACCGGCTTTGGTACAGTCCGAAGTTGGTAGATACTCGATACTACACTCATTGAGGGTTGTTTTCTTGGAATATTTTGGTCGCTAGTTAAGTGGCTAAACCAAAACAATGAACGATGAAAACAATCCAGTGATATTGAGCTCCTTAGAACCCGGTTACTATTTATAGGACAGGTTTTTAAGCCAACTACACTCAAGAGGGTACTTACCTATGAAACCCCATGCAAGCCTGAAACTAGGGTTTGGTGTGATTTGCTTGTACATATGTTTTGTGCATACATCATAAACATCATAAAGCATCATATGCATTCTCTAACCATTTCAAGGGTTTAGATCTTCATCTTTGTTCTTGTTTTGTAGGTCATGGAAATTCCTCGCAGAAAAACCATCCAAGTCAACCTTGCGAGAATCACTCCTCAACTCTAGGAGCTCACCTCAAGAATTCCGGAAAGCTCATCCTTCAGTGAAAGACATGGTAGACTGCTCAGCTTAGTCAACACCAACATTGAAGAAGACATGATGAAAGTGCTATTCCAGTTCTTTGACCCTCTCCACCACTGTTTCACTTTCCCTGACTATCAGTTGGTACCCACTTTGGAGGAGTTTTCTCAACTCCTGAGAATCCATATCCTTAATCAACTACCCTTCAACGGTACGGAAAAGGAACCAAAGCCGGAAGATGTTGCTCGAGCATTACATCTACAGCCTTCTGACATCAAGGGGCATTGGGAAACTAGAAGTGGCGTCAAAGGTTTCTTAGCAAAATTCTTGTTTGAGAAAGCACAAGAATGTTGGAATTCATTGGACCTACAAGCCTTTGAAGAAATTGTGGCACTCCTTATCTATGGGTTGGTCTTGTTCCCAAATTCTGACCAATTGGTAGATGTCAACACCGTCAAAATCTTCTTGTCCAGAAATCCAATACCAACATTGCTTGGGGATATCCTTCACTCATTTTACACATGAACAATGAGAAAGAGGGGTGTTCTCATGTGCTGTACTCCTCTCCTTGCAAGGTGGTTTATTTCGCACCTTCCACAATCTGTCTTGAAGAATGACCAAGGCTCAAGGTGGTCCCAACGGTTGATGACTCTTACTCACTCTGATGTACATTGGTGTTCTCGGTCCAGAGAAAATGTCATCATCGTCGATCGTTGTGGAGAGTTTCCTAATGTTCCTTTACTTGGAATCAGAGGAGGTATCACCTACAACCCTTGCCTAGCTTTGAGGCAATTTGGATATGCACGGAGCGATGGCCCTCATGACATGTTGATTCCTGACCTAGTTTTTGACTTCGACAACGATGCGCAAGGACTTCGCCAAAGATTCATCAGAGCTTGGTGGAGGCCCAACAAGGTTGATAGCAAGACTCTGGGACACAAGAACTCCATCCCTCTTGAGCCTTATCTCAAGTGGGTACGAGCCCGAGCCCAAAGTCTAATGATGCCTTATCCTCATGTTCTCCCTGTGATTAAAGAGCCTGTTAAGGAAGGAGAGGTTCCCTACACCATCCTATATCCTGACATGCCTACATCGTGGGAGGAAATGCAGAAAAGTTGGATTCGGCTCAAGGAGGAACAGAACACTTTTGAAGCCAGCTTCTACGCCAGCGAGAAGAAGGTTTTAGAGCTCACCCCCCGACTCCATGAGCAAGAGGCCCTCAACACCTACATCGCACCAAAGAGGATGCGCAATGTCTTTTTACCTTGAGAAGTTGTTTTTGTAATATTTGGCCCATGGGGCATTTATGTACTAACAAATTTCTTCTCATTAATATGACGTGCGTTCTTCTTTGTCTGCAACAATTTTGAATGTTCTAAATCCTTGAATGCATTGCATACACAAGCATATCATTCATCATGTGCATAAGCAGGTCTCACTCCAGGTTTCCTTATCTGTCTGCTGTTTATTTCAGTAGGATGGATCTCGAGCAAACAGTCAAAGACCTACAGGCTCAAAATGCACAGTTCCAGCAACTCCTGATGACCTTGGCTAAGGGTCAGGAGGATATCAAGACCTTTCTGGGGAATAAAGACCCAGTGAAAAAGAAGAAAAAGAGACTCGGGGTGGCTACTCTAGGGAGAAGATTTGACAGAGAGGCCAGGAGAGTGCTTGAATTTCCTCCTACTTCTGATGAAGGGACCAGTAAAGGAGGTGGGGCTGCCGTACCTTCCGAGTCCGATGTGGAAGAAGAGGAGGTCGAAGAGGATGAAGACTACTCTGATCAACAGTACCCTCCAGCTGATGATAAATACAAAGGTTTAGAAGACAGGTTGGCCGCCATGGAGCTACAAAGGGTGTCGGGTTTGGATTTCGAAGACTTGGGTTTGGTTGCCGGGATTGTGATTCCCCCAAAGTTCAAAGTGCCAGTTTTTGTGAGGTATGATGGGCTGTCCTGTCCAAAAATGCATCTCAGGTCCTACGTAAGAAAGATCCAACCCTATACGGCAGATAAAAACCTTTGGATCCATTTCTTTCAAGACAGCCTTTCTGGGGCTCAATTGGAGTGGTTTTATCAGCTAGAGGGAACCAGCGTCCGAAACTGGGAAGACTTGGCCACCGCCTTTTACAAACAATATCAGTACAATTCTGACCTTGCTCCTACGCGTACCCAACTTCAGGGTATGTCACTGGGAACCGACGAAGGATTCAAAGAATACGCATAAAAATGGAGGGATTTGGCTGGCAGGGTGCAACCTCCTTTAACCGACCGTGAACTTGTTGATATGTTTCTAGGGACCCTATCTGGGCCATTTTTCAATCATCTGATTGGTAACTCTTCCGCGGGGTTTACCGATTTGATCTTAACAGGCGAAAGAATAGAAGCTGGCATCAAGTCAGGAAAAATTCAGAAGGGTGTTGCTGCAAGTTTTGAGAAGAAACCTTTCAAGAAGGAAACGACTGTTGTATACTCCCAAAGAAGAGTAGGGAAGACTGAGCGCCGGCCGACCGTGGGGGCCGTAATGATTCAAAACCCTTCAAGTGAGCAGCCTCGCTATAACCAGTCCAGACCAAATCAACAGCGGGTGGAACGGCCACAACGGCAGTTCACCCGCATTAATATGACGCCAGCGCAAGTGCTTCCCCATCTGTTGAAGTTGAATCTCGCCACTATCAAAGAGGCACCAAATAATGTGAATACGTCCTCTCCGCATTATCATCCTAATGCTAAATGCGCCTACCATTCTGACAGTGTCGGGCACGACACCAATGATTGTTGGGCACTCAAGCATAAAATCCAAGACCTGATAGAGGCGAAGGAGGTGGAGTTTGATAACTCCATTGTTAACCATCAAGTTGAATCTGTTAAGGGCCGGGATCTTCCCGGGATGTAAAGAAGACTGCTATTGTTGTTACTCTCTGCCGTTTGATTGTCCGTTACTGAAGAAAGGCATCCAAGGCCTAATGGACAGTCGACAAATTTTGTTTGAAAACGTTTCTGCCATTCCAACTCATACTGAAGATGTCTCAATCATAACCATTCACGCCAATCTTTCCAAGGCCGTCAGAAAGCCTGTTAAGATTACACCAGCTACGGAATCTGTTCCTTTGAAGATAACGATGCCAGGGCCTGTCCCCTATATTTATGAGAAGTCAATACCATGGAACTATGGCGGTGACGTCTACTACCATGGTATTAAAGAAATCGAAATAACTGAAGAAAGTTCGGATGATGAAGAAGCCAGCATTGGAAACATTGCAGGCACGAGCAAAATCACCCGGAGCGGGAGAATATTTTCTCCAGAGATTGCCCCTCCAAGAGCAATCTTTTGACCCTCATCTGTCGACAAGGTCATCCCTGCACCAATAAAACTCTCTGCTAGAACCCCTTTGATTGAAGATGTTGTTGTTCCTAGTATTGTCCCTCCTACCGCTGTTGATAAAGGTAAGGGAATCCAAGATGAGCTCGTCAGGACGAGGGCTCGACCCTTGGTCATCCCGGAAACCTCCAAGAAGGAAATGGATGAGATCTTGAAGATAATCAAGAAGAGTGATTACGATGTGGTATAATAACTGGGGCAAACCCCCTCAAAGATCTCCATGCTGGCACTACTACTTTGCTCGGAAGCGCACGCTAAAGCTCTGATAAAATTCCTGAAGGCAGCCCATGTGCCCCAGGAAACCTCTGCAGATCAATTTCAAAATTGCGTGGCTAGCCTTACTGCGGACAATGGATTAGGTTTCTCTGATGCCGACCTAACTCCTAAAGGTAGAAACCACAATGATGCTTTGCACATTTCAGTCGAGTGCCGAGGAACTACTCTCGCACATGTCTTGGTCGACACTGGTTCGTTGCTGAATGTACTGCCTAAGAAGGCCTTGGACCGACTAGATTGTGAAGGGTTGGAGTTGAAACCGAGTGATATTGTTGTCAGAGCTTTCGATGGTTTGAAGAGAATGGTCCATGGGGAGGTTGATATTCCCATCAAGGTGGGCACCGAGGTGTTTAAATCTACTTTCTATGTGATGGACATCCGTCCGTCATACTCTTGCTTGTTGGGTAGGCCTTAGATACACCATGCTGGGGCAGTCACCTCCTCCTTGCATCAGATGTTGAAGTATCCTGTCAAGGGAAAGATTATAACCATCCATGGCGAAGAGGAGTACATGATCATCCACTTGAACTCCTTCCGGTATGTGGAGGTAGAGGGTGAGTTCATTGAGACGCCTTTCCAGCATTTCGAAGAAGTCCTTCCTGAAATAACAGTAGCAAAGTTGGCAGCTGAAGTACCGAGGCAGATGGCCAGGATGGCATCTCTGGAGGACGCAAGGGCCGCAATAAAGGAGGGGAAGAATTCAGCATGGGGG